>CM047006.1:20470172-22970172 GCA_025698465.1 Gossypium longicalyx
TGCACACTTCTCCCGAGTGTATCTTTTCTCATTATAAAGTGGCGATCTATTTCCACATGTTTGGTGCGATCATGATGCACGAGATTATGTGCTATGCTTGACAACTGCCTGGTTGTCACAAATACATTTTCATAGGCCTGGTGTAAGGCACTTTTAGTTTCCCATAAGTCTTTGTATCCAAACTCCTTCGCATATACCATGAGATAGTGCTCGATACTCGCCTCTCCTCTGCTGCTGCGTGCTACAACAGACTGCTTTTTGCTTCTCCACGTCACGAGGTTACCCCAAACATAACTACAATAGCCACTTGTAGCGTCTATCGTTAACAGAACCCCGCCGATGCATCGCATGTAGACTTCCACATTCTGTTTGCGCTTGAAATGCGTGCCTTTACCGAGAGTCCCTTTCGGATATCTTAATATTCGATATGCGCCTTCAGTGCTTCTCCTCGAGGCATGCATGTAATGACCGATAACACTTACACTAAAGGCTATGTCCGGACGGGTGTGAGATAGGTAGATGAGTCTTCCTACTAGTCGTTGATATCTCCCCGTCGATTTCTTCTCCATCCTCATCGATTGCCCAATTTAAGGTTAAATTCCATAGGAGTTTCGGCTGGTTTGCAACCCATCAAACCAACTTCCGACAATGAGATCAAGAACATATTTCCTTTGGGAGATGGAAATACTGTTTGGGACCTTGCTACCTCCATACCAAGAAAGTATTTAAGATTCCCAAGTCTTTAAGCTCGAACTCTGTACCAAGGAATTCTTTCAACCTCACAATTTCGCTTGAGTCATCTCCTCATTAATATTATATCGTCCACATAAACGATGAGGATGCAAAGATTTTCCCTTTTCCGAGTGCTTGTAGAACATGGTGTGGTCCACTCCCTTGAATGTAATTTCTGTGGTCATAGCTTTTGCAAATCGGGTGAACCACGCCCGTGGAGATTGTTTCACCCATACAAGGACTTCTTCAACTTACACACTTGGCCCTTGCTTTCTTCAAACCCGGTGGGAAATCCATGTACACTTCCTCACTTAATTCTCCGTTGAGGAAAGCATTTTTACATCCAATTGAGTCAAGTGCCAATCAAGGTTGGCAAAGAAGAGATAGGAGGACTCGAATGGTGTTTAGCTTGGCAATCGGTGCAAACGTCTCGTCGTAGTCAAGACCATAAGTTTGAGTGAAGCCCTTAGCCACAAGTCGAGCCTTGTATCGGTCCAATACAAATGCATCGGGTTTAAATTTCGTAGTGAAGATCCATTTGCATCCTACTATTTTTTTTCCTTTAGGTAGATCCGAGACTTCCCATGTTTCATTATTTTTGAGGGCCTTCATTTCTTCCATCACAACTGTCTCCACTCGGTTGATTCAAGAGCCTCTTCTATATTTTTGGAGTTTTTACAGAATCAACATTAGTCACAAAAGCTTTGTAAGACTTAGATAAATTTCCATAGGATACAAACCGAGAAATAGGGTGTTGAGTGCAGCTCCTTGTGCCCTTTCGAATCGCAATTGGAAGATAGATAGATGGTGACGGAGGTGAGACTTCTGCTTCGCAATGTGTCCTCGGTTGGGGATGCAATTGGCACCGCTTTATGCTCGGTTTGGAGAACGATTCCGTCGAGAGTAAACTCAGTATTTCGGGAACTGTTTTTGCTTTGTTTTCCTTGATCGTAATGTACTTGGTGGTGGTATTGTTATTGGGAAGGATCGGGATAATTTCTTGTTGTTGCACAGAGAAAACAGTCTCTAAATCTGGGATTACCACAACACCTTGGTTGTTAGACTTGTTTGTGATAGTAGTTGTAGGATCATGAGGTATAATGAGGAGAGTATTAAGGGTCTCATCTTCATTAAAAGTCTCCCCACAAGATGAGTTGCTTTGCAAAGTATGGTTCATTTTCAAAAAGGTAACATCCCGAGAGACAAACATTCGGCGCAAGGTTGGTGAGTAACACTTATAGCCTTTTTGTGTGGGGAATATCCAATGAAGATGCAGTGTGGGGCTCGAGGATCAAGTTTGGATTGATTTGGTTGATGGTTATGGACAAAAACTTTGCAACCGAATATTTTGGTGGAAGATTAGGAACACGAAATAGAGGAAAGGACTTTAGAAGGGTATTTAGAGGTGTTTGGAAATTGAGGACCTTTGATGGCATTCGGTTTATGAGATAGCAGCAAAGGTGAGGACACCTTCTCCCACAAATATTTTGGAACATTCATGGTGAACATTATGGCTCGAGCTCATGACAAGGAGATGACGATTTTTTCTCTCGGAGATCCCGCTTTGTTGAGGAGTGTCGGGACAAGAGCTTTGGTGTATGATGCCTTCGCGAGAAGGTATGGGCTTAGGGCAGAGTTAAAGTATTCTCTCCCATTGTCGAGTGTGAAGAGTATGTATGGTAGAGTTGAACCGGGTTCGAACCATTGAGTGAAAATTTTGGAATACTTTGGGTGTTTGATTTTTTTCTTTGAGAGATAGACCCAACATACCCTAGTGTGATCATCAATGAAATGTTATAAACCACCTAGCTCCCGTGTAATATTTTTCACTCACTGGCTCCCCATAGGTCACCGTGGGATTAATGAAAATGGTTGGGACTGGATATATGGTTTTAATGGGTATGGCACACGGGTATGTTTGGATAATTGGCAAATTTCACACTTCAAGGAATTAATACTTTTATTTCGAAATAACAGCGGAAGATGTTTCTTCAAATACAAAAAATTTGGATGCCCTAACCTACGGTGCCATAACATAATTGTGTCCTCTTTTGAAGTGGATAGAGCCAATCCTCCTTGTGTGCTGTCTTTATTCCAAACATATAGTCCATCATCAACTTTAGCAGTGCCAATCATCCTCCCCGATTTCTGTTCCTGTATCACACAACCAATTGCAGAAAATTCAGCAAGAAGTTTTTCATCCTTAGTAAGTTTACTGATTGAAAGTAAATTGCAGGACAAGTTTGGGACATGTAGGACTTTATTGAGAAAAAATTCTCTGTTATTTGTACTTCTCCTACTCCAGCCACAGGTGAGTAAGAACCATCAGCTATGCGGATTCGGGACTTGTCATGACAAGGGGTGTAGGTGTGAAACAAAGTGGAGTTACCTGTCATGTGATCGGATGCACCCGAATCGAGTATCCAA
Source organism: Gossypium longicalyx (assembly GCA_025698465.1). NCBI lineage: Eukaryota > Viridiplantae > Streptophyta > Magnoliopsida > Malvales > Malvaceae > Gossypium > Gossypium longicalyx. The sequence goes on from CM047006.1 coordinate 20,473,332, forward strand.
GAGGATTGATTATTTGATTCAAAGGCAATATTGAGGGCAGTACCTTGGGTGGCTAGAGATCCATGAGCAGTGGAAGTACCAAGTATCTTATGGAGAGTCTCAAGTTGGGTTTTGGTTAGGCGAACATCGAGAACATCATCTCGCAGCAGATGGAGGATAACAAGGCGCCTTATTATCCTTCTCGCTTTTTTCGTGATAGCCATGAAGTTTGAAGCACTTTTCCTTTGTATGACCAACACGGTTGCAATGGTTACACCATGGCCTCGTTGATCCGTAATCATTTCCAAAGACTGGTTTTTGTGGTCGTGGACCTCTGGAGATGAGGCGCAGGTCTCGATGAGACCGGTTGCCAAGAGTTGTCATATGTTTAGGTTCCTTTGAGTCTCCCATCATGACAAGACGCCGCTTTTCTTCTCTTCTAACTTCGCAAATGCTTCACCGACGGTTGGTAGAGGTGATCCGCGAGAATTCGCCACGGACCTCATCTAACTCACGATTCATCCCGCTAAAAAAATTCATAAAGACGTTCATTGTTGAGATGAGTCATGAACTTGGTGTGTTCCAATCCTTCACTCCAATCGCCTCATAGTACATATCCGAGCTCTCGCCACAAAATTTTCAGATTGTTGTAGTAGTAGTTACTTCGAGTGTCCCTTGTCGGATATCCTTTAACTTAAGCTTGATCTCAAATACTTGGGAGGCGTTTCCAAGATCCGAGTAGTTTTCTTTGACCGCATCCCACATGTCTTTTGCGCTTTGAAAAAAAGATAAGTGCGGCTTATATGGCCTTCCATCGAATTAATTAGCCAAGCCATTACTATCGAGTTGTTGAGTTCCCAAGTGGCATAAGTCGGGTCACCGTGGTTGGTCGTGGAATTTCTCCATTGATGTATCCTAATTTGCCACGACCACGAATCACCATAAGGACCGATTGAGACCATTGTAAGAAGTTCTTCCCATTTAGCCGATGATTGGTGATTATAAGGGAGGAATTAAGTTCACCTTGAGTGATTCCCGATTGACATTCCGAGTTATTTGTGAAGTCTCGCCTTGACAGAGTTTCATTAACGCCACCCATTGAAGGAGGACTAAACCGGAGGAATTTTTAGGAAGTGAGATTAGAGACGAATGAGCGGGATCGAATGAATCCTAAAGCTCTTGATACCATGAAGAAACTTAGAAAATAGATTCTTATTTTTCTGCTAATTAGTTTACACCTATAAAGAGAGGAATTCACACAAACAAGGAAAAAACATCCCTAAAAATCAGTAACTTCCTAAGAATCAGTGACTGAGATTAATTTCTATTTACAAGAGATCTCCTAGTAATAAGGTAAGTTTTCTGTCCTTAATTTTAGGAGTTCCAACAATATCCAAAAGAGTACCATTCAAAAAGTAGCAGAGTTTATATTAACACTACGATTTCCATTCTAAGGACAGAAATCTAGTCCCTTTCATACTCCTCCAACCATATTCCATATTCACAAAAATGCTGAACTACTTTTACAAGAAAGCCAAGCACATAAAAAAGTTGAATCAATAATTCAACGTAGACTATATTAAGTTCACAGAAAATAATATCAAAGGACACAACATGAGAAACAGTGCTAACCTACTAGGATGACAACCTCCACATGTATTGAATCTTAAATACTTCACTAATCACTGGGATTGTCCATGGATGCACAATGGTTTCATGGCAAATCAAATCAAACCAAACCAAACCAACCACTATTGATTATTTTTAAAAACATGCATAACTTTCTTCACTCTACACAGCAAGTGGACCTCATACAAATAATTAAACAGTCATCAAAAGCAAAAGAAGATCAGCCAATAAGCAATGAAACTAGTCTTTTCCATGAATGAGAAAAATAAGAGATTTATTTTAATTGAAAAGGTTGTAAATGCTGCACAGTAAAATGTGGTAACGATCTAAATATAGACCGGATCAACCAGATCCAGTTACATTGGAGATGGACCACCCATCCCAAATTGATCAGTAACAAATTCTACTAAAAGCTAAAGAGTTTCATAAAATGCCAAGAAAAAGTGTTGAATTGATATACAAATATGAAAACCAAAACTATCTGTTTCCTTTATTAAATAGAAAGAATGAGAAGATACAAATTTTAACATGTAATATTTGTGCTTGTAATTCCATAGAAGCTTCTTTCACATATTCATGCTTATTAATTATATGACAGATATACATTCTGAACCAAGGGTGCACTTAAAATTTGGAAAGGAATTAACCTTAAATTTTGTTGCAACACTTAGCTTCTGGGAATCTGCACCACCAGCTTTATGTAAAGGACCAACTACAGCCTTTTCAGATTGGTTAAGCATATTTGATGCAAATATCTGAGGAAGGTGGCACGAACACAAGGACAGTAGTTGAATTGAATCCAGGTGTAGCAAGTCTCTGTTCTTCTCAAGAAATCCAGTTGTGTCATATGTAACCTGAGTTGGGGACCAGGAAGAAATGTCAAATGGTCACGTAGCAAGAATAAATAAAACCCACAAGTGACACATCTTTCTTCCACCACCAATATTTATACAAAGAGGAAATGGAGAAGGAGAAACTAGATGCAAGCCCCTTTGAAACACAAAAAGAGGAACACTAGAATTAACAACCAATGAATTAGAAAGGTAAATACCTCTCCTGCAAAATGAGAGACAGTAAAAGCTTTTTCTCGCTCTCCCCTAAAGCAAGGATTAGAATTCAGATGCTGCTTGAGCTTGTTGGCAAACGTGATGTCAGTGCCATTTGGAAAAGTGGATTCCTCATCTAACAGAGACAATAATCCCAAAGGTTTCTGCATATAACTTTTAAAAAAGATTAAGATTTGAAGAAGCACAGTTCATAAATAGATGCTGCAAAGAATAAAAGATAAAACCAATAGAGGCAAGCATCAAAATTTCAGATCAACTATTGTTGTCATTCCCACAATTTCTACCTTCAACTCAATGAAAAAGGCGGGGAAAGAAATATACATGCTTTTCATACTAGAAATGTAGAATATACAATATATTTATGTACATTCTTTGCTTTAGTACCATGTAATATGATAATTAGCAAATCACGTATAGGACACAAGCAACTTTTGTTGAACCAAATAACAGGAGTGCAGGAAACATACCATGAAAGCTACTTTTTCATTTCAAAATTATAAGTTAACTTTTTCCCTTTTATACAACCAAACTGAAGAGGTTATGAGACATGAAGAATAGCAAGATCAAAATGACACCAAAGCAGGCATGCTCTTGCGGGACCCTCAAGTAACAACATTTGCTTGAAAGTATGTTTCCTACACCAAGCACATACATGGAAAGCATACCGTTAAGCTGAAGCATTAAAAAAGAACTCCTTACCTTTTCAAAAAGATTAAGACAATCTTGGTTGTCATCAAAATCAACCTTTGCCCAGTCAATGCCATCTTGGATGTATTCCTAAAAGGGAGAAAAAGGATTAAAAATCATTGTGAAATTCACAGGTCTTCTTTGGATTAAATCAAACTACTTCTCAACCAACACTAACTGACCAAAGAAAAAGCAAATCAATGTATTATTATCTTTTATAAAAAGATTAATTCAAGAGTTAAAACTTTTCTTGAGCAAGTTTATCTTTCAGCATTCGTCATTAGCTCATGATGGAGGAAGTTTTTACATGCCCTCACTTCAACTGCATAACTTCAATCATCAATAATTATCTTGAATACTCAATGATTCATCACTACGCTAACTCTCCCCAGCCAAAGAAAGTGAATAGATATTTTCCATTATACAAATTCATAAAACTTTCAAGCTGCCACTGGACATTATTAACCCAGTATAAGACATACCAACTCAGAAAGATAGAAGAAATCTATCAAGTTTCAGTCAGATTCTATAAATGCCATGACAATTGAAATCAATCAAACTCTTAATCCAATCATATGAAGCAGAAAGAAGGTACCTCCTGCTCCAACTTGAATAAATGACGATTAAAGTGCTGCTGCAATCTCTCATTTGCATAATTAATGCAGAACTGCTCAAAACTATTCCTCTGTATAAACAAATGATGTTGAATGAATAACACAAGAAAATGCCAAATGTGAATTAGGGCCACACACACAGGGAGGGAGGGATAACAAAAAAAAAAAAAATATCAAATGTGAATTTGGACACACAGGGAGCCACACACACACACAAGTGCAGCATAAGCGAAACATACACCAAATGATTCAAAGCCATAAATATCAAGAATGCTGATAGATCTGCCAGTTCGCCTCTTGCCAACAGCAAGTGATTTGTTAATTTGTTCTACCAGCCACTCAAACAAACATGCATAAATTGATTTTGCCAACGCATCTCTTGTGTCGATTGCCTGAAAAATGAAGAGAGTATATTTGTTATGTCAGAAAGTCTTAAAATGAGAAAATCAAGAAAAATGCTTCCAACAGTAACAGGTTAGACTATAGGAGTCGGTCAGAGTTGGCAGTTCAGTGATTTAGTGAAGCTGAAGTGTCATGCATGAAACACAGCAAAACATAATAATAAGATAATTTAATTCATCCCATTTGAACGAAAGAGAGTAAAACCTTGCAATTATAAATCCCATTTTCATTTAGATAAGAATAGACAACGCTGCAGCATTCACATGAACCCAAAGATGTTGTATCATCAAATTTTCAGTCATGTGAACCCAAAAATGTTATATCATCAAATACTTTCATATTTAGTTCTCTAATTTGATTATTCAAAACATGGCAGAGCAGTCATATACATATTTCCATAATCATGGAATCTTAGAGATTTCCTCCAGGTTAAGAGGAGAGATACGGATATCAGGTAGCATAGAACTAGGACAATATTGAGATCAAAGCAACTCAAGCCTTCTTCCAGCCAGCTTCAGTAAACGGGCAAACCTTCAAACATGACGCGGGAAAGCCATGAGGGAGAAAAATAAGTCCCAGGAATGTTAATCAAAGTTTCCACATAGAAAAATTTTATCAAAAGAAACCATCTCTTACATGCTCTACCTTAAACCTAGATACCACACTTACACTTTTAAAGACCAACTAGACAGTACAATATTTGTGCAATGAAGGATTCTTACCTGTGATAGTGTTAGTTTTTGGATAATATTATCATGACCAACTCTCATTTTGCGAGTAGATAAAGCCAGATTCAGGTCCACAGTTTCACATCCAATCAACTGAGCTACATTGATTAGACCTGAAGTAATATTATAGTCTTCAGAGATCAGATAAGCTCAAGCAAAGCAGCAGAAGTAAAATAGTAAGAAGACCCTTTTCAAGCAAAACAAGTTACATATCATGCCAACGAAGAAATTTAAGAAGGCATATCAGCAGCATTAAAAAGAAAGAAGAGTGCAACTGCCTAATACGAAGGAAAATAAGTAAAAACTAAAAAACAAGAAGACCTAGTATAATGGAATCTTGGCTCTGGCACAAAGAATTCTCACCCATAAAAAATCTGCCAGTAAAACCACTAAAACAACAAACGGGTCTAACAAACAAACTAGCCTTTAATACCATTTTCTAGGCATCCAACCTAAAATTAGTTGGCAATAAGTATAGACATATAACTTAAGTGTAAGGCCACAGAAAATTCTAAAACTTAACCGATGGGGGAATGTTATGTGCACAATTGCAAAAGGTATGGGACTTGGAAGTATGGGATTCCTAGTGGAGTTTAATGGACTTAGGCTCTCCAACCTCTATTGCTGGCTTTTGGGGTGTGGTTCTCCAAGTCAATATCAATTGGTATCAAAGCCAGTCATCATCTCTCTCAGTTGCAATCGTGCAAGTGGGTGGTGATGTCAGTATTGCAGTGTTTGCCCAGGGCTAGATTAAGCTAACACAAACCCAGCCCGCATGGGCATTGGGACTGCAGAGCGTGGTGGACCATTATGTGCACAATTGCAAGGTATGGGACGTGGACCTCACATAGAAAGGATATGATTTCCTAGTGGGGTTTATATGCACCTAGGCTCTCCAACCTCAATAGCTAGCTTTTGGGGTGTGGTTCTCCAAAGATTCATATCAGGGTAAGACCACTTAATGGTGTTTAATTTGAATTTATCTTGAGCCTCCATTTCACTTTTTCCCTTTCTAAGAAGAGGAATTTGAAGGGGAAGGATACGGGAAAAGCTATATGGAAGAGTTTTCTAACATCTATGAAGGGTCACAAGGTATAAAACAACAATAATAGAACAGAAAAGCATGAGGGCATTCCAATTAGAAAGAATCTTTTCAAAGTGGTTTTTGGAAATTTCTTACTTTCATCTGCCACAGCTTCAACATGGTTTTCATTATCAATCATGTTGAATGAGATATTTCCCAGCCATAGTACTGCAGCAAGCATTGCAAAGACACTCTCTTGGTCTTCTTCACTAACATGGACAATATCCAAAGCTTCCTGAAATTAGACCATAAAACAGTATATACCATTTACTTTCTCATTTTAAATCATGTATTGTGGCAAATGACTATGAATGGAAGAGATATAATTAATGAGAAACAAGCAAGTACCTTAACAATGTGAAATTGTTCAGCATCATCCACCCCGGTAATAGCATAGCAATTACTCTGATTCAAATATTTATACTCATTCACATCCTTCAAATTTAGCTTCTCTGTAGGCCCAAAATGAATGAACAAAGACAAAAGGCATAATTGAATATTGCAAAAAGTTGAAAACGATTCTTTAGAATAACATAATTAGGAGATTATTCCAAGATATTAACAGCATAAAAGGGAAGGAAACAGAGTAGGCTATTCATCTCATGGATACTTTTCTACTACCATATTTGGGAGAGTGAAACTCAAAATATGTATTGAGGCATTCATTGTGGAAAACATTTGCTATTGATAGAAAAAAAAATACTCATAAGCTCAAAGATGAGAAGAATATGCAACCTAGCAAAAAAGAACACACTTGTATCCCTAGATGTTATTGAAACAAAGCATATTAGACCAAAGAGAAAGTATACCTCGGAGAGTACGAGGAGCACCAGCACAAAGCTGATAAAAAATATGGTAAGACCTTTCTCCCTCCGCACATTGGACCACTCTAGACTGTTCATTTAATAGATTAAATTATCAACTCATACGTAGTAAAATAATAGACCAAATGGCACAAAACAATGAAAAAAGGTGTTATAAGAACTACCTTCTCTAGTAAAACTGCCCATTTGGAGGAGAAAACATATTCAAACTTGATGTTAGTTACAAATTTTAAGAAGGAAAATTAGATATGCTCAAAGAAATGAATTTCAATACAGGACATCAGTAGCAAAAATGAGCTTACAAGTTTGAATATTGGCCCCGGATATTTTTCCAGTTTCACTAAAATGGATTTCAATCAACTTTCCCTGAGAAAAATACACCCAAATTATTCTTCTTAGAATGCCATCTCATCAAGGAAAAACTTTTTGAGAGGCAGGAGACTTACAAAGCGGCTTGAGTTGTCATTTCTTAATGTTTTTGCATTACCAAATGCTTCTAAGATAGGATTGGTCTTCAATATTTCATACTCTATTCCACTACCACCACCAAGAGCTGCCAAATATTGCATTGCTATCTTCGCTGTCTCAGTTTTCCCTGCTCCACTCTCACCACTAGAAAATGCAAATAGCAGAACAACCATTACACGCATAGACACATGGGATGAAAACAAAACCAGCTGTTATAAATCCCCAAGATGCGCTCCATTGATTATAATCAGATATTTCATGATACGAATTATTAAAAATGTAATATGAAGTGTTGAATTTTAAGACTACATTCCACACCACTTATTTTCCGAACTGCATCAAAGCAGCACCACCACAACTACTCAAAAGTCAACATATGGATGCTAGTCAGAGAATAAAATATTACACATCCACAGAAAACCAATGATGTTCGAACCAATGATGCTAGTCAGAGAAAGGGGCTTTGAGCCGGTTGACCCGGGAACCGGATTTTTTAATTATTTTTTTTGAATTTTTAATAATTTTTAATTGGACCGGTTGAACCGATCAGACCCATTGGACCGGCGAACCAGTGGTCTGACCGGTTCAACCACTGGTCCAGTTTAAAAAACATGCAGAGAAGTGTTTACTCAAAGATAAAGAGGACTACTGAAAGTAGGACAAATAAAGAGAATTTCCTAGAAAACTTAATAAAAAAAAACAGAGGAACCACCCAAAATTAACATGGAATTGGTTAAATGAAACTGTAAAAAAAAATACTTTACTAATTTAGGAACAACCTTAGACATCCTACAAATAGGCACAAAGTTAGAGGTCATCCTTCAAAAACTCTACCCCCCTCCCCCCTTTTCATCTTCATTGTTGTGCATCCTAACTCAATAAAAGTAGAATCCATGTAAAAATACACTCAGAGAAGGAAAGCGAACAAATAGCAACCTTATGATGATAGACTGATTTACTTCATCTGCATAAAAGAAAAATAAAACATATTACAACCGCAAATTATTATAATATCAAAATTAATAAAAATAAAAACCAATATAACAACTTCAAGAAATTGAAAGTACCTTGTGTCATTTCTCGGATAGCTGTGTCTGCAATTGCATAGACATGTGGGCTCTCAATGGATTTATTCTTGTATGCTTCAATGTAGTTATTTCCATATAAAGAAACCTTTTTAAAAGGATTGATAGCAACCAAAACTGGTCCCGCCTTCGTCTAAAATGAATATGATTATAACAATAACAGCATTAGTGAACACCAAACTTCAGTGCTGGTTCAAAATTAATAGAAATAAGTATGAGCTCTTACATATATCATATCTCGACTGTATCTATATTGGAGATCAAACAAGACTGATGGCTCATTTAAATAACTAAGTTGCATGAGATCATCCACGCCATCAAGGATATCAGGATTTGCAGGTATCAAACTATCAGAATTTACCTTTAAAACCTACAATTGGAATGCAAAGTAAATGAATCAAATGTCTACTTAATGTAAGAACTTATACTTCAAGATTTCTTATATTCCTTACTTTCCCATCAGGAAGAGAAATAACAGACTCGCTCCCTGCAGTTTTCACTATCCTCGCCAGCTCCCAATTCCCATTTGGAAGTTGAAACCAAGACTGAACCTTCTGAAATGTCAAGAGTACGTAATTCAGTAGTTGAACAAGAGGTTTACCATTAACATGACAAAGACTAGATCCTTCCAAAGCCAAAAGAGCTAACCTATTATCCAACCAAGAGCAACAAATTACCTTTTTTGTAGTGTAGGAAGTTATGTCACTCCACCTGTGCTCAATGTTAGATTTTGACACTGAAGGCAATGGTGCAGCTGCAGAGACCAAGTCCTCATCACCCACAGAAGGCCTGTCCTCAACGACCAAAGTGCTCCCACCATATGGTGAATCCTCATGTGCCTGATCAGCATCAGCAACACCATTTTCAACTCCCTCAACAACCTTTGCCCCCGAATCACCATTTTCAGGGGCACTCAAGCTGGCTATGCCATTATTTCCAGAATTTACATCAGCAAATCTGATGGGATTGGGAGTCGGAGAACCCATGAACCTAAAATCAACCGGCAAAGATTTAGTAAACCGGTGGGAAGGAGGAACCCCAGTTTTCTTAGACATTTTCTCCTAAGTGTTTCACAATCATCAACCCTGAGATTTGAGCTTTAAGAGGATGTAATCATATAAAAGGGTGAGACCAAAAGGTACACTTTGTTTCAGATTTCACCAAAAGTTTCGTCCAGCTTTAGCAAAAGACCCCACTTGAAGACTTATCCAGGCAATGCAAATGGCGGGGACCATTGTTTAAGATACAGACCCCAGTGCTCTTCAATCCTCGGTCGCCATTAACAAGCCCAAAGCATAAAGGCGGTTATCGGTTTACTATCACAGCCAGAATTTACTATACGTTACACGACAGCTTCCTATAAACCTTGAGCAATTTCAAATCACCAATCTAATATTAACTTAAGAAATTCTTTAAAATCTTAAATCAAACCTTCAAGCTTCATTTAATTTCATATTTTTTCTTCATAAACGGACCTTACCATTTGGCTACTTAAAAAAATAATGTGAATAATAAGGAAATAAATAATTAAAACTACTCATAGTAGCAGCAAAGAATTGTCATAAATTCGAAACTTTTCTTCAGTTTCTCAGTTTTCTCAGGAAACAGACAAGCATTGGCATGAGAATATATGGATAATATATATATGCCAAATCTAAGCCGAACCAAGCAAGCAATAAAATAGCAAATAAGAAAGAGAGAAAGAAAGCAGAAATATCAACATTCTTCACTTACCTCAAGAAAATTTTGTTAAAAAATTAACTACTTCAAAGCCTCAATGGATCTCAAAACCCTAGAAAAAGGTACGAGATTCCAAATAATTAAGTTACTAGGGAAGAAGCAGATGAAAATGCGGGCAAAAGCTAAGTATTCTCTTTTTAAGTTAAAGCCATAAAAGGAAGCTCAATGTATATACTCTTATCTATCAAAAGAGTAGAATGATGGTGTATCGTGTTTGGTTTCTAAGAAAGTACAGAGGGAAAGAGAAAATCAAATAGAAAAATCAAATGTGTCAGGAGAAGGATGCAGCTTTTTGCTTGTCTGTCTCCTTTTTCCCCCTCTGATTTAAAGATTAAAATAAAATAATATCCGTTTTTAAAAAAAGGTAATTATGGAATTTTTCTCTTTTTTTTAATTTTAATTTACGCTTCCCTCAAAATTTTGAATTTTGGAGGTTTTTAATTCCACCGTATAATTTAACGTTTTATGATTATAAGCTCAAAAGACGATTTTGCCACTTTTATTTCCGAAATATTAGCGGCAGACAGTTTCAATTTCTCTGTTTTTTTTTCCCCTAATTCTTTCCATCTTCATGTCGACGACCATTGGCAAGACATGGTCCCAACTATTGAGAAGCTTTACGTGTTATCTATCATTAATTTTTTTTTTAATTTATCCTAAATATTCGTTAATGGGTTAAAAGTAAGAAGAAAGAGTGATTCATAGGACCCAAGGGAGGAAACAAGAGATACAATGGGATGAGTAAGTACGTTGGTCATAGTAGGAGACAATTTGATCATGCCAAAAAAAAAAAAAAAAAAGAGTAGAGAACAAAACAAAAAAGTTGAGTTCTCCTCCTTAAACAATCAAACCATGGGAATGAAGATAAAAGGGATTCACGTCAAATCACTTCACTATATATAAAAGCTAACGTTAATAATGAATCACACTGACTTTTTTAACTGAAACAAAATGTTAGGTCTGAAAATACTAAAAAATGGTGAATTAGTATTTTTAAAATTTCTACAAAATATTCCAAATGATAAGAAAATGAAAGAAAAATTTGGACACTCCTATTTATAGTCGTTTAGTCTCAACTACCTACCTTTATTACTTTAGCTTTTCACCATTAAGGATTTTTCAATTCACTATTAGAATTATAATATTTACAAAAACATCTTTTTCTTAGGGATTAAATAAAACATTTCCCCATAGCTTTTATGGTTAAATTAGAACCTTTCTTAGTTTTTATGGCTCAATTAAATCCCTCTCAATTTTGAATTGATGATATGAAAGAGAGTAAATAAATAAACCTCTAAAGGGTATGAGTTTACAAAAAATTAAGCTCTCCAAGAAATGAAATGAGAGCTTAAAGAATATTTATAAGAGAAATGAAAGAATAAAGATTTGAATACTTTTCTCCTCATCTTGATGCTTGGATCTTGTAGCGACGTAAAAATTTTGCTTTTGTCACTAATTGAGGCGATTTCTTGAAAATTTGAAAACCGACTTTTGATTTTATTAAAAAAAAGGAGTCGCCGCCGATCTTTTTCTAGGTGTGATCAGACACCTAATAAATCACCTTTTTAGAAAAGAAAATTTATTCTTGAACAAAAATGAAGGCCGAATTTAGGTCTAAGTCAAAAACCAGAGAAAAAATAGGGTTCGGGAGTCAGTTACGCACAAGGAAGGTATTAGCACTCTCGCGACGCCCAAAATTGGTATCTCGTTAAACATGTGTTGCCTTAATTTTCGAAAATGCAAGTTCAATGTAACATCTAATCATGTTCCGATCAAAACACGAGAATTTTTTATAATTTCGATTTCTTTTTGAGAAGGACGTTTCGTTTTTAACACGAGCCGATGATATTCACCCAACATAGCGATGAAATCAACGACTTAATGTTAAATCGGCACGTTGCCTTATTTATTGAAATTAAAAAATGAATAAAATATTTTTTTAAAATAAAAATTCATAAATAAATAAACGGTGCAAGCAACGATATAATGAATAAAAAATATTAACATATAATATATAAAACATATAATACTAGATTTAAAAAATATATATACAATATATATTAAAAATAGTAATACTGTAAAAATAACTAATAATAACGATATATAAATATATACATATATGTATTAAAATATATACGTAATAATAGGAATAAAAAGTATATACATAGTATTAAAAATATGTACATAATATAGTGTTAAAAATACATACATAATATAGTTTTTAAAATATATACATGAGATAACATAAAAATATATACATGAAATAGTATAAAAATATATAACTAATAATATTAAAAATATATACATAATATATATAAAAACATATACAATATATATATTAGAAATGATAATAATATGAAAAAAAACTACAATACAATGCATAGATACGTACATATATATATAAATAATAATGGTACGAAATATACAATATATAGTATTAGAAATATATACATAAAATAGTATAAAAATATATAACTAATGATATTAAAATATATACATAATAATATATAAAAATATAATATTTAAAAAATATGTACATAACATATATAAAAACTATATACATAATATAGTATTAAAAATAGTATAAAAAAACATGATATATACATATAAGAAATAATAATGTTAAAAACAATTATTAATAATATTACATAAATATATACATATATATGTTAAAAATAAATACATATTAATATTAAGATGATGATAATATTAAAATAACCATTGATAATTTTACATATAAATATATATACATATAAGTGTAACAATAGTATTAAAATTAATTATAATAATAATAATAATGATAATAATATAATAATAGTTGCTATAGTAATAATATATTGATAATAGATAGTAAAAGGAATAAAAATAATAGTAATAATAAGAAATTTAAAAATAAAAGTTATAAGAATAATATAAATAATATTTAAAATAAAATAAAATAGCAAACATAATATAAAAATCAACTTAAATCTAAAAAAAGGGACTAAATTCGGAACAAAAACAAAGTTTTGGGGCAATTTTAAAAAGAAACAAAGAGAAAAGGACTAAAAAGCAACATGCGCTTAACCTGGGGGGAACAGCAATTATTCCTTCCCATCAAAACGCAGCACATCAGCGGGGACTAAATTGAAAATCGCGACAAATTTCGGGGCCAAATTAAAAATAAAAAATGACTTAATTGCAAAGTAATAAAAAAGCGAAATGGTTAAAAGCGCAATTAGTCCTTCCGTTAAAAAACACGCGAATCCTAGACGGGTCGGGTCGGGTCGATCCTATCCAAGTCAAAACGACGTCGTTTTGGGTTTTAATGGCCAACCCCAAAATGACGTCGTTTTGGGGGGCTATAAAAGGCCCATTTTCTTCAAAAAAAATCATTTCTACACTTGAAAAAAAAAAAAGAGAGGGAGAGGGTGGGTGATTTCAGGCCACAAGGCCGGTCATCGTCCGGTCACTGAAAAATCGAAGAAAAAGGTATTTTTTTATTTTTTTCTTATATTTTATATATGTTTATATATATGCTATTTTTTTAAAAAGAAAAGTAAAAGAAATAGATATATATATGTATTCGAATGAAAAAATGAAGAGAAAAGTAAACTAAAAACCTTTTCTCAATGAATCTGTTCTTGATCTGCTTGCTTGCTATTTGTCTTTCGTATTTAGATGATATTTTGCTTTAAAATCTAGTGTTTTTTAAAGCCATTTTGGCTTTAAAAATGATTTTGGCTTGGCTTTTTAAAGCCATTTTACATGGTTTTTTTTTTTTATTTTCTGTCTCTTCTTTATTAAATCTTGCAGGTGGTGGAGCAAGTGGGGGAGCAGGTGGTGGCAGCTGTGCTGACGTCGGCGGCATGGCAGGGGCAGTGGCTAGGGGCAGCACTAGGTTTTTTTTGAAAAAAATTTAAAGTTTTGGGCTTTTATGTTTGGGCTAGGGTTTTTTAATTTTAGGCTGTTTTAGTTTAGTTTGGGTTTGATTTGTTTGGGTTAGTTGGATTTTGGGTGTGGGTTTTATGTTTAATGGGCCCGGGTAATTTGGGCTTCTACAGATCTCTCTTTATTTCTATTCTGTTTTGAAGTATTTATATCAAAAAATAAAATTATGGACGTTTATGATTGTTAAAGATGAATTCTAACCATTGGAAACATTAATTTCGAGCTTAAAATTTGTCCTTGAAACATATGTGTTGAGACTTAGCAAGCTGTCTTTAGATATGGATGAAAAATAAACGTTATATAGTCATTGGTAGGCTATGTCTCGGGACATTTTGCCCAATGTTTTATTTTGAGTTAAATTTGACTGTTAATTTTAAAAAAAAATAAAATAAATTTGATCATCAACATTTAAAAAATATTTGAATTTATTGAGACAAATTTTTGAAGTGACTGTGTGCTAATGGAAGTGGTCACTATGGTCTTCAGTCTTACTTGCCATATTTGAAAGTTGGTAATTTTTTACACAAAATGTTTGAGTTAATGATTGTTGTTTGACATTGTGGAAGTATTCAAATTCATCTACGAAAATCAATCCATTTAGAAACAGATCTTAAGGATTGAATCAAATGGGATCATTTATATTAAATCCCTTGAATTGTGGAGAATACATCGAGATAGCCTTGAAGACATATCTTCAATAGTCTAATGTACATTGGTATTTATTAGTATATCGCATTTTGCTATTTTAGTTGTTTAATAGGATTGGGTTGAAATTGATATCTAGTATGTTAGCAAGTCTTGAAAACTCTTATATATTGATAGAACTTGTTAGGTTTTGTAACTAAGCCAAGAGAACACTTATTTGTTCATCAAGGAATGATTTTGTGAGACTACATTTGATAGAGTAAAACTAATTTGTTGTTTTGTTTTATTACTTAGAAGTGAGAGATTTATTTTTTAGATAAAAAAAAAAAAGAGAGGTTGTTATACCGGATTGTAATAGCTTAAATTTCAGCGATGTCGAAAATAGTGGTTCGAGACCACCAAATTTGAAAAATGAACTCGTAGATTATATTATTTAATATTTATGAGCTAAATGCAGTTTTTAAAATATTTTTGAAATAGTAAATTGTGTTTTATAAAGATTTATTTGGTCAATAAATTGAGAAAGAAAAAGTATCGAGATCTCGGTGTTATAAACCGAGCCATAAATATTTTTATAAATATTTACAGAGTGTCAATAAGGTAGTATTAAATTTTTTTAGAAAATTTTGACGTTTGGATGATTAATAAAATAAAAAACACTAAATTGAAAAATGTGTAAAAGTTGTTAGAAGGATTAAATAGCTCAATTGTCAAATGAGAAAAGACCTAAAGTGCAAATAAGCAGACCTAAAGTGCAAATAAGCCCAAAGGAGATATTTTGGGCAGCAATAGCTGAGAAAAATCAGGAAATGGGTGAAATAAGGGCAAAAATAGAAAATTGCCAAAATTAGTTAAATAAAAATGGGACCAATTTGGAATATTTAGAATTCTCTTCATTTCTCTTCATTTTCATCAGCTGAAAAACAGCCATGGAAGAGGGTTCAAGCTGGTTTTCATACTCTAGCTTTATGCAAGTTTAATTCTTGCTTTCTCCTCAAAATTTTTAAGATTTTGGACTTTTACAATTGGGTCCAACTTACTATGTCATTAGTTTTTGATTCCATGGCTAATTTTTAAAGTTACTGTGGATGAGTGTTGGAAGCATATGGTGAATAAATATAGAATTGAAGCTTTAATTTTGATATATGATGATTTTATCAAGTAAAATTGATGGAAATTGATTTTAGGACCTAATTATGAAAGAGTTTGGAATTAAGGTCTAGTGCTAAAGTTCTGATTTTCATGGGTTATGAAGTAGTTTAAAATGATAGACTAAAGTATTAATTGAGAAAAATTAGCTCAATTGAGGGGTTAATTGAGTAAGGACTGAATTGTATGAACTGTGAAATTTGGGGTAAAATGGAAATCAACATTTTGCATTAAAACTGTTTCGGACAGCAGCATTAGTCTAACTTTTAAAAATCATCAAAAATTGTATAAATCGAATGAGAGGATGAATAAAATATAAAATTAAAGCTTATTAGGTCTAGTTTCTTATAGAAAAACGATATAAGCAATGGAATTGTAAATAATGAGATATAATAAATTTTGTGAGATAAGGTCAGAATGATTTCAGATTCCCCTATTCTGAATTTGGAAAATCATTAAAAATTTTAAAAAAATAATTAGGGGCTTAAATTTATATGTTTAGAATCCTAAATAAGTTTATTTTCAAGAGAAACAAACAGGAACATTATTCAAATCCTGTACGAGGAGATAATTAATTTTTAGTGAAGAAGGGTCAGAACTCTTAGACAGCAGAATAGGGATGAATTTAAAGAATAAACTGTACTTATTGGTTAAACCAAAAATTCTGAAAATTTTATGGTAAGAAGATATGTAAGTATAGTTTCATGGAAAATTAGCGAATCTTAATTTGGAGCTCCATAGCTCAAGTTAAAAATAATTTAGTGACTATGACACGGATGGACAGCTTTGGAATATAAATATAAGTAAATAGTTAAATTATAGATAATGTTACTTATAAGTGTGTTTTATACATTAAGAATGTGGAATAGAGAGGAGGAGGAGGAAAATATGTGAGTGACTTATGCATAAATTGATCACATGCTCGATTATATTTGGTAAATGTTAAACTTTGTTAAAATGAAAAATGTTATAAAATCATGTTTGAATTAAATGTTATATATGTTAAAGAATAATTTGAATATTTGATACTACCTAATAAATGAATATCCGATATTGCTTAGTAAATGTCAAGTCAAATATAAAAAAAATATTATAAGTGAAACATGTGTGAAAGAATGTGGTAAGTATTTTCATGGTTATTATTGAGCTCATTTACATGAATCTGTCATTTGAAATTGTGATAGACAAGAAGAAATAGTGAATGGCATGCTTATGTATGGTTATATGCATTTATCTGAAACACAAGAAAATGATGGTTATATATTTGATATATGGAGACATGAGACTATGATATATGATCCTAGAATATATTTTATAAATGTTTTCGTTCATAATTATAGAATTGTGCAACTCAGGTGTACTATTTTATAAAGATAGTATTTCAAATGATTTGATGAGTAAAGTTCCAATGTGAGATAGTCTGAAATCAAGACAAATTGTTATGAAAGCGTATTTAAAATACATAGATATGATTGTTATAAGTTATGTGAATAAATGATGTGTAAAAGTATATGCATATGAGAAATTTAATAAAAGTTGAGCCCATACATGTTTCTTAATATTTATATAAATTATATGACTAACAATGTGATAAGAATATGTATTAGGGCCCATGATCAATTCGAATTGAATATAGAGAAGTGGTAAGTTAATTACCATGTTATACGAATTTATTAAATATTACATGTTTACTTTGTTTTACTTTTTCCCTAATTAATAATGATTCGATAAGCTCCGGTAATACCTCGTATCCTGTTCCGATGACGGATACGGGTAGGGGGTGTTACACGGATTGTGATAGAACTTAAATCACTTGTTGTATTGGGATTAAAGATTGTAGATTGTTATCACTAAGTTAAGCTTTGTAGACGTAAGAAAATCGAAATGCATAAACAATCTTTTGTGTTGTTGTTTTTCTTTATTTTATCATAGCAGTAATTGAAGTGGCCACTACAGTCAAGCATTTCTATTCAAGTACTCTATTTTATAAGCAATTAAATAAATGTTCTGATGATTTTTTAAATGAAAATGCTGACTAAAACATTAAAATTTTAATCATGGCAAATCGTATAATGATTCTTGTTAACAAGAAGTGGCATATTTTATAATTTTTATTTTCCAAATATTTTATAAATTTTAAATTATTTGTTGACGTGACATATAAGACAAGTAGTGACATGTCGACATAAAATATACATTAACTGCCATGCAGGTTGGCATAAAAAAATTAATGTTGTGGTAAACATTTTCATTAAAAATAACAAATTGATCCATTTTAAAAGATTAATGATTAAATTTAGCTAAAAAAAATAAGAATGAAATTGACAAAAATATTATTGAAATTCTTAACCATTTGTTACTCTTATATTATTTTGTAATTAAATAAATATGACTTAATATAACATTATAGAATGTAAATTAAATTACATTGTTTTCAGACTCCAGAAATAATATGCATTGTCAAATTTTTTTTAAAATTTTGGAGTATATAAAAAAATTATTTCTTAAAATAAAGTGAAAATTTAAAGAAATCGATCGATTGATGGATAACATGTGGAGTGCCAAACATCATCATTTTGAATCTAGCATGGCGGTGGTTAACTTTTTGTTGCATAATAAATACATACACGAAGGCACTTTTACTTTTATGACACATGAAAAAATTGGTTTGCAAGTTAATTAAGATATTTATGCAACAGGTAATTCTTAAATAAATGAAGATGTATACTCCTTAATCCATAATTTTATTGAAGAATTAATTGTGGTTTTCATTTTTTTTATTAACAAAAAAGAATATAAATATAAAGGAATAGGAGGAAACACAACTGAAGATAAAAATAATAATCAAAATTTAAGATATTTTTATATATCTATAGATAAGACATAAAATATTACACAATAAATACAAACTATCCCAAATGCATCGCATGCCTTAATTTAACATCATGAATAATTAATTTTAAGACACATTTGATTTGCCATTAAATTTGTTTTGGGGATCTATATTAGGTTATTTTTGGATATTATTGTTGATACAAAGTATAATATAAGAGGAAAGTAAGGAAAACTAAGTGGTGGTTTTGTGGAGGCTGATTCACTTAACTAGGCAGAGAGTCGAAAAGAAATACGAGAACAAGTTGGTTGCTGAAAGAGAGAACAATTGCTCGGAGTAACTTTAAGGGTTAGGAAATCAATCCCCTTTTCATTGTTGGGAAGGCATTTATAAGAGAGATCCTTTTGTTCGTTAGCGTGATGTTGTAGGATTGGTGTCTAGCCCCATCAAGTTTGTAAATGATATTTATGAACGTGAAGGAGATTCATGATGGACCTATTCTCTTATTCCTTTAATTAGTACAAGGTGTTATGGTCAAGTAGACCATTTATTGCCTTGAGAGCTATTTTCACTTGGGGAGTGTTCATACCTAAAAAACAAGTGTCTGATAAACAAGTGCTTATCTCATCATCGAAGAGCAAGAGAGCTTGTCAAGAATGCTTATCCGATAGGTGGTTAACAGAAGGATGTCATTCCACTGATCAGGACGGATGGTCAATCAAGATATTACCTCAAGTGGAGTAAAAGGAGAGATCAAGACTATCTATCTTGCTAACATGTGTCTAAGTGACTGAGAGGCACAACAATTATATTAAATATTTTATTTTGTTTGATAAATGAAGTTAGAAATTTAAATATTTGTATCATATTCTTATTTTATTTTTTGTATTATAAAATTTATATAATTTTTTTTTTGATATGGTATACGAGGACGAGTATGTTGCTCAAAACAAAATTATAAATAAATACATAAACAAAGTTTATATGAAAAATAAAATAAAGTAAAAAGAATTAAGAGTTTATATGAAAAATAGAAATTACAATCAAAAGAATTTCAATAAAGGATGATGGAGAATATTGACAACAATGCATCATTTAGTTGTGTAAGTAGTTTTCAAGGTAAATTATAAAAGTATTTATTAAATATGCTTTTCGTTTTATTTTATTCATTTAATTATTAATTTTTTAAAATTAGTCACTTAAATTTTTTAAATTAAATATTTTAGTCTTTCTCCCTTTAGTATAGATATTAGATTAGTGATGGAAAGCTGAGATGGGTTTTTTTATCGACCTAATAATAAATTTAGTCATCCAATATATTCTATTAATATGATCTGAACTTAAAAAATTCAACAAATTTAGCCCTTAATGTTTACAGAATTTGATATTTTAGTTCAAATTCTAAAAAAATAAAATTAGCCCACAACATTTATGAAATTTGTCAATTTAGTTTTAATTCTAAAAATTTCAAAAAAAAATAGAATTATTTTTTAAATATTCCTTAACATATCTCAACAAGAAAAACATTTAACACCTTTCATACTCCGCTCATTTTAAACTATTACAAAACAATTATTTTGAGTTTTTTTTTCTTATATCAAGGATATACAAAAATCTAATTTTCAAGTAGAGAAAATAATATATGTGAAATTTTTCATGAAAACCTAGAAAAAGAATTTCACCCATTTCTTTTCAACATGGACATATCATCAATAACTACCAAATTTGGATATTCAAAATATGTTGATGAAACCACCAATGTCTGATAAAATCTATTCCAATAATTGAAGGAGATAACTTTGTAAATTCATGTTCCATGGAAATGTCGAATTTCATCCCCCTTTAATACCCAAAGGCTTTTGGTACAGTGTTATAGGGCCAAGGATGGCTGCCTCTGCCAATCCATGCACTCTCAAGCAAAAGGCAACATAAATACCCATGCATGTCCTCCTCTTTGCATTTTACAATTACTCTATAAATCTCAGCTTAAACCTTTAATTCCACCATTTGACTTAAGTACCGTCCTAAAACATAAGTTTTGATGCCTCCCTCATAGATTACTTTCCCCCTAGCAGATCACTTGAAGTTCAAACCCTGCATCCAGCCCAACTCTTTCCAAGGTGCAGGACTTAAGAGTACCAAGTGCCCGTACGGAATATGGTAAAGAGACTTGCCTTCCATTGAAATTCTGGTCCCTTTGGAAATTTCGAAAGATGGCACCTAAAAGAAACTATATGGCCTACGAAATGTGGAGATTTGGACTAATGCCTATACGTGTATCCATCTAGCTAGCTAAGCTAATTCATGTATTATTATATGCCAAAAGGCAAAAAAGGAAATCCATGGGTCCCAACTGTTTTGTGACCTTAAAAAGTTGGTTTCGATTATATTAAAGGCTTCTAATAATGGGGGTTCAGGCCTAACTGTCATTGCCCATTTGCCCTCCTTTATTGGCCAGGGGTCCTTTAAATCGAAGGGTTTATATGAATAGCAAGTACTGGGACAACTGAGCTCCAATTGATTCAATTTTCCCCCACTCTGACCGCACTCTGCTGACAAAATGGGAAATGCACGTTTTATCTTTTGGAAACAGAAACAACATGGCTTCATCAAAGCAATTGAGTTCTCATTTTCATACTTCTTATTTTAATAAATGGATCAAACTGTTTCCTATTACTATAATGTGGCCTACTGACATTAATAAATATTGGCGAATGACAATGTTGGGGGAACCATGAGTCATGATACAGATCACCCATGGGACATTTACCGGTCATTTCAGACCCTGGGAAATCAGAATTTTTAATATCATCCAAAACATATATGTATATAACATGAAAACCTCATCTAGTCCACCTCAAAGTTATTCGGGTTTGAATTTTCATACAAAGATACTAGCAAATAATGCACTTAATCACATTATTCGGATTTGAATTTTCATTTCCATATTTGTGCTCACTTACGTAGTAGTGCCTGCTACTTTTTCTTAGAAAGAAGAAGTTCATCCCATATTATTATGCATAAAAGTTCACCTAATATCATCTCAATGTTCATCAGATTCTCTGTCTCTGGTTTTGCAGTGCTGTGGGGCAGCATCTTGTGCAGATGTCGTGGTAATACTAATAGCTATAGGCAAAATCAATTATGGCTAGAGATGAACAGATCTTCTCTTTAATTACTTTGGCCAGGCTCTTACCAAAACGAGTAGAATGTGGAGTAATGGTGAGATTAGTCCGACTATATAGGTCCTTCAATGGCTAAGATATGTTGCTTTCCTTCCATAATATTGCCAATGCCTTGGAAATTTCTCAATGGAATGTCAACTGAGGATCCAAGGATTAAGATTCTTATATCACCTCCTCCCGATATATATTCCTCTCCCTTTGCTATCTCTGTCATGGCCTAGCTCTTAGTCTCATTCAAGAGACAACCTAGACTGCTACTAGTAGCTTTGCAATATCAGCTTAGCTACTTGGTTAGTGGGGTACATTACTTTATCGATGATTTGATTTCCAAATCTTAGATCACACTATATATATGGGTTACAGCCAGCTGATTAAGTACTTGAAATTCGCAAATCAAGTAAATGAATTATTTATTTGATATAAACATATATGAGCATGCATTATTAATTATAACTAGTTTCAGTGCATGGTGGTGATTATTGGAATATTCACAGTTGACTAATGAGTAGAGCATATATATATATATATATAGGAATAGAAAGACATATCAGTTAGCCACGTGACGTGAAAGGATGTTAGTTTGTGATGAACAAGTTTTCACAGAGAGTAGAGAAAGAAAGATGCTTGATGATTTAATTATATATATATATATATCCTAACTTACCAAAACAAGCAGAGAACTTATTCTTTAATCTATCCCAGAATCTGATGGAGGCTATATAAGGAAGTGGTGTATCTCCAGCTAGGCAAGCAACATATATACATATAATTAAACAAGGCGTTTCACATTCACTCTCCCTCAAGGGCTTCTCCTTCAACATGGCATGGCATGCCATTCCATGCAGTGTGGTAGGTGAAGGTCTTAGGGAGAGTGCATGAGACTTTTGTCTTGCATATCACACCGTTGCTCTCCATCTCCGTCCTACACGCTCCTTTGATTTTTTTACAATCTCAATATATTTCCAACTCTCTCCCCCTCAAATATAGATCACAGGTGCTTGAAAATGGTCTCAAAATCAATTGGAAATTAACTTGAAACAAGAGTAGATTTGCACTGGACATTGCTTTTTTCAAATTATAGATTTTTTTTTAAATTTATGTAACGAATGGAGTTATATGCCTATGGGTCATGCAACAAAAAAATTATGAGATATTTTTCTTGATTGATAAGTTAAGGCGTTGAATGACTTAAAATTTTGAACATGCTCTCTATATGTCTATATATAAATTATCTTTCATGTTAATTAATTTTTCATAAATATTACTATTACTAATTTTCTCAGTAACTTCAACCAAAACTACTTCAAAACTTTGATATTTTCTTCTACCTGGCCTTATTTCATCTATCTTCATCTCTAAATTCACAAACTTTCACCGGAACCATTCATCTTATATTCTCAAAAAGAAAATAGTAAGTGCCAGTATATTTTCTTAAATTATGTAGTTGCCTTGTTGCACAGCATTGCATTCATCCACAGTTATCACTTGGGTCATCCCTTACTTCTCATATGAACCCTATACATAGACTGTTGGAACTAGTTTGATGAGTAGAATTGGAAATGGAGTGCATTGCATGGTTTGCATTAGAAAAGTAGTTGTCAACCCATTATCTTATTTGTTGTTGTATGATGACTGAATTCTCATGCGGCATTATCTTGTTTTATAAATTTCAGATGGACCAACAACTTAAGGCTTCCTAGGTGTTTAATATTGTTTTCCCAGTGCTAGCTTGTAATTAAGCAAGCATTTAGATTTGAGTGTTTGTAGAGTGTTAAAACTGTAAAAAGCTAAAGCTCAACTTGGAATCCAAGGCATTCAGTTCAAGCTCATTTGAATTGCTACTTGGAGCTTGAATTCGCTTGATTAAGCTCATTTTCTTAGTAAAGTTGAGCCAGATTCCTGTGCTTGACTTCAAACTCATAATTTTTGCTCGATAATTAAAAATAAAAAAGTTCAATTAGTATTTAAGAACCAATTCACACCTAACCCTTGGATTCTTTTTCTACCATAATATTATCATCCTACCCAAGATAAAAATCTACAACAAAAGCTCACTTCAGTCAGTACTCAGTAGCACCTTCAGGAAGATAAAAAGCTAGCTAACTATGAAAACATAAATCCTCATTTTACAAATGGCACCCCTGAAGGTACTCGACATGCATACTCCTCATACTCCGACCCAAAGAATCGCTTTAAGAAATACTCTTCATAAGGTATTCTTTCAGCAAAGAATTTCCAAACAACAATTGCAAAACCAACTGTGGATATGGGATTACAAAGCATTATTTGAGTGCCAACTGACCAAATGAAGAAACCAGAGTACCCGGGATGACGGATGAATCTATAGATGCCGTGAGTAATTAACAGATGATGCTCTTCGTGGTAAACCTTGATAAGATGCGTGAAGGCTCGACCAGCAGTTATTATAGCCAATTTTCGTGTAAACTCCCCTATTACCACCAATGCAAGACCTGTGTCACTTATCCACCAGTGTTCTTTCAACCCGGGAAATAGAACAATTTCAACGATGTACTCCAGCAAGGAAAAGATCATTGCAAGGAGATAATTTTTGCTGATTAGAAGTGACTTGAGAGTCACATTTGATCTCCCATGAATGGCAACTGCCAGGATGTATTCTGAACTATGAAAGAAGACAACGGCCAAGAACATCTGAGATAACTGTCTGCAAGCCGTATAACTTAAAATTTCTGTCATTTTGTTACCAAAGAAAAGAAAAAAAAGAAAAAGAAGAAGTCAATTTGCGTCCCTGAGTCCAATCTCGGCAAAGAACTCTGATGAAGCAGTGTTCTAAAGTTTAGTTTAGACCTGCAAAAGATATAGAGCTAGGCATTTGCAGCACCGAAAGGGGAGTCACAACATATTCCCAGAGATGATTTCTGAATAGCATATCTCCTGCTAAAGTAAAGGCAAAAAGACAAAAATGTTCAAGCATTAGAGACTGCACTCATTAAATTTGAAGTCAGATACAAGATAGAACCAAAACAATACACATTAGAACAACAAAGAAATTTTAGCTTTGAATTGAAGAATGAACAATCTTATGATAATATCAACCAAATGGAGAAAACGATAAATATTGTTTTTCATTTTGTGTATGATTAATCACGGTCAAATTCTATAGATGGTCCATGTATGATACCTTTTTGACTGATTTAATCCATTTACTATAATTTCATCAATTCTAATCTTCTACTTTTTGAAATGTGCAGAAGTGATCTTTTCTCCATTAATTCCATGTTTAAAAGAATAAGCCACTGTCAAATTATTCGTCGAAATTAACTAAAAAAGTTGGCTTAAATAGAAGGGCTAGAATTGATCAAATTACAATAGAATAACTAAATCTGCAAAAAAGAAAAAAGAAAAAAAGAAGAAGCATAGTTCAGACCTCGTATATAATTTGACCATTAATCACCGGAAAAACGAAAAAAGTAAAATCCATTCACTGCGACTATTTTTACCATCAACATTCTGTCAATTGAAAGGTTTTATTCATAGAAATAGAAAAAACTGGGCAATTGATATTACAAATAATGTTTCCCCTGCTCTCTTGAATTTCAATCTTAACTTATCCTAAAAATTACTTACTTTACAGAACAACAGAGATTCTTCAAAAGAGCAAAATAGACGAACCAGATCGATGGAGTGGATTGTCAATGGATATGTGAGTGGAAGCTGTAAACTGCTGTTTGGGTTTGTCGAATCGGTTTTATTTTATGGAAGGCTTTCATTTCCCGTTCAACCAAAATAGTGAAGCTCGTCATTAAGATGGGGGCGACACCCAGTGGGTTTAATATTCAATGTTTCACCTTTTAGAACTTCTTTTTCGATTTATGTTATAAAATAAAAGGGTTAATGTGACAATTAGCCCCTCAACTTTCATCTAATGTACAATATGGCATCTGTGTAAAGAAAATGTCTTGTATGGTATCTGTTCTATTTTGCTATATATCATTCTACCCAAAGCTTTAATTTCATTTAATAAATACATGAATGCAACGTGTTATTATTTTGGTTTTGGATTTTGAAAATATTTTTTGTACTCATATTGGCGTGTTTATTTTTGTATATTTAGTATTTTAATCATTTAATTATAATATCTTATATATAGATTATGCATGTAAACTTTATCGTATATTTAAAATTTTTAACTATTTAGGTTAAAAAATTTAATCGTTCAGTAAATATTTATATATACAGTGTTTTAATTTGATATAACTTGTACATCTATATTTCTATTTAATTCATTGATTAATTTGATCTCACAAGTCATCTGTGTATCAATTTAATTAGAAAAATTACAAAAATATATTCTCATATTTAAAATAAGTTATGTTCGAGAGTACTTTAATTTTTTTATTTATTTAAAAACAAAAAAAATTGTGCGTAATGAGAGATTTGAACCCATGTCAATTGTCTTGATAAAATCTTAAATATAACACTCAACTAAAACTTTATTTTAATTATATTATACAAACTTTATTACCTTTATTAATTGTATATATTAATAATTTTGTTAATTAAAATGATGTCATAAGTTAACTCGACACCAATTTAAGATTGATGACAACACCGTAATAGATAATTGTATTTATTTAATATTCTTAGAATGATGTATTTATGAGTTTAAATTTCGTTCTACTCACAATTTAATCTATTTTTTATTTTATTATTAATAGTATATTATTTTAAAAAGAAATTCACTGTTTGGGCCGAGAAGCTGCAAATGTGATTGTTAAGTGGACTCTGGCTTGTCGGTTGGGCTAAATGAAAGCTCGATAAACCGCCGACATAAAAACAGATAAAAAGAAAAAGAAAAAGAAAAAGCATTTTTTAAATAACAATTTGTTCTCAAACCAAAATAACATAAAATCGAATTCGTTGAATCCCATGCTATTCTTCTTCTTCTTCTTCTTCTTCTTCTTCGGAAGCCTTAGGCAAATCTCGACCTCGGAAGGAATTGGGAAGTAAAAGGGGGAAAGAGAAAAGAAGCCAAATTCGCTGGTTGTGGGAGGAAAGCAATGGGAGAGGCGTTGGGTTCATCAACCGCCATTGATTCCTCCAACATTGGCTTCCAGGTATTCAATCTCTCTCATCTCCTCCAACTCTTGGGTTTTTATTGCAACTTCTTTTTTCTTCTATAATCGTGTTTTAATGGTCATCGACTTGTGTTTTTGGCAGCTATTAAAGAAGCATGGATGGAAAGAAGGCACTGGTCTTGGTGTTTCTGAGCAGGTTAGGTTCCTCTTTGAAGCCCTAATTCTAAGATGAAATTTCCTTTCAAATTTCCGTGTCCTCTTTTAGAATATTGTTTTCATCTGATTTTTTTTAGATTGGTTTATTTTATGTTATTAGGGTAGATTAGAACCTGTACAAGCATATGTGAAGAACAATAAGAAAGGCCTTGGAGCGGAGAAGAAGAGAAAGAATCCAAAGCCCAGTGATCCTTCTGATTCCAAGCCAAAAAATGATGAGGTAACCTTCATTCTTTTTACTACCACTATCTTTAAGCTATGTTGCTAGTAGAATTAATACAAGTATACGTTCCACATGATTTTTTAGAAGTCTTTTTTATATATTTAAAGGATCATACTTTGCTTCTATGTCTTAATAGGAATAGGAAAAATGACTTGTTGGAAATATGCACAGAATGTTTTCTGTAGGATTAACTAAATGATAAATGAACTCGAGCAGTAGGTCCATTGGCTGAAGTGAGTTCATCTATGCTTGAGACCAGGGTTCGGTTTGCAGGTTTGCCTGTGTGGTAGTGTAGTGTGTGCGTTGGGGGGGGGGGGGTAAGAACTTGTATTGTATAAAAAGATAGCTAAATGGTAAATTTGGCTATGATACAAAAATGGAGTACATCCATGCAATGAGTGCAATGAGCAGAATACACCATTTTGAAGTTTGATTAACTCAATACGATTAATACACGTATTTTGCTTGTGCTTAAGATTTTTGATACATTGCATTTATTAGTTTTAAAAAAGATTATCTAGTCCAGGATTAGGGCTAAATGGTATGAGATCACCCGGCAAATGGTATTCCTGGGAAGATGCAAACCTTAGCGCTTTTCCGGGCGCTAATGAGTGCTCTACTAACCGAAGACATTTCATAATTTGTCTTTATGTTTATTTCATATATGATTGATATGAGAAAAACATTAGATACAATATGCGTGCATGGGATTGTCAGCTTTACTAAATGGGATATGATACTAACTATTGAAAAGAAAAAGAAAGCATTATTTGCTATTAAGCAAGCAAAACCCCGTAATATGAGCCTTAACCGTGGATGTGATGTATTCATGTTTTGATGGGTCTGTAACCCTGTATGCTACATTTTTTGATTGATAATTGCGATGAATTTCAGGAACAGAAAACAACAAAGAAGACCAAGGCACTTTCCAAAAGGATGCGGAAGGTGCAAGAACGCGAAAAGCAAATGCAAGAGAAGGAATTTGAGCGTGCATTTTTTAGGGAGTTTTGGCCCGATAATGTTTGATTAACCAAGTTTGTCCTTAGAATATGTACAGGCTGTTTGAATCTTTGTATTTTTATATATTTTTTGGTCACTTGGAAGAGTTCATTTTGAAAATGTTCAAAACAGAACCATTACAACATCATCCCAGCACCAGGGGTCCTAATCATCCTTCTAAAATTGAAATTGTGAGAGAGATCATCACCGTGTATAGAGGCTTTAGCTATTCATATAGAGATTATAAATGCGTTACCTCAAGGATCTAATTCTACTTACTGATGGACCCTAAGAGCAAATGGTGAAGATGATAACAATAAGCACAAACAAAAGGTATGCATAGAAGGAGAGACCACCAGACCACCAACTAGATCACACCACTAACGCCAAAAATCCACTCGTTGCGAGAGAGGCTACAAGCTACTGTACTGGATGTTGGACCCTACTTGGCGAAAACCTTGCAACAAGAGAACGGAAAATAAGCTAGAACCGACTTGGTAGAAGCATATGCAAATAGCGAGAGACGACTATGGATGATATCTTAATCAGAACCCTGAAGTTGCCACCACAAACACCATGGGAAGGGAAGGCTATTTTTCAGAGAGAAGCGAAAAACAAAAGGAGAGGAAAAGAGGGGGAAAGGAAAAAAGGAGGGATGACCAGCTCTGCCGGTTGACAAACGGAGGGCCAGGCAACGAAGAAAAGGGGAGAGTAGCGGTGTAAAAAAGGAGAGGTTTTTAGGGTTGGAAATTTTTGAATCTCTAAAATTATATGGACTTGTACATATTTTATATAATCCGCGAATTTAATGTTAATTCGGAAGTTTCATTCACAAATGTAGACATGACAGAAAATTCGATATTAAATCGAGTAATATTTTAGAAAAAATGAATTGTAAGGATTGAATCGGTAAAGAATAGTTAACAACTTTTGAATCGAATTTTTATGATTTTATCGTGAATAGTAATTATTAAATTTTGTTTTTATTTTTTTATTTTCTTATTTAAATTTTTATGGATATTATAAAAAAAATATTAAAACATTGATGTTACTTTTCCTTGGTTCCAACTTTATAAAAAACAGGTATAAATAAAATGTGATGCATAAGAAGGGATGTAAAACGAGTTTACATATAATTTAATCGATTCAATTTATTTATTTAATGACAACAGTTACGGGTGAGGAAGCATTAAGCCATTAATACACGTTCTCGTTGATCAATAAAACCTCATACATCACTCAACTGATCTGATCCCATCAGATTTTTTTTTTCTTTTTAATTTTTTAAAAATATGATTTTCCTTTTTCATAATTTTATTGAAAATTTTGGTTTTTATTTTTCTTTAATCATTGACAAGTGGCGTCCATTTATGTGAAATATTGGTTAATAGATGGATTCATGAAACAAAGCATAGCTATATGTATCTCAGTTCGAAAATTAGCACATTATTCAATTGCAAACAAAGTCGACCTAACCCTCATCTACTTCTCCAAGTTTGCAAATTTGCGATAACCATTAGCATAGAGAAATTAAAGTTTTGACTTTGGGAACGTCAAGATTGTTGTGGTAATTTAAATATTTATATTGTTGAGGATCGATCCGAATAAACAACGAAAGAGAAAAATAGAAAAGATTGAATACACACGGGTAAATGAGGTATCGAGTTTTCACTAAATGAGTAAATAAAATCAGAGTACAATATGAAAAAAATAAATCTAAATGCATTAAACGTACATTGCCCAAAACCCTGAATACAAAACCCTAACTCTCATAGAGCAAACCCAAATGCAAAACCCTAATTCTCATAGAGTTCTCTTTTTAATTACTACAAAAACTCTCATAGGTTGGTTAAAAAGAAATCCCGATGGGCTTGATGAGGATTCGATAGAAGTCCAAAGAGAACAACACGCTCGAGCGTACATTTTTCATATCATCGAAGGTATCTTAATGCTGATAAGTTAAGAAATCTCGTCCATCTAATGTGACTGCTGAAACTCGTCAACTTTAGCGAAGCGGGCGAACTCAGCTGGGGGTCTGCCGTGTTGGCGACCTTGTACCGGGAGACGTGTTGGGCGACACAACCATGGAAAATTAAAATTGATGGTTGCATGCTGCTATTGTAATCATGGGTGCGGTACCAATTGCCATTTTTATGTCCTCGAGCGAACTACCCTTATACATTCCTACTCGTAATAAAATAAAATTCATTAGATAATACATTTACCATAATAAAATTAATTAAAATTTAAATTATTCTATGAGTTGAGTTACGCGGGATTACCGAATGAGCTTTGAGATATACGGCTTTTGTTGGACCAACGATCAGAAGTGGAGGTATGTATTTTTTTAAAATTTGAATTATATAATATTAACGTAGTTGATTTGAGATTTAGTAGTATATATATATAACTAAAATTTTTATTATTTTAATACAAATTGAATAAATGTCATATGAGAATCTGACAATTCAAGAATGCATCCCGTCGAAATTTTTGGTGAATCCTAATATCTGGCACGTGAAGGTGCCATTGGTAGTGTCTGCTACTGTAGAGATACACGAGTCGGATAGAGCGTTGCGGCAATTTGGGTTCAGGCAATTGATTCCAGTGGCACTTCAAGACCTCGATGATTTGTATCCTATTGACTTGCGGGGAAGGACGGATGAGAATTTGGTCGGTATTCCATGCCCAATATATCTACATGTCGAATAATATGTACGAGTTTTTACCTACTCGCGATTCCATTGTCGCTACGGAGTTAGCTTAGAGTATATGCAATGGTTTAGGGTTTATAGCAAGCCATACTTGTTAGGAGAAGAGGCGAGAAGTTGGAAACCGCATATGAGAAGGCCACGACGGGCGCTTATACATCCAAGGTCTAGTGAGATGGGTCAATCATCAGCCTCTATGCAAGAACCGACATCGATGGCCACACCATCCTCGGTCAATATGTCTCATTTTATTCTGGTGCGTATACTAACCTTGTTATTTTTACACAAGCACTATATATTCCACCACATTTTTTGCTTCTACTTCGATGTCAGGTTTTATTTTTGGACCTTCGTCCCTAGCGTATTACACACCGATGCTATTGACATTTTCGACGATGGCGATACCAATGACGACGTATTTGCCGTCTATAATTTGAGTACTGACTGAGAGTCCAGTTGTTATGTCATCGATGTAACACCCTTCACCTGTATTTAATGCCGGAATAGGATTATGGACATTACTGGACTTACAACACATTTATATATACTTTTCACATACATTTAATCAATTCATACAATCATCATTCAATCCCAATCAATTTGTCCCTAATACGAGCCTACTAGGCCCTAAACATACTTTGGGAGTGGTTCGAGACTAAAACGATAACTTAAGAAACTTTTACGAAACTTTGAAAATTTTTCTCAAAATAGGGGACACACGCCCGTGTGACCAGGCCATGTGTCTCATACGGCCACTAGACACGCCCGTGTCACAGGCCGTGTGGACATTCAAAATGAGAGCACATGGCTATGTCCTAGCCCTTGTCCTACCCCGTGTAACTCTCTGACTTGAGTCACACGGCCAACACACGTGCCCGTGTGCCCTAAAAATGGCCCTACACGCTAGTGTACCAGGCTTTGTGCTAGGCTGTGCCAAACCTGTAGGGTATACTGACTTATGCCACATGGCCAAGCCACACGCCCGTGTGTGAGGCCGTGTGGAGCATACTGACTTAATTTCAAAATTAACACTAGGGGACACACAGCCGTGTACTTGACCCTGTGCTGCACACGGTTGAGACACACGCCCGTGTCTCTGGCCGTGTGGACAAAAATAGGCTATTTACCAAGCCAATTTACCACTCAATTTTATGCTCACCTATATCAATATATAGTATCAATAGTCATTTTAAAACATTCAATTCAAGCCTAATTCATGCATGATCTAAGCCATTATCTCAAAACACAAATTCTCCAAATACACCATACCATTTGTACTAAAATTACATATACAATTCAACTAGCTAAACCTTTCTCAAACAGACATCATTTTGCACCAATTTATAAACACAATTCATATCTAATATCATCCATTTAACATTTACCATATCAATATTCACAAGACTCATAATATAATCTATTCACATCTCCATTCATGAGTTTACCATAATAACCATATATACACATATATGCATATAACCAAAATCCACCAAATTAAGCTAAATCTTAAGGCTATATTTACAAACCAAACATAAACATTTACAATGCCAATTCATATGGCCAAATTCATTAACAAAACATAACCAAAATGACACAAAATCCCTATACATGCCATATACTTAAAATGTCAAGTTCATATGTATCGAAAGATAGGTGGATAGTATGAAGTGATCTCCGACGATCCTCAAATCCGAGCTAGCTTTGAATCACTATAAAACATAGGAAATTAAATGATGTAAGCTATAAAGCTTAGTAAGCTCGTATGAAATAAACTTAATGCAATCACATAACATAAATCAATAATTTGAATACATTAATATGTAACTTTCCTTAACTATCAAACCTTTCAAAAGCTCATTCACAAAACTATATACTTTCATTCTCATTTCTTCGATTCAACATTAAAATAGTTTATACACATACTTGTACCATCTCGTACCAACCTCATATACATTCTCGTTTCCCATTTACCCATTGAACCATTCGGAATAGAAGTCGGATACTCAAGAGTCTCACATGATAAGTACTTATACCATGGCCCGTAGCCAATTCAAGGTAACTTATCTCCAAAATATTGATATCATGGCCCGAAGCGAAATCAACCAATATGCATGGCCTAAAGCTAAATCGGTTTATCACACACCCGAAGTGCTATATCATGGCCCGAAGCCAACTCAAAGTATCCCTAATAACATGTCACTAGCATCCTAAACTATTCCTAAGGTTCAACCGGGCTTCCAACGGTCGACTCATTCCCAAACTTGTCCGAAGTCACATAATCACAATTTATGCTATATCAAAGCATATAGGATACATTTGAAATGAAATTATAACATACGAACTTACCTCGGATGCTAAAACGGTGAATCGAGTCAACTATTCTGTAACTTTATTCTTTTCCCGATCTAAGTCTGTATTTCTCCTTTCTTGATCTAAATATATTCAAAATTGACTTATTCAATCATCTATTCATTTAATTTAGTCCAAATCACACTTTAAAACACATTTACACTTTTTTCCCACATATTTCACATTTTTTACAATTTAGTCCTTATTACACAAAATCACAAATTCATGCAAATTTCAAAACACCCATGCTTAGCCAAATTATCGTTATACCCTTAATAACCCATATTTTTCATTTATTTCATATTTTAACCACAAATTTTCAAAATTTCTCAATTTAATCCCTATTTTGCATTTTTACTAAAAATCACTTAACAAAACTTGTATATCTATCAACAAGCATTTATAATCTATCAAGAAACTTCAAAATACACATGTATTCATCAATGTCATCATTTAAAATCTTTAACATTTTTGCGAAATAGTCTCTGGGCTAGCTAGTACTAATTGCAACGATCTCAAAAACATAGAAATCATTAAAAACTGAACAAAGATAGACTTACATGCTTAAGAAGACAAGGCTGAAAGCTTGAAGCTTTGTTAATGGCTTCCTTAGGTTAAATTTCGGTGGATGAAGGATAATAGAAGATGAAACAAAATTTTGTTTTATTATAATTAACCTTTAATTTCCAAATTACCTAAATAACCTTATTAATAAACCATTTCAACACCTAATAATGTGTCCATATAAGTCCACTCATGCCATTAATGGTCTAATTACAACATAAGGACCTTAACTTTAAGGTTCTATAGCTATTGGACACCTTTATCTATTAGAACTCAAGTTTTACACGCGATTTAGTCTTTTTTTATCAAATTAACCATTCAAACGATAAAATTTTTTAACGAAATTTTCATAAAATCACTCAATCATGCTGTAAACATTATAGTAATAAAATAAATATTTCAACCTCAAATTTGTGGTTTCGAAACTACTATTTTGATTTGACTAAAAACAGGCTGTTATAATCGGTGTATAGACACAATATAGTTATACCCCTATGCTGGTAGTGCCGCAAACACCTTCGGGGTCAATGTTCTATTAAGGTGGATCATCTTCTGAACCACCTATTCCTAAACCAGAGGATGCATAATGGTAATCGAGGAGCAGCCAGTCACAATCAACCATGGACAAAGGCAAAGAATATGATAGGTCAAGACCACAACCTATACTGAAGATTGAACCAAGAAGGAATCCGACTTGCAACTATCGACCGCCTCGATGTGGCACATATTCTAACCGGGGATTGGATTGATTTACTTTATTATTGTACTTCTTATGTTAACATTTCAGTAAATATCAAACGTTTTTATTTTATCGATCTTGTACATCATTATATTTTTAAATAAATATAATTTTTTCATTAAAGTTGGACTTTGTTATCATTTCATAATATTAAATAAAGATTGCATGTGAAAAATAAAAGAAATTTGTATAATTTATTGATTTGTATTGTGTGGCAAAAACGTCCGTTTACAGATTATAACAAAATTTATGTTAATGATGTGTTGTACTTGTATCATCCCTTCGATGTGGACATGACAACATTGTATGGACCATGTTCCTACACCACCCGCATAACCTCAATTTT
The DNA here is from genome assembly GCA_025698465.1 of Gossypium longicalyx. Lineage (NCBI taxonomy): Eukaryota > Viridiplantae > Streptophyta > Magnoliopsida > Malvales > Malvaceae > Gossypium > Gossypium longicalyx. Next base: position 20,508,585 of record CM047006.1, read on the forward strand.
TTTGACTTCTCCCAAATATCCATATTATCGCGTATCAAAGTCGACATCAGTCTACCTTTTAGTTTGCGACGCAACGATCTATCGGGTAATAACTTAAATGGAGTGCTCGATACAGGTGGCCACCTATGCATCTAGGATCGGTGGGAATATGTTTCTCACATGTTGTACATGTTTTCTAGTTTGCAAGCTTCGTCCACAAAGCTCATGGGATCCAATCGTTGGTACCTACATGCTGCAATTGCATGAGCGTATGAAAAATAAAGTGCGTCAAATCTCCCATAGTTGTAAGTCATTTGTCTCAAGTGTACACAGTATGCTCTCTCGACAATACCTTAGTCTGGCCTATCAAACTTTATTACCCGAAACCATAGGTCTTCGCGTGAGTAACACACTGGATGAATACAGTTCGTTCGTGCTATAGCCTTCCTAATTTTTTTAGCACGTCCTCACTCCAAACGTGGCTGCCCTACATCTACCCAACATAATTCGTCGCTTGCTTTGGAAAAATTTTAGCCAAACAAAAGTATGTCTCTTTGACAATTGAGATTATCGACAAATGATGCATTCCTTTTAAAACAGAATTGATGCATTCCGCCAGGTTTGTCTTCATGTGCCCATATCATAGACCTCTGTCATAGGATTGTGTCCACTGACCGAAGGGTATGTTAGAGAGGTAGCCCGCCCCGTCATCGTTAATTGCCCGTAAGTTTTCTAACATTTAATGGAAACAATTTTTCACAAGCTCGTACCCTGTTGAGAGAAGTGAATAGTTTATCCATAATGCCTAACATATGCTGACCGATTAAATATCAAAGAATATTTAATAGTGGCAATTACATACCCATGTGATTACACATGCTCGCTGAGCAGTAAAGGTGTATTGCTGTACTAGTTCGACGCAACATGCTATAGATAATACTTATGGTGTGTGTGGTCCCACAGGCTTCTCTGTCATTTAATTACGGTTAGTATTCGAAGTCCTTGATTGGAGATGATGCATATATCAGATTGGGGGCAAACATGCCTCTTCAACCTAGACATGAAGAAAATCCAATCGTCTATTGACTCCCCTAACATTATTGCAAAGACAACCGTACTTCTACCAACTTTGCTAGTTAATTCACTCTAATCAACTTTAGTTTCATGGTGGAAACATCTACACATTCCAAATTTTTCCCAATGCAACCAAACAAGCAAGCATCAATAAAAGGTTTGATCAGATAAATTCATTACAGGCAGAAATGCAAATGAAAATTACACAAACTCAGGAATTTATATGGCACAACATAGAACAACAGCAAAATCTTTTTCCAATTCAAAAAGAAAGGAAAGTTGTACAAATTATGTGGCACAAATTAAATACATACAACTTTCAAATCATACACAACAATGGAAACATATCAAAATTCCAAAAGTAAAACTATAAGGTAGTGATTAGGCTTATAATTTCCAGTTCTCAGATGAAATGGTTAAAAAATAAAGCATAAAGAAGTATTTATAAAGTGAAACTATGAAGAAAACAGAGTAGTCGCCAGGGATAACAATATAATATAATCATCTCTTTCAACATCGGCTTCGGGATAAATGATCCTTCATTCCACCAACAAGCTATGTCTCTTGGGTTATATCAGATGAAATTTCGTAGAAATCAGGGTCGTATTTCATCACTACTGAGCTTTCTTTCACCTTCCTGTTTTCTTCTTCCATTAAAGACCTCAAATTTTTTTCTTTTTTCCTCGTCTTTCCTTTTGCACTCTTGTTTGTCTTTTTAATCTTCCTCATCCTTCTCGACCCTATTAGCTTTTTCTAACCAACTCTTAGTAGGAGTGGATCAACAACGCATAAGCAAAAGAGTATTTGCAGGTTAGACTATAACAACTTGATCATCAACATGACTGAGGGAGCATTTACGAGCAATTACAATTCTTAATATCAATATGCAAGCTTGAGAAGATTGTAGATTTCAAAAACTTAACTGTCGACTTAAAGGTCTAAAGTCAAATGCTAAGTTGGTTATAACATTTAATTAAGTAATGAAACCTACATTTATAATTTATTGAAGGAATTAGGCTGCCACAATATCTATAAATGATTATGTTCAAGCTATACAAATTATATTAAAAATAAGATGATCATTACAAAAAAAATAAAAAGGAAAGCCTTTTTCACCAACAGTAACATGTAATTAAGTAAACCATGTATTTTTTTATTTCTTAATCTTAGCTTGAATTAGTATTACATTGCAAATAACATATAACCCATGTCAACAATGTAAACAGACACACACATATTAAATTTAAATTTAAATCCATAAAATTTATGTACTTTTATTCATGTATTTATACGAACACAAGAAAGATATGCAAATTTACAAGAATAAGCACAAATTTACAAGAACAAGAACAAATAAAACTTAAGAAGAAACCGTGGATAACATGGAGAGATTTTATGTAACAACCCTAACCCGTATCCGTCACTGGAATAGGGTTACGAGGCATTACCAGATAATACACTTCATTCACATACTTTTATGCATTCATAATAAAAATCCATTCAAAACATTCACATTGTCCTTTATAAGGCTCTACGAGACCTTAAAACATGCTTAGAATTGGTTCGGATCTAAACCGATAATATATGCAAACTTTGAAAAACTTATAAAATTTTTCAACATTTAAGGAACAAACACCCGTGTGAATAGGCCACGTGCCTCACACGGCCACCAGACACACCCGTGCCATAGGCCGTGTAAAAACAGGGCATACATTCTGACTTGCACCACACGGCCGATGACACACCCCTGTGCCATGGCCATGGGAAAACGTGAGGGGTTACTGACTTGGGTCATACGGCAGGCCACACGCCCATGTGCCAGCCCGTGTGTCACACATGGCAGTAGACACGCCCGTGTGTCTAGGCCGTGTCAAACCTGTAGGGTATACTGACTTAATTCGAAGGATACCTCAAGGGACACACGGCCGTATACCAAGGTCACGTGTCACACACGGTCCAGTCACACGCTCGTGTACTCGGTCGTGTAGAGTAAAAATAGGCTTGGCTGAAGCCACATTTCTCACCCTCCTTGAGTATACCTAAAGCATCACATTTCATGCCATTTCAATACATTAATAGACAATGAAACAATGCTATTTCATAATCAAGCATTCATATACTCAATTCGATACCATTTGTACATTCAAACAAATACTAAACTAGCATGATTCATTCCTCATTACTCACCTATTCAAACATATACGAAAATACATATCATACTCACCAATACAATCTGTTTCAATATGTATTTTTACTACCATTGATTACACTCAAAGCTTGACTCATAAATCATTTATTAGCCATTCCTTTATTAAGTCCAAAATCATGCTTTTCATAAGTAAATACTCATCATATACTAAATGATCAAATGATCATCTTGAACCATCACTAACCATAGTAAATTTATGCCATTGCACAAGGCAAATTCCACATCAAACATAAGTCATTAATAAGCCATATAAAATGACCAAATACATCACCAAAACCTTTATAAAAAAGACTCAAGCCTATACATGCCGTACAATCAAGTCACAAAGTGTAAATAAAATATCGAAAGTCAATAGCCGGATAGTGTGATGCAGTCTCCGGTGACTTCCAACCCGAGCGAACGTCTGAACCACTATAAAACATAGAATAATAACACAAAGTAAGCTTCACAGCTTAGTAAGTTTGTATATGAGCCTAAAATGATCACAATATTCATATAGCAATTCGAAATAGATAAATCAGTAACATTTAAAGCATCAATTCATGAGCTAACATCAAATTATTCATGTCCTCATTCGCAAGTTCTCACCTTTATATAACTCGATACTTGAGTAGTTTTTCGTGCATACCTGTACAAATACCTTTCTATTTATCACCCATACTCTTATCAAACCTCTCTAGTTTATAAGTGCTTATGATACAAATTCATCGATTTTCCAATGCCATAGTCCAACTATGGTCTTACACATACATTGTCAAGGCCTTACTGTGGTATTTCTTTCATGTGCCATAACCCGGTTATGGTCTTATTAGTCGATTGCCATTTGTATATTTAGTTAAAACAACTATAATTCATATCTCACATAACATATAATACATATTTCATTATAGTCAAATAAACATATTTTGACATGAAACATACTTATACACAATTCTTTCTTATTTAATATACATAATACAATATGAACTCACCAATTTACTTTCATTCGATTCTCACTTAAGTTCTGTACGTACCTGTATTACTTATTCCGACCGTACTTTAATTCTCGTCTTGACAATGCTCGTTGAACCACTCGGAATTGTTAAGGATACTCAGTAATCACATAAGCTCGGACAATGCCATATCCCGGATATGGTCTTACATGTTATCACATATCGATGCCATTGTCCCAGACGAGGTCTTACACATAATCGATTAACGATGCCAATGTCCCAGACATGGTCTTACACGTAATCACAATACAATGCCAATGTCCCAGACATGGTCTTACATTTAATAACATCTCGATAACCTAATGTCATGACGTTCATATCCTATACTATTCCTAAGGTTCGTATGGGACTTTCGGATGTAGTAACTCTGTTGATTCTTGCTCGTAGTTGCTCATTTGACATTTATAGCAGTTCAATGATAAATAAATGTATATAATTCAATTCAATTCAATTCAATTTAATTCAATAATAAATAAGCATTTATAACACAATTTAAATACGTTTATTAGCATACGAACTTACCTCGATTGTCAAAACGTCGAAATGGATTAACTAGTCCGAAACTTTATTTTTCCCTTGATATAGACTCGTACGAGGCTTAACTTGATCTAATCAATCAAATTCAGCTATTTCAATTCATATTCTATTCATTTTAACCCAATTTCATATTTTGTTAAATTTACTATTTTACCGCTACACTTTTGACCTTTTTACAAATTAGTCCCTAAACTCGTAAAATGCAAATTTAATCAATTTCATCATAGCCCAAGCTAACTGAATTTCATACATGCTCATAACAACCCATATTTATTCACACTTTTACCACACAATTTATCATATTTCAATTTAGTCCAAAATTGACATTTTTACTAAAATTCACTTAACAAAGCTCATTAATCTAACATCAAAGATTTATTTTTTATCATTAAACATCAAGATAATCAAACATTCAATAATGGCATCATCCAAATACTTTAACAGTTTTGAAATCAGAAGTACGGGCTAGCTAGGTTACGAAGCAACGATCTCAAAAACGTAAAATTAATTAAAGACGTAGTAAAATACATACCCAATTAATAGAGAAAAGAAGTGTCAAACCCTAGCCTTCTTTTTCTTCAAGAATTCGATTGATTTTCTCTTTTTGGAGAAGATGAATGCAAAATACACATTTTGTTTTATTATAATTATCATTTTAAACATCAATTACCATATTAACCTTAATAAAAATTAATAATTACAACCAAATTCCAAACCACATCATCCACTATCTAATTAATGGTCCATTTATCACATAAGGACCCTAACTTTTAAGTTCCATAGCTTTTTGACACCTTTAGCTTATAGAACGCAACTTTTACGCTTTATGCGATTTAGTCCTTTTTACCGAATTAAGCCTTTAAACGGTAAAATTTCTTTATGATATTTTCACACAATAATTCTATCATGCTGTAAACCATAATAAAATATTAAAATAAAATAAATATTTTGACTTTGGATTGTGGTCCCGAAACCACTGTTTCGATTAACCTTAAAAACGGGCTGTTACATTTTAAGTGTGGACGATTAAAGATGGTGAAGCTCAAAAGCTTTGCATCAAAAGCAATGCTCATGGATTCCAATCCATGGCATCCAATGATTTTCAGGTTCTCAAGAAGCCCAAATTTCAAGACTATACACAAAGATACTTCATTGCTAAGGTGGTTTACTGATATCAAATTAATGGTCTTAATGAAAAAACTAGAGGGAGTTGGCTAATGATGACTTAAGATTTTTGGGGTTATTCAACTCTATTTTCCAACCAAATGTGTTGGATTTTGCATGTTTTCAGCTGAGAAATGAAGGTGAAGCTTATTGTTAGGTGTAATTATGGCTAATAAGAGGCCGCATTTGCTGTAAAGGAACCAAAATCTTCCAGTATTCCTTGTTGGATTGTGCTCATCAAAGTTTGCAATGAACACAAAAACTACAGTGGGAACATCTTCTTTGGTGCAATGGTGAACCAATGCTAGGTTCCATAGAAATTTCCATCGGCCTGATAAGAAAATGGTTTGGATGGCAGATTCAAAGGGAAGTAAAGAAATTATGTAGAAAAGTAGTTCATTTGGTAAACTACTTATGAAATCTTCCATATTGGCAACTCTCTATAGTACTCGTATTCATTAATAAGAAAGATTTTCATTTTCTGAATAAAGTATACAACCTGAATCCATTCTATATCAACAACAACAATGGTACACACGATAGAGTGATAGATTACGAGTTTCCATACAAGATTTCACACATACAAGAAAAGCAAAATAAGTGAAATAATTCTATCTAAAATGAAATTAATCGAAAGCCAAAACATATGCAGAATAGATGATTGTTTAAAAAAAAAAGATTGCAAGGTAAATCAACACAAAATCAGCAGTAAGAAAGAAAAATATGGAATACCTACAAAGGGATTGTGAACAAACAAGCCGATTCAGATAAAAAAATCGGATTAAGAAACTAATTATTCAAGAACCGTGAAGAATTGGAAAATATAATGATTAGGAACAAAAACGATTACCATCTTTTTATTTGTCGACAATCACTTGAATTTAAGTCTTAGAACATAAATTTGTCGGTAAAGAAGACATACATGGACCCTCCATTGAATCCTCTTTTGTTTTTGTATCTGAATAAAAATTTCTGATGATAATAGCTTTTTCAGTCAAATGAAAAAAAAATAAAAAAAATAGAGGAGATAAAGGAGTTTTTCAACTAAGATTTAGGGTTTAAAATTTTTAAATAATTAAATTTATTTAATTAAAAATCTATTCTCACCCCATTTAGAAATCCAAGTTGGCATTTAAAATCTAGTTGGACTGCCACGTAGGATTACCGTTAGGAAGATAACGAAACTTAACGGCAGAGTGATCACTTCGTAACAAAATAATAACATAGTGACTTAAACGTAACATTTCAAACATAAGTTACTAAAATAAAACCTGAGGCAAACAAAAATAACTATTTTTATAGTTTTCCCTAAACAAAATTTAAGAAATCAACCAAATTACCATAGTTGGTGGCGAGTTCTTGCACAAACTAATCTTTATGTTAGCCTAAATCACCACCATTGGTGGCAATTTGGTGTCAATCTAGTGCCTTCGTCAAACTATTGTTCATTTCTGGTAAATAATTTTAAACCCATATTATTTAATTAAATAAATTATTTTTATAATATTTAGGTAAAAATCCTCATTGGCCCATAACTCACAACACAATATTCGTTGTGGTAGAGAACCCCTTCACCATAAAAAGAAGTGGAGAGATCATGGGAATCAGTAAAGCGTAACATATGCATCACTTTAATATGTATGCCAATCGAGTACATATCCGTCTATCCCCATGCAAAATTGATTCTCGACACGTAAATATGGCACCATTTGTCAGTCATTCACGACATCAAAAGAACACCTACTTGTCGATTACCACGCCACGTGTTAAAAAACGTGTAACCTTCCCTCAATGCGTCATCACCCCATTAGCGTCGGCCCAATTGTTGTTAGTAAAATACAATGTAAATAGCCTCCTAATTGTTTAGTTTTACTCCGTTTGAACTACGGTGACCTTTTGATCTCGTGCCACGTGGCAAATCATAGAATCAAAACCGTATATCTTTCATGGAGAACGATGCCTTGAGATAGAGAAATCGCTATAAAAAGGGTAGTTGTTAAAATGCTTTGGTTTGTCCCTTTCGTTTTATTGGAAGAAGCTCGATTCTATCTCTCATCTCTTTAGCAAGTGATGTTGATTTTCTAAATGGTGATCTCGAAAGTGGTGAAAACATTGGTCGATGCAGATTTCAAACAGCTAACAAAGGCTGAAAGCACAATCGGATCCCAAACAAACAAAGGCTGTAAGTGTAAGCATCTCTTGATAATTTTTGCATGTAAAATTAATTTGTTTAATTTTGAATGTAGAACCCAAAAATATTCAAAAGAAACTCAAGTGTCTAGATTTTGTTCAAGTGGCATCAATCTATGCAGTTGTGTGTGTTTCAAGCATCTACTAAACAGTCTAGATCATCGTTGATCCCATTTACTACAAATTCCATGATATACCGTTTGAGCTCCTCAAATTTATTGATGGCAAGGTAAGCATTAATGAGGTTCTTTACTATATCTTAGCTTAAATTGCAAGTTAATGAGGTTCTTTGTGTGCATGTGATCTATAGGTGGATGAGTCACTAAGTCAGTTGGAGTGCTACGTGACATTTGTCATGAAGCAAAGCTTAGAGTCAAGCTCGAACCGTAGCTTCGGAGGTCCAATGAGTCGAGGTTGCAGACGCAAATAAGTCAATCGATCGCGAGGGACGTTTACACCAAGTATGACCCGATAGCTAAGGAGATGTACAACAAGTATGAGCCAGTGGCAGAACACTACGTTGTTTTCGCTTAGCAGTCTCTTAACCACCTCTTGCTTTTCCCTCAAGTGGCTCAGGTAGAGGTCCCCACGATTGCTTACTGGTCAGAGAAGAACAATTAGGTTGTTCAACATTCCGAGGAGAAAGGGTACGCGATGGCGACGTACCTATCGTTGATTTTGGCTGATGGAATCGCAAAAGTTTTCACGGATGACAGAAGAGCATCGACCATTTCGAGCAATGTGCAATTAGTTTAAAGGCAATGAAATCAATGAGGTTCTTTTAGGGTTTTAGGAATTAGGCAATTTAGGTCTCGAGGAAATGGAGACACGGACTCCATTGCCAATCTTCTTTGTTTTTTTTGCTTATTTTTGGAAATTCAATGTTGAAATATGTTTTTTTCCCAAAATTAAAATATCCAAAGTATTATTATTTTTAAATACATGTAATCTACAAGTTCAATGCAAAATCAAATTAATATAAAAAAAAAAAAACATCTGATGAAGAAACGAAAAACCCGAACAAATTTTACACATGATATGCTCAAATGGTTGACTAATGGCCCAGCACATCATAATTTATCATAGTGAGACATAAGTACTGGAGAACATAAAGTTTTCACTTTAATTAATAAAGTCAACACTTTATTTACAATATATTCAATTTTTAAAGTCTTTGGTTTACTGTAAATTAAATCAAATTTACAGTTTACATATTAACCAATTAATATGGGATATAATTACAAGGCATATTCTTTTTTCAAGATATAACATAAATTTAAATTCAATTATTAAAAGAGGTAATCCATATATATATTTAAATGTTAGTAACAAATTAGTAATACTAAACGATCGCTATTAATTGGGGAGTTGTTACAACGCTCTGGTTCGTCCCCTCCGTTATATTCGAAGAAGCTCTACTCCATCTCTCGTCTCTTTTGTTAACGTTGTTGGATTTCAAAATAGTGGTCTCAAAAATGGAGAAAACGTTGGTGGATGCAGATTTCAAGCAGCCGGTGGACGCTGAAAGCACCATGAAATCGACGGTCGAATCAAATCACAAACAAATAGAAGCTATAAGTGTAAGCATCTCTTGATAATTTCTGTTTTCCTTTTTTGATGAATGTGAAGTTAAATGTATAAAAAAAATTGAATGCAGAACCCAGAAAATATTCAAAAGAAACTCAAGTATCTAGATGTCATTCAAGTGGTGTCAATCTATGTGGTTGTGTGTGTTTCAAGCATCTATGAGTACGCTAAGGAAAACTCCGGTCCACTTAAACCGGGGGTTCAATCCGTCGAAGAAACTGTTAAGACTGTCATCGGTCCCGTCTACGATAAATTTCGCGATGTACCGTTTGAACTCCTCAAATTTGTTGATTGCAAGGTAAGAATTAAGGAGGTTCTTTACTATATCTTAGCTTAAATTGCATGTATTGAGGTTCTTTGTTTGCATGTGGTCTGTAGGTGGACAAGTCGCTGAGTCAACTGGAGCGTCACGTTCCATTTATGGTGAAGCAAGCTTCAAGCCAGGCTCAAACTGTGACGTCAGAGGTCCAAAGAGTCGGGGTTGGAGACGTGGCTAAGTCAATCACAAGAGACATTTACACCAATTATAAACTGACAGCTAAAGAGATGTATGACAAGTACGAGCCGGTGGCGGAACAGTACGCTGTTTTCGCTTGGCGATCTCTTAATCGTCTCCCGTTTTTCCCTCAAGTGGCACAGGTAGTGCTCCCTACGACTGCTTACTGGTCGGAGAAGTACAATCAGGTTGTTCAACATTTCGGGGAGAATGGTTACTTGGTGGCAGCGTACCTCCCATTGATTCCGATAAATAGAATTGCAAAGGTTTTCATGGACGACGGGAGAGCGCCGGTCGTTCCGAGTAATGGTGAATCAGTTCAAAGGCAATGAAATCAGTGATAGGGGTTTCGTTAGGGTTTTGGGGATTAGGCGATTTAGCTTCCGTACCTAAAAATGTCGCGAGAAAATGGAGGTATGGACTCCATTGCCAACCTTCTTTGTTTTTCGCTTATTTTTGGAAATTCAATGCTGAATGATGCTTTTTTATTTAAAAAGAAGAAAAAATCTTAAATAATGATTGAAATTTAAAATATCAAAATGTTTTTATTATTATAAATACATGTACTTTATTAATACAATGTATAATCGAATTAATATAAAACACAACGTATGAAAAAAACGAAAAATTTACTTAAACGGTGGAGTACTAGAGGCTAATACATCTGTCGTAACCATTTTTTTTGAAAACGGGAATCGACTATGTTTGGAAATGGAAATTAAGACGGGAGTCGCCACCAATCTTTGTTTGGTGTGATCGGATCACCTTTGTTTTAACAAAACAATTTTAGTTTACTAAAACGGCATTTTGGTCTACGAAATTCAAGAGAACAAGTTCGGGAGTCAGTTACGTGCGAGGAAGGATTAGCACCCCCGACACGCTCAAAAATTGGTACCGAATTGATTAGTTAGTGTCTTAATGTCGAAAATTGAAAATCGAGAATGGATTTGAAATACGATCTTTTCTATTAATATCGATTTTAAAATTCTTGAATTAGCTCAAATCGATTGTTTAAAGATTTCCTTATCTCGAGATATTGGAGTATCACATCCCGTAAGTTAGGACACAATACCATGAATTCCCGAGCGCAAGGTCGTCCTTTAATTTAAATAAGAATTTCATGTGTTTCAAAACTCGAAAAGAATGTTTAACTATTTAGAAACAACAAAAAAATCGAAACCCCGTAAGTTAGGGCACAATTTCTCGATATTTCAAAATGCAAAACATTGCCTTATTTGGAAAATTTCGTTTTCGAATAGTAACGAATACAATATTTAAACGACATGTATTATTTATTTAGGTTAAAATAAAGCGATTTGCTGGATAAATGTATTGGGGTCTAATTTGAGGCAATGATATGAAATGAAGTATAGTGCGACATGGAACAATAATTCATGCATAAAATATTCCACAAGCGCATGGCAATAATATGAATACAAGTAAGCAGATTTACATACATGCAATAGCAATAATTTCACAACATGCATTATTTAACATTAAGCTTAATAAACATAGAAATGAAGTAATAGTATAAAACAACTTAAATCAAGTAATAAGATAATCTTAAATATAAAATATATATGTAAAATGTTTAAAATAAATACTATAAAAGCAACTTTAAGTAAATGATAGAAAATAATTTAAAATCATTAATTAAAAGTTTAAAATAAATAATACGTAAAAATAAATTTAAAAAATAATATACATAGTATATAAAAAAAAAACTTAACATAAATATATATATATAAATAATGTATAGCGAGTTTAAGAAAAAAACATGGGGAAATTCGAAAATAAATGATTCGTACAAAAAGAAGTTTAAGAGCAAACATTGTATAAATTTAAAATAAGCAATTCAAAAATAATATATAAAAAGGGGTTTTAAAATAAATAAATAAAAAGCAATGTAAAGTGATTAACATATATATAATAATTCAAAATGGCTTATGTAAAAGAGGGTTTAAAATAAATGATATGTAAGGTAATTTAAGATAAATAATGAAAATAAGTTTAAAATGAATATTATGGAGTGAGAAATTTAAAATATGTAATATACAAAACATTTTAAAAATAAATGGTATATAAAAAATAGATAATACATATAAAAATTTGAAATTGATAATACATATGAAAAAATTAAAGTAAATAATAAAGCAATTTAAAATGAATAATACATAAAACAAGTTTAAAATAAATAATGTATAAAGCATTTTAAAATCTATAATACACAAAGCAAATAAAAATGACATATATATGAATAATTTTAAAATAAATAATATATAAGTTAATTTAAAAATAATTAATAAGAAGTTTAAAATATATAATACGTAAAAGAATTAAAAATAGACAATATAATTATATTTTATAATAGTAATGATTCAAGGGTAATATAAAGAGAGTAATTTGAAATATATAATATACAATAACTTAAAATATAAAATAATTTGAAATAAATATATAACAAAACAATTTTTAAAGAATTATAAAGATATAAAAGCTTGAAATAAACTATATGTATACATATATATAATGGGTAAGGAATAAAAAAAATACATATAAAATAGATTAAAGTGACATATATACATAAAGTAAGTTTAAATAAATAATAAGGATTTGAATAAACAATATATTAAAATAAGTTAGAATAGATGTAAATAAACAACATATAAAATATTTGAAATAACATATCAATGAAACATTAAAAAAAAAGTTAATAAATGAATTAAATAGATTTAGGACATGGCTAAAAACAAATTAAAATTCGGGGTATAAAAGTATAAATATTGGATAGTTAATTAGGGATCAAAACGAAAACCAAACAAGATCTGAGGGCCAAATTTAAAAAAAGCAAAAGAAGATAGAAAATGGGGGTTAATTGAATGAGGTTGCGAAGGTGAAGGACCAATTGCACAAATCTCCCTTTTAGGGAAAATGCACAAACCCCCCATTACACCAAACGGTGTCATTTCATCATCATCAATTAAACCAAACCCATTTTTTATTATCTTCAGCCTCTTTTTTTTTTTTTTTTGAAAAAAACAGAAAGCCTTTTGGCTTTCTCTCCTTCCCCTCTTCTCCCCCATTTCTCTCTTTTTGGCTAGGGCTTTATATACCCATCATCGCCGCCACCGTCCCGACTCCACTGTGAGTGGTGGTTAGAGCCACGAGGGACGTGTTTTTCAGCCCCGTTTCAAAACCATTCAAGAGCCACGTTTTCAGCCCAAAAACGAGGGGAAAAGAGATATTTTTACTCCCCTTTTCGGAATCGACTTCGTCAACGGAGATGATGCTCTGACGGCGCGACTCCGGTGCGGCCCAGGTAAGTGTTTTCCTCTTTTTTGTTTAGAGAATAAATATCTACTGAAAAATATGATACAAAATATAAAAATATGAAAAGAACACGAAAATAGAAATTGAAATCAACCTCTTTTCTGTTTTGCCTTTTTTTTTATTGCTTAATATCCGTTCGTAAAAAAAATACAAGGTTAAAGTTCCAAACTTTATAACTGGATATAAGATCCGTTTTTGTCCATATTTGTTTTGTTTTCTGCCATTTCTTGTCGTTTTCTTTGTTGTTTCCTATTACTTCTTGTCTTTTTCTTCTTTGTTTCTTTGCCTTGCGTGTGGATCTCTCTTTGCAAGTGACATGACGCATGGAAGGCCGGTGGTTGGTGCCCCGAGCGGCGGTGGTTGAAAGCATACGGCGGCCAAGGGTAGAGGGGGGAGTGGCTGCTGAAAAAAGTTTAAGATAGTGGGCTATTAGGGTTAATTTGGATGTGGGCTGATGGGGTTTTAAATTTTTGGGCCACACATATATTGTAAATGGACTAAAATTGAACTTTTAATTTGTGTTTTATTTTTTTAGGCCAAAATTGGCTATTACAGCTGCCCCTCTTTGCTTATTGTCGTGTAACGAGAATGAAGCAAAGACCTTAAAAGAGCCAATTTTGCCTAGTCTTGCTAAGTCTTAACTTCTTCTGTTCTTCGAATAGCCTCATCCGACCCACTGCAACTTCAAAGGTATAGAACTTGTAACTCGTAGCTTTAACCTATTCCACTACAACTTCAGGGAAATAAGATTTACTGTCTTCGATCTATTCCACTGTAATTTCAGGGAGACAAGATCTACAATCTTCAGCCTACTCCACTACAACTTAGGGAGATAGGATAGTGGATTAAATCTGCTTCACTGCAACTTCAGGAAGACAAGATTCATCGTCTTTAGTCTGCCCCACTGCAATCTCAGGGAGATAAGACTTGTACTTTAACCTGCTCCACTGCAACTTTATGGAGATAAGGTTCGCTATCTTTAGTCTGCTCCACTGCAACTTCAGGGAGATAAGGTTCCCTATCTTTAGTCTATTCCACTGCAACTTCAGAGAGATAAGACTTGTGACTTCAACTTATTCCACTGCAACTTCAGGGTGATAAGGTTTGTGATTTGCAGTTTCAATCTGCTCCACTGCAACTTCAGGGAGATAAGATTTGCTATCTTTAGTCTACTCCACTGCAACTTCAGGAAGATAAGACTTGTAACTTCAACCTGCTCCACTGCAACTTCAGAGAGATAAGGTTTGTTTTGATCTGTTCTACTGCAACTTCAAAGAGATGAGATCTGCTGTCTTCGATCTGCTCCACTGCAACTTCAGGGAGACAAGATCTACAATCTTCAGCCTACTCCACTACAACTTAGGGAGATAGGAGGGTGGCTTAAATCTACTCCACTACTGGTTAGGGAGACAAGATTCGCTGTCTTCGATCTATTCCACTGCAACTTTAGGGAGACAAGATCTACAATCTTCAGCCTACTCCACTACAACTTAGGGAGATAGGATGGTGACTTAATAGGATGGTGACTTAAATCTGCTCCACTGCAACTTCAGAGAGAAAAGATTCGCCGTCTTCGATCTGTTCCACTGCAACTTCAGGGAGACAAGATCTATAATCTTCAGCCTACTCCACTACAACTTAGGAAGATAGGATGGTGACTTAAATCTACTCCACTGCAACTTCAGAGAGACAAGATCTACAAAATCACCGATATTGCTACACCATCCTCTAGGGACATGATCTGTAGAATCGGTTTCATGTATCTATGCTTATGCCAAATAATTAGGATGCTATGATCGAAATGGATCAAATGCTCCAAACTAGATGCGATGCTTATGTCAAATAATTAGGATGCTATGATCAAAATGAATCAAATGCTCCTAGCTAGATGTGTTACGAATGATATATGAATGCAGGAATGAAGATGATCCTTTTTTAAAAGGCTTAAGGTGTCATTGCTCGTTGTTCATCAGGACATTATCGCTGACGTGTTATGCTGCCATCTTGTTCAGCTGGTATCTTTGACGGAAAACCCAAAGAAGTAATCACAAATTGGGCTATTCTTTCCCAAATGTTTCCAACTCTTGGATTTGGTTAGTTCTGAATAGTGGTCCTGTTTCAAGTCCCCATACTATTTAGAAAATTTTAGAGTAATATGCGAAACTTTTTTTATGAAAGTATTATTAGTCCACTATTCGTTATTTCAATGTGAAATGCTTGAAAAAGATTGTAACAATGGAAAAGAAGGAAATTAATTGAGAGTAAAACTCGAAATGAATAAATTAATCAAAGATTGCAAATAAAATAAGAAGGAAATTAACTCAAAATGAATAAGTTAATCAAAGATAGCAATGCAATAGGAATGAAATTTATTGTGGACGTATCTTGAAAAGAATAACGTAATCAAAGATAGCAAATTCAAAATGGGTAAAATGGAAAACTAGGTGCCCTAGATATCGCAGCTTGAGCTTCTTTGTACCAACTTCTTGAGGACCATCTGAACTCGATATGTGTTTAGGAGATCCGGACTACTTTGTCGATGCCCCAAGACGTAGCACACTTCTTCATTGTTAATTCAGGCCTAGCAAGACTGCTGTATGCCCCACTTTGATCCAAATTTGAGCCGCCCTTTTCGGGTTTTGAACTCAAATCCCCTTTGGTCTCAAAGCGCCTTTTTACGGGTTTTTGCCTCGGCCTCTCCTTTTTCTTTTTCTTTTCTATTCTTTTCCTTTTTTATTATACGAAGTATTTCTTGATTTGAACTCAAAGGATTAGGAAAGTCCTTGTTATCCCTCCTGGTCAACAATTAATGATTTTTCCAGATAAGGCATTTTTTACCACATAAGATCCTTCCCAGTTTGGCATTCACTTTCTTCTGAAGTCCTCTTGTATGGGCAGGATCTTCTTTGACATCAGGTCCTCATCACGGATTTCTCTATGGCGAACCATTTTTTGGTAAGCTCGAGTCATAACTTTTTTGGTCATTTGCCCCGGTAAAAGTTTTGATCGATGTTCAACTTCTCATGCCAATCTTGGTAGGTCTCAGTCATTTTCTCCACGATCTTCTTAATGTTCTTATTGGTCACCTCGACCGCACTGTTCACTTTTGAGCGACACATTGGTGTTTGAGTTGGCTGTAAACTTTTGATGTCGCATTGTGGTTTAAGTTCAGCACATTGTCAGATACAATTCTTTCTGGCATTCTATATCGACACATGATCCTTTTTTTTTTTGCAAATGCTGACTTTAGGATATTAGCGTATGAAGTAGTTTCTATTCGCTTAGTGATGTAACAGACAATTCCATAGATAAATCAGTACTTGCTAGAAGCTTTTGCCGAGATCGGCCCTAATGACATCCATGCCCATATAGAGGAAGGCCATGGATTTCACTGACTCTTTGAAAGGTAGGATCTGTTTCTTATCTTGTTCTACCATTCTTAACAAACCAGGAGATAAACTACAGTCTCGGTCATCTTCAAAGTCCAGAGGTTTCTCCGGACATATATCTTGTTCAAAAAGAGGTTCTGAGTCAATAGTAGTATCGCTCATATCGTTGATATCTGGGGACCTGTTTAGATACGAAAGAATATTCCAAAGAATAAATGAATCTAAGAATAGTTATTTTATAGTACGACCATGAATGAAGAATAAAATAGTATTTGAAGGAAATCCCAAAGAACAAAAGAATCTAAGAATAATTGTTCATATAGTATGATTATGAATGAAATAAAAGAACATTTGCTCAAAATGATGGCAAAAAATGCATTTTATTGAAATAAAGATTTTGGACATAAGCCTATTTCACAAAAGGCCTCTTATTGCTCCTAGGCTTAGACCAATAGGCGTGTTTTGGACATTACTCTTAATTTAGCTCTAAAAAATACAGGGATTTCTTCCACAGTCCCATTGTTCAAAACACTCCCAAGTATGCAAGGGCTTGAAAACCTTTATTCCTCGGTTTTTTCTTCGGATACGTCGTTAAGGTCCAGATTCCTCGATATTTCCTCTAGGCTTCTTTTTCAAGGGATTGCAACTCTCTTGCCATCTCCTTCAGTTATCGCATTTACTGCATCGTCAAGGCGATTAGGTTCTGATGAATCGTCAAACTTCACAATTCCCACTTTAATGAGCCTCTCGATTAACTTTTTAAACGTAGTGCAGTTTTCGATTGAGTGTCCCGTTATTCCTGCGTGATACTCACATTGGGTATTCGCATCATACCATTTCGGGAATGAAGGTTGCACGGGTTCCGAGTAGAACGGGGACACCACATGCGTATCAAATAGATTCTGATACAGCTCTTTATACGTCATCGGGATGGGCGTGAACTGGAGTTTTTCTGTATTTGGTCTTAAGTTGGAGTCTTGCCTTGAGGTGCCTGGATAGTTGGTAGTCACGACCCTCGGTTGGCTTACAGTGTCCGATCTAGAATACCCTTTGCCCATATTATTCACCTCATTTTCATTTTTCTTCGGGGTTGATCTTTTGGCATTTTCTTCCACGTCTATCCTCCCACTCCTTATTGCGTTTTCAATTATCTCACCGAACATTACTATATCTGAGAAGCTCATGGTAGTACTTACCAACATATGGGTAATGAACGGGCTTTCAGAGTGTTGATGAAAAGCATCGTGGTTTCTTTCTCCAGAAGAGGTGGTTGGACTTGCATCGCTATCTCTCTCCATCGTTGGGCATACTGCCTGAAGCTCTCATTGGGTTTCTTTTTCATGTTTTGTAGTGTAATTCTATCGGGTGCTATGTCTGTCACGTGACCGTATTGCTTCATGAAAGCTTGAGCCAAGTCCTTCCATGAACCAATTTGGGCACTGCTTAGCTGGTTATACCACTTGGCCGCAGACCCGATCAGACTGTCTTGGAAACAGTGAATTAACAGTTGATCATTATTAACGTATCCTGTCATCCTTCGACAGAACATCGTAATGTGAGTTTTAGGGCAGCTAGTCCCATTATACTTTTCAAATTCCGGAGTCTTAAACTTTGGTGGTAGCACCAGATCTGGGACCAAGCTTAAGTCTTTAGCGTCGATCTCGTAACGGTAATCAGCAGTCTCTATTGCTTTGAATTTCTCCTCTAGCCACTTCCATCGGTCCTCAAGTTGCTTTGGCAGATCTACTCCTGCCTTTTCCAATTCTGTCATGTTATCAAGGTCAGGGACAGCGGGATTGGATGGATTATCCCCCGGATTGGAGCCCGAGTCTGTTGAAAAGTTCATTGGTGCCGAGGCACCGGCCTGGTATTGCTGGGGCCTAATAGTAACAGATACTCCTCGTGGGTATACCTCTGGCTGTGGTTAAGTGTTTATTGGAGCAAAGCCCGGATGATAGACAGGGTCTTCATTATCGTTCCCCATAGTGTTCTTCCATTTTTCGCGTTCTTTAGCCAGCAACTGCGCCAACTGGCCTATCATATTATTCTGGGATTCTTGCATTTGTTCCCTCATATCTTGTTGAATTTTAGCTAACTGCTCTTGCATCTGTGCTTGTAATTGCTCTTGCATATCCCTTTGCATTTGTTCTAATCTTTCTAATCTTTGATCCATTATTTTGGTCTTGCGACAGGTATTGTAGCGGTATTCGGTTGGTTGATTCTTGTTGGTTTCTAGATTAACTGAAATAATTTTACCTAATTAGGATCCTTTAGTGAAAGTCTAATGTAAATGATGCAATGCAATGCAAATGCATGGAATGAATGCAAAAGAAAGAAATGCGTTGATTTTGAATTCAATTCTATTAGAACAACTTTTCTAGAAATAAATTCCTTTACATAAAACGGATTACATATGCGGCCTTGCCCTCATATTCCAAGCGAAGACACCGATCTTCCTTTTCATATCCGGATGTTATGGTTGAGTCCTGTGAATTTTCTAAAAGATGCCCCATTAACTCCTTTTTGCTTGATCCGGGCTGCGACTCATTGCTCACTTATCCCAGGGATACTCGTCAGCTCCTTTAAAAAAAGCAAGACGTGACGGCTCTCGAATAATACTTATCAGTTTTAATCCTCGGGCAATGACGTAAAGTCGTGTATTTCTTCATGAGTTATCAGCCTTCTTTCATTGTGTTTACTTGGACCATATTTAGACAACTGTGTTATAATCCACTTTATCAAGAAATTCGTTTTCTTATGACAAACTGTTCCATTTAGCAATCAAATATGAATCAACCCCTCCTTTCTATGATGATGTAATGCAATGCAGTCATAGTCAAAACAAAACAAAATACGTCAGTATAGAAGAAATAATCAACAAAATAGAACACCTATCTGGGTGACTACTAGGGTTTGGCGTGGCTCTACCTAGGGTAGGCTCCTAGGTCTCTCTATATATGGTTCAGTTCTAGAGTAAGGGTACCTGAAACGGCAGATTCCTCGATCCCCACCCATTATAGGCTCATACGGACCGAGTTCGATTCAGGGGAATACATTTCCCTACGACTATACGGAGATGAAAATCTCACAAAGCCGCAGGTACGGATGTATCCCGAAAGCGATCCGCTATCCTATACGGAGGTGAAGACCTCACGAAGGAGTAGTTTATCACTTCCACTTAAGGGGTAAAATTGATCGATTATGCAGTATGATGCGCAAAGGTATGCTTAAAAGAGTCAAACCAGAAGCCAATCATAAAAAACAAAAACCATAAAGAGGAAATGCAATGAAATGATCGCAAGTTTAAAACGAATTTTTAATTTTCGACGAAGGACAAAAACTAATAAATTTATGGCTCGACTCTCAAAGCCCCAGTGGAGTCGCCAAGCTGTCGTAACCATTTTTTTTTAAAACGGGAATCGACTATGTTTGGAAATGGAAATTAAAACGGGAGTCGCCACCAATCTTTGTTTGGTGTGATCGGATCACCTTTGTTTTAACAAAACAATTTTAGTTTACTAAAACGGCATTTTGGTCTACGAAATTCAAGAGAACAAGTTCGGGAGTCGGTTACGTGCGAGGAAGGATTAGCACCCCCGACACGCCCAAAAATTGGTACTGAATTGATTAGTTAGTGTCTTAATGTCGAAAATTGAAAATCGGGAATGGATTTGAAATACGATCTTTTCTATTAATATCGATTTTAAAATTCTTGAATTAGCTCAAATCGATTGTTTAAAGATTTCCTTATCTCGAGATATTGGAGTATCACATCCCGTAAGTTAGGACACAATACCATGAATTCCCGAGCGCAAGGTCGTCCTTTAATTTAAATAAGAATTTCATGTGTTTCAAAACTCGAAAAGAATGTTTAACTATTTAGAAACAACGAGAAAATCAAAACCCCGTAAGTTAGGGCACAATTCCTCGATATTTCAAAATGCAAAACATTGCCTTATTTGGAAAATTTCGTTTTGAATAATGTAATAATACAATATTTAAACGACATGTATTATTTATTTAGGTTAAAATAAAGCGATTTGCTGGATAAATGTATTGGGGTCTAATTTGAGGCAATGATATGAAATGAAGTATAGTGCGACATGGAACAATACTTCATGCATAAAATATTCCACAAGCGCATGGCAATAATATGAATACAAGTAAGCAGATTTACATACATGCAATAGCAATAATTTCACAACATGCATTATTTAACATTAAGCTTAATAAACATAGAAATGAAGTAATAGTATAAAACAACTTAAATCAAGTAATAAGATAATCTTAAATATAAAATATATATGTAAAATGTTTAAAATAAATACTATAAAAGCAACTTTAAGTAAATGATAGAAAATAATTTAAAATCATTAATTAAAAGTTTAAAATAAATAATACGTAAAAATAAATTTAAAAAATAATATACATAATATATAAAAAAACTTAACATAAATATATATATATAAATAATGTATAGCGAGTTTAAGAAAAAAACATGGGGAAATTCGAAAATAAATGATTCGTACAAAAAGAAGTTTAAGAACAAACATTGTATAAATTTAAAATAAGCAATTCAAAAATAATATATAAAAAGGGGTTTTAAAATAAATAAATAAAAAGCAATGTAAAGTGATTAACATATATATAATAATTCAAAATGGCTTATGTAAAAGAGGGTTTAAAATAAATGATATGTAAGGTAATTTAAGATAAATAATGAAAATAAGTTTAAAATGAATATTATGGAGTGAGAAATTTAAAATATGTAATATACAAAACATTTTAAAAATAAATGGTATATAAAAAATAGATAATACATATAAAAATTTGAAATTGATAATACATATGAAAAAATTAAAGTAAATAATAAAGCAATTTAAAATGAATAATACATAAAACAAGTTTAAAATAAATAATGTATAAAGCATTTTAAAATCTATAATACACAAAGCAAATAAAAAATGACATATATATGAATAATTTTAAAATAAATAATATATAAGTTAATTTAAAAATAACTAATAAGAAGTTTAAAATATATAATACGTAAAAGAATTAAAAATAGACAATATAATTATATTTTATAATAGTAACAGTTCAAGGGTAATATAAAGAGAGTAATTTGAAATATATAATATACAATAACTTAAAATATAAAATAATTTGAAATAAATATATAACAAAACAATTTTTTAAAGAATTATAAAGATATAAAAAGCTTGAAATAAACTATATGTATACATATATATAATGGGTAAGGAATAAAAAAAAATACATATAAAATAGATTAAAGTGACATATATACATAAAGTAAGTTTAAATAAATAATAAGGATTTGAATAAACAATACATTAAAATAAGTTAGAATAGATGTAAATAAACAACATATAAAATATTTGAAATAACATATCAATGAAACATTAAAAACAAAAATTAATAAATGAATTAAATAGATTTAGGACATGGCTAAAAACAAATTAAAATTTGGGGTATAAAAGTATAAATATTGGATAGTTAATTAGGGATCAAAACGAAAACCAAACAAGATCTGAGAGCCAAATTTAAAAAAAGCAAAAGAAGATAGAAAATGGGGGTTAATTGAATGAGGTTGCGAAGGTGAAGGACCACTTGCACAAATCTCCCTTTTAGGGAAAATGCACAAACCCCCCATTACACCAAACGGTGTCATTTCATCATCATCAATTAAACCAAACCCATTTTTTATTATTTTCAGCCTCTTTTTTTTTTTTTTTTTTTTGGAAAAAAACAGAAAGCCTTTTGGCTTTCTCTCCTTCCCCTCTTCTCCCCCATTTCTCTCTTTTTGGCTAGGGCTTCATATACCCATCATCGCCGCGCATGCGTCCCCGACTCCACTGTGAGTGGTGGTTAGAGCCACGAGGGACGTGTTTTTCAGCCCCGTTTCAAAACCATTCAAGAGCCACGTTTTCAACCCAAAAACGAGGGGAAAAGAGATCTTTTTACTCCCCTTTTTGGAATCGACTTCGTCGACGGAGATGATGCTCTGACGGCGCGACTCCGGTGCGGCCCAGGTAAGTGTTTTCCTCTTTTTTGTTTAGAGAATAAATATCTACTGAAAAATATGATACAAAATATAAAAATATGAAAAGAACACGAAAATAGAAATTGAAATCAACCTCTTTTCTGTTTTGCCTTTTTTTTTATTGCTTAATATCCGTTCGTAAAAAAAATACAAGGTTAAAGTTCCAAACTTTATAACCGGATATAAGACCCGTTTTTGTCCATATTTGTTTTGTTTTCTGCCATTTCTTGTCGTTTTCTTTGTTGTTTCCTATTACTTCTTGTCTTTTTCTTCTTTGTTTCTTTGCCTTGCGTGTGGATCTCTCTTTGCAGGTGACGTGACGCGTGAAAGGCCGGTGGTTGGTGCCCCCGAGCGGCGGTGGTTGAAAGCATGCGGCGGCCAAGGGTAGAGGGGGGAGTTGCTGCTGAAAAAAGTTTAAGATAGTGAGCTATTAGGGTTAATTTGGATGTGGGCTGATGGGGTTTTAAATTTTTGGGCCACACATATATTGTAAATGGACTAAAATTGGATTTTTAATTTGGGTTTTATTTTTTTAGGCCGAAATTGACTATTACAACATCATAATTGATCATGGTGAGGCTTGAGTACCCAAGGCCTTAATCAACACTATATTGCCAATATATTTGGTTTTTAAAGTTTATGTTTGATTTTAAGTTTTGGTTAAATCAAATTTACTTTTTAAATACCGAGTAATAATATTGGATGCAATTGAAAGTTACATTCTTTTAAAAGAGAACTCGGTGTCAAGTTCGAATTTTGAATATGACATTATATTCAAATTTTAAAATAGTAATTACAAATCTTGAAATAATCAGATTTTATGTTTGAAATTATGTTTAAATATTTTTTTGAAACTAGCTAGAGTACCTATCTTTATTAAAATAAATAAAATTGAATTTGGTTAAAATATAATTATGTAATGAATATTTTAAATATATTTTTGAAAGTAATTTGGTACTATTTTAAGTTTTCTTTATCCCCATTTTATTTCATTGGTGACATATTATCCCTATTATTAGGTTTTGTAAAATTTTGGATTATTATTATTTATTTCTTCCCTATACATTTAGATCCACGTAATCACACCAATGATTAAAACCTAATCAAGCTAAGCATAATAAGTCTTCTTGATTATTCCACTCGTTTAAATTTTTTTGAATTTCATAGATTTAATTGTCCTTATCCACAATGTTATATGTTGATAATATAAAATGGGGAGTCGTTACAACGCTTTAGTTAGTCCCTTTTGGTATATTCAAAGTAGCTTTATTTTATCTCTCATCTCTTTTGTTAATGCACTTGGTTTTCATAGCGGTTTGGAAAATGATGAAAATATTGTCGATTGATGTGTGTCACGTGACTAATTAAAAATACGATAAAGGTAAACGCATCTATCAATAAATAGTATAATTATGGTGAGTAAAGATATTATATTCATGATGACTAAAAGTATTAGTAATTATCGTTTTCTTACTATTTAGCTGACAAATTGGAGTGATGAGTTTTAAGCTAAAATTACTAAACTAATTTAACTAAGAACTCAATAGAGAATGAATCAAGAAAATAATTGAATAATAACCAATGAGAGAGACAATACCCATGAAAGAATCCATCTAGACTTCTTCTATTATTATGAATATGATTTAAACGATTTATTCACTTGGTATCTTGATCCGTAAAAATCCCTAAATTATACTAATATATCTTTCAAGAGTAAGAGCAACTAACTCTAGGTTGATTAATTAAATTTTTTTTCTAATTAAAACCGCTATTATCGCATTAACTAGATCCATGAATTCTTCTATTAGATTTGACTCTAATTTGGTAGATTTATGTCATCCTATTTCTGAGATTGCATACAATTCTACTCAATTATGCTAGATCTACTCTTAAACATAGACTTTTGCTCCTCTAACTAAGCACATTAAATACGAATTAATATCCCAGAAATATTAAAATAAGAGATAAGCACACATAATTAAGAACAAGAATCAAGTATTTATCACGTAAAATAAAAATTAAATAATAGAATTCATCATTGGTTTCATCTTCCCTAGGTATCTAGGGAATTAGTTCATAGTTGTGAATGAAAACATCTCAAAGTCAGAATAACCACAAGAAATAAATAAACTCATAAAAACTTCAAAAGAAATTAAAAGGAGGTCTTTGATCTTGATGAAAATTTGCTTCAGAGTTAACTCCAACGGTGTTCTTCGAATTATTTTCTTTGATATTCTTTGATGGCTCTCTCTTCTCTTCTTCTGATTGGTATTTATAGACTTTAGAATGCCTAGAAAGCCTAAAAATTGCATTTTTCTGTACATTTGGGATTCAAGTTGTGAAATCGACACGGTCTAGCACATGGCCGTGTGTACAGCCCGTGTGGCTCACACGGGGCGTGTGTCCAGCCCGTGTGGAAAGGCCAGGCCGTGTGGCTCTTGAAAATAGCTCTATTTGTCTGATTTTGGCTCATTTTCACTCCTATCGCTCCCAAATGCTCTCATAAGTATAGAAACATGAATTTAAAGGATTAGGACATCAAATTCACTAATCTGCATAAATAATCATCCAAAAATGTATTAAGAACGAGATTAAAATATGTTAATTTTATAGCTTATCATCGATGCAAATTTCAAATAGTCGACGGAGGTTGAAAGCACCACAAAATCAATCATTGAAACAGAGGTTGTAAGTTTAGGCATCTCTTGATAATTTTTGTTTTCCTTTTTATGAATGTGAAGCTAAATTTGTTTAATTTTGAATGTAAAACCTAGAGAATATTTAGAAGAAACTTAAGTATCTAGATTTTGTTCAAGTGGAGTCAATCTATACAGTTGTGTGTGTTTCAAGAATGTATGAGTATACTAAGGAAAACTCCGGTCCACTTAAATCAAGGGTTCAAACCATTGAAGAAACTGTCAAGACTGTTATCGTTCCTTTTTACGACAAATTTTGTAATGTACTGTTCGAACTCCTTAAATTTTTTGATCACAAAATAAGCATTAAAAAGGTTCTTTACTATATCTTAGCTTAAATTGCATGTTAACGAGGGTCTTTGGGTGCATGTGGCCTATAGGTGGACGAGTTATTGAGCCTGTTTGAGTGTCATGTGCCATCTGTCATGAAACATGCTTCAAGCCAGGTGTAAGAGCCCAAATTCGTCCGGGCCTTAATACCAAAACCAAAATACAGAAATGAATAAATAAATGTTTGTTTGTTTATTTAAACAGTCCAGTTTACAAAGCCCAAATCATGGGCCCAAAACTAAAACAATTCAGCTAAGCCCGTTTACATCCTATCCAGATACACTAAACTAGCCCAAATACACAGACCCAATACCCAACAGGCCCAGACCTAAACTAGACCCAAATGACCCAAATTCTCGGAGGCCCAAAAACCTAACATCATCAGCTAGGGTTTCTAACCCTAGCTCTCTCCTTACAGCGCCGCAACAGCTTCTGGAAGCTTCGGGGAGTGTCGGTTCAACCCCCCAGATCGAGGCCATCAATGCACACTGACGCGCCATCAATGCGTTCGTCTCTCTCGCGACCGTTCAGCACCGCGATCTTAGGCCTCCCCACTGGCCTTGGTACCACCGTTAACGCCGAGATCGTCGGGGTACCTGCAAAATGGAAAAGGAAACTTAGCAAATAATGGTCAAAGATACAGTAGACAAGAAATAGAAAGAAATCGAAGATTTCTTTCCTTATGTAACAAATCAGTGGCTATAAAAAGCCCTTTGTAACCCTTGTAGAAGGGGGAAAAAAGGAGAGGGATATAGGAGAATATACCAAAAAATACTGTACACCGAGTATCTTTAATAATATACTAGAAGTATTTCAAAGAGAAATAAAGGTGGCCGATTGTTCCAAAAAGCCCTTTGTAACCCTTGTAGAAGGGGGAAAAAAGGAGAGGGATATAGGAGAATATACCAAAAAATACTGTACACCGAGTATCTTTAATAATATACTAGAAGTATTTCACAGAGAAATAAATGTGACCGATTGTTCTTACTCTACCTTTTTTTTATTTTCTTTTATTTTCTTATAAACAGCATGCATGTATTACATCAAAATAGAGGAGAGAAATCTACCTTTAGATTGGCACAGAAAAATGAAGTTTTTCAAACCCCGACCACCGTGTATGGCGGAGTCGGCGACGGCGCGTGAGACTGGGCATGGAGGCCCGATGAACAGAGCAAACTGGCCTAGGGCCGGAGCTCAGAGGGCGGGAGAGCCTCAGAGGATTTCTTTAGTTTTTTTTTTAAAAGGATTTCTAAATGATTTTTTTGGTTATATTTTGACTTATATAGCCTCAGTAGAACGGCACCGTTTCAGCTTAAGTCAATAAGCTTAAAACGACGTCGTATTAAGGAGGGGGATCTGCGCGTTGACCCGATTACCCGGGGAGGATCCGCGTTTTTTTAAAATTGGGTTAATTACCCAATCGGTCCTTCCATCCTTTTTAGTTTATAACTACTTTTTATTTTATTTATGATTTGGCCCTATTGTTTTATTTTAGTTTCAATTTAGTCCTAACAGTTACTACATTCTGGAAACGGTACCGTTTTGGAATAGTGCGATTTGCCTGATGAGTCCCTTTTGTTTTATGTGTGTTTTAATTAGGACCTTAATTTAGTTTTTTTTTAAAATCTGCCCCTGTAACTTTGTTGAACTTTAATCTAACCATTATGCATTTATTATTATTATTACTATATATATATTTTATATTATTATTTGTTTTATTTTTTAACCTTATTTTATATTATGTATTATGAAATTATTTTATTATGAGTATTATTTTTATTATATATATTATTATTATTCATTATATATTATTTTTTCTTAAATTATTATTATTTTACATCTTTTTACATCTTTTTATATATTATTATATATATTATATATTTATTAATTATTTATATATATATTGTTTTATATGTTACTTTATATTATATCTATTATATTTCTATATGTTTAAATTATATTATATAATATTTATTATGTTTTATTTTTATATTACTTATTGTTTTTATATATCACATATTACCAATTATATTATTTATGGTTATATTATGTATATATTATTTAAAAATGTAAATTATTATTATTAAATCATATTTTAACTCACATTATATACACATTTCATTTTTAATTAATTATTTATTTATGATATATTATTTCATTTTAAACTAATATTGTTATATTATGAATTCTCTTACATACTTTTAAACCAATATATTACCATATAATTATTATTCTTTTATTCTCGTTATTATATATTATATTATATAGTAAATACTATTTTAAAATTGTTATGAAATGTCTTATTTTTAATTGTATGTGTATTTTGTTAGCAATCGATCACTTTATTTTTTTAGTTCTTCTATATATTTTACATTGTATGTATCATGTTGAGTTAAATTATTATTTTTATTCTAATTATATGTTATATTTTGTAAACATGCATATTGACATTATATTTCTTCTATTTGTTTATCATACATTATTTATTGCTCTTTTATATCATGTATCATTTAATTATTATTTTGTATGTTTGTATATTTTGTTTATTCATTCTCAATACATGATATATATATATCTTTGTATGCATATTACTTGCTTTATGTGTATCATTTTTTTATGTATGTGTCTAATGCCTGATCTTTATATTATTACTATCATTTTGTTAAAATGTATGTACTATTTATTCACTACAATGATATGTTACTATGTATGATTTATAGTACAATACAATTCCCCACGCATCACTTTAAAAAGTAAGGCCCCAAAGTTTTCAAAAAAAAAAATACAAAGGCAATGCTTGGTGTTTGGAAGTTTCGAGAAAGTAGTGCCCTAACTTATTGGGTTGCAACTTTTCTTGTTAAGTTCGAATAGTCAAGTACCCTTCTAAGTTTTTAAGATTTTCAAAATACAAGTAACTGTCTTGGAATTTCAAAGCGTTGCGTCCTAACTTATTGGATGTGGCGATTTGTCGTTTTGAGATAGGGATTTTCAAAAGGTTAGCTTAGTGTCAATGTTTTTATATGAGTGAACCAAAATTTTCAAAATCAAAGTATTTTAAAGAGGATTATATCTTAAAATTTTTTAAATTTCCGACATTAAAGACACTTGATAATCAATTAGGTACCAATTTTTGGGCGTTACGGGGGTGCTAAACCTTCGTCGTACGTAACTGACTCCCGAATCCGTTTTCTCGAATTTCGTGGACCAAAATTAATGTTTTAAAACAAAGCATTTTATAAGGTGATCCAATCACACCTAAAAAGATTAGTGGCGACTCCCGTTTTCGTTTTTCTTAAAGTCGATTCCCATTTTCCAAAACCCGATTTAAAAATGGTTTCGACACCAGGCTCGAACTATGGCTTCAAAAGTCCAACGAGTCAGGGTTGTAGACGCGGCTAAGTCAATCACGAGTAAAGTTTACACCAAATATGGACCAAAAACTAAGGAAATGTATGATAAGTATGAGGTAGTGGCAGAACAATATGCTGTTTTTACTTGGTGAACTCTTAACTGTCTCTAACTTTTCCCTCAAGTGGCTCAGGTAGTGGTCCCCACGAATGCTTATTGGTCGAAGAAGTACAATCAAGTTGTTCAACAATCCGAGGAGAAATGGTGCGTAGTGGCGACGTACTTGCTGTTGACTCCGAATGATAGAATCACAAAGGTTTTCATGGACAACAGAGGAGCACCAGCCATTTCAAGTAACAGGGAATCAATTTAGAGGCAATGAAATTAGTAATGAGGGGTTGTTAGGGATTAGACGATTTAGCTTCCTTACCTAAAAATGGTCAAAAGGGAATAGAGACATGGACACCATGTTGACCATATTTGTTTCTCACTTATTTTTGGAAACTCAATGTTGAATGAGGCATAAAACTAAAATTAATTAAATTAATTAACTAACAAACACTACAAAGAACAAATCACGAAAATAATCGAGTAACAACCAAGAAGCGAAACAATACCCAAAAAAGAATTCATCTAGATTTCATCTGTCACTATTAATTTAAATTACGCAATTTCTTTACTTAGCACATTGGTCCGTGGAAATCCCTAATTATGCTAATATCTCTTTCAAGCATAAGAGCAACTGACTTTAGGTTGGTTAATTGAAATTTCTTTTTAATTAAAACCCCTATTATCGCATTAACTCGTGCTATGGATTTGACTCTAATCTGATAGATTTATGTTGTCCTATTTCTAGGATTGCATGCAATTCCATTTAACTACGCAAGATCTACTCTTAAACATGGTCTATTCAAGCACCGATTTAAGCACATCAAACACGGATTAATACTCTAGAAACATTAAACCAAGAATTAAGCACACATAATTGAGAACAAGAAACTAAGTATTTATTACGTAAAATAAAAATCAAACGATAGAATCCATCATAAGGTTCATCTCCCTAGGTATTTAGAAAATTAGTTTATGCTTGAAAGTAAAAAAATCCAAAACACAGTATAATCGAAAGAAATAAAGAAACTCATGATAACTTCCTAAGAAATCAACAGAGAATCTTCAATCTTGATAGAAATTTGCTTCCAAGTCGGCTTCAATGGTATTTTTCGAGTTATTTTCTTGAATATCCTTTGACGACTCACTCCTATCTTCTTATTTTTTTGTCATATATATGTCTTAGAATACACGAAAAACCTAAACATCACAATTTTCTGCAGTTCGGTAAGCAATTTTGTGAAATTGACACAGCCGTGTGAAATGCTTCAGCCCGTCTAGCTCCTGTAGCTTGCTTCAATACTCCAGTTTTCGCTCCTTTTACTCCCAAGTGCTCTATTAAGCATTAAAACATGAATTTAAAGGATTAGGAGCATAATATCCACAATTAACATCAAATAATTATCCAAAAACCCATTAAAAATGAAGTTAAAACATGTTACTTTTGGCACTTATCAATTTTTCTTAAAGTCTTATTATTATAAATACATGTATTCTATAAGTACAATGTAAAAGAAAATCCGTATAAAGCACATTGGATAAAGAAACAAAAATACCCAAACAAGTTTCACACATGACATACTCAAATGGTAGACTAAAAGCCAGCATATCATAATTGATCATTTTGAGACTTGATTACTCAATGACCTAATCAACACTTTACTGACAATATATTCAATTTTTAAAGTTTTCAATTGATTTCAAGTTTTGGTTAAAATGAATTAACAGTTCAAATATTGACCAATAAATAATTGAATGCAATTGTAAGGGATATTATTATTTCAAGAGAGAACTTAAGTTTAGGTTCAAATTTTTGACATAACATTATTGAAAAGGGTAATTACAAAATTTGAAATTTGTACTTATGTTTGAAATTGTGTTTAAAATTTCTCTCAACACTAGTTCAAAATTGAATTATATTAAAATATAATTTATATACATTATCATACATGTAATGATTGTTTTGGTTTAAAAAAAAAGTAATTTGGTATTATTTTAAGGTTTTTTATTCACATATTATTATGTTGGTGACATATTATTCATATTATTAGATTTTTATAAAATTTAGATTTTTTATGAATATTTTATCATTAAATGGATGTCTATTAAGATCAAAATAAATTTAATGTATTTTAGGACTATTATAGTCATTAGAAGTAGAGTTTCATGTCATGTATATTTTTTATGTCTATAAATATAGACTTTGAAAAAGCTTTGTAAACATCCCAATTAATCAATAAAATTCATATGTTCTCTTTTGCTTTCTTATTTTTGGTTCTTTTATTCTCTTTTATATACACGATTTTTTTTCCCTACCTTATTTACTTTTATTATATAACCTCTTTATTTGTTTATTTTTAAAACGTTTTGAAAAAAAGAATTAGTTATAACAACTATCTCAAAAGTTTGAACCCAAGACCTCTTATAACCATTAACACCTTTTATGTTCAGCCACCTTTAAAACTTTCAAAATTTCTCTTGTACCAAGAAATATGTAAAACATGTTTATCCATATCTGATTGGATTTATTCATTTGAGAATCGACGATCAAGTCTAATCTTCGTGGTCTTAGACACAAGATAAGATAATTTGCAGGAAGTTTTTATTTAATGTTTCATATTGAGATTATTATTTTATCTATGAACAATTATGATTGATTTAATTAACTTGTTTTATTTCTATGCTGTTAAGGATATTTAAATATTTGATCTCAGGATGGATTTTAATTATTATTCTTGATATTTGATTTGTTATTGTATAAGCACAGGTAAAGTTCAGATTTGGTAAGAAGCTTTTATGTTTTGACAATTTTTTTTTCAATTGTGATATATATTGAATTTATTAAGTGATATTTCTTTGTGCTTTATTAATGAATAAAATAATTATGATCCTATTTGGCTGATCTTATTTGTTTATTTTTCTGATGCTAAAGAATTTATATTATCAAAACAATATTTATATGTATGTATTGGGAGACAGTATTGTAACACCCTATACCCGATCTGATCACTGTAAGCGGGTACCGAATGATAAAAAAACCCAAATGTTTTTAAACAAATCTTATTTATTTCTCAACACTTAACATACATCTGAAACTATATCTTTGTACACACGATTTAATAGATGCGTCCTTACAATTTTATTGAATATAATGAATTTAAACATTATAAATTCTTAAGACTTTAACTAAACCCTTGAGCCGTAACCTTTAAGAGTGTCCTATATATGTACGTTATGACTACCACACCCTTTTTCATCAAATTGGTGGAGTCTAGCATAGCCCTTCACTCGATCATTTGGTGAAAACTTTATCCTGCAATTAAGTAGACCATGTGTAAGTTCAATGGAACTTAGTGTGATTCTGCATAATGGCCATAAAACAAACTTCAAAACTTTAAGAAATGAAATTCTAACAAAAAAAAGAAAGAATGTACAGCTCTCTAGTCCTACTTGGCCATTAGTAGATTTTTCTGATGAGATCTATGTATCCCCTTCCCCTTTTAACCCTAGCTCACCGCTTACTGACTTGTCCTTTAACCTAAGTATGTGCATATTTCTTCAGGATAATGATCTTCTAGGAATACTGACCTAATTACGCCTCAATCTAAACTTCCTTTCTCTCAAAAAATTAGAGATGAAGCCCGATGTCTATCTTTTGGATTATTTATCTTTACTTTCTTGGGTCTCAATTTATTATTCTCTCTTGTTCCTGGCAGACCTCTTCTTCTATCAACCTGAGTAACTTAGCCCCTAAGTAGGACTCAACAGACTTAGCTACCCTTAACTATCCCTTATTCGCAAACCCTTAGGTTCCGCTCAATCATCTAGTTTAAGCTTTGTCACTGGGTTATTTGCCAAAGATCTGCAACCTTATACCCATGAGTTTTTCATAACTAGACATAGTAAATCCTCTCAAAAGGGTTACCTTGTTCTATTAGCTTCTGAGTTTGATTCATTTGATGATTTTTACCATTCCAGCGGATTCTTTATGATGCCACAGACGAGCTAGTGTTTTACACTATTTCATTCCATGTTAAATGTCCTGGCGGACTCTATTGGTTGCCATAGCCGACCTATGGTCTTTCTTCCTTTCACCTCGTGTTTACTATCCCGACAGACTAACCTGTGTTTACTATATCGGTAGACTCCATTGGTCGCCATTATCGAGCTTTGGTCTTACACCTTAAACCTTTTAGAGGTGTCCCCTCAGAGAACCATACCGTCATCGCGGTGTTGTCCTATAGAGCCTACTAACCGTTATCGCGGTGATGCTCTATGAAACTTAAATATCATCGTCACAATGTCATTTCGAAGGACCTATTCCGAATTTCATATTAATGGTCGAACACCGAAGTGCCCCCTCCAGCTTTGCACATTACGGTTTGTTCCTAGTAATCCCGAATGGAGGAAATCTTAACAAAATTTACATTTCCTGATTCCTCTGTCCATTCCTCCATTTCGTCAATCCTAACATTGATGCTTGAACACTATAGTGTCCCCTCCGCAAGGTTTGGAGCTTCGTATATCGAGGTTTGCACACAAAATTGCCCCTTTTCCTATCCTAACTTCATCTAACCTGTTGATAATTCCCGCTCATATTCTATGATGAATAAATAAATATTACATGCAAATAAGCATTCTCAAGCAACAATGATTATGTATTACCATGTGATCTCAGTTTAGCATTAACACATATTCATGCCACGTACAAGATCCCAAAGATGGAGTATAGAATCTCACCTTACTCCCTTATTCTTAATAGTTTAGCTGGTTCAAATGTCAGAGTCTCCTTTGTCCTGACAGCTAAGCATAAACACCCTTTATTGATAATCTTGAAGACATTTAACCCGTAAAACCCATAATTCATAATTACATAGAAACTTAAAAGGTTCCTACTCTACTCCAAAAGTTTAGAGGGAGGGATAAGGAAACTTATTAATCCCCAATCTCTTTACTTGTAGACTCCAAATCACACGATGGTTGTAACATACAAAGCTTCCTTCAGTTACATCCTCTTCTATAATCAGAGCGATTGAAGAAGACAATGTTGAGAGAGGAAGATTTGTGAAGCAGAATTGAGATGAATTCTATTTCCACACACTCCTACATATATATACTCCATCAGCACGGTCTCCACAAACCAATACTGCCACTGAATCCTAATTACTTTGTCTCCCAGTAAGGAACCAGTCTGTTCGAATCTAACTAAACTAGGATTTAAATCTAATCATTCCCCAACTAGCTACTCAAGTTTAAAAATATCTTATTAGAGTCCATAAATTTCTATTTTTATACAATTGGCTTCCCGAATCTTCCTTGAGCTCAAGTCCTTAGGATGGTCGGGTGTGACAAGTATTTTGTCACTAAATTGCTTTCCTACCTTCAACCAAATTTGTGAAGTTACTGAATGATAGAGATTTTAGTTAATTGTGTGATGGAATGCCTCATATTTTCAATCGAACAGATGGTGACATCATAATGAGAAGCTTCCCGATGTTGCGATGATGGATGATGTCGTGATGACATGAATAGGGACGTTGAGACGTGGCAAAATGTTCCCCACATAAACCGTGTTTTTTATCCTAATTACTCTAGGGATATTTTAGTATGATTAGACCTCTAATCTTAGCCTATAAAAAGGGCTCTTATGTCCTTGTTTTGATAGGTCAATTAGGAGGCAATTAAAAGATGTAGTACTACAGAGCTTTTCTTTTAGGGGCAACAAGATGTAGTCGCAGATGAGTTTTGGTAAGATTTTTCGTGGTAACTATGGAGAGAATTTTATTCCCCTTTTGAGAGAACTCTATGAAAGTTAGGACTTTTCTATCGGGGTTTGGGTTTGTACGTTTAGTATATTTATGTTTATTTTCTCTATACTGTACTATCATTTTTTTACTCATTTAGTGAATAGTCGAAGCCTCATTTGCCCATGGTTTTTTTCCTTTTTAGATGAGTTTTTCACATAAAATTTGTGTTCGATCTTCTCTACCTTTTTTGTTTTGTTGTTTATACGGGTTGATCCTCAACAAAATGGAAACAGACCTTCGTTTGGAGTCTGCAGTCAACTTATTTAGGGATGGCGACAAAAAATTCTAATATTAAAAAGTTTTCTAGAATCATAGATTTTAGATTGTAGCAATTCCGGATAAATTAGAGTGTTTAAAGTAAGGTTGGTCGCAAAGGGTGACAGTCAAGTGGAGGGATTTGATTTCCTCGATTTTTTCTCTCCTAATGTGAAACACACGTCCATTCGTGTATTATTGGCCCTGATTGCATTATACAACCTTAATTTAAAGACTAGGAGTCTTTCGATTTTGAAGTTCGAGAATGGTTTGGGCCTGGTTGACATTCTTCAAAGTTTGAGCTTGACCCGTAACAGGGTCTGGAGAAGAATGTAATGTAAATACGTGTCAAGGTGGAGATTTGGGGGGGTTCCTCGTATTTCCGATCAAACAAACGGTGACGTCACAATGAGAAGTTTCTTAACGTTGTGACGATGGACGGTGTCGTGATGATACGAATGGGGACATTGCGACGTGGCGACGTGTTCCCCACATAAATTATAGTTTCTTATCCCCCGCTAAACTCTGCTATATTTTCCCAATTAAACTCTGATCAGTCTAGGGATATTTTATTATAATTAGACCTCTAATCTTAGCCTATTTAAAGGGGCATTGTATCATTCTTTTGAGAGGCCAATTAAAATAAGGCAATTAAAAATGTAGTACTATAGGGCTTTTCTTTTGGGGACAACGATATTTAGTTGTAGATGAGTTTTCATGGTAACTATTGAGAGAATTAAATGTAACACCCCTAACCCGTATCCATCGTTAGAATAGGGTTTTGAAGCATTACAGAGTAAACGTAACCTAGATCATTCATTTCAAAACATTTCAATAATCATAACATAACCGATCATTAAACATGCATATCGTCCCTTATTCAAGCCCTCGAGGCCTTAGAATCATTTTAGAAATGATTCGGGACTAAATCAAGAACATTTGAAAATTTTAGGAAAAATTTAGAAATATTTCAACCACAGGGGTCAC
Source organism: Gossypium longicalyx (assembly GCA_025698465.1). Classification (NCBI taxonomy): domain Eukaryota; kingdom Viridiplantae; phylum Streptophyta; class Magnoliopsida; order Malvales; family Malvaceae; genus Gossypium; species Gossypium longicalyx. Next base: position 20,545,127 of record CM047006.1, read on the forward strand.
ACACCCGTGTGGCCAAGCTGTATGCCTCACACAGCTGAGACACACACCCGTGTGGCCAGGCCGTGTAACTCTCTGACTTGGGTTACATACCCATGTCTGTTGCCCGTGTGTGACACACACCCGTGTGGGTAGGCCATGTGCACCCAAAAGTACCTTAAAACTCAAGTTTACCATTTGCTACTTACTTGGGCACTAAGCAACTCAATTATAATCGTTTAACCTATTCAAAATAGGATTAAACATGCAAAAAATATACCAAATTCATCACCTAATATGCCTAACCAATGTACCTTCATTGGCACCACATGTTATATCATCAAAGCATCATTCAAATCAATATTTTAAGTATACCAGTTCATTAAAATTAACCAAACTTATAACTACCTCAATATCAAGCTTAAGTTCACATACACATCACAAGTAATGATTCCAAAGTAACATGTCAATTTATGGCTTCAAACACAAACATATAATTATATACTCAAACCAACATTACACTTATAACTCCATTTACAAACCATTCACAAAATAACTATCAACTAGGGCATCCTAGGTACATGCCCTCACAAAAGGTAAGCATCACCACATTTGAGATCGAGATCGTTGTTGGATGCTGAGTCAGAGATCAAAAGAGAAGTACCTAACTTACGTACGGAAGTCAAAACCGTACGCTGAGTAAAATTCAGTGATATTTCCATAATCCAAACAATTAAAGACATAATGATACAAGAATGCATAATTTGAATTATACGAACATACTATTGTCTAAGCTTATAATTGCCATATACCATTATTTAAATTTCATGCATATTACCATATCATTTCACACCATACATGCTATCATATTTGATTTGTTTAACAAATATCTTAATACACATCACTTGTTATATAAATAGATTTTTACATATCAATCCACATTTCATTTAAACAATGACATTATCCTTTCCATATTCAATTCATGAGTACATAACTCATATATTCCATTTGTTTACAACATATTTCACATTTCATTTTCAATCGATTATCTCATTTCCATTTCACATATCATGTCATTTCAATATCAATTATAAAACTTTATTATTTATTTACCCCTATTAACATGACTCGGACTCGGACGAATACACGGATCCAACCATCATAACAGTTTGGCATCCAATACCTCATCGGATAAATTTGAAGTAATAACTACGCCCGACGCTATATAAATTGACACCCAGTGTCTCATCGGTTAAACCAAACCAAGTTGGCACCCAATGCCTCATCGACTCGAAGTCGAAGAAATCCCTAAACTCTTCCTATCTTATGACTTGTGATCTATATCTGACTCAGCCCTATATAGTTAATAGGGTTTCATTTAACTTTTCAAATGCAACCAATATAGTCATTTCAATTCAAATAATCAATACATTCATAATGTATATACCAATTCAATAAATTTAAATCAACTATAATTTCAATTCATTATAAATGTGTCAAAATACTCACCTCAACCTCTTACTATATGCATTAAATTAAAATACAAGAATTAACAACTAGGTTCAAATTATAGAAATAAAAACTGTGGATTCCGAGCTATTCGACGTTGATTTTATCTTTCCCTTTTTTAGTCGAGGATTCCGGTACGATGTTAGCTACGGAATTAAAACAATTAAATATGGGTTGGGTAGTACTTAATACCGGGATTCCAAAAATATAAAAATTACAAAAAAAATGGATTAAATTGACTAACCGGTTGAAGTTTGAATTTTTAGAAACTCTTGGCCGTATATTCACCTTTTTTTCTTTCTTTCTTTCTTTACTTTTGATTAATGTTGCATGCATCCACTTTTAAGTCATTTTTTCTTTTCTTTTATTTTAATTTCATTTTATTATAATTATATAATACATATATATACATTCATTTTGTTTTTAACCTATATATAATAACATATATATATTAATGCTATCCAACATATTTAGGTAATTGAATATTTATAACCTTAGTCTTTCTATTAATTTTTAATCTATAATTCAACTTCTAATGCTTATGCAATTTGATCCCTACACCTTAACAACTTATAAATCATGCAAATTCACTTAACCAAAATCTAATTAACTATTGATGATCGCTAAACTAACTAAAAATTTGACTAAGGCAAGCGCACCTATCGAACAGTAGTATAGTTATGGTGATGCCGGAAATATCGCATCCATAAGGACTAAAAGTACTAGTAATTACTATCTTTTTATTATCTAGCCTAAGAATTAAAGGGATGTTTTTAAACTAAGATTAACTATCTAATTAACTAAGAATACGACAGAGGTAAAAGTTGGAAAATATTGTTGGAAAACTGATGGAGAAGACAATACCCAAGGAAGAATCCACCTAGACTTCACTTATTACTTCTGAATCAGACGATTCATTCACTTGACTTAATCCGTAGAAATCCCTGATTTATGTTAATAACTCTCTCGAGACTAAAAACAACTGACTCTAGGTTGATTAATTGAAATCTCTTTTTAATTAAAACCCCTATTATTTCATTAACTCGATCTATAGATTCCCTTATTAGATTTGACTCTAATCTGGTAGATTTACGTCGTCTTATGTCCAGGATTGCATTCAACTTTGCTTAATTATGCTAGATCTACTCTTAAACAGGGACTTTTGCTCCACTGAATAAACACATTAGAATTGAATTAATATCCTGAAATATTAAAGCAAGAATTAAGAACACATAATTAAGAATAAGAACAAGTATTTATCATATAATTCAAATAGTAATAAGATCTGTCTTAGGTTTCATCTCCCTCAGGTATTTAGGGAGTTTAGTTCATAACGATAGGGGAAAACATCTCAAAATTGGGAAAACAATAAAACATAAGGAAACCCAAAGAACTTCTCAAGAAATTGAATGGAGATCTTCAAACTTGAAGTAGATCCTGCTTCCGAGCTGATTCCTATAGCTGCCTTTGAGTATTCTCTGCCTTCTATTCTCCGTGTCCCCTTTGATCCTCTTTTAGGGTGTTTATATAGACTTTTGAATGCCCAAAATAACCAAAAATTAGCCTTTTCCGAATAGAATTAGACTTGGCTTCGATAGGGACACGGCCGTGTGGCACGCCCGTGTGATGGTACTCAGGCCGTGTGTAATTCTGACATAGTTTTAAGTCAACACGGCCATGGCATATGGGCGTGTGTCCTACCCGTGTGTCTCACACGGGCGTGTGGATTACCTGTGTAGAAGTGTCTAGGCCGTGTGTAGTACTGAAATAAACCTATTTCGTCCGTTTTTGGCCTTTTTCTTCCACTTTTCGCTTTTCTATGCTCATCTGAATATAAAACATGAAATTAAAGGATTAGGAGCATCGAATTCAATAAAACTAATGATAAATCATCCATAAATATGCCAAGCATGTGACAATAATATGTATATATTATGGTTGATCAAATATCCCCACACTTAAGCATTTGCTTGTCCTCAGCAAAATCCTCAACTCACAATTAAAATAAATTCTTCTCAACTTATAATTCTCATAAAAAATGTTTCGAAGTAATCCACAAGTGATCATACATTGAGAATTCAACTAAAAGTACATTAAAGTTTCAAACAATCTAAGTTGAGCGTTTTAATCATAAGATCATAGGTATCCCCCTTTATCTAAGTAATTACCTTTTATTCCAAATTGACAAGGGTTGACATCCTCACTAAAGATTCACTCAAATCACTCAAAGTGTTTAAGGTTCAATAATTAAGCACTCAATAGTCAAACATGAAAAGTTATTACCATAGGCTTGCATGAAAATCAAATCTCCACTACTATAAATGAGATGATACACAAATAAAAAGGTCTTTAATAGAGTTGTAATGGGGCTTGGGTTAAAAGTGTGGATAAAGGCTGAAAAAGAGGGTTAGATTCGAGATTAATTTAATAAATTACCAAACTTAGAAAAATAAAGCTAATTACTGGATTATAAACAAGTGCCAGAATTAAAACTATCCAAAACTAATGAAGTGACCTTTTTCTCAATATAACGACTTTAACTTATCCAAGCTCTTTATAACAATATGTAATTATATGAATATGAATATACGGTTTTTTTTACAATAAGAAAAAGTAGAAAGTACATAATAAGAAATAATTCAGCAACTGAAATGGACGAAAATAGTTAGGTAACTAATTAAATCAAATCTCGATAAAAAAAGGGAGTCAATAAAAGGAGAAAAATTCTTAACAAATCAAAAAAGGTTAAGTTGTGGGTTAACATTTAATGGGAAAATATCGAGAAATGGTGTTTAAGGCTCAAAGCGGTTCACTGAGGGTTAATTATGTGGGTAAGCTTTTTTATGGAGTGAGTGGGTTAAAACCAAAGTGCCTTCATCATCTTAGCATATCAAATCAAAGGTGTGGTCTCGACATGAATAATCGATGTAAGTTCTAGAATAACAAATCAGTATTGACTCACTCATAACTATCAATAAAAGTGAGCAAGAAAGATATATGCTCTAAAAAAGACTCAAAATCTCACAAAAATTCTGGGTCTTTGATGTCAATCCTGTAATTTTAGAACTTCAAGATAATACCTCATTTCAGGGAAACAACCTACAAATTTTAATTCTAAAAAATTCAACTTATCATGCTTGATTCTCTATTGACCTAAAGTTTAAATAATCAATGCACAATTACCTATGTTTTAATCCAAAACATATCAATAAAAATCATAAATCAATCAAAATTTATTCTAATAGTAATATGGGAAAATTATTTGAGAATAAGATATAATTCAGGGATTTTCTGATAATCATATAAATAACCTTCCCACACTTAAGATGTACATTGTCTTCAATGTACAAAGATAAATAATAATATTATAAGCATAATATCATAAAAGAGGGAGAGAAGTGAAACTGCCCTGAATTTGGATGTAATCCTTGGAATAGCGAAAGTGGATTTATAGACATTGAAAATGAAGTGCATGCATAACTAAGCAGAGGTGAAAGTGGTGCAGGATACTGCAGTGGTGGTAGAGGTTGGGTTCCATAATCACAGTGCCGAGCGAAGAGGTGTCGTTTTGGTAGGATACTCAAGTGTCATTGTGGCTATGGTCGCGGTCAAGCAGGACATGGCAATCGTGGATTATCTTTCCCCATAAGATTGTTTGTATATTCCTGAGTAGCACCAATTGACTGAACCTTTTGAAACTGTGATATCACTAGTAATGTTTTTGGGATTTATATCGATGGGGTTGTCATGGTTACTCATAAAGGAACAACCATATAAATAAGGGGTTCAAAATATACTAATAAAAGTCTTTTAGAACATGATAAATAAAAATAAAAATAAAAACGAAAGGAAAAGAAAAACGAAATGAAAATAAATGGACTCAAAAGTCTTTATCGGCAGCTGGGTCGTGAGGTGGTGGTGTTGGAGGCAAAATGTGGAAATGCTGGCAAATCTGCTGCAGAGTCGCCTCTATACTGTCGAATCGCTGAACAGAGTTGTTGAACTGCTGAGTGCAATATTTCTCGAATTGAGTCAGGTGGTCAGAAATTGCTGTCAATGAAGCAGCCGCATGAACTGGTCTGTGACTTGACGGTGGCGGGAAAGGTGGGTTCTCATTAAAAGAAGGGATATCGTCAGTAATATCCTCGGGGTCATCCTGATCAGTGGCTCGTGCTAGTTGAAATTGAAGAGGATCGAACCCACGACGACGCTCTATCATCTTCATGTGGAGCATACTTGAGATTCCTTATGGGGACATCTGACCGATGAGTGTTAATGATGAGGATTGCACCAATGTGTTCAGGAGCCCAAAGTGTCGAGCTATACGAGTCACATAAGGACTGATGCTAATGACTCTCTTTCTGTGTCGTTCGGTGTAATGGTCGAAGGCGAGGGCGATGAAGTATGCGAGATCGAAAATATGCCCTTACCTCATGCTCCATAAGAAGTATGAGTCGTGAGTGTTAACGACGCCAGTGCTCTCTCGTCGCCCTGTTAAGGTGTGAGCTAAAAGGGTGTAGAGATATCGTAATGCTGGAGAGAGAGTCGATGTCTTGGAGCGGCTGGGGTTGTAGATGCCCGTAGTAGGAAGAAAGGCTACCCAACATGAGAAAGGTGCGTAATTAATGTGACGGTGTAGATGGGGAAAATCATCAGCCTCCATAAATTCTTTCGTATAAAGTCCTAAGGCAACTCCAAATTTTGGGATACTCAATTGACACAGTAGATCGCCAAGACGGAACTGGACTGTGCCTAGGTCATCAAACTCTGACATAACCATCTGCAACTGAAATGTCGAACAAATTTCCAAAGTGAACTCCAAGTATGTTGGCTCAATAATTTCGAAGAAACGGTCCCAATGAGCGGTAGTGAGGAGGGCCCGAACTGATTCGGTAAGATGGACTTGTTCCAATGTAGCCCAGTCGATGCACCGACCCACGCCAGAGGGTCTTGTATGAAGAATCTGGAAAAGGTCCTCCTGCGGTCTTAGTGGGAACTGTAGAAAGGGGTGGCGTATCTCAGTGGTAGCACTTGAAGATGTTGTTCCTGGACCCTTCCGCCTTTTTGAAGCGAGGACTGCAGCTTTGGTCTTTCTGCGTGTATTTGTCATAATGAGTCTGAAAGATAAAATATTTCAATAGAAACAAACACAACATCCAATAAACGCAACGAGAAGGATAAAATTAAATCATGTAACATTTATTCCTATATGCAGTAATGTTCACAAGTACAAAAACTCACAGTATGTGAATCGGGACTCAATGTATACCAAACAAATTCAAACCATCCAATACACCTAATGGTGAGGAATAAGTAAGAGAATACTATCGTATTTAACTACTAACCAAACTAAAAACTATCGAAAGAACCTATTATTTAGGATCAGTGAATAAAATCAAGAATCAAAATAATAAAAGAAAAATCAAGTTATCTTACACTATGGTTAAAATGAATGCAATAACAACAGTCATAAGTTTCTAATAAGAATGAATGCTAAGAACTAAAGTTAGCAGAATAATAATCAAAATGAAAAGAATAAAATAGAGCATAAATGAGTTAAAAAAATGGGAACCGACGATTAGTGGTGGTTGGAGGGTTGGTTGTGCGACGATGGTTTGGGGAAGCAGAGTTGGTAGCCGGAGTTGGGTTGGGAGTGAGTGAAAACTTGTGTGAGGGAAGGGGAAAGGGGATAGTGAAGGTGTTGAAGAATGGTGAATGGGAAGATGGGATTTCGTACATGGAGGAATCGGTCGCCGGTGGCTCATCGGGGAATGGTGGTCGGAATAGGGATAAGGCGGTGGCAAGGGGATGAATAGTGAAGAAAGAGGGTGTGAATAGTAGGTTTAAATAGGGATGGAAGAATTTTAGGGTTATGGTTTCAAATAAAAAGGGGGGCCACGATCGTATAGGCCCCGTTTTGGACCACACGGCCGTGGCCCACACCCGTGTGTCTCACTTCTAGCCCGTGTTTTTCATGAATTTTTAATTCAGTATTGCACACAACCTTTAAACACACCCGTGTACCCAGGCCATGTGGCCCGCACGGCCACATCGCATGGCCGTGTGCTCTTTCGTTCGCTTCTCCTTCGCCTGTGTGAGTTCCAACACGCCCGGGTCTTAATTTGTGCTTGTGGTCTGATGATTTAAGTCAGTGTCGCCCGCGGCATGTGGACACGCCCATGTGTTCAGGCAGTGTGGCGTACACGGCTGCATCGCACGACCATGTACTCTTTCGTTCGCTTGTCTCAAGTCCGTGTCATACTCTCCACGCATGTGTTCTGTAGTCAGGATTGCCCACGGCTTCTAGGCACGACGGTGGGGTATACCCGTTTTCTATTCTGACTTGTTGAAAACTTCAAAGTGTGCTCAGGTTCCCACGCGGCCTCAGGCACGCCCGTATTTCATGACTGTGTGGGTTACATGACCGCATCGCACGGCCGTGGTGATTTAACGCATCCCGTGCCTCTGTCGATTTTTTGGAAATTGAAGTGCAGTTTCACCACAGTCTGAGACACACTCGTGTCCCTCAGCTGTGTGGTCTGCACAGCCATCTCGCACGGCCGTAGCTAGTTATCGCAGCTTGTGTGTCACTTTGACTTGGGAAAATGTATGACCTTTTTAAGACGGTCATGGTCACGTCCGTGTGTCCAGGCCGTGTTCGCTACTGTCGAATGTCAAAACTAAGGCTTTAAGGGTTTACACGGCTCAAAACATGCCCATATCTCCAACCCGTGGTGAGCACATAGCCTAAGAAACACCCGTGTGTCAGGTCGCGTGTGTCAAAAATATATGCATTTAAACTCCTCTCTATAGTCTTTAAAATCCTTACTGTTATAATGTTTAAGATGATGTCTATTTACCTTGAAAGTGTCGTGGGTTGGATGACTTACCTCTACTATGCCATATGGAAAAACGGTTTGGACTACGAATAGATCTGACCATTGTGATTTAAGCTTCCCAGGAAACAATTTGAGCCTTGAGTTGTATAGCAGGACAAGATCTCCAGCTTCAAATTGCTTGTGTTTCTTTAACTGAGCATCATGGCAGCGCTTCGTTGCTTCCTTGTATAATCATGAATTCTCATATGCATTAGCTCGCCACTCATCTAGCTCGTTCAACTGCATCAATATAATCTCACCTGCAAGTTTGAGGTCAAAGTTTAGAAACTTTATAGCCCAGAATGCCTTGTGTTCTAGTTCAAACGGTAAATGACAACTTTTCCTATAAACAAGTCTATAAGGAGATGTTCCTATGGGGGGTCTTAAAAGCAGTTCTATGGGCCCATAAAGCATCATCTACTTTCATTACCCAATCTTTCCTATTTGAGTCTACAGTCTTTTCTAGGATACGTTTAAGCTCTCAGTTTGCTACTTCAACTTGTCCACTAGTTTGAGGATGGTAAGGGGTGGTTGTTCTGTGGTAAACTCTATATTTCTTAAGGGTTTTATCAAATTGAGCATTACAAAAATGAGTGCCCCTATCACAGATAATTGCTTTAGGTGTTCCAAATCGATAGAAAGGTTTCTTAAGGAACCTTACCACCACTCTAGCATCATTAGTAGGTAAAGCTTGGGCTTCCACCCATTTGGACATATAGTCCACAGCTACTAAGATGTATTTATTCCCAAATGAGCTAGGGAATGGACCCATAAAATCAATACCCCATACGTCAAATATTTCACATGAGAGCATATACGTTTGAGGTATTTCGTTATATTTGGAGATATTACCTGTTCGTTGACATTTAACACAAGAAGTAACATACCCGTTGGTGTCTTTGAATAGTGTGGGCCAATAAAAATCTGATTCGAGCGTCTTATGTGCGGTCTTAGTCCCATTGTAATGTCCTCTAGTCGGTCTTGAGTGGCAATGTTCTAAGATTTTAATTGCTTCTGACTTTGTAATGCATCTTCTAATGACTTGATCTGCACATATACGAAAAAGAAAATGATCTTCCCAAAAGTAGTTTTTCATGTCAGAAAAGAATCGCTTCTTTTGCTGATGTGTCAACCCTTTTGGTGTAACGTTAGCTGCTAAATAATTTGCAATGTCTGCAAACCAAGGTACCTCAGAGTCAGATATAGCGAAGAGTTGTTCTTCAGGGAACGATTCATTTATTTCAACTTCATCAAGCTCTTTGGTACTTGAATTTTCAAGCCTGGAAAGATGATCAGCTGCGAGATTTTTAGCTCCTTTCTTATCCTGAATTTCCAAGTCAAATTCCTGCAATAATAAAATCCATCTTATGAGTCGAGGTTTTGCATCTGATTTAGTAAAGAGATATCGAAGAGCTGAATGGTCAGTGTAAATGAAAACTTTAGATAATATTAAATATGGTCTAAATTTATCGAATGCAAAAACCACAGCCAACAATTCTTTCTCAGTCGTCGTATAATTTTCTTGTGCGGCTGTCAACGTCTTGCTAGCATAATAGATTGGTCGAAAATGTTTCTCTTTTTGCTGGCCAAGAACCGCACCTACTGCAAAATCACTTGCATCAGACATTAGTTCAAAGGGTAAATTCCAATCAGGTGCAACTACAATTGGAGCATTAATTAATTTATTCTTAAGAGCATTAAATGCTTCTAAACATTCCTGATTGAAATCAAAAGGCACAACTTTTTCTAGTAAATTCGTTAGAGGCTTAGCTATTTTAGAAAAATCCTTGATAAATCTTCTATAAAATCTAGCATGTCCTAAAAAGCTTCAAATAGCCTTAACTAAACTAGGGGGAGGTAATTTCTCAATAGTTTCAATTTTTGCTTTGTCTACCTCGATCCCTTTGCTAGAAACTTCGTGGCCTAACACAATCCCTTCACGAAACATGAAGTGACATTTTTCCTAATTCAGTACAAGGTTCGTTTCCTCACATCTCATTAGAACTCGTTTTAAATTTTTAAGGCAAAGATGGAAAGAGTTACCGAATACCGAGAAGTCATCCATAAATACCTCCATAATGTCTTCTACGAGTTCATCAAAAATGGCCAACATGCATCGCTGAAAAGTAGCAGGAGCATTACATAATCCAAAAGGTATTCTTCGATAAGTAAACGTATAGTATGGACATGTAAATGTCATCTTGATCTTCAGGAGCTATTGGAATTTGGAAGTAACCAGAGAGTCCGTCTAGAAAGCAGTAGTACATATGCCCTGATAACCTTTCCAACATTTGGTCAATGAATGGCAAGGGAAAGTGGTATTTTCTTGTGGCATCATTCAACTTCCTGTAATCAATGCAAACTCTCCAACCTGTGACTGTTCTTGTTGGGATTAATTCATTCTTCTCGTTGGCTACAATAGTCATGCCTCCCTTCTTAGGAACAACCTGCACCGGACTTATCCAAGAACTGTCCGAAATAGGATAAATAACTCCAGCATCTAGAAGTTTAATTACCTCAGCTTTAACAACTTCTTTCATGTTGGGGTTCAGTCGTCTTTGAGCTTGCACACAGGGTTTATATTCATCCTCTATTAAAATTTTGTGGGTGCAAAAAGAAGGGCTGATCCCTTTAATGTCAGAAATTTTCCAAGCTATGGCCCTTTTATGTTCTCTTAATACTTGGAGTAACTCTTCTTTCTCCTTGGGTTGCAAGTTAGAAGCAATAATCACTGGTAATATAGATTTATCTCCAAGGAATGCGTATTCCAAGTGATTTGGCAATTGCTTTAGTTCCAATTTGAGAGGTTCTTCGATACAGGACTTTTGATTAAGTTCACCGTTCACCTCAATACCCTCATATTTTGCTTGTCTTGGAGAGGGTTCATTCGTTTGTATTTTCCCTAACTCAGTGGTAGTGTTATCTTTCCTTTTTCCTTGAACAAGACACAGTTCCAACGTGTCCTTAAGAACAATTTCCTGAAAAGAATCTTCAATAGCATGATTAATAGAATCAATAAAATAGCAGGAGTCATCTTGTTGTCTAGAAAATCTCATGGCATCATAAATTTTAAAAATAATCTCTTCGTCACCTACCCTAAACACAAGTTTACCGTCACCTACATCAATAACAGCCCTAGTAGTGGCTAAAAATGGGTGACCTAGAATTAAATACACTTTAACATCCTTATCCATGTCAAGCACAACAAAATCAACAGGGAATATGAATTTATATACTTTAACGAGTACGTCTTCAATAATTCCCCTGGGATATTTAACAGATCTATCAGCTAGTTGGATACTCATCCTAGTAGGTTTTGGTTTCCCAAGGCCAAGTTGCTTGAACATTTTGTAAGGCATCAAATTAATGCTAGCGCCTAAATCAACTAGTGCCTTCTCAACATTTAAACTACCAATTAAACAGGGAATAGTAAAACTTCATAGATCTTTCAGTTTGGTTAGCAATTTATTTTGGAGTATGGCCGAGCACTCCTCGTTGAGTTCTGCTATAGACAACACTTCAAACTTCCTTTTATTTGTTAGAAGCTCTTTTAAAAATTTTGCATATGTGGGCCTGCGAGATAGCTTCAACAAAAGGTAAGTTAATATGCAACTATTTAAAGAGTTTAAGGAATTTACCGAATTGTGCATCCTTGCGGTCTTTCTTCAATTTTACTGGATACAGGTTTGGTGGTTTATATTCCCGCAGCACCGATTTTTCATTGATTTTGGGTTTTACCTCTTCATCCTCTTTCCTATTAGCTTTTTGTGGTAGCTTCTTTTTGAGTTTAGTTAACATTTTTCCACTCTTTAGGGTAACTGCTTTCATGTGCTTTTTTGGTAAGGGAAATAGCCTTAGACGACTTGATCTTGAAAGTGTCGCAATATTCCAGAAAGTTGGCCAAATCAGTATTTGGATCCTCATCTTGTAAACCATCGAACTGAATAAACTGCTGGATCATCTGAATTGTATTCGGCTTCAGTTCAAAATTGTTTACAGCGACGGTAGGTCGAACAATACTCAATTCAGCTCCTGCTAAAGTAAGCTTAGCATAATTATACATAGTACGAGGAGTAGGATTCTGATTTACTGGATTCGCGGCAACCGCAGGAGGTAGCGGATTATTCTGATTTTCAGCCATCTCCTCGGTAGTATTGGTATCGTCCTTGTGCTATTCCTCTATATTCTGTAAACTTCACCTTATTTCTCTATGGTTTCTGCGAGCTGTGCTTTCAATTTCACTGTAAAAAAGTAGAGGCCCTGACGAGTTTCTTCTAGTCATAAACTATAAAAACCTACCAGAAGCAAAAGAAAAATTAGTAGATTAGAAGTACAAATAAATTGTAATAAAAATAAAAAAATGGCTAAGGTAATAAAAATTAAGCGTTCCTAATATCTTAGTCCCTGACAACGGCGTCAAAACCTTGATGATCGCTAAACTAACTAAAAATTTGACTAAGGCAAGCGCACCTATCGACAGTAGTATTGTTATGGTGAGACCAGAAATATCGTATCCACAAGGACTAAAAATACTAGTAATTACTATCTTTTTATTATCTAATTAAACTAAGATTAACTATATAATTAACTAAGAATACGACAGAGGTAAAAGTTGGAAAATACTGATGGAAAACTGATGGAGAAGACAATACCCAAGGACGAATCCACCTAGACTTCACTTATTACTTTTGAATTAGACGATTCATTCACTTGACTTAATCCGTAGAAATCCCTGATTTATGTTAATATCTCTCTCGAGACTAAAAACAACTGACTCTAGGTTGATTAATTGAAATCTCTATCTAATTAAAACCCCTATTATCCGATTAACTCGATCTATGGATTCCCTTATTAGATTTGACTCTAATCCGACAGATTTAAATCGTCCTATGTCTAAGATTGCATTCAACTCTGCTTAATTATGCTAGATCTACTCTTAAATAGGGACTTTTGCTCCACTGAATAAACACATCAGACTTGAATTAATATCCTGAAATATTAAAGCAAGAATTAAAAACACATAATTAAGAATAAGAACAAGTATTTATCATATAATTCAAATAGTAATAAGATTTGTCTTAGGTTTCATCTCCCTCAGGTATTTAGAGAGTTTAGTTCATAACGATGGGGGAAAACATCTCAAAATTGAGAAAACAACAAAACATAAAGAAATTGAATGGAGATCTTCAGTCTTGAAGTAGATCCTGCTTCCGAGCTGATTCCTATGGCTGCCTTCGAGTATTCTTTGCCTTCTATTCTCCGTGTCCCCTTTGATCCTCTTCTAGGGTGTTTCTATAGATTTTGGAATGCCCAAAATAGCCTAAAATTAGCTTTTTCTGAATAGAATTAGACTTGGCTTCGACAGGGACACGGTTGTGTGGCACGCCCATGTGATGGTGCTCAGGCCGTGTGTAATTCTGACGTGGTTTTAAGTCGACACAGCCATGACATACGGGCGTGTGTCCTACCCGTGTGTCTCACACGGGCATGTGGATTACCCGTGTGGAAGTGTCTAGGCCGTGTATAGTACTGAAATAAACCTATTTCGTCCTTTTTGGCCTTTTTCTTGCACTTTTCACTTTCCTATGCTCATCTGAATATAAAATATGAAATTAAAGATTAGGAGCATCGAATTCAATAAAACTAATGATAAATTATACATAAATATGCCAAGCATGGGATAAAAATATGTATATATTATGGTTTATCAACTACTCAACTAACTTCGTAAATATTTTTATTAAAATAATTACGAGTCTGATTTATGGGAACAAAGTCTCGGGCATGCACTCTCCGACACCCCTAACTATTGGGTCATTACAATTTTCCCCTTCTAATTAAATTTCGTCTCCAAAATTGACATGAAAAAAATGGGGGTATTGAGATCTCATCGTCTCTTTCGGTTCCCAAGTCGCTTCTTCGACACTATAACTATGCCATAGCACTTTTACTAACGGGACTCGCTTGTTACATAACTCTTTCACCTCGTGAGCCAAAATCTCAACTGGTTTCTCTTCATAAAAGAAGTCAGGTTGAATCTCAGTGTTGTAACACCCCTATACCATGTTCGACCCAAGGAACCTGATATAGGAATATTACATTTGGTGCCAAAGTGATTTTGGCTAATCACTAAGTATATTTGAATATAAAAACAAATAATAAATTTAAATAAATTATATTTTAGTTCCTACTACTACTACTAGTAACATACTTGATCTTCCTAAGTACATGTCACTCTATTCAAAATCTTAAAACATACCCTTTTTATACTTGGAGATGTGATGAGATGAATGCTCGCAATATCAAATACCACTCTTCAAAATTTCTGTACTTAATCTGCGCACGGAAACAAACCGTACACTGAGTATGCATCCAGTGGTATTACTATAAGTCAAATACTTAAGGTAAAAACAATAAACATGCACATTTTAATATTAGTTCCATTTTACTAACAATAAATCATTTATGCATTTAATTTTTATTTTTATCTTAAATAGCTTTTCTTCATTTTAATTTAGATATCTTCTTACCATATCAATATTCATTTCATGCATTCCACCAATAACAATTTCATAAAATCATTATTTCATATATTTCATTTCCATATCCCAATTCAATATCTTATTCCATTTCATATCTAAAATTTTACAACATTAGTCTTTCAATAATCAATTTAAACATTTAAACCAACATATTTCAATAATAATATTTATAATTAATTCATAAGATTATATTCAATTAACTCATACACTATTTCATTATTTTCAATTTATTCTATTTTTACTTCTTATTTTCATATCTCAATCCATTTCATATACAAAATCATTGGGTTTATCAATTCATTCAATATCAATTGTAATTACCAATTCAATAAAATATGTATATTCAAATTATACTATTAATCTTTCAATAACCATTTCATGCATTAAATCAACGCGCTTCAATAGCAATAATAACTATCTCAAAGTTTATATTCAATTGAATTTATACATTCATTCACTTTCTCAATTTAATTTCATTATCACATCTCATTTCAATAGTTCATTCTTTTTAGATATGAAATCATTCAATACTGTTCATATTATCGAAATTATTCATTTGCCAAACATATTAAATTATATAACATTTTAATTCATAATTAAAACCTTATTCTTACTTAACTTTCACTTCTCAACAATAGCAACTCAATTTGGTTATTCATCAATTTGATATCATATATCATCTCATTAAATAGTTAATCATTCCATGAACCTTTAGTTCATGTATTTCATTTTCATTTCACAAATTCAATTTCTCACTTCATTTCAATAGCATGATCAATCAAATTCATTCGATTGACCATTTCATTTATTTACCCCTATTAACAAGACTCTGACTTTGGCGGAAACACATATCCAACCAAACACACCAATATGGCACTCAGTGCCTCATCGGATAGTTCGAAGCAATAAGTGACACCCAGTGTCTCATCGGCCAAGCCAAAGTAAGTTGGTATCCAGTACCTCATCGAATCTATCCGAAGTAATATAATGACACCCAGTATCTCATCGACTCAAGGTCGAAGTATCCCTGAACACTTCCAATCCTATGGCATGCTAACTATATCCGACTTAGCCCGACTAGTTAATAAGGTATTCGGTTCACTTTCTCAATTCACTTTCAATCAAATTCAAATCACTATTCACTTTTCAATCAATATACATTTCAAATAATCACATATTTTCATCACTCAATTCAATTTGATTCAATTCAAATCACTTTTAATTTCCAATCAATATACCTTCAAATATTCACATAATTCATAATTCAATTCAATATCAATACTCACCTCAATTTTAATTACCATGCATATTAAACAAAATTGAACAATCGATAATAATTAAATTTGAATTATAGTAATACAAACCGTGATTTCTCATTTTACTCTTCGTCTACTTTCTCATTCCCTTTCTTGCTCGATGTTTCCGGCTTGCTGTTAGCTACGAAAATCAATTTAAAATCATCAATACAACATCCTTTATATTTAATAATTAGATTTTTCTATTGAACTTTTACCTTAATTTTAATTTAATCCCTTACCAAAATAATCTATTTTTCCATCATCATTTATACCTTATTCCTACTCCATATTCACTCAAACTCAAACTTAACTCTCTAATTTTCATTATAAGTACCTAATTTTGAAATTCTTGCAATTTAGTCCCGATTACACAAAAATTATAGCTTATTTTATAATTTAATCCTTTTTCCCAATTCTAACTAGAAATTCTATTAATTCAACTCCTAATTCACACTTTTACTTAACAAAATTAGTATCTAGAAATATCTAATAACTTCCAAAATTTCAGCATATACTTAGTAATATTTTGTTCTAGAATCATAAAAACTCAAAAATTATAAGAAAATGACTTAAATTAACTTACCAATTTGAATTTGAACCTTTGAAACCCTAATTTCTTTATTTCCTTTTTCCTTTCTTCTTTCTCTCTGTTTCGTCCCTCCTATTATGTTTCTATTCTTCTTTTGTTTCTTTTATTTCCTTTATTAGTTTTAATTAATGATGATAATAATAATATATTATAATAATATAAAATATCTTTTACTTATTATTTAATAAATATAAATCTATTTTACAAGTGTACATTGATTTTATTATTACTATTACAGATGTATGGTTTAATTACCGTACATTTGTCATTATTTAATTTATTTAATAATAATTATAGTAATAATAATCCAATATATTAATGTATTTTTAACACATAAAAATCTTAAATTTTTATGCTTGCCTCAATTTTCACAATTGGCATAATTTCTATTTAGTCCATTTTATTTTCTTTAATTTATAATTCAACTTTCACCCCTATTTCAATTTAGTCATTTTTCCTAATTACCCCTAATTCGAGCTAATTCACCTATCCAAAACCTATTTGACCACTCAACTAACTTCGTAAATATTTTTAATAAATATTTACGAATTCATTTTATTAAGACGGAGGCCCGACTATACACTTTTTCATTGCCAATTTTGGGTCATTACAAGTGTCTTCCGTCAAAATAACGTGAGACGAATCTCGATTACGTTACAGTTACATGTGGTTCTCGATTTTGACTAATATTATGCTTAGGTTTGGGCTTATGTTATGGTTATGTTTTGGTTTCTGTTTAGGCTTATATTATGCTTAGATTTGGGCTTTGGGCTTTGGACTTTTCATTTAAGTGTACTGCTCGTACAAGATTTCATTCTTATTCCGTTCCAGCAATATCCTAATATTTAAATATCCTTCCTCTTGGATATCTCTCTCCAAAGAAATCTCAATTCGGGGTTATTAGTCCCTAATTTAGAATCCTGAATAGTCGTTTCGAGAGTGGGGTCAATGTTGTGGTTCTGACAGTTCCTCTCAGCTCGGTTGCGAACCATGGGTCTAAGTTGGTCCACTGATTTACAAAATGATGAATAATTGCACTGTTATAGTCAACCAAGGGTACACTTCTCTCTATTTTCCAATTTGTAGATTAATATATTATATTATATTTCAGATTTTTTAAGTGTCCTGCTATTGTGAATTTTAGTTCTTATTCCACTATTGGGATATCCCCATCATACCCGCATCAAGATAGCCTATTCTAAGGACATCTCTGTTCCTATATATATATCAAAGTTTCGATTTATTGGTCCCCAATTTCGTTGTTTTAGTGTTCGGTACATATTTTTAAGTGTCCTGTTGTAGTTAATTTTCCTTCTTATAATTCTTCAGGGATATCCCTATCCTATCCCATCTCGGGATAAGCTATTCCAAGCATATCCTGCGTCTTTGTTATCCTAGTTCATAATTTTCAACTTTCGGTTTAGATGTTTTAGTGGTCGATTTAGATTTATTTTGCGTGTTTGGGCCGGTCTACCTATCGTACTTATTCTTGTCTAGAATATTCCATTCCAGGGATATCCCGGTTTGATGATATCCCATATAAGTATATCCTGACATAGGTATATCCCATTCTAAGTATATCTTGATTTTAGTTTAGGGTTTAGGGTTGGGTTTATAGTTTAGGATTTTAGGGTCTAAGGTTGGGTTTATGGTTTATGATTTTAAGGTTTAGGGTTTAATATTGTATTTAGGGGTTAAAAGTTAGGTTTAAGGTCTAGAGTCTAAGGTTTAGGGTTAGGGTTTGGGGACACATACTTCACAAGCAATGCATTTATCAAATTCAAAATGGATTCATCCACGGAAATGCTCTGATGTGATTAATTTTTCATAAAGATATTGAATAGTTATGGTAAACGATTTGCGTGGGATAAGGTAATCATGAAACCTTGACCAATGTACGTTGCTGCTCGGACTGTTTGGTGGCCATAATTCATAAACCCAATTACCATAGGGAACATATCGTGAATATCTATCAATAATTGTATCTTATTTTCTTTCTCTTGTTTGAACCAAGTCATGAATCTCTTATTCTTTTTTTTTTACAGTGATTAATTTTATATTTGTTGCTTGGACTGTTTAGGGTTAGGGTTAGGATTAGGATTTTAGGGTTATGGTTTAAGGTTTAAGATTGGGTTTATGGTTTAAGGTTGGGTTTAGGTATTAGGGGTTAGGGTTAGGGTTTGGGGTTTATAGTTTATGGTTCAATGTTTAGTGTTTAGTGTTTATGGTTAAGGTTTATTTTTTATGTTTTTGAGGTTTAGGGTTTTCTGATTTTATGTTTTAAGGTTAGGGTTAGAGTTTTAATATTATGGTTGGGTTTAAGGTTTAGTGTTCAAGGTCTAATATTGGGTTTATGCTTTAAGATTTTAGGGTCTATGGTTTAGTGTTGGGGTTAGGGGTTAAGGGTTATGGTTTATGGTCTAAGGGTTTATGGTTAGGGTTATGGTTATAGTTTTAAGGTTTAGTGTTTAGTGTTTATGGTTAGGGTTTTATGGTTTAAGGTTTATGTTTTTAAGGTTTAAGGTTTTATTATTTTTAAGGTTTAAGAGTAGGTTTAGGGTTTTATTGTTATGGTTGGGTTTAAGGTTTAGGGTCTATAGTTGGGTTTAAGGTTCATGGTTTTAGGGTTTAGAATTTAAGATTTATGGGTTAGAGATTATAGTTTAAAGGTTGGTGTTTTGGTTAGGGTTTTAAAGTTTTATGTTTGTGGTTTTTGGTTTGGGTTTAGGGTTTAGGTTTTTATGTTTTAAGGTTTAAGGTTTTTATGGTTAAAGGGTTATGGTTTTAAGATTTGGGTGTTAAGGTTAGTGTTATGGTTTGGAGGGTTTAGGGTTTGACTCATAAGAGTAAATTCCCTATTGCAGAATCATACACGTAGGATAGTCGTGACAGACTGTCATATCTTGTACATAATGACTCATATAAATAGATAGCTCATTTTTGGCAGATAATAGGTAGGAGCATAATCTGAAATATTCTAAAGCTACAAAGTTATTTATTAAATCGTTAGCACCGTATAAAAACATTCCTTCTAGAGTAGTTGTTAATATGAATAACAGAAACTCTGCTATAACCATTTATGTACATTCAATGTACTCTACAGATATAGAAATAAATAGAGTTGAACATAGTAAAATAAGAAATTGAAAGATTTTGTAAAATTGTTCATTTAGAAAAGTTTTAAATATGTCTTTGTGATTCATTGGCACACAATATCTGCTTCAGTGGTTAAGTGTTCTGGGTGTGTGTGTGAGGTCCCAAGTTCAAGCCATGACTTTGGAAAATTTTGGCTTTTTCCTGAATTAAGCCTTAACATCTAGTCACCAGGCTTATATTAAGTTACTTGTAATTTCATATCAGAATGGGCCTACTAGTCTAGAGGTTAAGTAGTGTGTTCGTATATTGGAGGTCCTGTGATCGAATCCCTGCGCGAGTGAGGGAGTTTTATTTTGCTCGGCTCTGCGTTAGAGTTCCAATGGTTGTGGGATTCTTGGTAGTGGATGGTTAGGATGAGAATTAGTGGGATTTGGGTAATCGGTTTCCTAAAAATCTCTTCTGTAGAAACTGACGTCCATTTTCTCTTCTCCTCTTTTCTAGAATTTTCTCTTTTCTCTATGATATTTCATTCTCCTTCACCCATTGCCAAAATTTTGTTCTCCCCTCATCTTTTCATTTTTTTTCTTTACTTTACGATCCCTTGTGCATCGTGACGACATGCTTTCGGTAAGTTGGGTTTTGTTAAATCTTAGCTTTGTTGTGGTCAAGTGCTAATAAGGGTTTCCTTTAGTGTCTAGGGGTTAATCGAAGGGCTAAAAACTATCCATTAACGTTTTAAGAGTGGGGAATTCTCATTCTTGCTCGAGGGTAAGGTTTTGTTGGAAAATGGTTGAATACCTCGTTATAGGTTTTGTTAAAGTATCGTTGGTATCACTGAATTCGAGTTTGAATTATGGATTTTTAGGTTTTGGAGTGCTCGTGGTTGCTTTAGCATCATTTTGATACCAGGTGTGTACCCGAAAATACAGAAAATGAGTAGCAGCGAAAATTAAAAAACAAATCTATCGGCGCCACACGGGAGTGTGGTCGCCCGTGTGGTAGGCCGTGTGACAGTGCATGTAATAGCCCGATTTTGGGCCTAGTTAGAATAGTGGTTTTGGAACCACTATTTTGGGGCCATAGAAATTATTTTTAATATTATTTTGGTGCTATAGCATGATTTTATAAGTGCATGAAAATTTTGGTGAATTAGTTTTAGTGTTTGAGAGCTTAATTGAGAAAAAGAACTAAATCGCATAAAGGGAAAAAGTTTTGTTTTGCTAGTTGAATGTGTTAAATAGCTAGAGAACCAAAATTAGGGGTCTTTAAAGAGCAAATAGACCCTTAAAAATAGGATGTCTGGCCATAGGGGACAAGAAAGGTTGAAAAGTCAAAATTTGGTGGAAAAGTTGTCATTTTCTCATCTCTCTCCTTCTTCCTCCACCGATTTCTCTTCAAGAAAACAGCCATGGAAGCTTGAAATTTTCAGCAACCTTAAACTCTTGCAAGTAAGTCTCATTGGTGGCCTTTCTTGATAATTTTTGTGTTTTTGGAACCCCTAAAGCTTAATCTAGCTATTGAAGGGACTATTTTGCAAAATGGTTGAGAGTCTAGGGTTTTGCATGTGAATACTCATATTGTTTGCTGAATTTTTATGGAAGAAAATGAGTCATGGTTGTGTAATAAACAACTTTTGTGAAAGAAGTTTGCATGAAAACACCTAAAAAGGGCTATTTTGTAAAGTTGTAAAATAAGTTGTAAATGTGTGAAATAATTGAAAATTTGAGTTTCTATAGTTATAAAAAGAATTTTGCTAGGCTTGGTAAAGGAAGACATTTGATAAAAATCGATTTACGAGCCTAAGGGCAAAATCGTAATTTTTGTAAAGTATAAAGCTAAAACGGTTATTTTTCTAAATTGTGAATTATATAATGTTTTAATTAATGTAATGATTAAATGAGTGAATTTCATCATGTTAGATCAAGAAAATCGAGAATTAGACTTAAATCGGAAAGTACGAGGTCATGGACTAAAATGGAGTAATTAGCCAAAATTGCATTGGAGGTAAGCCCATGTGACAAAATAAGCATGTTATCCATGTTATTGTTAATATACTTGAAATCTATCTTGATTTGGTTATATTGAATTATTTGTTGGTGGGGTTATGTATGAGAAAGTGATGCCAAATGTTAATAACATTCATGTGATGATAGAATACATTAGAAATGTGATGGAATATGATATCCCATAGAAACGAGTAAGTTGTACGTAAATAATGCAACTTACATGTATTGATACATTGAATATTTGATCATGTAGATAATGCTTGAATGTATTTATGAATAATGGTATAATGAGACTTATCATGATAAATTCTCGGTTGAACCTTAGGAATAGATTGGATATTCATGTCATAACATTTGGGTGATATGTATGCTAGTGTAAGACATGTCTGGGACATGCATTGGCCACATTATGAGAGCCAGTGTAAGACATGTCTAGGACATACATCGGTATTGAGACGAGAGCTAATGTAAGACATGTCTGGGACATGCATCGGCCTCGAGATATGCAAACTAGTGTAAGACCTGTTTGGGACATGGCATCGACACCGATAGATGAGAGCCACTGTAAGACCTGTCTGGGACACGGCATTGACCTCGATATATGAAAGTCAATGTAAGACCTATTTGGGACATGGCATCGACTTTGATGTGCTAGCCAGTGTAAGACCATGTCTGGGACATGGCATCGGTATTATACCCTATGTTTGAGGCTTAGTGATTATCCTATGGTATTCTAAATGGTTCAACGGGAAATTTAAGGTTTAAGTTGAAATGATAGAGCTTATGGCTATGTTGTTAGTGGTACAGGTACTTACATGAAATTGATGAGATGTGAATTCAATTCATGTTGTATGATTAATAAGGAATGATTATGAGCATGTTGAGTAGCACAGGTATGTATGCCAAGCTCATGAGAAATGATTTCGGTTTAAGATGCACATTTGGTGAAGATGTAAATAGGTAATTCATGCTGTGAGAATGATTTTGTGATGATCTTGTGATTATAGGTCTATACTTATGATGTATGAATATGTATCTTTACCAATGTGGTGAAAATGAATTAATATTGTGTGATAAACTTAATATCGTTAATTTACACTAAAATAGTTTTGGACAGCAGCCATAGTCCGAATTTGAAAATCCACCAAAAATTGTAGAAATTAAGTTAGAGGCTAAATAAAATATGAAATTAAATATTATTGAGTCTAGTTTCAAATAAAAGAAACGGTGTAAGCAAAAGAATTTCATGTTATGAGATATTTAAGTTGTCGTGGGACAGAGTCAGGATGATTTCGAAATCCCCTGTTTTGATTTTGGAAAATCATTAAAAATTGTAAAAAAAATAATTATGGGTTATAATTTATATGCTTAGATTCTTTAATGAGTTTATTTTTAAAAGAAACAAATGGGAACATCATGAAAATCCCGTAAGAAGAGATAATTAATTTTTAATGAAGAGGAGTCAAAACTATCGAATAGTGAAAAAGGGGTAACTTTAAAGAATAAACTGTACTAATTGGCTAAACCAAAAATTCTGAAAATTTTATAATAAGAAGATATGTGAGTCTAGTTTTAGGGAAAATTAGCGGAACTTAATTTGAAGTTCTGTAGCTCAAGATATAAATAATTTTGTGACTATGACTCGAGAAAATAGCTTGACCTGAACATAGGTAAAAAGTCAATTATTATAATATTACCTTGAGGTCATGTTGTAAGAATTGGTGGAAGCATATTGATAAATTGCTTATTATTTTCATATGGACTTACTAAGCGCGAAGCTTACTCCCTCCTTTCCATCTCTTTTAGCTTGTCAGGTTAGCTCGGGGTTGGAGATCGTCTGAGGCAGCATCACACTATCAAGTCACAACCTTTGGAATAATGAAGCATATATTAGAAATTTCAAGCGAGTGGCATGTATAGGGATCTAGTTTTATGACATGTGTTATTATGCTTTGGCCAAATGTATTGGCTTATATGGAGTTATATGCATATGGCCATGAGATGTAGCTCATATTGATTATGGCTTGTAAACCTAGCTACTCATGTCATGTCTAATATTTATGATGTGATTATGTTTGTTTGCCATGCATGGTTGATAATATGACATGTGGGTTGGATGTATGCTCTATGACCAATTCTGGTGGTCATAGCTATGTGGTAATTGCAAGCTATAAATAACACGATGATGGTTGAATATGAGTACTCAAGGGATAAGTTGGTAACTTAGCATAATGGTAAAAGTGGTCATCAAAATGACAAGTCTTATGAAAGTGAATTAAGGAATCTAGACTTGGTATTGCACGAGTAGATGCATTGCTTGTAAGAGGACATGTTAATGTCATGAATGTCTTAATAAAGAGTGTGGAAAATAGCCTAGGTGTTGACTACATGAGCTGAGACGCAGCCGTGTGTCTCAACCGTGTGAGTGACACGGCCTGGGGACACGGGCATGTGGCTTGGCCGTGTAGCATGTGTATGAAAATTTTTGTATTAAAAGAAATTTTGTAGCCCGTTTTTTGCATGTTTGTGAACGATTAAGTCGGTTCAGTGTAGCGGAGGACTCGATGGTGGCCACACATATTTAGAGTGTTTTAAATTCAATCCCAGTATTCATTTCTTTTAATTATATTCTGGGTTGGTTGATGTAATTTTGGACTTTATGGACTTTATTGGGATTTTTAAACTGTTTATAAGATTTTAGACGAAACTCAATTTTCGTAAAAGCTAATGTTTTCGTACATAAAACGGTTCCCAAAAATTTATTGGGTTTTCAAAAGCTTCCGTGCAAAAGAAATGTTTTAAATTAAATCAATTAAAACACGTTTTCCAGAACTAAATAAAATTAATAATTCGGAAGATTTTAAGGTCAATGCATTTTCAAAAACACTCTCACTTGACATCGCCAAATTTGGCCATAATCTCCAGCCGGGTTTGGGGTGTTACATTTCTAGAAAAGCTAATCATAGGTTCTTCTCTCCATCTGAACAATAAGGCCGTTATGCTCATTACTAAACTTGTCAAAAAGATGAAATATAACCAAGGTATATGTTCTTAATCAGAGGTTGAATTGATCATCATCAGAAGAATTAGGCCAAAAATTAGGATACATTTTGGGGAAATAAAACTTCCATCGAAGAGAAGCAAATGAAAGGCTTTCATAAAAATTCTCGTAGAATCGAGAATGAAGTTTTCATTCTGTACATGCCATATCATGAATTAGTAACTACATCCAATCTCCAAAAAAATCTCAATTGTTTCAAACTTTATATTTTTGGAATGGGAATATTTATGGAATCCCCACGAATAGGATCAAACCTTATTCCATGGAATTTACATGAGAGACATAGATACGAACATATATAGATACCAGTTCTTGTACACGATTTCATAATGTGAACTGTTGCGTGGATCTCCTTGGATCTTGCCATAGCCATGGATCTGCATTCATTCATATGTCCCATAAAGGGCTCTCATATACAGGTGCGCATCACTCTCCGTACAGTCTGCCTAAACCTCTGCAAAGCCACATATCATTAATATTTATTTTTTATATAGTCCGCCCGAACCTTCACAAATCCTCCTTGTTAATTCGAACACTTACGTGTTCCCCCGCAAGGCCAAGGCAATCACCATTCACAATTTGCATTTACATGCCATACCATATAGAAAAATCACATATCATTTTGCCTTCATCGTCTTCTATCTCAATCACATTTCGACAACCCTCCACAACTCTGCATAATTCATACACAAGCAGGCACCCAATACCACTGTTCACGCACGACACACATTACACAAAACATTTCATGCATTTTCATATCAATACAACAAGCGTGATGATCTATTAATATTAAGTTATGGAGTAACTCATCATTTACACAACATTTAGCCAAAAGATGATGCATCATTTGCTTAAAATTCAACCAACATGACCAGTAAACGATACTAGAATAAATGAATAATCGCCTAAGACCTGAGTTTTAGAGCTCACCTGGAAATTGATGCCAAAACCTACTTCTTAGCTTTTTTTTCTTTGCTACCCGAGCTTCCAGTAGCTTACAAAACATAACAACTATTTCAGAATCTCGAACAAAGACATCTCATCATCATAAAAACCAAAATTTGTTTGTATATAGAGGCCATTAAAATGATATCCACAATTTTATCCAAAACAAAATAGAATCGATGGATAGCTAAAATCCTTAACTTTCATCTTTTCTTAAATTTGAGAAAATAGAAAGGTTAGGAAGCTTACCAGCTTGAGAAATCATCAGTTACTTATGCAAAAAATTTAGTTACCTTTATCCATGCAAATCGTTCCTTAATCTTTCTCTCTTTCAATCCAAACCAGTGAAGAAGGTGAAGAAAGAATAGAAAAATGAACCACACCAAAGAATAACATCTCCCCCTTATATACTACTCACGCATTTCCGTCACGATCTCAAACTCAATAGCCAAGTGTACATAATCATCATGTCTCCCACTAAAATAGATTCCTAGTTTAAACTTAACGGAACCAAGGTTGAAATCTGACCTTTTACCAATCAGTCCACTAGTTGCTCTTATTTCAACTAGAGCCCACTATTTTTTGTAAACTTTTCAAATTAATCCCAAAAGTTACCATTCTAACATAACTTAATAATTCGGGGTGTGACATTTTACATTTAGTACATTTAGGTTTATTTTCTCTATATTATACTCTCATTTGTTTACTCATTTAGTGAAAAGTCAGAGTCTTATTTGTCTGTGGTCTTTATCCTCTTCAGAGGAGTTTTCCATATAAAATTTGTGTTCGACCTTCTCTACCTTTTTTATTTCATTGTTTATATGGGTCGATCTTCAACAAATTGAAATAATTTAAAGTAGGTGTTTCTCGATGAAACATGAGAAATTATATATACATATATTTGTGATATTGATTATTTTCAAATAAAGATTATATTGGGACATTTAAAAGTCCAACCTACTAGATTTTTTGCATTCTCCAAAGTGAATGCAAGTATAAAAATAAATTTATAGGATATAATCATAGATATGATAAGTGACACAAGAATAACCACTAGAAGTGGAAACATGGTAATAAATAAAAGAACAATGAGAGTTCTCAAAATAAACTTTCAAAGAGTAGAGATAACTTATGTTATCAATGTGATATGAAATATCATTAGTCACATACTTGTCGTATTCCCAAATATTTTGTAATAATGAATACTATCATTATAGGTAGAAAATTTTCATATTATTTGAAACGTAAACAAACCAATACTATTGCAATATTTGGTAGTAAATAATTGGTACTGAAACAAACCAATATTAATGTAATATTTGGTAGTACAAAATTAGTTTGAAGCTCTAGAAAAGGTAGTATATCAATGCTGAGATTTTATTAATCAAACTTCACCATTTGGCAATTTATTTATCTGATTAGTTATGAATGATCCCTAAAAGAAGCCCATCATATTGAATCACATTCCTTGAAATGAATGTAAGCATAATAATAAATTTAAAGGGCATAATTGTGAATATGATAAAAGGTTCACAACTAGAAATGAAGGAGAAATAAGTTATGTTCTCAATGTATAAAATATACCTATTGTACATCTGAATATTTTATTACTCTGTTAATATTCCTTAAAAGGAAGGAAACATATATCTCGTAGACAATACAACAATGCATACTATCATTAGGGATAAAAACAATTTTTCTTGTTTGGTAATGAAACAAACTGAACTTTAGTAGTACAAAATTACTTTAAGGCTCTAGAAAAGCTAATCTAATGTTACCCCATGATCAATGTGGTAATAAAACATGTTAATCTTTTGTATTACAAAATTAATTCAAGGCTTCAGAAGAGCTAATGCATTTTTATCCGAAGAAACAAAGTGATCATTAATGTTTTATGTTCTAGTCAGAACGAGAGAAATTATTTTGTTTTAAAAGATATTCTCTGTAATGGATCTCATTTTGAGGTTGTGAATGAGGAAAATTATATTTAGCATGAATTACTCTTACTGTAGATATCTACATCTTTTGATAGAGAAAGATTCAGTTATCGTGTTATATTATGCATGATACTTGGATACCTTTCATTATTTTGAAAAGGATATAGAAAGATTGGGTTTTGATTGTGAAAGATCCATTTGAATTGTGGATTAATTTAAGAGAAATATATGGCCATCGAAATATGATAAATTTATCTAAACTTGTTATGATTGTATTCACCTAAAGTTGTGATATTTTAAATCTGTAAGTGAATATAACTCTGCAGTATTTAAGATGAGTTCTCAATTATGTGAGAATAATATTATTAATAGAACTTATTAGAGAACTTTTTCAACTTTTCATACTTCAAATATGCTCCTGCAGTAGCAATTTCTTGAAAAAAAGGTTTTAGGAGTATAAGTTAATATCATGTTTAATTAAGGTTGAATAAAAAATAAGGAGTTATTAAATGAAAAACCATAAAGCTCATCGTATTAGATTTGCTCCATTCCCTAAAGCAAATGTAGCAATATATAAAGATGTAATATTTGACATGGACGTAGTAAGTAGCTTTATAATAATCATAAAAAGAATTGTCATAATAATCCTTCTCACCACTGGAAGAGAAAAAAGGAAGACAATGAGGGGATTGTGACCACCTTTAAAAATGTGAATGTTTAGAGTTAAGACTATGAAAATAAAAAATATAAATATTCAAGTGTGGTATCTGCAAGTGTACATGTCAAATTGTAATATAGAAGTGTTACAACGAAACACCAGTACGTATTCCGAGAATCATACCTAAGGGATTTCAGATTGGAAAAATTATTATGAAATTAATTACAGAAAATAATTACTAATCTAATCGAGTCACGAATTAGTAGTGTTAATCCAAATAAACATATTAATTAAACTAATTATTTAATTAACCTAAAATTAACCTAAGGGAATTTCCTATTCCTAGTATTAACAATGCAAACCTGAAGCCTATGATCGATCAAATCCCTAATTATCTAATTAAATAATTAATTATCCTCAATTGAATTATTTCTCACCCTTAAGTAAGAATACCCTTCCAGTCTCATCTTCACTAAGGATTACCTGTAACACCCCTAACCCGTATCCATCGCCAGAATAGGGTTACGAGGCATTACTAGATAACACACTTCATTCACAAACATTTATACATTCATACTCACAATCCATTCATTTAAATCACATTGTCCCTTAAAAGGTCCTATGAGACCTTAAAACAAGCTTAAATGAGGTTCGGGACTAAACCAATAACATTTACAAACTTTAGGAAACTTAGAAAAAAAATTTTGATTTCAGGGTCACATGCCCGTGTGAACAGGCCGTGTACCTTACATGGCTACCAGACACGCTCGTGTCACAGACCGTGTGAAAACAGGGCATACATATTGACTTGCACCACACGGCCGAGGACACGCCTTTGTGCCAGGCCGTGTGAAATCTAAGAGGGGTTACTGACTTGGGTCACACAGCCGACCACACGCCCATGTGCCAACCTGTGTGCCACACATGACCAGTAAACATGCCCGTGGGTTTAGGCCGTGTTAAAACTGTAGGGTATACTGAATTTAATTTGAAAGGTACCCTAGGGGACACACGGCCGTGTAACATAACCATATGTCACATACGGCTGAGACACACGTTCGTGTCTCTACCCGTGTGGACAAAAATAGGCCATTTGAAAAGCCAATTTGCCACCATTTTCTCATGCTCACCTAGCCATCAAAATGGTATCATTTCAATACATAAATAGGCAGCCAAAACATACCAATTCACACATATATCAAGCCATCTATTCACAATCATTTCAATATGCCAAAATCATCAAACTTGCATAACTTCTAAATGCATTTACCCAACAACTTATCACCTATTCCATGCTTCAAAATATACCATTTTATCACCTCAAAGTCAAGCCACAACATGTCTTTATTCTAGCATTAGCTTACCACATAACAACTAGTTATATAAACAAACTTATAACCATCACATAAGACATTATATACATTACATGTATCACATAATAAACACATAATTCAAACCAACTTAAATGGCCAAATACATGTCAACATTTACAAGCTAAATCTCATGGTTAATATCATGACCCAAAATATACCAAAATGACACTAGCCTATACATGTCATATACCATATGTACAATGCTTCAAAAGTACCAACGAGACGGTCGATAGTGTGATCATGTTTCCTGACGATCCCCGAGTTCGAGCTAGCTTCAATAATCTATAAAACAAAGACAAACAACACACACAGTAAGCTTCATAACTTAGTAAGTTCGTACCAAAAATACTCAATAATTCATAATACACAAATCATCAAGTAATAGACACTTAGTAGTTCTCATATCATCATTCAATTCTAATCCATGACCATTTATCATGTATATACCAATTCATCAAGCTTCATACACTTAGTATCAACTACCACATAGTATCGTACGTACCTGTACTTTCCCGTATTTATTTTTTTCATTCTCACCTCTTTGTTCAATACGTTAAATCGTTCGGAAATCTTTCAATGCTCTAAGAACTCGCACACTTAGTGCATAAATAATTAGCCAAAGCTATGATTAGATTGCACACGTAGTGCCATCACATTAAACAGAAGCTATTTTAATATCGCACACTTAGTGCCACATATAGTCGAAGCTATTCCAATTCGCACACTAAGTGCTTTATATAGCCGAAGCTATCTCAAATCTCACACTAAGTGCCAAACATAGTCAATTCGTCGTCGTAAACAATCGTAGTCGCATATATACAATTAATGCAATATTAAAGTATTAAAAACATAATTTTATCAATGTTTATCACATACGAACTTACCTCGTACTCAGAATTGACGAATTGAATCAATTACTCGATAACCTTCGATTTTCCCCTATTTAAATCCGATTCCTTTCTTTCTCAATCTATATAAATTCAAAATTAACTCATTTAATCACATGGTTATTCAATTTAGTCAAAAAACACATATTTGGGCATTTTTACACTTTAGCCCTAAATTTTCACATTTCTTACAATTAAGTCCTTATTTCATAAATATACAAAATTCACACAATTCAATTTAAACACTTGCTAGCCGAATTTCATAGGGACCTCTAGCAGCCCTAAAATTTCATTTATTCACACATTTAACCCCACATTTTCAAATTTTCATAAATTAACCCCTTTATGCAATTTCACCAAAAATCACTTTACAAAACATGTATATCAAGCACCAAGCTTTCATAATTCATCATTAAACATCATAAAACACATGAATTCATCAATGGAAACTTTCAAAATCATAAACACTTTCAAAAATTGAGACATGGGCTAGCTAGTACTCAAAGCAATGATCACAAAAACATAGAAATCATCAAAAACCGAGCTCAAAACATACCTCAATCAAAGCTTCAAAGAGTCAAACCTTAAAACAACATTTTTGGCTTCTTTTTATTTTGATTTTCAGTGGAGAATAGCAAATGAAGAAGATGATACCATATTATTATTATTTTACTTAACTAAATTATTGATTTACTAATTTAACCTTACTAATTAAACTTTAAAAACATTAAAACCATGGACATAAATGTCCACTAACCTTAGAAATGGCTTAATAAAAACATAATGACTTCACATTTAATAAGCCATGGCAATTAAGTACTTTTAACAAGTGGAATGCAACTTTTGCATTTTACGCGATTTAGTCCTTTTATCAAATTAAACACTCAAACGATAAAATTATTTCACGAAACTTTCACACATACATATTCACATGCTATAAACACCAAAAATAATATTAAAATTATTTTGTGACTGCAAATTTGTGGTTCTGAAACCACTATTCTGATTTATCTAAAAACCAGGCTATTACATTACCACTTAAGTTACCCTCCCAAACTCATCGCTGGCACAAGTTATACACGACAGGATACCCTTTTGGTCTCACCTGTCTAGATATTCTATTAGGGGCATCACTCCCTAATATACTAAGTATTCTTGAATATGTTGGGAAATGTGTTCATATTGTAGTAAACATGTAATTGTTTTCTATTTATTTGAACGATGAATAAATAAATAAAGTTAATTTCACATTTCACTATTATATATTTTGTATATTTTGTCTTTTATATTTTGCATGGATAGCAAAATTGTGACAAGAAAATATTAGCTCATTGATTGTCTAAAGTTCAAACAGAAGATAAGTGGCATTGTAAAAAACGTTTACATTGCGAGAAAGACAACTTACTTCAGTAGATAATCTAAATGAGTCCGTAATCCCGTAAAAGAATCAAAGTGAGCATTTGATTTAAATAATAAGAATGATTATTATGTGGTCTACAATTTCAATTGGGGAGATAGCTAGTCTTGGCTATCGAGGTAGTTGACTCCACGAGTAGAGACATAGATGTATTCAGTGGTAGAATAATACATTGGGCTAGACCCATGATGAATTAATTCTGAAGCCATTTGTGAATTAATTCACTTGTGACGTTCATGGTATGATTTACCTAAATCTTGAGTTAGTCACTAACCATGTATATGCAACTCTTGTGCTTTGATATAAGCGGAGGCTTATACTCTAAAGATGACGAACCCATAGTCGATATGTTGGGTACGTGACTTGTGTATGGCATGGCTTTACTAGCAACAATGTAATTCATAGCTCAATTAAAGAGTTAATAATATCCTCTCATTGGTATTGTATGGATTGATAAATATAGAACGTGGCCACGGGTTACTCATTCTCGAACGAGTAATTTATCACAATCATTTGTTGACAGTGATCATATTAATCAATAAGAAGACACAATGGTGACAATGAGATAAAATAAGATTATATTGAGTGAACGGATTTAACTCAAAGGAATCAAGGATATCATATGAGGGTAACACACGCATGACGAGGTCATTGGACAAAGTAGTTGAATGAATTTTGATGGTCGCTAAACTAACTAAAAATTCGATTAAGGCAAGCGCACCTATCGAACAAAATTATAGTTATGGTGAGACCGAAAATATCGTATCTGCGAGGACTAAAAGTACTAGTAATTACTATCTTTTTATTATCTAGCCTAAGAATTAAAGGATGTTTTTAAACTAAAACTAATTAACTAAGATTGCGACAGAGATTAAAGTTGGAAATACTTTTGGAAAACTGATGGAGGAGACAATACCCAAGGAAGAATCCACCTAGACTTCACTTATTACTTCTGAATTAGACGATTTATTCACTTGACTTAATCCATAGAAATCCCTGATTTATGTTAATATCTCTCTCGAGAATAAAAACAACTGACTCTAGGTTGATTAATCGAAATCTCTTTCTAATTAAAACTCCTATTGTCGCATTAACTCTATCTATGGATTCCCTTATTAGATTTGACTCTGATTCGACAGATTTATGTCGTCCTATCTCTAGGATTGCATGCAACTCCGCTTGATTATGAATGATCTAATCTTAAACAGGGACTTTTGCTCCACTGAATAAACACATCAAAAACTTGAATTAATATCCTAAAATATTAAAGCAAGGATTAAACTCACAATTAAGAATAAGAACAAGTATTTATCATATAAATCAAAGAGTAATAAGATTTGTCTTAGGTTTCATCTCCCTTAGGTATTTAGAGAGTTTAGTTCATAATAATGGAAAGCATCTCAAAAATTAGAAAACAACAAAACATAAAGAAACCCAAAGAGCTTCTAGGAAATTGGATGGAAATCTTCAGTTTGAAGTAGATCCTCTTTCCGAGATGATCACGATGGTTGTTCTTGAGTATTTTTTGCCTTCTACTCTCCGTGTCCCTTTAAACCTCTTCTAGGGTGTTTATATAGACTTTGGAATTCCCAGAATAGCCAAAAATTAGTCTTTTCTGAGAAGAATTAGACTTGGGCTCGACAGGGACACGGCCGTGTGCCATGCCCGTGTGCAAGTACTTAGGTCGAGTGTAATTCTAACTTGATTTCATGTCGACACAGCCATAACACACGGGCGTGTGGTCTATCTGTGTGTCATACACTGGCGTGTGGATCACCCGTGTGGAAGTGCCTAGGCCGTGTGAAATTCTGAATTAGGCTCATTTTGTTCATTTTTTGCCCGTTTCTTGCTCTTTTCGCCTTCCTATGCTCACCTAAGTATAAAACATGAGTTTAAAGGATTAAAAGCATCAAATTCAATGAAACCAAGGAAAAATCATCAGTAAATATGCCAAGTATGAGGTAAAAATATGTATATATTATGGTTTATCAAATATCCTCACACTTAAACATTTGATTGTCCTCAAGCAAAATCTTCAACTCACAATTCAAATAAATCATTCTCAACTTATAATTCTCATTAATAATGTTTCGAAGTAATCCCTAAGTAATCATACATTGAGAGCTTAACTAAAAGAACATTAAAATTTCAAACAATCCAAGTTGAGCATTTTAATCATAAAATCATAGGTATCCCCCTTTATCTAAGTAATCACCTTTAGTTCCAAATTGACAATGTTGACATCCTCACTAATGATTCACTCAAATCACTCAAAGTGTTTAAAGTTCAATAATTAATCACTCAATAGTCAAACATGAAAAGTTATTACCATAGGCTTGCATGAAAATCAAATCTCCACCATTATAATGAGATGATACACAAATCAAAAGGTCTTTAACAGGGTTGTAATGGGGCTTGGGTTTAAGGTGTGGATAAAGGCTAAAAAAGAGGGTTAGAATCGAGATTAATTTAAATAAATTACCAAACTTAGACAAATGAAGCTAATTGTTGAATTACAAAAAAGTGCCAGAATTCGAACCATCTGAAACTAATGATGTGAGCTTTTTCTCAATAAAAGAAATTTAACTTATCCAAGCTCTTTAGAATAGTATGTAGTAGAATGAACATAAATATACGATTTTTTTTAGAATAAGAACAAGTACAATAATGAAAAGTACATAATAAGAAATAATTCAGAAACTGAAATTAACGAACATAGTTAGGTAACTAATCAAATCAAATCTCGATAAAAAGGAGTCAATGAAAAGGGAGAAATTCTTAACGAATCAAAAAGGGTTAAGTTGTGGGTTAATATTAAGGGGAAAATCAAGAAACAATAGTTAAAGCTCAAAAGGGTTCACTAGGGGTCAATTATGTGGGTAGGCTTTTTATGGGGTAAATGGGTTAAAACCTAAGTGCCTTTATCATTTTAGTATATCAAATCAAAGGTGTGGTCTCGACATGTATAATCGATGCAAGTTCTAGAATAGCAAATCAATGTTGAGACACTCATAAAAACAATCAGTGAGTATGAAAGATATATGCTCTAAAAGGTTCAAAATCTCACGAAAGTTATGGGTATTTGATGTCAATCCTGTAAATTCAAAACTTCAAGATAATACCTCAATTCAGGGAAACAACCTAGCAATTTTAATTCTCAAAAGTCAACTTATCATGCTTGATCCTCTAGTGTCTTAAAGTTTAAACAATCAATGCACAGTTACCTATGATTTAATTTAAAACATATCAATAAAAATCATAAATCAATCAGAATTCACTCTAATAATGATATGAGAAAATTATTTGAGAATAAAATTAAGGGATTTTCTGATAATCATATAAATAATCTCCCCACACTTAAGATGTACATTATCCTCAATGTATAAAGATAGATAATAGCAATAGAAGCATAATATCAGAAAAGAGAGAGAGAATCGAAACTACCCTGAATTTTTGGATGAAATCCTTAGAAGAGCGAAAACAAGAATTGTAGAGAAAGTCGAATGAAAGTCATGACTCTGACTTACTAATAAGAAAATAAACACCACTGTGGAAGAGAATTAAGGGATCACTCGATAAAATCATAAAGATAAATATAGTTTAAAATATAAAACATAAGTTCTTCAAAAATAAATAAAAGATAAATTAAAATTAAAATTAAAAAGAAAAAAACAATAAAATAAATAGACTCAAAGGTCCTCATCATCGGATGCCTCGAGGGTCGACGGTGGCGAAGGAGAGGTGTGGAGGTGGTGACAAATTTGTCGAAGAGTGGCATTGATGTTGTTGAACCGCTCAAAACACTACTGCTTAAATCGAGTGAGTCGCTCCGCTATATCAGTCAAGGTAACAGTAGGAGGTCGATGACTCGGTAGTGGTGGCGGTGTTGGGTCCTCGTGAGGGGGAGGGACATCATCAATAATGTCCTCTGGCTCATCCTAGTCATCAGAGTGGATGAGTCTGTATTGAGGGGGGTCGAATCCATGGCGTCGCTCTATCATCCTCATGTGGATCATACTAGAAATTCCCTGAGGAGACATCTGGCCTACTAGTGTAAGTGTCAATGACATCTCTGGATTGTCGAAGAGGTTGAACTGCCGAGCGAGACGAGTCACTTAAGGACTAAGACAGATGGGACCTTTCCTATGGTGGTCCGTCTGATGGCGAAAAGCAAGCGCTATGAAATATGTCAAATAAAAAATGTGACTAGTCGCCATGCTCCAAAGATAGTATGCATTAGTAGTGCTTACAACTCCTGTGCTCTCTCTCCTGCCAGTCAATGTGTGACCTAATAAAGCGTGGATGTATCGTAGAGCCGAAGAAAGAGATGTCGCCTTCGAACGAATCGCGTCATAACGGATCTGACTAGCTGTGAGATCGGTCCAACAGCACGAAGGTGAGTAATGGATGTGACGGTGGAGTTGAAGAAAGTTATCAGCACTTATAAAATCATCGGTGTAGATGCCCAAAACTGTGCCAAACTCAGGTACACTCATATGTCGCATTAAGCCACCAAGTCAGAAAGTGATAGTACCGGCCTCGTCATGGGTATTCATCACATGCTATAGATAGAAAGTAATGCAAAACTCCAAAGTAAGCTCTGAATAGGTGGGATCAATAACCACAAAGAACCGATCCCACGGGACAGTGGTAATGAAAGCACGGACTTCATTAGCTAGTCTGACCTGCTCCAATGCGGCCCAGTCAATACATCAGCCCACTCCTAATGGTCGTACTCGAAGAAGTTGAAACAAGTCGTCCTGTGGGCCTGACGAGAATGGAAGCAAAAGATGATGAGCTTCGGTCAAGGCGCTAGAGGAGGTTGCGCTAGGACCCTTTCATTTTTTTGAAGTGGGGACGGCAGTTTTCTTGCCTCGTGTGTTTCTCATAATGTACTTGAAAAAGTAAAAAAGTTGATCCAAATCAGAAAAGCAACTATAAAGAGAAAACAGTAAGTGAGGAACAATATTAATGTAAATAGGTAGACATGAATCAATTCCACAACTAGATGAAAAAGAACTATAATGGAATGATGAAGTCAACATAAGAAAATATAATAATGGTAAGAGACAAATATGACTAGCAATATGAACTGCACATGGGGTGTTAAGAATGAAATAAAAGAGAATAACAACAGCAATAGAGTTAAAATAATAATAATAAGAACTAACCTAAACTACTATGCTTCAAAATAGAAATTATCATAACCAATTAAAATAATAAGCACAAATAAAAGAAAATAAACAAAAATAAATAAAGAACAGTATAAAAATAAAGTGAAAAATAAAAATTAAGAATAAAAAAAAAGAAAAGAAAAACAATGGTGGAATAGCCAACCAATGGGTGTATGGTGGTGTCGAAGGTACGGTAGCGTTTGGGAAGTGCGAGGGGGCTAGGGGTGAATGTATGTGTGCTGGCTATTGGGGGGGAGGAAGTGGGTGCAAAGGATGAGATGGGAAAAAGGGGATATGGGCGTGAGGCTGTGGGGGACGAGGTGAATGAGACTGGTGATTCGATTGAGTCGTGGGAGAGGGAAGAAGGGAGGAATGTGCGTTGAGGAGGTTATTGTGCTGTCAGAAATGGCGAACGGTGGCTGGGATGGGGAATTAAGATGGCTACGGCGATTAGGGAAGGAGAGGGGAGAAAAGGACAAAGTAGGAAAAAGATGAAAAGGGGTTTAGGGTTAAATGGGGCAAGATCGTGTGAGGCCCTTGTTGGGCCACACGGCCGTGTCACACACCCGTGTGGCTCGGGTTTTTCCCGTGTTAATCGTGAATTTTGAACGTCTATTCGTCACACGGTCTGGGACACACCCGTGTGTTCAGGCCATGTGCTGCGTTGTTCGCTTCTTCCACGCCCGTGTGTTATCCCACACACCCGCGTGTCCGAACACACCACCGTGTGCCTTGCCCGTGTAACTCTCCAACTTGTTTGAAAATTAAAATTTTAGCTTCAGTTTTCATATGGCCTAGGACACGCCCGTGTGCCCGTGTACTTCACACGGCCGTGAGATTGAATTTAGGGCCGTGTGGCTCGATACTTGGGGATTTTTAGTCCTGTTTCCATACGGCCAAGGGCACACCCTGTGTCCAGGCTATATGGGTTACTGTTCCTGCATAAAAACACTAAAAATAGCTAAAATAAACTAGTTAGTGGTGTTAGTGCTCAGGTTGCCTCCCGAGAAGCGCTTATTTATAGTCTAAGCTCGACTCACCTCATATTTGCACGATCATGGTGGTTCGAGGAGTTGAGATCCCTCTTTCTCACTGTCAAGTCTGTTGTCCACATACAGTCTAAGTCGAGTAATATTTACCTTGAAAGTGCCAAACTTGGAATGAAGTACCTCAATTGTGCAGTATGGGAAAACATTAAGTACCGTAAATGGAGTTGCTCCATTTGTAGTGAGCTCTGAAGTAGTAATTCGAGGGTCCTTTTCATCTAACAATACCTTATCCCCGACCTTAAATTACTTTGTTTCATCCCTACGCTCATCATGGCGTTGCTTTGATTCCTTGCGTACTTTTGGTTTCTCCTTGACATGTGTCCGCCATTCATCTAGTTCATCAATTTGTATTCTTCGTTCCTCATGACTTGTTCTGCTTTTTGTCACATGGGCTAGAATGTGGCTCCATCACGTTCTTCCTAGGGGTTTCCTGAAAATAAGTTTAAGCCATAATGTTACTCAAGTTAACAGAACTTAAACAATCATCTCGATTACTAGATATATTAGCAGAATCACGAGTTTGAAGTGTAATCGTGTCATCTCCTACACGGAGTATCAATTTACCTGTGCCAACATCTATGATAGTTCTAGCAGTTGCTAAAAAGGGCCTTCCTAAAATTAAAGGTACAACACTATCCTCACCCATGTCTAGAACAACGAAGTCAACTAGGAATATAAATTTATCAATTTTGATAAGCACGTTTTCAATAATACCTCTAGGAAATCTAATTGTTTTATCTGCCAATTGAATGTTCATCCTAGTTTGTTTGGGTTTCTTAAGACCTAATTGTTTAAACATTTTATAGGGCATGATATTAATACTTGCCCCTAAATCGGCCAAAGCATTGTTAACAGTTAAACTACCGATTAAGCAAAGAATCGTAAAACTCCCTGGATCTTTCAACTTGTTGGGTAGCTTATTCTGTAGAATGGCTGAGCAAACTGCATTTAAATCAAAGAGTAATAAGATTCATCTTAGGTTTCATCTCCCTTAGGTATTTAGGGAGTTTAGTTCATAATAATGGAAAACATCTCAAAAATTAGAAAACAACAAAACATAAAGAAACCCAAAGAACTTCTAGGAAATTGGATGGAAATCTTCAGTTTGATGTAGATCCTCTTTCCGAGCTGATCCCGATGGCTGTTCTTGAGTCTTTTCTATCTTCTTCTTTTCGTGTCCCTTTAAACCTCTTCTAGGGTGTTTATATAGACTTTGGAATGCCTAGAATAGCCCAAAATTAACCTTTTCCGAGTAGAATTAGACTTGGCCATGTGCCACGCCTTTGTGCAAATGCTTAGGCCGTGTGCAATTCTGACTTGATTTCATGTCGTCACGGCCATGACACACGAGCGTGTGGTCTACCAGTGTGTCACACACGGGCGTGTGGATCACCCGTGTGGAAGTGCCTAGGCCATGTGAAATTCTGAATTAGGCCCATTTTGTCCCTTTTTGGCCCGTTTCTTGCTCTTTTTGCCTTCCTATGCTCACTTAAGTATAAAACATGAATTTAAAAGATTAGAAGCATCAAATCCAATGAAACGAAGGAAAAATCATCACTAAATATGCCAAGTATGGGGTAAAAATATGTATATATTATGGTTTATCAAATTTCTTTCGTAAAAAGTATACAATAAGGAGTTTTTAATCATGGTACTTCTTGCGGGCTAAATCCATGATTAAGTAATTGCAAATTATTGGAACAATGCTTCTGGACATAATTGCAATCACTAGAGCCTAATTGTATATGTCCGATTGGTCCCTTCGCTAGCTCAACAAAAGCTCAATCGAACTACATTTGAATCAGAAGAAAATTCTATAACTTTGTGAATAATTTAATTGAGTTGATTTATTCGATGTGGAATTAAATTAGGAGGTTGTAAGAATTGTTCAACTAGAGAATTTGATTAAAGAATTTTCTTGAAAAATTAATTTGGAAAATCTAAGTGATTTTAAAAAAGAATTTGATCAAGTAAAATTAAAGTAATCAAATTAATTAAAATTAATACGATATTTTTGAAAATTAATTTTCAAGTCAGACAATTTTCTTAATGGATAACTAAACTTGAAAATTGGATCTGAGATTGTAAATTGAGCTCAGAGCCCAAAACCGAGACCAAGACACAAAAACTGGTCGAATCGAACCCAGTATGTGAAACTGGACCAACGGTCCAACTGGTGGCTAGACCGGACAGGTCAGGTCATCATTGGCTCGGATCGAATCAGCTCGGGGTGCCGTAAGGGTGTCACACTTGCATTACTGGACACGGTGGTGTTGGTGGCTGCGACGGCGGCATCCCAATGGCCGGCAGCGGTTGGTTGTCGGTGGTGGAGCAATGGAAGAGCTACATTCTTACTGGAATTCTACCAAAAAATTTGATTTCAGATTAATTATTCTAAAAATAATATTATTTTAATAGTTCAATATTAAATTTAATTTAATACTGATCTTAATAGTATTTTATTAATTTAATATTAAAGTAATTATCTTAATATTAAATTTAATTTTATGTTTATCTTATAAATAAAATATTATATTAATTTAATATTAAAGTGGTTAAGTTTAATCATAGTTGAACTCTCTAAACTCTCCTTATATAAAGAGAGCATTGAGTCATTATTTACACACACTTGAATTCAAGAGAAAGTTGTAGAGAGAAAATTTTCTAAAGAGATTATTCCAAAAAAATTTTAAAGATATTTTTCTGATTTACAACTTGACCCAAAAGTTTAGAGAAATTGGAAAATTACCCCATTGGTAATTTTTGTGAAAATCTTTCTGATTTGAAGCGAGCCCACACTCTGCATACGTGAGTTTAAGGATAGCGGAGAAGACTACTCGGTTGAAACGCTCATCCTAGACGAATTGAAAAGGTACAATTTTGATTAAGTATTTATTACTTTAGATATCATAACCAAGATCTTATTTTGGAAAAAAAAGATTAAAATTCTGGTATTTCCTTAAATTTATTTTCCGCTACGCTTTCAAACCTATTTTTTTCAACAGAATAAACAACCAATTTCAGATAAATAATCACTTAACAGATAAATCAGTTTAATAATCGAATCATACAAGATATAAATAAAGC
Organism: Gossypium longicalyx; assembly: GCA_025698465.1. Lineage (NCBI taxonomy): Eukaryota > Viridiplantae > Streptophyta > Magnoliopsida > Malvales > Malvaceae > Gossypium > Gossypium longicalyx. The sequence goes on from CM047006.1 coordinate 20,586,609, forward strand.
ACAATAATCTATTCTAATTTTTATACAATGATTAATTGGTCAAATTAACGAAAGATAAATAAATGAATAGAAGAGAAGAGATAAGAGAATGCTTATGAATAAATATATTAAAGCATGTATCCGGAGAAATCTCTGCTCGCAAATGTCTTCACAACGGAATAGAAAATTTTTGTCTAAGCGAACATGAAAGTAAAATAAAAAGAAAACTGAATAGAGAAAATTGTTTGTCTAAGTCTGCACCCTAATTCCGGTGACCCTAAGGTTACCTATATAGGTTACGAGTTACTTGGTGACCACTCAACCCTGGATACATTTAGATACCAATTAATACAAGATAATCTTAAATTTATATGGTCTAAATATGGAAATATCCCAAGAGTGTCGTCCAAGGAATCAGTCTCATTTTGGCCTGCCATCGTTGCGTCGTCCTGACGTGGGAAAACTTCTCGTCATGACGTCACCACCATGAAACTCTTCCCATCTTCATCGCATCGTCGTGAAGAGGTCATGACAAGGGGATATTCCTCGTCATGATATTGAGTGCTTTCCCAACCTTGGCAGCTTCATCGATCTATGTTGCAACACTGGCTTTATTGTATCACGATCCGACAATCATTTATTATATTCTTGGACCTAAATTGGCATCCTACACACTTAATTAGTCCATTAGTCACTCCTGAGGCCCAAGTCGGCCTGATAGGTCATCAAAACGACAAAAAATGTGTAAAAATACTTATTTTATTAATATTTAATTCATAACTTACTAATATCGAAATGCAATAATTAACTATAAAATGCCTAGAAAACAAGCTTGTTAAGTGTCGAAATGTACTTAAACTACCACTACATTTGGCGACAGGTCAAATACCCCAACACTCAAGTCCTTGCTTGTCCTCAAGCAAGTAAAACAAAAACAAACGCAAAACAAAAACGAAAAATAAAACACACAGAAAACAAAAGACTCGAGCATGCTTTGTACTGGAGACCAAATTAGAACCATATAAACAAGATAACGTATCTGAACATGTAAAGTGTGATAGGTAATTGACTTATGATTTCTAAAACTAGACAGATTAGTTCAATAAATTACAAGGCAAACAAATCAAAGAATGTTAAACATAGTTATCCATAAAAATAAATATACAAATGTACATTTATGTTCAAAGAATATAGCAAGGAAGAAATTTCAATTTTCAGTTTAATTTTCATCCATGCAATGTATCGCCTAAGTCACATAGGACTTTTCAATTTGTAACATTCTGCGACTTAATTTAAGAACAAGATTGACAAAATGGGTTAAGCACAAAAATAGTTTGGCACATTATATTGCTCCAAATACACCCCCTAGTATACATGTAGCTCACCACCTTATATCCACTTCTCTCACCTTCTTTATTTTTAAGGGTGTTCAATCGGTTAACCAAATCGAACTAGCATTAACCGAATTAATCGAACTTTTTAAACCCTTAACTATTAACTGAACCGATTTTTTTCAAAACAAATTAACCGAACCGAACTATTTCGATTAATTCAGTCAGTTAACATAATTAACTAAAATTTTTATGTTTTTTTTTGTTAAAACAAGTATAAAACATATCAAAAAGTAAATTGGTAATGCTCATTTAACTGAATTAACCAAATTAAAATTAACTGAAATTAACAAAAATCAACTGAATTGGCAATATATAGACCTGTTCATTGGTCAGGCCACTTGGCCCGGCCTGAAGGCCCTCCCGAAATGTGGGAGCGTTTTGGAAAAAATATAGGCCCGAAAAATGAGTTTGGACAAAAAATAAGGCTCGTTTAAAAACGGGTTGGGCCTCGGGTAAGGCATTTTTGGCCCGGGCCTGGCCCAGTCTGAATTCACTAAAGGACAAAAAAATTTATTTTTTTAATATTATTTTCTTATTATTTTCTCCTTATTTTGCTATCATTTTACTATTATGTTGCTACTATTTTGTTGTTATTGTTTGGTTTTTGTATAAAACTTATTTTATTGTTAAATTTGTTATTATTTTGAAGACATTTGTTAATTTTGTTATTATTTTAGAGGCATTTGCTTATTAAGTTGCATCTATCTTAGTATTATTTAAGTATACATATTTTTTTAAAAAAAAATTAATTTGTTGGGAAATATTTATTTTGATGTTTTTAGTATTTTTGATGTATTATATATATTTTAAAATTATATAAAAATAATATAAAAATTAATATGGGTGGGATGGGTCAGGCCCGGGTCTTAACATTTTTATCCAGGTCAGGCTTGGGCAAAATTTTAGGCCCATTTTTGGGTCTAGCCGGGCCCGAGCCTAGCAAACGGGCCTAAATTTTTTGTTAAGCCTGGCCTGCCCCATGCACACCTCTAGTAATATATAATATTGGTTTTTTGAAAGTGTGACAGCCCGAATTAGGGCCTAAACGGAATAGTGGTTTCGAAACCACAATTCTGAAGTAGAAAAATTTATTCCGATTAATTTTTATAATTTATCGAGTGATTGGATGTATGTGTTAGAATATTGATAGAAAATTTCATGAATTGCATGTTTAATTTGCCTATTAGGACTTAATTGTAAAATTTGATAAATATGAGTTTTAGATGTTAAAGGATTTAATTGAAAAGCATAACTGAAGTAGAGGTCCTTAAATGGAATTATACCATTAGGTTTTCATGGACAAAGATGGACATGCATAGGTAGAAATAACCAAAGTTTTTAATGAAGGGTATTTTAGTCATTTGGTAATTAAAAGATAAAAAAAAGGAAAAAGATGGCAAAATATGTCCATCTTCTTCATTAGGACGAAATTTCAAGGGTTCTCCATAGCTAGGGTTTGTTTCAAGCTTCCAAGATCCATAGTAAGTGATTCCAAGCCTCGTTTTTACTGTTATTTACGTTTTTGGAGTCCCGGTAACTTGATTTAGCTTATTCTAGCAATAATTTAACCTAGGGTTTATATTTGAAAAAATACCCATAGGTGAAATGTGTTTATTTTGATGTCTTATGGTAGAATATGAAGCTTGAAATTGTGTTAAACAACTTTTGCTAAGCGATTTTACGTGAAAACGAGTAAAACGACATAATCGGTCAAAATACCTAATGTTCATAACTACATGCTAGAGTGAGAATTTGATGTTACCATAGAAGGGAAAAATGATCAGCATGTCATAAAACATAATAATTTGGGAAAAAGTTTAATTTCTGAGCTTTTGGGAAAAAGTATAAATATGCAAAAGTTTAGGGGTAAAATCATAATTTTTCCAAAGTTAGAGTTAAGGACTATTTTGATAAATGTGAGTATTAAATCAGCTAAATGTGTTATTTTAGATCAAGAAAGATGTGGAATCGACCTTGATCGGGGAAAGGAAAAGATTGTGGACTAAATTGAAAAATTTCTTTATTTTGCACCGAGGTAAGTTTATATGTAAATAATGTATTGTTTTATTATGTTATAATATTTTATTCTGTGACATGTGAAATAAGTTTTAGTATTGTTCAATTAATGGACACAAAGTCACAAACGGTGACTTGTGGTTGATGAATTGTGATTAAATAAGGAAATCTCGGTTGAACCTTCGGAATGGAAAAACGTGGTGCTAAGTGGATATACCACGGTTATACGTGTAACGTGGTGCTAAGTGGATATGCCACGATTACACATATTGATACATGTGACGTGGTGCTAAGTGGATATGCCACGGTTACATATATTGATTCATTAACGTGGTGCTAAGTGGATATACCACGGTTAGATATGTAACGTGGTGCTAAGTGGATATGCCACGGTTATACATAATTTGAAAAGTGGCACTAACTACGTATGCCACAATTACATGTTAGCCCAATAGTGTCGTGCTATGTGCATATATCACTAAGTTAGGCATTAATTACAGAAGGTGGAGCTATGTGCTAAAACCACCGGATATTGTTACTTTCCGAAGTGTTCACCGGGAGAAACAAGTTTGCTAAATGAAATTTAACGTGAAAAAAAAATATATGTGGGATAATACCAGAATATGAATATATGAGTTTTGAATTATGAGTTAGATATGTGATTGAATTTTTGATAAGATGAATATGGACAAGTATTATCTTGAAAGTTGATAATAAGAAATTTTAGTGAAGGAATGAAATTTGGTATAAAACAATCTAAAATAGCAGTACGGGAGTGATTTTGAGAAATCACCAAAAATGGTAGAAGTTGAACTAAAAGTGGAATGAGATATGGAATTAAAGCTTATTGAATCTATTTTCACACAAAAGAAACAGAGCAAACAAAGGAATTCTGTATTTTGAGATATTTGTATTTTTGTAAGACTGGTTCAAACTGATTTCGTGATCCCCTGTTCTGAATTGTAAAAATAATTAAAAATTGTACAAAAATAGTTAAGGAACATAATTTATATGGTTGAATTCCTTATTGAATTTATTTTCAGAAAAAAGAAATGAGAACCTCATTTGAATTTGGTAGCAAAAGATAATTAAATTTTAATGAAGAGTGGTCAGAGTTGCTGAACCGCGAAACAGGGGAGACTTCAATGAATAAACTGTATTAATTGGCTCAACCAAAAAATATGAAATTTTTATGGTGAGAAGAAATATGAGTCTAGTTTCTGGGAAAATTTATGGAGCTTAATTTGGAGTTCCATAGCTCCAGATAAAATAATTTAGTGACTGGGACTCGAATGGACAGCTTGTACTGAACTGAAATAATGATAAATGCATATGAGAAAAAAAAATTGTGTAATTATGGATACATATTTTGGGATCTATAAATGCCATTATTAGTTTTTTATCTTTATTATTTACATATTACTTACTAAGCTTTTAGCTTACTTTGCTTCCTCTTCCTTTCTTGTTTTATTTTATAGTGAAATCAAGTTTGCTCGTGATTCGGGGAAAAGTTGTCGGAAGCTCACCAATGCTATCCATCCTTCCTTTTGGTATTTTGTAAACACATTTTGGACATATGGCATGTATAGAAGGCTTGAGTATTTTGTTATAAATTTTAGTAATATTACTTTAAAAGTTGAATTCTAACGTTAGATATTTCACTCGTATTTTGTAATCGGTATGATCTAATGTTAGTTACATTATAAGTTTATGATATATGTGAATTTAATTTTTTAAAAGGTGAGTGATCAATTGACGGATTTAAATTTAGATAATCATTTTATGTCTTGATTTGCTATAATTATACGTACGTTGTTCTAGTAATACTCATATTCTGTTTTAGTATTGAACACGAGTATGGGGTGTTACAGAAAGTTCAGTTAATTCGATTAATTACCTGATTTCGAACCAAATTAACCGATAACTGAACTTTCAAAAAATCATTAATCGCCTTCTGACTGATTAACCGAATTAGTTCGGTTAATTCGATTTTAACCAAAATTTGAACACCTTTACTTATTTTTCCATCACTAAGGCCTAGTATAGTATTCATAAGTATAGTCATCCAAGTTCGTATTTTTTTTCGAACAAATATGAGCATACTTTTTTTTCCAACTCACTTTGTTTCTATTTTTATTTTCTTCAAGATTTTCTCACCCTTTTTAATTTTTTTTTTGTCTCTACAAGCTCAAAAATCTTATACTCACTATACCATACAATTCCTTAGTTTCACTCATTTTTTTTCTTCTGAAGCCACTGTGATGTATCTACCTAATCCCTCAATATCAATGGTCGGACGTCTAAATCCGTGCAAGGACCAAGAAATAAAGGATCACATAAATTATATAACATACCCATGTTTTCATTTATGGTTTATCAAGAAAATGGATTTAGGCTTCAAAATTGATACTAAGGAAATATTATTATGATAGCTTTTTGGCTAAAAAATTTGTCTACCAAACAATGTCTTAGTTCATTCCAAGGTATTTCAATACATGGATTCAATTAACTGAATTTATCAATTTTTTACAACCTGCAATTCAATTAACATTCTTGCTTTTTGTATATTTATTTATCATTTGGTATGCTTAACACACTTTCACCTATTCACAGTATACTAAACTGAACTAACTAGTTTAAAATTAAACAACCTAGAATCAGTTATTATCAAACTAAATTTACAGTTTATCCACATAATCCTATTTACATGCTTCTAGTCGATCACATATATTTCTACACGCTTGAGCACAAACAAAACACACAAAATAACAAATGACTTAAAATATATAAAAACAAAACGAAATAAAAAATTTAAAAAAATTCAATGTCAACCCCCCAGACTTTATTTGGCACATTGTCCCTAATGTGCTCTAAAAGATAAAAGAAATAGGTTACCCGATTAGCTTTAAACGTCCATCACAATTGGTAAGACTGTCACTTCCTTGTGGTTTTGGCTCGAATTTGTAGTGCCTCATAATTTGTGGAGTTTCTACACACAAAAATATATATAATATTTTTTTACTTTTTTATTTTAAGAAAATTAAAAATAAAGAAACAAAAAGATAAAAGTAAAACTCCCTTATAAATCGACAAAGATGTTATCAATGAACTTATTCGTGCCATCATCGCACTCGTCTGAGAAGACCCTCGCCGCATCCCCTCTCGATGTGGATGGACCCACTGGCATGGGGCGGGAGGTGTCGGATGGTGGAATAGGTGGAGTGACGCTTGTCAGGGTGACCTAGTACGAGGGTCATCCAAAGTTGGGTGGGCTTGCTTGCTCATTTCGTTGGGCCATCCACTGTGACTGGCGCTCAGCGTGGACCGCTATGTGCTTGAACCACTCATTGCTCGTCCGATCTTCTGGAATCCTCTATTATCGGTTTACTCACGGTGGTAAGGGTTGGGGTGCTTTCATCGATTCCAAAAGCTCATGGTCTCTAAAGTACTCCCGATGTATGACCACCTACTCATTTCTCATCTCCACTCGTCTGACTTTTGGTAGACAAGTCAGTTCTTCGGGATCAATTATCGCACCAGTCCTCTAACATATATATGTGATTAGGTGCAGGTGTGGGAGTCCTCGTGTGTGCCCTCCGGTATAGTGTCGCATGTTCAAGAGAATCTAGTCTTCCAAGTTAATCTGCCAGCCTTGCAAAATAGAGTATAGAAAAAAAGCATGATCTAGCAGATAATAATTTTGCACTAATAAAGTACATCTACATCTTGGCTTCCGGGGTCATAATTGATTGTTGGAATCACAATAATTCCCTGGTCACTAGCTTTTGAACCCAATGGCCTCGACCTTCAGTTAAGAAGTTAATTATTTCATCATAGTCCACCTCGTCCTCATTTAGATTTTCGTAGAAATCAAGGACATAGCAAGGTGTCTTATGAATGACCTCGATTGTGATGGGAAAGATGTCTATGTACATACCTCTCATAAAGACTTTGTTGTCTTGAGCTTCAAGAAAATTCGCGTAAAATTCCTGAACGATCAATATTACGGTCAATTTGAGCAATTGTTGGTAGAAAGTGTTCCATTGTAACCTGTTGACCCTTATAATTGTTGGGCCATGAAATAATTGCATGGCGAAATTGTAGCCACGTTCCAGGATCATCGGCTCATCGAAATTGGCCATTTAGGTCATAAAATTATCAGAGACAAATTGTCTCCCCGATTTATCCAAAATATTGTGTTCCTTAATTCATTGAGATGCCAGTCATTTATGCGAGGCCATATTACGTAATTTAACAATAAATCAGAACAACCAATTCTAAAATTCAAGTTCGCTAAACTAAATTTCGAGATTCAAAAAAAAATATGAAAACTAGAGAAATGTTAGATATCATCTAGTTTTTGTTGATGTCGAAGCTTCTGATCCTCATGCTTTTGGTCAATCGTCATGTTCGTTGTCACCAGAGAAGTTATTACACTTGGGAAGGATATTTTAGGAGCACAAGTAATAAAAAATTGCAAACTAAAGTCTAAAAACACAAATACACATAGCTATGTTTGATTGAGGTGTTAGAATGGAGGAAAACGTCGAAGTACAGGAGAATAATTCTTTTAAGGGGCAACTGGATTAGGGCTCGTCGTGACGAGACCCTTTTATAGTCGTTGCCTCATTACGATGTGGGGTTTTAGCTTGTCACAATGTCACCTTGATAGTTAAAGTTTCCAGGCCGTTCAATTTCAGCTCATTGCGATGTGTCGTTTCTCTCGTTGCGACGTAGGGCCTCACATTGCAATGACGCGATGTTTCTTGTCGCAATATCACAGGCTGTTGTTTTCCTCATTAAGCCTTTTTGTCGTGATGTGGTTAGTGTCGTCAGGACGATGTGATTTCCCTCATCGTAATAAGGCTGGCTCGTCGTGAAGCCCTAATGGTGCTTGTCACAATGTCATGGTTGTTTCGACCTTCCTTTTGCACAAAATTCTGACTCATCGGCAAGTATGTTTTCCCTCGATTTTGATGGACTCAACAACCACTACAAAAACGTATAAAAATACTATAACTACCAAATTTAACGGAATAATTAACAATACAAAAATAAAAGCTAAAAAATTAAAAGAAATTTAAATAAGAAGTCCTCTTTCGAAATCAAGACGATCTGTATTGCCCCCAAAGAAGAACTTCCAAATGGTCTTTGAGACTTTGATCCATCGTTTGTTCTACTTTTGATAAATCTAAACCAGCAGCTTTGGTTGATTCTAGAGATATCGCCTTATCTTTGACCGACACGACATCCACATCACAAGCCATTTAACGCCAAATCAAAGCCAACCCTAAATGGTTTGTTGTGGTATTATTACCACAAGATTTTCAGCTCAGTGTCACGTGAAGATCGATCGACCCGAGTTTTGCCATCGTCGTCGAAGGAGAATGAAATGAACTTGTTGATTTGTTCGGTTGGCATTTTTTCGTCTATAGACGAAGGTATGTTGTCTCATTGACATCTTCACTCAGAATCGGTTTAAGCTCCAAGTTAGTGGTTAATGTTAGATCGACTTTTAAATCTACTATTACATCTACAACTAAGTTAATTGGATCAGAAGCGTATGTGGTGATATTTAATTATTTCTCGTCTCCAAATCCAAACTCTTGTTGACTTTCAAAATTTAATTCTGGATGGTTGTTAGTGATACATTAGTCCTTTGGATTGGAATTGGAGACATCATGTACAACCTCTTCCAATTGAGTACTTGCTTGGGATTTTTTTTGTTTAGCTTGGAATTCTCACTCATGGCTTTCCTATTCGAACGTATAGTCATACAAATCACAACGAGTTTCAGCTAGATACTCGGATGTCCATAAAGGTAGCTCATGTATCTCTTCCATTGTTTCATTTCTTCATTGGAGCAATTCTATTATAAGCGACCTTTGGTTCTCCATGATCCCTCATTGATCATATTCCTCCTTGTATACTTCGTCGCATTCTATGGGTTCATCGAATCTCTGTCCCTCTCAGATGTGTACTTGTTGGGCTTAGGTGGGAGTTTGTTCAAAAACTCAGGTTGCTTGTTTTTGTAATCATAACTCCATTGGCTTGTCGAAACTCCATACAACCAACTCAATTTGGATAGTTCGTACATAGATCTACAAAAATCAACATTCATGATTAAATTTGCTAATCAACAAGGTAAGTAAAAATGTTAAAAATAATAATATTTAATTAACTAAAAAATTTATTTATGTATCAAAATTTAGAACACTAAATAGCTCATTCTTCTTTCAATTAATATAATTTTACAGTAATGAATCCAACAAAAAATTCATAGTCGTAATCCCCGTTAACGGCGCCAACAACTTAACTGTCTCTAACCATGAGAACGTTTAGAGTTAAAAATGTGCAAATAAAAATACAAATATTTAAGTGTGGTAGTTGCAAGCGTACATTCCAAATTGTAATATATAAGTGTTACAACAGAACACCAGTAAGTATTCTGAGGATCATACCCAAAGGATTGCAGACTAGAGAAATTATTATTAAATTAATTATAAAAAATAATTACTAATCTAATTGAGTCATAAATTAGTAGTGTTAATCCAAATAAACATAATAATTAAACTTATTAAATTAATTAACCTAAAATTAACTTAAGGGAATTTCCTATTCCTAGTATTAACAATGTGAGCCTTTAATCTATAATCAATCAAATCCCTAATTATCTAATTAAATAATTAATTATTCTCGATTGAATTATTTATTACCCTTATAAGAATACTCTTTCGGTCTCATTTTCACTAAGGATTACCACCTAAGTCACCCTTCTAATCTCTTCCTAGGCATACGATACTCTCCCAGTCTCACTGTTTGGCACAAGTTATACATGACACGATAATCTTCCTGTCTCACCTTTCTAGATATCCTATTAGGATAACTTCCTGTCTCACCTGTCTAGATATTCTATTAGGAGCGTCACTCCCTAATATACTACGTCTTCTTGAATAAACAACAAATTTCAGATAAATAATCACTTAATAGATAAATCGATTTAATAATTGAATCATGCAATATATATAAATAAAACACAATAATCTATTCTAATATTTATACAACGATTAATTGGTCAGATTAACCGAAGATAAATAAACGAATAGAAGAGAAGAGATAAGAGAATACTCATGAATAAATATATTGAAGCGTGCATCCGAAGCAGAAGAGATAAGAGAATACTCATGAATAAATATATTGAAGCGTGCATCCGAAGCAATCCCTGCTCGCAAATTTCTTTACATTGAAATAGAAAAGTTCCAATTAAGTGAACATGAAAATAAAATACAAGGAAACTTGAATAGATAAATTTGTTTATCTATGTTTGCGCCCCAAATGGTGACTCTAAGGTTACTTATATAGGCTATGGGCTACTTGGTGACCATTTAACCCTAGATGCATTTAGATATTATTTAATACAAGATGCTCTTAAATTGCTAGGGTCTAAATATGGAAATACCCCAAGAGTGCCATCCAAGGAATCAACCCCATTTTTGGCCTGCCATCGTTGCGTCATCGTGACGTAGGAAGATTCATTGTTACGACGTCGAGTGCTTTCCTGACCTTGGCAGCTTCGTCGATCTATGTTGCAACATGGGCTTTCTTGTATCACGGCCCAACGATCATTCCTTGTATTATTGGACCTGAATTGACATTTTACAAACTAAATTAGCCCATTAGTCACTCTTGAGGCCCGAGTCAGCCTTACGGGTCATCGAAACGATAAAAATGATTATTTTATTGATATTTAATTTCTAACCTACTAATAGTGAAAATGAAATAAGTAATTATAAAATGCTAAGAAAACAAGCTCGTTAAGTGCCGAAATTTACTTAAACTACCACTATAATTGGTGGTAGGTCAAATTGATAATAAGCTTGATGTTGGAACTCAGGTTAATAGTTTCATCCTATGTTTTGACTTTTAATTGTTGCGCATTTATGGTATGCTTATATGCGTTGCTTAAATTTGCACATATATCTATACAAATGAAATATTTGTGTTTGCGAATTTTGAAAATTGATATACTTTATTTGCAACAAATGCATGTGGCTTGGTATTTTATTTTATTGTATTGAGTTTGGATGCTTCAAAGATGACATCTATAACTACCTCTAGACTTATTAATTTGGTCTTTTCTTTGATACAATGATAGTATATTTGTTTGATCATATGCGATGACAAACCAAAAGTTTACATTAGCATCGTTGAATCATGTGCATAGTAAACCAAAAGTTTACTAGTCCAAATATACTAATTAATTGGCATGATCGATTAGATCATCCCAATCAATAATGATGCAATAAGATGAGAAATTACATGGATATTTATTAAAGAACCTGAACATTCTTCATTTATCAAGTGTTCTTTGTTCTAGAGAAGATTTATTAAACCTCACTAGCAAAAGTTGAGATTGAATCTCTTGCATTTCTGTAAGAAATATGGATCCATTTTATCCAACAAGTGAATGTTTTAATGTGATTTTTGTAGATACATATACTAGATAATTACATGTGCGTTAATCAACGTTCAACTTATAGTTTACAAGATTATTTGTTTAATGATTGATTTAAGAACAAAACTTTCAGATTATGCAATGGAGACAATTCTTACTAATGTTTTTTATTTCATTACTTAGGCTTTCAATGATTATTGTAAGCTAGATTGTCAATGCAAGTAACCATCAGAAAAGCCTATTGTTTATACGTACAAATGGTTAAGTAGGACTGATAATTAAGTGCCTCTAGTTAGTAGCTAAACTATATTTTTTTAGAACAAAAGTTTTTGTGTATATATGTATGAGGATATTATATTTTATATGAATCGATATTTGTACACATCATGCCAATAAGTTTTGATAAATACTCTTCATTAGAATTGGTTTTTGGTCAGAAGCCAAATACAATACATTTTAGAATCTTTGAATGTGTAGTGTATGTTCAAATTGCTCCATAACAATACAGAAAAATGGGCATTCAAAGAATGTTGGGAATATATATTAATTATGAATCTCCTTGTATTATTAAATATTTTGATTGAATTGGAGATTCAATTATGATATGATTTGGTGATTACAACTTTGATTTGACAATTTTTTCGACACCAGGGGGAGAGAAATAATAGTTGGATAAATAAAATACTTAGAATGAATTATCGTTATCTAGATTTTCATAGAAAATAATTTGAACCAGAAGTTCAAAAGGATAATTCACTTTATTGTAAGTTAATTGTCAAATGTATTTACTGACCAGATAAAGAATAACCAATTCTTATATAACAACTGATGCATTGAAGTCCCAGTAAGACAATCAGTTAAAAGAAATGAAAGTAATGCGTAATGCATGCCTGAAGCATGATAGATCAATTGGTTTCAAAGATGAAAATTCTCGTAAAAGAAAATAATAAATCTAGATGGTTATATAGTGGAGACAAGTGCTCCTAAAAAGACTTGAGACATAAATAATTATTCAAACTCCTAAAAAGACTTGAGACATAAATAATTATTCAAACTCTGGAAGATATTTTGGTACCTAAATATGGAGATGATGAAAATAAAAAAAAATATTGATAAGTTATGTCAATACGAGAAATTATGGAACCGCAAGAATGAAAAGTTATCGACAACGTTTCGTGCAATTTTATTATTGAAATAATGAAAGAAAATGAGGATCTTGAAGAAATTTGTTGATAATTATAGACATGAAATAGATTGACCAAAATAAAAAGATGCGATTCAAATAGAATTAAATTCGTAAAATTTATGGACTAGTAGGCAAAATGTCTAAAGGTATAAAGTCAGTAGGGGTAGAAATGAATAGTTTTTGAAAACAAAATAAGAAAAATGAAGTTTTTTGCTAATGTTCTAGAAATTATTATGAAAAGGTATTTTTTTGTGGTGAATGTAATAACCTTTAGATATCTTATTAGTCTGACAGTTTGTTAAAGAATTGACATGCGTTTAATGATTGTTGTTGCAACATTTATATGAATCACTATATAGTGAAGCTTATATTAAAATCCTTGAAGGATTTAGAATGCTGAAAGTATATAGAAATTCTTAGGAAATTATTCAATATACGAATTAAATTGATTTGAACATATATGGTAAATTCAACTCGGTGAATATTAGTTGAAGGGAAATTATAAATTATAAAATGATATAACATGCACATGTATAGAAGGATCATGATCAAAGTTTGTTATAATTATTGTTGAAACTCATAACGATATCAAAATATATTTCTCCAGAATTCTTCCTCACTCGTGACTTCTAGAAGAATATCAAATTTGTTTCAATGATTATTTAAAAAGTTAGTATTCAAGATTGGATTATGTAAAACATGATATATTATGTGATGTTGTCATGAGGGAAAGTAAATACGCGTTGTACTATTTTTCCTTTAAAATTTTTAATGATGCAGCATGTTATGCATATTATAGATATGTATATTCTTTTTCTTTCACTAGTATTTTTTTTCCTCATAAGGTTTTTATCTTAATAAGGTGTTATGAATATTCTATCATTAACTAAATATCCATTAAGATAAATATAAAGAAAAAAAAGAAAAGTTTGATGTACTTTAGGACTCTAATAGTCATTAGACGTAGAGTTTTATATCATGTATACTCTTATATCTATAAGGGTCCGTTTGTTTACATATATAAAAGCTTTTACGAAAAAAAATTTCTGCAAATAAGTCATTTTCGTTTTTATCGGAAAAAAGATCCTCTATAGGTAATTTTATTTTTATATAAAAATTAACTTAAATCAAACTTAATATTATTATATTGATAATAATTTTTATTTTTATTTTTAAAAATATTTAAAATATTAATATAAAATATTGTATTTTTCAATATTATTAAAAATATATATTTAATTATTTATATTTAGTTATATAATAATTTATTAATATAAATTATTATTTTAATAAATTATTTAATATCTCAATTTTATTTTAATAATAAATTTAAATAATAATAAATTTAAATAATATTCTTCACATATTATAAATATATTAATAATAAATGTTTTGTAGTATAAAGGTTAAAATATGTCATAAGTTTATATACTCTTCACAAATTTATAATTTAGTCTCTGTACTTTTATTTTCAAGAATTTAGTCACTCTACTTTTCAGATTTGAAAATTAAGTCCAATTGTTGACATTGTTAAAATTTTTTGTCAATTTTGTTTGTCTCATTTTTAGATAAAAAATACTCACTTGGTAGTCATGTAACTTAAAAATGATGTTGTAATGAGCTTGAATTTAACAAAATATTTTTAATATATGCAAAAACAATGTAAAATATAAATTTATAAATATAAAATAAACTCAATTAAACAATAAAAAGATAAGAAACTCTCAAATGTATGTTTGTTTCATTGAAATTAGCTTTTATGAAATATTTTTAAGAAATTTATCAAAGAATAGAAAATATTTTGCACAGATTCATCCAAACACCAGAAAATATTAACTTTTCCCGAAAATTAAGTCATTTTCTAAAAATTATTTTACGAAAATCATTTTCAATGAAACAAACAGACTTTAAATATAAACTTTAAATAAGGTCTCGATTGATGAAAAAAAATTCATATATTCTCTTTTACTCTCGTATTTCTAGTTTTTATTTATTTATTTGAAGATTAAGGTTTTTTTTATTAATTTCTTCTGTATACATTAGATCCATATATCCATAACAATGATTAAAACCTAATCAAGCCAAAACTAATAAAACCTGCCTAATTATTACATTTATTTAATAATCCATGTGATGACTCTACCATGTTCACCGTTTCAACCGTTGAACCAAAAATGAAAAAGGCGTAAGCTTAAATGATTAATTCTCCTTATCCACAATGTTCCAGGTTGATAATATAATATATGTAAATGTTAATGACATCTTATTAATACTAAACAATTAGGGTTGATTATACTATAATCTTAATTATAATAAACAAAAATTGACTTTGGAGCTATGAGATTATTTAGAATAAATACAACTTTAAGCATCTGTTGTATGAGAATTTACACAGCATTATCTCATCATCGATATGAACTTTCGAAAACCTGTAAGAATTTTAATAGAGTACAAATAAATAATAATATTTGTTTCCATAGTGATGAATGAAGGTTTTTCATGTATTGGGTTAGGTGGATCTCGAACGGTATAATATTTAAATATATATATAAAATTATTTAAGCTTTGGTTTAAAAATAACATATTATATTATTCTTTAATCTAGCTATATGGATTAATTTATTCGTTTTTTGAGTAGATCAGTAGATGGACTAATTTGCTCTTAAATTTGAACAGAATCTGAATATTATATTGCTCAACATATTTTTAATAGTAAAAATTGATGAAAATTTTAATCGAAAAGACTATTTTGCTCATTAATTTAAATATATGAATTAATTTATTCATTTTTAGTGAAAAAGATAAAAATGTAAGCTAACTCTTAATATATAAACTTTTATTATATTTTTACCGACAAAATTTAATAAAAACTCTTTACCTCTCATTTTTTTTATAACAAAATACAAGTTTGAGAGTGAGTTTTTTTTGGTGATGAAACCACCAATTATGATGAGCTATGGAATCCACAATTTACTAGAGATTTGGCATCATCTTAGTGAAGTTAGGGTCGCAAGTCAGTTCAGGCATGGGTTGGCTCTGTTCGAAGATCTAAATGGGAAGTTTTGCAACAATGATCTGTTTTAATTGGAATAACATGTTGCATAATTAATTAGCAATGAGATATCATTTCATATTAAGAAAACTATCAATCGGTAGTTGATTAATAGCCACATCAATTTTTTCCATTAAAATTGAGTTTATTTGACAAAAAAAAAATGGGACAATATGAGTGACTTCGAGGAGAAAAAAGTTTAAGGGCAACTTTGAAAAAATAAAATAAAAATATATATTAAGTGTAATTTTTACAATTATACATTCTATTTTTGTAAGTAATTATGTGATTGAAACTAAAAACAAGTGTTCAATAAAAATTGCTTTTTACAATTATACAATCTCTGAATTTTTATTTTACCACTCGTTGATTAGATTAATTAAATTAATAATTTAATTGATTTAATTATCAATTCGATTTTGAAAATATTGTTAAAGTATGTAAATATGTAGGATGTTTAAGGGTTTTGATGATGTGTTTAGTGACGTTATTCCAAAAGGAAAAAACCTTGAGGGGTAGGATTAGGTTCATTAGGCCTGTACTCTTGTAGTGTAATGTTTTTTTAGGTTGTTTTGGCTTTAGCTGTACCAAAGTGAATTATTTTGATCAAACATTCCACTCTTCCAATGAGGAAAAAAAAAAACCCTAAACCTAGTTGATTGAATTTGTGCATATTAATTATTTTTATTGGCTACATAATATTATTATTATTATTATTTTCGGCTGAAAATCCTAACAGGGTTGACAAAATCTGAGAAAACCCTCTTTCACACACTGAATATTAATTTAACAATTAATAATTTATATTAAAAAATTATTAATTAATAATCCAACCAAACAACAATAAATGTATTTAAAAGAAGAAAAAAACCCTCAAAACAAACATGTGCCTTTCTATATATATATATATATATATTACCTAACCTGCAAAACCAAACCACCCATTTCACCACTTCCTATGAATCCTAGCCTCCCAAAAAATAATAAAATTAAAATTAAAAATAAAATCTTAAAATTCCAATTTTCTTTAAACATTTATAAAATAAAAAAAATAATTGTTTGAATATTATATAAATAAATATTAGCTGCACTTCTACAGGAACCTTTGATAACTGATCTTCCCGCAATCATTCACTTCCTTTTCGCTTCCTTATTTTCTTCCCCAAAGACCCCCAAAGGCCGTTCTTTTTCGAATCCGAGAAAACCCAGAGAGGGTAAAAACCCTTTTTTTCCTTTTCTTTCATCTTCAACAAAGAAGATGGTTGAAACGCGACGGAGTTCTTCCTCTTCCAAACGCCCCCTTTCTTCTTCCCCCGTTACATCTAATCATATTTCTAGTAAACGATCCAAGGTCTCACCTTTCTTTTTCCTGGCCCTTCTAATAATCTAATGTTTGTTTTCCCTTCTTTAGGATTTTTAATCTGCATACGTGGGAAAATCTTATCTTTTTTGTGTAGATTTGAATCTGGGACTGATTTTCTTCTTTTTTTTTTTAGGCGTCTGAGCTAGCGTCGTCTCCCGCCAACGGAGCGACGGGTTCTGGGTCGGTTAAGGAATCCGGGTCGGACTCACCTGTAACGGAGCTTCGGTCCTCTGATCTGCGGGTATCTGATGTGGCTAAGGCCGATGATGGGTCTGTCCCCACCGATAAGTCTGCCGATGCTGACGTAGAGAACGTTTGTTTAGTGTCTTCGGGGACCTTAGGTGCGATCTTTGATTAATTTCTTATTTGGTTTTTAGGGGTTTTAATCAATTTGGGGTCGGTTTTGGTTTTTTATGGGGTTTTGATGTGGGGGTGTTTTTGGTTAAGTAGGTGAAGCTGCTGTTGATGCGGAGAAAGCCGAGGGGCTTAGCGGTCGGGTTAAGAAGAAGCCAGCGAAATCAGGTTCTAAAGTCCCTTGGGGAAAGCTTCTTTCCCAGCACTCTCAGGTTTGTTCTATGAAAATTTATTACTTTTCCTAGTTATAGATTGTCATTTGATTCTTGATCTGTGTTTAATGAGTTGGATTACAATTCGTACATGAATTCTTGGTCTTTTAGCTATCATGTGAAAAGAAAAAAAAAAGGTCTTTGGCATGGGAATTTTGGATGTCAATGAAATCTTATCACCTGAATTGGTGTATAGCAATCATACACTATGTTTGGTTCTAATAATGTAGTGGAATCTTGGAGTTCATAATTGAATTGGTCAATTTCAATTGCTAGTTTAGTTAGGAGACTTGAACTTGAACACACTTGAAGTTTTCCATTAGAAAAGATCTAAATGAGCTTATTGGTCTATTTGGTAAACGCCAAACTTGCCCATGGGAATTTCTAGAAGTCAATTCTGGATGTCTTGAGAACTTTACCTAACAACGTGTATGTCCTAGAATGTACCATTAAGTCGCAAGTTAATTGGCCTCTGTATATAGATTTGTATCCTTTATGGTTGTTTTCATGCTAAGCTATTGTGCTTCAGATTCTTATTAATGTTTGTTGGGTTCATCCCCAGAATCCTCACCTGGTCATGTGCGGCACGCCATTCACTGCTGGCCAAAGCCGTCAGTGTAACTTATGTCTTAAAGATTCCAATATTAGCAACATTTTGTGCAAAGTGAAGCACATAGAGGTATGTACCTTTGCAAAACTTATGTTCTTAACTTTTATTGCAAGTTCATGAGATGATTTTGTTTTTCCAATGCAGAGCAATGGCACTTCTATTGCATTACTAGAAGTTACAGGAGGAAAAGGTGCTGTCCAGGTTAATGGAAGGACTTACCGTAAAAATGCTAGTTTAATTCTGAATGCAGGTGATGAGTTGATTTTCACTACCACAGGAGATCATGCTTATGTATCCTTTTTATTTAACATGTCTAACGCATTCTTTTAGGAAGATTGATATTCATCTCCCTGTCAAATGAGAATCTATGCAGTGTCATCTTCCTGCGTTTTTTCTTTTATTAAACTTTGACATTCTTATGATATTTTTTTCCATCTTAGAACTATTTTAATTCCTTGATGGGAACGTAGATATTTCAGCAGCTCACCAGCGATAACTTAGATGCTCCAGGCATACCTTCTGTTAGCTCTTTAGAAGCTCAGACTGCTCCTATAAAAGGGATTATTGAAGCACGGTCGAGGGATTCATCAGCTGTTAATGGTGCAGCAACAATATTGACCTCCTTGTCAACAAAAAAGAATCCAGAGATGTCCAATCTACCTTCTGGTTGCAACATGTTGGATGACTGTGTACCAGAAGTTGACATGAAGGACAATGCTGGTAATAGTGATCCAGCAACTGCTTCTGCAAGGCAGAAAACTGTTGCTCCTGATGCTACCAATGAAAACCCGAATCTTGACAGGCTTGGATTGGATGATAGTATGGATGCTGGCAATATGAAAATCCCTGGGGCAGGTTACCCCTTAAGACCATTATTGCGTATCCTTGCTGGTGCACCGTCTACTGACTTCGATTTTACAGGCAGCATAGCCAAAATTCTTGACGAGCAAAGGGAAATTAGAAAGATGCTTAAGGAATTTGATCCTCCTACAACTTCAATATCTGCTAAGCGGCAAGCATTTAAAGATGCTTTACAGGAAGGCATTCTCAGTCCGGATAATATAGACATCTCATTTGAAAATTTCCCATATTTTTTAAGGTAAATCGTGTGCTTTTTGCTCTTAATCGGATTTGCTCTTTTGTATTGTCTTGGAAATATAATTTGATCATTCCTAATGCGTATATGTTGGGAACCTGATAAGGGTTATCGCGTTTATTTCTTTTGCCTCTCTTCTCTTTTGCATATTTTGTGAGTCCATTGGTTAATTATGCAGTAAATTGTCAACCACTTGCTATTCCTTTTGCACAGTATCATATTTGTGCATTCTGTTTTTTTCGTAACTAGATTCTGGTTCACTGCTGACATGCTGGATTTGGGTTATTGGGAAGTTTTTATTAAATTTACTTTAAAATTTTTGTTGTGACAGTAATACGACAAAGAATGTGTTGATAGCCTCAACCTATGTGCATTTGAAGTGTAATAAATTTGCAAAGTATGCTTCAGATCTTCCCACCATGAGTCCTCGAATATTATTATCTGGTCCTGCAGGTATGACTGATGTTTTCTGTAAATCTGTCTTGTAAAAATGTTTAATTCTTTTTATTTGCTCTTTCAAATCCCTGATGAGATTAGTTAACTCCTTTGTTATGTGTAGGTTCTGAAATATATCAGGAGACTTTGGCAAAGGCACTTGCAAAGCATTTTGGTGCTAGATTGCTTGTTGTTGATTCTCTTCTGTTGCCTGGTGTATGCATCTTTTCCCCAACTTGTTTTGACTTTTGATTCTTTGCAATTGCATGTCATGAAAGCAAGATTGCTCTAAAATTATAGTTTGCATGCTTGCTAGTTCATTTTATCTTAATATCATTCCTTTGGAAGTGGTGTAGTAGACAGTTTTTCCAAATCTTGTATGGGATCTGGGGGGGGTTCTTGGAGTCTATACTTCTTGTTAATGTCGTAGATTATGATTCTGCCTCACCAAATATGTAAATGACTTGAGATATTTTCAATTTGTAAGCAAATGTGCCAAATTCTGGCTGGAAATTCCCTTAAGAAGCTGTGTTTAATGGTTTATTAATATAGATTCTATTTCCAGCCTTAGTCTCTTTCTTGTGGTTGCTCAAATTTCTGTATTGTCTACTTTTAGAGTTTCTAAATGTCTTGTATTATTTTGTGGCATCTTTTGTTCTTATCTTAAAAATATATCCAGGGATCAACATCAAAGGAAGCTGTTAGTTTGAAAGAAACTTCAAGGGCTGAAAGGGCATCTATATATGCCAAAAGAGCTGTACAAGCTGCTGTGTCGCAGCAGAAGAGAGCAACTTCTAGCGTAGAAGCTGATATAACAGGTGCTTCTTCACTCCATGTTTTGCCAAAGCAGGAAGTATCTACCGCTACATCTAAAAACTATACATTTAAGAAAGGTATGACATTTCTTTGAGATAATATTGGCTTTTGCTATTCACTAATGCCATATCTTTCCGAACGGTTAGTTTGATGATAAAATATTATCAACTTCTTACTGAATTAATTAATGTTCAAATTCCAGGTGATAGGGTTAAGTTCGTAGGTACCACATCACCTTCTACACTTTCCTCTCTACAACCTGCTTTAAGGTATTTTCTTTTGCATTATGTATATGCTACAGTTTAGATTAGCCATTGCTTTTTTTTATTAGCAAGTCTCTATGCTTTAAATTTTAAATTTGAAGTTTATCTCATTTTGGTGCTGTCCTTGCAAGCATATGCCATCTACATGCTATAATTGCTGTCATGGATTGATAATCCAATTTGACTCCATACCTTGATTTTATTGTCATTTGAGGCATTTATATTTGATTTTTTTAAGAAGTTTGCTGGTATGATGGTTAGCATGTGTGATTTTTCGAGGGACATTTTATTAATGTATTCTAGAGGTATCAAAATGGAGGGGCTTGGTGCCGGTGCACCAGATTTCCTGGAGTAAAGCTCACCAAGGCCTGTGGCCCAGATATTTTATGGGTAATTTTGTGTTAGCGTTATGTACATGTATTTTTTGTGGTCTATGTAGGGAACCGACAATTGGTGTACGGGGAAAAGTAGTCCTTGCTTTCGAAGAAAATGGTTCCTCAAAAATCGGGGTCAGATTTGACAGGTCTATTCCTGAAGGCAATGACCTTGGTGGTCTTTGTGAAGAAGATCATGGTTTCTTCTGTACTGGTGATGCTTTTAAGCCATCTTCCATTAATTTAAATGTCTTTTATTTGGCGACTTTTTGTCCAATCTTATCAATTATAAGTTTTCACTCTACAGCTAGTTCACTGCGCTTGGAACCGGGAGGTGATGATGTTGACAAGCCGGTTAATGAAATTTTTGAGGTTTGTGTCATTGGTTAATACATGAGAGCTATTATTTCATCATGCTCACATTTTTAAACATTTATTCTCTCGAAAATCGTCTCATTTTTATAGGTCGCATTCAATGAAAGCAAAAGCAATCCCTTGATATTGTTTGTGAAAGACATAGAGAAGTCTATGGCTGGAAATACAGATGTATATACTTCCTTGAAGAGTAAGCTTGAGAATTTGCCAGCAAATGTTGTAGTAATTGGTTCTCATGCTCAGATGGACAATCGTAAGGAAAAAGTAAGTTACTATATTTTGTTTAGCTCTGCTTCTTATTTTTGTGCTATATGAATTATTTTTAACTCTTTGGTGTTGCCAATTGTGTTTCTGCAGTCTCACCCTGGCAGTCTTTTGTTCACTAAGTTTGGAGCGAACCAGACTGCTTTGCTTGATCTTGCTTTTCCAGTATGTCAATCTTTTGCCTAATTTCTTTTACCTTGAAAGATGGAGTATGTCACTGTTCTGAGTGTTTTTACTACTGTCTAACCTTATATATATACGTGACTTGTCTTTGTGGTATTTAACTCTCTACTTGTTTTAACCTTTAGTAGGAGCTTGTGGGATCATATGGTTATGTTTCAATGTTTATACTTGTTATTACATGCTCTGAATTTTTCTGGAGTTGCTGTGATTACCATCTAAAAACCTTTTAGATATGTTATTTTATTGAATTCAAAGCAATGGTATTTCAATGGGTAGCATTTCCATTTCATTACTCAAGTTTTTCTGTTCCTATAGAGCGTCCTTATATGTGTTGAAATAACATTCTTAGTCCATTGTATCTTGTATTCTCATATTTTTCTAGCATTCTCCTTCCAATAACATACCTGATGTGCCATCCCTATGCAGGATAATTTTGGCAGACTTCATGACAGAAGCAAAGAAACACCTAAAACCATGAAACAAGTAACTCGCCTTTTCCCTAACAAAGTGACGATCCAGTTGCCTCAGGTGTGTATATGTCAGATCCTGCTTCAGTTATCCTCCTTGTGACGAAAATTGAAATACTTAATGCTCCTGAATCATGTCAGGATGAGGCTTTACTTTTGGATTGGAAGCAGCAATTGGAGCGGGACAGTGAAACTCTTAAAGCACAGTCAAACATTGTTAGCCTTCGCTCTGTGAGTATTGCTTTAATCTTGCTTTGTTTTTTTCTTACCAGTTGTGTGCTTCCTGTTTCTGCATGATATTATGAGCTTCTGTCCAAAAGTAAATTGCTTGAAAGTGGCTTAATTTCCTGTCCTTGTGTAGGATAATTAACCTTATTGATAAGACTGAATAAGTTTATAATAAAATTGTACCTCTCACCCTCTATTATTTAGAAATTACAGAACAGTTCATATCTTTGAAAGCTTGATGTACAAGTACTATTCTCTTTTTGGAGATATCTCTTAACAATTCTATGCTATCAGGTTCTCAATCGAAGTGGTTTGGACTGCCCCGACCTTGAATCACTTTCTATTAAAGATCAAAGTCTTGCAAATGAGAGTTAGTATCTTTGAGCTCTGTATTTTATATGCATTCGTTCCAAGTGTATTTTCCTGTTTTTCAACTGTTTAACACTTATACCATTGTTTGTATACGAAAGGTCTTCAAGGCTTTGTACTCTTTTTGAAAATTTAATTGATCATTTATTTTAAAGGTGTCAAATAAGTAAACCTTTTCTATATAAAATTCAAAAAGCAGTATTATATGTAATTTTGGGAAGAGGTACAAGTAAAATATTTACTAATTTTTTCCCTTGATGTTACTAATTTTGTACCTTTCCTATTATTATAGGTGTGGAGAAAGTGGTAGGCTGGGCATTGAGTCACCACTTCATGCTTTCTTCAGAAGCTTTGGTCAAAGATGCTAAACTTATAATTTCAGCTGAAAGGTTTTATATTATCTTCACTTACTGCAATCTACATCTCCAAAATCTTAAAACAGAATCTAGAATTAGATGAACAAAATGTTTCTCCATTTTCTCACGTGATATATTTTTCTGCGAATTTTCTCTTGCAGCATCAAATATGGGTTGAGCATTTTGCAAGGAATTCAAAGCGAAAGCAAAAGCATGAAGAAATCACTTAAGGTTCAATTGCCTTTCTTCATCTTGGGTTTTATTTTGTAGTAACTGTGTCCGATGCAGTTATCTATATTGTGAGAGATTTAGCATGCTATTGAATTACATAAAACTTTTTCTCATTTTCAGGATGTGGTCACTGAGAATGAGTTTGAGAAGAAACTCCTTGGTGATGTTATTCCACCAAGTGATATTGGGGTTAGCTTTGATGATATTGGAGCCCTTGAGAATGTCAAGGATACCTTGAAGGAATTGGTGATGCTACCTCTTCAAAGGCCTGATTTGTTTTGCAAGGGACAATTGACAAAGGTTGACTTATTTATACATATTTGCCGATGTGTTTTGCTTTATCATGTCACTTGGAGTTGTGCATTTTTCAAACTAAATCCCTTTGTTTTATCATTTCCAATGTTATTGCTTTTGCAGCCTTGTAAAGGAATACTGCTGTTTGGGCCTCCTGGTACCGGAAAAACAATGCTTGCCAAAGCTGTTGCAACTGAAGCTGGTGCAAACTTTATTAACATATCAATGTCCAGCATTACTTCGAAGGTATTTTAAGTGTCTAGAAACTGTGGAACATTCCTTTTCTGTTACAAGATAGATTATATGACATATTTGTATGTCTTGCAGTGGTTTGGTGAAGGAGAGAAATATGTTAAAGCTGTTTTTTCTCTCGCCAGTAAAATTGCACCTAGTGTTATTTTTGTTGATGAGGTTTGCTATTTTCTCCTATCTTCGTTCATTTTGTGTCCGTGTATTCTGTGTTAGCAGAAGATTGGTTGCTGATATTTCTCACTGTCTTGGCCTTTATTGTTTTGGTGTTCTTCCTGTTCCTTACATTTTGTATTGACTTGGGTGGTTATTTTAGGTTGATAGCATGTTAGGGAGACGGGAGAATCCAGGTGAACATGAGGCTATGCGTAAAATGAAGAATGAATTTATGGTAAATTGGGATGGTCTCCGTACGAAGGATAGAGAACGAGTGTTGGTTCTTGCGGCTACAAACCGGCCATTTGACCTTGATGAGGCAGTCATTCGGAGGCTTCCTCGAAGGTATGTTTCTTGTATTGTTTCTTTGAGTTGTTGTTCTCTGACTTTATAATAAGCACCATTGACATCCCTGTTGAATATTGTGCAGATTGATGGTTAATTTGCCAGATGCTCCAAATAGAGAAAAAATTCTAAGAGTTATATTGGCAAAAGAGGAATTGTCATCCAATGTTGATTTGGAAGCTATTGCAAATATGACTGAAGGGTATTCTGGAAGTGACCTGAAGGTTGATATTTCCATCTTTTTACTAGAATTACTGTCTTGCTTGAATGTGTAAAGAGGTGTTTGCTAACCAAAGAAGGAAAGTTAGTCATCGGCGAACATATGCTAATACTAAATTGAACAAGCTTGGTCATTTTATCATTTGAGCAAAATATTTATTCTTAATGAGTTTTCATCTGTATTAGAGTGGCAACAATTCCGGCATAAGCTAATTTTGAACTTCTTTTTCCCTCTAAAAATAAAATTTTAACTCATCCAGGTTGACAGCTAGGCTTATCTTTTCTTGTAAACTAAGTTATCTTCTACCTTTTATTCGGAACCAAATTGAAACCTTTTTCTGGGTAGGTGGCTTGATCTTTTACCTATGTTTATTTCCCTAATAAAACTTTATGTTTGCAGAACCTCTGTGTGACTGCTGCACATTGTCCCATACGAGAAATTTTGGATAAGGAAAAGAAGGTCAGTTAACATTTTGGCCGACATGTTCTATGATCGTTTTGCAGCTACATGAAAGTTATATGCAATAGTGTACTGATGTTTCATGCAATTTTAGGAGAGAGCTTCGGCAGTGGCTGAGGATAGACCTGCACCTTCGTTGTATAGCAGTGCTGACATTCGTTCTCTGAAGATGGATGATTTTAAATATGCACATGAGCAGGTACTCTCTTCATTCTTAAGTATTATATTTTTAGAAGTTCTAGTTTTGGATTATCTATGGCGAAAAAGTTCAATGTGTGTGAGCTTTTTAAAGCATATATTAACATTTAATACATTATATTTGTCATAGCTTGTGTTATATTTGATTGGTTGGAAATGGTAATGCAGGTTTGTGCAAGTGTGTCATCAGAGTCTACAAATATGAATGAGCTGCTTCAATGGAATGAATTATATGGAGAAGGTGGATCAAGGAAGAAAAAACCCTTAAGCTACTTCATGTAGTGGAAGGAAGGGGAGGTATTTTTGTTTTATTGCCATTCCTTTTTCCTTTCATTCTTCGTTCTCACCATAAAAAAGAAAAAGGTAAGGTGGCCAATTTGAGAGACCTGCGTGCAGGTTCTGGCTTCTTTCCTTGTATTATAATAGTTGTATATAGGTGTTTTTCCGGATTTTTATTTGCTTGAATTATTATTATTATTCTTGGTAGAAATTTTACAATATTTAACTAGCAGGTTAAGTCTATTTAAAGCATTTTCCATTCCCCTCAGCATTATGCCTCAGAAGAGCACACAGATGTGGCATTCTTCTATTTATATGATACCTTATGGCAGTGGAAAAGGGAAAAAGAAGTTCCTTCCTCCCTTATACTCGGTCCATTAAGCCTTAGGTCTCAGGCCAAAAGGCACATTCAGGGAAGAAAGCGAGATCGGAAAGACCGTTCCTTGGCTATTATGTAGCTTTTGATGGCTAACGTGTAACAGCAATAGACAAATATGAAAATAAAGTGAAGTTGGCACTCGGTAGTTAAATAGAAATGGTTGATTATTGCTTATCCGGTCACATGGTCGATCGAGTCAGCAGGTTAATCCCCCAAAGAGCCTGTGGGAATAACGTAGTAAAAGAGTAGCAGTTGAAATGATAAAATTCTACATTTCTTTTTTTTTTGCCTATTTTGGTTTATTTCATTATCCCTACGGCGTTATCATGATGTACTCGTATTGTACGTACAGAAGAGTGACAAAGTTGATCAAAGTAACTTCTTTGTGATGTGGTCGCCATCGATTATGTATTCCTTGTAAATGGAAAAAAAAGTAAATGGCTTTTGATATATATATATATGCAAAGAAAACACCCCAACTGCTTTTGGATTTGAATATTGTAAAGAATATTTTGATTATATGGGAGGTCGGTGGCTAAATGATATGCATTATCTTTCCTTGTTCTCATTGCTATTTATTCAAAGATGATATGCTATGTCAAATATCTGTCAACTTTTGTATATATATTTATATATCTTTTCAATCAATTAAACATCTTAACATGTTTTTTCTGTTTGTCATTGTTTGATTGAACTTAACAGTGGGACATTGTTGGTAGTTAATACCAATTTAAAATAATTGCGAAGTTTTATTTTGAAGCACATGGTCAAAAGGACTATCATTTGATATACAAGTGTTACACAAGCAACGTTAAGATGTTTTGTGTAGCATATATTAAATTATTAACGTAGCATAGAATGTTGTTGGATACATTTAAAACCCCATGCTTTTTTGGTATAAAAAAGGAAAAGAGTTATTATCACTTCGGCGTGAAAACCGAGCAAGTCTAAAAGTCTCCTTTTTGGGTTTGGGTTTGGGTTGACCGTAGCGTTTGCGATAAAGACAAAGTGGAAGGTGCAATTTGTGAGGATCACCAGCGGCCACGTTCTAAATGAATATAATAATTGGTTAAATTCTTCCATTAGTCCTTGTATTGTAAGGAAGTTATGGATTCAGTCCTTATACTTGATATTTCAAGTTCATGTGCTTTTTGAATTTTGAAATAATCAAAAGTTATTTTGAAAATCTTATAGGACAAACATATTATCATGTGTTATATTAAATAAGCTTGCTATTTTCATAAAGTAATCATAAAAATAGATTTGTTTATGGGTTTAATAGTTATGGTTTGTATAAAGATTGAAATTTTATAATTCTAAAAAGTAAAAGGGCTAAGAATGATTAAATTAGAGAACATAAATTAAACATATAACTTTATGCATAATGCAAGACTAATAACAATATTTAACTAAACAAACTTAATCGCAACGTTTTTTTTTTTTTGGATGAATGATAAAATTCATTAATCTAAGAATGCAGTTAAACTACTACCAAAGAACAAAAGACACTGTACAATAATTTTAAGCTATATAAACAAATTAACCAATGATACCCAAAAAGCACAAAGTGAAGCATTAACAGGATCAGTTCTATTGATTGGTCTTCCGCTTAAGTAAGCCCGCATAATCTTTTAAATCTGCACCAAGATAGCATCCTCAGTTAAGAAATATGTACCAAAATACCTCTTGTTACTTTGTCTCCATATCACATACAAATTGCAACTATTTGGGTGAAATTTTAAAATGTCAAAAGTATAGGGATTAAAATTGACTAATTCAAAAAGTAAATGACTAAATTCATCAAATCAAAATATGTAGACTAAAATTCACAATTAATGCATAAGGTAAGGACTTGTAGTACAATTTAAAAAAGAATAAATTAAACAAAAAGTATACTCACTAGTCAATGATGCACCGCTCCGTACAAAAATGTTGAGGCTACAATCTATAATATTGGCAAAGGCAAAACATTTTACCGTCCCTTCTCCGTCTTCTCTGCGCTTGGTGAAGAAGGGAATGATAGCCATGGACCTTATGCACCATTCGTCCTGTTTTCTTCTCCCCACGATTCCCCTACAACGACGCCCTTCTCTAACGTACGCCCTGCTCGTTCTTAACCAAAACCTCCCCAGATTCACTCCTCTTCTCTGGAACCACGGTCCTTACTTCATCCTCTTCTCCTTTCATTGATTCAGTGATTTTATTTTTGAAGAAAGATTTTTAAAACTCATTATTATGCATCTCTTCAAATTTTATATGTTTTTTTCTTCTTCTTTTTTTTTTTTTGGTTTAGAACAGCTCAGCTTCACCTCTGTGCTGACGGTGGCGCCAATCGCTTGTATGACGAAATGCCTCTGTTCTTCCCTCAGGAAGATGCCTCTGATGTTCGACGCAGGTTTCTTTTCTTTTTTTCTTTTTTTTTTAAAGAAAAATTTCTTGTCCGTTTCTGTTATATACAGCTTTGGTTTGTGTTAGTTTTATTCCTTTTATGTAAGTTGTTCGATAAAGCTTAGTCGGAATCAATTTATTTACTTTTATCTGAGTCTCATGTGATTTAAATTCTTACATTAGTTATTAAAACCACTGAATTCGATCAACAATTTTCTTGAACGAACACAAGAACTGTTTAGAACATAGCTTCTTTTTTTGGGTAGTTTTTTAGATTTATGATTGTTGAGGGATGGCTCACTTCAAAGTGTTATCCATCATAGCCGGCGGACCTTTCAACAGGTTTAGCATTGTTTTTGGTTGGTGTGATTTGAATCCATGTCTTATGGCATATACAAGCCAACTATTTTGTTTGTTATATACTTCTCTATTAGCAGGGTTGGAAGCAAAACTTTCTCGATGATACCAGACCTGCTGAAGGGTTTGCTGGTTCCGGTGGATGATACTTCGAAGATTTATTCCAAATAATTCGGCTGTCCCTGAACAATGTTATTGTTATAAGTGATCTAGAAAAGGCTTCCTTTGTTGTTACTTTTTAAGTAATATGATATCATTGGCGCTTTGATTCATGGCAGATACAAGCCGGATGTAATTAAAGGAGATATGGATTCGATACGAAGAGAAGTTCTTGAGTTTTATGCCTGCCTTGTAAGTTGGAAATTTTCTATTTCTACATTAATTTTGTGGTAAATTCAAACTTGTAAAGATTTATGTCTTCTTTCTTATGTTTGTTTCATTTGCTGCTCTGTTTTGATGAGCATTATGTTCATTCTCCTTCAATTTAAGGTGTTAGATCCCTCTGGTGCATAACATTTTAGTGTTGAGATGTTTTTACTTGCTGCTTTTTTGTAGGGAACTGAAATTGTTGATAAATCTCATGATCAAGATACCACTGATCTACATAAATGTGTAACATACATTCGTGACTCTGCTTCGGGTTTGGATAAGTCTAATGTAAGTTAAACTTAAGCGTTCTAGAATTTATCTAGAGGAATCTGCCATAGATGCCTATATTTATTACTTGAATTCGGAGTGAATTCCGGATACGGGTGTCAGAGTTCGTGTCCAATGTGACTATGTTTATATTGGAGGAACATACTCTAAACTAATTTCTGAATATATACCATTCTGTATTTTGGAAGAAAATGAAGAGCCTAGATAACATGGAAAGATACTATACATTGCATATTGTAGAGTGTGCTTAGATAATCCTTTCCTTTTTCTTTGTTTAATGGCAGCTTTGCATTCTTGTTGTTGGAGCACTTGGTGGACGATTTGATCATGAGATGGGGAACCTAAATGTCATATGCCGTTTCTCGTCCATGCGAATAGTCCTTTTATCCAACGATAGTCTCATTCATCTCCTTCCAAGGACTTACTGTCACGAGATACATATCCAAACTTCCGTTGAAGGCCCGCACTGTGGACTCATCCCGATTGGGACGCCATCAAAAAGCAGTACAACGACCGGGCTTCAGTGGGACCTGAGTAAGCAATATCATTACATTTGTTCTGGTGCTTGCTTTCTAATACTTGGTAGTTGAACTCAAATGAACATAGTTTCATGCTTATGTCTTTGAAGCTCTCCAGCAATGGAGGTATATGTAATGAAAGGAAACTAATTATATATCCTATATGATTTTAGCAAATTGGTGGTGCAGATAACACAGCGATGGAATTTGGTGGTCTAGTAAGCACATCGAACATAGTTAAGGAAGAGAAAGTGACGGTGCAATCTGATTGTGACCTTCTTTGGACCATTTCCATTAAGAAGTTATAGTAGCGGCTGTTATTTATTATATACATATATTTCATAGTTTGCTTTCTTATGAATTGGCTGCGGTCGAAAAAGCCGATGTTGATGGGATGATCTTGAAAAGATGAAAAATGAAAAACTATTGCATTGCTGCCTGCAAAAGTGCAAAGCAATGCAATGTAGCAATTGTTGTCGTCTGAAAGTTAGAGCCACTTTATTACCATATATTATTTCAATATTTATTCTCTGTTTTCTTTTCCAATTTAGTGACGCCTCTTTTCTTTTAGATCCATGGGATGCAGCGAGTCGACAAATTTTGTTCATATACAATTAAGGGTTAAGGGTTAGTTTGGGAATCCTTTTGAAAAGTGCTGTGAAAAAGTATTTTTGAGAATGTTTTTGAATAGTTTAGTTTAAAATTTTAGTGTTTAACATTGCTGTCAAAAGGTGTTTTTGAGAAATAAAATGTTTATTTTAAATATGTTATTATTAAGTAACAAATATATATGTAAATAAAATTTATTTAAATTAGTTAATATTATTATATTTTTATAAGAATATACAAAAATTATTATAATTTTTTAATATTTTAATATATGAAATATAAATTTTAAATATTTTAAATAATAAATATTAATTACTTATAAAATTTAATTAGAAGATATAAATTACATTTTAAATATTTAAATATAATTATTAGATATTTGTAATTAGTATTTTAAAAAATATTTTTTATATGATTTTAACATATTTGTGATTAAGTATCAAGAAAAAAAAAGGGAAAGTATTATATTATTGGAGGAGTGAAAAAGTAATTAAGCACTAAAAGTGTTTTGGGGAGAGGAAAAGAGAAAAATTTTAGCTTCTTTTTTTCAGAAATATTTTTTAAAAGCACTTCTGAAAAGTCAAAAATTTTAGCGAAAAGTAGCTTGTTTTGCATGGCTTTTCTTTCAAAAATACTTTTGAAGCCAGAAATGTTTTTTTTAAGCACAGAAGAACATGCCCTAAGTTGATTGAGTTTAATTTGATTGTTATTTTTGTTGTTGTAATAATTTGGAGATTGTATTGGAGGTTATGGGGATTTCTAAGAAATTTTATAGAATTAAAAAGCAAACATAAAAAAAGTTAAAAGAATGGTCGGGTAGTAGAGGTGTTCATGGGTTAAGTTTAAACAAAATTTTAGGTCTGTTTGTTAGGTTTGAGTCTGGTTTTGACCTGAAAAATGAGTTTAAAATTGGGCCCAAATTTGACTTAGACAAAAATGCTAAAATTTGGGTTTGGCCCGGCCTGTTCTAGTCATATTAATTTTTTTATATAAAAATTTTTAAAAATATATAATACATAAAAATACTAAAAATATTAAAATAAATATTTCTCAAAAAATTGAAAATAAATTAAAAATAATATATATTTAAATAACACAAACATAGGTGCAACTAGGGGTGAGTATTCGGTCGAGTTGAAAAATTTTGAGTTAGTCAAGTTGATGAATCTTATTTTAGTAACCAGATTCAATTTGAATTTTTTTGAATCGAATTGAGTTAAAAAAGTATGAGTCAAGTTGAGTCGAGTTAACAAATTCTATTATTTATACTCAATGTTATATTTACATTGACAAATTATTTAACTAGTAGACGAAGTACATGATTATTTAACTATATAAACAAATATAATGGTTTTGCCCTTAAACTTAATGAGTAAATATTTATCATAACGACATAGTTTTGCATTTTCTTATTCAGATTTTCGGATAACTCGAACTGTGTAATTCTTATTCCAGTTAAACCGAAAAACTTATTTTTTTATTTGAGTTTATCCAAATAACTTGATTAACTCAAATGACTTGAACCATTTAATTCAAAATTTGAAATTTTTTATCGAATTTTTCGAATCAAATTAAATTTTGCTCATCCCTAAGTGCAACTTAACAAGTAAATAACTCTAAAATAGTAATAAATTAACAATGACATTTATACAATATCTAAACAATAACAACAAAATAGTAGCAACATAATAATGAAATGGTAACAAACTATTAAAAAATAAAATAATTTTTTTTTTTTTTTTGCATATTCAGTCAAGTCAAACTCATGTAAAAAAGTCTTACTTAAGATCTGACCTATTTTCTAAGCAGATTTTATTTTTTATCTAAATTTATTTTTTAAACATATATTTTTATCCAAACTTTCTTACTTTTTGAATGGGCTATCAATAGTTGTAATTGAAAGTATAAGTGATTAAAAGTCAAAATTCTAGAGACAACATAATTAGACAAAAAAAAAATTCCAAGGTGTGGATTTTACTTTCTATATAGACCATGGTTAAGTATCCATTCAGCCTTTAAATCAAGTATGGAATGGTTTAAGTTTTATTCCAATCAATTTTGATCCATTTCCATCAATTGATTAATGTAACATTTTAATTTTAATTTTAATTTTAATTTTAAGGTTATTTCATAGACATTGTATTTTAGTACAAAGCCTTAATTCAAGAAATTTATACTATCCACAACAATATTGATATTATCGATCAGTGCAGGATCCATCAGATGGCAAGCACAGAGCGTACTCTATTATAATTCTTGGTTAACTCATCTAAAGTTTTCTAAGAAGAAGACGATTTAGAGAAACAGAGTAGATTTAGAAAGCCATGGGTAGATAAAAACACACTAGATTTTATTTAGAGAATTTTTTATATCTTACAAAGAGC
The DNA here is from genome assembly GCA_025698465.1 of Gossypium longicalyx. Taxonomy (NCBI): domain Eukaryota; kingdom Viridiplantae; phylum Streptophyta; class Magnoliopsida; order Malvales; family Malvaceae; genus Gossypium; species Gossypium longicalyx. The sequence goes on from CM047006.1 coordinate 20,620,179, forward strand.
AACCCATCTTCCTTTTATAGCTGAAGGAGATGTAATATAACAAAATAGTAAACAGTGTACTGGATAGACATCAGATATTAAAGCATAAGGTAAAACAGTACAGAAAGTAAAAGTAGTACTGATATTAGACATTATTTTACATAAAGCGAAATACTTTAATTATTAAAGGTGAGGTTTCTGAGCACTATCCATGAAATCTTCACTGCAGCAAATCATTTCTTCATCTTTTTCTTTTTCATGGTGCAGTTCTATCATAGCAAGACTGATTTAACTGTATTGCCACGAATAATCTTGTGATCATTTTGTGGGGTCAGGTATTCCTTTGTATAATAACTTAATCAAATTAGTTAATAATTTTAAAATTACATAAATCAAAAGATGCCAATATCAGCAAGTGCCAGTGCCAAAAAGGAACACAATAAGATGAACTACATATGGAGTCAAACTTTGATTGGCGCCAGCCAAGTACACACCTCCTTGCTTCGCTTCTGTCTTTTGGCGGCAAAATCTAACCAGATAGGGTTTAGTACCCCTCTCTCGCTCTCTACCCCGTGCTAAAACACTAGCTCTCACCTTTTGGCTTCGCATTTAGAGAAATTCTCCATTCTCTAGGGTTTGTGTCAGTCAAATTACTCTTGGATGTTCGGTTCGTTGAAATATTTATTTTTTTTCCAATGGAAGGATCGCCTCAATCTAAGTCCCCTGTAATTAAGCCCATTAACAAAGGCGTCGTTCACAGAATCTGCTCCGGTCAAGTCATATTAGACCTCTCCTCCGCCGTTAAGGAACTCGTTGAGAACAGCCTCGACGCTGGCGCCACCAGTATTGAAATCGCTCTCAAAGAGTACGGGGCAGAATGGTTTCAGGTCATCGATAATGGCTGTGGTATTTCACCTGCTAATTTCAAGGTAAAATTCCACCATTAGCCGCACAAATTTTTTACCTTTTATTTTTGTTTTTTTATTTTTTTATTATTTTGTAGGTCGTGGCGCTTAAACACCATACGTCGAAGCTTGCGGATTTTCCAGACCTTGAATCTCTGACTACGTTTGGATTTAGAGGGGAGGCATTGAGTTCGCTTTGCGCTTTGGGGAATCTGACTATTGAAACGAGAACGAAAAATGAACCCGTTGCAACGCATTTAACTTTTGATCATTCTGGTCTGTTGATAGCTGAGAAGAAAACTGCACGGCAAATTGGTACAACTGTCACTGTCAAGAAGTTGTTTTCAAATCTACCAGTGCGAAGCAAAGAATTTCATCGCAACATACGCAAGGAGTATGGCAAACTTATTTCCTTGTTGAATGTGAGTGCATCCATGGGTATCAAAAGCTTTAAAATTGTAGTTTATTACTTGTTATGTTGTTAAACTTTTTATGTGTGGATGAGAACAACATTAGATTGGTCTTTATTTGTTGTGCCTATTGGAGACTGTAAAATAGGGTTGACAAACGTGTTTATGAGGCTTTGTCCTTAATTTAGAAGCAACATGCATATGAGAACCTTTCCGAAGTAAGATTTGTGATTCATTATCAGGAAGGCACTGAAAAAATGCCTATAAAGTATGACTGGAGTCTACGTAATGCTCAATGAGTTATGCTCAATGAGTTTTTGATTGGATATTGTTTGCTTAACCCTGTAGTATCTTGTCCATGACTGATGGTTTCATCCTTACGGTGCATAGATGCATCATGATACTATATAATTTATCAGTCGATAAAGTGTGTAATCTCTCCGTTCTCTTACTATGACAGACTACCATTTGGCTTTTTCTTCTCCTTTTTGTGTTAGGAGTTAGAGATACTCATTGCTCAATCATAGCTATGTGGTACGTCTACATTGTGTTACTCAGCACTCATCCTTTCACTAATTTGGAATTTTGTGGATTAAAAGGATATTATTCTTATGTTTTTCATTACAGGCATATGCACTTACGGCAAAAGGAGTCAGGTTAGTCTGCAGCAACACAAGCGGAAAGAATTTAAAGTCTGTGGTTATTAAAACGCAAGGAAGTGGTTCCCTCAAAGATAGCATCATACAAGTTTTTGGCATGAACATGTTTAACTGCTTAGAGCCCGTGTCTATATGTATATCAGACGACTGCAAAATGGAAGGGTTTCTTTCTAAGTCTGGACAGGGTAGTGGCCGCAGTATGGGAGACAGACAATACTTTTTTGTAAATGGTAGGCCAGTGGATATGCCTAAAGTGAGCAAGCTTGTGAATGAAATATATAAAGGTGCAAACTCTAAGCAGTATCCTGTAGCCATAATGAATTTTATCATTCCAACTAGAGCATGTGATGTCAATGTCACTCCTGATAAAAGAAAAGTATTTTTTTCTGATGAAAGCATGATTTTGCAATCTTTGAGGGAGGGTTTGCAGCAGATATATTCCTCAAGTAATGCCAGTTATATTGTTAATGGAGTTGACGACACTAAGGAAGCAGATTCCTTTGAGTTTTGCTCTTCACCTGAAAAATCTAATATCCTTTCAGAGCAGTCACCTCCAGCTGGAGTCAATTTGAAAGGTTCCATGAGGGAACATTCTCCAGAGGATAAAACCTCCTTTAGAACTGTCAATATCAAAGCTCAAAGTTTGCAGTTATCAGAAGGGTCAGTATCTAGTGATCTTGAGAACATACCAACTTTAGGAGTAGAAGGGACAAACAAGGTCGATGGTGTTATTGAGGCTAATGCAGGGCAATTGACAAGTCATATGGATGATACAGCTAAAAAGGATTTATCAGGAGGATTAACCCTTAGACATCATGAGGATTCATTGAAGGGCTTCACCTTACAAGTAAACAGAATGAATAAGATTGATAGTTTTATGGAGTCTAACGATGGGGGTCTGGCAACTCATATGAACAGTATAGCTAGCAAGAACTCTTCATCCCCTTCAACTTCAATTGGGAAAGGAAATTCTGTAAGTGGAGATTGTAGTAGTCATTCAGGCTACGTTCAATCATCACTGAACAAATTTGTAACTGTAAATAAGAGGAAGCATGAAAGGATTAGTACCGTGTTATCTGAAGTGCCTGTCTTAAGAAATCAAAGTCTTCATTACCAATCGAAAAACAGCAATTCGAATCTGCGTGCTTTGGGCTTAAGAGATCAAGTTGATGATTCCTCCAAGTTGAATGAGAACGAGCCTAGAAAGTTTCTCAGAGCGCATAGCATCTTGGATGAAACTGAAAATCCTAGTTCTCCTAGTGGCAACACTAGTGGTGGAAAACCTGGAGAGGTACATGGTCCTAGTATATATTCTTAACTCGGTCAGTCCTGCTATACCAGTAACAAAACAAGACAAGAAAAACTAAGCTGGATAAATTCCTTATGATAATAAAAGTAAGTCCGACCAATATTTAGGAAAAACCTGCATATGGTTTTTTCCTTTCAAAACAAAGTTCTAAACTATGCTATCTGACTCTTCTCTTTGCCTATTGTAACCGAGTCAAACATATATCAGTATCAGATACCTCAGGGCTCAGATGAACAGGAGTATTCGGTAAAGGTTATAAAAGTTATGTACCATAGTTGTGTACAATGCATCTACCATTTCTCCAAAACCTAGGCAGAAATCCTTTTTGTGGTGTACATCCTTCATAATCTTGAAGATCAGCCTGGAAGTCTAATTGTTATCAATGATCACTCTTCTGATTTCAACTAGTTCTTTCACAGGAATCTGAGAATCATGAAAAAGCAGTGCCTTCTGCTGGAACAGAACTCATTGATTTATTCCGCAAAAATCCCGAGGATGTACCTGAAAAAGCATCTACAGTTCCAACATCAGAGTCTCTATCCTCTGCTTTAATTGTAGATGCTTCCGTTCCTCCATCTGATAAAAAGATATGTTCTACCTTGGAGTTTAGATTTGAGGACTTATTGACAAAGAGGCGGCAGAGGATGTCAAGAGTACTATACACTGGTTACAGATTCCTCAGCATGAAGAAAACAAGGTCCATGAAAATATTCAATCCAAGTAGCAGAATAGTTATCCAGTTCTTTTTCAGTAATTTGACTTTTGATATTGTCAATAGGTGTTATACTGCTGCGACACTTGAGCTTTCTCAACCACAGAATGTGGAGCAAAAAGTACAAGCTTTAGATGCTGCTACTAGAGAGTTGGAGAAACTTTTCAAAAAAGAAGACTTTAGCCGAATGAAGGTCTTTATGCTACAAAAGCCTTTTATTTCCTTCTGTTTTGTTGGACCTGGAGTCTTGTGGGAGACACTGAGCTGCCTAGCTTTTGCTTTTTGTGGACATGCATGAATTTCTCAAATTCTAAATTCATACAAGTTTCTTCTAGTTGATTGGATTGAATATATATAAGAGCACTTTATAGTCTTTGATCAGGATTGGTTTAGATGGGTTAGGTTTCAATCATGACTAGCATGAACTCAACTAAATGTATCTGTTAATAACATCGGTAATCTGGTTAGTTTTCTAATGTTTCAGTGCTAGTCTGAAACTGTAAATGTGATAGTTGAATATATGCATGCATGAAATACTATCATATTTAATTAGTTATGGCAAATGGTTGCTTCTGTTTCTCAGGTGGTCGGGCAATTTAATCTTGGATTCATCATTGGGAAGTTAGATGAAGATTTATTTATTGTGGATCAGGTAACATCTTAGCTATTTCTTTTTCATGCCTGCTTGGGTTTGCCACTTTCATATGGAATTAGTTTTCTGCTTATCCTTTTTGTAAAATAAAATAAAATAAGATCAGTGTATTTTCAGCATGCTGCTGATGAGAAATACAATTTTGAGCATCTGGCTCAATCAACCATCTTGAACCAGCAGCCTTTGCTTCGGTGAGGAGTTTATAATGTTTATTGAATTACTTATTTTCAGATAATGTTTTCTCAATTATAAAAGCTGAAATCAGATGCAAAGTATTTTAGATAATGATGATTGAAGATGAGTAAATAGATCCTAGAAGTGCAGAAATTAATAATTAAAAAATTGCAGTAAGCGACGTATGGGATCCTGATGCTAGAAGTCTTTTTTATCTTTTTGCTATAGTAAATAAAGTAGATTCTAATGGTTGTGATCACAAAGAAGAAAATGATCTAAAAGTTGGTTATATATTATAGTACAATTATCGCTCTATTGCTGTCTACTTATCCTGTAATTGTGCCTGTCAGTTAGGCGAATTTTATAGAGCTATTGAACTGAATGGATACATCATGTGGCTTCTGAACAGCCATTGAGCTGTCCCTTCTGAAGCTTCTGGCCGAATTTACACAGTAAACATGCTTGAAATCATCACAAGCTAGAAGTATTTCTAGCTTCCTTGCTTTTCATTTAAGGGGTGGGAACTGGATACATATATTATTCTGGTGATTGCTCTGAAGCAGCAGCTGTACTTATGTGTTGAATTCAAAAGTATTTAATTGGATTAGGAAAGCATAGAATGCAAAAGTACGGAGTGTCATAAATTAAACCCCTCAGAAAAAAATAAATACATATATTGTTTTGGATTGGTAGTCCAAGACTTGCAGCTGTTTTGTTTTCTGCTTTCTGCTTAAGGAGATCATTTAATTTCCACAGGGAATTCTGAACTTGACTTCTTACCATGTGCAGGCCTCTGAGATTGGAGCTATCTCCTGAAGAAGAAGTAGTTGCTTCAATGCATATGGACATAATCAGGTTCCTTTCACTCATTAACTATATGTTCTTTTTCCTTCCAGAATCCTTTGAAATTTCAATTTTTCATGACCTCTGAATTAAATCTTGTAATGTGGCTTTATAAATATTTATCTTTGTATATTCAGGAAAAATGGGTTTATTTTGGAAGAGGATCCACATGCTCCACCAGGGCACCATTTTAATCTCAGAGCTGTTCCCTTCAGTAAAAACATTACTTTTGGAGTTGAAGGTAGTTATGTGTTTAATTTAACGTTGTTCTTCATTAAAGTCATTTTACCCCTTTATGGTATTCTGGTTAAAGGACGCATTGACACTAGGAATTTTTTATCAACTCGCAACCGATGTACTTGAGTATGCACATTACGTAAATGTAGTGAAAATGACAATTTAAGCAAGAAACATGGATATCAAAATGGTGGGAACAACATTATAAATGTTTGCCATGCCCATATGTGCAAATAGATACGACAGGGGAGGCAATTTTTAGACTCACGCGTAAAAACACTGCATCTGCAAAATAAACACACACTGAATTTTGCCTGTCTAGAGAATATGTGCCTTATTAATTTTTATTGACAGCATTTTCGTTTCTTGAAATGTAATGATGTCTTGAAGGATTATGTGCACAGCATATTGAATGATATCTCTGTAAACAGATGTCAAAGATTTGATCTCTACTCTTTCTGATAGTCAAGGAGAATGTTCGATAATCGGTAGTTATAAAATGGACACATCTGATTCTGTTTGCCCAACTAGAGTTCGTGCAATGTTGGCATCACGTGCTTGCAGATCGTCTGTCATGGTAGGAGATCCACTTGGACGAAATGAAATGCAGAAGGTAATCTGAATTCTTTTTATCATTGTGAGCATTCTATATTTTATGAACAGGGATTCTACTTACTAGCATGTACTTATAGGTTCTGAATATGTTAGTTGGATTTGTGTCTCCACATGGAGTACGGATGCATACGCCAATTCCTAGCCACTCAAATCATGCTTTCAATTTATTATTACACACAAGTTCTTATGTAAAGCTACTTGATATGGACATGTTCTTTTTTTTTTCTTTTTTAAATGATTCATTTAGTTTCGATCAAGGGTATGCATCTCAAGTTTGCCATGATATTCCCAGATAGTAGAGCATTTGGCAGACTTGAAGTCTCCGTGGAATTGCCCACATGGACGGCCAACGATGCGACATTTGGTAGACCTGACAACCCTAAGCAAAGAACCGGATGAAAATGACACTAGCTGTTGATCCCACCTTCCATTCCATCCATGTGGTTCTGCCCCTTGTTTTTGGCTTGAGTTGAACTTATTCTGTATATATTCCAGCTAGTGATGATAACAAGCGCTGGAAATGTACAATGATACTGCCGTATTAGGAATGGCTGCCGGATCTGTTCTGTTGGGTTCTTCCTTGTAATGTTATCTTGTTACAGGCGTCTAAGAACAACCAAGGCGGCCAAGAAAATGGCTGGATATAGAAATTGTCTTTTCAGACTAAATTCTATGAATGAGATTAAAATAATTATGGTGAAATTTGCTCCCCATTTTTTCATAGATAAGTTAAAAAATGTTGCTTTAAAGTAATATGGAAAATATAATTATGTTGTATTTTAGAAAATACCGATTTTTTATTTTGATTTTTTAAAATTGCTTTGTAACACAATAAATTAACATTTTAATCAAGTTTACTATTTTTTTTTTAAAAATATATATTTTTACCATACATTTTAATATACCATTTAAATCTAGTGAAGAAGAAAGGTTTCTTTATTAGCAGACGTGAGATCGGTTAATAATAACCAATAATATAAATATCTTAAAAAAATTCAAAGTAATACAACGTTTTTAATAATAACCAAACTAGTACAAGAGAAATCAGTTCAATGAAATCGATTTTTTGCATTTTTAACCATGAATCCCAATTCCCTGACTCCCTGTCAAATACTTGGAAAGAAATAAAAAAAGAAACATTATGATTTTCTTAAAAAAAATCAAGAAGAGACATGTCAAAAATCAAACTAAAATTGATTTGGAACCAAAAAGCTAATGGAATGTTGGAACTAAAATCGGTTTAAATAGATTGGCTGGCTATTAGGTATTTATAACGTGGTAGTCAAGTACTATTTATATCAATCAGAACTTTTGATTTCAGTAATAAATCGGAATAATAGATTTTAGATTTCGCTTCAGTACAAATTCTGATTTTTTTTTTAATTTTAATTATTAATTTTAAAGTATATCAAAATTTTCATTAAAACAGAATCTAAAATTTATGGTTCTAATTTACTATTGAAGCAGAATGTTTTAACTGGTACGGACCACACCAATTATCATGCTATGCTATGAACACCTAAAATCAATCTATTTGAACCTATTTTGGTTACAACATTCCGTCAGCTTTTTTTGGTTTGATTTTCCAACATGTCTTCATGATTTTTTTTAAGTCATAATGTTTTTTATTTCTGTCCAACTTATCGATAGGGAATTGAGATTCATGGTTAAAAATGCAAAAATCGGTTTCTCTCTTCAATGTATACTAATTTGGTTATTATTAAAAAATATATTACTTTTAAATTTATTTAAATTATTTATATTATTGAAATAAAAAATTTTAAATTCCAATCTCTAAAATAGTATTGTTCTGTTTATAAATTTTAAATATAAATCATAAAATAAACATAAAAATTATAGAAAATTTATTTTATGGCATACTCACAATATTAAAAAAAATATATTATACAAAAATATATTATTAAATTATCAAAGCTTATGATTAAAAAAATAATTCATTTCACAATTCAAATTAATTTATTTAATTAAAAATTATTTTCATCCCAACAACTAAATATTCAAATTAACATTTAAAATTAATTTAGACTGTCACGTAAAATTTTTATTAGGGAGATAACGAATTTTAAGGGTAAAATAATTATTTTATAATAAAATAATGACTAAAACGTAATATTTTAAATATAAATAACTAAAATATAATCTAATACAAATAAAAGTTACTACTTTTAGAATCATTCATATTTTTATTGTTATAATATTTTCAACTATATTTTATTAACGTGTAGAGAGGGCTACAGGCAAAAACAACCCGCCCGATCCCCTCAAAGCAAACTCTATTTTTAAAACAGTGCGTGAGATCGGGGAAAAAACAAACAGTGAGATCGAAATTCAAACTGAAGCGTAAACCTTGTTCCTTCTTCTCTCTCGTTGGTATTTTCAATTCCCTTTCTTTGTTTTTATTATTTAGGGTTTTTGTTTCTTCTTACCAAAGCGAAGCTTTAAGGTAATTATTACTTATAAATTCTTGACTGAGCTAGGGTTAGATTTCAAATCGTAATTCATAATAAGATTCAATTCCTTGTTTTGTTTTTTTTTTAAATCATTTCCTTTATCTTACTCTTTCTGATATCGGTCTTGACTTTTTTTTTTCTCGCAGCTATTTTTTGGTTGAGCTTCTACTGCATTCGAAAAGGAGGAACAAGATGGTAAATTACTCTACGCTGTTAACTTGTCATTCTGATTTCCTTATAAATCGTATGAAAAATGGGGAAATCGAAAAAAAAAATTATGGCAATTTCTCTTGGGTTGTCAAAGGGCTTTTGGATTCATTTTATTTTCTGTTAACTGTTATTTCCTCGGCTAACCCATTTTACACAAACTTCTGCCAGCTTCCTCTTTCTCTACTAAAAACTGCACAGGGCCATCCTATGGTAAGTGCATACTTTCCCTTGCACTCCCGTTATGGACTGCTGATAAAAGTTTGCTTCATTTATTGATTTTTGAAATGACTGGTTTTTTTTTTTTTTTTGGTCTTTCTGTTGGCTAACAGCTGGTGGAACTGAAAAATGGGGAGACTTATAATGGACATTTAGTCAATTGCGACACTTGGATGAACATTCATCTTCGTGAAGTTATCTGCACTTCAAAGGTACAAATATCAATTCATTCAGTGTTTCTCATTTTATTTTATTTCCTTTCAGGAATAAATGTAAGAATTTTTTTTTTTTTATTTTCTGAAAAAAAGAAAAATATTTGGTTGGGGTTTGATTGAAAACATATTGTAGGATGGAGACAGGTTTTGGCGAATGCCCGAATGCTATATCCGTGGAAATACAATTAAGTATCTTCGAGTTCCTGATGAGGTAGCTTTTACTCTATATATGTTGTTTAGTTTACGTCAAGAGTATAGCATTTTTAGTTTTATTCACTCTTAAGTTTTATAAATGCTTGATTCATCGTTGTCTTTGTGAAAGCATGAAGTGGATTTTTAGTGATTGAAAACTGTGGTGTTAAAAGGGGTGTTTTTTGTTCTAGGAATGTGGAGCTAGCTGTGTAATGATTTGTTTTTATAAGAACATCTGCCATCTCTAATGGAAAACAAACTTTATATCTTCTTATCTTACATGCCCTTTGTGCTGCACCCTCTCTAATTTTAAGCTCCACTTAAATATTGCTGCTTGGTCTTTATTATAATTTCTTGTGCCATTCTCCTAGCCATTTTAGTAGCTTATTTCACCAATTTGCTAATCTGAATAACTTTGCCATTGAATTTCAGGTAATTGATAAAGTTCAGGAAGAAACAAAGAGTCGTGCAGGTATGATTTAATTCTGTTGCTAGTTATTAAAAGTGGTTTTATCAGTACTGTGGTAATCAATTTAGGTAAAAATATGAGTACAGGTAGTATGTTTCTCTGATGAGTTGCATTTCAAGCATATATAGCACATTCTCTGAAAGTGTATGTTGCAGATTAAATTGTGTTTGGATAATTGTTTGCTGGAAGTGATGTAATTTTCGTATGCATGTAGTCCTTTATGTTCCCACCTTTTTCTGTCCCCCCGCACACCATTTTTTCTTTTGTTTCTGTTGTATTCTATTCTGTGCATCCAGAAAATTGCACACAGAATACAGTACCAACTATACAAAACTTTGCCCTTGTTGATACTGGATACTATTAGAGATTTCTGCATTTGAAAACTGGAGTACTTAACTGGGCTTTTTGACTGAGGTTACCTTTTCAGATAGGAAGCCTCCTGTTTTAGGTCGTGGCAGAGGTAGAGGTAGAGAAGATGGTCCTGGTGGAAGGCAACCAAAAGGAGCTGGGCGTGGATTTGAAGATGGTGCTAAGGGTGCAGGAGGACGAGGCAGGGGTGGCTCAGGTGGAAAGACCAGTGGAAGCAGAGGTAAATTTTCTAAAAGTCAAACAAGCAGCTGCAGAAGCGTGTATTCATATGTTGGCATTGAAAACACTGTGAAATCCTTTTGTAGTTTAGCAGATAATTTAATAATCTGTCATGGTTGGTTTTACATTTTGACATATTCAGACTAATGGTCTGCTGTTGTCTTTTACTTCTTGTAATAGGTGGTGGCCGAGGTCGAGGTTGATGTCATGCTTCTTTATATTGGGCAACGTTGCTATTTTTAGAAGCTGGTTGCCTGCAATTGACCGAAGTTGGTTTCTATCCTTTTGTTTTTTTCTGTCGGAGTGGTTTGTCCGAAGTACCAAATATCATGTAGCATTACAAAATTAAGATTAAGATATTGTTTTGTGGTTTGCCACTTTGTCTTCTTGCCCCTTTATCTTATTAAGGTTCTGTATTGTCAGACAGTTCCCTGTTAAATGATTACCCACTTTGTTGGAATGAATTTATTTACTTATCATGAAATGTCAAAGCTAAAGAGCTCCAAATTTGTTAGTGATATACATATATATACTCGTGGGGAATAGATGGTGGGAGTATTAAGAGTTCCCGAAGGCTGAAAAGAAAAAGAATGAAAACAATTGCTTTAAATAGTAGAACAATTTAATTTCCAAGTGCTTTTACATTACAGTACATGAACTGGGAAAACTTTTTGAGGGAAAAGAAAAAGTTACAAAGACAAACCATGAGAGCAGTGCAATGTATACTTAGTAGGGACAACGCCTACTGTTTTTTCGATTTCGAGGTACCTTCTTGGCCAATGTACTTGAACTTGAGATCCAGGACCGACTGATGACCTGTGAATCATCACCTTTCCAACAGCATAACCGACCATCCTCACCACCGGTCCATCCAAAAAGGCCTTGACTTTGAGCAGTTCCACTTTGCATGCTAGGCATAGGCAATATGCTCCTAACAACACCCATATGGCCACCCCCAAGAACTGCTTCTGGAGGTCCTATCACTGCTGTTCCTTTATACTTTACAGGAAAATAACCTATAGAGCCAGCATTAGTCCCACCGATCACCCATAAATTGTCTCCTCCGGAACAGTGACAATCAACAAAATAATCAACCTGCAAAAAGGAAAAAATCCCCGATGGGACTTCTTTGGTAAAATTATCTTCAATACAATTTGGTCCATGTTTTATCCAATTTCATAGCTTGCTTTACCCCTAGAAAAAGCTTATTTTTCGACTTACATGATCCAATGTCCAACTCTCTGATGCCAATGAACGAGCTTCCTCAAAGTTTGCTTCATTGGTTCCTTCCTTCCAATCCCATACACTACGAGGGGTTGTAAAATAATTGTCTTAAGAACTAATTAAAGAGGGGGGGGGGGGGATCATTCAATGCATTTAGTAGCAAATTAGCAGGAAAAAGAAAAAGAAGACATTTTGGAGCAGAGTCGTCAAGCTTAAATGTAATTTCTGTTCCAAGTATATTTCTAGGTAAATGTTGGTACTGATTCACCGGCACTAAAAAAAGAAAGAGTTGAGAACAGAGTAGATTCCATCCACTATTTTGCAAATTCAGAAAACAAAGCATAATAATTTATGGTTCAGGGATAAAGATACCTTAAAGTCTCAATGTTTGTTAAACACCAGAGCTTCTCATAAGAGTCCCCAAAAACCCCAACTTTTGCAATTGAAGTTCCCACATTGATAACCTGAATTTTTGGACAAAAATAAAATCATATAACGTCACTATTGGCAGGAATTGTCAAAAAGAAACAGTGCATTCTCTAAACCACTAAGATGAGCAAAAAAAGTAGTAAATTATGGACCATGAGCATAAGGATAAAACTCTTTTGCTGCTCAAATAACTTGTATGTTTAGAGTGTATAGACTGAAAAGACATTAGTCAGAAAAGGAACAAGTATAAACTAGGAACTCACATCGGAAGTACTTATAGGAAGTAGTATTACAATTAATCATCAGGATGAGTAAACAGATTACTTAACAGTTTAATCAGCCATATGCAATAAGAGTTCACCCAGTCTGTGCTAAAATACATGAGGACTTTGAAGTTAAAAACAACTTTACCAGCAAAAAGTTTCAATTATATACTGATAAAAATACACCAACTAAATTGCTATCAAACTTAACTGCTAAAAGTTTTCATGGTAGGAACAAGAACCTAAGAAGGAACCATCCTTCACATATCTAAAAGCACGAGGGAGGGATATCTAGTGGATATACCAGTCACTAAACAAAATAACAGAAAAACAAGTCAGCACTTACAGATTCAAGATGATCATCATCATTGATATCTCCATTGGTATCAAATATGCATATCAATCCATCAGCAGAAGCAGAAGCTAGTTTGTTTTGATGGTCAGGGACGAAATGTACCTTTCAACAATAAGGAGAAACACCAATGGTGAGAATAAGCTACATGATTCAACTGATAAAATCCTAACCATTACTAGCCTATCGCAAAAGCATAAATTTGTTTAATCTACATTCTAAGTTTCTGTAAGCCAAGCATGGCCACAAAAATGGGGACGTAATTATGTAAATAAAATAAAAGAAACCCATAGACCTCAAAAAAGATAAAGATCGAACAGGGGCCAAAGACTAACCTGAGTAACATCATCCACATGAGATTCCTCCAAGCATGCAACTTGCTTCTTGTTCCTCCAATCCCAGAAAAGTATCTGTCTTGTTGATAAACAAGCAATAACAAACATTCATGAAAAACTATACCAAAACTAACAGATGTTTGATCTAAAGTGGGGCAAAAAACAATAACTTTAGAACATATAATGTGATGAAAGCCAGGATAGACATAGTAAACCTGGGATTGACATCCAGCAGCCAAAAGATTATCATCAGACCCTCCAAATGAGAAGCTAAAAACCTCTTGAGAAGAACCAGCAGTTACACACGATACCTAAATCAAAACCCATCAAACAAAATCCACAAAAAACAATAAAAAAAAGAGGTTCAATTTCAAAATCATACGGGAAAAACACTGGTCTATGAATTAACCTGTTGAAAAGTTCTGGTATCCCACGCCCTGATAGTTCCATCAGAGGAACAAGAGTGCAAAACATGCTGATTGGAACCACCAGAGAAAGATATATGATTAATAGTTGAGGAATGTCCCTTGCAATCTCCAAAATATTGACCCGTCATTGGCGAGTAAAGTTTCACTGCATTAGTCGATAAAGATACCGCCATGGAAGTCCAATCATCCCTTTTTCAAAAACCCAATTACCATCAACATTAACACCACGGGAACTTTAAAAAAAATAAAAACCCAATTTTCAACGATTAGAATCGATTTCAAAGAAAGGAAACGTACCTGGGGACGATTTGGAATACATAATCGTCGCCGTAATTGGTTTGTATGTAATCTTTTAGACCAAATTTCTTGGTTGAACTGGGAATAGGTTGTTGTTCTTCTACTTCCATCTCTGAAGCTTCTATTTCTACCTCCATGTCTGTGAATTTTTAAGATCTTTGTGGTTGCTTTGAGCTTTAGCTATTGAAAAAGAGGCAAAAGCAAGGCGGGGGCGCCTATAGGCATGAAGGATTTCAGGGTTTTAGAGACGGTCGATTATAAACGGTAAAAGACCTCTCCAGTTCCTCTCAATTTTGAAATTGGTCAAATTAGTCCCTCTCAAAAAAATTGGAGCAATATCTATATTAATTTCAAAAGTGAGCAAGGACAATTACTCACCATATTAGTGCCTTCCATCAATTTTACATAATTTTAATTGGTATAATAATAAATATAATCTTTAATGTTTATATATTTTGTCATTTTGGACTTAATTCTAAAAAAATTCAACAAACTCAACCTTTAAATTTATATATTTACACAAATGTTAGTGGGATAAATTTGTTAAATTAGGATCAAATTGATAGAATGTGTAAAATTTTAGAGCTAAATTTATTATTATACCAATTAAAATTTTATATAATTGATAGAAGATATTAAGGTGTGATTACTTTTCAAAATTGATACATTTGAGAGAAGGAGTAGGGAGATCGTTTTACCAATAAAAACCATTAGGTTAGCTCAACTTGTTTCTAGTGACCAATCAGTTTTTGCCACCTCATCTGTTTTTTTTTCTAGCAACCATAAAAACATCTAATTTTGTTTTTCACCCCTTCACTTTACAAAAAACTAATTTGTTAAAATTTGGTAAAGTTAGTTCAATTTAGTTCCTTGTATATAAATTACTGAACTGGCAACTTTAAGTTTAATGGCTAAACAAAAGGTTTAACAATGTACCTCAATTAGATTAGCTTCTCAATTTTTGTAAAGTATAATAATCAAATTCTAATAAATTAAAATAGAAAATTTAAATTTTTAAATTTTTTTTGTAAAATAGAGATGAAATTCACAATTACACCAAAATAAAAATTCAAATTCAACACACAAGAAAAAAAAAAATAGAACATTCTTACCTAAGAGCCTTATTATAAAAATCTAGCATATTTATTAACTTTTTTTATATTATGCATATTCGTTTTACGATTCATGTTTAGGATTTGTGATTGCCACTCTCAATAATATTGCCTCCAATGTTTGAACCTATATTCTCCCATTGGGAATGCAATCTATCTTACCATTGCACCCAACCACTTATTGATAACATATTTATACTTTTAATATACATATCTATAATATCTATCATCTATGCATATTAATTATCGCTTAATTAATATTAAAGTTAATTATATTAATTAATTATTATTTTGAAGAATATTACTTTGTTGATTATGTTTAAAATATTGTAATTCGGATTTAAAAATTTTCTATCATAATATTTGAATTGATAAGTTAATACATTTTAATTATACTCAATAATTTTATGTTAATTATTGCAAATAAAAACACAATATTTGTTTGATTATTTAAATATTAAATGTATAAAAGCACATGTAACACATGTGACATTAAAAGTTAGTATATGTTAAAATATGAGTTTGAAAAAAAAATAAAAACACAAGTTTAGAAAAAAAAATTGAACTAACGAGAATATATGTTATTGCTAATTATATTACTAAATAAATATAAAAATAATTTCTTAGTATGTTATTAATTATTATATGATAAGTAAATTATAAAATAAATATCGATAAAAAATATTAATATAACATTTAAATTGCAAAATAAATAATAATTTGATAAAATAAAATTAATAAAAATCCAAACTCGATTTTCTTACCTACATTCATGATCTAAATTTTAATTTATGTACATGATTATTAATTATTTTATTTTATTTTTTGGGTAAACTATACAAATGGTCATCCAACTATGCTCACGTTTCTATTTTAGTTATCTAACTTTAAAATTTTTCAATTTAAGCACTAATATTTGAATTCGTTCCTATTTTGGTCACTTGATGTTAAATTGATCACGAAAAGCCTTTTTTCTAACCGGTATAATAACACATTTAGTCCTCAATACTTGCTTATTATATCAATTTTATCCTAATTCTAAACAATTCAATAAATTTAACCTTCACATTTACAAATTCTATCAATTTGATCATTAAACTTCCTAACTAAAACTTTTAGCTTTTAAAATATAGGCATTCCACATCTATGAATTGTTTTATTTATGGTTGAAATTATTCAATTCAACACATAACCCTTTTTGTTTATATTTTTAAGAAGTTAGTGTTAGAAATTAATAAAAATTGTTGCGGATATATCTGTATAAACAATGAAATAGAAAAGGTAGAGAAAAACATACACAAATTTTACGTGAAAAACTCCTCCGAAAAGGATAAAAACCACGAGAAAAGGAGGCATCGACTTAACACTAATGGAGTAAACAAAACGGGAGTACAATGAGAATACAAAACCCAAGCCTCGAATACAAAGCTCACATCCAAAGCTCTTACAAAAAGGGTTTCACAAAATTCTCTCAAACTTTCACCAAAACTCCATATACGATTACATCTTGTCGCCCTTAAAGAAAAACCCTTGTTGATTGGCTTGTCTAAATCAGGGTTACAAAGGCCCTTTACACAGCCTCAATACTAAGGGCTAAAACAACTAAAATAACCCTGAAGTAACCAGAGTCCAACTGGGAGAAGTCTCGTTAAGCTATACAAAACGTGGTTGTATAACATTAGGAATCATCATGACGTCATGACATGCCGACTCTCCTCATCACAATGTCGACGCCACATCCATTGCCAAAAAACTACCGTATCATCTCGACATTGGAGACCTCCTCGTCCTAATCTCGTGTCTGTTTTAGCCTTTCTTCTATTACTTGTTGATTCTCGTCTAAAGTGCTTGTAACGTGTCCTATAAATGCTAGACACACTCCACAAATCTCTACCTTGACTCGTATTTATCACGCCTCTTTTTTCATGCCTTGTTACGGGCCTAAATCGAATTTTGTAAAATGTTAACCAAATCTAAATCGTGCTCGAACTTGGAAACTGAAAGACTCCTAGTCTTCAAATTAGAATTGTATGATGCAATAAATGCCAGTAATACCCGAACAAAAGAGAAAACATCAACTTTCTCCACCTGACTGTAACCTTCTGTGACCAACATTGCTTCAAACACTTTGTGAACCATTCAAGTCTTAAATATCAAAAGAGTATGAGATTATTCTCTAAATCAGGTACATGTATGACATCTGACATGACTCCACCTTCAACCAGATTATATGTGAAGAATAACGAATCATCACCCTCGTTCTTAGCCATATCAGCTACCTCCGTAATTATTCGAAACTGCTAGAAACTGAAAATTGTGATCTCGCCAAACTTCTCAATATCCAAATTTGTTATGTCATCGAATGAGTCAATATGTAGAAGCTGAACTAGGTTATGATATCAATTTGTTGGGGATCGACCCATATAAAAAATAAAATAGAAAAGGTAAAGAAGAACGAATACAAATTTTACGTGGAAAACTCTTCCAAAAAGGATAAAAATCATAAGAAAATGAGGCATCACTTAACATTAATGGAGTAAACAAAATAAGAGTACAATGAGAATACAAAACCCAAGCCCTGAATACAAAGCTCACACCTAAAGCTCTTACAAAAGGGGTTTGTGAATTTGTGAGGTGTGCCTTACATTTACCAAACAATTTGTAGGCATTTACCAAAGTCAGTCGACAATGTCATGGCAAGAAGCTTACCGAAATTGCGACAAAGGACAATTGTGACAACGCGAATAAGGACGTTGCGATATGTTTCTCACAAAATCAGGTTTCTTCTCCCAATTTGAACTCTACTGTCTTTTCTTGGTTAAACTCAGATTACTTTAGGGATATTTTAGTATGATTAGACCTCTAATCCTAGCCTATTTAATAGGGCATTGTATCCCTATTTTGAGAGGCCAATTAAAAGGTAATTAAAGATATAGTACTACAGGACTTTTCTTTTGGGGGCGACATGATGTAGTCGTAGATAAGTTTTTTGTGAGAGTTTTTGTGGTAACTATGGAGAGAATGTTGTACCCTTTTGAGAGAATTCTATGAGAGTTAAGGTTTTGTTTTTGAGTTTTCTTTATAAGAGTTAAGGCTTTGAATTCGGGTTTTTGGGTTTGTACATTTAGGTTTTCTCTATATTAAACTCTAGTTTGTTTACTCATTTAGTGAAAAGTCGAAGCCGCTTTTGCTCGTGGTTTTTAACCTTTCCAGAGGAGTTTTCCACGTAAAATTTTTGTACGATCTTCTCTACCTTTTTTATTTTGTTGTTTATACGGGTCAATCCCTAATAAACTAGTATAAAAGCTTGGTTCGGATTCTACAATTGACCCATTCAGGGACAACATCAACAAATTTCAATATCGAGAAGTCCGATGAAATCTTATATTTCAAATTGTAGAAGTTTCAGATAAAGCAGAGTGTTTAAAGCAAGGTTCGTCCTAAAGGGTGACAGTCAAGTAGAAGGAGTTAATTTCCTCGATATTTTCTCTCATGTTACGAAACACACATCCGTTCGTGTATCATTGGCCCTAGTTGCATTATAAAACCTTGATTTGAAGAATAGGATTCTTTTAGTTTTCAAGTTCGAAAACGGTTTGGGCTTGGTTAACTTTTTGCAAAAATCAAGTTCGGCCCGTGACGGGTCCTGGAGAAGAAGGTATGGTAAATACGATTCAAGATGGAGATTTTTGAACTATGCATCTTATTTTTGGTTGAACAGAATGCGATGTCATGACGAGAACCTTCCCGATGTTGCGACATTGTGATGACATGAATGGCGACGTGATGACGTGTTCCCCACATAACTTGAGTTTCTTCTTCTAGTTAAACTCTACTATCTTTTCCTAGTTAAACTTTGATTACTCCAGAGATATTTTAATATGATTAGACATCTAATCTTAGCCTATTTAAAGGGGCCTTGTATTCCTATTTTGAGTGGCCAATTAAAAGGTAATTAAAGATGTAGTACTACATGGTTTTTCTTTTGGGGGCGACAAGATGTAGTCACAAATGAGTTTTTGGTGAGAGTTTTTGTAGAACTATAAAGAGATTTTTTTACCCTTTTTAAAAGAACTCTATAAGAATTAGGGTTTTGTTTTTGAGTTTGCGCTATAAGAGTTAAGGATTTGTATTCAAGGTTTTAGGTTTATACGTTTATTACATTTAGGTTTTCTCCATATTGAACTCTAGTTTGTTTAGTCATTTAGTGAAAAGTCGAAACCTCTTTTGCCAGTGGTTTTTATCCTCTTCGGAGGAGTTTTCTACATAAATTTTATGTTCAATATTCTTTACATGTTCTATTTCATTGTTTATATGGGTTGATCCCCAACAAACTGGTATTAGAGCTTGGTTTAGATTTTGTTATCGACCCGTTCAGGGATAGCGACAACGAATTTTGATATCAAGAAGTCCGATGAAATTACAAATTTCAAATTGTAGAATTTTCGGATAAAGCATAGTGTTTAAAAAAAATTAGTCACAAAAGGTGACAATCAAATGGAGGGAGTTGATTTCCTCGATGTTTTCTCTCTTGTTATAAACCACACATTCATTCGTGTATCATTGGCCCTGGTTGCATTATACAACCTTGATTTGAAGACTGGGTGTCTTTTAGTTTCCAAGTTCGAGAACAGTTTGGGCTTAGTTAACATTTTGCAAAGATTGAGTTCAACCCGTGATGGGGACTGAAGAAGAATGTGTTGGGAAATGTGTCCATATTGTAGTAAACATGAAACCATTTTCTATTTATTTGAATGATGAATAAATGAATAAAGTTAATTTCACATTTCACTATTATGTCTTTTGTATTTCTGTCTTTTATATTTTACATGCTTAGCGAAATTGTGACAAGCAATTATAAGTTCATTGATTATCTAAGTTCAAATTAAAGATAAATGGCATTGTAAGAATGTTTACATTGTGAGAAAGATAACTTACTTCAGTAGATAATCTAAATGAGTTTGTAATCCTGTAAAAGAATCAAAGTGAGCATTTGATTCAAATACTAAAAAGGATTATTATGTCGTCTACAATTCCAATTGGGGAGATGACTAATCTTGGCTATCAAAGTAGTTGACTCTACGAGTAGAGACATAGATGTATTCATTGGTAGAATCATACATTGGACTAGACCCATGATGAATTAATTTTAAATCCGTTTGTGAAATAATTCACTTGTGACGTTAATGATGTGATTTACCTAAATCCTGAGTTAGTCACTAACCATACGTATGCAACTCATGTGCTTTGATATAAGTGGAGGCTTATGCTCTAAAGATGATTGAGCCTATAGCCGGTATGTTGGGTACATGACTTGTGTATGGCATGACTTTATTAGCAACAATGGAATTCATAGCTCAATTAAAGAGTTAATGATATCCTCTTATTGGCATTATGTGGATTGATAAATATGGAACGTGGCCACGGGTTACTTGTTATTAAACGAGCAATTTATCACAGTCATTTGTTGATAGTGATCATATTAATCATTAAGAAGACATAACGATGACAACGAGATAAAATAAGATTGTATTGAGTGAACGGATTTAACTCAAAGAATCAATGATATCATATGAGGGTAACATAGTATGACGAGATCATTAGACAAAGCAGTTGGATAAATTGCTTTGGTAAAGAGTATACAATAATGAGTTTTCAATCATGCTACTTCTTGTGGATTGACTCCATGATTAAGTAATTGCGAATTATCGAAACGATGCTTCTGGACGTAATTACAATTATTAGAGTCTAATTGTATATATCTGATTGGCCCCTTCGCTAACTCAACAAGAGCTCAATCGGACTACATTTGAATCAGAAGAAAATTTTATGACTTTGGAAAAAATTTAATTGAGTTGATTTATTTGGTGTGGAATTAAATTAGGTGGTTGTGAGAATTGTTCAACCAGAGAATTTGATTAAAAAATTTTCTTGAAAATTTAATTTCGAAAATCTAAGTGATTTTTGGAAAAATTAATTTTGATCAAGTAAAAATAAATTAATCAAACTAATTAAAATTAATATGATATTTTTAAAAATTAGTTTTCAAGTCAAATAATTGACCTAATGGGTAATTGAACGTGAAAATTAGACCTGAGATCGTAAACTAGGCTTGGGGGCCTAAAATTGAAACCAAAACCAAAAAACTGGTCGAACTAGACTCGGTATGTGAAATCGGATCAACGCTCAACTGGTGGCTAGACTGGACCGGTTGGGTTGTCACTTACTCAGACTGAACTAGCAGCAGCCGAACCAGTTCAGGGTGCCATAAGGGTGTCGCACTTGCATCACCAGACATGACGGTGCCGACGACTGCGATAGTTGTGACCCGGTGGTTGACAACAGTTGGTTTTCGGTGGTTGAGCGGTGAAAGAGTTACACTCTTACTGGGACTCTACTATAGAATTTGATTTTAGATTAACGATTCCAAAAATAATATTATTTTAATGGTTTAATATTAAAGTGATTAGCTTAATATTAAATTTAATTTAATGTTTATTTACAAGATAAATATTTTATCATTTTAATAAGATTTAATATTAAAATGATTAAGTTTAATCATAGTTGAACTCTCTAAACTCTCCCTATGTTATTATTTTGCACACATTTGAATTCAAGAGAAAGTTGTAGAGAGAAAATTCTCTGAAGAGATTATTTCAGAAAATTTCCAGAGATATTTTTTTATTTACGACTTAACCCAAAATTTTAGAGAAATTACCCAACTGGTAATATTTTGTGAAAAATTTTCTGATTCGATGCGAGCTCACACTTGGCATATGTGAGATTGATGATAGCAAGAAGATTACTTATTCAAAGTGCTCATCCTAGATGAATCGAAAATGTACACTTTTGGTTAAGTGTTTATTATATTAGATATCATAACCAAGAGCTTATCTTGGAAAAAAAAATTAAAACTTTATTTTCCCTAAATTTATTTTCAGCTGCATTTTCCAAACCCGCTTTTTCTAACAGAAAGTATGGAAATACAATTTAAGGTGCAGATTTGTGAGCTATGCCTCGTTTTTTTGCCGAACAGAGGGTGACGTCATGACGAGAAGCTTATTGACGTTGCGACGACGGACGATGTCGTGATAACGTGAATATGGACATGGCGACGTGGCAATGTGTTCCCCAAATAAATCGAGTTTCTTCTTCCAATTAAAGTCTTCTATCTTTTCCTTGTTAAATTTTAATTACTCTAGAGATATTTTAGTATGATTATACCTCTAATCTTAGCCTATTTAAAGGGGCATTGTATCCCTGTTTTAAGAGGCCAATTAAAAGGCAATTAAAGATGTAGTACTACAATGCTTTTCTTTTGAGGGGCAACAAGATGTAGTCACAGATGAGTTTTTTATGGGATTTTTTTGTGGTAACTATAGAGAGAATTTTGTACCTCTTTTGAGAGAACTCTCTGAGAGTTAGGGTTTTATTTTTGGGTTTGCTTTATGAGAGTTAGGGCTTTGTATTCGGGGTTTTGAGTTTGTACGTTTAGTTTATTTAGATTTTCTTCATATTGAACTCAAGTTTGTTTACTCATTTAGTGAAAAGCTAAAGCCTCTTTTGTCCATGGTTTTTATCTCTTCAGAGGAGTTTTTCGCGTAAAATTTGTGTTCAATCTTCTCTACCTTTTCTATTTTGTTGTTTATAAGGGTCGATCCTCAACAAATTGGTATCAAATCTTAGTTCAGATTTTGCAATCGACCGGTTAAGGGACGGCGACAATAAATTTTGATATCGAGAAGTCTGGTGGAATCATATATTTCAAATTTTAGCAATTTCAGATAAAGCAGAGCGTTTAAAACAATATTGGTCACAAAGGGTGACAATCAAGTGAGAGAGTTAATTTTCTCGATATTTTCTCTCCTGTTATGAACCACACATCTGTTCGTGTATCACTGGCCCTGGTTACATTATACAACCTTGATTTGAAAACTAAGAGTCTTTTAGTTTCTAAGTTTGAAAACAATTTGGGCTTTGTTAACATTTTGCAAAGATTGAGTTCAGCTCGTTACGAGGCTTGGAGAAGAAGGTATGATAAATACGAGTCAAGGTGGAGATTTGTAAGTTATGCATCTTATTTTTGGTCGAATAGAAGGTGACGTCATGATGATAAGCTTTCCGATGTTGTAAAGTCATGACAACGTGAATGGGGACGTGGCGACATGTTCCCCACATAAATCAAGTTTCTTCTTCCAATTAAACTCTGCTATCTTTTCCTTATTAAATTTTGATTATTTTAGAGATATTTTAGTATGATTAGACATCTAATCTTAGCCTATTTAAAGGGGCCTTGTATCCTTGTTTTGACAACGCAATTAAAAGTCAACTAAAGATGTAGTACTACAGGGCTTTTCTTTTGGAGGTGACAAGATGTAGTCCCAGATGAGTTTTTTAAGAGAGTTTTTCTGGTAACTATGGAGAGAATTTTGTACCACTTTTGAGAGAACTCTATGAGAGTTAGGGTTTTGTTTTTGGGTTTGCTCTGTGAGAGTTAGGGCTTTGTATTCGAGGTTTTGGGTTTGTAACGTTTAATACATTTAGGTTTTTTACATATAAAACTCTAGCTTGTTTATTCATTTAGTGAAAAGTCGAAGTCGCTTTTACCTATGGTTTTTATCTCTTCGGAGGAGTTGTCCACGTAAAATTTTTGTTCAATCTTCTCTACCTTTTTTATTCCGTTATTTATAAGGGTCGATCCTCAACAAACTAGTATCAAAGCTTGTTTTAGATTCTACAATCGACCCATTCACGGATGGAAATAATAAATTTCGATATCGAGAAGTCCAATGGAATCATAGATTTCATGTTGTAGTAGTTTCAAATAAAGTAAAATGTTTAAAGTAAGGTTGTTGCATAAGGCGACAGTCAAGTGGTGGGAGTTGATTTCCTTGATGTTTTCTTTGCTGTTGTGAAGCACACGTCTGTCTATGTATCACTAGCCCTTATTGCATTATACAATCGTAGGTTTAAAGACTAGGAGTTTTTCATTTTCCAAGTTCAAAAATAATTTGGGCTTTGTTGACATTCTGCAAAGATCGAGTTTGGCCTGTGATAGGGCCTGGAGAAGAAGGTATGGTAAATATGAGTCAATGTGGAGATTTGTGGGGTGTTCTTTGCATTTATCGAACAGTTTTTAGGCACTCACCAAAGTCAGCCGGGGACGTAACGACGAAAAGCTTCTTGACGTTGTGACGACAAACGACGCCGTAAAGATGTGAATGAGGACATTGCAACATGACGACGTGTTTCCCACAAAAATCAAGTTTCTTCTTCCAGTTAAACTCTGTTATCTTTTCCCAGTTAAACTCTGATTACTCCAATAATATTTTAGTATGATTAGATCTCTAATCTGAGCCTATTTAAATGGGCATTGTATCCCTATTTTGAAAGGTCAATTAAAAGACAATTAAAGAAGTAGTACTATAAGGCTTTTCTTTTGGAGGCGACAAGATGTAGTCGCAAATGAGTTTTTGGTTAGAGTTTTTGTGATAACTATGGAGAGAATTCTATATCCTTTTTTAGAGAGCTCTATGAGAGTTAGGGTTTTATCTTCGTGTTTTCTCTATGAGAGTTAGGGCTTTGAATTCGATGTTTTGGGTTTGTACATTTAGTACATTTAGGTTTATTTTCTCTATTTTGTAATCTCGTTTGTTTACTCAGTCAATCTTCTCTACCTTTTCTATTTTGTTGTTTATATGGGTCGATCCCTAACAAACACCATTAAAAATAATAAAAATTTAAATATATAATATATAATAAAGTTATATAAATAATATTTTCAAAGGAATATAAATAACTTAGTGTTTGTAAATAAAATAAAATTTTCACTTTGACTAGCATAATTTTAGTTTTTAATTAATTTGGTAAATGATTTGACACTAAAATAGATTATTAGTGATATGTATTGCTTATTGTGGATTTAAAAATTAAAAACAAATAATTAAAAATAAATAGAACACATAATAATCTCTTAATCAGTTTATAAAATTTTTAAAAAAAATTATTATGAATGTAAAAAAAGGAAATTCAATTAATTCTTTCACATTTTTTTCTTATGAAAAATTAAATGTTCATAGTTTTTTCTTATATAATTACTGATTGAACAATTGGATTTTTCAAAGCCATATTTTTTAACTTTAGATTTAATTTCTAATTTTGAGGACCAACTTTGAGGACTATTTCTATGTACCTGAAGGAAATATCATATAGTTAACAAGAAGAGCAAATCTAAAGTGTTTTTTTTAAAGGTTTTCCCATTTTCTTTAGCAATAAAATTATAGTCAAAGGGTTATAAAAAATTATATCTGTAACACCCCTTACCCGTATTCGACGCCGGAACATGATACGAGGTATTATTGGCCTTAAACACAAGCAAACATACATTTTCGAGTCATAAATTTTCGTCCAAATTAAAACTTTTTTAAATCAAGCATAAAGTCCCTAACATGAGTCTATGTGGCTTAAAATGTACAATGGAAGAGGTTCGGGACTAAACCGAGAGCTTTGGAAAATTTCACAACACTTAGAAAATTTTTCATATTTTAAGTGCCACATGCTCGTGTGGTTTGGGACACACCCGTGTGGGTAGGCCGTGTGGTCACACACGTCCGTGTCCCTAACCCGTGTAACTTTCTGTTTGTCATCCAAAAACAAATTGAAGTCACACGACCAAGGCACACCCCCGTGTGCTTATGCCATGTGGTCGATTTAATTTTCATAATTTTTCATAAAATAGGTGCAGACTTCACACGGCCAGGGCACATGCCCATGTTCAAGACCATGCCGTCCACACAGATGAGACACACGCCTGTGTCTCTGCCTGTGTGCTCAATACTGAGTATTTTGTTTTGCAACAATTTAGGTGCAAGCGACACACTTCCGGAACACAAGCCCATGGGGCAAGCCGTGTGTCACACACGGCCTAGACACACGTCCGTGTGTCTACCCATGTGGACAAAAATAAGGCTACTTACTAAGCCGTTTTGTCACCCTTCCATGCACAACCTACACAACAACACATAGCACCATTCCAAGTATATACATTCAACCAAACTAGCCACAACCAATGCATCAATACCTCATTCACATGCTATCATTTATCATACACAAACATCACATATATCTCAACTCAATTCAAGCAATTTCCCACATCCATGAAAGACATCATCGTATGCATATATACTTAAACCAATATTAGGCAATTTCAATGGCCATTTACAAGATGAATTATCAACCATCATAAGCCAACACATTTGGCCAAATCAATTATGACACATAGTAAAATGACCAAGTCCCTATACATGCCATAACTCACAATATTGAAATCATTGGTACCCAAAATATTAAGTTGATAGTGTGACTGGATCTCCGACAATCTCCGATCCCCGAGCTGGCTTGGTGACACTATAAGACAAAGGAAAGAAAGTAGGAGTAAGCTATATAGCTTAGTAAGTTCCCATGCAAATAATAAGCATTATAAACTCACATTCAACATACAATTAACTTGAAGTAAATTAACATAAGTGTCATTATAAATCTCATAATCAAACTTACTCAATCATAACCTTACCGAGGGATTCATCACATATCGAGCTCATTAAGCATGAGTTTTATGTACATACCTGTACCAATTTACAACATACCATAGTCTTTCACAACTTTGAAATTCTCGTTGCATTTCTCGTTGAACCACTTGGGATACTAAAGGATACTCGGGAATCTCACACACATAGTACCATACCAATGGCATATCCCAGATATCGCCTTACATGGGATCTCATATCGATGCCAATAGCCCAGCTATGTTCTTACACGAATCCTCATATCGATGCCATATCCCAGATATGGTCTTACACGTAATCTCAAATAACCCTAATGTCATGACATTCGTATCCTATCTATTCTTAAGGTTCAACCGGGATTTCTCACTTGTCAAACTTTGTCGATTACATCCAAGGAGTCAATCATAATTCATACAATATTAAAGCACTTAAATCATAAATAAAACAATGCATTATTTACATACGAACTTACCTCGGTACAAAGATAGTAGAAATGGACCTAATCGTCCAACACTTTGTTTTTCCCTCGATCTAGGTTCGAACCTCGTTTCTCTTGATCTATAATAGCAAATTTAACTCATTTATTATTCATATTACTCAATTCAGTCCAAAAATTACATTATGGTAAAATTACATTTTTGCCCTTAAACTTTGACATATTTACATTTTAGTCCCTAGGCTTGTGAAATGAAATCTATTCAATTTCATCAAGACCCAATCCTAGTCGAACCTCTTTCATGCTTATAACAGCCCACATTTTCCATTTAATCACACAAATCTTTTTATAAATAGGTCATTTTGACATTTTCATCAAAATCACCTAGCAAAAGTTGTTTATCTAACATTAAACTTGCATAATCTACCATTAGACATCAAAATACACAAATATCTAACATGGATAAAACCATAGACCTTAATCATTTCTCAAATTAATGGTAGAAATAAATAGATCGAGTGATAACGACTTCAAAAATGTAAAGAGCGTTAAAAACGGGGCAAGAATGGACTTACAATCAAGCTTGAAAGTGGCCAAATGTAATAGCCTAATTTTCAGTGGTGTCGAGAATAGAGATTTGAGATCACTAAATCCGATGAGTGAGTAAAAAATTTAATAAATTAATACCTATGAGTCAAATGTGAATATAGAAGTATTTTTGAATTAGTGAATTTGGTGATTTAAAAGAATTAATTAGGTAAATTGGGTCGAGAATGAGGTATTGAGACCTCGAATTCATAAATCGAGACATAAATATTTTTATAAATATTTATGGAGTGTTAGTGAGATAGTATTAAAATTTTGTTAGAAAATTTTGACGTTTGGGTGGTTAATTAAATAAAAAGGACTAAATTAAAAAAGGTGTAAAAGTTGCTAAAAGGATTAAATAGCTCAATTGTCAAATGAGGAAGGACCTAAAGTATAAATAAGCCCAAATGAGATATTTTGGGCGGCAATAGCTGAGAAAAAATCAGGAAAAGGGTGAAAGAAGGGAAAAATTGGAAAATTACCAAAATTAGCTAAATAAAAAGGGAACCAATTGGAATATCTAGAATTCTCTTCTTTTTTTTTTCTTCATTCTCATCAGCCAAAACGCCATAGGAGGGGTTCTATAAGCTGGTATTCCATAATTTTTGCACCAAGTGAGTTAATCCTTGCCTTTTTCTTATAATTTTTGTGTTTTTAAGACTTTTACAACTAGGTCCTACTATTAAATTCATTAGTTTTTTATTTCATGGACGAAATTGAAAGTAATAATGGTTGAGTTCTGTAAGTTTATGATAAAATAGTATGAAATTGAAGCTTTAATTTGTTTATGAGATGATTTTATTAGGTAATTTCAATAGAAATTGATTTTTAGGACCTAATTGTGAAAATGTTTGGAATTAAAGTTTAGTGCTGAAATTCTGATTCCCAAAGGTTATAAAGTAATTTAAAGTGATATAATAAAGTGTTAATTGAGAAAAATCAGCTCAATTGAGAGGCTAATTGAGTAGGGACGAAATTATTATTTGTTAAAAGCTTAGGGGAAAAATGGTAATAAACATCTTGCACTAAAACGGTGTAAGCAATGGAATTTTAAATCATAATATATAATAAATTTTGTAAGACAATGCCAGAATGAATTCAGGTTCCCTTGTTCTGACTTTGAAAAATCATAAAAAATTTAATAAAAATAATTAGGGGCTTAAATTTATATGTTTAGAATCCTGAATGAGTCTATTTTCAATAGAAACAAACGGTAACATCATTCAAATCCTGGACAAGGAGATAATTAATTTTTAGTAAAGAAGGGTTAGAACTGTCAGACAACAGAACATGAGTGACTTTAAAGAATAAACTGTACTTATTGGTTAAACCAAAAATTATGAAAATTTTATGGTAAGAAGATATGTGAATATAGTTTTAGATAAAATTAGCGGATCTTAATTTGGAGTTCTGTAGCTCAAGATAAAAATAATTTAGTGACTATGACACGGATGGATAGCTTGAATATTCACATAAGTAAATAGTGAAAATTATGGATAATGTTACTTACAAGTGTGTTATTTATACTAAGGATGTAGATGGAGAGGAGGAGGAGGAAAATATACATATATATATGAATGACTTGTGTATAAATTGATCACATGCCCAATTATAATCTATAAATGTTGAATTAGAAATGATTATGAAATTATGATTATTGCTATAATACAAAAATCGAACTTGTGAGTTTATAAAACTAAATTTTAGTGACCATTTGTTAATATTATTAAATTTCAATATTATTTTATGAATGGTGATTACTATTTATGTATGTTAATTGTTGAAAATAAGTAAATTATGTACAAAAGTTATGAAATTGAACTGAGTATTTCGGAGGAATGGAATGCAGGAAATGAGTACGATCTTTCAGTGAAAAAGATAAATTGACGGTAAATTACCCAAGTAAATCAGGATTCAGCATTTGTTGCGAATTCTCGTGTTTGCTTTCCGTTTAGCTCTTACGAGCTTTCGTTAACTCATATGAGTTTCAGTTAACCCTTTTGGGGTTTCAGTTCAGCTCTGATGAGCTTCAGTTAGCCTTCGGGCTTCCGTTTAGCACTTGTGTGCTTCAGTTAGCCTTCGGGCTTCCGTTTTAGCACTTATGTGCTTCAGTTAGCTTTCGGGCTTCCGTTTATCACTTGTGTGCTTCAGTTAGCCTTCGGGCTTCCGTTTAGCACTTATGTGCTTCAGCTAGATTTCGGGTTTCAGATCACGATGTACTCAAATTCGTAAGCCTTTCCTTAAACGGACAAGTTGGTAAGTCGTAAATGTAATGTGTGAAAAAAGAAATGTAAGTAATGTTATCATTATTATTATTGAGCTCAATTATGTGATTTCGTCATTCAGAGATTGTGTTTGACAAGATATGTTAGTAAATTATGAGTATGTGAATCAAAGTGACAGAATTTAAACACCAAATTAGGTTGAGCTCATTCACATGAATTTGTCATTTGAAATTGTGATTGACAAGAAGAAACAGTTAAAGCATTGCATGCTTATGAATGGTTACACATAATTATCTGAAAAATAAGAAAAATGACGGTTATTGATATATGGAGACATGAGACATTGATATATGAATGTGGAATATGTTTGATAAATGTGTTCATTTATAATTACGGAATTATGTACCTCATGTGTGCTATTTGCATAAAGATGATATTTCAAATACTTTGGTGAGTAAAGCTTAAATATGAAATAGTATGAAATCGAGACAAGTTGTTATGAAAATATATTTAAATTATCTGTAAGTGTTTCGTACTCCTCGGTAATGCCTCGTACTCTATTCTAGCGATGGATACGGGTAGGGGGTGTTACACCAAACCCTAGCTATGACTTCCCTTCTAATTTTTGGCACAAGCATGAAGAAGATGGAGTAAATTTTGGCTAGGTTTTTGGTTTTTAATTCATTTAATTACCAAATGACCAAAATGCCCTTTTCTTAAAACACTAAAATTCTCTTACCTCATGTCTATTTTTTCCAACTTAAAATAAAATGGTCTAATTACCATCTAAGGACCGTCAATTTAAAATTTCATAGCAATTAGACACCTCTAGCATGCATAACTTAACTTTTGCACTTTTTACAATTAACTTTTGCACTTTTTACAATTTAGTCCTTCTTGCTAAATTGAGTGCTCAAACGTCAAAATTTTCGAACGAGATTTTCATGAAATCATTCCATAAAAATGTAGACTATAAAAATATAATAAAAATAAATTTTTCTACGTCAAATTCGTGATTCCGAAACCACTATTCCGACTAGGCCCTAAATCGGGTTGTTACAATATCTAGAAGAAAATAATGAAAAAAAAAGAAATAAAGTTTGAAAAAAATAAAAGGAAATAAAGTTTCAAGATAAACTCATTGGTATCAGGAATTGACTCGGAGTACGACTTGTTAATTGAAAGAATTTTTTTTTTCTTTTTGGATTTTACAATTTTATAGATATGGACAGCCTCTGTTTTAAAAGCTAAAAGCATTGATTAGGAAGTTTGAGGGTCAAATTGATAAAATTTTTAAATAAGAAGGGTTAAATTTATAGAATTATTTTATATTAGAGTCAAATTGATAGAATATATAAGTATTGATGACTAAATGTGTTATTATACTAGTTAGAAAAAGGTTTTACATTATCAATTTAACAATTGGTGATCAAAACAGGAATAAATTTAAACGTTAGTGCTTAAATTAAAAAATTTTAAAATTAAGTGATCAAAACAGAAATACGGGTAGCCATTTGTATACTTTACCTTTTATCTTTTTATCTAAATTGTTTTATCAGTGATTTATTTTTTAAAATTCAAGTATATTACTTTTTTTTTTCAATAATATTAATCAGTTAGATATATTAAAATAAATTCTCTTTGGATCAATAGAAGGATCTCTAATCAAATTTATACCACCCAATTAAATAATGTTAGTCGGTCAGGAAAAGGAGGCGCTTGGAAACGTCATGGAGGACTCTCTCTTGGCTCCAACGTCGACAGAAGATGTCCCACGTACTTTGAGAAAATTCAAGCGAACTCGTACGATTTCTTATGGTCAGGAGGATTTGGTTGATGCTTGTGAAGAAGGGATGGTTGACGGTGGGAGTAGTCCCCAATCTCAAAATGCATCGTATAGGGATCGTTTGGTTGGGTTAATCCATCCCAACAACAGACTTGGCAGGATTGGGATGTTGAAGATGTTGATGGTGATGTTTGTTTTAATGATGTTGTTTCGGATTCGGAGGAAACAGTTGTTTCTGGTGCTCGTGCGTTCTTTTCGGTGGAGGAAAAACGGGAGATGCACAAGCCTTGGCGCACTGCGTTGATTGTAAAACTCTTGGGGAAAATCCTGGGAATCAAAGCTCTCTCTTCCAAAGTGCAGCAGCTCTGGCGTTTGGAGGGGAATTACAAGATCATTGATTTGGATAATGACTATTTCTTATTCAAGTTTCAACAGAAATCATATTATAATCATGTCCTGGAATGAGGTCATTAGATCATTAGTGGACACTACCTTACTGTTTGTTAGTGGTTTCTGAATTTTCAGCCAAGTTGTGATAAGATTGAGTTTCTTATTGCTTAGGTTCATTTTCCAAAATTACCTCTGGAATATTACACAGTTATGGCAATTTGGAGGATTGTTTCTTGTGCAGGGAGGGTAATTCGCATTGATTGGAATACGGAAGATGTTCAAAGAGGAGGATTTGCAAGGGTTTGTATTGATTTCGATTTAACCAAACTATCGTGTTCCTCTATTAGTCTCGGCAAGGTTTGTCAACGTGTTGAATATGATGGGCTACAATTGATTTGTTTTTAGTGTGGTAAGTTTGGTCATAGGAAAGACTTATGTCCTATGTCTACTATTGCTGCTTCTGGCACTGATAAGGTTCTTTCTTCTCCGACTCATGTTGCGTCGGACATGCCTTCAAAAATGCCATTACAGCTGACGGAAGCGTCTTTTGGACCTTGGATGCTAGTGCAACGTAAAACGCGCAAACCAGTGAGAGACCCAATTTCAAATGGCAAGTCTTCGATTGGGAGTGATTTTCGGCATGACATGGGGAGATTCTTTGCCTTGAATCATGCGGTTGATGATTCTGGTAATAATGATAAGACTAAATTTAAGGCTACGTTGAAGGATTTTGTTAAGCATAATAAAAGTGGTTTTAAAGCTAGGATGAAAAAAGACTAGAAACCGAGGAAAGATGGGGGGATTAAAATTCACCCTAGAAAATAGGAGGATCATCTGAAGAAACAAGGTGAGAAGTTGATTGATAAGTCTAAGAATGTTGTGCTTGATTCAACTCCTTTGGCATGCCTTTATCCGAGCTTTCATTTTAAAGCGGGCACTTCCAAACGGCTTGTTTTAGACCCAGCACGTTTAGGCTCTTTAATTGGGCCACCTTTTGATGTTAATATCACTGATAAGGCTCCTTCAAATCCTATAGTCAATTTAAATCATGTTCTTTCTCCTTTGAACGATGTTGGTAAACTGGCCTCGTTTGTTGTATTGAAGGATATGGCTACATCTTCTACGGGGTTGGTTTGTAATGAGTCTTCTTTAGTATAGTCTAGTGCGAACAATGTAACTTTTGGTAGTGAGGCAGCGCCCTTGGTGTCATTTATGCAAGAATGATTTTGCAAGCTTTGGCTTCTTGCTTGAGTTGTTATTTTTCATGATTTTGTTTTGGAATTGTTGAGGTGTTGCTAGTTTAGAAGCTAGGCGCAACATAAAGGAGCTAGTTCAGTTACATAGAGTTCAAATTTTGATTATTGCAGAACCACGTATTAGTAGAGGGAATGCTGATAAAGTTATTCAAAATTTATGGTTTGATAATCACATGAAGGTGGATGCGTTGGGGTTTTCTAGGGTATATGGGTTCTATGGAAGTTATCTGTTGGTAGTGTGGAAGTTGTTTGCCGAAGTAGACAATTTATTTCCCTTATTATTGATGATGGAAAGAAGTTGTGGTGGGCTCTTACAGCGGTTCATGTAAGTCCAACACCTTCGATTTAGGATTTTTTTTTTTTTTTTGGAATTATCTGTAGGATTTTTCAGATTTTGACTCTGTGCCTTGGCACCTTATCGGTGATTTTAATCAGATTTTGTCTTTAGATGAGAAACAAAGTGGAAGACCTGAGTCTTTTAGGAGAATGGATCAATTTCGGGATGTAATGGTTACCAAGCAACTTATACAACTTGATGCTAGTGGATGGAGATTCACATGGAGTAATGGTTAGTATGTTCATGGTCTGATTCGTAAGAAACTAGATAAGGCTTTTTGCAATGTGGCGTGGCTGCAAACTTTTGAGGATGTCGTTGTTAGAAATCTCCCTCGTTCGCATAGTGATCACTGCCCTGTTGTTGTCTCTCTTTGTGGTTCTAATGTTATTAATAGAGAAGCATGTCCGTTTCGTTTTGTTATGGCCTAGCAGACTCCTGCTGATTTCTCTGCTATGCTTCAAGCTTCTTAGTGAGATAATGTTGAATTACCTGATTCGTTACTTTCTCTTCAGCTTTCTCAAGATGAATGGAACAAATCTATTTTTGGTAATATTTTCAAAAGAAAAAGACATCTACTTGCTCGTTTAGATGGTGTTCAAAAGGCTTTGGAAATTTGGCCTAACCCGTTTCTTTTTAGACTTGAAAAAGATCTTATGATTGAATACAACATTATTTAGGTTCAGGAGGAATCTCTTTGGTACTAGAAATCAAGATCTCAGTGGGTGCAATTTGGTGATAGGAATACAAAAAATTTTCACACTACTGCATCGGTTAGGAGGAATTGAAATAAAATTCTTGCTTTAAAATCAGATGATAGAGAGTGGATTTTAGACCCACAAGTGTTACAACAGATGCTCATCTCCCATTTTCAATCTGTTTATCAGGAGGAACCTATTGATTTAAACTTGTCTTAGTTTTGCTCGAGGACAACTGTTCCTTTAGGTGATCAACTTGCTCAACTTTTGCATATTCCTCACGATCATGAAATCCATTCAACTCTTAAGTCTATGGTTCCTTGGAAATCCCCTGGTCCTGATGGGTTTCAAGCGGGATTTTACCAGCTATTTGGGGTGTGGTGCGACATTCTTTATGTGCTTTTGTTAGGAATGCTTTCATGATAAGTTCCTTTGATGAATCTTTAAGAAGAGGTTTGGTGGTGTTGGTGCCTAAAGTTGGGAATCCGGAGAAAGTTTCTCAATTTCGTCCTATTTCACTATGCAATGTAACCGCCAAGCTGCTTTCAAAGATTTTGGTGAATAGAATTCGTCCTATGTTGAAAGATCTAATTTCTACTACTCAAAGTAGTTTTATTCAGGGTAGAGGGACCATTAATAACATTATTGTGGTTTAAGAGATTGTCTACTTTCTAATGAAAAAGAAAGGCTAAAGGGGAGGTATGATTTTGAAGATTGATTTGGAAAAGGCTTATAACAGGATAAATTGGGACTTTCTGCGCTGGGATTTAATGGATTTGGGGTTACCTTCTTCTTTAATCTAGTTGATTATGTTTTATGTCACTTCAACAGAGATGAATGTTATACGGAATGGGGAAAAGACGAAGTATTTTAAACCTTCTCAGGGTTTAAGACAAGGTGATCCGTTGTCTTCATATTTATTTGTTCTTTGTTTGCAAAAACTGTCTGATATTATTGATCAAGTAGTTGATAATGGGGGTTGGACACAACTTTCTCTATGTAGGGGGGACCCTCTGTCTCACATATTTTCTTCGCAGATGATTTGATCCTAATGGGTGAAGCTTCAGCCGAACAGTGCAATTTTATGATGGAATGTCTTAATCGGTTTTGTTCTTTTTCAGGACAAAAGGTTAATTATTCTAAATCTCTCCTTTTTACCTCTCCTAATGTTCCTGTTGAGGGGGTTAAGGGCATTGCTAGCTGCTCTCAGATATTTCATTGCACTGATCTTGGGCATTATCTTGGTGTCCTGTTGCACTCTGGTCATGTCACCAAGCATACCTATGCTTATCTTTTGGATAAGGTGAAGAAGCCCTTGGCATCTTGGAAAGCTAATCAACTTTCTTTGGTAGGGAGGGCAATTTTGGTGCAGTCAGTTACTAGCTCTATAGCTCTCTATACCATGCAGACTTCACAATTACCTGTTTCAGTGACCAAATAATTGGATTGTCTAAGTCATAATTTCCTTTGGGGTTCTTCTCCGGAGAAGAAAAAATTGCCTTTGGTTAAGTGGGAGACTGTGTCAAGAGAAAAGCAAAAGTGGTCTGAGTATCCGTCGTTCAGCTTCCATGAACATAGCTTTTCTTGCTAAATTGGGATGGAAATGAGGACTTGGCTCTTTTGGCTCAAGTGTTGCGATCCAAATAATTGAAGGGTGATAATTTCCTTAATTTTAAACCTAAATCAAATTCATCCCATACTTGGAGGAGTATTCAGTCTTCGAAAACTCTTGTTCATAAGGATTGCGCATGTTTGATAGGTGATGGTGTTGCTACTTCCTTTTGGTATGATAAATGGTTGGGCAATGGTTCTATTATGGGGAATTTTGCGGTTGATGTCTCCCATGAATTCCATCACTTAAATGTTAAGGACGTGGTCGTGGACCCTAGTTCTTATAAAGAGCTGGTAGATGCCTTGCCAGTTGAAGTCCGGGAGTAATTATCAATGGTGCATGTTTTGGACGGTGAGAACGATCGCAACTTTTGGAATGCCTCTTCCGATGGTAATTTTTTTGTCTCCTCTGCCTATAAATTGTTGATGTCTAATGCCTCTATCAATGGTTTTTGGATGAAAATTTGGAAGTTGGATGTTCCTCCTCATATTCGTTTCTTCTTGTGGCTGGTCACCCATGACTGTCTGCTAACTAAGGCAGCATGTGTTCGTCGGCATATTACCAGTGATGCAACTTGTCCTAGATGTGGGGTGTCATGAGGAAACTATGTTGCATGTGCTTCAAGCATTATGGTCATATCATCTTCATGGTGGAAGATTATTGCATTTCAACTCATGCAATTTGAGTGAATGGCTGCGTGTGAATTGTTTTAACAACTCCTTCCTAGTGGAACATTCGGTTATTTGGTCTCAATGCTTTGCTTTTACTTGTTGGCTGATATGGTGGTGGAGAAACAAGGTAGTGTTTGTTGGAGATTTTCAATGGCCAGGTAATGCTTCCCACCTAATAGCTGCTAGTATTTGTAATTTTAATAGCCATGAGGTCAATCTGCAACTGCTTAATCACCGAGTTAATTATTTTATTGCTTGGTCTCGGCCACCTCCTGGCTCTGTCAAAATGAACGTGGATGCTGCAGTTACTTCGAATCCTGGAGGTCTAGCCATGGGTGGTTTATGTCAAGTTAATGATGGTTCTTGACTATTTGGCTTTACTGGGAAATTAGGATGTCGGCACATCACTAAAGCTGAGTTTTATGCTATTTATAATGGTCTTCATCTGGCTTGGGAATATGGCATAAGAAATCTTGTTATTGCATCAGACTCGCTTGTGTTGTTCATAAAATTTTAAGCCCTTTGCAGCAACATGATCTTCTCTCCTTAGTGATCTAGAATTGTGAAGCGCTGCTTTGCCGCAATTGGAATTGTAGTCTTGTTCATACTTATGGTGAAGCTAATATGTATACTGATTTTTTGGCAAGTTGAGCTTTTCAAGGGCCTTTTGACGTCACTAAGTTAGTTCACCCTCCAAGAATCTTACCAAAAATTATTCAAGAGGACATGATTGGTGTAGCTAAGCCTAGGGCTATTATTAATTAAAGTGATCTTGACCCTCTTATGTACCAATATATATATTGTTTAATGAATTAAAAATAATGAAGACAATAAATCACATGTTACATATAGAAATTAGTAAACCTAATAATTAAAGATTAAAAAAAAAGAAATGTTTAAGGATTGAGAAGACAAGTTAGGCATTGTATAAAAAGGGGTAAAAATTAAAATTACTTATTTATTAACAATAGATAAATAAAAACATATAAAATCAATTTTGTATCAATTAGATAAGTGTTTTACTTTATTTTTAGTAAAAAATAAATCTAAACACAACTCACACACAGAATTTAAATTAGGATAAATATACATATAGTTTACATATGATTTATACAAAGTGAAGCTTGAACCTAAATTATAGGATGAGCAAAATTCGATTTAGTTCGAAAAAATTGAAAAAGAATTCAAATATTAAGTTAATGAATCAAGTAATTTGAACCAACTTGAATAAGTAATTCAAGCCAACTCGAATAGGTTCGAGTTAAATTTTATAATTTCAATAACACGAATAATTCGAATAATAAAGTGTTGTAAATCCTGCTTTGGTCCTTGTCAATTTTAAAAATAAACAAATTAGTCTCTTTCAACAAAATTACAAAATAATCAAAATAATTTTTAAAAAATAAAAATGTGTATAAAAATTACAAAAATTATATTTTTTAAAAAATATAATAAATTTTAAAATTTTTCTATAATAATAATTTTGAGAACTAAATAAATTAATTAATAATTTAAATTTATGATAATAAAATATCTGTAACAAGATTTTAATTTAACATATTTAATTTATAATTTAACTCAAACAAATTTACTCTATTTAACTTGATTCAAAAAAAATTTAAATCTAAATTAAAATAATAAAATAAGACTCATCAGCTCAATTAATTTAAATTTTTTTTTTACTTTATTCGATGCAACACTCTCACCCCTAACAAATCATCAAACATAGCATCAGCTACAAGAAGTGGAGTTAAAACCCTAAGAGAAGAGCTGCATAAAGTAGCATTGAAAAGAAAAACAGTCGGCCTTGCATTTATTTCAGCACTGCCTTCTCTAAAAGTCACAAATGCAGATAAAAAGGTTGCATTAACTTCAATTTCAAGTCTTCCTCAACAACCCCTAACTCAAGCTCTTGAAACATGACCATTTTGCCCCTTTTAAGCTCTGCCCAAATTTCCCCTTAAACAATCTACTCTGCGATGATTATCGTGTTTGATAAAAAAAAACTACCTATAATTGTTTTATCATTTACAAAAATATTTTTAAAAAATCCAATTTGATTTTTAAAAGCTGATTAGAAAACTTGGGTTGCAACAAGGATGAAATCCCAGATTATCTCATTTCTAAATGATCACCATCAAACAAATTTAAAGTACAGGTACACCATCCATCCTAAATCATGTCAAAGAGCTAACATTGTTTCTCCACCTGACACAACAACACATATCTTTCCGCAAATTTTTTAATCTCACGCAGTTAAAAACACATCAGGCTTTGATCCCCTCTCCCCCATCCATGACAGGGAAAGAGCAAAATATCACCCATAACTATAGTTAACAGCATTTCGGGTTTCAGCTAAAATGATTTCATGTGCTCGGTTCAGCCTCCTTTTTCTCTGAAGATCCGATGCCATGCTCCTCAGGCTTTGCATCTCCTTCGGCCTTGTCATCTGGCTTTGTCACTTCTTGCCCTACATTTGGACATAAATCAGCAACATATTGCCATGAACCAGCATAAGGAGAAGAGATAATCACTTGCAAAGTATCACCATTAAAACATTGCAGCATTCTTACCTTCATCATCACTGTCCTCAAACTCATCCATGCCACCCATGCCACCCATCATGTCGCCCATGCCGCCCATGCCGCCCATGCCGCCCATGCCGCCCATCATGTCGCCCATGCCGCCCATTCCCCCAAAGTTCTGGACAACACCATAATTGCATGTAAGGAAGGAAGTCTTAAAAAACTAATGCTAAAATTAGAGATTGTACATAAAACATTATATATTGATCCCATACCGAGAAGTCCATTCCTCCTAAGTCGAGATCACCAAGACCTACTCAAAATGTAAAAGCAAAGCAATAGATTGTCAGTTTGGAATGCATCAGCTTTTGCATTAATTCAATCTGAATATAGAAACATACCCTTGTCTTCATCTTCATCCACCCATTTGTCCCAGTCCACTTTGACGTAATGGGGGGCTTTGCCATCCCCGCGCAATAATTTTTTCCACCACACTTTTTCAGCCTTCTCCAAGATGCAGAATATGCTCCTAACTCCGACATTAATTTTGCTTTCCTTTTTTCAAAACAAAAATAACACAATGTCAAAACATTAAGTGATTTGATGAATATTCATCCTAAAGACATGAACACATCAAGGGCATATGAATATGCAACACTAACAGCGAGCTCCAACAAGAATTTAGACTTAGCACTGTAAAGTCGATTGAGAAAACAAAAGATGAAACACAATTTAGTTTTTGTAGAAAAGCTTAAAGGATGTTTCATTCATTGATTGTCGAATATAAATAGTAAAATAACAATATGTTTCCTCTCATGTTTCCCTTGCTAAACACACCAAAAATTCATTTTCTTCCACTTTTCCACCCTTCTCAATTCATCCATCTGCTTTACTGTTCAAGCAAGCACACCCGTAAAGTAAAGACGATGCAAGTGCATGAATGTGTGTCAAATATGTTAAAAAGATAGTTGAAACATATAGCATGATCTAACAGAAATTATGCTAATGCAATCAAAATGAAGTGAGCCGTACACACTAAGGAGCTAAAGGCTAGCAATCAAATATGTTGAATTTACTTTAAAAAGCAGCATAATACCATCATAAACGACCATCAAAAGATTCTCAAATACCCCTAAACAGATGGAACACTAGACCAGAATCTTACCTCCACGTTGACCTTATCAAAAAGATCCAACTTCAACTCATATGTGTTATTGTCAGTTCCAGCAGTAGCAGAGAAATTAAACACTCCTTCCGGCTCAAGGTTAACTTTTGCATTCTTTGAATCAGGTAATAGCA
This sequence comes from Gossypium longicalyx, assembly GCA_025698465.1. NCBI lineage: Eukaryota > Viridiplantae > Streptophyta > Magnoliopsida > Malvales > Malvaceae > Gossypium > Gossypium longicalyx. Next base: position 20,660,859 of record CM047006.1, read on the forward strand.
CCGTAATGAAAACCTTATCGGTTCTTTGTGCCCATTTCACCTCAGGATGACGACTGCCAAGAAAGAATCATAGTTAAAGAAAGCAAAAATTCAAACTAAAATATACCAAAAGAAAACAACCTAATCAAAACCCGCTACAACATTTCTCCCCAATAATCAATAAAATAACCTAATTAATAACTTTAAAAAAAAATCCTATACAAAGAAAGTTCCATGCTGATAGAAAACATCCATTAGTGCACAACGCAAAAATACCCAAAGAATATATATTAAAAAAGGAATACAAATGGTAACAGCTTGATACCAATCAAATCAGTTTAGGACAAAGATTCGAAACATGAAATGAGTTAAAGAGAACAAGAAAGATTGTTAAGCTTACCTCATGGTTTATACTGGGTAGTTGAGAGTTTCTTGAGAAGGAAAGATAGTAAAGAAATGTAAAACCCTAATGGAAGCAGAAAAGAATAGGCGACGCTAATTTTAATGAGGAGGAGTTCACATAACAACGAAGTGGACAAAAATTGCCCTTTGGGGGTTCATAATATGGGGGTAAAATCATGGCTGTTCTGGTACTTTCAAGTCTAGATATTTTTAATGGTATTGTGTGGAAAGTTCTATTACTATCCTTTATTGCATCAGTGTCGTTTGATTTGATTTTGATGGATTGGACGCTTCACATTCAAATCAGTACTATATAAATGGGCTCCTTAGTCCACTGGTTTAATTAAGCTCGCCCCACCTCGTTTTGGACCTTTTGGATTTGGGTTCAAGATTTCAGTGAGAAAATTTATCCATGAAATAGGGTTTTTTTTTTTTTTATATATTAAAAATTATGACCACCGTTGATTAAGCTCCCGACGTAACCTTCCAAGACTAATTTAGTTGTTACCAAATAAAAAATAAAAAAACTAATTTAACTTATATAAATATAAATTCGCATCATAAAATTGTGGATCGGATTTTAGTTCTATTAATATCGATATACAGGAATATTTGAGTTTAAACGCTGAACAACCTATAAGGAAAAAATCCAGAATTAGGCAATTCTTCATCGTCTTCTAATACTTTCATCGTTTTGTCTTTTGCTTTTCCTAGCAACTCAGATGCCCTATCCTCGTTTGAACCCTCATCATTGTCGTCACTACTTCTATCACTGCTACTACTACTGTCCTTAACAGTGTCAATTTTTCTTGTCAAAAGAGCATGTCGGTGTAGCTGTTCAGCCATAGCCGCTCGAGTACCTTCATCCTGGGCATTCAAGCCTCGTTCCAAAATACGCCTTGCCCACTTTGACTTATTTTTGTGCTTCAAAGTCATTCGCTCCTGCATCATCAAGAAATAGAGAGAAAAATCAAGATTCAACATCTGTTATTTATTATTTTTGGTAAACCACAGATGAAAGAATACTGTTTGAGAATAGAATTTATGACAATCAAGGAAAATGATTGATCACCTCAGCCCGTTTGAACTCTTGCTTCCTAGCCTGCTCTTTGGCTGCCTTTGGATCCATCAGCATTTCTGCAGATTCCACTTTCAGTTTATCCTTATTCTTTAAGCGATGATAGGTTTTGGACTTGATCTTTTTTATGCGCTTCTGCTTCTTTACATGGCGGAAAAGAAGGCTGCGCATTTGAGTAACATGATCCCGTTGCTTCATATAACATTATGGTCTCAGTTGATTTCAACAATCTAGTCTGCACTTGTCAGAACCAAATAACTTGGAAAGACCTTTAAACTCTCCATTAGAAAAAAAAACATGACATAGCCCCAAATCCACAGAAAACATACTATCTGCATTCAGACATTAAACACCAATGTACGCTATGTTTATCCTCTCCAATTTCTCTCCATCTACCTTCGGCAATGGAGCTTGAACAGATGTAGACTTTCTGTTGATCTGTTGCACTCTTTTTCTAAGTCTGCTATACCCCAGTTTTCCTTGAATAGGATCCAAAAGATCTTCAAGTGTAATGTGGCTGTCACCCTCTGTTAGTACAAAAATTTCGGTGAGGAAAATCTCGAACACATAAACGAAATACGAATAACAGCTCGAGCAGAAAACGAGGAAATAGAACAATACTTCAAGGCGTATATTAATGTCACTTTTTTTATTGTTTTATTTGCCCCACTTATATTATGTTGTATAAAAGAGTTAATTAAGGATCTATGTTTTACACTAAGAGAAACAGTCAACTGAGCACTAAGTACTGAGCGGAGTATAATAAGGATATCAATTTCTATAACTAATTTCTACAGTAATATTTTATAAAACAATCTAGGAATATAAAAGATGATGGGGGATCAGAAAGAAATTTTTTTCTATTTTTTTGGGTTGTCATGCAAATGAAACTTCACTCCTATTTATAAGAGGCCTTATGCCTCTTCATAGGGATATAACTACCCAAATGGATAGTCATATATTTAGGAAGAAACATAATTATTCAATAGATATCTACTTGAATAATTATGACTATGTGTTATTAATTAAGTGGAATAACTTTTGGTAACTTATAACTTTTAATTTGTAACTATTGGAACACTATATATATTTTAAAAATGTTCCAACAATCTCCTTCTATTTTTAAAATATTCTAAACTTTGATAATCTTGGAAATTAATAGCATAAATGACGGTTTCTTATGATTAAACCTTCACTTAGTAAAAATATGTTAAAGTTAATCAAAATGGCATGGAAGACTATGCTTTGAACCAGCTATTTCATTTGATTAATCAAACACATCTCACACAATGATTTCAACACAAGTCAATGCACAACATCCAGGGACACCATTATAGCCATGTGTTTGTAACCTCTTTTCACGAGTGCTGTCAGAGCAAAGCCCTTGAGCTACTAGAAGTGATCATAGTTCCACTCACATAAGTAGATCCCAACAAGAGTGTTTCCATAATTATAACACTAATATATTTATGTTATGTATCTATTAAGAGTAGAATATTCATTGTTCCCCTTATCGTGATGGGTACCTAAGACTTTTTACCTAGGGATGATAAATTATTTTATAATGTTAACTGTCACATATTGATGATATATTTTGTCTCATTGAACTCAAAACTTGACACTATACCAAGCGTTGAGTTGAGTTTCCATCATGGGTAACTCAAATATTATAGGTTTGTACCTCATCCCTCAATTTCTAAAATTTCAACATAGCTATGTTAATTATCCATACTATATGGTGAAACTTTATATTTATTTGTTCCTTGAAAATTTGCAAGATCAACATCCCTACCATGTTCAATTACTCATTCTTTTGCAAAAGAATGCTATCAAGGATATTCTTTCTATTATGGTCAAATTATATTGATCACTTTATCTTTTCTTATCATGACGATTTCATTTTTGGCTACTTTATTTATTTCTTAATACCCAAGAAATTAATTTCACAATCACCAAATATATGAAACCATACATCATGTCTTTTTCACTAGATAAGGTGTTGTAAAAAAGCCTCGAATCCCTTGGTGAACTAGACAACATATTTGCCATTTGTCATAACTTCTTTTCAAAGTTAGTACATGAATTTAAAACATTTCTTTTTTCATTCATAGCTAAATAATAATGGTTTTTTTTTCTTAACACACCATATTTATATGCAAGGGTGTAGCATATATAGTCACATTAGAGGACTATTAACTGTCCAATCAAGTGACTATAAAATCACACATTTATTCACCCTTCACCATGTACATTATCAATTATTTTCTGACTATGATCAAAACTTTCATTTTTAACAATGAAAATAATGTCTCATCAATATCATCCAAATGCTAGTTAATAATATCATGATTTGAATAAATAAATAATTTCATACCTCAAGTAAAATATATATCATGAAGAAGAAAGAATAAGAGTTTCACTCACAAATTAGATGGAACGAGTTATATTTCGATTCTCCTAACTTATTTTCTATTTATAAAGCATTGATAGGTGCTTAAATGATTATTTAAAAAGATATCACTTTTTAAGTTGCACTTTTGGTTTCAAGAAACCATTCATCTAACCTTTTAAAAGTATTCAACCTGGTGACGCAACTTTTCGATTTGGGAAGGCTCACCCGAATGGTCATAATACTTTTATTGAATAGAAGCATGTTCAACTAAATTTTGAACAATGTCATCACCATTCAAAATGAAAGTAACTTTTCGATCCATTAATAGACCCTTTCTCAAACGTGCATTTTCATTCCATCTTCTTTCTTCTTCTTTTTTTCTTGCAAGATATATAATATATCATATATAATTTTATACCAATCAGAATCACGCATCTTAAAAAGTCATGCATACAATGAACTAGTATTTGATTTTTTTTGTCAAGTAATTGATGCATGAGACACCCACATCTTTTGCATAATGCAATTCAATAAACACATAACAATTGAAATCTAATGTAACACGCTAAACCCAACCTTATATCAGGATTAGAGAATGGTGTACCACTACTTATAAATAAACTGACTTAAAATACATTTCAGCGGAAGCTTTGAATAATTCTTACAAATTATAGATGTAAAATATATTTTTACTGCTATTTTTCTAAGGTGAAAGAAATATCATCACTTTGAAATTAATACACAAGTCAAATGGTATATAAACTCAAATACGGTAACTTTTTCAACAGATTGTATTAGCTTAAATCCAAATTTTAGTACTTCATAAAGTTCTCGTTTAGTAGAGTCTTAATAAACAAAATTTCTTTATATACATCATTTTCAAAATACACTTAAGCGTCACCCCTATTAGACATGCATAATACAGACACAAAGCAGTTAACTCACAATCTTAACAGTTCTTTAGTGTAGTCCTGAACAAAGTCTTTCTTCTATAAGCAAATCTTGAAAAAGAGAAAGGAATAACAGAGTAAGTTCATTTGAATTTAGTAAGTTCCAAAGAGAAATCATACAATACATTACTTAGAACATTAATTGAACCTTTCTGAAGATCACACATGTATTACACAGAGTACGCCTACTGGCGTATACAGAACAGAGGCTGACTCAGTATGCCAACTCATCTTACTTTGGCGTATACTGTGTGCCAACTTAACATAACTCATACAAATCCAACTTCATGCCAGCCATGTACCCAGGATACAGAATCAGAAACGTATCTTTCAAACTTGTTCACATTCATTCTCCTATTAACTTCCCATATCAGTTTTATTCAGAACAATATGTTTTGTCGTGATCTGCCAATCCGGTTTGCAATATACTTGTCCTACTGAAGTTTACACAAACATATCTCCACTTCTCCTTCATCACATATCATATCGTATAATTTCATACACATCAAAAACAGATGATAGTGGCTTAAGTATGAAAAATGGTGCTTATTTCATGTCTCAATCAGACTACACTCACACTAAAAAATTTAGACAATAATTACTCATACAAATATTGTCACATCTTAAAAATCGGGTTATTAAAAATTGGGTTAATGAACCTAGAGTGGTCACGCCCAAATATTTTTAGATGATCTTTTACTCATTTGATAATAAAAAAGTATAAAGTATAGTGATTGAGTAATGGTGGAGTTGTCCTTAATGATTTGTGTTCGAATCCCTTCCCTCACATTATTTTTTATATGGTGCAATTTTGGTTCAAACCTGAGCAAAGGTCACACCATGTTTTTAAAATGAATGTTGTAGTTTGTGACTAAAGAAGTAAGTTGGCTTAGGGTTTAAGAGCTTAAATAATTTCTTAAGGGTCTTAGGTTCAAGTCTTCACACTCTTTATATTTTATTTTATTTTATTAGCAACTTTTGCATGGAAAAAAGCTTCCATAACCGTCCACTCCTAGTTACCATGCAAAGGAAGATTCTTCTCTTTTAACCAGTCAACTTTCCCTCTTAAACCCCCCTTTTCACTCCTACGATGCCTTTTTTGCTCCTTTGTCCCCTCAACATGCCTTTTGATGTTCATTTTTTTCTTTCCTCTCCATATTTGCCATCCCCCTCTTTTGTTTCTCCTTTCTCATTTTTTTACTCTTCATTTTTCTTCCATTTCACCTCTTCAACAAAGCCTTTTTCCTTAATTTCTTTCACATATTTTCCATTCCTAGCCAATCGCACCACCACCTCACCACCACATCTGCACCGCTAGACCTTCACTGCCATCATCACCGCCACACTGTCGCAGTGCCACTGCCATCGACCATCACCGATTTTCACAATTTTTTTCTTTTCTCCTCCTCTCTTTCGTAATCAAACTTTTTATTATTCAACTTCATATCTTGATTTTATTGAAAGGTTTTATTGTTAATCTTTTCTAATCTATCATTTTTATCATTTTATTTTAATCTCTCCATTTTTGCCACCCCCTCTTTTGCTCGTCCTTTCTCATTTTTTTTACTCCTTATTTTTCTTCCATTTCACCTCTTCAACAAAGTCTTTTTCCTTAATTCTTCCACATCTCTTTCATTCCTAGCCAATTGCACCACCACCTTACCACCATATCTCCACTGCTGGACCTTCACTGCCATCACTGTCTCCACACCACTGCAGTGCCACCGCCATTGACCACCACCATTTTTCACTGTTTTCTTCTTTTCTCCTCCTCTCTTTCGTAATCAACCTTTTTATTATTCAACTTTATATCTTGATTTTATTGAAATGATTTATTGTTAATCTTTTCTAATCTATTGTTTTTATCATTTTATTTTATTTGTTAGTTAAGAATCCTCCTCTTTAATCGAATCACCACAAGGATTGTTGAGTCTCTTTACTCTCGAGATTACATAAGTATTGGTAAATCCTCCAATTAGATTATTTCTTTATTTATTCTCGTTTGTTAAAGATTCTAACAAAGGTATTTCTTGTTCGTGCATGAAGCGTTTATTTGAAACCCCGGATCCATACTCCTTCCTTTGGAGGTGTTTACCATTGGGACCATTGATTAAGTAAGTGATTCAACTTAATCATTTATTCAAAAATATTATTAAAAATGTCAATATATTGACATGGTATTAACGTTTAACTAAGGATTCAAGGATTGATCTCCTCTCTTAGAGTTGGGAAACAAAATCGTTATTATCGAGTCATAATAATTCAAGTGTGGATCTAAACTGATACAAGTTACTTATATATAACATTAATAATGCCTAAGCAAAATATTATTATTTGATTTTTGATTTATGTGAATACTTAAAGTATTCTAAAACAAGAGACTAAATCCGCCTAAACAAAATATTATTATTTGATTTGTGATTTATGTGAATACTTTAAGTATTCTAAAAAGAGAGACTAAATCCGTCGAAATGGATTATACAAGTATGTTATTCTCATTCTCATGTTATGTGATATTATGGCATAATTGATTTTGCATGACAAATAAATGGTGATATTTCGATACCTTGAAATAATACATGAAACCCATGTTAAAACATACCTTGCATGATATTATATGCTTTGATTTACATGTTTCAACATACCCAATGTGATAAATGATATTTTGAAATGAAAAATATATATATATGTTCATTGTGGTCATATCACATGCATGGGGTGAGATATTGTAAGGAGGAAGAATTGGTGGCTTCATCCACAACCTACATGGCAGTTTATTTGCGAATATTGGTGGCTTCGTCCACAACCATGGTGATTTATCCATAACCTACATGGCAGCTTGTTTGGGAATATTGGTGGCTTCGTCCACATATTGGAATGTTTGGATGGATTAGTTCTAGGGAACTTTTTTTGGTGATTGGTTGGATGTTTTATAAAAATTTGCATAATTGTTTTCCAAGAACTGCACTACCATGATCATATGCATAATATTGATTATGTTGTACGATATGTATGTGCTTATTGTTATTTAACTTGTTATAAGACTCACACTGAGCTTTATAGCTCACTGACCTTTAGTTTTTTTATTTTATTTTACAGATAACCTCGAGGTTAGGATGTGATAATGACATTTGGAAGAGTTTCTCGGAATCATTTTTAAATTAAAGTAATTAAATTTTATTTTGTTATTTTGTTATTTTGGGTTTGTAATAAGTTTGATTATGGACTGTAGCATGGGACTTTACTTTGAAGATTTTTCATTTTGATTTATATGAATTACTTGCATGACACTAAGTTTTAAAAACTGCATAAATAAGTATTTGATTAATATTTTGAATGAAACTTGGTTTTTATTAAAACTTGACAAAATCACTCTTTTTCACTACGACAATGAAAACGAGTTTTAGACAAATATATGATTTAGTTTTTTTTTTGAGGTTTTAAATTAACTATTGATGTTTTATCGAATGTACATGAAATATTGATTTTTAGCAAAATGTGATTTTAGCAAAATGGTTCGTTGCGATTTTCGTAAAAATGTATCAATATTACATTTTTCCGCTACAATTTTGAGAAATAAGTTCTTAATAAAATTAGCCTTAATTTCAAAATTTATAGTGTTTACAAATGAGATTTCTAAAGAAATTTGATTTTATGAATTTAACATGTTTTTTTTAAATAGTGACAAATATCAAGTTCTTTAGTTTTGAATAAATGATTTTGAAATATGATTGAAATTATGAAATTTTTGAACAATGATCAAACTTTTACAAATAAAATACTGAAGTCATCGATTTATAAAATTTCTCAATTTCACTAGTTTGAAATAATTTACGCAAATGGTTTAAAAAAGTACGTTTGAAAATTACGAAAGATTTTCTGGGCCATTTCGGTGGCCAATATAGCTTTCCGAATTCGGCCATAGCATCTAGGTTGGGTTTAAGGTGTTACAAATATTTTCCATCCATTACTCACTTACACACCTTTCATCCTTTACAAAGGAAGAATACTTATCTTACACGAAATATAAAATAAAGAAACTACAATAAATGGAATTAAGAAAGAACTCACTAGAAACTCTAACATAGATCTATAAAATATCACTTGAACCTTCGTTATCTTCTTGAGATAAAATATAGATAAACATATCTCAATCTATTAAATCTAATCATGCATGCAAAAATCACAACACTTATACTAGAATTAGGAAGTTTCCTTCCTCACGCACCATTCTAACATTTATGCATGCAAAACGAAGAACACGTAATTGACATAAAGAATACCTTAGGGTTTATCAGTAATTACCAATAAGTTGGTACTAATGTATAAGTTAGTTGAATGCTACGAACTGTACTTCAAAGAGATTTTCTGAACTTAAGTTTTCAAAGAGTTGCGGAGAAAAATCGAGAAAGAAGAAGAAAATGTAAAGGTGTTCAGTGAAACCATCGCTAACCTTATATACTTAAGCTCGAAGACAATGATTAATGGAAAAATTAGATAATTCCACTAATTCTCTTGATTCACCTGATTAAGTGCTCTTAATTTAATTTAGGTCTTATCATCTACAGTAGTTTAGTTCCATTTTAACTAAATCTCAATTCAACTATCTAAATTATCATACTTAAATAATAAACAAACCTAAACAGTTGTGAACTTATTGAGTTCACCAAAAACATCTGAGTTGGGCAGATAATAAACAAACGAGTTTGCCAAACTACAGAACACTCCAAAACAAAGAGTTCACCAAACAACGCATACACACATAATCCTTTACTTAGTCAAAACATGTTACTTACTCACATCTATCATTATTTTACCAAAAACATATCAAACAATAACCAGATACAGAGATTTTGCTGGGCAGGTTGTTGCATCTAATTATATAATAAGAGAAAAATAATATATTTGACTACTTTTTCTTGCGAGAAATATTTTTTCTAAATCAAAATTTGACAAGATCATTGACCTTCATGCAACCACATTTGTTGATATTCATCCTCATAGTACCATGCTTGTAGTGGCATGTGAATGTGTGGTGAACAGACAAACCTTCTATAATTTCTCATAAATTGCAAAAATAAAACCTTAAAATTGTTAGTGCAAAAACTTCGGTGAGAAAAATCTCAAACACACAAACGAAATGTTGGAATCATTGGGAATTAATTAAAGTTTCTTCTTTAAACGATTGATTCATAAAATTTTATGGGTTTTATATTTCGGATATATATTGATTTTTGAAGGCTTATATTAAAGTATTTTTTTTGAATTTATAAAATAAAAAATTAAGGTTTTCCTTTTCTTTTATTTTTTTTCGATGGATTAAAAAAAAAGTTTGTAACATCCCGATTTTGGACTTAGTCGGAACAGTGGTTTCCGGACCACAATTTTGATGAGAAAAATTTCATTTTTATTATATTTTTATAGTCTATGATTTCATAGAATAATTTCGTGAAAATTTCGTTAAAAAATTTTGACGTTTGGGCACTTAATTTAGTAAAAAGGACTAAATTGTAAAAAGTGCAAAAGTTGAGTTCTACATGTTAGAGGTGTCTAATTGTCATGAAATTTTAAATGGGAGGTCCTTAAATGGTAATTAAACCATTGTATAACTTTTTGGATAAAAATGACCTTGGTTGGATAAAAGTTGAAAGAATAGTAAAAAGGACATTTTGGTCATTTAGAGGTAAAATGAATTAAAAGACAAATTTTAAACCCCAAATGTGTCCCTTTCTTCTTGTTTTTAGTAGAATGTACCAAGAGCAGCCATGGTTAGGGTTTGGTCAAGCTTCCAAGCTTAATAATTAAGGAAATCGAGATTTGCGCTTAAATCGGGAAAATACAAGGTTATGGGCTAAAATGGTAAATTGCCATTTCTAGATTCGAGAAATTTGATGGAATATGATATTTAAAAGAAATGAGTGGTTACTGTGTAAATGAGGTCCTGCATATGTTGCAGTAAAGGTTGTCCCGAAAAGGTAATCTTTTGATCTCATTATGAAAAGGAAATGTACACTTTGTGTGTACCATGTGAAAAGGGATAGCTTCGGCTATCGAATTTGAAAAGGTTAGGTATACATCGAATTTGAAAAGGTTAGGTATACTTTGTGTATACCACATGAAAAGGTTATGTACACTTTGTGTGTACACATGAAAAGGTTATGTACACTTTGTGTGTACACTTGAAAAGTAAAGGTATATTTTGTGTATACCATATAAAAAGGAAAGGTATACTTTGTGTATACCATATGAAAAGGAAAGGTATACTTTGTGTGTACCACTCAGAAAGAAACACACACCTCGAGTGTACAATTGAAAAAGAAAATCTAATACCCCAAAAATTTTTACAGTAAGATATTATCCTTGATATAGTAAAATAAGAAAATAAAGTGACAAAAAGGAAAATTTTGAGTTGTGTCAACCTTGGGAAGTATATTATGATATATTAATTCACGAAAGGACTAAATTGTAAAGATGAGAAAAGTCTTGTTGCACAAGATAAATACTTAAAATTTGAGGGGTTAAAGTATAAATATAAAAAATTTGAAGGACCAATAGTGCAAATATTTTAAAGATTGAATGATCTAGAAACTAAGGAAAATGGATGAATTAGGACCAAATTGAATAAGGTGAAAAATTATGAGGGACTAAATGGTAATTTTACCAAATTAAGTGATGACTCAAGGATGGAATTCTAAAAGATCATGAAGGGCAAAATGGTCAATTAAGTAAGAGAGAGAATTCTAGAATGTAATGATTATGTTGATGATATTTTAAATTAATTAATTAGATAAATATTATTTTATTAATATTTTAATGAGATATTTATTATTATTTTATTATTTATTTAGTATATAAGGAAGGAAAGATGAAGAATTATCATCCATCTTTCCATGCATATGCATGCAAACGTTTGAAGAGAAGAAAAGAAAGAAAGTTTTCTTTTCTTACAATTTAGTCCTTCCACCCAAAATTTATTATTTTCACCTAGAAATCAAAAGAATTTCCATAGCTACCAAGAGAGAAAAATGTTAAGGAGACTATGGAGAGTTAGAATATCAAATTGGATTCAAGGAATAGAAGCTGGAGGAGAGAGAAAATGAAGATGAAGATTAGAACAATGTAAGAACATCATGACTTCAATATATTTTTAAGTTTGATATTATTGAAAAAGCATGGGATTGATGTTAATGTAGAGTTTCCTTACATATGGTCGTATATTCTTGATATGTTAGTGAAGAGAAAATAAGAGAAAGTGATGAGAAATAGTGTAGAGAAAGAAAATAAGGGCGTTATAAACATGGTAAATAATATCTTGCACTAAAACAGTTTTCGACAGCAGCAGTAGTCTAACTTTAAAAAATCACAAAAAATTGTAAAAATCGAATTATAGGATTAAAAAAAATGAAATTAAATGTTATTGAGTCTAGTTTCTTATAGAAGAAATTTTGTAAGCAATAGAATTTTAAATCATGAGATATAATAAATTTTGTGAGACAAGGTCAGAATGATTTCGGGTTCTTCTATTCTGACTTTGGAAAATCATCAAAAATTGGATAAAAATAATTATGGGATTAAATTTATATTTTTAGAATCCTTAATGAGTATATTTTCAAGAGAAATAAATAGAAACATCATTCGAATTCTGTAAGAAGAGATAATTAATTTTTAGTGAAGAAGGGTCAGAACTGTTGGATAGCAGAACAAGGGTAAATTTAAAGAATAAACTGTACTTATTGGCTAAACCAAAAATTCTGAAAATTTTATGGTTAAAAGATACATGAGTCTAGTTCTAGGGAAAATTATCAGATCTTAATTTGGAGTTCTATAGCTCCAGATATAAATAATTTAGTGACTATGACATAGATGGACAACTTGAATATTCATAAAAGTAAATAATAAAAATTATAGATAATGTTATTTACAAGTGTGTTATATACATCAAGGATGTGGAATGGAGAGGAGGAGGATGAAAATATGTATGAATATTCATCTAGCATGGCTAATTTGCATGTTTTAGGCTCAGGGACTAAATTGAATAAAAGTAAAACTTTATGGGTAATTTTGTAAAAATATCAGAAATGACCAAATTGCATGAAATGTATTATTTTATTATTTAAATTAAAAAATTGAATGAAATTATTAATTTAGTTCAAGATCGGGAGAAAACATGTTTTAGGGATTAAATTGAAAAGTGTTGAAATTATGGAAAATTTTGATATTTTATAGAATTCATGGACTGTTATCAATATGTATGAGAATAATATCTGGAAATAAGGATTAAATTGCAAGAATTTTATTTTCCTGACCCTAAGGACGAAATCGTCATTAATTAAAAGTTTAGGGGTAAAATGGTAATTTTGCCTAGAGCATTAATTAAATGCATTAGAATATGAAACGAACGAAAATAATGATCAAATTTATTTATAAAGATTCGGACGACTCAAATGCGAGACTTGATTGTGGAAAAGAAAAGATATCGGATTAATGAAATTATAAACACAAACAAGCAATGAGGTAAGTTTGTGTAACTTGAATTGTATTTTTAAATACTTGAAATATGTTGTTATGTGATGAAAATATGATTTGAATGTTCAATACATGATAATTGATGAAATATTGATAATAATCGATATAAATTGAAAATAAATCCCGGTCAAATGGAATGGAATTCAGTGGATCATTGGAAAAGGAATTGACGGTAAAAAGGATCTAGCCCGGACGGGTGATCCTATCCTGATATAGCCCTCCCGAAGAATACGTGTAAAATGGATTTAGCCCGGACGGGTAATCCGAATTAGGGTCTGAATTTAGCCTGGACTGGCAATTCAGATCCAAGCTCATTAGAGTAATTGTCGTTGCAGGGGATTTAGCCTGGACTGGTAATCCCGACAATACTCTATGAGTTTATATTACAGGGGATTTAGCCTGGACTGGTAATCCTGCTGTAAGGATAAGGTTCGCGGGAGTGTGCTTTCTGAAATAAAATGTGTAAGACCATGGTTGAAAGATACCATGACAACATGATATGAAATGTGTAAGACCATGGTTGAAAAATACCATGGCAACATGATATGAAATGTGTAAGACCATGGTTGAAAAATACCATGGCAACATGATATGAAATGTGTAAGACCATGGTTGAAAGATACCATGGCAATAAGATATGAAATGTGTAAGACCATGGTTGAAAGATACCATGGCAACATGATATGAAATGTGTAAGACTATGGTTGAAAGATACCATGGCAACTTGACGAGGAATGAATAAGACCATGGTTGAAAGATACCATGGCAACGTGATATGAAATGAATAAGACCATGGTTGAAAGATACCATGGCAACGTGACATGAAATAAATAAGACCATGGTTGAAAGATACCATGGCAACATGAAAGAAAATGAGTAAGACCATAGTTGAAAGACACTATGACATCATGTCAAAGATAAATAAGACCGTGGATGGGAGGCACTATGACATCTATTAAACAATTGATATTCAGGTATCAGATGACGAATGGATATATAAAATGGTAGTGTGAAATGTTTACAAGAACTGGTCATATGGAAATATATATACAAAATAGTTGTATGAAATAATTATGAAGATAGATAAACGAAATAAGTATAAGTACATGGAATATAATTTATGTTAAGTTTGATATAAACTATTACCGGAATACATATACATAAAATATGTGGAAATGATGGAGCATGAAATATTGATATAATGAAATGATTGATATATATTTATGAAGAAACGGTAAGAGAATGATATGTTTCATGACATGTACATAAATGATTATCTTTGATATGTTGATACAAGAAAATTATGTAAGTAAAGACAATTATTAAACTCAAGTGTGACATGTCGAGAAAATAAGTATATCAATGTTGAATTTATATGAAATATGTGCAAGTATACTAACAGTGATGTTGTTTCACGCTTAGACAAGTGCCAAGCTATTGATTGAATGGTAACATGTTTAAGGAGCATTGAAATGGTAAGTACTTAGATGAAAATATAATTTAAGATTTTGCAATAAAAAAATTTCTATGATCCCTATTTAATTCCGGTTGGTTTCTAATGTATGTTTGGGCTTCGAGGGCCCAATAGAGAGACGTTATGATTATTTTCAAAATATGAATAATAAATGACTTAGAATTATCTGAAAATGTTCAGTAAACTCTAGTAATGCCTCGTACCCTATTCCGGAAATGGATACGGGTAGGGAGTGTTATAGAAAAGGTCTATAAAAAATTCAATAATTCAGCGGTAATGACATACATAGTAATATAAAGAAAAATGGTATGATAAATTCATCTATACTTAGTTGATACTAGTATGATGCATATGATTGTCCTGTTTGCATGAGTGGTTGTGCTAAGAGATAGTACGGGTACGTATTCGAAACTCATGAGTACATGTTTGACATGTGAAATGAAATGGATTTGTAAAAAGAGTGCAAATGAATGAGTGATATTTATGAGAATAATTTCTATGACAAGCTTGTGATAGTTATCATTATGTTGCACTAAGACAGATTAGGACAATAGCAGTGGTCTGACTTTGAAAATCTACTAAAAAAAGTGGAAATTGATTTAGAGGCTAAATAAAATATGGAATTAAAGCTTACTGAGTCTAGTTTCACATAAAGGAAACGGTGTAAGAAAAAGAATTTTTTATTATGAGATATTTGAATTCTTGTGAGACAGAGTTAGAAAAAGTTTGAAATGCCCTGTTTTGAATTGCGAAAATCACTAGAAATTGTAAAAAAATAGTTATGAGTTATAAATCATATAAAAAAATCCTTAATAAGTCTACTTTTAGGAGAAATAGACGGGAACATTATCTGAGTCTCGTACTATGAGATAAATAAATTTTAAAGAAGAAAGGTCGAAGCTGTCAAACAACGAAACAAAAGAGACTTTAAATAATAAACTGTACTTATTGGCTGAACCAAAAATTTTGAAAATTTTATGGAAATAATTAACATGAGTCTAGTTTCTAGGAAAATTAACGGAACTTGATTTGGAGTATCATAACTCCAGATATAAATAATTTAATGACTGTGACTTGAGAAAACAACTTAGCTGGAATTTGAATAAATAGAAAGAATTTGAAAATAACATGTTATCACATTGCTTATTATTTTCATGTAAGCTTAATAAGCATAAAGTTTACTCACTCCTTTCCATTACTTTTAGTTTTTTCAGGTCAGCTCGGTGTTGGAGATCGTCGAAGGCAGCATCACACTATCGAGCCATTACCTTTGGAGTATCGACATACGTAAGTTAAATGTTTTCAAGTGAGTGGCATGTATAGGGACTTAGTTTTTCTATGATGAATATTGTTGTGAATAGCCAATTGTATTGGCTTATATTGACTTATTGCTTATAGCCATGAGATGTGGCTTATAATGATTTTGGCTTGCAAGCTTATCTATCCATGACATGTGTTATTGTCTTGTGATTGTACTCATTCACTATGTAAGAGAAGTATATGGTATAAGTGATTAATAAGATGACAAGGTCAAATGTATGTGTGTACATGTGAAAATGATAAAAAGGCTTGGAAATTAGCCTAAGTTTTGAACACACAGGTAGAGACACGACCGTGTGTCTCAGCCGTATGTAGGACGCAGCCTCTCACCATGGGCGTGTGCCTTGGTAGTGTGTCCTTAAACGGTTGTTGATGTCACAAACAAGGAGTTACACAGGCTGAGGACACGGGCATGTCCCAAGCCACGCGAACGTGTGTGACCACACGGCCCAATCCACACGGGCATGTGACTCCTCAAGCAAGAAAATTAGCTAAGTTGCCCAAAGATTTTCAAAGTTCTTGGTTTAGTCCCGAACCACCCCAATGTATGTTAAAGGTTTCGAAGGCCTATATAAGGAACGATATGCATGTGTTCGAGATTTTTTAATTTTTGGCAAAAATTTTGTGGCCCAGTTTTGCATGTTGTGAATGTTTAAGTCCTGTAACGCCTCAAACCCTGTCCTGGCGTTGGATACGGGTGAGGGGTGTTACAAAGTTAACAGTAAATAGACATAACTTAATTCATATATATATTGATTATATACATATATAATAAATGCATGTTGTTTTGGAAATTTATATAAATATATATAATTATCTTTTAATTTTATTGAAAGATGAAATTGAGGTAAATATTTTGAAACAAATAAATTCAGATTTTGGCTTTTAATTAAGGATATCTAATATTTTAAATAAATTAGTTGAAACAAAATGCCGCCAAAATTGACCCTTTTGTGTAGATTAATTTATTTGAAATATTAAGATGATTATATGTTTTTGTGATTCATGCATTTATGAATTGACCCAAAGGTAAGTTAATATTTGGTAGAATTTTAACGACATCTGTGGTGATAAATGTGTGACAATTATAAGGTATTTTATGTGAGCAATAAGTTGGTCCAAAGATTAATTCATTGTTTGACATAATCTATTGTCAATGTTTGATTGCTACAATAAGAGTACCGCTTACTATTAATATTACTGTCCAAAAACTTGATAATAATGTTGTGTTTGATATCTTGAGATGTGATTAGTCATTATCTTGAATTTATTGTTTACTTATGAATATTAATTTAGGCTTGTTTTTGTTTTATATTCAGCTAATTCATTTTCTACTGCCACAATATCAGCTAATATGAATTCTATACCCATGTTTAATGAGACTAATTTTAAGGAATGGTAAAGACACTTACTTATAGTTCTTGGCTATATGGACATAGACCTTGCACTAAGGGAAGAACAACCTGCACCTCTCACTGCGGAAAGTACCCCTAATGTTAAGAGGGATTTTGAGAGGTGGGATCGTTCAAATCGCATAAGTCTAATGATCATGAAACATAGCATTCTAGAAGCCTTTAGGGGCACAGAATCTGAAAAGATTACTCAGGCCAAGGGTTTCCTTGATGAAATTGAAAAACGTTTTGCTAAAAACAATAAGGTTGAGATGACATCACTTTTGACTTCTTTGTTGTCTATGAAGTATAAAGGTCAAGGAAACGTAAGGGAGTACATTATGGAGATGTTCCATATTGCTTCAAGACTTAAGGCACTTAAGATCGAGCTTTCTGAGGAATTGTTTGTTCTTATGGTTTTGGTATGGCTTCTTGCACAGTTTAATCAATTTAAAATTAGTTATAACTGTCAAAAAGAGAAATGGACCCTAAATGAGCTAATTTCTCATTGTGTGTAAGAGGAAGAAAGGTTGAAGTGTGATAAGTCTGAAAGTGCTCATTTGGCTAATGCCCCTAAAGACAAGGGCAAGAAAAGAAAATATCAAAATGAAGCTGTTAAGGGTCCAGCTCAAAAGAAACAACAACAAGCTATAGAGAGTTGTTTCTTTTGTAACAAGTCTAGACACATAAAGAAAGATTGTACCAAATATCATGCTTGGCGTGCAAAGAAAGGTATAATTCTTAATTTGGTCTGTTCTGAGATTAATTTAGCTTCAGTACTTAGAAACACTTGGTGGATAGATTCTGGTGCTACTACTCACATAAGTGTTTCTATGCAGGGTTATCTGAGTTACCGAAAGCCAAGTGATGGTGAAAGACACATCTTTGTGGGCGATGAAAAATTGGTAAAAGTGGAAGCGATTGGGCATTTTAGGTTGTTATTAGGAACTGGTTTTTATTTGGATTTAAAAGACACTTTTATTGTACCGTCATTTAGATGGAATTTAGTTTCTGTTTCTTCGTTGGACAAATTTGGATATTATTGTTCATTCGAAAACAATCAATTTAATTTGTCTTTAAATTCAAATGTTATTGGAACTGATTATTTAAATACTTATGACAACCTTTATTTACTAGAAATAGTTGCATCCTATAATGAAACCTTGCATGTGGAATCACGTGATATTAAACGTAAATTAAATAAGAAAAATTTAGCATCATTATGGAATAGGCGCTTAGGTCATATCTCAAAAGTTAGAGTTCAACGCCTTGTGTCTGATGGTATTTTAGAGTCCCTTAACTTTACAGACTTTGATGTCTGTGTCGATTGCATTAAGGGAAAACAGACCAAAACCAAGAGATTGGGTGTCAACAGATCTTCAGACGTCTTAGAATTAATTCATACAGATATTTGTTAGTTATTCCCTACGGCATCCTGGAATGGTCAATAATATTTCATAACATTCATAGACGATTACTTACGTTATGGGTACCTATATCTCATTCATGAGAAATCTCAGTCTTTGGATATGTTCAAAGCTTATAAATCTAAAGTCGAGAATCAACTCAACAAAAGGATTAAAAACGTCAGATCTGATCATGGTGGTGAATACTCCAGTAGATATGATGGCTCAGGTGAACAATGTCCAGGACCATTTGCGAAATTCCTAGAGGAATGCAGTATTGTCCCACAGTACACCATGTCAGGATCACCTAGTATGAATGGTGTAGCTGAAAGACGAAACAGAACTCTTAAGGATATGGTAAGGAGCATGATTGCTCATTCTACCTTACCTAAGTCTCTCTAGGGAGAAGCATTACAGACAACAGCTTACATCCTGAATAAAGTACCCAATAAAGTAGTTGCAAAAACACCTTATTAGCTTTGGACAGGTTAAAAGCCTAGTCTAAAGCACTTTCACATTTGGGAATATCCAGCTGAGGCAAGGCCTTATAGGCCACATAAAAAGAAATTAGACTCCAAAATAGTAAGCAGTTACTTTATTGGTTATTCTGAGCGATCTAGGAGCTATAAATTTTATGATCCCATAATAAGAAATATTTTTTAGACGGGAACTGTAACATTTTTTGGGGATGTTGAGTTTAGGAAGAGAAATAAGGTTAGAGACATTGCTTTTGAGGAAGAATTGGATTCTAACTCAATTCCTACTATCACTTCTGATGATGTTTAGGTTCTTATACCTATCATTGATCAAGAACTGAATCTAAAACCTCTACAAGAAAATGTTGAACAACTCCCAATTCAAAATGAGGTAATTGTTCTAGAAGAACAAACTCAACAACCTCAAGAACAAGTGCCATTAAGGAGGTCCACAAGAGAAAGGAGAAATACTATTTCAGATAATTATATTGTACTTCTCCAAGAACATGAGGATGATAATGGAATGATGGAAGATGATCCAATCAACTTTCATCAAGCCATGAAAAGTTCTAATTCTCAAAAGTGGATTAATGCCATGAAAGATGAGTATAAATCTATGCAAGACAATAAAGTTTGGGAATTTGTCCCATTACTTGAAGGTGCAAAACCAATTGGTTGTAAATGGATATTTAAAACCAAGAGGGATGCAAATGGTGATGTGAAGAGGTATAAGGTGCGTCTTGTAGCTAAAGGTTATACTTAAAAAGAAGGTATTGATTTTATAGAGACTTTATCTCCAGTTTCATCGAAAGACTCCTTCAAGATAATCATGACACTTGTTACTCATTTTAATCTTGAATTACATCAGATGGATATGAAGACTACGTTTCTTAATGGCAATATTGAAGAAACAATTTATATGGTGCAACCAGAAAATTTTGAGTCGGAAGACTCAAAGAATATGGTTTACAAATTGACAAAATCCATCTATGGACTCAAACAAGCTTCCCGTCAATGGTACCATAAGTTTCATCAAATAATTGTTTCGCTCGATTTTGAGATGAATATTGTTGATAATTGTATGTATCACAAATTCAATAGGAGTAAGTACATATTTTTGGTTATATATGTTGATGACATTTTGCTTGCCGCTAATGATATGGGCTTATTGCACAAAACCAAGAGATTTTTATCTAAGCATTTTGAGATGAAAGATCTTGGGGACGCCTCTTTTGTTTTAAGAATTCAGATACATCGAGATCGATCTCGAGGTATTCTTGGATTATCACAAAAGAACTATATTGATAAAGTACTCAAAAGGTTTGGCATGCAGAGTTGTAGACCAAGTGACACCCCTGTCGCTAAAGGAGACAAATTTAGTATTACTCAATGCCTTAAATGTAACCTTAAAATTCAGGAAATGCAAAAGATTCCCTATGCATCAGCTGTTGGGAGTTTAATGTATGCTCAAGTTTGTACGTGTCCGAACATTGCGTGCATTGTTGGGATGTTAGGCAAATATTTAACCAACCGTGGTATAGACCATTGGATAGCAACCAAAAGGGTTATGAGATATCTTCAGAGAATAAAAGATTACATGCTTACTTATAAAAAATGAGATTTTTTGGAGATCATAGGGTATTCTGATTCTAATTTCGTTAGATGCCAAGATAGTAGGAAATCTACATCAAGCTATATTTACCTGTTAGCTGGAGGAGCTATATCTTGAAAAAGTGTCAAACAGACACTTGTAGCTTCGTCCACTATTGCAGCAGAGTTTGTAGCATGCTATGAGGTATCAAACCATGGAATATGGTTGCGGAACTTTGTCACAGGGCTGTGCATTTTGGAGAATGTAGAAAGAATATTCAAATTATTTTGTGACAATAAGTCAGCTGTGCTGTATTCCAATAATAATAGGAATTCATCTAAGTTAAAGCATATTGGCATAAAGTTCCTAGTTGTAAAAGAAAGAGTGCAAAATGGTCAAATATCCATAGATCACATTGGGACAAACTCCATGATAGCGGATCCGCTCACAAAAGGTTTACCACCCAAGGTTTTTCATGAGCACACTGCTCATATGGGTGTTACATTGTTTGAGGATATCATGATTTAGTGGGAGTTTATATTTTATTTGTTTTATGTTTGTTTTCATACATTTATGAATTTGGTTATTTTTTGATCAGAAATAAAGTATTCAGTTTATTCATTATGTTTATTATTTTGGTACTGACCTCACTTAAGTTTAAAGAGGACCAGTTGGAAATAGACATGTTTAGATCATATTGCATGTAATTCTCATGCTACACATCCATACTTGATTTATGCCATTTAGTTGTGTTAATATACATGATCATGGATGGATTTAGTTACGATATATGTAACGAAAGTCGCCTTAGTTCTATGTTAACATAATTAATGGACGAGATTATTCGAAATACCTTTTGGATATGATAGTAAAATTTTGAGCTCATAAGGTTAAATAATGACATGTAATTATAGAATAATTAGTATATATATGTGGTCCAAGTGGGAGATTGTTGGAAAATATGGACATCACATATATAATAAGGGTAATTACATGTTATTATTTACTATCATGATAGATTAGTTCAAATTAAAAGTGATCTAATTTGGTTAAAAATTTTATTGGGCTTTAATTATTAAATAAAGTATGGGTCAAATATGTGTAGATACTCTAGTAATTTAATTCTAATCAAATTCTGATTAATGATGGGCTAATTAAAATTTGATTAGAACTAATATGTCAAGGTTATAAATATTAGGGTTATGGTCTCAAATTAAACACAATATATCTTTTCTAATATCCCATCATTAGGAAAGAGAGAGCATATATTCTTTGAATTTCGTATGTGCTAATTTGAAAGATCAAATCCCTAAGATCCGGTAAAACTTCAAGAAATTCATGGATTCAGGTATGCTTCCATGTCTAGTTTTGTTCTTAATTTGTTCTTGATTAATTCTTGATGATTTGACATGATAGATCCTGATTTATTAAGTTTTATTTCAGATTTATTTTACAAATCTAACACGAAACACAAACAACAACTCGAATAGGAAACAAGGAAACAGGACAAGACTCCAATGCATGTATCAATGTCACTTTCTTTAAAGTTTATTTGCCCCACTTGTATTATGGTGTGCAAAAGAGTTACTGTCAAATGAACCTCGAGGATACAATGAAGCCCAATGACTGTATATGTTTTGCATTAATGGGAACAATTCACTGAGCACTAAGCGGAGCATAGCAAGGATATCAATTTCTATAACTAATTTCTGCAGTAATTCTTTATAAAACAATCTAAGAATATAAAAGATGGTGGGAGATAAAAAAGAAACTTTTTTTCTATGTTTTTGGGTTGTCATGCAAATGAAACTTTACTTCTATTTATAGGAGGTCAAATGTCTTTTCATAGGGATATAACTACCTAAATGGATAATCATATATTTAAAAAGAAACATAATTATTCAATAGATATCTACTTGAATTATTATGAATATTTGTTATTAATTAAGTAACATAACTTTTGATAACTTATAACTTTCAATTTGTAACTATTAAAACACTATACATATTTTTAAAATGTCCCAACACTCTCAATAACATCATGAGCGGAGTTGTATTCCGACTCAGGATGTGCCTCGAATATAACCACGCTAATCCTCTTCTTCTGGCCTAAAACAAAACAAATTTGAGATCAAAACATATCAACTGAATAATAATTAGCATAAAGGTAACTACCCAATGCCTGCATGAATAGTTCCCAAAATTTTTTCTTTCGGACTAAGTCACTCACTTTTTCAATCAAGGTGCAATTCAATCAAAATAACCAAATAAAATTCAAATTGGTAAAACGCCTACTGTTTTTTCGATTTCGTGGTAACTTCATGGCTAATGTATTTGTACGTGAGATCCAGGACCGATTGATGCCCGGTGAATCATCACCCTTCCAACAGCATAACCGACCATCCTCGCCACCAGTCCATCCGAGAAGGCCTTCACTTTGAGCGGTTCCACTTTGCATGCTAGGCATAGGCAATATGCTCCAAACTACAATTTAATCCTCAAGTGATTTACTCGGCTGCTAAGGTTTCAAATAAATATACTTTTTCATATATTTTACAAATTGAATTAATTTAAGTAAATTAAATGAACTCTATTTCATCAACTAATTTTCATAAGGTGTTTTTTAATACATTAGTCACGAACTTTAATTCTGTGACACAAAAAATATAATAAATAAACAAATACCGATAATTTATCTCACTTTAATTCGAATAAAATCTCAAATAATATTTAATTGTAATGTCATGGTCATAAAAAGTAATTAAATAAAAAGTCAAAGTCAAACACTATCTATGCAACAAAACTTGAAAACCGTGGTTAATAAAAAAAAAGTGTTGATTGTATCAATAAAAAAAAAATCAACAACCAAATCAAAATTAAATAAAATTGAAATATCATTGATGGAATAATAAAAAATTAAAAACTACCAGATTCTGTTTGACTAATGCCACTCCTCATTATTTGATGTCGTATTGATCATAATAATATCTTCTCATTTAATGTTAATTATTTGGATATCATTTAATATTTATTTTTAAGTTAAAAATAGGAAATTTAGTTTTTTTTTTAGAAAATACTGGATATTCTCTTAAGTTTTTTATTTAATTTTTTAATTTTATCATTAATATTATTAATAATTTATTCAAATTTTATTAATTTAATATGTTGATTAGAATGCACTTATATGATGTTGTATATAATAATAATGGTTGGTTTAAAATTTTTAAATCGAAAAAAATAAAAATATTCAATCTTTTTAACTTTTAAGACTAAAATTCACATTCTAGATAAATAAAATAACTAATATCACATTTAAACTTCCATTTTAAGACAAATTTTGTAAAAGATGCGGAAAGATAGACCTCCAGGGAGTTGGTGGGTGTTTCTTTTGTAATATAAATGAAATTTTAGAATTAGGTAGAGTGTCAAATCAAAATGTTGATAGACATTGATATTGATTTTGGTAAAATTATCATAAAACCTTTTGTATTATTAGAAAATGTTTTATTTATTTGTACTATTAAATTTTTGTGTGACTGACGCAATAATTACATAATGATATGTGATGTGCCGTGTATACCTCATACTAACGTAAATGTATTAATTTTTAATAGTAAAAATAGATGAAATTATTAACGAAATAATCAATTTGTTATTTAATCTGATATGTAAGAATTAATTTGTTCATTTTTTTAAATGAAGATGACAAAATACAATTTGACTCTTAGTACATAAGCCTTCGTAATAATTTTACGGTGAGTTTAGTTTTTAAAAAGCCCTTATCTTTTATCAATCAATCAATAAACTTCACCACATGTAATTTAATTATATTTAGATAAACTTTACCTAATAATCAAATTTAATGTAATTGCTTGTAATTACATAATGATAGCATGTTTGAGTAATTATTGTAATTAGTAGGTTTCATTGAATTGGGTGTAATTAGGAGAACCTAATTACACTTTTCAATTTTTAAGGGAAGTGTGAGAATTTGGGTAATTACGAATGTAATTACACCTAAAACTATTTTTTTTAAAAATTATTTGTTATACAAGTTATGAAAATTATATCATAAACATGAACACATATAAGAATTTGGGATAGTTATGGCAAAAATTTTCTTATATTATAAATTCTAAAAAAATTACATTATAATTTTTTTTATTTTATAAAGTTATTACAAAAAGTTACATTATTTAAATCATAAAAATTTCTAAAATTATGGACAAAAGATTTATTATAAAAATTAATTTATATCTTATAAAAGTGATATAATATCTTTATTTATAAAAATTTATGACGAAGAAGTATGGACATAAATTATTTATAAAATGATAAAGAAATATATTATTTATAAGAAGTGTTACAAAGTTATTGGAAAATTTATAAAACCTTATTTATAAATGTTATTGACCGTGCCCCAACGTGCGTGCATCGAGGATATGAATCAATACTATTATACTATAAAAAAATAAAAGAAAGAAAAGAAGAGAAGAAAAAAAAATGAAAACCTAAACTAAGAAATATGAAAAATAAATAACAAAATGTTCAGCCAAAAATATATGTCATCAAAAGCTTATACAATAGTATTTATAGTCTACTAACATTTAATCCAATATTAACCATTATGCCCTTAAATGAAAAAAAAGACTTAAACTTGTTTGGACACAAAATTGCCCATGCGGTTTTTCACCCGTTAGGCAACAGTGTTACGACACCCATGCTTCGTTGTCGCAACACCCAAAACAGTGGCGAACTTATGTATCTTGGGGGTCTCGGTGTCGCAACACCGAGGAGTAGGTGTCACGACATCACTAGATTTGACCTCAATTTCTTCACTTCAACACTTTCAGGGGTATCACGACTTTGAAGGCTCGGTGTCGCAACATCTATCCTCCAGTATCGCGACTCCCATGACAATAAGC
The DNA here is from genome assembly GCA_025698465.1 of Gossypium longicalyx. Lineage (NCBI taxonomy): Eukaryota > Viridiplantae > Streptophyta > Magnoliopsida > Malvales > Malvaceae > Gossypium > Gossypium longicalyx. The sequence continues at coordinate 20,686,769 of CM047006.1, forward strand.
TTCAATGTTGATTTTTCGTTGAATTTTTGTATCCTCAAGGTGAAAATCCTGGGTGTTGCGACTTCTCTGGCATCAGTGTCGCGACACCCACTCTGAATGATGTTTTCCTCGAGGTCGGGCCATTGTCGTCTCCCTACATAAACTCAATCACATCGTTAAGTTCTACATGGCACAGTTTGGCCAATTTGGGTCTCAAAAGGGACAAAACTAAGCAAAAACATTTATTAAGGTTTGAAACTAAAAATTGGTAAAAACATATAAAAAGACAATTAAATTGCTAGGGAATAAGATCTTCAAGTGTAATGGAAAGTCTAATTTGATGTGTCAAATTACGACAGATCAGTTATATATTAAAAATTTTATATTATTTTGTACTTAATTTACGTATTATAAAAAAAAGATATAACTTAGAATAAGTTTTCTCAAAATTAAGTTTATATAAGTTTTTATAATTAAAGTTAGAGACTATTTGGACTATGAACCCAAATATATAAGGTCAATGCTAATTATGCAACTATAAAAGGTTTTTTACACTATATCATGGGGTATGATATTATTTTAGAGAATAGTGACAAAAACAAGCATCATAGGAGCTCGCAAACTCTTTAATTTAAGACATTCAATGCTTCAATGTAACGACACGGTTTCCAGTTGTATCAAAAATTTCAATTTTGAGACCCTATTTCGTAAATCGAGTCCATAAATATTAAATAAATAATATTTACAAAGTTATTATATAAGTGAATTAAATTTTGGATGGTCAATTTGACTAAAATTGTGGTTAATCAGGGCTTAGGGACTAAATTGTAAAGTTCAATCACTGTAGATTTTTATTTAGGAAATGTCTTAGGGACTTAAATTGTAATAAACCAAAGGTCCAAAACAAAAATTAGACCATGCCCAAGTAAGTGTTAGTGGACAATATTATCATATGGTTATTAACTTAATTAGTTAAGTATCATTTAACTAAATTAAGGTTAATTAACTAAACAAACAAATTAATTTCACTATATAAGAGAAATTTTTGTGGGGGAGAGAGTGAAAACTCATTTTTCCCAACCGAATTAAAAGAAAAGAAGAAGCATTGACGCCATTATTAAGGGTTGGAAGCTTTTAGCTTCAATTACAAGTCCCTAACTATTTTTCTTTGATTTGTATAGAGTTTTTTTTATCTTAGAAGCTTGATTAAGATAACCTAAGGATCAATTTGATCAATTAGTAAAGTTTTGATGAGATGTCATTGTTGAGAATTGAAAGTTTTAGGTGTTAAATTGATAGAAATTAACTTAGTTTAAGAAAAGGACTAAATTATAATGCTTAATTGATAGTTTTGTACATTACGGAATAAGTTTAAAAGTTGTATAATTGACATGAAATTTCAGTAGGAATAAGAAATAGGAGGTCCTTACTAAGTAATTGTGAAATCGGATTTCAATCTGAAACTTTGGATTACAAGTTATGTTTGTCTCTGGTTTAGGGGTTAAATTATAAAATATGCTTGATTTTGTGATTGGTTCTAATTTGAATGTAATTTGATAATGCTATATGTTTTATGATTTCATTTAGCTAACGTTGATACAAAACTGTTGAGAGGGAAAGAAAAATTGAAAGTCGATGACGAATAGCTCAGAATTTCGGTTTGTATTTCTATGACTCAGGACCCATTTAATCACTGCATATTTATGTTATTTTACATCATATATTATCGAGATGATTCATTATTGGATTATTGAATCAAATTGCTACGGTTTAGATTGAATATCGAGACAATGACTAAATTGAATAAAATAGAAAATTGTATGAATTGATTGATATGTGATAATTGGTATGAAATTGAGTTGATATATATTTTATACACGATGAACTGGTGAATTGATGGATTATTTGAACGATGTTTTTATGAATCAAAAATTTGGTTACCCTATTAGCTATTCGGACCGTGTTGAATATATTTGGCATGCCATAGGGTCAGATTATTTATTGAAAACCATTGTTGTTGGGAAACCCAATATGGTAGGTTGTACACAGTGATTCATCATTTTTAGGTAACCCAAGGTAACAGTATAATCAGATTGAGAAAGTCATCATTGTTGGGCAATCCAAGGTGGTATTACGCACATGTATAGTGTCATTATTGTAGGGCAACCCGTGGTGACAGATCCACGTATCCGCTTCGAGTCTATGTCTAGTTAATAGGGTTTTAAAGACAAGACTCAATAAACGATATGAAAATGAGTAAATGACATTATATTGAATATGTGACAATATACAAAATGAACTAAAATGAGCCATAAGGGTCGATCTTGTAACAATGAGCCAAAAGGCTCCGAAACGACTCAGATGTGGTATTACTTGTGACATATTGTATACATGATAAGAGTGATAAATTAAATAAGTATGAATTGAACTAGAGATGGCAAGTGGAAAGGAACTAAATGGTATACAAGAATTGGAACTAGAGACAGCAAACTTATGTACATATGCTTAAATAAATTGGTTATAAGTTTGGTTATATATATTTATGGTTATTTGGAAATGAAAGTTTTATGACATGAGATTTGATTTCGGGTTGAATTTGATATGAATGTATGCATATGTTTAATTTATTTATATTGTCTTGAATCGTGGAAATACCATTGAGTGTATTTGCTCAGCATACGATTTGTTTTCTTCGTGCGCAGGTATAGCAAATTCCCAACAATTCGAACGGTTGATTTGCTATAATGTTGATGACCTTGATTGAAATTGGTATGAATGTTCATGATTTGAATGAATTGCAATAAGTAGTTAGCTTATAGATAATGTCACACCCGAAAATATTAAAAGTTGTGTGGGGTCACTTTTGAAAAAAAAGTTGCGGGTTAAATAAATAAATTTTAGGATCTAATCTAACGAAAATCCTGGGTTTCTTATTAGATAACTTTTAGCTTAGTCGGGCTCTAGTGTGATTATGTAGGTTTTGTGGACTGATTTAGGAGATAGTTGAATTTCAATTTTAGTTTTGTTGTATTAAAACTAAACATTACTGAGTGGGAAACATTATGATTATAAAAATTAAATGTTGTGGTGACTGGATTGTCTTTAGTAATTATAAATAGGAGAGTATATACGGGAGAACTGACATTCTCTTTGGGGATCCTTGTAACACCCCTAACCCGTATCCGTAGCTAAAACAGGGTTACGGAGCATTATCAGAGTTTACAGTTCAATTACAATTAATTTATGCCATTTACTATTCATTTCCAAAAATCAATCACAATCAATCATAATGTCCCTTATATGGGTTCTCGAGGCCCAAAATACATATTAGCATCGAGTTGGGACTAAACCGGGATCACATAAAATTTTTCACGAAATCTCAAAATTTTTCTTAGGTGCAGGGGACACACGCTCATATGACCAGGCCGTGTGGCTCACACGGCCAATGACATGCTCGTGTCCCAGGCCGTGTAGGTATTCGATGTGAGGCACATGATCGTGTTCCAGCCCGTGTCCTTACTCATGTAACTCTTTGAATTGGGTCACACGACCAGTCACACGCCCGTGTGCTGGGCCGTGTGTCTTACACGGCTAAGACACACGCCCATGTCTCTGCCCGTGTGCTCAATTTTGAGCATTCTGTTTCTCAATTTTTAAGATGCAGGGGACACACAGCCAAACCACACACCTGTGCACATGGCCGTGTGTTACACATGGTTGAGACACACACCCGTGAGTGTGCTATGTGGGCAAAATATGGTCATTTTCCAAGCCTCATTTCTCACCCTTTTTACCTTTCATCTACATCAACATTTCAATATATTCAATAACAAATTCAAGGCATATAAATCAAACTAATATTCAAGTTTCATACATGTCATGTTGCTCACCCTTTCAAGTATTCATCAAACCAATATATTTACCCAAGTGTGATTATATCTAAGTTACTAATCCAAGCATATTCACATACCAAACATGATATAACTTCATGCATAAATATATTAAATATGTTATCACTAGCCATTCCAATGGCTAATTACAACCAAAACATTTACATACCCTTACTTGTCACCATTAGCCTATACATGCCATTATACTAAAGTAAGTTTCCTATTTATACCAAAACGAGCTGGAGTATGATGATGCTCTGATCGCTCTCCAACCTTTACGAGCTTCCAAGTACTATAAAACAGATAAAGAAAAACCAAGTAAGCATTTCAAATGCTTAGTGAGTTTGAATAACAGGGATTTAACTTACCATATATTTTCATTTAAGAAAACCACACAAAAACGCATCCAAGCAATTTGGCTAATAGCCTAAAACACAACGTCATCAATCATGTTAGTTAAGTAATTCACATAATACCAAGAACATGGATGAGCACATCATTTAATGATTTTCATATATATATTCCATATCATTATTCCATATTACATGTACATTTCCATGATAAATTATTTGAAGTTCAGTTTAGTCATGAAAGAACTTTACCTGTTGAATTTATTTGAAATATCGATAGATAAGGCTCATGTAGTACATTTACAGTGTACAAAACTAAAATTCGTCAATTCATATCCGGGGGTACCCAATTAGGGAACATAACCAGGAAGCACACTCTCGAGCCATATATCAGGATGCTTAGATGAGCCATGTAACAGGATGCTTATCCAGGCTAAACAGGAAACTCCTAAGAGTTTAGAACAAGAAGCTTGTTGAGCTTAACAGGTAACTCTGAAAAGTTATTAACAGGGAGCTTCGGATAGCATAACAGGGAGTTCAAGCGAGCCATGTCAGGAAGCTCATAAGAGCCTATATCAAGACACTCACGAAGAGCTGCGTTTGTATCCGTAATAAATGCTGGATCACAACTGATCAAATTATGTAACAGGAAACTCACAAAGAGCTGCGGAAGTGTGCAACACATGCAAGATCACTACCAATCAGGATGCTCGCAGAAACTATATAACAGGACGCTCGAGAGGGCTTATAACAGGATTGCTCGTCCGAGCTATAGTTTGTCTGTAGAATATGCAGGACTTTAATCAATATGGGAAAATATTGTATCCATCGAATTTCAATATTCATATGGGACTTAACATTTATCCAGCTTTATCGATCATGTATTCAATTTCACTTCAATAACATTTACACAATTCATACATACAACATTCAATTTAAGCATATAAATAAACACGATTTAGTTACATGAACTTACCTCGTTACTCGTTCGTATACAGAAATCTACTAATCTGGCACTTTTTCTTTTCCTCGATCTAACTTCGTATTTGAGTTTTTCAGATCTAAATAAATGAATTTAACATCAATTTAATTCATTTCATAATCAATTGAACTCAATTCACTTCCTAGGCAAAATTACTATTTTTGCTCCTATACTTTTCATAAATGATGATTTCATCCCTAAGCTCGAAAAATGAAATTCAAGCAATTTAATCCTTATTTCAAGCCTAACCGATTTTTTCATGTTACAATAACAACCCATGAATTTCACAAAAATCAGAATGTTTCCATGGTTTTACCACTTTTAATTTTAGTCCCTAAATCATAATTTTATCAAAATTTTCTTTGTAAAAGTTGTTTATCTACTAACAACCTTTCATTTTCTATCATAAATTTCAAATTTTCAGCATATTCATCTATGAAAAAATTTCAATACTTTGATAAATTTACAAATTGATCCCCAAAATAGCTAGATTAGGTTATTTTGATTTCAAAAATATAAAATTTACTAAAAACGGGACAAGATTACTTACCCAATTAAGCTTGCTTGATTTTTTTTCCCTTTCCTAGGGTTTCCATAGAACTTGGGGATGAAGATGATATAAAATGATGATATTAAACATTTATTTAATTTATCATATTTTATTTATTCTCATTTCTAATTTAGTCCTTTTCTTTTTCTAATTTTCCATGGATGAATCATCAAAAATATCTACTAACTTTTCTTAATGGTCTAATTACAATATAAGGACCTCAAATTTTAAATTCCATAACTATTTGATACTTATAGCTACTAGAACTCAACTTTTGCATTTTATGCAATTTGGTCCTTTCCACAATTAAACATGAAATCGGTAAAATTTTCTTAATGAAATTTTCATAGGTCATTTTTCTCATAATGCAATTCATGTAATAATATTAAAATAGATTTTCTTTCTAACTCGGATTTGTAGTTTCGAAACCACTGTTCCGATTTCACTAAAAATGGGTTATTACAACTCTCCCCCTTAAAGAATTTTCGTCCTCGAAAATCTTACTAGTAAAGAGGTTCGGGTATTGTTTTCTCATTGTTTTCTCCGGTTTCGAGGTAGCCTCTTCTATACCATGCCGTTGCCAAAAAACTTTTACTAGAGCCACCTTTTTATTTCTTAACTCTTTTGTTTCATGTGATAGGATTTTGATCGGTTCCTCACTATAGGTCATGTCAAGTTGAATCTCAACTTCTGTCAGAGATATAATATGTGAAGGGTTTGACCAATACCGTCATAACATGGACATAAGAAATACATTATGAATTCTATCAAGTTTTGGTGGTAATGCAGATATGCAACAGGTCCAATTCTTTCTGTAATTTCATACGGTCTGATGAACCATGGACTTTATTTTCCTTTACGGCGAAATCGAAGAACTTTCTTCCAAGGTGATTCATTCAAGAATACTTTATCACCAACCTGGAAATTTATCTCTTTTTGTTTAAGATCAGTATAAGACTTTTGACGATCAGAGAGTCTCACGGGCTAAGCCAACTCAATGTATCTTTTTCTCACTAAGCTCTGTCCAATACAATGGAGTTCTACATTTACTACCATATGGAGCCTCATACGGTGTCATTTTAATATTGAACTGATAACTATTATTGTATGCAAATTCAACCAAAGGTAGATACTTTTCCTAGTTACCTTCAAATTCTGTGCAAATTCAACCAAAAGTAGATACTTTTCCCAGTTACCTTCAAATTCTAACACACAGCACCAAAGCATATCTTCTAAAATCTGTATCACACGTTCTAATTGACCGTCAGTATGAGGATGAAATGTAGTACTGAAATGCAACTACGTACCCAGACCTTCTTGCAATTTGCTCTAAAATCGAGATGTAAACCGAGGATCTCTGTATGAAATAATGGAAATTGGCACTCCATATAGTTTGACAATCTCAGAAATATATAATTCAGCCTATCTATCCAAAGAGAAATCCATACGTACAGGAATAAAGTGTGTAGATTTTGTCAATCGGTCAACAATTACTCAGATTGCATCTTTCTTTTTCGGAGATAAGGGTAATCCTGACACAAAATCCATTGTAACTCTTTCCCATTTCCATTTCAGTATCGTTACTGGCTGTAGTAATCCCAAAGGCACCTGATGTTCAGCTTTTACTTGCTGACATATCAAACATTTAGATACAAATTCAAAAATATCTCGTTTCATTCCCAGCCACTAGTACATCTTTTTCATTCCTGGATGAACAGACATAGTACCATTATGAGCTTTGTGCAAAATCTTCTGTACAAGTTCTGAATTATTCGGTACATATATCTTGCCTTTGGATAATAGACAACCATCAGACCCAATTTGAAATTCTGAATCAGAATCCAACTCGCATTGAACCCGTCTAACTTGTAATTTATCGTCACTCTTCTAAGCTTCACAGATCTATTGCAGGAATATTAGTCCAGCTTTTAACTCAGCTATAACCAAACCATCATTAGACAAAGATAATCGAGTATTCATTGCTCACAAAGCAAACAAAGACTTTCTTCATAGAGCATTAGCAACCACATTGGCTTTTCCCGAATGGTAATCAATAATCAAATCATAATCTTTTAACAATTCAAGCTATCTCTGTTGTCTCATATTCAAATCTTTTTGCGACATCAAATACTTCAAACTTTTATGATCCGCAATAAATACTAGATCACAATCGATCGAATCATGTAACAAGGCACTCACAAAAAGTTGCAGTAGTGTGCAACACATGCAAGATCACTACCGATCAGGATGCTGGTAGGAACTATATAACAGGAAGCTCGAGAGGGCTTATAACAGGATTGCTCATCCGAGCTATAGCCTGTCTGCAACATATGCAGGACTTTAATCAATACGGGAAAATATTGTATCCATCGAATTTCATTATTCATACGGGACTTAACATTTATCCAGCTTTATCGGTCATGTATTCAATTTCACATCAATAGCATTTACACAATTCATACATACAACATTCAATTTAAGCATAAAAATAAATATGATTTAGTTACACGAACTTACCTTGTTACTCGTTCGTATACAGAAATCTACAAATCCATCACTTTTTCTTTTCCTCGATCTAACTTCGTATTTGAGTTTTTCAGATCTAAATAAATGAATTTAACATCAATTTAATCCATTTCATACTCAATTGAACTCAATTCACTTCCTAGGCAAAATTATTGTTTTTGCTCCTATACTTTACATTATTGATGATTTTGTCCCTAAGCTCAGAAAATGAAATTCATGCAATTTAATCCTTATTTCAAGCCTAACCGAATTTTACATGTTACAATAACAGCCCATGAATTTCACAAAAATCAAAAATTTTCCATGGGTTTTACCACTTTTCAATTTAGTCCCTAAACCATAATTTCATCAAAATTCTTTTTATAAAAGTTTTTATCTACTAACAACCTTTCGTTTTCTATCATAAATTTTAAATTTTCAACATATTCATTCATGAAAAAATTTCAATACTTTGATAACTTTACAAATTGATCCCCAAAATAGCTAGATTAGGTTATTCCGATCTCAAAAATATAAAAATTACTAAAAACGGGACAATATTACTTACCCAATTAAGCTTGCTTGATTTTCTTTCCTTTCCTAGGGTTTCTATAGAATTTGGGGATGAAGATGATATAAAATGATGATATTAAACATTTATTTAAGTTATCATCTTTTATTTATTCTCATTTCCAATTTAGTCTTTTTCTTTTTCTAATTTTCCATGGATGAATCATCAAAAATATCTACTAACTTTTCTTAATGGTTTAATTACCATATAAGGACATCAAATTTTGAATTTCATAGCTATTTGATACTTATAGCTACTAGAACTCAACTTTTTCATTTTATACAATTTGGTCCTTTCCAATTAAACATGAAATCGGTAAAATTTTCTTAATGAAATTTTCATACGTCATTTCTATCATAATGCAATTCATGTGATAATATTAAAATAGATTTTCTTTCTAACTCAGATTTGTGATCCCGAAACCACTATTCCGATTTCACTAAAAATGGGCTATTACAATCCTTTCATCCTGGCATTCATTTCTCTTCTTCTATTTTCTTCTTTAATTCTTGCGTTCATTTTTCTTCTTCCATCTTCTTCTTTTAATCGTTCTATGAGCGAGAAAAGAATAGGAGAAAAGAAAGGAGCGATCTGCATGTAGGGAGAATTAACGTATTAGTTTGAGTAGTTGAGAATTTAGTAACTTGGTAATCTTTCTAACTATCCTGTACATTTTAATTCAAGAAGAAGGAAGGAAAAACTTGTGAATTTTGGTATAATTCATTAATTTTGGACTATGATGATTTAAGTCACAATTAATTTTTAAAACTTCTCTGCATGTTAATGAATTATGGTTGCCTTACATTTAAATATCTTTGTTTTGATTTTTAATTGGTTGCTATGTTTAGCTAACCAAGAAGGAGAAGGCCCAAGCGCTAAAGGAAAAGCTAAGCAGGTGTGAGTAATATCAACTTCCAAGTATTTTGTCAGTGAGTTCCTACACTCATACTCATAGATGTCATTCATTATGTTACCTTGTTGTGCGGGTTGCTGTGGACTTTAATTGTGTTAGGATAATATATGGGAGAGTACCGTGGTGAGAATATTTAGTTAGTAAAATTGTATGGTTGTAAACATGCACGTATGTGATGAATGTCGTCATGTTCAATGTGTCCTAGTAAGTAGAATAAATGGGTTGAATTGTTGATGTTAATGTGATATATGTGAAGTAAGGAGGTATGAAGTGTAGAGAATGAAAGTTCAAGTGATGCATGCTATTTGGCTTTACAGGGGTTCGGATAGATTGTACAAAGATATATGTGCACAAGTATATGATAACAAGTATACGATAACCCTACGAGAGTCCTTCTCAAGTTTAAGACTCTGTAGAGTCTAAGGCTTTAAGCCTCATGTATGTATACAAATCCCATAGCCATGGGCATATATACAAGTTAGGATAGTTCGCTGGACTTGTCTTCAAGTTTTCATATTAAAACTTTACGAAGGACTCTGCCTTATGAAAGTCTGCGGGGTAACTCATGTTTATGAATCTATATCTATAAATCTACGTGGATGAACTAATGTCTATGAATCTGCATCTATACTAAGCCAGAGTCTTCAAGCCTAGTGTGAGCCTGACACCTTTTGTTGTGACATGTATAGATATCAGGGCGCCTATTGGATTTAAAACCTCATATTGCACTTTGAAAAGAACTTTTATAATATTAGTTAAATTGTTATTTTGAATGTATTAGGTTAAATTGCCTAGTTATATGTAAAGTCTTTGGTTTACTAGAAGGTTGTTATGTGAGTTCATTCGATTTTTTTTTTGGAATTTTGGAATTAAAAATTTTGCATGTACCTAATCCATTAATTGTGTAACTCCCTATAGCTTGGGTCAGACAACTGGACCGGGTGATGGTGTTACAAATAATATGGCATTGGCACACCATTGTTCAATGTGTTTTGATTATGTTTGAGGTATAAAGATTGTATGTTTTAACTGGAAAATTGCATATATTAGCTAATCTTTAGGTGTGAGTATGTATTGTGTATGCTTGAAAAATCTACAAGTAATGTTCAATAGAAATTGCAGATTCAGTATGTGACATCGCGACTTCAAACGAGTCTCGTCACGACGAGATCATGACTCTAAGTCACGATGCGACATCGTGCTTGGGTCGTTAAGACAAAATCAAACAGTATGTTGCATCGCAACGTCAATGAGGAACCCCTTGACGCCGCGACATCAACTTGAAGTTTTGCCAACATTACAATTTAGTCATAATTCAACCACAAGTTAACTTTAGATCTTTCGTAAGCTCATATAAGACCCCAAAATGATTATATGTCATTTTATATACTTATATTGCTTGTATTTTTATGTTAATTAGCATTAATTGAATATAATTTGGTCGTGGTTGCTTTGGCAACGAATGTGGCACCTTATAGCTCAAACTCGGCGATCAAGTCGGGTATGGGGTGTTACATTCAAAATGTAGTTGAGAAGACATTTGTTGTTCTAATTTTTTTCCCATATTAACATCACCTTAGTATATCATAAAAAAAGACTGAATCATACTAACACATTGCATATTTCATAACTTTAATCATAGGTGAAATTGAGATAATTCATACTTCGAAAAGTACGTAGAAGAAGGAGATTTTGATAATCTTAATGATGCAGATTCAGATTTAGATAATGATGAACTCTGTCAATGACCAACATATGATTATAATGAGCATATGTTAAACATTAAAGAGGGAATAACCCAACAAATATGTATTGGAGCAATTAGATAAAATTGCATATGATGTTTATTTTTCTTGTTAGTTTTATTAGTAATTATATTATCAACTACTTTTTTAGACTAATATAATACATACGATGATTTGATTTGAATTCTTTGTTATTATAAGGGAGTATAATTATTGGGTGACTAATCCCCTTGCCGCGAATGCTCTCTAAAGAAGTAAGCAACTTACCATGAAATATACTCCATTCCCATGGGCGAGGATCAAACCCCGATCTCATTATGAGATGAGGTGAATAAGCACCACACCACACCTCATGGTTAAAAAGTAAAAATGATTAAAAAAATTACTTTTACATTTACCTTTTCCTCGTCCTCCACCTCTCCCGCCACTACCACCTTTGAGTTTTTTTTTATAAAAATGATATTTAAAAAATTAATTAATTATGAAAATAGAGTGTTTGCTACAGTAACTTTAGGTGCTGCCTGACACATAGAAAGCACCGGTGAACTTTTTAAAAAAAAGTCTAATAGGGAAAAAAAACTGAAAAAGTAAAAAAAATTATTGCCGCCTAACACATTAGTGGTACTGGTGAACTTTAAAAAAAAAGCCTTGATAGGAAAAGGAAAGGCTGAAAAAGTGAAAAAAAAAATAATAATAAGTTTTTGTGGTTTCAACACCAGACAAATAGCCTTTTCCATGCATTTAATCCCGAAAATCAACTTTTTTTATTTAATCAAGAGGGTGCCGCCTGAGATACCGGCGACACCAATTAAAAAAATATTTTTTAATTTTTCAGTGTTTTTTCCTATTAGATTTTTTTTAATAGTTCACCAGTGCCGCCAATGTGTCAGGCAACACCTAATGTTACTGTAGCAAACACACAATTTTTGTAATTAATTTGTTCCCAACCTCATTTTTATAATTAATTAATTTTTTAATATTTTTATTTTTAAAAAAAAAAAGGCCACCACCCTTGCCTCCACTCCAACCCCCACCTCCTCTTCTACCATTCCCACCACTTCCTACAAAATTCTTGAGAAATTCACCACCAAAACATGGCCAATTACATTTCTTTTTGGAATCCATCTGTAGTAGTATCTCCCCTAGCTAATCATAATGTTAGGCCTTCTGGGTTTTTTCCCCTAATTTCTAACAACAATTTTCGATTGAAGACCAAATTAGGTATATTAATTTCCAGCTTTTATTCAAGCAGTGTGTTAATCAAAACCTAGAAGGCCTAATATTATGATCAGCTAGGGGAGATACTACTACAGACGGATTCCAAAAAGAAATGTAATTGGTCATATTTTGGTGGTGAATTTCTCAAGAATTTTGTAGGAAGTGGTGAGAATGATCACACCATCAATGATACCGAAAAAAAAGGGACACATAGTGCATTCTCATTGCTTGGATGTAACATTCGAGCACAAAAAAAAAATATAGATATAGTTAAAGGGTCAATTCATAATATTAGCCAAGGAAAATTATGAATAAACTCCCTTGTTAGTTACTCTAAATATGGGTTGTTCTTTGATCACAAGTTTTTCTTTGTTACTTTGGTCACCCAAAATGAAAATTGATCAAATTGGCCACTCCATCATCGTTAGTCACCCTAAAATTAGGGTAAATTACCGATCAATCACTCTAAATATGGATTATTTCTATTTTAGTCATTCAATTTTTTTTTCGCGCAAGTGCAACGTTAATCTTTTATTACTATTTAATTGTGGAATAATGAATTTATTTTTAAAATGATGAAATTAATAAAAAAAAATTAGGATGATGAAAATAAAAACGATGTGGTAACTACAGATATAGTTTACTCTGAAAATATTTTAATACGGAGGCTGAACTGTTTTTGGTGCATGGATTTCTGAATCAAATGGGAAATTTCCCTTAAGTTGACATTGACAGCCCAATGATCCAACCTAAGATGTCACCTTTTAAAATCACTTATGGAAGGTTATAATTTTGATTGTCTTTTTTATGGAATGAAAATTGATTTTCAACGGTTAATATGGGGGCGAATTCAATTTTCTTATTTAGCCAACATGTGAAGGACCACAAAATGCGAGGTAAAATGTATTAATTTCACTACTTTATATACTCAAACTTTGAATTAATGCAATTTATTACCTATTTTATACAAAAATACAAATCAAATTTGTTTTTACTTATTACTCAATTTTAAGTTATATATACACACGATTGAGTTTAATTCGATTGATATGAATATTGTTCTCAATGTAAAAAAAAAAATTGAGTTTGAATACGCTTAAACGTATTATTCTTTTATTTATAAATTAAAGATGTATTATAAATAGTTTTAGATATTATGTAAAAAAAGAAGAAGATATAATCAGATTATTAGTGTAATACCAATACAAATAAAAAAAATATATTTATTAAAAAAAACACATTAAAACTTTTATTTAAATAATAAGATTCAAAATTTTATTATAAATATATTAATTTAATATAAAATATAAAAATATTAGAATTAGAATTTTTAAAAGAAAAATCAAATTATCAAGTTTTCTAGAGTTATATTTTCCTTATTTGGTATGATAAGTCATTGTAGGATGTGATCATACATATTTTTTTTTAGACAATGCTTAAAAAACTATCTATAACTCTTTTTAACCCATAAATATGAGAATAATGCACTTTAACATATTTACACCCACATCAGCTTACACCAACAATAATACTTATGTCAATTAAACTAAAAACCCCTTTAAATAAGTGATACATGCTGACAGTAAAATTAAATATTATAATAACACTATATCATAAAAAAATTTAAATACACCACACTTAAAAAGATCCTAAAACACAGTTGGCGACAAGGTTTCATTTCTCTATGTGGCATTAATGATAGCACGTGGTAATTGTTGTTATATTCATAAATGCAATAGGACAGGTATCCTACATTTTGGCTGTACAAAAATCATATTGTTGTTATTCTACTTTATTATTTTATTTAGCCAAAAGTAGTAAAATATAAATGAAGAGGCCGTCAGACTAAGAAATTCTGTACTTTCATTTATCTATAGTATGAAGATTATTTTTAGGGTAATCTATAAAAATAATTATTTTTATTTGTTTCAGGTTATATTTTAATCATTTATGTTTAAAATATTATATTTTAGTCACTTATGTTATTATTTTGTTACGAAGTGATCACTCTACCGTTAAGTTCCGTTATCTCTCTAACGGTAATCTTAGGTGACAGTCCAACTAGATTTTAAGTGTCAACTTGAATTTCTAAATGGGATGAAAATAGATTTTTAATTAAAATTTTTAATTAATTAAATTTTCAAACCTAAACTTTAACTAAAAAAACTATTCATCTCCTCTTTTTAATTTTTCTTCTGTCTCTTTTTTTAATGGGTTTTTGTTTTTCAAAAATTATTATTAAGATCAAAATAGTTGAAATCAATAATAAGAAAGAATAATCTGGAATACCACAAAGAGATTGTGAACATACAAGTTGATTCAGATCAGAAAAAATTTGATTGAGAAACCAATTATTCAAGAACTGTGAAAGAACTAGAAAATATAATAATTAGAAACAAGAACAATGAAAGTAACAACCATTTTCTGAAAATTTTAAAATTAGCTTGAATGAAACATGTTCATGAAAACATGTTTCTGGTTGCATTTTATGGGATGTCTGCTGACGCAAAATAAAATATATGTTTACAAACAATTTCTAAAAGTAGAATAAAATATCAAGAATTTTAATTTAGGGTTTTCATTAAACAATAAAAAATCTAATCTTTTATTTTTCAGTATTGAATAAAAAAGATAAAGGAATGCAAAGAAGACATACCTAAACTCTCCATTGAATCCATCTTTATGAAGCAGTCAATTTGATTTCAATTATTTTGATCTTAATAATAGTTTTTCCAGCCAAATGAGAAAAAAAACCATTGAAAAAAAGAAGATATAGAAGAAAAATTAAAAATAGGAGATGAACAGTTTTTTTAGTTAATATTTAGATTTAAAAATTTTAATTAATTAAATTTTTAATTAAAAATCTATTTTCATCCCATTTAGAAATCCAAGGTGGCACTTAAAATCTAGTTGGACTACCACGTAGGATTACCGTTAGAGAGATAACGAAACTTAACGGTAGAGTGATCACTTCATAACAAAATAATAACATAAGTGGCTAAAACGTAACATTTCAAACATAAGTGTCTAAAATGTAACCTGAGGCAAACAAAAGTGACTATTTTTTGAATTACTCTTATTTTTATGTAATAGAATAATAGGTTATTTTACTAAATTGACCTAAAAAAATTGATATTTATAAAAATGACCCAGATTTAAAAATAATTACTAAAATAACCTGAAATGAACAGTAGAATAGGGTTTTGGCCTTCTAATAACCGGCACCACCTCGTATTTTGGCCCCATGATTGCTTGATGATGGTGTTAGGCTTTAAAAAATTAATTTTTTTTTTGTTTTGGCCTTCCAATGGCCGGCACCAGGGTATTTTTTTAAATCGTATCATACTGGTATACAAAAATACGAGTATTTTAAAAAAAAATTGGTGCTGGCCATTGACATGAGTATTAAAAAAAATATTTTTTTTTTGTTTTGGCCTTCTAATGGCCGGCACTAGTACGAAAAAAATCAAATTTTTTTTGTGCTGGCCTGTCAATGGCCGATACCAGGTACGAGTATTTAAAAAAAATTGGCCTTCTAATGGCTAGCACCAGTACGAAAAAAATCAAAAATTTTTTTGTGCTAGCCTGTCAATGGTCGGCACCATGTATGAAAAAAAAATCAATTTTTTTGTGCTGGCCTGTGAATGGTCGGCACCAGGTACGAGTATTTAAAAAAAAATTGTTTTGGCCTTCTAATGGTCGGCACTAGTACGAAAAAAATCATTTTTTTTTGTGATGGCTTGTCAATGGCGAGCACCAAGTACGAGTATTTAAAAAAAATTGTTTTGTCCTTCTAATGGCCGGCACCAGTACGAAAAAATTTAATTTTTTTTGTGTTGGCCTGTCAATGGCAGGAATTAGGTACGAGTATTTAAAAAAAATTATTTTCGCCTTCTAATGGCCGGCACCAGTACGAAAAAAAATTCAAATTTTTTTGGTGCTGGCCCTGTAATGGCCGACACCAAATTTATCAGATATATATAGGTATTTTATCTTTCATTTGAGTTTTTGTTTGCTTTAAAAATTTTAGTTTTTTTCTTTGTCGAGAAGAAAGCAAAATTTTTTTAAGATGAGTTCTCAAATTTTGTTGTTTATGTTCATTTCGATGGAGAAATGATAAATACAACTGAAGAAGGCTGTGTATTTCGAAGTCGAAAAAAATAGGAATGAGATTCAACAAGCGTGTTTTGCTGTCGGATTTAAAACGAAAAATTAGTACAAAGATAGCAAGCCGTTGCAGAAAGCAAATGTTAAGACTGTTTTACAAATTTTCGGTTTCAACTGATCCGCTAAAGTTCTCAGAAATGGAGCTTAAAGATGATGATGATCTAGGGACAATTATAGCAATTTATTGCCCCCCTAAGATAAAAAATCCCAACCCGATTGAGTTGCTCGCGGAGATAGCTGAACCGGATCTCATTCAAGTTGTAATTCTAGCAAGCCAGCGCTCTGGAATTGATTTTGATCTTAACGACTCCTGGGAAGATTAGTCGGGTTTTGGACGGTCAATACTAACTCCCAAAAATCCAAACACCGATAGATGTTTGTATAATATCCCAAACTCATGTCCTCGTCTAGAAATCCATCCAGAGGCGTTGGCCACCATAGAAGATGGTGATGAAGAGTCCGATAATGATGATCAGTCCTACCATGATCCAAACGATGATTTCAATGACCCCGATTTGGATGACATCCCTGAAGACATAGACAAAGAAGGGCCGGTGGAGGGTGAAAATGTAAACCGCCATTCGGTCGGGAACACGGGCCTTGGTATAGTTATAAGAAATAATCCAGGGTCCTTCATGACCAACGTGGATCCTGATGCGGCTCTTGCAAGCGAGTTCTCAGAATTTACAAATATTATGCCGGCTTACCTACTTGACGAAGAATTCGGCGATGAAGAGTTGTTTGTAGGACAACAATTCGATAACAAAAAAGACTGTTTACATGCTATAAAACAACTTAGCTTAAAGTTAGGTGTGGATTATAAAGTAACGAAGTCGACGCAGTCTTTGTACGTAGGAAAATGTTAGAAAGCGTCAAGTGGTTGTAAATGGCGTGTCCGAACCGCGTTAATGCAGCAGACGCAGATGTGGATGATAAGGAAACTAAAAGGTCCACACACATGCAGGTCTGCTCATATGTCGTAAGACCATAGAAAGTTAGATGCAAAAACTATATACAATTGCATCATCCCTTTGGTGAAAGAGACGTCCACCATTCAGGTATCGGTCCTTATTGCGGACATGCAAGCTCGATTCAAGTATAAAGTGTCGTACCAAAAGGCATGGTGGGCAAAGCAAATGGTGATACGAGAGTTGTATGGTGACTGGAATGCATCATACAATGAGCTTCAAGGGTAGATAGCCGGGATGCAAGAGTATGTGCCTGGGACAGTGACAAATTTGTAAACATTACCGTATAAAGGCCCAGACGGGGAGATACAATCGGGGAAATGAGTTTTTCACTGATTGTTTTGGATATTCGAGCCGTGTGTTAGGGTCTTCCCTCACTGCAAGCCGATGGTGCAAGTGGACGGGACATGGTTGTATAGCAAATACACGTAAATACTCATGATTGCTGTTGCACATGACAGCAACTGAAATGTACTTCTGATCGCTTTCGCCATCGTGAAGTGTGAGTGCTTCGAGTCTTGGAAATTTTTCCTCATTAATCTGCGGAGGCACGTTGTCAAAGAAGACAACATTTGCCTTATATCAGATAGATCGAAAGGAATACTTGTTGCGATAAGACAATTGGAGGTTTCGTGGAAGTCTGTTTATTGCATCCGGCACATCGCAGCAAACTTTCATAGAGATTATAAGAATAAAGATTGGAAAAAAGAACTCTGAACATGGGTAAAAAAAATTATTTGTATTTATTTTAAAAATTACTTTTCAATTTTTTTGTTGTTTTTAAAATGATAATTTCAAATTAAATATGCAGCTCATGAGTTAGAACCGTGAAGATTCAAGCAGAGGTTCGCGAAACTTAAATCTCAGATGTCATCTTTACTAACAGATCTCCTGACATGCTTGGGTAGCATGGAGAACTGGCAATGAACTCAAAGTTACGATGAGGGGTTTTGGTATGGGCAGATGACGACCATCCTGATAGAGGCGGTCAACTCTGTATTGAGGTGCACACATCATCTCCCGATTTTTTATGTGTTCTCGGTAACATTCTATAGGTTGGCGACATTAATACCTAAGATGGGGTTGAGACAAGCTAAGCAGATCGAGGCCAAACACGTGTAAGTAGAGGCCGCCCGAAAGGCCATGGCGATAAAAAGTCGAAGGGCACAAACAATAAACGTTGAATTGTATTCGCGCGACTTGGAGACTTTCTGAATTGGCCTGTGTCACTGAGGCCAAATTGGCCTGCCAATGGCCGGCCTTACACACATTTTTTTTTTCATTTCATATTTTTATTCCAATTTTGCCCTTACCTCAGCCAAATGGTCCCCCACTATAAATATGTTGTTCTGACGACCATCAACGACCATTGACGACCACTGATGACTACCGAGTACCTCTAAACACCTCCGACAACCGCTGTTCACTGTTAACGACCACCGACAACTGCCGATCACTCTATGGATCCTAATCTTAATGTTCTTTTAAATGACAACGACCACATTGCAGCCAATATGCATAAAGTAAACGAGAAATAAAATGTCTTATTTAATTTTAAATATTCTTCTAAATTCTTTTTTAAACGAGAAATATAACATTATATATTTACTATAACAGCAAGATCTGTACCGAATTGTGAGACCCCGGTTGCATGATCCCGATTTTTTTCTCGATCGAAGAGTTTTACCGTATTTGAATGTCGCGGATTTTGAGGCAGCCGTATACATTCAGATATTTGAGCAACGAGCCAATTTAATATCAGCTTTAGTTGAAAGATGGTTTTCGGGGACACATACGTTCCACCTCCCATGTGGGGAGGTAACTATTACACTACAAGACATAGCAGTCTAATTTGGGCTGTCTGTAAACGGTGAAGTAGTGACCGTCTTGGAAGAGTGCCTGATCCATGGGGCACTTGCTAGCGATTACTTGAAAGGGTACTCCCGAACGACGAGGAAGGACGATTAACCCATATTAAATTTAATTGGTTAAAAGAAAACTTCTGACATCTTCCAAGTAATCCAACACAGATGGACATTATCTACGCTGCGAGAGCATTCATTCTTCAACTTATAAGTGGAATACTATTGCCGGACATCAATCAAAATAAAGTCTCAATAATGTATCTCCCCTTATTAGAGGATCTCGAGCTTGCCGGAAGATTTAGTTGGGCCTCTGTAGTGCTGGCATGCTTATACCACGAGCTTTGTTGATCGACAAAATCGTCTACAAAAACAATTGGCGGTTGCTGCCTTCTACTGCAGTCTTGGGCATTATATCGAATGCCATTTCTAGCATCAGTGAGCCACTAACCGTATGTCTGGCCAATTGTTAATAGGTAAATATATAGTTTATTTTTGAAATCTATTTTTAATTGTATACTATACTCATTTTTTGCATGGAAAAAATAATTTGACAATTTTTTCTTTTTTTTTAGATGGGCACTGTACCAGGAATCGGTCGATCGTTCACAATACCTATGTACCGTATGATGATAGAGACTCATTCCTGGGATGCCGTAAAATACGATTCCAAATATTTCTTTTTTAAATACAATAATTGCACAAGAAAAAAATTAAATAATAACGTGTTGTCTATATTATGCAGTTTATATGGATGCCATATAATGAGGAAGATATCGCAGCGCTCATACTATCATGGGTTATCGAGCAGCAACAGCTGTTCATGTCAAATGTGTCGTTGATTTATTTTCATATTGTGGAGTGGTACGATAGAGGTCGGGTTTTGAGGCAGTTCGATTGCGTACAACCTATCTCGAACCATCTCGTCGACATCAGAGAAGTCCACGGAATGGACAAAAAGGGTTTGGGTCGGGACACTTTAAATTTGGCACAAAAACATTAACCGTATATCTTTCTGTAGAATATGCGTCATTCGAGATGCCCTCCGTTGTATGTCTTAGGGGGAGGGTTCTCTCCTACGCCCGAGTATGCAACATGATATATGGCACACGAGAAACCCTTTATATTCCAAGGTCATTACATGCTGATCCAAAAAGACGCATAATCAGAATCTTCTCGATGGCACCCAAGGAACGCACAACTGCGCAGTAACCGAGTTCCATCATTCGGGAACATCAAGTCTGATACTGCCTCAAACCTCGATCTCGAGCCACAATATGAAGCATCCGACTCATCATCACACCACATGGATCCGGATTCGCTGCAAGAAATTCCTCCATTGTTCGAGGATATTTTTAGTGACGACCTCGAGCCTCAACATTCGACACGATCCGGATCGTCCTCATACCACCTGGAGCTCCATCCCGAAGCACGTACACCCACCAATGAGGATATTTTTCCATCGGCACCTCCGGTCACGCAAAACCCATTTACTCCCGATTATGGTGTATGTGATTATTCTACTTTTCTAAGTACACCGGACTCGACACCGGAGGCCGGACCGAGCAATTATCAAACGCCTGAGCAAGGTGCACGGCATCGCAGACGGAGGCATTCGGATTGTTACACGCCGGTGTCGGGGACGTCATCGGGATCGCGACAATTTTAAATTTTTTCTGTTAATTTTTACTTTATTTTAAAATTATTCTGTAAATATTTCTTTTATAATGAAATTATTCTTTTTTAATATTAATTTAATTTCTCTAAAATAATTATTTGTTTGAATAAATGACTTTGAAATATTTTTAAAAAAATTTGAATAAATAATAATACACGACAATTTAAATTTACCTACACAATAAAATACAATCATTCTACAATATTAATACAAAAAAAAGTATAAATTTCAAACAAAAATAATATGCACTATATTAAATTTAAACACCCGACGAACTACAAACTGATGGGTAAAATTAAATCACGAAAATTTTAAATTCAAACTTTATATATTACAGATTAAATAAAATTTACAGATACAAAAGAATACAAAATTCTAAGAAATTAATACACGAAAATATAAAAATGAAACCTTAAATCCTAAACAACTATAATAAAAATACAAACATTCTTAAGAAATAATACAATTATTTTCAATAGTAGTTTCTTCACAATTAATCTTCTTTTGCTTGAATCAGGTCTACGTTGCATCAGTACAGGATAATTGGATATCTGAAACGGTTAGTAAAATTAAAAAGAAACAGAAAACCAGCTACATAAACTAAGGGAAAATATAGCTTCCTAAAAGCTCCAGACTTTTTTCTTCTTCCATTGTCCCCTGAGATACCTTTGCATGGAGACTCTACCAATCGGTTCCAACCACAACCTAGTTGCAGAATAAACACTATTGCACCATAGATAATATCCATCTGCGTTGGACAACTCGATTAGCCATCTAAGGCGCAAAAAATCAACCAACCCTTAATGGCATAACCTTTAGGGTGGACACGACAGTATATAATTTAGCTCCGAAATTCGGTTGTACACTATGAAAAACTCTCATCTACAATCCACTACAAAAAACTCATTTGATGATATACCACAAAACACTCTCATTTTGATGGCTCTCTCGAAAATTTTTTTCTCACTCCATTTACACTATCAGAACCCAAACCACTCACTATATATAAGGTTTGGTGTCGGCCATTAGAAGGCCAAAATCAGGAAAAAAAAATGATTTTTTTCGTATTGGTGCCAGCCATTAGAAGGCCAAAACAAAACAAAAAATTTAAAAACTCGTACTTGGTGTCGGCCATTGACAGACCAGCACCAAAAAAATTTGAATTTTTTTTATATCTAGTGCCGACCATTAGAAGGCCAAAACAAAAAAAAAAATAAATACTCGTACCTGGTGCAGGCCATTGACAGGCCAACACCAAATTTTTTTTTAAAATACTCGTATTTTTTTAATCAGTATGATACGATTTTAAAAAAAATTACCCTAGTGCCGATCATTGGAATGCCAAAACAAAAAAAAATCAATTTTTTAAAGCCTGACACAATCATCAGGCAATTATGGGGCCAAAATACGAGGTGGTGCCGGCCATTAGAAGGCCAAAACCTATTCTACTGTTCATTTCAGGTCATTTTAGTGATTGTTTTTGAACCTAAGTCATTTTTATAAATATCAAAAAAATTTGGGTCAGTTTAGTAAAATAGCCAGAATAATATGTTTATTCACCTTTCGGGCTTTGCCTCATTGATTATTTCTTCTTAGTAGCGACCCTGGAGAAGTAAGAAATCGCCAAAGGAACCAAGTTAGAAATTTTTTTTTATACGTTGAAATTAAATTATAATTTTTATGGTAGTTAAAATATAATTTTATAATTTAAACAATCTATATTTTAGAAAATTAAATTAAATAATTTTATTAATTTAAATTTCTAAAAATTTTAAAAAATTTAAATAAAAAAAATCATTTTAGTAAAACGGAGGTCCCTTCTAGTCCCCTCCTATCTAAGCCCCTAGGTCTTGGTCACCCTAAAATGAAAAAAAAATACCTCATCCTTTAAAGATAAAGAGATATAAGAAATCCATCGTATAATCTCATTTCACTCAAATATCACCTATAAACCTCCATCTTTAATAACTCTATATACCATCTACGGTACAAAGCACCAATATTGTCAAATATCACTTCCTTTGAATATTTTGAAAAAATAATTAATTGCTAATATGACAATCTATGTGTATGTCATGTTTCTATCTATTTTGAGAAAGATTTGACAAACAAAGTAAATTTAAGAGTTAAAAGATGTAAAATTTTAAATAAATGGCTAAAATAATTTTTTTTATAAATTTGGAGGGTCAAATAAATCTTTATGCCTATTATATATTAGTATAATGAAAAACTCACATTTTAGCTCCTAAAAATTTATTTTTTATTTCTAGTCCAAAAAAATCCTGAGCGAAAGTATTTGAGAAGTCCTTCTATTATATGAATTGGGTCTCTCTTTATTATTAAATAAAGCTAAATTAAAATAGAATTAATATTTATTATTTAAAAAATATCATAATATCTAATAGAGTTAATATTTTTAAAATTTTTATAATCCTGTAAATGAAATCTTTTGTTAAATCACACCAAAATGAATAGAAAAATTCATGATAGTTGACTTTGTTGTGATTTGACAAACAATGTAAGTGTAAGGGCTAAAAGAGTTGAAAAATTAAATAGAATGATAAAATAACTTTAGTAAAGTTGAAGGGCCAAATAAATCCTCATGCATTAATGGAATTGTGAACTTTTAACCAATGTTGTTTGAGCCGGACCGTCCAATCAGACCGATTGGATCGGGAATCCACTAGGGTATTGATTCGAAGAGTGATTTTGATTTGATTAGATTTGAAATCGGTACGAATTAATTTAACCGATTGAACTAGATTTTTTAAATTTTTTTTACTTTTTTTAATTGGTAGGAATGGTTTTGGTTTTTGTCTTCGGTACTAAACAAATTACATGACGTCTCTTGATCTCTCAGTACTGTTAAATTTTGGCCTTTTCTTCTTTCTTAAACCACAATTACATTCCTGGTTCATTTCCACCATCGTTTTGCATGGTTCGTCTTTAGTGCATATATATATTTTGCGTGATTTTGGTTGCTTAATTCCTTTTTTTCATGAAAGTTACATCTCTTTTCTCCATTTCCAGTGGGGTTTACCAACTATTTTTATTTTATATTAATTAATTTCTTTGGTTTTTTTTCCCTAGCTTCTTCTTTGACAAATATATATATATATATATATTGTTTTCCAACACGATTCTTTCTTTTACCAAGTTGGAAAAGCACCATGTTGAACTCATCAGTCTATTTTTTCGTATTTAATGCTGTCATCAATGGTGGGAAGTATTCACATTCATCATCATGTTTGTGGAAGATCCGGTGACACTTTCAGTCATTTTACACTAACTTCATGAGAGCCATCACATTGAAGCCGATGACAGTTTGAAGCTTGCGCTTTATGAGGTACTTGACAATCTTCATAAAACCCCAAAAAAATCCTAGTTGACTTTGATGTTTTATATTTATGGATTATATAGATTCCGCCATTAACATAGTGATATGTTGGTTTTCTGTTTGTTTTTATTACAGGGCATGTATTGATTGGAACCAGCATCTAAAAAGGGTGATTTGTTGTGTTGTTTAACGCTTTTTTTGAGTGAATATGTCTTCAGCTACTTGGATTACTTCCCTTTCATGTTCAAGTTCTGTGATTTTATCTTCCAAGGAGACGTCGATTCCTGTCATGATCCAATGGTTGAGATTCATTTTCCTATCTCCATGTCCTCAGAGAGCTTTGTTTTTAGCCGTTGATCTACTGTTCTTGTTAACCCTCTTATGCTTGGCGTTTCATAAGCTCTATTCTAGATTATCAGGCAACATCCATGGCAGCTCAGACATCAACAAGCCACTTATAAGATGCAATAGAGCCCTTACCAGGACCACTATATGGTTCAAATTATCCTTGATTGTAACGCTTGTACTGGTATTTTCTTACACTATTATATGCATTATGGCATTTCGTAGTAATAACCAGGATCCAAGGAAACTGTTTGATGGGATGTTTTGGTTAGTTCAAGCTGGAACTCATGTGGTGATTGCTATATTAATCATCCATGAAAAGAGATTTGAGGCTATTAATCACCCTTTTTCGCTCCGAGCTTATTGGATTGCGAATTTTATCATCATTTCCTTGTTTACAGCTTCTGGGATCATTCGTATCGAAACAAATCAGGGTCAGTATTTGAGGTTGGATGATATAGTTTCCCTTTGTTCTTTTCCTTTATCAGTTCTTCTTCTTCTTGTTGCTATTAGAGGCTCAACAGGAATAGCAGTGAGCGGCGAACTCGGACTGGCAATGGGAGAAGAAGAAACCAAGTTGTATGAACCTCTTTTGAGCAAATCCAACATTACCGGCTTTGCTTCAGCTTCTATAGTATCAAAGGCCTTTTGGCTGTGGTTGAATCCTCTGTTGAAAAAAGGCTATGAGTCCCCTCTCAAAATGGATGATGTTCCAACTCTTTCACCCGAACATAGGGCTGAGAAGATGTCGAAGCTTTTTGAAGTAAATTGGCCTAAACCGGAGGAAAAATCAAAGCATCCTGTTCGAACTACGTTGCTACGGTGCTTTTGGAAGGAACTTGCTTTCACTGCATTCCTTGCAATCGTGCGGCTTTGCGTGACGTACGTCGGTCCACTTCTGATCCAAAGTTTTGTTGATTACACTGCGGGAAAAAGAAGTTCTCCTTATGAAGGATATTACCTTATATTGATTCTCCTTGCTGCTAAGTTTGTTGAAGTGTTGAGCAGTCACCAATTTAATTTCAACTCTCAGAAACTCGGGATGCTCATTCGCTGCACTCTTATCACTTCGTTATACAAGAAAGGTTTACGGTTAACCTGCTCTGCTCGTCAAGCTCATGGTGTCGGACAGATTGTGAATTACATGGCTGTTGATGCTCAACAGCTATCAGATATGATGTTACAGCTTCATTCTATTTGGTTGACTCCTTTGCAGGTTTGTGTTGCCTTGGTGCTTTTGTACATGTACCTCGGTGCCGCTGTGGTGACATCCTTGCTTGGACTTCTTGGTGCTTTTATATTTGCGATAATGGAAAGTAGGAGGAACAATCGTTTTCAATTCAATGTGATGAAGAATCGTGACTTGCGAATGAAGGCAACTAACCAGATGCTTAATTACATGCGGGTTATCAAGTTCCAATCATGGGAAGAACACTTCAATAAAAGAATCCAATCTTTCCGTGAAACCGAGTTTGGATGGTTAAGCAATTTCCTGTATTCTATCGCTGGCCATGTGATAGTAATGTGGTCAACGCCGTTACTGGTATCGACCCTAACATTCGGGACTGCACTTTTATTGGGAGTAAGACTTGATGCAGGGCTAGTGTTCACAGCAACAACTATCTTTAAGATCTTGCAAGAGCCCATCAGGTCATTCCCGCAGTCCATGATCTCACTTTCACAAGCTGTGATATCATTAGAGAGGTTAGATAGTTTCATGACGAGCAAGGAATTGGGCAATTCATCGGTGGAGAGACAGGAGGGTTGCGATGATAGAGTTGCAGTGGAAATTAAAAACGGGGCGTTTAGCTGGGATGATGAAAAGGGAGAACAGGTTTTGAAAAATATAAATTTAGAGATCAAGAAAGGGGAACTCGCCGCCATCGTTGGGACTGTTGGATCCGGGAAGTCTTCTCTCCTGGCTTCGGTTCTTGGTGAGATGCACAAAATATCAGGAAAGGTAACACATTATTGGTTAAAATGCTTGCATTCCATGCTAGTTGGTTGTTTGGCATATTGATGCAATAATGGATTGAATGACAGGTTAAGCTTTGTGGGACGACCGCATACGTTGCTCAGTCATCTTGGATTCAGAGTGGGACGATTGAAGACAATATCCTATTCGGTTTGCCGATGAACCGGGAGAAATATAGGGAAGTTATAAGGGCTTGTTGTTTAGAGAAAGACTTGGAAATGATGGAGTTTGGTGATCAGACAGAAATTGGAGAACGCGGAATTAACCTCAGCGGTGGCCAGAAGCAACGGGTACAACTAGCCAGAGCTGTTTACCAAGATTGTGACATATACCTTCTCGATGACGTCTTTAGCGCTGTTGATGCTCATACAGGGTCAGACATATTTAAGGTGACATTGATGTCTGCTTATTGCAAGTTCTGTTATTGTTTGAAAAAAAAATGATCCATCCTTTTGGTCTTAAAAGGAGCGAAAACGATAGATCAACATGCTGAATCTCAAGTTTATTGCTTCTGTTCCATATGCAGGAATGTGTGAGAGGAGTTCTCAAAGAGAAGACTATTTTGCTTGTAACCCATCAAGTGGACTTCTTGCATAATGTTGATCATATCTTGGTAAGTAGGCTTGTATGATCCGTTTCGTGGAATAGACATGAGCACGTATGTGCATGAAATTCATGTTTCTAAAAGAATTCATTGTGTAAATTGCAGGTGATGCGAGACGGGATGATAGTACAATCAGGGAAGTATAATGATTTACTAGAATCGCACATGGATTTTGGAGCGCTTGTAGCTGCACATGAATCGTCCATGGAACTTGTAGAAGAAGCAGGCAACACCATGCCCGGTGAGAATGCCCCCAGAACATCAAAATCAGCTCA
Organism: Gossypium longicalyx; assembly: GCA_025698465.1. Lineage (NCBI taxonomy): Eukaryota > Viridiplantae > Streptophyta > Magnoliopsida > Malvales > Malvaceae > Gossypium > Gossypium longicalyx. The sequence goes on from CM047006.1 coordinate 20,714,683, forward strand.
GGATGCTTCTAACATCAGGGAAGTAAATGGTGAACGTAAGTCTCAAGACGCCCTGAAATCTGATAAGGGAGATTCTAGGCTAATCAAAGACGAGGAAAGGGAAACCGGTAAAGTCAGCTTGCATGTGTATAAAATGTACTGCACTGAAGCTTTTGGTTGGTGGGGTGTAGCAGCTGCGTTATTATTATCTCTGTTATGGCAAGCTTCTCTTATGGCCAGTGATTATTGGCTGTCATATGAAACTTCAGCTGAACGTGCTCTTCCGTTCGACCCTTTGCTATTCATTTCTGTTTATGCTATCATAGCAGCCGTATCGGTGGTGTTGGTAACGTTTAGAGCCTATTTCGTTACGCTTATGGGGCTCAAAACAGCCCAAATATTTTTCAGGCAAATTCTTCAAAGCATCTTGCACGCCCCTATATCCTTTTTCGATACCACACCTTCGGGAAGAATTTTAAGTCGGGTAATGAACTATGCTACTTTCTCATCACAGCTAATTCTTGCCCAAAAATGGGAGTCTTGTTTTCCAAGAAACAAATTATCAAAGTGGCTTGGTGTCTTAGGACTAACAGATTCCTTCTACTTTTTATCCACAGGCGTCGACTGATCAGACCAACGTCGATATCTTCATTCCATTCATTATGGGGATTACAATTGCTATGTACATTACACTGCTAAGTATCTTCATAATCACATGTCAATATGCTTGGCCAACAATATTCTTGATAATTCCACTTGGTTGGCTGAATTTCTGGTATCGGGTATGGTTCTCGTTTCAATTCACTTTTGGCATTCGCTATTTCGTTTCCGTGTACGATATAGATCAAGCAGGAAGTCCATTTGATTTGAATTGCAGGGATACTACCTGGCATCATCACGCGAATTAACCCGCCTCGACTCAATCACTAAAGCTCCTGTCATCCATTACTTCTCGGAAAGCATCTCCGGGGTTATGACAATTCGCGCATTCGGAAAGGAGGACAGGTTTTGTCAGGAAAACGCTAACCGAGTTAATTCCAGTTTATGCATGGATTTCCACAACAACGGATCCAACGAGTGGTTGGGATTCCGTTTGGAATTTATTGGTAGTGTAGTTCTTTGCTTATCTACCATGTTTATGATCCTTTTACCTAGCAGCATTGTCAAGCCAGGTAAACTGTATGCTGCAATCTCAGTTCCACAAACCATTCTTTATGATTCTCATGTATAAACACAAATGGTGGTACTGGTATCACATAAACAATACTTATTTTGTCTAATGCAGAAAATGTGGGGTTATCTCTCTCATATGGATTGTCCCTCAATGGTGTGTTGTTCATGTCCATATATTTCAGTTGTTACGTGGAAAATAGGATGGTTTCAGTTGAAAGAATAAAGCAATTTTCGATTATTCAACCTGAAGCAGCATGGCATAACAAAAACCATCTTCCTCCTCCAAATTGGCCTGCCCATGGCAATGTTGAGCTCAAAGACCTTCAGGTTCGATACCGTCCAAGCACGCCTCTTGTACTTAAAGGCATTACTCTGAGCATCAATGGTGGTGAAAAGATCGGTGTTGTTGGTCGGACCGGGAGTGGGAAGTCGACTTTAATCCAAGCTTTCTTCAGACTGGTTGAGCCAACTGCTGGGAAAATAATCATTGATGATATAGATATCTGCATGCTAGGACTACATGATCTCCGATCACGGTTTGGGATCATCCCTCAGGAACCTGTCCTTTTCGAAGGATCTGTGAGAAGCAACATTGATCCTGCAGGACAGTTTTCAGATGAAGAGATATGGAAGGTAACCATGTTATTGTCCCATAATGAGAACATGTTCTCATTGTTTTCACTCGCTATAAATTTCTGATTTTTTTTTTGCAGAGTCTTGAGCGCTGCCAACTTAAAGATGTGGTGGCTTCAAAACCCGATAAACTCGATTCTTTAGGTAAGTGACTTTAACATGTTCCGGTATCTGAAATGGTGGCTGAGCATTACCTATAAATCCTTCAAATTTTTCAGTGGTTGATAATGGCGACAATTGGAGCATGGGGCAGAGACAACTTCTGTGTTTGGGGAGAGTTATGCTTAAACGAAGCAGGCTTTTGTTCATGGACGAAGCAACAGCATCTGTCGATTCACAAACAGATTCCATAATCCAAAAGATCATCAGAGAAGACTTTGCAGCCTGCACTATTATCAGCATTGCTCACAGAATACCTACAGTCATGGACTGTGATCGAGTTTTAGTCATCGATGCAGGTGCATGCTTCTTTCTTACGTTACTCAAACTCGGCATATCATATACGGATAGATGTTCTACATGATTTTTCATATATTTAAAGAATCATACTCTCATTGATAACAGGAAAGGCAAAAGAATTTGACAAACCATCACGGTTGCTCGATACGCCGACACTCTTTGCAGCACTGGTTCAAGAATATGCCAACCGCTCTTACGAACTATGAAACGGTATCTTCTTTCGGGTGGATTTCCATCCACTGTCAAGATTGCAAAAAATTTCAAAAAGAAATGAATGTGCTGAATTTAACAGGATTTGAATCCATCTGAAAATAATACTGAATTCTTGAACTTAGAATTGTTCAGAAGGGTTATGCTTTCGGTTCTTCCCGGTTTTATTCAGAAATGAACATTGTAGTAAGATTCATTTACAAATGAACTGTGATAAAAATGGGTTTAATCTAGATTTACAGAACTTGGTATAATCAGACCCCGACAAACGCCCGACACTGGGATTCCCAGTGTTCCTTTGCCTGTTGAACTCTCTCGGCTCTTTCCATTTGAAGTCGCTGCTCCCAGTATTCACTACAACTGTTCCAAAAACAAATGTATGATTCCGGTAAGAACATATCAGTATACATTCATTCATTCAAATGAAAAGAGGAAAACCTATTAGGATCATACCTTCTCCTTAACAATATACTAAGCTCATCCAAATGTACAAAACCTTCATAAACTCCTGCCTGTAATTCCGAAAATACCAACACAAAACAAAGAATATTATGCTTACTTTCATAAAAGTAGAAGTTATTATCCGACCTAGACACTCACCTCTCGACATAAGGGACACTTTTCTTTTGGCTCAGCTGCTTTCAGTCCATTAACAATGCTAACCGATGCAGCCGAGCAAGCACACATGTAGCAGAATATATGCCCACAAGTGAGGGATACTGGATCAAATACTGTGTCCTGTTGCATTAGAAAATACGAAGCCTATATCAGTCAAGAACCCTAAGTAGCAGCTGAACTAATGGATAGCACTATCAGACCTGAAAAACTTGCAACTTACCAAGCATATAGAACAAGTCAAGTCAATATCAAGCTTGACAGAATCAAAGAGTTCACAAGAAAGGAATGGTTTCCCATCATTAAATGTGAGGTAACATCCTTCAAACGATGCAGGGGTCATCCCTGATTTCACCTTGGTTTCCCTCAAATTAATATGGAAAGCCATAAGCTCGCATAGCCACGGCGATTGAAGGATTTCAATGTGCATACTTTGTGCTTGTGACTTGAAAGCTTGCCCTTGTTTGGAGAAATGAACCTTATCGTATTTTTTCAGTATTTTACGAATCGCCACAGCATTAATCAATGCATAGTTAACCAGGTCCTTCCCTTCTTGAATCAAAGCAACATGGCTGCCTTGTAGCTTACCTTTGAACCAAATGAAGTATTTTCTAAAACCAGAAGCCAAATGTAGTTCAAGCAATTTCTGTGCTCGCTCATTGAAGCAGCCTACTATATCAGACATTTCCTTTAAAAGGGAAGGGAAGAAGGTCCCATCGCAAACTGGACATTAATTTCCATCAAAAGTATAAGCAAATCATAATTTTATACACATTAGAACAAAGGTCTAAGATAAACCCAAAATCAGATTATAAATACATCAGATAAACAAAGAACTTATAGCTTTTCTTCAGGCCTAAAAACCCTTTCTTTTTCTCAAGAAACCCAATTCATATAATCAATTTATAAACATATATATATGTATGTATGTACCTGGACAATGCTGAGGACAAGTTTGGCTATGAAGAACACCATGGACGTCATTCTTGGACTGAAATTCTCTTCTACAGTTCTTCAAAATCTTCTTAAGCTTCTTGAAACCAACACCAGGTAGTTTCTTCTCTTGTCCCTGCATGTATTCTTGATATTTCTTGCAGAACTTCATCTCTTCTTCACAATAAATTATTATTATTAAAAAAATCCAAAACACACACGATATCAATACTTTGTTCCCGTTGGGTTGTTTCAGTCAACTTACACAAACACACAATCGAAGAACAAAGGAAGAAACAGAGCAAGAGCAATTCAAGAAGACATGGAAACTGACGGTGGTGGTGGTGGTGTGTGGTTTTTGATTTGGTGTGATGACAGCGGGGTTGACGATGGAGTATTGATGGTGAATGAGGAAGATTGCGAGGAGAAAATGGCCAATTTTTCGGATTATCTTCTCTCTCTGCCGATTGCTTCAAACTCACTCTTTTTATCTGTGTTACCGCTAATGGAAATTATATCTACACCTCGCCAAGACATATATTATTTGGTTTCCAAAAAGGAATATTAAGATAAAAAAGGGGTCAAACTACCTTCTTAGTCCCTGTATTCTGTGTAAGTTGTAAATTTAGTATATGTATTTTAATTCGAATATTTAAATTTTAATCCAAGACAAAACGATGGTAATTAAAACTGTTTGGTTAAATTTTGTTACTAGTCTTATATTCTTTAATTTAATCATTCTTAATCCTTATACTTTTTGTATTATGAAATTTCAGTTTTGATGTAAACGAGAGTAATGTGTGAAAATAACAAAGTGACTTAGCATTGCACATGTGGTAATTTGCTTGTCACATTATATTTTAAAAATAACATAAATTTGCTTAATAAATTTAACAATTATCATTTAGTCGAGACAAAATTTAACCTAAAAATTCATAATTATGTATCATTTAATTATATTTTAAAAAATCAAGACAATTAAATAAAAAATTAAAACACATAACAGCATTATATATTTTTTATTTATGAATTTTGATCTGATATAATATTATATTTTAATTTTAATTTTTACTCAAACTAATAATATTATCGAATTAACATCATTTTACGTTGATATATTACATACACAAATAATTATATTAATCTAATATAAAAATAAATGTATGTATTTATTTCTTTAAAAATATATAATTAAATCAAAATTAAAATTTTATATATACATATAAATAATTACGTATAAAATTAAAAATTTATATACTAAATTATACAATAAATTAAAATTTACGTATAAATTTAATATTTAACTAATTTTTATAATTAAAAAAAACAGATAGAAACAAAAAGGAAAAAGCTGATTGGAAATAAAGTGTACCACATTATAAATTTGAAAAAAGTAAAGGAGAAAAGATATAATGTGAAATGATTTAATACTATTAGATACCGGCTGCTTTCATTTCATGTCAGTTCGGGAGAGTGGGGCCCAAATGAGACCTGTAATGTGTTGGTCCCGTAATGGTTAAATTCTATTACTAGTCCTTATATTATGTGAAACTTATAATATAGTCTTTATATTTTAATTTAATCGATTTTAATCTCGTACTTTTCAAATTGGTTAATTTTAATTTTTATATTTTTAAAATTTTTAAATTATAATCTTAATTCAAATGATAGCAATTAAATAGGTTTGGTTAAATTATATTATTAGTCTTGTATTATAACTAAAATATAAATTCAGTTTATATTTTTTAATTTGATCATTCTTTTTTTAATGGCATAATATCAAATTTAGCTTTTAACGTTTATTTTTTTTTTATCAATTTGGCTCTTATTCTTTTTTTAAGCTAAATTTTACCTTCGATCTTTTTAAAATAGTCAAATTTGACAATCGACCTTTTAAAGAAGAGTCGAAATGATTTTTTTTAATGAGAATACAAATTAAAATGTTAAATTTTTAAATACAGCAGATTGCATGATAATTCATATATATTCCATGCTAGTTTTAAAAAATTTATGGAGTATTTTTTATTTTAAATTTTAATTATTATTTTTTTAATTTTTAAATTATTTATTGACGTGACATATAAGACAAATAATATTATGTTAACATGATGTTTACATAAAAACTATGATGTGAGTTTTACACCAACAACGTTAAAAACTAACGTTAAAAGCAAAGAAGAGACATCAACATGAAATATGGCACTTGTAGCACACTCAACTATCAAGGTGTAGACCTTGATGCAACGCCTCTTGCAGTGGATGCGTATATAAGGATAATTGACTAGATTAGTCGTATTAAAGTATATATAAATATGTTATGAAAGTTAATGTAAAAATTACTTTTTAAAAATTTAAAACTATTTCATCTTAAAAATAACAAAAGCAACTCAAAGCAATTTTTGTTTATATTTTAAAAAACTATTTATGAATACACGAAGGCCCTCGTGCTTTTCTTTTTAACACATGCCATGACAATTTTGATTCCTTTATTTTGGTAGGTTATATAAAATGGTTAAATTTTAATTTTAGTCTCTATATTACCTACGAATTTATGATTTAATTTTTATATTTCAATTTTTATATAAGTTTTACTTTAATGTTTATAATTTCATTAGTTATTTATATAAAAAGAAAGTCTTAAGTAGGAGTGAACAAAATTCGATTCGATTCGATTCGAAAATTTTAATAAAAAATTTAAATTTTGAATTAAATAGTTCGAATTATTTAAATTAATCAAGTTAGTCGGATCAACTCAAATAAAAAATTAAGTTTTTCAATTTAACTCAAATGTGAATTACACAATTTGAGTTATCCGAAAATTTGAATAAGAAAAGGTAAAACTACGTCATTTTGATAAATATTTACATTTTCTAAAGTTAAAAATCAAAGTCATTAAATTAAAAGGTAAAATTACGTCGTTTTGATAAATGTTTACTCGTTAAGTTAAAAGGCAACATTGAATATAAATAATAAGATTCATTAACTCGACTCGAAAATTTTTGACTCGATTCGATTCAAGAAAAAATTTAAATTGAGTTGGGTTGCTAAAATAGAATTCAACTCGACTAACTTAAAATTGTTTGAATGGATTCGACTTGACTCGATCGAATACCCACCCCTAGTCCTAAGCGAATCTGTCATCATAAATGTCCTTTTTTTTTTCTTTTTTTTTTTGCCCTGTAAGATAATGGTAAAATTTTAGTATTGATCCCTCTACTTTGCTAAAATTTAAGATTTAGTGTATATTTTGATTTGACATAATTTGATCGTCTACTTTATTAATGATATTAGTTGGTCTAAATAATTTGATTATTTTGGTTAAAATGTTATCGTGAATTTTTCGTAAGAACACTTTTCTAAAACATACTAAAAAAATCCATTTTGGTATAATAAGTACACCTTTCTAACACACACAAAGAATTTATTTCGATATGATAAGTTTGGAATGGGTATTTTTAGGAGAAATTTCTGCCTAAACATTTTAATTGAAATAATAAACTATTTAGACTAACTAAAAATAGAAGAATCAAATTATGTCAAATTATTTATATACTAAATTTAACATAGTAGAGGGCCATAATCATAAATTAACCTAAGACAATCATTTGTGATTTGATTCAATAGAAAATTAAATTTTATAAAAATATGTTTAGTTAAAATAATAATAATTACAATAATAATTAAATTTATATACATTACAAATTTAATAACCATTTAATAAATAATTATATTATAATTATAATTATAATTTAAAAAATTGAATAGTTTTATTTAACAATAAGATTGAATAAGTAATACATATTTGGGTTTCGATATTTAAACAATTTCATTTTACCTCTATTCTTTATTAAGGAAAAAAAATTATACAGTTAATTATTCAATTATGCGTCAGTTTTGTTTTTATCATTTAATTTTAAAAAATTATAATTAGATCACTAAATTATTTGAAATTATGTTTTTTCTTTTTACTCAACCGTTATTGAAAAGATGAAATGATTGATTTCTAAGTGGTATAAATCAAACTTTAGTCATCAACGTTTACGAATTATATTAATTTAATTTTAATTTAAAAAATTAAATTTTCAACTTTCACACATTATATCAATTTAATCCTTATTTTAAAATTTTCAAACCTTAAATTTTCAAAAAAATTTATAAATAAATTTAAAATTATAAAAGTTATTTTAAATATCGAATAATAACTCCACTAACTCGGATATTTAAAAAAAAAATCAATACTTTTTGGACTGTCAAAAACAATATGATATACAAGCATTGGACAGCAGAACAATGTGTGTAATGCTCATCCCATTGTTTGCAACATTCAATGAGCGATGTGAAACTCCTTTCAGGTGAGTCTCTTTTTGCAAGGCACTGTGGGTGGTTGGGAGCTCCACTCACCAAGCACAGCGTGGCCCACCGCCCACAGCTATAAAACTAAACCATCGAACGCCGCCGACGTAACAGGTGCAAGTAATTGGCAAAGAGCTTAAGACAATTATTATTATTATTATTATTATTATTAGGAATAGGATTAGCCTATTTGCCTTTGACTTTACAGACATCACAGCAAAACTGCAGCCCCACGTCTTCAAATTTTCTTCTCATGTTTATCCCCTTTTTTTTTTTTTTTTTTGAGGTTATCTGTTTAACCCTAATCTTCTCCATATGATGTAATTTAAAAAAAAATGCTATTAATTTTTGTGCAGATTTAGTTTTATTTGGTATTTTTGGTTTTAATATTTTTTTAATTTAAAAATTTTAATCTTCAGTTATTAAATTTATTAGGATATACTATCAAAATAAATAATTTTGTTTGTCTCAGGTTACATTTTAGTCACTTCTATTTGAAATGTTACATTTTAGTCACTTACGTTATCGTGTTGTAATATTTTAGTCACTGAATTGTTGATTATAGTTAACGGTATAACAATAAACTGACATGGTACGTTAAATCATAATTTCAAATGAAAATTTTAAGTTAAATTCTACAATTAATCATTTTTTTTTCTTTTTGAGCTATTTAATTTGTTTTCTTTTATTTTTTTTAATTTTTTTCTACTTCTCTCTCTGTTTTCCTTCCTTCTTTATTTCTTTTAACGTAGGTTTTCTATGTTTTTCATTTATTTTTTAAAATCTCGATTATCGATTAATTCAATTTGAAATAAGGTAATTAACTGAATTAAATAATATATATTATATATAATATATTTTTCATATTATCAATGTATTTTTTGAACTATTATTTTTATATTAATCGAAATAAATAATATACATTATATATAATATTTTTTTAAACTATTAAAAAAAAGAAAATTATTAACAAAATTATTAACTGACCTCCAATCGAAATAAATTCAACCACAAACGATTCGATCAATTAATTTAATTTTAACCAAATTATAAAAATCGTAAATATTAAGTTATTTTAAGTTTTAAGTTAAAAAATAAATTATTCATATTTACTTTTAAGATTCAACGTACGAGATTTAAATTTGTACGAAGTTCGCACCACTAAAATTCGCATCAGCAGCCAATTTTTAGTGTACAACTTCTCATATTCATTGAGAAAAAAAAACTTTTCTCCCTAATAAGACATGCAAACCTACAACACATTACGCATCTGTTATAGAAATCAATAATCTGGATTTGTAATTTCAGTAAAACTTCTATAAAATAATATTTTTGGGGCCTGAAAAAATTATTATTTTATACAAGTTATTAGTTTATCGATAAATAAATATTTTATTAATTTATCGATAAATTTATTAATTTAGAGGATATTTTATATTTTATGCATAAATTTTTTTTAATTAAAATCCAATATACATGTACGTACAATTAATCAAAGTTAATTAGTTCATGTAACAAAAAAAAATAATTAATTGATTCATGTAACCAAAAAGAAAATGAGTTAATGGTTTCAAAATCTAATACATATATATTAATTGGATAGATTCAAATTTTTATTATAAATAAACACATGTACATATCAAAATATTATAATTCATATAATATTTTCCTCGATGGCTTCCCATTTGAAATGTGTAAAAAAGTCTACATTGACAAATGAGATGAAAAAAGCAATATGTGAGTACAAAAATGAGCATCCCTCTTCAAGTCAACAAGATTTGCAACAGTGGGTTCAACAAACATTTGATCTCTCAGTTAGCCAATCAACAATATCAAATACTCTTACAAGGCCATCTGAATATCTGTCAAAAGATATAAGAATATCAATGTTAAAACACACAAATTAGCTAGATATCCTGAATTAGAGAATGTATCATAGGAGTGGTTTCTCCAATATCAAGAGAAAGTAAACATGATTGGAGAAATGATTAAAACTAAAGCAAAAAAGTTTCTGCAAAAATGTATGGTAATGTAAATTTCGAATTTAACTTCTCAGTTGGTTGGCTAAAAGGGTTCAAGGCAAGACATTAATGAAAGTGGTTCAGTTGTTACGGAGAATATTGAACACGCTTTACCTCAAATAAGAGCTAAATGGAAAACTTTTATTGGAAGGATATCTATAATATGAATGAAACAAGCTTATTTTATCGATTGTAAGTAGATCATTCACTGGCTACAAAGTAATTAGAAGGACGAAAAAAGGAAAGACTTACTGTTGTGGTTTGTTGCAATGGGGATGGTTCAGATAAAGTGCCTCTTTGGGTTATTGGTAAATTTACTAATCCTAGATGCTTTAAACATGTAAATATTGACAATCTTAACTGTCATTATCAAGCTAACAAAAAAACATGGATGATTAGATTACTTTTTCAAGATTTTGTTCACTGGTTTGATGCTAGAATGACTAGTAGAAAGGTATTGCTTACAGTAGATAATTGTCTAGCCCATCCCAAATTTATTGAAGGCTTGAGATTATTCTTATTGTCTCCAACTTTAACATAAAAAATTCAACTATGTGATGCTAGAATTATTAGAGTTTTTAAAATTTATTATCGGCGTCACTTTTATTCTAGCATCTTAAAAGATTACAAGAAAAGAGAAATAAATCCTGAAAAGATTAATGTATTGAATGCAATCCATTTTATTAATGTTGCTTGGAATATTGATGTGTAGCCTACACTATTGTAAATTATTTTCAACATTGTAAAATTCGACCCGAAGAGGATATGCCTCTCGAACAAGAAATTGGTGATGTTGAAGGCATTCATAAATTAAAAGAAGTAATTTCTTATTTACACTATATAAATGCCATGGATGTTAAGCAGATTTTGAATTATTCAAGTGAAAATGAATATTTGATAGAGTCACCTACGAATGAAGAAATTATTCAAGGAGTAATGGATGTGCCAGTTGATGACAAGCAAGATCCAAATGATAATAGTGTTTTACCAAATGTTTCTCCAAAAGAGGCTTTTCTAACTGTGGATACCTTGAAAAATTATTTAATACAACACGAGAAGAATATACTAGATTTAGTTTATGCCCTTCTAAAAGTTAAAAGATGAAATTATATTTGATTCACATGTAAAGATGCAGCAGTTAACTATAGATGCATATTTTAGCAAAGAATAAAATTGGAAAAAATAAGAGTTGTCTATAGAGCACTTTAATTTCATGTATTCTATATAAAATTTTCAATATATTTAATGAATTATTATTTTATATTTTCATTGGGCCCTTAAGGATTTTTCTAAAAATTATTATTTTATGCATTTAGCGAGGATATTATTTTATCCCTTTGGCCCAAGTCGAGACCGAAAAATTTTATTATTTAACTGAGATTATTAATTTATCGAATATTTATTTATCGAAATTTTACTTTATGTTGCCTTCATTGAAGCAGTTTATATCACCCATGCATAAAGGCTATATTCCTCCATTGACATTCAGACTCATCACTTTTGTTTTCTACCCAATTTAGTTATAGCTACAGAACTTTATAAGATGGTCCCTCCCAATATTTTCTAACAATTGATCAAATTGTAATCCTTATGCTTTGCGAATTTTAAGATTTTTAGTCATGAACAACTAATAGAACTAAATTTGTTTGACTAAATTATACTACTATCAGTTTTGTATTATGTGTGAAAATTGTAAATTTAATCCATGTTCCAATTTAACCATTCTCAGCCCCCATTCTTTCAAATTTGGAATTTTGGTCTTGACACCGGATAATTGTGAAACCTATTAATTGACTTTCTTCTAATAATATATAAAAATAATAAGCTAACATGACATTACAGATATGATAATATATTTGTTAGCAAAACTTAACCCAATGAATATGATAGTTACACACACTTCAGGGACAAAATTCATAACTTAAGCATAGTAAGCATAGTACAAAAATTAATAGCAGAATTTAACCATGATAACCAGAAAAGATTGCATGCATGCATAAACATGAAAACAGAAAACTGAACTATGACCAAGGCAAATGGTTGAGTGACTCTCAGTTGTAGTAAGCTGGATTGACAAGAAACACCCCCCAAAAATGCATCAAAAATAATTATATAGTTGATTGTAGTAACCTATGCTGCCTGAATGTTTGGCAGAATGAAAAAAGCAAGCAACATAGATAGGAAACAACCAATAATGTAGTCTAAACACACAATGCTCTGATTTCAAGATTTCAACAAGCACTACAAAGCCCTTGTTTCAAGTTCATTTTAAAACCACAAATTTCATAGTGGAAGACAAACTGGAAAGTACCCTTTTAGTAGCAGAACAAACAAGGATTAAATCCAAAGAATTAATAGTTCAAAGATTGGAATTCAACTTCACTTGATAAACTAATAATCCAATGCCAAAAATCTCACTAGATAATCTAACAATCCAATGCTGGTATACAATGTAATAGACATAACCATAATGATAATCACTAGTCTCATCTTCTGAGAAAGCCAACAAAGAACATCATTTCTATCAATAAATCAAACCCAATACTAAATGCTGCTTACTAATCATCATCAAGTTGTAAATTCCACTTACTTTAACCGGAAACAACTTACTAGTAATGTTGATGTGATATGCTGTTTCTCTCAAGTGTACAAAGGCAAATCAGTCCAAGCACCAGAAACATGTCCGTTCTCACAGACATAAGCTCGAACAACTGGCTCCCCATCATCGTGGTACCCGAAAACCCGCCTCAAACAGAAAGCAGAATGCAAATCCCATGTTTGTTTACAAGAGCAAAAGGCGCAACTCAGATCGATCTTGCGCCTGTTCCCATCATTTATCGTCATCCACACTCGGGATTTCTTGAAGTCGTTGAAAACTCCTCTGAAAAGCATGTAATTCCGCTTCTCCTCCATGTGAATGCATCCCGGCCAATCGCAAATGTATAAACAATCGTCTCGGAACCGGCTCGCTAACAACTTGTTGCCCTGTTCTCGGCTTAAGTTCCAAACGCCGTCTGCTAGATGGGATCTAAGCGGTCTAGATAGCTTCCTCCTTTTACAAACGAGAAATTCACGCCCGGTTTTTATGTCTCTGTTGTCAATTCTTTCTACTTTATAACCATCTATCGACTCGGACGGGTTTGAAACGGTGTCGTAATATAGATCATCGAAAAGCGACCATGAACAATCGGACCCGGGAGCGTTATTTTCCGGATCCAGATTCGGATTCCCTTCCACTTTGCTGGACCAAGGCTCGGTGGGCGGCGGGGAGGCTTGGGAATTAGCTAGCTTGGGATATTTCACCTCGGGGCCAATCTCACGTGCGAAGCCAAAATCGGAGTGGTCGAGAAGGACGCCAGCGTGATGGAGGCCTGGGCAGCAGACGGAGAGCTTATGGAGGGAGGACCAACCGCCGGGAGGGACGGAGGAAGAGGAGAGGAGATCGGCGCAAACGGCGGGGATGGTTTTGAAGCATTTTTGTTTGAAGCAGGTGTTGTGAATGAGAGAAGAGAATTTGGTGCAGACACAAGCGAGACAAGCCCAGCTCTTGGGGTGATGTTCGAGCTTGGAGAAGATGTTAAGAACGACGTCGTCGGAGAGTTTTGAGAACGGCGTCTCCGTCATTTTGAATGTGGGGGGGGCTGGTGAACCTTGTAGTTTCTCAGGTAAAGACTATATATGAAAAGGAAAGGGAAAAAAAAGAGTGGGTTTTTGAGCTAAAAATGATTGAATTCTGGGATTTCAGAGATGGGAAAAAATATATAAAAAATTTCCATTTTGCTTTTAAAATGATTTGGGGGGAAGATGAGGAAAGTGGTGGGTGGGTGCTGCATTTGCCAAAGAATCTGGTGGCGGTGAGATTGTGAGCTCAGCATATTGTTTAAACAGCACCTTAAGGAGTAAGGACCACTTAGTTATGGGTAAATTTCCCTGAAAGGTCCCTTTATTAAATTACTCCTTATACTATTAAATGAATCAATTGAGTCATTATACTATTAAAAAGAATAGAATAAGACCAATTTCAATAGAATTAACATTTATTGTTTAAAGATAATATCATTTACTATTTAATAGAGTTAATATTTCGAAAGTTATATAGATTTTGCAAATGAAAAGGTAATAATTTTTATGTCATTTCTTAAACCGTAAATGTTAACTCTAATAGAATTTGGCATTGTTTTATTTTTTTTAATAGTACAAATATTAAATTGATTCATTTAATAATAGAAGGACTGATTTGATCAATCTCTATTATAGAGGGAGTTGGCAAGTAATTTCACCCTTAGTTCCCCCTCCCGCTAAAGAAAATATGAAGGACCCCATAGGTGTATTATTTTATCATCCTCATCGAGATTTATAGGATTCCAATCGTTTCTTTCTTTCGTGTTTTATGTATATTAAATTTAGGCAATATATCAAGATTAGCCATTAATATTAACATTATTTGTCAATTTGGTCCTTATTTTTTTGGTTCAATTTGACCCACATAGCAATCCATGAGAATTTTATATTGATACGATACTATTTGTGTTATATATCACTGTTAACAAATAATTTAAATTTATAAAAATATTCTTTTAAAAATGAAAAAAAGTCACAAAAATTCAAAAAAAAAATAAAGTACATAGGGCTTGCCATGTAAACCACCATGTTTAAAAAAGGTTTTAGTCAATATTTAAGTTAAAAAAATAACAACTAGATTACTTTTAAAATATTGATGGTCAAATTCTACTCATTTTAAAAGATTGAGAGTTTAATTTAGCTAAAAAAATTATAAGAGTTAAATTGACAAAAGATGTAAATGTCGAGGGTTAAATTTGACATTATACTTTCAATTATTAAATTTAGAGATAATGTCCCATTTGGTACCTATACTTTCATAAAATATCCAATGTGGTATATGTACCTTAAAAATGTCTAATGTGGTACTTGAACCATCAATTTGTGTGTTATGTGATACATGTACTTTCATAACATGTCTAATGCGGTACTTGTACTTTGAAAATGTCAAATGTGGTACTTAAACTATCAGTTTGTGTATTATTTAAGGTTTGTACTTTCATGAAATGCCCAACATGATACTTATACTTTGAAAATATTCAATGTGGTACTTGAACTATCAATTTGTGTATTATTATGGTATTTGGAATTAATACCCTTAGTAAATACTAAATCAACCAACGAAAATCTGACATGTGGATTTTTCCCAAATCATTAATTCCACATGAATAATAAAATATTATGTGAAAAAAGATAAATAAAACAAAAATTTGAAATGACAATCGAAATCAAGTTATTCAACCTCCTATTCAAGCTCAATAAGTCAAGTAAGAGATATAAATTTGGGGAAATTTTGGAAATTTTAGGGTTTTTAAGAATTTGAATAAATTTATTTTTTATGTTAAAATTATGTTGTTTAGCTTTTAAATTTAAATTTTAGGGTTTTAAGAAATTGAATCAAGTTTTTTTAAAATTTTATTTAATTTACTTTTGTATTTATTTATCTTTTCACATATTATTATATTATCTATGTGGAATTAATGATTTAAAAATAAATACACTTGTTGAATTTTCATTGATTAAATTTTAACACTTGTTGAATCAAGTACTATAATAATACACAGATTGATAGTTCAAGTACCACATTGAACGTTTTTAAAATATAAATATCACATTAGACACTTTATGCAAGTACATGTAGTAAATGACACATAAATTGATAGTTCAAGTACCACATTGGATATTTTATGAAAGTACAAGCACTAAATGATACATAAATTGATAATTTAGGTACCACATTGAATATTTTATAAAAGTTCATGCACCAGATGTAACATTATCCCTTTTATTTATGGTTTAACGTATAATCATGGATACAATTATTGAAGGAAAACCCACCTCCTTCATCGTCCAATCTTATTTCATTACTTTCTTCTTTAATAAAGCGTTAATGAATTAGTTGATTGGTGTAATAATATAATATGAAGAAAAGTACGACAATATTAAAATAGCTGTAACAAAACATTTCATTATTTTGGTAGATAATTTTTTTAATTCAAAATATTACTTATGAAATTCATTTTTATCTTTTAAGGGAAATTATTTTACAGACCCTTTCCACCACGTCATTTATGATTTCTTTCTAATTATTAAATGATATTTCAGTAATTTTTTTCATGTCATTAATATATAATTTTGACTTTTTTTTACCATGAACGCTAAACCTCCGAATTCAAAACTCTAAACACTAACTCAAACCTCAAATATCAAACCATAAATCACAAATATTGAACCCAAACACCAAACATCAAACCCAAACCCTAAACTGCCTTCGAGGTTCAATATTTTGGGTTTATGATTTAGGTTTGAGGTTTAGCGTTCAGGGTTCGAGGTTCAAAATTTAAAGTAAAAATCTTACCAAAATTATGTATCAATGACATGGAAAAATTATTAAAATATCATTTAATAATTGAAAAATGACCGTGAATAATATGGTGGGAGAGTCCATAAAATAATTTCTAGGAAAATGCCTAATAACTCAAATATTTTTTCATAACTTAATAAAATATTTTCAGAGTTTATTTTAAAAATATAATCTTATTTTCCATTTTTTTGGGAAATGAATATTATTTTAATAGATTAATGCTAAAGTTTTAATTAAAAAATAAAATAGATTTTTTTAAGTATTTTTCTATATCTGTATTATGGTCCATGTTCAAGATTCGTGATTTTACTTCCCAACAACGTATTTTTCAAGATTCAAATCTTTGTTTTTTTTCTTAGGAGTGTAATGTATTTTATCACTACACCTAACACTTGTTGGTATGAAAATACTTTATATGATAAAGCTCAAACAAAATTTGGCACATAATTTATCTATACTATGTGTAAAATAGATGATTAAGTTGATGTCACTAGTCAACTTGACATTAACTTAACTATGAAATTACTAAAATACTCTTATTTTAAGGTGTAATTAATATTATTGTAAGAGTATTTTCATATTTTCATACTATCACGAAGCCTTGCGTTTCAATACAAAAAGTGAAACTTTTAGTTCTCGGATTTTTTTAGCCCCATTCTATTTCGATAGTTCGACTGTGAAATTTATTTGTTTCTGTATTTTCGAAATATGAGTGTGTGACTTGTTATAATTGATCCTATTGATAGTACAAAAAATGGGTCTGTCATCTTGATCGAGATAGTTTTATCCCGTCGGATAGTCATTCTAGTATCTGGAGCACGGAATATATGAAATGGATCACAAAATATTTGAACTATGATTCATACTTAATATTCAAACCTTGCGGCCGGACTCAAAAAAAAATTCAAAGAAAGAGTTATATTATTTATAAATCGACATAATCTTCAAATAAAACAACTAAAAACCATTATTTAAGAATTAAGCACAACACCAACAAATTTCATATAAAAAATATTCTTATTCCATTAATAATCATTTATTAATATAATTTTATGATTTTTTAATATAAAATATTTTCGTTTACCATGATATAAAATTAGTAAAAATAATATATTTGAAAAAATTGAGGATTTTTTTTTCAAAAAAATATTTAACATATTTCTTTTTTAAAATGTACAATTTAAAAGAAAAAAAAAACATAAAATTTACAAACAATGCAGAGAGAAAAGGAAACATAAACATTATTTTATTTTATTTTATTTTATTTTTGAATAAGGATTATCGAAAACATAAAACTTAAAAAAGGAAATAAAAACCCTAAACCGAATAACTCTAATAATTATAATTAATTTACTTGATTAAATCCCAAACAATTATTATTTTAATTTTTTATATTTAGTTTAGATTTTATAATATTTTTAAATTTCTATAAATTTTTTAAAATTATAAATTTTATAAATACTTTGAATTTTAAAAATTATTTTTAATTATTTTTATAATTTTTGTTAAAAAACCAATTCACTCATTTTCAAAATTAACAAAAACCAAATGTATGTTTACACTAATCTGTTATTTAAATTATTCAAATTGTAAAATTTAACTTGACTTAAACTCAAAAAAACTAAATAATTCGATTCGATTATTTCAAAATTCGAAATTTTTTCGAGTAAAAAAGTTTCGCTCACTCCAATTTAACTTTGCTCCCACAGCCACAGGCTGAAAACAACAATGTCCATTCCAATGAAAGGGAAACCAAAAGATAATTTAGCAAAGAGTTAAAATACCAATCCCAACATAAATACAACAATCTCCATGCATTATTATTATTGGAAAATTAAAGGATCACAAATTATGACTATGCATGATGATGAACACCATTTTCGCCTTCCTTGTCTTTTCGTGCGGCAGCTCTTAATTTACGTTGCTCCTCCTTATAAATTCGATTCCTTCGTTGAAACTGCCATTGTTATCAAGATTGGCCACAATGAATGTCAGTATATGAAATGGATCCCAGCACCAATTAAATCAAACATCCATATGGATCATGGGATTAAAACAAAATATCTACATTCAAATTATAATGCTAAGTACTATGAAATTTTCTTTGCCATCCTAAGTTAACATCTAACTTGGTTTTTGGAGTAGAGAATGATAAAAGGTAAGATAAACTAAATAATCACCAGCTCATTTATCCTTCGTGATTATGCATTCAGACTAGTTGCTCCTGCAAAAACCATTAAAATACCATTTGATGGAGAATAATAGTTTTCCACAATAAATCACACACTTGAAATCGTTTTCATCTCGTGACTGTTTCGTAGGTTACAGAAAATTGACATCTTTTAAGCAAAACTGCAAGCAAATTCCAGTAAACTCGTAAAACTTTACGAATAAAAAGTTCCATTAAATTCCCTAAAATTGCCTCAATGTCACAGCTATATTGATTCAGATGCTTGGCACTGTAGCTTTAATACCTTTTGAATGACACACTCTATGTTTCTTGGATACCAGCGGCAGTATGAATGGAAAAACGTGCATTTATCAATTTACAACAACATTCATACGTTAGCAATTCAACAATCCATAATTTATCATTCTACCATGTGCCACATCTTTGTATTAATCAAATTTTATTGAATGAAACAGTAATAAATAAGAATTCATTTATATAGAAAATTATGAAGTACGAACCAAATCTTGATGAGTACAATTCAAAATGGTCATCAACACGTTGACATTTAAATATCACACAAGTTTTCTTGCATAAAACAATTAAAATGGAATATTTGCTTATAAACAATAAAACTTTAGCCAGAAACATATCTGGTGGATAGATGTTTCCTATAATTTCAAAGACCAGAACCTCAGTGCAGTGGCTAGGAGATGATAATTTTCCCACTGCTTTCAATGGGATTCAGATCAACCATAAAGCATTGATCTTATCATCCTTGTGACATAAAGCTATCGTCATATAAGATCCTTAAGTTACTAACAAACACAGTGAATAGGTCAACCCTAACTTCAAAGAGATAGCATGATACCAAACACCACCTAGAGGTAAAAGACTTCTCAAACTAATGAAGCTATCTATAACTGGATGATCTGGTCCCAGCAGCAGAAAAAAGGGTGTGCTTAGTTGGGTGGAAAAGTGGAGGGATGGGAGGAGGAAGTGGAAAACTGGGGAAAAATTGAATTTTGCATGTGCTTGATTGGAAAGGAAAGTGAGAGCAAAGAAAATAGAAGAGATGATCATTTTTCATCCTAATGCATAAAAATCAATCCTTCCAAATTGGAAAGATGAGAGGAGAAAATGAGGGAGAGGTGTATGCTGGCTCAAAATTATGCATTTTTCAAATGTTTTATTTTCTTTCCTTTTATTTTTCAATTCTACCAAGCAATTGTTGACATTTCTTCCCATTTTTCCATCTTTCCTACCAAGCACACCTATGGAAAGAAAAATTATGTTTTCCACACTTCTAGTTTTCTATCCCTTCAATTTTCTTTCTACTCTACCAAAGCCTAAGGGCCAGTTTACTATTGAGGTGGAAAAGTGCTGTGGAAAAAAGCTTCGTAACAGTGCTTTAATGAGGCTAAGAAAGTAATTTCAGCCAAAAGCACTTTTGCAAAAGCGAAAAGCTAAAATTCTTGACTTTTTAGCTTGGGTTAAAATCTCAATTCTAAAACATGGTATGGTTTGAAAAGCTCCTAGCCTTGCTTTTAGCTTGAAATCATAGTTTGAGTTGAAAAACACTTTTCAACTTCAATGGTAAACGAAGACTAGAACATAAAAAAGCATTAACATTAATACTTGATTCATAAGCAGCAATGGGATCATCGAGATAAATCTAATTCTTTTTTTCTTTCCTTTTTTTTTTCCAAATTAGAATCTAAGCATGCAACGGACAGCAGTGACTTGGATTCGAAATTACGATTGGAAAAAATCAATGCAACGTTCTCATTTGCAAAAAAATCCTCAAAAGAAACTAACTGAACAAATTCCAACCACTTACGAGCTTGAGGACGACCGTCAAGTCGTGAAATTCAGTGAAGCTCGAGAACAAAGCACGAAATTCAATAAACAAAAAAAGAGAGTTAATCTATCTCATAAAAAACGCGTCAAATCCAGAGTAATTATAGCTAAATGGATCAAGAAACGACCTAAGAAAACTAATTAAACACTTCATTGGTGAGAATACAAAAAGAATTAGGGTTTGGGGAACATTTAAATGGGAAAAATAAAATAAAATCCATAAATCTGGAATCTAATCGAAAGGAAATAACATTAAAACTTAAAGAATGGGAAATAATTACCTCTTTAGAATGGTGGAGGCACTCGAGATAATCTTCACGGAGAAGACCACAGTCCTTGGGTTCTCTGCAACGGGACATGCACTCGCTGAAGTCGACCCAGAAATCGTAGCACCTGCCTTTGTTACCGTTGATTCCCCACCCGGATGCCATCACACTATTTCTCTAACTCTCTTGTTCGCTCGATCAAAATGGATTGTATACTGTAAAATTTCCAATTTAATTGTGCGGAGAAGTGATGAAAAGACTCTTTCGGCAGTTTCAATCTGATAGCCGGAAATTACCAAAACACCAGACGATTGGGCTTACGGGGCCACGCATGGACAACCGGGCCTCATCCAGTTTTGCTCGGTCACTATCGATCCATTTACTCAATGTTGGGTTCGCTCTAATTGGAGATTAAAAATATAATAATTGTTTGGGATAAATAGTAAAACTACGCATGAACTTTGATATAATGTACAAATTGATATATAAATTTTGTTTTGGTGTCATTATATATTGGAAATTGTGGTTTTGGTTCAAAATGTATGTGTGAAACTTTAATTTCAATTCAATTGTACATGTTTAAAGAAATATATACATCCATTTATTTTTATTTCAGATAAATATAATTATTTGTGTATGTAATATGTAAAATTAAAATGATGATACATCGATAATTGTGTCAATAAATTTTTTGAATTAAATTAAATTTCATGTATAAAATTGCATAAAATCAAGGTTCATGTGTAACATTGCATATTAGACAAAAATTTATGTATAGTTTTGAGATTTGTAGCAGCCCACACCCAACCTGGTTGTAGGATCCGAATGAAAAACACTACATTCGTTGTCGAAGCAACTAGGATTATCCTTTCTTTTAAATTCAATTCAAACATCAAGCATTTGCCATATCATACAAAATAATTATTTCAAATATAGACAAGTTAAACATTCAAATATTTTATAATTTCATGAAAATAAGTTCGAGGATATTAATTAAAACAAATAAAACTAGTTCCCATTCAAAGTCAACATAGTGTGTACTTTTATCATAATTTAAAAAACATTCATATAGATTAAAATCAAGTTCAAGTCAAATTAAACACCATTAAAAGATTTCTAATCGAATTCTAGGTGTTCGGAAATGATGGAGATTGAGTTCAGGCCTTTAGAGGTCAAAACAATGGAGGGACCCCAATTTGGACCAGTTGTATTGGTACATAGGGTACTTGCAATGATACTTCTGGGTGTTACTATTCATTTTTTTGCTACTGATTTACTTATATTGATACATTTGACCACTTGTATCGATAGACGTTTGCTAGGACCCTAAAATGACCCCAAAATTCACTTAGTTTGATCTAAAACAACACCAATTCATTTTAACATACTATAGAACACTGTAAGCTAGTTTAAAACACCATTTCAAGCATATCAAACACTTAAAAATCACATATTCACAAACATGTACTCATTATTACTAAATTCATGCATCAAATCCATTTAATTGGCATGCAAACAACTTCTCAAACATGTACAAACATGGCAAATTAAACATGCATATCATCATATCCCTAATTATAACATATATTCACATCACCATACATGTATGCTCACATTCAATATACAAGCCCTTAACATGGTAAGTACCCAAAACATCAAAATAAGTTCAAAGACTAATTATGTTGTTAGGTACATACCATTTTGCTACAAGACATATTAAAAGCTATACAAATTTTATTGAGTTGAGATTTGAGTTCTAAACGTTGTTGTACTTCTCAGGTCCTCGAGATCTAACATTACCTGTGCACATAAATAAGCAAACCGTACACTAATCAATAAAGTTCAGTGATGCTATCATGATTCAAACAAGTAATAAATTATAACCAAAATAAACATGTACATTTAATATGAAATTCAACAATAGCTTAAACCATATTTACATTTCTTGTCTCATACTTTCATGCTTAGTTTCATGTTACATATCAACATTTGAAGTTAACTATAATGCCATCTCAGTTACATATGAATTAAAGCATATCATATGAACAATTTCATTTTCTCATTTCATACTCAAATATATTAATTCGTGTTATGTCTATGTAACATCGTAAAAACCTTTTTGGTCATAAACAACATAATTTCAAAAAGCATGTGTTAAAATTTTCAAAATGAATAAAATATGAATTACCAGTGACAGTAGAGAAGGTGGAGGGATACCAGATAAAATTTAAAAAGACTTGTGTATTAAGAGAAATAAATCCAAAGTATTAACTAAATAGCAAGAATGCGAAAAGTATTGGGGAAAAAGTGAGAAATTAAAAGTGTAAAAGGATTAAATTGAAATAAGTGGGAAAAAAATCTGCTCGTTAATAACACGATTGGTTGATCAAAGTTACTGATGGATCCTTGAAAGAGTGACAGGTACCACTGTTGAGCGGTGTTGAAGAGGGTCATGGAAAAAGTTCTGCATTTTACTGCATCGAAGGCTCCAAAGATGTTCATATGGTTGTTGTAGTGGGCAAGGTGATCTTCTGGTTCATTCACACCATTGTAGGACGACTTAGGGAACTTAAAAGAGGTAGAAAGGTTGTGGGTTAAGACAAATGAGGCTAAGGGTTCATAGGCATAGCTCCAAGAAACTTTATTGGATTTAGAAACCTTGGTCTCTTGCAGCAACTCCAGCCTAAGGTTGCAATTTGCTCCTCAACGAAAGCAACTTTGTTCTAAACCCCTTGATCTAGACGATTAACAAGGTGAGGCTCATGCATAACTTCATCATTATGCTCCTTTCAATTCCTACGAACAGTGGATTGAGCTGAGCCTTCTAGATGTAGCGAAAAGGGTAAGTCGGCATCTTTAGTTATACGAAATTTTGCAATCAGCTGTGAAGTATTTTGCAGGTCCAATAGATGTTGGTGCTCTTGCTATTCCTAAAGCTGGTGCTGCTGAGCCAGGAGTTGCTCTTCCATGAGACACATTTTCTTTTACATCTTGGAAACTTAGGGCATGTTTAGTAGTGCTTAAAAAAAAAACACTTCTGACTCCAAAAGCACTTTTGGAAGAAAAGCTGTGCTAAAGAAGCTACTTCTGGATGAAATTTTTTGCTTTTCAAAAGTGCTTCTAAAAAGCATTTCTGAAAAGGATAAGCTAAAATTTTTAGCCTTTCCTCTCCCAAAAGCACTTTTGGTGCTTTATTACTTTTTCACCTCTCCAATAACACATTACTTTCCTTTTTTTTTTCTGGGTGCTTAATTACAAATGTGTTAAAATCATTAATTAAAAATAAAAAATTATTTATTAAAATACTAATTACAAATATTTAAAATATATTTTTTATATTCTAATTAAATTTTATAAATAATTAATATTTATTGCTTAAAATATTTAAAATTTATATTTCATATATTAAAATATTAACAACAAGTTATAATAATTTTTTTATATTCTTACTAAAATTTAATAATATTAACTAATTTAAATATTATTTAAATGCATATTTGTTACTTGATAATAACATGTCTAAAATGGACATTTTATTTCTCAAAAGCACTTTTTGACAGCAATACTAAACACTCAAATTTTAAACCAAATTTTTCAAAAATACTTTTTCATGACACTTTTTAAAAGCATTGCTAAATTAGCCCTTAGCGCTGGGCCAGTGTTACGGGCCAATATGAAAAGCCCGTGACCATCGCACACAATGTATCCCATGAAAGTTTATCATTGAGATGGGGACCATTTAGCCCATAAGAACTAGCCCAATTCCAAGAACTAATAGAGAAGCCTAGGTGGCCCAAACAAATTGGCCCGTTGCTTGGAAATATTGAAGGCTCATCTACAAAGTGTGACTAATTCAAAGATATGCAATCTTAGAGAAATCTTAGAGATAACTTGTAATTTTAGAGATTTGATTTGTAGATAGCTTTTAATCTTAGTCGTCGATGTAACTTAATCTTGACTGTTGGTTTTGGGTGAGCTCAACTATAAATAGAGAACTTCCCCCTCACTTGTAAATCATCCATTGTATCTTGAATTCTTAAGAGAAATAGAATTCATGAGAGCATTCTTTCAAACTCTCTTTTGTGTTCTTAGCTTTTCTGTAGTTTTGTTCTTATATTTCATATTCGTTCACATTTGTTCTTCGTTGGTACCTCAAAAAATTTCTATTGAATTCTTAATTGTTGGGAGTTAGGTTGACTTAGGCTTTTTTTAGTGAATAAACTGCCTAATGCCGTATGGATTGCGTGGGAAAAATCTAAGTCCGAGACACCAAAAGCTTCTTGTTGTTGAGAGGCTTGGTCTGGTGGCACAAAAACGGTGGTTGGCTTAAATGGAGAAACCAAACCAGAAAAGAATTGCCTGAGAATGTCATCTCTAGGATCTTGTGGAATGGCTGGAGGAGGTTGGGTACCTGGGACAGCTGGTAGGGAATGACAACCGAGTTGGCCAAAGAAGTAGAAAGGGAAATATTGAGGGCAACCATGAACAAGAAAAAGCCTTAATAGGAGTAATAGTTGTGCGAGTTAGTGTTTGAGTGCTATGATTTGGGGTTTGGTTTTAAGAGAGTTCAATGTTGGTAGTGGTATTGTTGGTCACCAGAGTAGATGAGTTGGCAGAATTGGTATTGTCGATTGTTTTAGGGGGTTGTTGGTAGCATCATTCTGAATCTGAGACATTATTGAGTTTACGTTTACCACACCAATTATTAATACGATGTCAAACAAATGAGAAAGGAAGGGAGGAGGTTATGGTAGGGTTATGAAGGCCGATTCACCTAACGAGGTGGAGAGATAGGATAAGGACAAGAGGGCGGGCTAACTATATGAGGAAGCAATTGCCTAGAGTAACTTTAAGTGTTACAAGACGATCTATTCTTCTTTGTTAATAAGGGTATTTATAGGAGAGATCTTCTTGTCCACTTGTGTGACATAGCAAATCATCATAAAGGAAGCTATCCTCATTCGATACGTGAAAGGCGTGCATTGTAGGGCCCATTCTGTTATGCATCCAATCAGTAGAAGGTTGTTATACTCAAGTGGGTCTCATATGGATTCAAGGGTGTGTTCACACATGAGGAATGTTCACACCTGAAAAGGAGGTTATTGGCTATTCTTAGGAAAACAGAGGATTGAAAGCCTTCTTGGTATATTGGGTGATTGAGAACGTGAGGGGACCAATGTGTCATTGTTTAGAGCGGGTGGTCGAGCAAGGTACCTTTTCAAGTGAAATTAATAGGAGATTAATATTGTCTAATTCTCTAACACGTGTCTAAGAGGCTGAAGGGTATATCCAGGGGTAGATCCAAGGGGGCTAGCTAGGGTCCCGACCCCCCTAAAATGGAAAATTTTCTATTTAGGCCCTTTATAATTTATAAAATTTTAAATTAGTAATGGTAAAATTGCACTTTACCCTCCAAAATGATAAAATTTTGATTTAATCCTCTAAAAAATATAAAGATATAAGCTATTAAAATGATGAAATTACATTTTTGTTATCATAAAAATATACAATTTAATCCTATCCCTCCCCCTACAAAAAATCCTAACTTTACCTCGACAATACTAATATAAATTTACCCTTTAAGCCTTATTTCTAAACCTGCACTGCATATAATAATCTTAGAGTGTTTTAGATTTATACAATAATCACAATTACAATCATGAACTTTTTTTCTCCATGAAAATGATAGCATAAATAGTACCATTCACATGTGTTCACTTAAAGAGCTTCGTAAGTTTGTTTCGCAACCTTTAATTAAAATTATATAAGAAATGTCAAACATAAAAAAATATGATGGTTACTAGGATTTTAAATTGCATTTTTAGACAATTTTTAATCCAACAATGTATTGAAAAGTCATACATACTTGACATAAAGTATCTGACATGCTACAAATGGTATCTGAAATAAATCATTGATTTTCATGTAAGATGTTATATGAAATATGTCCACTTTTGAGAGGTGTGATTAGAGGTGATCTTGGTCGGGTTAGATTCGGGCCGGGTCTCAATGGAATTTTAGGTTCGTTATCTAGGTTTGGGTTTAACCCGACTTAAAAAATAGGTCTAAAATTTTTGTTCAAATTCAGTCTGAATAAAAATGCTAAAACTCAAGTTTGGCCTAACTCGCTCGTATTAAAAAATTTTATATTATTATTATTATATAAAAATAAATTTTAAAAATATAATACATCAAATACAGTAAAAATATTGAAATAAATGTTTCCCAGCAAATTGAAAATAAATTTAAAAAATTATTTATACTGAAATAATACTAGGTGCAACTTATCAAGCAAATACCTCTAAAATAGTAGCAAAATTAACAATAAAACAAGAATTATAAAAATCCAAACAATAGCAACAAAATAGTAGCAATATAATAGCAAAACGGTATCAAAACAATGACAAATCAACAACAAAAATAGTGAAAGCAATAAAAAAAAACAACAATTTTTTTTTTTCAATTTCAGGTCGAGTTGGGTCCGAGCCAAAAAGGCTTACCCAAGGCCCGAGCTATTTAAAAAAGAGCCTAGTTTTTTTTTATCCAAATTTATTTTTTGAATCTAAATTTTTGCCTAAACCCTCTCACATTTTGAACGAACCTTCAAGCCAGGCAACCATGACCGCATCGGTGTGATGTATTCCGCATCTTCATGGTTATAATCAAGGGAAATGCTTTGGGTGTTATTTGTAAAGCAACTAGGCAGGGGCATAAAGACATTAATTATTTGTTAACTCCATTTCTTATTAATTATCACTATTATTAAGTGTAAAGTTTGATATGAGAACGAAATAAAATAATTGCATTGATGGATGATTGTATACTTTGTTCACTCCTATATTTAAGTTAACAATATTTTTTAATTGGTTAAAATAATGTGACATTAGTTGTTGTAATAAAAAAACAAACTACATAAATAGCCATTTAATTATAAATTTTTTTTGTTTTAAGCACCCAAAATAGAAAGTTTACAATTTAAGCACACATGTTATATAATTCGATCATTTTGGTCACTCCTGTTAAAATCACAAACAATGAGCTGACATGGCAGTTAAAAAATTGTTATAATAACAAATTTAACCATTAACTTTTACATATTATATTGATTTAGTCATAATTTTGAAAAATTAACTTCCAAAATTTATAAATGTTCTCAATTTGATCCTAACTTTAAAAAATTCAAAGAAACAAATAAAAATACATAAATATTTTATTTTTTATTCAAACATATATTATTTTTTAAAAATTTTATTGAAAACTGATGAATCAAAATAATCTAGTGAATTTGATTCAGGTTGATTTGATTATCTTCAATACAAATTCGAATTTTTAAAAATCATAATCATCTCCTACTTTACAATATGAATTCTAACTAAAGTCTTCACTTACCCAATTACGAAAAATGAGAAACCATCAAAATGCCAAGTATGGATGACATCTAAATCACTCTTCAACACTAGCTCTATCCACCCATCATGGATGGACCCATGATGCTATGAATACTCCATTCACTACTCAAACTTTTGAAGAATTTGATTGGAATTCGTCCAGCACGTACACATCATTCCCTCCATTGGCGAAGGCATCAACCAACTTTAATGGAGTTTTCGGTGTAATATGAGATACATTGTTGACGGTATAACGTGGTTCGCTATTGATCTCTACAACCAAGCTTAGAAGAATAAAGTATTGTGATAATAATTTTGGTAGGGGGAAAGAGAGAGGGATAGAGTGAGGGTAAAGACAATGGTAGGGGAAAGGGAGAGAGAAAAGGATGGGTTAGGAGAGAATTTTTTTATATTATTTAATATTAATAATATAAATTTTAAATTTATTATTATTATTTTAAAAATATTTATGTAGTTTTATTTTTTTTTTGAATTTTCTAGAATTAGGATCAAATTAAGAATATTTGTAACACCCCATACTTGACTCGATTGCTAGGTCCAAGCTATGAGATGCCACATTCGTTGTCTGGGCAACTACAATCAAATACAGTTCATTTTAATAGTAAAGACATATTATTATGTTTAGTACATAATTACAACATGATATACAAACATTCTGGAGTCTTGTACGAACTTACGAAAGCTCTTAAAATGAATCGAGGTCGAATAAGGACCAAAATGTAAAAATTGGAAACTATCGGGTTGATAGCGCGACGTTATCGTTTGTTTCCAAAAAGGTCTAAATGGTATCAAGTTGTATCACCTAAACACATAAACCAATTCCTCAATTCAGAGATACCATTTTTATATGTTCATTTCTAACCTTTAACATCGAATATACATATACATTACATAATATATCATTTCTACTTTCCTACAAATGATAATTTCCACATTTTTAATCATTTGGTACCAATTCATTACATCCAACCTAATATCACATATGCATATCAAGTTCAATTCAACTTCAACAATCTCAAAACATAACATATGCAATACCATTTGGTCATAAACTTAACCATTACTAACCTAAATATCAACATGATCATATAATATACAAAACTGACTCAAAACCTAGGTACATGCCTTATATCAAAATGTAAAAGAAACTATAAAAACATTACTAAGTTGAGGGTTATGAATTGGATGCTGAGTTACTTCTTGAGATTTCGAGATCCATCTAAACCTGCGCATGGAATAAACAAACTATACGTTGAACGATAAAGCTCAGTGATACTTTCATGATTTAAGCCAATTAAACATATATACCATCATTTATAACACATTCCATGAAACATCTAGTTTCAACCAAAATCAATAATATTCATATATCATATACCGAGATTATGTATAATCACATTTAACCAATTCTATATATTATCACCATTAACCATCAATATATATATCATACATTATTTTCTATTTGACATTAATACATTCTATTTCATTTCAATTCAAACCATTTATACGTATCATTATCCCATTCCTGTATTGAATCTATTGATTTTCTATGTTTCCATATCGACCTTCCGAGCTCGTATAAACTAACTCGCATGGTCATTCACATGTTATCATCATTTGCATTTCACATATAAGCTTCCATAATATCAATTCATATCATTAATTCAATTCAAACATCAAATTTCCAATTTATCAATTATGTTCCTTATTAACTGGGCTTGGACTTAGGACGGATACACAGATCATCCAACCAACACACCAACATGACACCCAGTGCCTCATTGGAATGTTTGAAGTAAATATTGTGCTCCACGCCTTATCGATATAACTGAAGTAAAATGTGCTCCGCACCTCATCGCATGTCCGAAATAATAATGCGTTTCGCACCTCATCAGTAAAACCGAAGTATAAACTCGTACACAAATCTAATCCTATGACATGCCAACTATATCCTATTCTGCTCGAACAATTAATAGGGTATGAATAATCCAATTTCATTTTACAAGCAATTCACATATCAATTCATATTCAAATTCATAATCTTATTTAGAATTCATCTTCGCTTCATATATGTTTTATATCACATAACATGGTTCCTACCACATGCATATCACATACCATATATCGATTATGTCATACTATTTTATATTATATTCAATTCAGTCCAAATTCTCAATATTCAACATCATTCAATATGAATCCATTCATATGACAATATAAGTTTACCTTGATAGTAAATCATGCAATTAACACATATAGATACGTATATATTCAATGATCTCGAATCATAAAGTACAAACCGAAATTGTGTTTACTCGTATAGGACTCTCGCTTTTTCTTTCTCTCCCAATGGTCTTTAGCTACATTTGATAATTCAATAGATAAAACAATATTAGATTTCATTAAACTCAAATTCAAATATAAAGCCAAATATAATTTTCATTTTATTCAATTTAGTCACTGTACTAGGGATGTGCGTATTTTTTTATATCTAGCATTGAATTGAAATCTGATTCCACATTCTTTTGTTAGGGACCCTATACTCTCTATTCATAGCATAATTTAGTGACATGTTTTTCATTTATTCAATTTATTCCCTAATATTATAAAGTTATATAATAAGCTTAATTAATTTTACAATTCAATCCTTATCATGATCTAAGTTTAATATTTATCGAATTCAAGCCTAATTCATCAATTTCTCTATAATGACAACTTGTTAAAAACTTAACAATGGAACAAATTGATATATGGGCTAGCTAAATCGTGCTCCTATGATAAAAAAAATCTATAAAAATTACATGAAAATGCTTTGTTACTTTACAATTTTGCTTTGCCGAATGTATAAAGAAGTTTAAAAGCTTTCTTCTTTTCTAAACAATGGTGGATGGTGATAAAATGAAGAAGATGATGATATTCTCATTTTTTCCACTTAGTTTGATATTTATACCATGATTAAGATTATTCAGTATTATTTACTTAACTTAATTATGGTTTAATTATAATATTTTAACTATTAATTAAACTAAATAGGAACATCATCATTATCCACTAAATATAAGAAAATAGTGGTTTAATAAACATTTTAGTTCTTTAGATAATTGCTATTTAGGTCCCCAAGAATTTTTTAAATTAAAATTCAATAGCGATTGAACTTTTACAATTTAGTCCCTAAGTTTTACTTATCTACTTTTTCGGCTAATTTACTTAATCGATCTTTATTATATTTTCATATTAAATCCATATATATTATTATTTTATATTTGAGGGCTCAGTTCATGGAAATGAGGTTCCAAAATCGTATTTCTCGACACTACTGAAATTCGGGTCGTTACAATATTTGTAAATTTTGAGAGTTATTTTTTAAAATTATGACTAAATAAATATAATATGTAAAATTTGAGGATAAATTTCTTATTATATTGATTTTTGACTGCCATGTCAACTTGCCATTTGTGATTTTAATGGGAGTAACCAAAATGACCGAACTATGTAACATGAGTGCTTAAATTGCAAACTTTCTATTTAGAGTGCCTAAAATAGAAATTTTTTATAGTTGAGTGACTATCTATGTAGTTTACCCTAACAAAAACAACAACAATCAAGCTAATACTTATTAAATTTATTATTTTATATAAATAAGTTCATAATATTTATTTCAGCTAAACTAGTGTATTTCAGCTAAACTAGTGTCTTGACAACTACTTTGCATTCAAATAAATCCAATTGAAGACTCTGTAAATATCAAAATTTTTTTGAACAATCTCATTATAGTTCTGATCATATTTGATCTTTTTAATACAATGCTTAAAATTACCCATAGCACCTCACCAACTTATAAATAGGAGTACGCTTCAACACACTCGAATCCATGTCCTCCTGAATTGGTAACAATGCCCATACCAATCGAGCTAAGATTTAATCAACAGACCCTGTGAATATCAATTTAAATACATGTTCTATGTATTATAATGGTTTTCAACAAATTCCTTTAATAAAAGGTAAAGGTAGAGATTATCCCAATATCAAATTTAATAATATTATTAATTGAAAATTTAAATATAAATCTTTTACTATTCTAGTGTAATGGTCTTCAACATTTCCAAAAACTTATTCTTATCTAAACTGCATCAAAATTTACAAATTCGTTAGCATTTTCTTTCATAATCCTTATCATTTAATGGTTGATATGTGATATACATGTTTACATTATATGCATTATTAATTAACTCTACATACCATCTTATACAAATTGTTGAATTAAAATAGTAATATATTTATAAACTTCTTTAAAATAAATTTAATGGCTCTAGTAATATAATACCAATTTTAAAAGGTATTAAAAGAATCAAATGATTTCTACCAAAAAAATCAAATAATTATATAATAATATTTTAAATTATATCTTCACTCACATGTAAAATTGTAGTATATAGTCGATTGAGTCTAAATTTAATCTGTATGAGCATTGTTGTCAATGCAAGAAGACGTGGGTTTAAATGCACTGAAATATATTATCCTCCTATTTATGGGTTAGGGAGGGGTTATGGGTAATTCTAGGCATTGTGTAAAAAAAAACATATATGATTAAAATTTATAATGAAATTGTTCAAAAAAATTTATAGCATATGTGTTGATTGAGTATTATTTCAATTGACATAGACATTGTTACTAATGCAGGAGGACGTGAGTTCGAGTGCACTGAATTGCATTATCCTCCTATATGATCAGAACTTGTAATAATGTTTTTAAAAAAAATGAGAAAATTTTCAATTTATTCTTTAAACTTTTGGATCAAACTGGAAAATATTTTCAAGTTTAGAGATTAGATCTTGCATTATCCCTAAGAAATTTTAAAGTCATCAGCTTTAGGTCATCGGTTCGGTCCCACAACCCGTATTTTTTACAAACCGCGCGACCCCACTTCCATCCTAACTTGAGCGCCAAGGAGTCGAACTTCCTTTCACAACATTTCCCCGCACACTTCTCAACGCTCCAGTGGCCACATCAAGAACCCCTCAACGATCCAAGGGACAAAACGTTGACTTATAGTCAATGTCCGTACACACCCTCACGATCTCATCTACATACAACCGTCTCTGATCCCCATTCCCGCTTGAAAATAAAGTGGACTGATATCGCCACAGAGCGGGAGGGAGAGTCGGACTTCGGCCCGAAGGCAAGCTGAGAATCTCTATATATTTTCCACTTTCTTTCTTCGTTTAAATAATAATAATAATAATAATAACCGGCAAAATAGGAAAAAGAAGAAGAAGAAGCAGTAGTACGAGCAGAAGAAGAAATACAAAACAGAAAAGGAGAGAGGGATTTTCAAAAGCTTGAAACAATGGCGTCACCATCGTCTTCGTCGGCGTATTCTTCACCATTTTCGCCTTCCGAGTTCTCGTCTCTACCTGTAATGGCGCTCAGGGAGAGAATCGTTGAGAAAATTTTCGAGAATCGCGTCACTCTCATCGTCGGCGAGACCGGCTGTGGTATTACCTCCGTTTACTATGTTTTTACTCTGATTTCGAAGTTTTAGTTACTTAATAGGGTCGCGTTTGGTTGTTGCTGGCCAAGTTGATGGAAAGAGTGAAGTTCTTTCATGTTTATACAGTGATTGAATAAATTTTTTTATTGCCTTCTTACTTTCTTCATACTGGTTTTATCATGTTTGTGCTTTGATCGGTTTGAGTGTGGTAAAAAACGATTAATCCGAATGCCTTTTTCCTGCTTCGTTTAATGCTTTGTTTGGTCGATGGTGAGTTTAAGATAACTGTCTGTATTAGATTATTATTCTTCATGGCGATCATAAGTAGAAATAGGAAAGTGAAATTCAAGCTCTATTTGGATGTCAATGTTACAGTATTACTTAAAGCAGCGCATGATGATGATAATAAAATGAAAATTGTAAGGGAGCAAGTTACTTCAACAAAGTCAAAGCCCTATCTGTTTGGTTCAGTCTAATGGAGGTTTTAATGGTCTACAGTCTTGATTAATTACAATTCTGACTATTTTGTTTAGGCTATCTTTCACTTAGTTTTACTACAGATACAGTTAGGAGTGTCTACAAAATGGAATTACAAGAACTCTGAATGTAACGTATTTGATTTTTATACTTATATCTCATTATATTGTTTAGTGGTTGATCTGTAATTTACTAATACTAGAGAAAGTAAAGATAGCTTGTTCTTTCCCCAATTGTACTAGTCTATCTCTACAAACTATAATTATAAATGCCTTATGTTTGACTAGGATTTAACTATATTCCTTTTAGTTGCTATTTGCTGATGGCCTTTTTGCTTTTTTCATTTTCTTCTACTATAAGGGAAGAGCTCTCAAGTTCCGCAATTCCTGTTAGAGGAAAACATGGCTCCCATTTTATGCACACAGCCAAGGAGATTTGCTGTTGTAGCAGTGGCCAAAATGGTTGCAAAAGCTCGGGATTGTGAGCTGGGTGATGAGGTTGGATACCATATAGGTCATTCAAAACATCTATCATCTAGGTAATTTGTAATCTGTGAACTGATTATGTGTGCTAACAAACATATTGTGACCATTCATCTAGCAAGAGAACCTCTATTGGTCTTCTTTTTTCTCTGAAGCACACATAGGACTTATTTTTTAACCTTAATCTGCCAAGATGTCATAGAAATATGAGAAAGCATTTGCAATGTTGAAAGATATTATCTCCTTTAATGTTACTTCAATGATTTTCATTCTCATCAATGGAAGTAATGGCTTTCAGAGTTAGCATCTGCCAACTTCACTTTATCGTTCTGATAGCATCTATCAACTTCACTTTATCATTCTGACTAGAATTGATATGAACCTCATGCATTCTCTCGTACCATCCTGTTTACTTTTTCCTTGCTGCATGAAAGCACTAAAGGTTTTTGCCGTACAAGCAACCTGCTTCAATTTCTGCAGCTACTTCTCGGCAATTTCTTTTACTTCTATTAGGATCTATTTTAGATTTTATGTTAAATTTTTTTTTTTGCAGAACAAAGATTGTTTTCAAAACCGCTGGAGTTTTATTGGATGAAATGCGAGATAAGGGGTTCCAGGCACTTAAATACAAGGTTATTATTCTTGATGAAGTGCATGAAAGATCTATTGAGTCTGATCTTGTTCTTGTTTGTGTGAAGCAATTTCTGCTGAAGAACAAAGACCTGAGGTTAACAATTAACATATCCTTTTAGTTTCATGTGTTATTTCATGTTTTCAAATTCATTTAATTTGTTATTTTTTAAAGCCAGCATGGAGTTGGCGAATGCTTTTCTGTCATTCAACAGCTATCTCAATGATAAATCTGTAAATTCGCCAGGGTAGTATTGATGTCTGCAACTGCTGATATTGGGAGGTACAGGGATTACTTCAGGGACCTTGGTAGAGGTGAAAGAGTTGAGGTTCTGGGAATTCCCAGCTCTAACCGGAAAGAAAATTTCCAGCGACAAGTTTCATACCTTGAACAGGTAAGCTGAACTTTTAAGATTTTTGGGGGACAATAAATCTGTTCATTGAGATACACATGGCTCATATCTTTGAGAATCCTACAAAGGAAATTTACTTTTCACGAAGAATTAGAGACAATATGATGTTAATCACATGTTTAAGGAAAACAACTTTACTGTTAAATAGCTTTAATTTTATCATGAAAAGTTGAGTTTATTGTTATCTTTATTTGTTCTATGATACTACTTGGCCATGTCAAATGTGTGAGTGAGATTTGGAATTTTTAGATAGGTTACAGAGGCATTCAAGGGGTTTCAAGTGCATA
This sequence comes from Gossypium longicalyx, assembly GCA_025698465.1. Taxonomy (NCBI): domain Eukaryota; kingdom Viridiplantae; phylum Streptophyta; class Magnoliopsida; order Malvales; family Malvaceae; genus Gossypium; species Gossypium longicalyx. Next base: position 20,750,968 of record CM047006.1, read on the forward strand.
TGAACTTATGAAACATGATATTGGAGCCATAGGCCATTCTTTTCATAGATATCTTGATTGTGCTACCTTTTTTACCAGGTGACTGGTTTTCTTGGAATCAGTTCGGAATTAATAACTTCAAGATATTGTTCTGGTCCATGCCCTTCCATGGCAGATGCTGAAATCAAGCCTGAAGTGCACAAACTTATTCATGAATTATTGTTGTACATCCATGAAAATGAGCTGGATATTGAGAAGAGCATTTTGGTTTTTCTTCCCACATACTACGCCCTCGAGCAGCAATGGTACCTTTTGAAGCCATTTAGTTCATCCTTTAAGGTTCACATTTTACATCGTAGTGTTGACACCGAACAAGCTCTTATGGCTATGAAAATCTGGAAATCTCATCGTAAGGTATACCTTTTAACCCTAATTATGAGTTTTGACTGCCTGAGTATTATTAAGGTTGAACCTGCAAGACATTATGCATATGCATCTTTTAGCATGCTAGATGTAAACTTTAATGACTTTCTGATTAAACTGAGCAGGTTGTCCAAATAATATGATCATTTGCTGTTATATAGCATTGTTAGTTTGATGTAAATTATGCATGAAGTTTTTATAAATTTTTACTTCCATCAATAGCAACCATCATGGTGATTTTCTTCTTCAAGTTTTATATCTTGCGTTGTGGTTATTAATGTTCCAAAGATATATATATTTTACACAGGTAATATTGGCGACAAATATTGCAGAATCATCTGTGACAATACCCAAAGTGGCATTCGTTATTGATTCATGCCGGTCTTTACAAGTCTTTTGGGATTCTGCTCGAAGAAAGGATTCAACAGAGCTTGTGTGGGTTTCTAAGTCTCAGGTATTGAAGGAATCTTTTATGGTTAATGTTTTTTTTGTTTATTTAGTTCCTCCTTTTCACCTAAATGTTATAGGCTGAGCAACGGAGAGGTAGAACTGGTCGTACTTGTGATGGTCATGTATACCGGTTGGTTACACAATCATTTTTTAGCAATCTTGAGGATTTCGAGTGTCCAGCTATACTGAAGTTGTCATTGAGGCAGCAAGTGCTTCAGATATGTTGTGCTGAATCCAGAGCCATTAATGATCCCAAAGGTGTGGTTTATGTTTCAATTGTAAATGAAAGGTTCTTCTATTAATTATGATGTAGGTATAGAAGTCCTTTTGTGATTTTGAATGGTCAAGAGACGCATTATATATATTTTAAGTCATAGGGAATGACTTGAGTCTCATAGTTTTGAGCCTGCATTGTGAATATTTGTAGTATTAATGTCAACTTCAGTCTACCTAGAAAGTTGAAATGGGATATGCAAAGTAACTTGCTTGCAAAAGGCCTATGCTTATGCATGCACTGATTCATATTGCTCATTTACATTTTAAAAAGTCAAATGGGCTCTAATTTCTGGTATATTGGGGGTTAGCTTTGTTGCAGAAGGCTTTGGACCCTCCAGATGCAGAAGTTGTTGAAGATGCATTGAATTTGCTACTTCATGTGAAGGCACTTGAAAAACCATCTTCAAGGGGCCGGTATGAGCCTACATTTTATGGAAGGCTTCTTGCCAGTTTCGCACTGTCTTTTGATGCATCTGTACTTGTAGTCAAATTTGGAGAAGCTGGGATGTTGCGTGAAGGCATTCTTCTGGGCATATTGATGGATACTCAACCCCTGCCTATTCTTCATCCTTTTGGGGATGATCATTTGGTACTGCCCATTAAGTCATAAACTTTTGTGTGTGTTGGGTACCCTTATTTGAAATTTCTCTTTCTGATAATGATTTTTCTACTTCAGTTTACAGAATACGTAAACTGCTATTTTTCCGCTGATAGTGATAAAATTGTCCTAACTGGTCGAAAGGAGGTTGCATTCTTAGGAAATTTATGCGCATTTCAGTTCTGGCAACGTGTTTTTAAGGTACTCTATCTTCTAAATTGGCTGAGGTTTCATCCTTTGGAATTGGTTTTGAAATTATGATGCATATGTGTTGCCTTGCACTGAAGGATAAGCACCGTCTTGAACATTTGAAACAAGTGCTGAAGTTTGAAGAAATGGAACCTGCAACATTATTGTTGCCAAAGCTTGAAGAAGAATGGTGCTTTTTCCATCATCTTCTGCAGTCATCACTGCACCATGTCTCTGAAATGTGTATGAATTGATAAAATATTATTTTTTTTCCAAAACAATCTTGTGTTATTGCGTAATATTATCTTTAGAAGTTTCTTCTCTAACTTGAACATCTTTCTTTTTCAGATGAAGATATATTAAATTCCATGCACCGCTTCCGGCCCAATTTTCTGCCTGCATCTAATGGCATTCCAACTTACTATTCTCCTTATGAGTTTGGACATACTTGCCTTCTTGAATGTCAGCAACAGGGAGAAATAGATGCACTTTCTTCAAGTGATGAACAGCTTGAGCAATCAAATGAGACAAGGAAATGTGTTGCTGTACCATTTGTTGCTTCTGGTCACTTTCAGACCAATGATGTGGCTGAAAATTTGGCGAATACTATTAAGGAGGTACTATTTTTTGTATATCATGCTTGCATCGGCTTTGTTCTTTGGGCACATTAATTATGTGTTGTTGTTTTCAACAGATAAGAGTTCAGTGTGCGGGAGACACTTCTAGTAATTACCCGGCAATTATTAATGACTATGATTCGCACATGAATGGGGGGGCTCCTCTGTGTGTCTATTTTGTAAATGGATGTTGCAACAGGGGTAGTCTGTGCAGATTTTCTCATTCACTCCAAGCAAAAAAACCAGCCTGCAAGTTCTTTTTCTCTCTGCAGGTATCTTTTGCTCTAGTTCTTGAACATGATCATTTGGGTTCCATACATGTCCAAATATTTTGTTACTTTTTACCACTCTGGCAAAGCTCAAACCTACTGGATCCCTTTTACCTTGTGGTGCTATGTGTGATTATGTACATCATATTGTGAGGTCATTATGGAACATCAAATATTACAAATTTTAACCCATTTTCAAGGTTACATTTAAATGATTTTAGTCTGATCACTGAACACATTGGATGCAGTAGGGAAGAATTAATCTTGTACCATTTCTCAACTGTTTTGGTATTTTCTTATCTTGATAGATGCAGCATCATTAGCTCTTTGATAATTTCTCTAGCTTTGTTTGTTAATGCTGTGTAAATGGGCTTGCAGGGTTGTAGGAATGGAGATTTATGTTCCTTCTCTCATGATTCGTATCAGCCAATCTCATCATATGGCTCAAATGTATGTCAGCCAGAAGCTGATCATGCTGATGCCTCATCACTTCTACGACTATTTGGAACCTTGTCCGTTGGATACATCCTTTTGTTGGATGATGCTAATATGCATTTCACCTCAAATCTTGCTAACCACTGCAAGCCATCTAGGATCATCTCTACAACAAGTTTGACGGAAACATCCATATGTGACCCATTATTGACAGATGTAAGAATCATATGGGGCCTCCATCATCCCTACCAGACCATCATTTCAAACAAAGGGGAGAACCCAATACCATGGAATGAAGTCAAAATCGTGCTGTGGTTTCCTTATCTCGATAGTCATAGTGATAATTTGGACACGCAGAAAATTCTTGTGCAGAACTTTTTTGAGTATCTGGCCATCCGAATATTAGGTGATACCCTGTTTGAGGTTAAAATAATTCTTGCCATGAACAACATCAAATTTTCACAACTAGAGGTAAATCATCAAAGCCATACCAACCTTCTGCTCTTAACATTGGCCTTAGTGATTATGAAGTTAAAAATATCTCAAGATTTTCTTTATAAAGGTAGCTTTGCACAGTTGTGTATTATCAACTTAGGTTTTTATTCTCCGAGATGTTTTAAGGCGTGGTATTGTTTCAGGTGGAAAAGTTGGCAAGAGAGAGCTTCTTCTTCCTTACAGAGTCATTTCCATTTGATGAAGCAAGCTTTGGGGAGCTACTCGATACGGTAACAGTTAACAAGCCAATGTTGATGCCAAGGTCTGTATCATATGTGTTTGACATGCACCCACCTAGTGATATCCAGTTTGGTGACTACGCTTCTGTGTTTCAGAAACATCTGCATGACCGGGAAATGGCTTGAAAATTCGTTAGTTATGTCTGCATTAAGTTAACTAAGCCTTTTTAAAAAAAAATGCTTGTACATATTGCTAATTGTATCTGCTTTTCAAATTGCCTTCATCCTAGAACTAGCATAATATATATATATATGTATCGGCAATTGGTTATTTTCAGATTATTTTTGCAACAGCTACAAGATGCAGCAATGCACCCGCAATTTGCCCTCAAAATATCAGAAGTGGAGGTACCACTGAATGAAGGTAAATGCCTTAGCGGACATGATCATCACATTCATGTGAATTGCACCATTGATTTGATAGAATCATGTGAATCGAACTAAATAGGATATTGATCCTCTCCCCTCCTTTTAGGTAAAACAATCAAGTTTTAAATACCCCAAAAGCTTCAATGGCTGCTAAAAAGTAACTGCAATTAACTGAAAACCGCCCTTTTTTGGCACGCCATTAACTTTCATTCACACACTGTGCTCAAGTCTTTACCATTATACAACTCAATGATAAGTACTATCTGAAACCTATATATGGGATTAATTTCATGTTGATTTGAACTCTAGAGACCTATTGAATGTGACCTTTTTACAATACCAGAATTTGGTTGAAACCCAAAAAATTAATTGTGATAAAAGGAGTGATGGTTTACAAATTTTATGTTAATTACTTTTGCTGTATGCGCAACGATTTGATCCTCTACAGACATGAACATTTTTTCATCATCATCATAAAAAAGAAGAAGAAGAAGATAACCTAACAGATCTAATCTGAATCTAAATTCATGAACAACTCACCTGTCCTTTCACATGTTCTTCACCCTTTATCTTTGACAACCCTATTCTAATCCTTTCTTAAATTTATTGCATTCACCACTCTCTTGCCTTTCCCTTTTCCCTTTTCAAAAGGAGTACCATCAGTCGGTATAAAAAATGCCCTTTATAAACCTTTTCTCTGTATATCAAAGTTCATAAAACAAAAGGCTCTCCCAGCCTTTCCATGAAATCTATTCAGTTTCTTTTTTAACCTTCTGCACTCTTTCTTTTCTTTTTCCGTAAGTAATCCCTAGGTTACTTTAATGCTAATGGCAAACACCAATATTTACCTTACACTTTTGCTTCTCTTAAGCGTCCTAAAATGGGTTCAATCAACACCACACTCATCAACCAACTACGTTCAAGATGCATGCAGTGTAACCCGATACCGTGCCCTTTGCATCAACACACTAGCACCCTTTTCCACCACTGCTAAAACAAGTCCAAGCAAATGGGCACGGGCTGGGGTTTCAATCACCATTGGAGAAACCAAGAAAGTCACTCAATACTTAATGAAAGTGAAGAATTTCAGAACGATGAAAGGTAGTTACAAGATCCCACTCTCGGATTGCATCGAGTGTTTACAAGATGCTATCGACCAACTACACGGCTCACTTGGGGTTCTCAGGAAGCTTAATGCCAGAAATTTTTACGCACAAATGGGGGACATAACCACATGGTTGAGTGCAGTTCTTACTGATCACGAAACTTGCTTGGATGGTTTCGAGAATCCGAGAGGAAAACAAGCCAAAATGGTGCGGAATCGGGTTTTGAGGTCCTCGTATTTTACTAGTAATGCATTGGCTTTGGTCAATAAACTTGCAACCTCTGGGTTGGACAACACGGTAGCATGATATGTATTCAGTATGGTAATAAGAGCCACCAGGCATCAACTAGTATTTTGTTTCCTTGCGGCCATGTATGAATTGAATATTAATAGCTTGTTCATGTGATTCGTAAAGCTCTTGCTTTTAAAGCTTTGTTTTGTTTTAGGGTCACTCTTTGTTTCAGCTAAAATGGCTAAAACGGGGTTTAATTGAAATCTACCATTTCAAAGCACAAACAATCTTGTAGGAAATGTAAGTTAGAATTCGAGGGAAATTAGTCACCTTAAGCTTTGTCAGTATTTGTCTGTTTTCTTCTTATTCAGCTGGCTAACTAAAGTACAAATTATTCTTTTATTTAGTGCTTGAAACAATTTGGTTAAATTGTTGTTTTGGTCCTTTCATTATGCATGAATTTGGACTTTAGTTCTTACACTTAAATTTGACATAATTTTTATTTTATTTTATTTTATTTTTATGTCATTCCAAACAGTTACAATTAAGATATTTGACGTGGGTTTTTTAAAAACAGAACAGAAATTCCAATTCATCATGTTGGTATGGATTTTTTAATAATGGAAGTGTTCTTAAGCAAAAACCACATCAGAATTTTAACAAGAATAATTAGCAATGTTGTCTATTTGGACTAGTTATATAAAGTAAAACATGACTACTTAAAATCACAAATTTAAGTATAATAGAGATGGTCAAAATCATAAATTAACCAAACAATTCACTTAAAAAGCTGAAATTTCATAGTAAAATAATAGAAAAAAAATTGCCAAGAAAGGATATTCAGAAAGATGGCCTATTTTATCAAGATAGGGTAGGTAGCGGTAAAACTACCAGAGAAGCCCTTGTACCTAGGGGTGAATTGCATTTGGTCCCTCTATTGAAAAAATAAGCAAATCAACTCTTATACATTTCAACACATGCAAATTAGGTCATTCGATAAACTTTATCTGCTAAATGGTGTAAAACGATAAATCAATGCTGAATGATTTTTTATGGGTAAACTATTATCATCACCCAATTATTAATTTTTTTATTCAATCACTAAACTTTTTAATCAACGTGGGTTTTTTTTTATTAGTCTAGAAAAAAAATTAGCTCTATAATGTTTATACATTCTACCAATTTGACCTTAAATATAAAAAATTTAACAAAATTAGCCCTCAATATTTATAAAATTTGTCATTTTATTTCTAATTCTAAAAATGTAATAAATTTGGTCCTCAATATTTACAAAATCTGCCAATTAAGTCCTAACTCTAAAAATTAAAAAATATTTTAAAAAAATTATTTTTAGCCCTTTATAACCTATTAGCTAATCCATGTAAGATTTTGAAATAAAAAAAATAGCACCCTCTTTCAAGTCAATTGTAACAATTTTTTTTACTATAATTTAGGATTCACATTAGACCAAACCAATTTATTTGGAACCTATCAAGAATAATTGATTGCCTTACTACTCCAATAGATAACATTTTTAATGCATTTATTTTCTTTTGGATTTAATTTTTTTTTTGTGTTTTATCTCAATTTTTTAGAGTTCTTTTGCAAGTAACTTGAAAGAGAGTATTCGTTTTTCTTAGTTAAATATTTCACATGGGTTAGCCAATGGGTTATAAAGGGCGGAAAATGATTTTTTTTTAAATTTATTTATTTATTTATTTATTAGAGTTAGGACTAAATTGATAGATTTTCTATATATTTAGGGCCAAATTTATTAAATTTTTTTAGAATTAGAACTAAAATGACGAATTTTGTATACATTGAGAGCTAAATTTGTTGAATTATTTATATATAAGATCAAATTGATAGAATGTGTAAACATTAGAAGGCTAATTTTATTACTGGATCAATAAAAAAAGCCCACAACAAATAATTAATTTCAAAAAGTTTAATGGCTAAATCGAAAAAAATAATAGTTGGGTGACCATTTTTATAGTTTACCCATAAAAATAATTTTTATAGTTCCACGTTTGTACGCTTCGAAATCTATAAAAATTAATTTGCCTATTTTTCAATAAAGGGGTCGAAATACAACCCATTCCTAAATATAAAAAGGCTTTTGTGATACTTTTACCGGTTGGTAGCGTATGGTGATATTATGATTTTCATGTAATAGTTATATGCTATTGTTTCAAGAAGCCCAAGCCTGTCAATGTGGGACTTACTAGTCCATATAAACTAATCCAACCAACACTCCCTTTCAAGGGATTTTGGCCCATTGCCGCCGCCACCGCGACCGCCACCATTTGCCTGTGTTTGTTTTTGGCACAGCACCAAACCTTGCCTTGCCTACAACTCGGATGACAACTCACAAACTCAACCCACTCAACACAGACAAACATTAGTTATGTGTGTCTTGTTATATTTTTGGTATTATTTAATTTTCGCTTAAATTCCGTTCTTAATTTTTGTATTATATGAAGGTTGAGAATTAAGTTTTCATATTTTAATTTTGGTTATTTTTAATGCTTGTATTTTTTAAATATTAAAATTTTAGTTGCAGTGTTAAATTTATTAATTAAGATTCATTATTTTTAAAATTTAATACGAGAAATATTTTTATTAATTTTTGTATTATATGAAGGTGTTTAAAATTTATTTTTATATAAAAAATAATATAAAATATTTTAATACGGATAGGCAAGCTCAAGTTTTAGTATTTTTATCCGGGTCGAGTTTGGGCAACATTTTAAGCCTATTTTTTTTTAGTTGGATTAGTTCCAATCCTAAGAAATGAGCCTACATTTTAGTTGGCCTGACCCGGCCGATAGACAACTCTAGTGTAAGACTAATAGTAAAATTTAACCAAATAAAGTTAACTATTATTGTTTGAATCAGAACTGAAATTCCAAAATTAAACATATACATAAATTAAAATTCATCAATTCAAAATGTATAAAAATTAAAATTGAGCAAATTAAAAGTAGATAATTTAATAACATAATTTTACCCTTTTAATTTTTGGTTTATTGGAAGAAAAGTATACATTTTGTTTTCAAGAGAACCACCCATTTTTCAAGAAAAATTGCTAGTAGCCGATGGAGTTTTAACAACGACAGTTTCACATTACTATGGTTGACTTAAACCTTTTGTTTTCAAGATATAAAATATTTCCTTTAGAATTTTAACCACTAGATGTCTCTCTTACTCTAAGCTTATTATAATAAATCTAATTAATTAAATTATTAAACACAATAAAGTCCTCAAAGGGTAAAATGAATATACTCAATTAATAAGATTAAGTACAATATTTTCCACAATTCATTTATTTCCATTAACAAACCAACCCATCTTTCTCACTCACCTTCCCCTTTTACCTCCTGCCTACTTATACCAATTTTAAAAATAAAACTCTTTTAAGTTACAACTAATTAATTCGAATTCAAAATGATTTAAGCATGAAATAGCTCAAACAAATTATTGAAATGACTGGAACACGTAATGGTCAAACCCAAAGCAATCAAAATCTAAACGATTCAAACCTCAAACCTTAAACTGATCAAAACTCGAAATGAAAGTGACTAGATTAAAAGTATTATAACCCAAATTTGGTGGATCAAATTTAATTGGAGCTATTTTATGTGCAAGACTAATAGTAAAATTTAACCAAATCAATTTATCTATTACTGATTGAGTCAGAACTGAAATTTCAAAATCAAACATATACATAAGTTAAAATTCATCAATTCAAAATGTATAAGAATTAAAATTAAACAAATTAAAAGTAGATAATCTAATAACATAATTTCACCTTTTTTTAACTTTTGGTTTATTGGAGGAAAAATATACACTTTTTTTTTTAGGTTTATAATCTATATACACATTAGCCAATCATTTAAATATTTAGTCTTTTTATTTATTTATTTAGAAGCATGAGAGAAAAACAAAGGTTAAAATGATTGGGAGGTCCCTATATCATAAGGATTAGATCAAATTAATCCCTATATTATTAAAAAGAATCAAATAAATCTAAATTGTAACCAAGTTAATATTCACTATACAAAAAAAATATTATTTTTTAAATTCCAAACAAAATATTTCATTTACAGAACCATAAAAACTTTAAAAATATTAACTCTGTGAAACAGTAAATGTTAATCAATTCTAATTTTACTTTATTTAATTTTTTTTAATGATACGTAGACAAAATTAATTTATTTAATAATAAAAAGACTAATTTAATCTAATCTCTATAATAAAAATACCTCTATATTCGCTCAAAAATAAATGTTATGTGAAGTAATAGATAGTAAAATATAATATCTCGAGTTTTTTTAGATAAAAAAAATGTTGAAAGACTTCAACAATAATAAAAGGCTATTAGCTCCCAAATGACTAATATTAGAGTAATAATCAACAATTTATATATATATATATATATATATATATATATATATATTTATTTAAAAATATTATAGTATGAACTAGATTTAATTATGAGTTAAGTCAGTGTAAAATTTTAAATATGTTTCCTAAGTTCGAGCTCATTTCGGCCTAAAATGGATCTAAAGTTGTATTTAAACTCTACTCAAATAAAAAATGTTAAACCTGAGCTCAACACAATCTATTTATATTATTATTTTTAGAATATTTTTATATAAAAATAAATTTAAAAAATATAATACATTAAATATACTAAAAACAACAGTATCTAACCCACAATAAAATAAAAGTTATACAATATCCAATCCATAATAACAAAATAGTAACAATATAATAGCAAAATAACAGTAAAATAATGGTGAAATGAATGCAAAACAACAATGAAACAACTGATTTAGACCAGGTCAAGTCTGGATAAAAATCTTACCTGAGGTCCGACTCATTTAAAAATACAAACCTTACCTTTTGTCTAGATTCAATTTTCGAATTTATTTATTTTACTCAAATCCTTGTATGAAAAACCCAAACTATGCTCAAAATAATCATTTGCAAAAATAAATATACAAACAAAATTACAGATAAGAGTTTAGAATTTGATTGAAAGATGTAAAATTGAAATAACACCTACTCTCGTATTATTTTATGTGTATCCCACCCACCATGAATATCCAACAACTACTACTGTGTGTGTGTGGGTGGGTGCTTGATTGAAGCTGCAATTTATTTTATTTCATTTCATAAAACTACTTAAATTAAATTTTAAGTTGTTAATATTTATAAAATTAATCATAAACATGTGATTCGTGTATGAATATATTAAAAATAATTTATAAAGAGAGCTCAACACAGGTAGTGCAAACTTGGGGGTCATTTTGGGTACTGGTGAAGGATCATCTTCAAATATCAACTCATACAATTTGATGTTAATATAACCTGATAAAACTATATACCAACCTCGTTTGTAAATTAGTATTTTAGCATTATTTTTATCAATTTGGTCCTTACTAGTCTTTCACTTAATCTCAACTCAATTTTTAAAAAAAATTAAATTGTTATTTTACTAATGGAAATATTAACTAATATAAATATTCGCACGATAATCTACATGACATATAAGATTAATAATATTATATCAGCGTAAAGTATATGTGAACTGACACACGAATTATCATTCTAATATTATTAAAAAAAATTTAATATTTTAATTAGTTTTTTCATAAAAAAGAAATATGCCAAAGAAACAAAGTTGTTAATAAGACGCTATTAATTAGCTAAATCATTTTCAATCATTGATGCCTGCCGACAGGAAACTATAATTAAAAAAAAAAAAGAAACCATTTTTCTAAGTTATAATTTATTATTAACCAACAATTATATAGAATGATAAGGTGGTTACATTGACAGCCATTTATAGGGCTTTGAGTATATATATGCTAATGGTGAAGGTAAATGTGGGTGAATGAGTTGAGATTCCCGAGTCACAGTGAGTGATTGAGTGAATAAAACGTGGAATGCTTGGGAGAGTCAACATTGCTTATTGCTTAAGATGTGAATGCATGCCTCCAACCACGTGCCATGCAACCCCTATACACATGTTATGACCAACATTAATAATAATCATTTAAAATGTTGATGGAAAGTCTTGTATATAATCCGGTCATCGTCTATTTGAATTAAGGAATAGATTGCTTGTATAAGGGTATGTTTTTTCATGTGGACCGCTGGATCACATTTATTCTAAATTTCTTAAATCTCCATTTGTTTATAACTATCACAAACTTTGATTAAGTAACACGGTTATATTAATAAAAATACTTAATGATATTATTATCAATTAGACCTAATCATGGGTCGGATCTAGTCAATATAAAAATTTTATGCTTATTTTCTAAGTTCGAGCTCGCCCCAAAAAATAAACTTAAAATTTTGTCTAAGCTTGATCCATATAAAAAAATGTTAAACTCGAGCTCGACCTAACCTGTATTAAAAAATTGTTTATTTATTTTTATATAAAAATAAATTTAAAAAATATAACACATCAAATACATTAAAAATATTAAAATAAAGATTTCTCAACAAATTGAAAATACATTAAAAAAAAGTTTTTATATTTAAATAACACTAAAATAATTACAACATAGCAAGTAAATGTCTCCAAAATAGTAACAAAATTAATAAAATAAAAGTTATATAATACCAAAATAAAAATAACAAAATAGTAACAATATAATAATAAAATGAAAGCAAATATCAACAAAACAATAACAAAACAACATTAAAAAAGATTTTAAACAAATTCAGACTAGACCGAACCTAAATAAAAAAATATTATCTGAAGCCTAACTTATTTAAAAAATAAATTTTATCTTTTGTCCAAACTCTAAACTTTTTCACTTTCAGACAACTTTGTAAAATCTACTACCGATCCAGCAGAGATGTAAGAGATCTCTCAAGCTACACTAAGCTACCCTTTATAGAAACTCACTCCACTGCCAGAAAGATGCCAAACTTTCTACTCTACTAAAACTCTGACCAAACACTTAGGACGATAGGTAGCATAACTGAATTATAAATATTTAAAGAGAGTAAAATGTAAATTTACCATTATATTAATTTATAATTAAAAAAATAAATGCAATTTTATGATTTTTGGGACTAAAATCATAACCTGCCCTCATGAAAAGGAATTACAAAATTATCATATACAATGGAAATTATATAATCTGACATTTTTTAACATCAAAATATAAAAGATAAGTTGATTCAATTTAGTACAATAGGCCCTTTGGAATTGGTATCAAAAGTTGATGCTGGAAATCAGTAGATTAAAGTCAATATTATGATCCCATATGAAATTGGAATGAGTCTTAATTGTAATTAACGACCCTTAATTAGAAATTAAATAATGTGAGAGAATTGTTCCAGCCTCCATTTTTTTAAGAGTAATGATAATTTAATTAAATTCATGCAATTCCAAGTTGCCACATGTTGTTCATACAATTTATATATTAGAGTCTCTTTTACGTTAATTAGTGGTCGAGGGTTCAATCTTCGTTTTAGGTATGAAATACTTTAAAATTCGTGACCAGCATTTACTCAAAATTAATTATTGAATTCGCTCCGATAGATATCTTAAAAAATCAAAGTAAAAAATTTAGGTATTACATATATTAATTAAGATTATATGAAGGTGGGATTTAAAGAATACGTGATTAAGAAGGTTGTTTAGATGCCTTAATTATGGAGATAAGAGGGACAATGCAATTTGCTAATGAAGACCAAAACCTGACTGCCATATTATATATATATATATATATATATATATATATATATATATATTATTACTGTTTTCAATTTGGTTAAAATATGCTCTAAGTCCTTACACTTTTCATGTATTTGAAATTTAATCTTTTTATTTTTATTTATTAAAAATTAGTTCTTATATTTTCTAGATTTCAAATTTCAAGTACAATTGGTAATGCCGTTAAATTTATTGATGTGACATTTTAAAATTAAAAAAAATTATAGCCATTTAATAAAAAAATGACTTTATAATGTTTTGCATCATTAAGTTGAATAAGTAAGACTAAATTAAAATTAATAAAGGTAATGAGATAATTTTTTTCTACTAAATTTTTTGTGGTAATTCATGGTACAACTAAACCCATACTAAACGGGGACGAAGTCAAGGGCAGGCAGGGCTTTATATTTTCTTTGGTTTAATGGAAAAATTTTACTTTTAATCCCTCCTAAAAATTTATAATATAATTTAAGCCCCTTTAGTCTCATAATTATATAAAAATTTGTATTCTTGACTCTTAAAAATTAATAATTTAACTTTATAACTTTATTTCAAACCCTAACAAAAACATTTCTTGATTTAGTCTAAAAAAAAAACCTATAAAAAAAACACAAGTTAGCTTTCAAGCTGATTGAGTCTTAGTTTGTTGATACCATTGTTATTGCAACAATTAAGAAAACTTGAATTCGAGTGCATCTAAACATGTAATTTCTTTAAATTTAAAGGTTTAAAGAGATTATAGATAATATTCAATACAAGCTTTGATTAGAAAGAAAATGTATGTGCTTTTTATCTCACACTTTTTGATCTAAAAGAACGTGAAGATCCCTTGTGGTTTAAGGTATTAAAAGAAATTGATGAGATCCTAAATTAACGTTTCTAAATATTAGCCCAACAATAGAAGTTAGAAGGAAGAATGTGAAGATGCCCAATTTCATTGAAGTTTGGTTCACATTACATAAAGTGAGTTTTGCTTCAAAACAGCGATCATATTAAAGAAGCCAATCCAAATCACTCTAATTAACTTTGATCTACCAAATTTGAGTTATTATACTTTTAATTTAGCCACTTTCATTTTAAGTTTTGATCAGTTTAAAGTTTGGGATTTGAATCGTTTAGATTTTAATTGTTTTCGGTTTAATCATTACGTGTTCGGATCATTTCAATTATTTATTTAAACTATTTCATATTTAAATTATTCTGAATTCGGATTAATTAACTGCAACTTAAAAGAGTTTTTATTTTTAAAATTGGTATAAGTAGGCAGGAGGTAAAAGGGGAAGGTGAGTGAGAAAGATGGGTTGGTTTGTTAATGGAAATAAATGAATTGTGGAAAATATTGTACTTAATCTCATTAATTGAGTATATTCATTTTACCCTTTGAGGACTTTATTGTGTTTAATAATTTAATTAATTAGATTTATTATAATAAGCTTAGAGTAAGAGAGACATCTAGTAATTAAAATTCTAAAGGAAATATATTATATCTTGAAAAACAAAAAGTTTAAGTCAACCATGGTAATGTGAACCTGGGTAGAAATCTTACACTTTTTTCTCTTTTTTCTGTAAGCAATTTACTTTTTTAAGTGGCGGTATTAATTTTAGACCTTTTTTTTCTCTCATCCTTCATTTCAAGTTTTTTTTTTTTTTCAATTTGTAAATTTATTTTGTAGGTATTTTTACTGTTTTCATAAATTATGATGGTAAATAAGGATGTCTGTCATTGCTGAAACTCCACCGACTACCTTTAAAATTTTGTAGGTATTCATCAACTTCTTCTATTTTGAAAGCATTTTAGAATAAAAAATGATTTCATGAGTCGGTTTGATCCTGTATTGTCTTAGGTTTTATATAGTTTTTTTTGTTTGTTTTCTATTGTTTAATAAGTCTTCATTTTTTGAAGTTTTGTCTGCTCTTGTAGCACATATTTTAGCTTGCTTTTGCAAGTGTTTTTAGGGATAGTTTTTGTTGTCGTTCTCTTCAATTTGGTGATGCTTGGTTCTCTTGTCAGTTTTTGTCTGCCGCTTTGGACCATTTGGGTTGATTTTCTTATGGTATTAAGTGTTTGCATTCACTCTAAATATGTCGTGCTTGTATTGTGACAGAGCCAATTCTCAACGTGTCATAATGTTCTATTGATACTGAGCCAATTCACTCCAAATAGGCCTAGGGAATTGTTCTCACTTTGGGGCTTGAATTTTTTTGTCCAAGCTAGTCCTGAAATTTGACAATTGTTCTCACATTGGGATTTTAATTTCAGGGGTTTACATGAAATATCAATGATTAACTTAGAAGAAAAAAAGTTCAAGATGGGGGAACATTTGTCAAGGTTAAGGCCTAAATTGAACAAAAAAAAGTTCAAGTTTTAAATAGTGATTTAACCCTAAAATAAATGTTCAGTATGATTAGTAGGAAAGTAAAGTGAGAGGAAAGAAAAAAAAAAAAGAAAAGAGAAATGGTATTTTCCATGTTAAAGCATAAAAAATATAACTTAAAATGATAAGAGATGAGAAAATGAGAGAAATATGCAAGTTAGTTCAAAATTATATATTTTTCAAAAGTTTCAGTTTATTTTCTTTTTACTTTTCATGGATGGATAAAAAATATATTTTTCTCTCAATTTGTTTATCCTTCTTACCAAGCACACCAATAAAATGAAAAAAATATTTTTTTTGTTAAAAAATGTTATAAGTTCCTATGCTCTTTGTAAATTTGGACTTTAGTCCTTGTACATTCATTTCTATTAATTTAGTTAACATTGTTAATTTTTTTGGATAAATTTGTTGGTTTGACATTTTTTCTCATTTAATAGCTATGTCACTAAAAAAAATGTTACAATAAACTTAAATTTAACTAAATAATTTTATTGGTGTTAACTATTGAACTTGCATTTTTAAATTTGAAAAGCTGAAGGATTAAATTCCAAATATAAAAAAGTATAGTGACTTAGGGCGTATTTTAACATCATATTTTTCATCTTTCATTTTTTTTTTTCATTCTACCAATCAAAACCTAATTTTATTTTAAAGTTTATAATTATAAATATAATATAACCGCAGGAATAACACAACTATAAATACACGTTCGATCAATTATAAAGTAGAATAAAACTAATAAAAGCATAAACAAACAAAGAATCGGAGCATAATCAAATAAAACCCATTAATAACATTTGCATGGTGAAATTGGAAACCTGCATATGATATCTTATGATAAAACTCAAATTTAAACACTCAAAGTCAACCCTGAATATATGGTAACAATACCAAAACCTCATTCATTAATTCCAATGGGTGACCAATCAAATAATATGATATATATTTGAATAAATAATTTATTCAATTCTATTATTTAAATATATAATTTATATTAATTTAATACTTAAACAATCCTCACTCTTACTTTTATCCAAAAAAAAAAAAATAAATGTAATTAAATAAATTTTTTTGTTCAAAAAAGAAAACATCAAAGTACAATAAAAACTTATTCATTTTGCTATGTTGTAGAGTTGGGAGCTTCAGCCACGATAATATCATAAACCGTGTAACAAGGTTCATCAAAGACTTTTCATTTAACATTCATTCTCATGATAAGGCTGATCATACTGTCTACCATTCTGTTCTTCTATCATGATACATGTATTACTAGAAATTCTTTCATGCATTCCAATAAATCCTTTACTCTTTTAATTTGATTTAACATTTTTCTTTTCTTTTTATTTTACATGTGATTGCGCAAGTAGATATTCAAGGTCTTGTGGTACAAAGTAAAACGCTTCACTACAACTAAAAAGTTGTGGCTGTCCGAAATAACTGCTTATGTACTGTTTTAACTAACAAACAAAACACCCAAACATCTTTTCAAACACTTTCATACCTCACATGGTTCTTCATAAATTTATTTTTTTAATCTTAACAAACTTTTTAATAATAACCATTACATTCCTAATCATAATTAGTTTAAGCATTTGTCTTGTTTTCATGGTTAGGTTTATATATATATATATATATATATATAAATATAAACGAAACCGTAAATTGGAAATAATAAAAATGATGTTACGGTTATGATTGAATTTTGTATTCACATAAAAATATTATGAATTTTTTAATGTATTGATAATATATAATTTTAGATATTATCAATAAATGTCATTTAAAATAAAATTAATTGTCGATTGAGTTTTAACTCGATTGATATCGATATTGTTGTTAGTGCAAGAGAACGTGGATTCGAGTGTATTAAAGCGCATTAGACTCCTATTTAAGAGTTGGGGAAGGACTACGAATAGTTTTGGACATTATATAAAAAAATAATATATATGATAAGAACCTATAATGTGATCAATATTGAAAAAATGAAATCAACTAACCGAAAAGAATTGAACAAAATCCATCTATAAAAACACACATATGGTTACTCTTCATATCGCAATTGCGCATGGTAAAATCTGAACTTGAATATTAAAAAACTAAAGACCTTTGCTTTAGCCAACAATGCCAAGGTCTCGTTAGTTTGTTTTGTATTTGTTTTGAAATGGTATATTTAGGCATCAATTATATATATTGAAAGAAAAGCAAGCAAAATTTAATGATCCAGTCGTCATATTTTATATTTCATTTATATAGACTATGCTTGTTAAATTTGACGTAAATTAAAACTTTCAAACTATTTATTTTATGTAATACTTTCAACCATTCAATAAATATTAATATATATTATATTTTAGATCGATATGATAAGGATATTAGATCAATTTAAAATTTTGCATACATGACAAGTACAAATATATCGATAAATTCAACGGTTGACTTGTTGAAATATTAATCTTACGAAAAGATATAAAAAAATGTAAAATCGTTTTAATTTTATACTAGTGTAAACAGATTTCGAGTCTTTAAAATTAAAAAAATGGGCCTATATGAAAGCCCATTCAACAAAAGTTTTTTTTTAAAAAAAATCTTGAAAAGGCAATGTAGTAAGTAAAATCCACACCTTTGGTAAAGTAAGTTTATAAGTAAATAAGTTGAATAGAAAAACCCAATTAAACAACTTTCCAAAAATTTAAAAATAAAAATAAAAATAAAATAGAAAGAGGGTTGATTTATATAGAATGCAATTGAATTTTAAAATGTCAAAAATTTCAAATTTAACCATAATTTAGAAAAAAACAAAATAGTTGAGAGAATAAAAAACTGGAAATAATAATTAAAAAATAAATAAAGAAATTGAGTCCTCCCTCCACCTAATGGCGATCGTTTACTTTTCAAAGTAGAAGACCCTTTTATAAAAGACCAAAAGCCACCGCTCCCTTTCCTCTGCCCTTCTTTATATTGAACAATCTCCTCTTCTCTTGAGCCCGCCTTTAACTCGCTGGCGACTCAGTCTTCGCAATTTCTTTTTTGAATTTATTCTCGCGATGGGGTCATCGGAGCTGATATTCAGAGGCCATGAAACTCAGCCTGTTTCCGATTCCTATTCACCCAAACCCGACAAACCATGGGCTTCTGTTACCCGCCCGATTCGTTACATGCTCCGAGAGCAACGCCTTCTCTTCGTCTTCCTCGGCATTGCTATTGCCACTCTCATTTTCAACCTCTTCCCGGCCTCACGTGCTCCGCAACACAACTTTGCCGATTCCATAACCTACTTCCCCATCGACACACAGAGCAAGTTCTCCAACCCGCACCGACTCGGATTCGGATCGTCTAACCCGACGGGCAAGATCCCGTTGGGGTTAAAACGTAAAGGCCTGAGGATCGTGGTAACGGGTGGAGCCGGCTTCGTTGGGTCTCACCTCGTGGACCGGTTAATAGCAAGGGGAGATAGCGTGATGGTGGTGGATAACTTCTTTACTGGCAGGAAAGAAAACGTGATGCACCATTTCGGTAACCCCAATTTCGAGCTTATAAGACACGACGTGGTGGAGCCTTTGCTATTGGAAGTTGACCAGATCTACCATTTAGCTTGCCCTGCTTCACCAGTTCATTACAAATTCAACCCAGTCAAAACTATCATATCCTTTTTTTCTTCTTTTTGTTTACCATTTTTCTGATTTTGCTGTATAAGGTGGTTGTTGTTTTCCTTAATGGTGGTTTTGTTACAAGACAAATGTTGTGGGGACATTGAACATGTTAGGACTGGCGAAAAGAGTAGGTGCAAGGTTCTTATTAACCAGTACCAGCGAAGTATACGGAGATCCTCTTCAACATCCTCAGAAGGAAACTTATTGGGGCAACGTTAATCCCATTGGTTAGACCCCCTTCCTTTCTCCACTCTTCTTATCTCCTCCCTCTTTGCTCACCGGAAAATCTCCAAACCGTTTTTTTTTCATTTATATTGGTCTAATGATGCCTATAGTCCTTAAACTCTTCAGAGATTTAAAATTTAGTCCTCTCTTTTTATTATCGTAAGTGACGTGTAAACTATTAATTCCTCTCATTTTACATAAAGCCGGTTAATGAAAATGTGGCATGTTTTTATTAGATTGAGAGTTTGAGTAGGGGTCAGTTTTGAAATTAGAAGTGAGAGGGGAGGATTAAATTATAGAAGTTTTAGAATACAGGTAGCGGAGGCAGAATTAAACCTTCAAATTTCTGGTTCTATTCTCGAAAATTGGGCAGACACAATTTCTGCATAAATGACAGTCTAGAAATTTTTAGATCTGTCGAAAATTTTAAAAATTTTCAGAAAAAATCCGTGATTAGCGCCAAGAGGGTCCCTTGAAAATCGTACTGACAACAAATGATTTTCTTGAGACACTTACACGTAGCACATATTTATTACATGTTCAGAATCAGACAGGTAATTTTACAAAATAAAATAAAATTAAGGGAATTTCGGTTTTGTAACGCTGAGAAATAGAAACGGCTGCAGTATGATGATGATGGTGGGGGCATTTTTGGAAACTTATTCTTTTTACTGCAAGTTTAGGCTTAGGGTTTTTTTTTTTTTTTTTTTGCTATTTGGCTTCCCTATCTGCTTACCTTCTGGAAAAAGCAAAGCAGCTTATGTCATTTTTTTTTTCCTTCATATATATATATTTCCTAGAAAAAAATCAGTTTAGCTTTGCTTTTTTTTTTTTTTAATACCGGTTTGAATGTATGCCGACAGGTGTCCGAAGCTGTTACGACGAGGGGAAACGTACAGCCGAAACCCTGACAATGGACTATCACAGAGGAGCTGGAGTTGAGGTTAGATCATTTTAAGAAATTTACTGTAACAATCCAATTTTAACACCAAACTCTTAAAATCTTGTATATGTCACGTTTTCAGGTTAGGATTGCCCGGATTTTCAATACTTACGGACCTCGTATGTGCATCGATGACGGTCGTGTTGTTAGCAACTTTGTTGCTCAGGTGCCTCCCTTCAATCTTATTTATTGTTCCACAACTTAATTTGGTAGTGTCAGTATGGTTGTTAATGTTGATAATTGAATGCAGGCATTAAGGAAGGAGCCTTTGACTGTGTATGGTGATGGGAAACAGACAAGGAGTTTCCAATATGTTTCTGATCTGGTAAAACTCTTATTTATTATTATTTTTTACATTTTTACTGCATGTACATGTTGGCATTGCATGGTGAAAAAGAATGATATTTTCTGCATAGGAATGTTAGGAAGTACATATTGTGAAATAAAGAAGCTTTTTTTAAAGTTTTTAACTGAAAAAGGTTCGTCTTCCAATGTGGTTCTGAAATTCTGTTTGGTGAGTGTAAAAATTAATTGAAGAAACATACACCATGTGACTGGTTCCAAAGGGGACCATTGAACTTTAATTGCCTCATGGATTGGTCTCAAGCATGCATCAGCTGTCATTGGAACTAATATATATATGTGCATGTATATTCAAACAAATTGTACTTGTATAAAATGATAGTATCCTTCAGCTTTTCTTAATCAAATCTAAAGTGACCTTTTTGGGTTTTTTTTAAATGTATTTTATTTTAGAATAAATAGTTTGCTTATGGATATTTGGGTTTATTTGGGGTAGGTTTTAGGGTTAAGATTCCTTTCAAAATAATGCTTGTTCAAAATGACCTGTTAAAACAGGTGGAGGGGCTAATGCGCTTGATGGAAGGAGAACATGTTGGACCTTTTAACCTTGGAAATCCGGGTGAATTCACCATGCTTGAGCTTGCTGAGGTAATATTACCGGATAAAAACACTTGTGATTATACCAAAAAGAAATACTATAAAGATACGTGTTTTGACAGTGGTTACTCATTTACAGGTGGTACAAGAAACAATTGATCCAAATGCAAAGATAGAATTCAGACCCAACACAGAAGATGACCCACACAAGAGGAAGCCTGATATCTCGAGAGCCAAGGAGCTACTCGGTTGGGAACCCAAAGTCTCTCTCCGAAAGGGTCTCCCTCTGATGGTTTCGGATTTCCGGCAACGTGTATTTGGTGATCATAAGGAGGGCAGCAGCAATAACAGCAACAATGAATCATCTTAAGGTGGCAATGGCAAAAGGTCAATCAAATATTATTTCATTGGAAAAGAACTCCCAACATATATAGTTAGCAGCAGCAGCAGTTTCAGTTTAAGTCCCCTTTAGAGGTTTTTTTTTTTTTGCCCTTTTTTGACATGTATTTGCCATCTTTTGTAATTTCCAATGTCTGTTGTAAGCTTTGATTGACAGTGAGCTTTGCAAAGCTTAAAAAAAACATTTTACCCTATTCTATTTAATGCAATAGCAGCAATAATATGATTATATGAGGTTTACTCCTGCAAAATCCAAACTCCTTCGCTCATGCCCTCATTGCCTTTTAATGACAATTTTGGAATTGGGTCACTAGATATTTCAATTTGCTCTGGAAATATGATCAGCAGCGACACTGAAAGCTGAAACAAGGCATGCTACCCCAATGATATTGTTCCAGTTTCTAGTCTGAGCAGCAACCGCAGCCCCGGCAACAGCACCCGCTACTAAAGTGTTTAACTGAAATGAAAATAAACAAGCTTGATGAAGCTATTTCATGCACTGTTATTCACTTCCCTTTAATAAACATAGGAAAACACTGTTATGAATCTGAATCTATCTATATATAATATAAGTGAAATGTTAATGTTTTCCCATATCAAGAATAAGCTCCTTTACCCCTTCACAGGAGGCAAACCAAATGGAAAATGTGCTCGGAAACCGCCTTTTAACTTACTAATATTATGATGCATATGTTCTCTCTCACTCTTGGAAATTGTTCCTAGATGAGCACAAATAAAGGAAAACTAATCTCTGAAGTCTATTAACTAACCGGGTCGTTCCGCTTGCGGTATTTCTGAAGCCCACAGCGAGTTGTAGCGAATACACCGGCAACAAGTCCTGAAAATAAACATAAAGTGGCTTAAAATCTAGGGATGATGCTTCATAATCAAGCTACAAAATAGGTTTGAAAGACACCCTAAAAGCAAAATCACATTCTTGAATGACTGATCAGTTCAGGCAGAGGATTGATGAGAGGTATATAGTAAGTTCAATTACCACTTTGGAAGCCGAATTTTCCAACAGACTTTGCCTGCAATTTGAGTTTAAGAGAGAAAAGAAATCACCGTTTATCAAAAGCACCAATCAAACCAATATTAAAAATAAACAAATCCCTAATAAATCCCTAATATATATATATGAAATAATTAACCTAAATGTGTAAGTTCCCTTTACCACAAATGAAGCTTGAGCAATACCAGTTAAACCTGAACAACCATATCACCCGAAAATTAAAACAAGATTCAAGCTTTAGGTGGTTGGGTTTTGGCTAATAGGAAAGGTGGGTACTTTAATTTTAAAAGAAATGGAAAATTGAAGATGGGTACCTCTTTTACGAGCATCATAAGGGGCAGAACAGAATCCCCAGAAGACACCTGCCTGAAAAAATAGATTTCCAAATTGCTTGGGCTTTTAGTAAGAGAAGAAAGGAAAACGAGTTAGGTCAATAATTAGAAGTAAGGAGTGTTTACCGTAGCGAATCGGAGGACGGAATTGACGGCTAGGGAAGAGCAGGGAACAACGGCGGTGAACTCTTCTTCCATCTCATTTAATTTTCAATGTCCAAGATCCGGTTTAATCCTTGTTATCCGTACGTTGTCGAATTAAAATTTTAAAAATTGTTTAATTTATTTTTTATTATGTATTTTTATTATCAACATTTTTTTAAGATCATAAGTGGGCTAAATTAGCCATGTATGCATAAAAAAGAAAAGAAAAGAAACAATGATTAAATAGGTTAGATTTTTTTGAAGATTTATAGAAATAAGTTATTTTGAGAGAGTGTATGAAAGCGCGTTCAATTAGGCGCGTTTTTTCATTCTCTCTTCGACTATTGAAGGTTTTTAAAGTTTTGTTAGTTTTTTTTAGGGTTAGTGTTAGTTTTTAGATTTAAAGTTCTTTTAGGTTTAGGTATTTACAAAATGTTTGGTTGGTTGTAATTCTAAGCCATTACAGTTGAATTATGTGGGCTAATCACTAAGTCATTGTTTGGTTGGCTGTAATGGGCAATTACAGCCCTATTCTATACGAGGTTATTCAAGCCAAAACTGCCGTTTACAATTCGACAATCTCCCACGGAATAGGCATTCAGCCTGAAAAATTTAGGCCAGAGTTCAACTTTACCCTTCCATTTCTTTCTCAACTCTATCGCATTTTTCTTCTTTTTTTCATTCTTCTCCCCATTTCCTTCCAACCTTCTCCCTCTTTTTCATGCTTTCATCCTTACCAACCCTTTGGCAAACCCTAACAACCCTCAACAAGGCCTTCAATTAAGAATCGTATGAGGTGAAAACTTGAGAAGAAAAATAATCGGATTGGTTCGATGTGAGCAGTCGTCCCTCAGGTAACTCTTCTCCCATTTTGATTTCCTTTTTTTCTAATTTTTTTGTTAAATTAGTAGAAATAATAGGTTTCTTTTCAGTTTTGAAGATTTATACTGGTTTTATTTTCATGGTGTTTCTTCTTTTCACTTGCCAGTGTTAAATTAATGCTGCTGGCACAATATAAGACAGTGTTAAATTTCTGCCTCTCTGTTCACCCAGCTTGGTGGTTTTTCTCTCTGTTCACCCTGAAGCTTGTTTTACTAATCGGTAAGTTTACAATCAAAACTCTTTGATTGCATGCGTTAAGGGTTTTGGAACTGGCAATTTATTTTTCTCTTTATTATTCATTCAATGCATTGATGGAACTTCAAATAAGCTAATTATATGTGTTGTTTTGCCTTTATTATAGAAATGAGAAGTGGAATTGAGTATGCATTGAATGCCTAATAGAGTACTTATGTACAGTAAAAATTCTTGATTTTTAATCCTTTAAAATGATTGAAGAAATAGAGTTATGAAATGTTTGTAACTACTGGGGGGAGAAAGAAAATTTGTTTGGTAACTGTGTAATCCATAGACTGATTGTTAAAGTTGCATATGGCTACACCATCTGTATACTAATTGTGCAATCTCAAATTTCTTAACTTTTGGCTTTTGTTGTAGCCTTAAATTTGGGTTGATCCTTTATTGAACTGTCATTGCAACTTGTTCTGCTACTAAGGCTACTTGCAGTTTTCCCTAAACAACATGGTCTGAATAAGCCTTGTATACTAATTTGCAGGGACACGCCTTGTAGCTTGGTGAAAGGTAAAATTACTTATGAAAGAGCTGCAGCATTGCTTTGTATGTAATTTAAAATCTGAGAATTGATTGAGTTTCAATATTAATAACAAATCCAACATCCATTAAATTGTCCATATGGTTTATATTAAGATTTTCTATTTGATGACCATTGAAAAATCTATTTGCGAGGCTTTGAGTTTATGTTCTTGTAGAGCTTATGATTTGCTAATTGTAATTAATTGTCATTCAAAGGATTTTACAGTTTTCTATAGTTCTCACTCAAGCTACTGTTCTTTTTTTGTTGATTGGATATGTATTTGTCTCCATTGTACTTCGCATGCAGCATTAGGGGGGAAGCATTAGTCGGATTTGGTTTGGGTGATTTTTTTTCGATTATGGGTTTGGTTTTTATCAGTTGGGGCAATTTGAAAATTGTAATTTGCCCTTGCTAATGGTTGTTGATGTACATAAAGGAGCTATATCGGACAATATGAAATACCAATGCTCCACGGCTTTGAAGGTGGATGGGTACATGCAATGCTTGTGAAAATCAATGTAATTTATAATGTTGAGAACATATTTTGACAGATACAATAGATCAGTTAAGTGCTTGTTTCTATTTTCTCTGTCTCCTTTTTTTTGTTGCTCACTATATTGTTCTCTCTTCCATCATCTTTCACAATCACTTCCCTTCTTCACCTTCTTCTCCATGACCTGCTCCTAGTTCCCTTTGTGTCCTTGTATTGATTCACCACCCGACATGTAGTTTTAGCACCAGTGCCCCTTCATTTCTTTTCTTTTTCATTTTTTTAACATGTATTGCATCTGTTAAGTATATTTCCATCCTCCATCAAACGTGACAACCCATGTTTGTGTTTTATATCTCATGTTAACAATGTAAACATTATAAAATTAGTAAACATGTGTTTATTAAATCTATAGTGTTTCATGTCATGTCTACCTCCATAAATGTTTTTCCTTTTTAAATCTGACACGTCATCTAGTGGTGTTGAATTTTTTTTTTGTCATTGTTGCCATAAGAAAAAGGGAAATTTATGCTAACAATGATGCTAACAACCCAAGCTACTCCTATTGTCTTATCAGACTGTTGTATGGTCAAAAAATGGACTGATGGAGAAGCTTCCACAACCCTCCGTTACTATTGTCTTTACATCATTGTTTTGGCTATGAACGGTTAGTAAATTTGGGTTTTTTTGCTTGTTAATATGTATGGGGCTGCCTAACATTTTCCTCAAGGGTCATATTGAACACGATTGGTTTTTTTAAAAAAGTTCTGCTTTGTCCCTGATCACTTTTATGTATGCAGCTTATTGAATGCAAATTTACAATCAATTTTTCTTTTCCACTTTTCTTTTCAGGGGGATGAACTGACCAAAAGGGATTTTAGTGGTTCCAAGGTGAGTCCCATTTTATAGAATTGAAACAACAAATCTGCATTAGATGTTTGTGGATTTTCCCTCCCCATTATTTATAACAGAGGATCCTTGATTATCATACTCTTTTGATCATGGTTTGCCAATGGCATAAGAATGTTTGTGGATTTTAGTTCATGTTCTGCTGAAGGTTGAATCTAATTTTAACATGTAAGACAAGCAGCTTACTTGCATATTTTGAAAGTGATCATAAATTATTTAGATTTACGGTTGCTATTCTACTTAACGGAGTGCTGGTATTTCATCTTTGAATGGCATCTAACTGTTCTTCAATTCACAATTCTCCATTATAAAGTGTGTGACTTTTAGTCAGATGGTGCGGAATTTTAGAGTACCTCTTCAACAATTACTGGAGTCAGGGGATATTGATCTCTGCTTTGCCAATTAGTTTACTGTCAGCTGCAGTTTTTGTTGGAAGAGTTTTTCTAAAGTGCCATACTGTATTGAGATATTTCTGATTTATCCATATTTTTTTTAAAAATCATGGTTGTGTTGATGATATTTTGGTAACTTTTTGTGTTTGTAATATTTGGATGGTATAATGACATGATAGAATATCATTACAATGTTTTAACTTTTTGAGGTTGTAAAATTTTATAACATATGGATTATGACATATAAACTAATGAAATCATGTAACTTTTTGTTAATATATGAATATTATGTTTGGATGTGAAATATAATTCTCAAGTTATTTATTACTTCTAATATTTAGTTTTTTTATTAATAATTAAATTATTTACTTCACTAATGATATTTTAGCACATTAAATATATATTACAGTTTAAATATAATAAAGTAGATTATATATTATTTTTATAGTATTATATATTATGATTTTTTAATTCATATAATAATAATTATATTAAGAATTTTATTAAATTATATTTAATAATAATTATGTTAAAATATGGTTAAATTATTTATTATATTTATTAAATTATTTTTAATAATAATCTTATTAAAATTTAATAAGAATAACAATAATCATCTACCTAAAAAAATTTGCTAAGGGTATTCTGGTCATTTTAGTTTTTTTTTCCTTATGCAATTACAACATCATTTCATCCAACCAAATACAAGAATACTATTACAGTTCTATTTCATTCCATTCAACTAAACAGTTGAATTACTTATTACAGTTTTATTCCATTACAGCTCTATTCAATTACAACTCTATTTAATTACAGCCTTATTCTATTACAGTGAACCAAACGTACCATTAGGGTTTTTAATGTTTAGACTTTTAAAGGTGACACCGTGGAAGCTTATAGGTAGATTTGAGGGGTTGGCAATACGATAATGCATCTTAAAACACATACATTGCATATGTCGTGTCGAGATGGAACTATTACTTTAGAAACCCATCATGTGGAAGTCAGGTTCTGAGGTGATAGTGCTTTATGCGGTCACGAATTGAAGTCTAAGTAGAG
Source organism: Gossypium longicalyx (assembly GCA_025698465.1). Classification (NCBI taxonomy): domain Eukaryota; kingdom Viridiplantae; phylum Streptophyta; class Magnoliopsida; order Malvales; family Malvaceae; genus Gossypium; species Gossypium longicalyx. The sequence continues at coordinate 20,778,872 of CM047006.1, forward strand.
GTCCTACTCGCTGTTTGTTATGCGATCACGACTTGCTTCCATTTTGCTTTGCGTGCAAAAATCATGTGAGGACAAATATACAAAGTATATTAATATAATCAATAAAATTTTTTTTATTAACCAATTTGTTTGAAAAAATTACAAGTTTACAAATGAATATACTACACTTACTGCACCAGATCTAACACCAATCCAGTGCAGATTTTGATTGTAACATGGGGTATTGAAGAACTGATGATTTACTCCCTACGTTTGGGTCCGATGAAGGTAAATCGAACCCTTTGGTTAAATATGACAATGAAGATGCAGTTGAGAAAGAAGATGCAAGTGTGGACAAAGGGCCATTGGATGTTTTTCAAGGATTTGAATCCGACCCCGATGCTATTCAGCAGTCCGGGCCAAATGTTTCAGAAGTAGCATTTTTTTTATAAACTAGAGTAGGTTCCAACTGAGCCAAAACCTTGCGGTTTCTGATGATGATAGTTTGGACAATGCTTCTGACCCATATATGGGATTCAGGTTATATGAAACTTCGTCCCACATGCATAGCATCGACCTTTCCACTAAAGGTGGGTTAGAGTTCCCGCAGCTCTTGCACAGAAGACTTGGCCATGCAAGTTCTTCGTTAAATGTCAGGGAATTAGAAGCCGGCGTAGACTATTCCTCAAAAGATTCTTTTCTTACTGCACTAAAGCGGTTCAGCTTCAAGAATAATTTGAACTATTATGTCACAAAATCTCGGAGAAATTCGAGGCAAAGTGCGCAATGCGCGACAGGAGGTGCCAATGAAAAATCATGTCATCTTTTCAGAAGAAGACGAGCTTATGGACAAGAAAGAAGTATACTGGTTTACAATGCCCCCGATTAACCTCAAGATGAATTCTAAGGCGTATTGCTCTTTGATGATGTCAGTCGCATCCACAGGAATTTTTTTGAAATTATCTTACAATCATTTTATCTCTATCCGACTACCTTGAAACTTGTACGACACCTTCCCTAGAAATGCATTGCAAAGGTCCTCTTTACCGGGAACGACCACTGCCCCAATAATGATTGGCTCATCCACAGGTAAACCGAGTTGTAAAGCTATGCCTATGCCCTCGAGTGTGATTGTACACTCATCGCATGGAAGATGGAAGTGTCTCAGGTCTCTATCTTTCCACCAACGCGTTGATAAGTGTGAGATCCAATTTACAGACCCCGAGCATATGAGATGCATGTAAGAATCCCGCATCTTGCAAATAACAACGAATTTCCTTTGGTGCGCTCTTAGATAAATTATGTATGAACCCCTTCAAAACTCGATCATCCGCATATTCATATACAAAATAATTTAAAAATTTTAAGAAATTTAAAATTAAATCAATTGAAATTAACGAAAATTAAAATTTTTCCTTACCATTACCGACTGTGCAACAGAATGACCTTGTCGTCTAAACAAATAAGAGGACTTACCATTTGTGGAAAAAGTTAATCGAAATAAATAATTTACAACATAATAAAGTAAACTAGAATATTTTTATGACAAATTTACTGCAAATTTTTGAACTAATCTTGAGAAAATAGCGAGAATGGAGAGAGTTGGATTTGAGTGAAAATAATAGAAAATGGCCTGGGTATTTCTAAGACAAAAAGTTACCGTTGGGCTTGTTTGAAATTTTATCGTTGACGCGTTTGGTTTTATCATTGGGGGAAAGCACTGGACGCGGTTAACAAATAAAATTTTTTTTTGACATGTATGGCTGCCTCATAAGTTTGTAAATTTTTATTCTATTTTTTTTTACAATTATTTTGATTTTTTTTTCTAGAAGTAACAATAAAGAAATATATATTACGAAATTTCATAATTCAGATTTTTTTGTTAAATTTTGATATTATTTTTTTTAAAAATAGTCAAATAATTTATTTTAATAAAAATATAAATTAAAACATTAAATTTTTAATGATGTTAGAGTGGTAACTCGTATGATAGACCACATGTACTTCATACTAATATAATATTTGTCTTATATTATACCTCAATAAATAATTTAAATTTTATAAAAATATTAAAAATAAAAATTTAAATAATATATAAAAATTAAAAAAAAAAAGCATTACGTACACATAGATTCTCGTGTTTAAAATTTTTTAAATTTTAGTTAATATTTGCGTTTGAAAAATAACGATTTTATTTTATTTTTTTATAAGTTGATGGTCAAATTGAACTCTTTAAAAAAATTGAGAGCGAAATTGATAAAAAAAAATATAAACATTAGAAACTAAAATTTTCATTATAATTTTTTTAATATTGGATTAACATTATAATTAGGGTTAAAATTGTAGCAAAAAAAACATATTATGCCGTAATCCTTTTTGGGCTAAAATAGGGTTGATTTGGGTTTGGACAAAAACAACAATCCATTTCTTTGCTGTTCATTTCCTATCTGTTTAGCATTTTAGCCCAAAATTTACACACTTAAATAAGAATCCTTGAAAACCCTAGACTCGTGAATCAATATATAGACTCCGCCATAAGTATTCGTAACTTCGCCGCCGTTGATTATTATCTTCAAAAATACGCTGCGGCAACTAAGGTACTTTCTTCCTCTAAACCTAGCTTCCTCCTTTATTTTTTCTGTTACTTTTTTTTTTTATGATTTGACTCGGTGGAAACGCAGTGAGTTGGTGCGAAGATGAGTCGTGGTGCAGCAGCGGGACCCAAGGGGAAGAAGAAAGGAGCGACCTTTACTATCGACTGTGCTAAGCCGGTTGAAGATAAGATCATGGACATTGCCTCACTCGAAAAGTTCCTCCAGGAACGGATCAAGGTAGGGGGCAAAGCTGGTTCTCTTGGCGACTCCGTTACCGTCACCCGCGACAAAACCAAAATCACCGTCACGTCCGACTCCAACTTCTCCAAGCGGTATTTTCCTCATTTCTCTTCTCATCTTTTAGTTGTGATTTGGGGTTTAGGGTTTGCATCTATGAATTTTAGATCTTGATAATGGCTTTGAGTTTTAGGCGAAAATGCAGTTAAGGCCTATGATGATAACTTTTAAGGCTTGTTTCTCTAAACATTCGCAGTGGCCGCCTAAGAGCTTTCGCCTTCGCCGGGCTTGAGAGCTATTGCTGCTTTAATCCTTCCTTGGATGTCTGAGGCCTTGATAATATTGCCTTTTAATTTCCCTTTTGTTGCAGTTTCTCTTTCAGAGTTTATATAAATTGAATTGAATCTTTTAAGGAAATGGGTTTTTGTTTGCTATATAAATTTAGTTGATTTTGTGTTGAGAATCTGATAAAATTATATGCTTAGTGTTATGGATAGGATCAATGGAACTTTTAGTGTTGAGGTCAATGATGACAATTCTTAAGGCTTGTTTCTCAAAACATTCGCAGTGGCCGCCTGAGAGCTTTCGCCTTTGCCAGGCTTGAGAGCTTCTGCTGCTTTGATCCTTCCTTGGATGTCTGAGACCTCATTTTGGTTGTTGTTTCTTAGAAAGAAAAGAACTAGCTTTCGATTTTGAACATTCAATTAAGTCTTAGTTTGACTAATTGTTAGACTTTTTATTTCCAGTTATCTTAAGTACTTGACCAAGAAGTACTTGAAGAAGCACAATGTCCGGGATTGGCTTAGAGTGATTGCTTCCAACAAGGACAGATCTGTTTACGAACTCCGCTACTTCAATATTGCCGAGAATGAAGGGGAGGAGGAAGAATGAAGAATCAGTTCCACATTTTTTTTTCTAGCTTACTGCTTTATTATTTCTTAGGAACCTCTTTTATCTATTTAAGGTGTCATGTTCTGCTTTTTCCTTCAGACCTTACTCTAATTTGCAATGAAATTTTGATTGCTGATAGTAAAATTTGCTATAAAAAAGATGCATTTTTCTTTTGAGTTAATTAGTAAGCTCCTAATTGATCTTCAACCTTACAATTTCCAATTATCAATGACCTCCTTTTTTGCTTACATTGCCATGGTTAGCAACTGGTGTTGGTATGTTCTTTTTGGGATCGACAAGTAGTTACTTTGTTGAATTGGCAACGATGAATGCATTGCCTAGGTCTACAATGTTAGCTTGGGTCAAAACCCCATTGAGTCGTAACATTTTTTTTAAGTTTCGTTAATATAAGTATAAAGCATGTACAAATTTTAAGTGCAAATCTATGTAATCAAGCAATGCAATGCACAAGAAACGAAGGAAACTGAATTCCACATTGCAATTGTTCGTTTGGAACTTGTTTATCGGGAGATCAAATGGTGTAGCGGATGCGTTTTCTAATGGTGTGAAAATAATGGAGCTTGGATATCACTTCTTCAAGCTAAGTCAAATTTACATGCTGATAATGTGGGAATCACTTACACAAGAATAATTTCCTCTATTATGTATAAAAAAGAAGTAAGATTTAGGGTGAGTTTGGATGGGTGATGGGGTGGGGTGGGGTGGGGTGTGGTATGGTGTTTAGTTTACTTTTTGTCTCACGTTAAAGTATTGTTATAGTATTTAATTTCACTGTCACTGTTATTTTTACACTAACCGTAAATAAACACGCCGTCTATCCAAACTTGTTCTTAAACCTAAGTTTTTAAGATCCAGAGTTATTTAGATGCAAAACATTTTGAGTTATTTGTCAAGTCATTTTTCATTCGTGACCGGTTTTATTTGATTTTTTAGAATTGAAAATTTTCAGATTTTATTATTCATGTTTGATATTTGAGTTCAAATAATTTTAAGTTATTTGTTTATATTATTTTAAATTATTTTAATGTAATTTGATAATTAAATTAGATTGAACTGGATTTAAATTTATTTTTGGATGAAAAATGGAGAGGAAATGATGTAATCAAAAGACTGTGGTACAAGAAGCCTATGCTTTTGGGTTTAGTTAAAAGATGTTATAAGTTGTAATATTCTTCAATGGTTTATTTTCATTTTTTTCCAATAAGAAAAATAATTTTGTGATTAAAAAATTATTAATTAATAATAATAATAATAATAATAATAATAATAATAATAATAATAATAATAATAATAATAATAGCGAAGTATAAGGAAAGAGAGATTTTATAGATGGACGGTTACGCTGACCGTTGAGTGATATATGACGCAAAAGCTTACCAAAATCCCTGCCATTCAACCTCTCTATGTGAGTAAATTACAATACCATCTCCACCGGCAAACCCAATTATGCAATGTGCACTGAAATTCGCATGTTCGGCCGCGCCACCGTCGTCCGCTTCAATTGTGCCACTGCTCTTCTCCAATACCCACAACAAGAAGAAGAAGCTTAGAAATGGATGTTCAATCAGAGCTGAACTCAGCGATGACAATGACCCATTACTGCAAGCAGCAATCAATTCAGCTTCTCTTCGTTTTCACGAGACCCATCGACAAGGCAAGCAAAAAAAAAAAAATTCCCCCCAATTCTCTATGTTACAGTATCTTTTCAAATTTCAGCTAACCTTTAATAGTCAAATTATAAATTGAACATGCAGACCCTCTTTTTATTGATCCTTATGCTGGGTGCTTCGTTTCAACGCATACTCAAATGGATATGGAAACCAAGGCGAAACAATATTGCATTGCAACCAAGTTCATTGATGATAAGCTGCTTAGTACTGTAAACCACATGGATGGGCTTAAACAGGTACTTCTTTTTAACCAACCCCATGATTCAATTAACCTTTTCTTTCTTTTTTTTTTTTTTTTTGTGGTAAAATATTTGACTCTTTTTTTCAATATAAAATTTGCAGGTTGTGCTTTTATCAGATGGAATGGATACTCGGCCATATAGGCTTAATTGGCCAAGCTCTACCATTATTTTTGATATATCCCCTCTAAGGGTATTCCAGAAGGCGGCTGAGAAGCTTGATGGTGCGTAACTGTTGAACTTTTAGGAAAATTAGCAATTCATTTTTCTGTATATGTCTTGAATTATTACAATCTAGTATTTTTATTGCATATGGTTTGGTTTTAGATTAGACAATGTAGTTGAATATGTTCTGAGAGAGAATGTTGTTGAACGATATTAGGTGTCGGGGCTAAGATCCCACAGCGATGTTTGTTTCTTCATGTTCCATTGGAAACCCCTAACATTCAAGAAACTTTGGTTACAAAAGGCTTTAATGGTACTCGTCCGAGCGTATGGGCTATACAGGTGAAAAATGGTTATCCCAATGCTTGTTAGCTGAAGCTTTCGGCCCGAATTTATGATTCTTTCGATGTTTTTGGATAGGGACTACCTTTGATGACTTTGGTAAGTTTCGAAGAGATCTTACTCACGGTAAGTGGAATGGCCATGAAGGGTTGCCTTTTCTTCGGTGAGTTGCCTGCATGGTTGGCAGAGACTGGAATCGGTAACAAGGTCTGTTATGTTATTTTTTTCATAGCTGTACTTGTTCTATAATGTACATTGCTTGTTCTTTATATGCCCTGTTGTTTGGTTTTCCATGTTGCAGTCTAGTACGAAGAAATGGATTAACAATATTTTTTTGAGCTACGGTTTCAAGGTGGACATGATTAGCTACGATGAAGTAGCTAAAAGATTAAGTAAGGTGGTAAAACCGGGAGACTACGAGAAGATACTATTTGTTGCGGAACAATTGCGGTGTTCGGATGATCAGGTACAATTGACTTGTTTCTGGTTTAAACTGTGAAACCATCAGAGTGCATTAGTTTACATATACATGTTATAAATGTTCATATTATTGTTAATTATGGTGAGTTTTTTGTTTTTCTTGCAAAGATGGAAACTTGGAGGAAAGAGTTGCAAAGGGTGGACGAAGATGGAGATGAGGAAGGGTTTGAGGACCTTTAAATGGACAAAGAGTTGCTTTCTTTCTTTTTTTGGGTGTGGCCTGTAATGGAATTATCCTTTCTGTTTCTGTAATTTCTTGCCAATTTTCCTGGTTACACGTACCTAAAAGGCTTGAGAAAGAGTTTCCCTTTGTTTTTAAATCGTTTTTTTGGTAAATGGAATACATAAAAAGGCTTTCCACCCAGAGTATACTTAGTACTTAAATAGCAGTATATAAATAAATAAATGGTCAAATTTTGTTATTAGTCCCTATATTTCTTTCAAGTTGCAAACTTAGTTTATGTACGCTAACTTATTCATTTATTTTTAGATCTTGTATTTCTTTGGTTTTCGTTGAATTCTACTACTTTTCACATATATCATTACCTGCGTATCCTTTTCATATGATACCCATTTTTTTAATAGCTACATCCAAATTTCAAAACCAACTTTGATATGATATGATATGATGTGTCCTAAAACTATACATGAATTATGGTTTAATGTGCAATTTTGTATATAAAATTTTATTTTATGTAATTTTATATATAAAATTTTAATTTTATCAAATTCTTATAAATTATTAACACAATTATTTATATAATATTATTTTATGTTTACATATTACATATATAAATTATTATATATATTCAATTTAAAAATAAATTGATGTATTTATGTCTTTAAATGTACATGATTAAATCAAAATTAAAGTTCTAAGTATAAATTTTAATTATAATTATAATTTTATATGTAAAATTACACCAAATTAAAATTCATATATACTATTGCATATTAAATTAAAATTCATGTATAATTTTGATATTTATCCAATGTGTTGTTTGATATATAAATTTTGATCAGATACAATTATACAAAATTTTTATAGTAATACAAATGTATACATAATTTTTAATGATTTAATTGTAAGCACTTAAGAATTATATATATAAATATTTTATAATAGAGTTAGTAATTTATAAATTAAAATAATATTTTATGTATAAAATTACACAATTAAAATTCATACGTAAATTTAAAATTTATCTCAAATAAAATGACAAACAAAGATTAAATCCACAAAGCTTGACTATTATTTGAATCAAAATTGATATTTCAAAATTTTAGAATACAAAAACTAAGATCAAATTGAATAACTAATAGCAAAATATAACTTATATAAATATAATAAACTCGCATCGTAAAATTGCCTCCAAAAGTGTAGGAACGTACGGCGGCTGTTTAACCATTGCCGGCCGTTTAAACTGCCTTTCTCAATTACCTTTGCCCGGAAAAGCAGTTTGTTTTGCTTCCTTACACCACTTGACAAGGTGGTACAGCCAAAATTTTCTACACCTAATTTCTGCCAAAATTTATGAGATTTAGTTGCTCTGTTTCTTGTTCTTGCCACCGGCACCTTTGCTTTTATTTTTCTTCTGTTTCTGCCCACTCCGTTTGTTATCCTCGGATTTTTCGTGATGATGCATCTCCACAAACTTTATTGGTTTTATAATTACCCCAGGTTTCTTCACCACCTGTATGGAAAACAAGCAAGGTGAGTATATGAAAAAGTGGGAGATATGCAAGCAACGAATATACAGACGAGGAACATCGGAAATAGTTTCCCAGATTTTACGAATCTCTACTTTTGTCTATCACCGAAGAAATGTGTCAAGATATGAGGTTGGTTTTGAAAAGATACAACTTACTTCTGGGCGATTAAGACTTCTGATTGCTGTCTCCGGGTTAGATTCTGATCCAATAGGCATTCGCATACTTTGTTCAAAAAGTTCCTTGGATGTGAACGGGTAGGGCAAAGATTTTGTCTGCAATTTCTCAGCCTGTCGAATACAGTTAAGAGTGAAATTTAGACACACCTCAACTTGAGAAAATAATTGAAGAATAAAACTAAACCACTTACTTTTTTATCCACCTTTTCGGAGATAATGGCATGCTTGAGCTGTGCATCCTTTCTTCTCTTAAGACTTTCTTCCCTCTTCCGCCTAGCATCTTCGTGTTCCTTAAGCATCCACCAAGGCAAACCTTTTTTTTGCTGTACATGAGTCCATTGGCCCCAACCAGGGAGCAAAACAGGTTTATCCGGTTCAGGGTTTTCCTCATTCAGGATTTCCTGCTTATCCTTTTCAAATTCTTCTTCCACATCGTCCCCAGCAAAAGCATGTCGAATGAGTTCTGACTGAGAAGGGAGTTCATATGATTCCTTGGGGGCCGAGGACAAAATCCCATCCACCATTTGTTTGCTCTCCGAATCACTATCCTCTTCTCCCTCCTTCAGAGTTTGCAAAGAAAAAACAGAACAATAAGTTGTCAAACCACACAAACGTGCAGCAAAATTAAAAGTATCAGAGAGATCAAACCTCCATGTCTTTATTATGCACAATAGCTTCCTTCACTTGTTGCAATTTTTTCGCATTTTTATCAACTCCATTCTCACTTTTCATCTGTGATTGTATACAGACCAGTTAGCATAAAACCAGCTTAAACTGGATTTAAGAATATTTGAAGTGATAGCAAAGGATAACCTTTCTCCACGAGTCAGAAGCAAAAATAGCAACTTCATATGTTGTTTTTGAACCGGGGTCTCCATTGTCATCAAAATTCTGTGATTTGAAACAGTACAATATCTATCATCCTTGCAGACTAAAGGAATTGAAAAAGAGAAGGCTACAAGAAAATCATAAGCGTTATTACCTTGAATATGGAATCATCAGCTGCTTCTTTACGATCATAATTAGGGCCAACATCCTTCTCAACATCATTTCTTTTGTCGCCCTCAATGTTAACATTCTCTTTGGCTTCCAAATCGTCTTCACTATCACTATTACCATAATAATTATCCATTTTCATCTTATTATCAGTTTTGGTCTTCTTGTTAGAATCTGGAACCTCATTATTAGCCCTGCCAAAGACCCTTCTCCCACTTGCAGTGGCTGGTTTTGAATTTTCTGTATCATTTGTACCCTCCAATTGCTCATACTCTTGAAGAGCAAGCTTAGCTTCTTCAATTGCTTCTTCCCTTCTTTTCTTCATTCCACGAACCTAACACATAACGGAGGCAGAAAATATCAGGATAAAATAAAAACAACTCATAGGTATCTTTGACAGTCCAAATGAAAATACAGCAATAAATACCATGAAAGGTAAGGAAAGAACTCCAGAATTAGGCAATTCTTCATCGTCTTCTAATACTTTCAGCGTTTTCTCTTTTGCTTTTTCTAGCAACTCAGATGCCCTATCCTCGTTTGAACCCTCATCATCATCGTCACTACTACTATCACTGCTACTACTACTGTCCTTAACAGTGTTAATTTTTCTTGTCAAAAGAGCATGTTGGTGAAGCTGTTCAGCCATAGCCGCTCGAGTACCTTCATCCTGGGCATTCAAACCTCGTTCTAAGATACGCCTTGCCCACTTTGACTTATTTTTGTGCTTCAAAGTCATTCGCTCCTGCATCATCAAGAAATAAAGAGAAAAATCAAGATTCAACATTTGTAATTTATTTTTTGGTAAACCACAGATGAAAGAATACTGTCTGAGAATTGAATTTATGACAATCAAGGAAAATGATTGGTCACCTCAGCCCGTTTGAACTCTTGCTTCCTAGCCTGCTCTTTGGCTGCCTCTGGATCCATCAGCATTTCTGCAGATTCCACTTTCAGTTTATCCTTATTCTTTAAACGATGATAGGTTTTGGACTTGATCTTTTTTATGCGCTTCTGCTTCATTTCATGGCGGAAAAGAAGGCCGCGCATTTTAGCAACATGATCCCGGTGCTTCATATAATCTTCCTCAGATATCTGCCAAGCAGTGATGAAGACCAAAAACACTTGAAAAATCTTCAAGAAATTAAGAACTAAATTTTAAGCAGTACAAACAAACATTTTCACATAATATTTGCAACAGAACAAAGACCATGAAAAAAGGATCGAGTCCATCCAAATACCGAGCAAATGACAGCCATCAAAAGGCCATTGCATAAGCACACCCATCTGTTTTTGTCTTTATTCAGAAAAATGTTCAAAAGTACAATAAGCTCCAAAATACAAATATTCAAAAATCAAGATGCAACCTATTTTTGCTCCTAATATGGAAATTCCTTTCATTCACATAGAACATCATGGTCTCAGTAGATTTCAACAATTCTTCAACAACATAGTCAGCACTTGTCAGAACCAAATAACTTGGAAAGACCTTTAAGCTCTCCATTAGAAAAACCAAGATATCAGCCCAAATATTTCCAGAAGTTCTATTAAGCAAAAAAGCAGGCCAACAGTAAGAATTAAAAAAAAAAAAAAAGTTAAGAGTCCAAAATCCATAGAAAAAATACTTACTATATCTGCATTCAGACATTAAACACCAATGTGCGCTATGTTAGATAAAAGATGGGTAAAAGCACTCAAGAGTTTAAAGTGCACTCTAGAATCTCAAAAAAAACTCTAAACATGGTTGTACAGCAATATGCTATACCTTGATTAAAACAGGCAGAGCTTTAGCATGGTCTATATTCTTTTAATTAAAATATCAAGATGAAAATCATCACAAACGTTTAGGAAAAGTTACTCAGGAAGAAGAAATTTGCTATAAAAAGTCCATGATTAGGAGAGGCAGACATGTTACAGAACTTATAAAATCAACCAACTGCAAGACATAATGAACACAATCAAAATGGCCCATACCTTATTTAACTCCAGAAGTTTGGAACCATCTGCTTTGTGAGCTTCCATAACTTTGTCATCATAAACCAAAGAAGCAATTTTCTTCTCAAACTCAGTTCTAGGCTCAAATTCAGAAGCCATTGCCCCTACAGTTGAAAACCCCAAGTCTACATCTCCACCAAAAAATACAGTAGGAGCTTCTCTATTCCTTTTGACCAGATGCTCCCACTTAGTAATATCTTTCTTTGAATGTTCATAAACTGCCATCCTCTCCAATTTCTCTCTATCTACCTTCGGCAATGGAGCTTGAACAGATGTAGACTTTCTGTCCATGTGTTGCACTCTTTTTCTAAGTTTGCTATACCCCGCTTTTCCTTGAATAGGATCCAAAAGATCTTGAAGTGTAATGTGGCTGTCACCCTCAAGAACATCACGAGTAGGGTTGTATTCTGACTCAGGATGTGCCTCAGATATAACCACACTATTCCTCTTCTTCTTGCCTACAACAATACAATTTTGAGATCAAACATATCAACTGAATAATAAATAGTATAAAGGTAACTACCCAATGCCTGCATGAATAGTTCTTAAAACTTTTTCTTCCGGACTAAGTCGCACACTTTTTCAATCAAGGTGCAATTCAATCAAAATACCTAGTTTCAATACAATATAAAAGTAAAGTTCAAATTGGTAAAAATGATGACTAGACAGATTTTTACATAGGCCGTCCACCGTCAGACAGATAGCAAACATGTTCTGAGGACATTCATTACATCTCTCAAATATCAAACTAGTAGCATCTTTTAATTGACAATAAAATATAGTATAATTAATTGATAACCTGAATGAGATTTAAAATCTGCCAATTAAAGTCAATGACCATCAAAAACTTATATAGGTCATTGACTTGGTTGATCAGTAAAATCCATACTTATCAAACCATACAAAATCGACAAATTCTTACCTCCAAAGGCATCAGTTGACATTCCAGTGACCCCTTGCAACATCCTCAAGTGCCTTTCATCATCTTCCTCTTCATCCCCATCACTCGCATCAACATCATCATTTATACTACCCTTGTTCCCACCAACACCAAAGTCACCATCATCATCGTCGTCATCTGATGGTACATTCTCATCCTACATGAGAAAAAGAAAACACTGATAAACATATAACAAATAAAAATAGGAACAATATGTTAGTATGCAATCTAAGAAGATTTCCTACAACACAAAAGCTCAGAAGCACTGCAGAATGTGGTTGATCATATGTGCCTAATTGCGAAGTATAGGAATTGGATCTTACTTTGGAAAGTATAGAATTCCCTAGTAGGGGTTATATGACTTAGGCTATCCAAATTCCATACCAAAATAAAATTATACTGAAATAAAATTCACTTATGCACTTCAACGAGCTAACAATAGAGAAACGAACCTCAAAATCCTCAGGTAGCTCGTACTCATAGTTCTCGACAGGATCGAAACGGCGGTTCTTCCGGGACTCTTCTTGTGGAACTTCTTCCTCATACTCATAAACATCGTTTCCAACATCTAAATCGATACCGTCATCACTATCGGAAGCTATTTTAGGGTCCAGGCGATCAAGCTCCGTTCGTAGCGCAGAAGGCAAGCGAGGACCTTTCCCCTTCTTTCTCGTATCGTTCTTGTTTTTCTTCATCGGTCCTTTGGAGTTGGAATGCTTTTTGAACTTCTTGCTGTTTCCAGATTCACCGCCAACGGCTCTCTCTTTCCGCTTTTTAACTGCCATCGTATTGGCAGTGTTTCAAATATCGATGCCGCGGGTCGCTATTTTGCAATATCGGCACAGTCCGCCGCTAAAAAGATCTCAATAGGCGGTGTAACGGAAAATAGCGGCGATAAAGTTATCTATTTCCGCTAAACGGATAGCTTTAAAACAAATTTCTGCTTCTCACCAAAGTAAACAGAGAGAGAAAAGATGAGATGATACGAAGTAATAAGTAACGAGCAGTAGGATCGAAAGCTGAAAATAAAAAATAGCAGAGTGATACCAATGCAGAGGCAGAGGCAGAGGCAGAGAGCAGATATTGGACTCTTAAGTTTAGGGTTGAAGGGATATTAGGGCGGGGCCAGAAAAAAAAATGATACGACTTTTTATTAAAATTATTCGATTTTGAGCTCAGTTGGGTCGGATTCAGACTGGGCCGATACAAAATTTTAAGCTATTTTTAGGCTGAGCCAGGGCATGGGCTTGATATGAAAGAGTCATATAAAAGCTAAATCATGCCATTTAAGTACACATTTTAATTCGTTCAAGATTTTTACTGGTTTAATAATATATTAGATCATATCCAATTAAGCAGGCTCTTACCGAAGAAAGTTGGTAATCCGATCAAGAGATTAAGATGATCAGTTTCTAGTTTTGTTCGTTGAGTAATATCGTCGAACAGTTGGTGACCTGAAAAAAAGGAACTGGAGAAAAATAACTTACTAGAAAGTGCCTTGAATCCAAAATCAAATCGAATCGAAGATTTTGAAAAAGGAGAAATAGAGGGGCGACTTAAAATGGGTTGACAGTTGGAGACAACCCTTGACGACGATTTGATGGCGATGAAAGCTCACGGCGGCTAGGGTTTCAAAACAAAAGAGAAGGCTCCTTTTCTTGGTTAGCTTTGCAGAAGGCTTAGTTCGACAGAGAAGTGAAAGGTTTTGTTGTTAGTTTATCTTCATTTGAGTGAATAAAACAATTGAAATGGGAAAGACCAAGACTTTAGAGGGCTCAAGAGTGGCCCAAATCTTGTAGTTTCTAATCAACGCCGTTTCCAGGCTGTGGGTATTATTTTCTTGCTTTAACTTCATTGCCTTCATTCTTTTTGGTGGAGCCAGCATAACATAAACTGACGATCCAACCGTAAATGCTTCACGATCGTTTTTAGGGATTCTTGGAACACTATCGAATCATAAAAACAACTTTCATCATTTCAACCAACATTCGTGTAACTACATTAATTTCTCTTGAAATCTGCTTTTAAAAATACTAAATTCGAGTTTACTTGACCGTATGTATTTATAAAAAATAAATTTAAAAAATATGTTGGAAATTCAGAATAGCATAAATAAGGGAGAATAAAAACATGAGCAAAGAAACCAGCTAAGAATAAAAATAGCTTGAACTTGTTATCAAAGTAATTTTCAATTTCATATTGAACTACGAATAGCTCCTTGACATAAAAATATACCATCAACTTAACATAATATGGTAATCAACCCATCACTATAATTCCTTCTAGATGTTATCCATATGTAACCAATGTCCACATCCGCCTACTACATTTAATTCATCTAAATATCATGAGTTGGGTTGGGTTAAGTTTGAGCTAGGATCATATAATGTATCTAAATTAATTTTTTAAGTTCAAGTTTGACCCTATTCGAAAAATGAACTTTTTTTTTTTACCTAATCTCGACTAGATTAAGAAAGATAAATTCAGACTTGGTCTGACCCACTCATATTTGATTTTTTATATTAGTTTTTATTTTTAAATTATTTTTAAAATAATATAATATATTAAATGCATTAGGAAAATATTAAAATAAAAATTTTCTAACACATTAAAAAATATTTATATTAAAAAGCACTAACATAAATATAATAAATGTTACATTGTATTAAATATGAGTTTTAAAATTTTATATTTTGGGTTAGATTATTTAGTTGGGTAATCTGTTTTTAGGTTTTAGGTAATGAGTTTAATTGTTATTGAGTTAGTAATTTAATATAAATATAATATATATAATTATTTTACATATATAATTAATATAATTATTTTTTATAACATAATATATTCAGGTTGGGCTCGGCCCAAAAAATCTTACCAAAGGTCCTGCCCATATATGAAATGGGTTTTAAATTTTATTCAATCTCATTTCTTAGATATTGCATTTTTATTTAAATCTTCCCATTTTTCGAACATACCTTTGAATCAACATAGTAATAATTCTCTAATTTTATTTTCATTTTTGATGTTGGTCAACATAGTAATAATATAATTTTTTTCTGAAACTATACCAAAAAAAATTTAATAAGAATAAAATTGGAAAAAAATAGTATTATATATAAATTAATCAAAACATGTTTAACAATGATGGATGAGAAAATAAAAGATATAGCCATTGAAATCATATTAGTTTTGTTATCTTATCATCAATTAATATAAATTTTATTATTTTTTGGTGAGATATTATTTGAATATGACTCGGAATTTTTTTTTCTTTAAAGAATCATTATTTTTCAATGTTCTATTCTTTTTGAAAAATATTTAACTTAACAATCTTCATTCTATTTTTTCTAGTGATTTTATTTAGATGTTATTTGATTAAAA
Source organism: Gossypium longicalyx (assembly GCA_025698465.1). NCBI lineage: Eukaryota > Viridiplantae > Streptophyta > Magnoliopsida > Malvales > Malvaceae > Gossypium > Gossypium longicalyx. Next base: position 20,794,685 of record CM047006.1, read on the forward strand.
TATCGGATGATATTTATAGAAATAAATTTTAATTTTAATTGCTATGTAAATTTAAGATTAATTAAGCAGTGGTAATCTAAACCAACTGTAATTTTTTATTGTTTGTTTAATCATCAATTATATTTTTACTAAACTATTAGTTTTATGCAAATACCGTTTTATGCAAAATTCCTTATTTGGTCCCCAACTTTATAAAAGAAGTTATTTTAACTCTTTATTTAATTTTTCATATTTTTACCCTTAAATTTACGTTTTTTGTCAAATCACCCTAAAATGGATAGAAAAGTTAACATTTGTTAATTTTACTGATGTGGCGTACACGTGGATTACCATGTGGATGACACATAAACATTTAATTAAATTTTTAAAATTTTAATTTTTTTCAAAAAATATTTTTAAAAATTAAAAATTATTTTTAATATTTTTAAAAATTTAAAAATTAATTAAATGCTTACATATCATTCACGCAGAAATCCACGTGTATGTTATATCAGTAAAATTACTAAACATTAACTTTTCCATTCATTTTTGGGTAATTTGACAAAATATATAAATTTAAAGGTTAAAAGAAACGAAAAATTAAATGAATAAGTAAAATAATTTTTTTTTTTTGTAAAATTGGAGGATGAAAAAAATTATTATTTCTATTTTACAATTATCTATCAATGTTAATTTCATGCTATTCAAACTTCTTGCGTCTGAAAAATATAACTGTCAAAAACTATATTAATCTATTATAATATAACTACAGTAATTTATTCCCTAATTTTTAAATAAATTTTTTTTAAATTTAATATCACTACAACAGTCTATTGCCTAAATTATATTTTAATTATAACCATGTTATGAAATAAATAATAAAGAAGATAAAAAAATAAAATAAAAATAGAAGAACAAAGACAAGTATGAATTTTATTAATCAATTGGCTATGTTTAAAATGTTTCTCTAAAATTAAGACTGTGAATAAATCGAGCTTGAACGAATAAATCTTTGTTCATGTTTATTTGTTTATTTTTAAATTTATTCGTGTTCAATTTGTATTCGTTAAGAATTTCAAATTTTTGTTCATGTTCGTTTATTTAAAATTATGTGTGTTCATGTTTGTTTACACTCCTATCCAAAAAAATATATTTATAGACATAAGAAGTATAAATAAAGTAAAACTTACTTTTATGAGATTTTAATGAAGAAAATCTCAAAATATATTTTCCCCAAATCTTTCATGACATTTAGAAGAATGATGATATAAATGTTTAACAAATTTGTTCAAGTGATTATTTGGAAAGCTAGTATTCAAGATTCAAAATATATTTGAATGCTATCATGAGTGGAAGTAAATCTATATTGCACTTTGTTTCTTTGGTAAGGTTTTTAATGAAGCAACATATTATGCGTATTTTAGATAAGCGTCATTCACTAAATTTTTTTTCTCACTGGATATTTATTTTAGTAATGTTTTAATGACGCACATTATCTATCAATGGATATTCAATTAGGAGTGTTATAAATATTTTATTATTAGGTGAATGTCATCAAGATCAAGATAAATTTGATGTACTTTAGGACTCTAATAGTCATTTAAAATAGAGTTTCACTTCATTTATACTTCTTATGTCTAGACTTTGGAGAAACATTTTAAACATCTTTATTTGATCGATAAAATTCATATTTCTATTGTTCTTTATCTTCTTTTATAATTTATTTCACAATATTATTATAATTATAATATAATTTAGACAGCTATTATTGTAGTCATATTAAATTTTTAAAATAAAAGTTAATGAAATAGGGTAAATAATTTAGAAAAATAGTAGGGAATAAATTATTGTAGTTATATTATAATAGATTACTATAGTTTTTCTTAATGGGAAAATTTTGTTCCACAATTATATTTTAACCTTATATTTAATTAATTATTTATTTTTTAGTATTTAAATTTATATTTTTTGTCAAATCATCTCAAAATGAACGGAAAAGTTAATGCTTGTTAATTTTGCTAACATGGCATACACGTGGATTGCTGCGTGGATGACATGTCAGAATTGAATTAATTTTTTAAAACTTTAAAATTTTAAAATTTTTTTATATTTTTTATACTTTTAATATATAATTTTTAAAATATTTTTTTGAATTTTAAAATTTTTAAAAAATAATTAAATACTAATGTGTCATCTACATGACAATTTACGTGTATACCATATTAGTAAAGTTAACAAACATTACCTTTTCCATCCACTTTGAAGATTTGACAAAAAACACAAATTTATAAACTAAAAATGACGGAAAATTAAATAGAAAACTAAATTTTTTTTTTATAAAGTTGAAGAGTCAAATAAATAATTATACCTAAAAAAACTCTTTTGAAGACAACTAATAAATAATTGATAATTAAACAAACAATAATAAATTACAATTGGTGTAGATGACTGTTACTTAATTCATTTTAGAGTTATATACTAATTAAAATTAAAATGTATTTTTATAAATATCATTTGATATTCTAATTAAATAGCGCTTAAGCAAAATCACTAAAAAAAATAAATTGTTAAGTTAGATATTTTTCAAAAAGAAAGGGATATTGGAAAATAATAACCCTTTAAAAAAGAAATATCGAGTGATATTTAAATAACGACGACATTAAAAAGAGATAAAAAGATTATTATATTAATTGATGATGAGATACATATACAGTAAGAAGCCTTACTTGGAAATCAAATTAAATGTCAATGTAGTTTTTCCGCACTACATGATTCTCGATTTCAATGGCTATATCTTTTATTTTTTCAACCATCATTGTTATGTTAAAATCGACAAAACCATATATATAAATTAGAATTTGTTATGTAGTAAAATTAAATATGGAAGTATACCTAAATCTATTGTTAGAAATTACCCAAAAGGTTTTGATTTTTCAAAAAAATAAATTTTCTCTTAGTATAACTCTTTGATGGGAATAGAAAAGATTTATGTGATAACCACTACTTCTTAAAATAATTGATTATTAAATCAATTTTAGGTATTTATAATTTGGCCCATCATCAAATTATAAATACAACTTATACTATCTACATATTATTTCCATAATACTTTTATAATAAGATTATACATTATAGTATATATTATTTCAATCTGACTCTTAGAAAAAGGATTATATTATTATTTTAATAATTTTATGTTTGATTTATATTATTTGGAGGAACTAAAGTTAGAATAATGACGTTGAATGATGTTGTGACAAACAAGTATCACTTTTGATCGACAAAGATAATAAATTGAAGAAAAAGATGAGGATTGAATTATGAGGACAAGGATGATCAAAGAGAAAGACCATGACAACATTTAAATATTTTTCTATTTTTGGGTATTTATTTTTTAATGAAATTAATATTTAATTGTTTTTAATTATTTAAATATAATTTTATTTTAATTACTTGAAATTTGTTTAGTTTTAATAATAATTAAAAGATTGATAAATTTTGAACTGAAGTTTGATTTGATTGCATATTTTAAAATTTAATAATAAATTAATGTTTTGATATTTAATTTCAAAATTAAATAATTCATCATAAGCATAATTAATAGTTAGTAGTAAGCTCTTTTCTTTTTCTTTTTTTTTGGGGGGGGGGGTGAAATTATCAACATTTCTTGATTTTTGAAATACACTTTATATCTAATTTTAATATGTATACGTAATAATAATAATATGGACAAATCTATTAACTGTTCCTGTTGCATGAACTGCCACATAGCAAAATCAAGCTCAAGCGATTTGGAATTTATTAACTGCTACGTCATTAACATTCAACAACAATGTATCTTAGGTAGTTAATGGTATAAAAATCCTTTAAACTTTTTCCAAAAAATTCTTCTTTTTTCTCCCATCCATATGCACTATTGAATTAAAAAATACGCTTAAACATCTCTTTTATTTTTTTAGTTATGTTTGCCACATGGCACACTATGATTGTGCCATGTGAAAAAAATATATTTTATTTTAAACACGTAGAAAAATAATATTTTATTTTAAAATTGTTTAAAAAATCATAAAATTTTTAAAAATTAATACAAATCATAAAAACTATAAAATATAGAAATTTATTAAAATTAATAAATAATTATAGTATTTCAATTTTATGAAATTTTCTATAATTTTCAATATTTTTATGATTTTATTTATTTTATGATTTTTTATATTTTTTTATCAAAATTAAAATAAAAAAATATATTTTTTTCCCTACATAGCATAAACGTAGCATGTCACGTGATAAATATAACTTCAAAAATAAATGAAACCATTAAAGTTAACAATTAAATGTAATTCTTTTAGTTGAAAAGTGCAATTGAGTGTAAAAATAGAGTAAGAATTTAATTAATCCTTTTGAAAAAGTTTAAGACGTTTACGTACCCTTAAGCCAATTTCATTAATCAAAAAGCCTAATCGATTCAATTTTCAAGTTGGAAGGTTTAGTTTGGTGCTTTTTTTCAAATCAACTTGATTAAATTTTTTTAACAAGTTGAAGGTTTTTTTTTTTAAAGTCTTTTTTTTTTAAATCCCTAACTTTTGATGAAAGTATTGATATTTATAAATTCAATTAGTTTAATAATAACTTAAAATAATAAATAGTTTAAATATTTTACTTTAATATGAATATAAAATATAAAATATAAAATATAATTCAATATTTATCAGATTTTATTTATTCTAATTTTGTTTCGTTTTAATATATATACACACTATATTAAGTATTTAATTGAGTTGATGTTATAATTTATAAGTCAATTGGATTATGATGAAAATATCATTATTTTATTCCAAAAAAAAAAATTCTTTATTTTACAAAATAAATTATATTATTCTGAGAAATATTTTATCGTTTTATATATTTTCTATATAAAAAAATATACACACAAAATAGATTTGAACTCAAGCCACGATAATTTTCAGCATTTATATTTTACTATCACACTAAAATCTGATTTGTTATTTATATAAACTTTTTATAAATATATTTGTTACATAATTTTATCTTTCACCTACATTGTAGGTATCTATAATTTACTAATAATCAAAATATTTTCTTATGTTAGGATTAGTTAAAGGTTTAATTTATGATTTGACTCCTGAAGTATATTCATTTTTCCACTTTGTTATCTAAACTTTTTTGGCCCAAATTGATACTTAAAGTATACTAACTTCTCAAATTGGTACATATTTTTTTAGTCCATTTTTTTGATAAATATTTTAAAAAGTTGATAACAAATCACAAAGCGTCACGTGACATCTTTATGTAAAAAATAAATATTTTCTTTTATTAAATGTATATACACATTTAAAAAATATAAATAAAAAAAATTCAAAAGAAATAGCCAAACACACCCTAAAAGCCGAAGAAAAGGAGGGGGGCAAAGCCCAAGCCATATCTACAACAAAAAAAGAAAACAGTGAAAAGACAAAAAAAGAAAAGCACCCGACTATGGTTTTTTTTTTTTTTTTTTTGTAAGTTACACTACAACAAAAATGACTTTACGCAATATTGTTATCTAAAGTAGTTATTAAACATCATGCAACAATTTATAAATTTTACATTTTATTATATTAAGCAACATAGTAGCAACATTGTACTTATATTGTTGCTTAAAATTATATTGGTAATCACCATAAAGAAAATCGTAACATGTTTTGAAATTTTAAAATAACAAAATGAATTGTTGTTGCATAAAATTTTTTATTTAGACGACGGTTCATTTTATGAATTATTGTTGCGTAAAAGAAGTCTTGTAATTGTTTATAAATTCGAATTGATTCACCTAATTAATTATTAATTAATATGTACACAAAAAATTAATTATATATTAATATATACACATATACATATATGCATTAATTATTAAGCATCTAATTCTTTTTGTTTTTGATAATTAGGGTAAGGATAAGTTTGTTAGGGATTAAACCTAAACTCTCATGCCACAGCATAGATACTCTTGTCACTAAATAAAAAAGTTGATGGTATTAAGCACCTAATTATTGATATATAATAAACTCAACTATTTATTAATAAATATATAGTTCTAGTACATATACATATATATTTATTAATTATTAATATAAATTAAGATGATCTATGTTTTATATAACACCCCCTACCCGTATCCGTCATCGAAACAGGGTACAAAGTATTACCAGAGTTACAAATTTATTTATCAGACATTTTATTTCATATAACATTCATATTTGGGACCAATCAAAATCAAACATATTGCTCCCTAAACACACTTATTTTCCTTGAATCAATGTATCAAAGATAATCACATATTTACATATCATGATAAATATCATTCTCTTGTCGTTTCTTCATAAACATAAATCAGTTAATTCATTATATCAATATTTCATGTACCATCAACTCGTATTTCCTTATATCACATAATTAGGTCTCACGAACTTATCTGGCTAAATTGCAAAAATACCAAGATTCAAGGGTATTTCGGTAATTTTTTATTTTCTTCGATTTTTCAACCTGTCTTGATCTAAATTAATAATTTCATTCAATTTATTAATTTAGACAATAAAATAATTCATTTCACTCGATTTGGTCATTTTTGATATTTTTACAAAATTACCCCTAAAGTTTTACTTTTATTCAATTTAGTCCCTGAGCCTAAAACATACAATTTAACCACTTTAATGTAACCCATGCTAACTAAATATTCATATATATTTTCCTCCTCCTCTCCATTCCACATCCTTAATGTATATATAATTCTACTATTTTCTCATATGTTCATATCAAGCTGTCCACTTGAGTTATAGTCACTAAATTATTTATATCTTGAGCTATAAAATTATAAATTAAGAACCGTTTGATGTTTCTGAAACTAGACTCAAATATATTTCTACCATAAAAATTTCAGAATTTATAAGTTAGCCAGTAAATACAGTAAAATCTTCAAACTTACCCCTATTTTGCTGTTTAACGGCTTCGACCTTTCCTTACTAAAAATTAATTATCTTTTAGTATAGAATTTGGATGATGTTTCCGTTTGTTTCTATTGAAAATAGACTCATTAAGGATTTGAAAATATAAAATTAAGCCCCTAATTAATTTTCTCCAATTTTTTTTTTATGATTTTCCAAAGTTAAAACAGAGGAACCCAAAATTATTCTGACCTTGTCTCATAAAATTTATTATATCTCACAATTTACAATTCCATTGCTTACACCGTTTCTTCTATGAAATACTAGACTCAATAAACTATAATTTCATATTTTATTCAACCTATAATTTGATTTCCACAATTTTTGATGATTTTTCAAAGTTTAACTACTGCTACTGTCCAAAACTGTTTTAGTGCAACATATTGATTACCAAGTTTATAACACCCTTATTTCTATTTTCTACAATATTTCCCACCATTTTCTCTTATTTCTCTTCACTAATATATCAAGAACATAGAACCTTATATAAGAAAATTCTACCTTAACATCATTTTCATGCTTTTGATATTACCTTACATGAGAAACTCTACTTAAAATATATTGAAGTCTTAAATTCTTACATTGTCCTATTGATTTCAATCTTTAACTTGATTTTTCTCTCTTCTCCAGCTTCTATTTCTTGAATCCAACTTGATATTCTAACTCCCCTTAGTCTCCTTAACATTTTTCTCCCTTGGTAGCTATGGAAATACTTTTGATTTTTAGGTGAAAATGGTAAATTTTTGGTGGAAGGACTAAATTGTAAAGAAAGTAAAACTTTCTTTCTTCTCTTCTCTTCTAACGTGAAATGCATAAAAAGATGATAGATGGTGTGTGTGTGTGTGTTTTCACACACACATACATATACTAAATAAAATAATAAAATAATCTTAAATATCTTATTAAAATATTTATAAAATAATATTTATCTAATTAATTAATTTAAAATATCATCAACATTATCATTACATTTTAGAATTCTCTCTCTTACTTAATTGACCATTTTTCCCTTCATAATCTTTTAAAATTTCATCATTGAGTCATCACTTAATTTGGAAAAATTACAATTTAGTCCCTCATAATTCTTCACATATTTGATTTGGTCCTAATTCATCCATTTTCCTTAGTTTCTAGATTATTCCACCCCTAAAATATTTACACTATTAGTCTTTCAACTTTTTGATATTTACACTTTAACTCCTCAAATTTTGAATATTTACTTTTGGGCAGTAAAAATTTTCTTACTTTTACAACTTAGTCCTTTCTTGAATTAATAATGTAATATATCATAATATACTTCTCAATGTTGACATAATAAAATTTCCCTTTTTGTCACTTTATTTCCTTACTTAACTATATCAAGGATAATATCTTACTTTCTTACTATAGTAATTTTCGGGGTATTTCATTTTATTAATTTACTTTATTGTTTAAAAAGTTTAAAGTAAATAAATTTATTTATTATTTAAAAATTGAATTGTAAAATTATTTTTATAGGTTAAAATATGTCATAGGTAACTGTACTCTTCACACATTCGGAATTTAATTTCTATATTTTTATTTCTAAGAATTTAGTCCTTCCACTTTTTAGATTTTAAAATTCTGGTCGAATTGTTAACATTGTTATTTTTTTTTGTTAAATTGATTAGTGTGGCATTTTGAAATTAAAAAAAAAACTCATCTGGTAATAATGTAACTAAAAAATGACGTTGTGATAAACCTAAATTTTAAAAAATAATATTAACAATGTTATCGATTGAATTTAAATTTTGAAAACTAAAAAGGTAAAAGGACAAAATTCTTAGAAATAAAAGTACAAAGTCTAAATTCTAAATTTATGAAAAGTACAAAAACTTATGACATATTTGAACCTTTTTTATATAATATATATATATATATATATGAGAAAAATACTCATAATATATTTAACTTTATCATGTGTAAAAATTAAAATAAATAAATGAATATTTTGACTTTAACATAAAGTAATTACTTGTCTTTTGAGCTTATTATTTTTAACTTGTATTTATTCCAACATAAATTAATATATTAGTTTCCCAATAAAATTATTGTTTCAAAAAAATCAATTCTTTGAAACAATTTAAGTTTTAAAAATTTTGTCGATTGAGTTTTAACTCGATTAGTATGAATATTATTGTTAATGCAGGGGATGTGGGTTCAAGTGCATTGAAACTTATTATCCTCCTATTTATGAGTTGGGAGAGGTATGAGTAGTTCTAGGCATTGTTCTTTTATTTTTCTATTCTTATTTTGTAAGTATGTTGGTTTTCTTTTAGGACATAATTTTTGGTTTTTTTTTTTTTAATATTTTGGAGTATGCCTTTAATAGAGAAATTATCTTTTAAAATGATTGAACGTTTTTGGTGATTGATTTTAAAGACTTGAGAATTTTTCTCCACAAAAGGTATGCCTTTTAGGTCACTCTGTTTGCCGGTTGCTTTGATTGACTATTACGTGATTGAGGTTGGACTGGGGTGGATTTTAGCTTTATGTCAGTCGAATGTATCGTAAGCTAATGCAGAAGCCAACAGCTTGCTAATCAGTACAGGGAAGGTGGCAATTTCGCAAGGCCCGACTTGTTTTGAGATTATACAGTTCTATTGGCGTTGCCTGTTGGTATCCTGTTTCGAGCCTTGTCTATTATGGTTTTCTATGTGTTTGCTTTACTGCAACTTTAGTCTTATTCGCTACATGTTGTAGATATGATTTGGTGTCTTTTCTTGCTCGTGTTGTAACGTGGGCCTTGCTTTCTTTGGGGTGCTTGCAGATACTTCTTTTCATCAATAAAGCCTTCATTTACTGTTAAAAAAAAAAAAAAGCTTGATGAATAATTGTTGGGATTTTGGTTTGGGGTTCCTTGTTACCTTCATTCTACATATTTTCTATTTACAAACATGCATAAGTTATACTAGAAAGATCATTAAACAAAATAAGAGAATTACTTGTGCATGGGAGCTTCACGCAAAAACACGAAGATCTATGTTTGATGAATGTTGGATCTCCAGTGATATTGGTAGTGCCTTAGATGGAACATCATGCATAACCCTTCTTAGGTATTATTTTATTTAGTTTAGAACTTGTAAAATGAATCGTGAGTATAATGTTTTTCTCATTTTTATTTTGACTTACATAATGATTTTAATTATTTTTTTAAAAAAAGTAATATTTGAATGGAGAGCATCATTTAATAGGTTTTTTTTCTTTTTGTTATCAGTAACATTTTATTAAATACATTATTGAATTTTTTTTTTTGTTTTTAAATATTATTAAATGTGGTGTAAGTACTTTTTGAATGTTTAAACATATTTGAATTATAGTTGTTGCTTAAAGAAAAAAGAAATTGTTGTTTAGAGTTTTAAAAGATGTGAGAAAAGTGTTGCAAAAAGAGTTAATTTTTCAAAAAAATGTTGTGCTTAATTATAAAAAAAAAATGTTACTTAAATTATCAATCGAAACATTAAACGAAAAAATATTGCTTTTGAGTTTAGATAACCATCATGTAATATCTTAATAAATATAAAAAGGTGATAGTTATTCTTTCAAATAGATATTACATTTAATTATAGAAATTGTCATTTAAAACGAATTTTTTTAAAGGCAATGATTGCATATTTTTTTGAAATAAACGTATATTAGAATAAATCGTTATTTAAAAAATAAAAGTATTGCATGTGATTTTAGGTAACGATCACATAATGTTGCAATGACTATAAAAATAACTTAAAAACTGTCAAATCTTAATAACGTTGTTAAAGATGACCCAAAATTAAAAGTGAAAACCCCATAGCACCATCTGTGATGATCTCTCTTCCTCGTATACGTATCAACGTACGTCCAAAGGACGATGAGTTATATTCCTGCAATTCACCTTTCATTCTAACGTTAATCTAACATGGAGAATGAACATGGGTCGGGGATATTAAAAGGAAAACACCATTTTTACTTACGTACGTATATACATTGATGAATTACGGGGATGATCAGAGCTTGCAAACGGAGGATGACAATGGCGAAGACAACGGCGATAAGGTGAGTAACTCCAGTTGGAGAAGGGGAGCACGTGCAACAACGCGCATATATATATATATATGTATTGAAGCCAAATGGGGAATAAGGCACTCTTTTGCACGTGCCCTGCTTCTCCAACAAGACGTATTCACCCCTTTAAAACATCCACACCATGAACGAGGTTTACAAAGCTCCTAAGATGAGAAGTGAAAGACATGAATTCAAGGAACACTAGTATTTATAAGTGTAAGAGAAAGATATGGTGAGACAGAGCTTAGCTGCTTTTTTCTTCTTAATAATCGCAGAGGATATAAGAAGAGAAAGGCAAAAAAAATAAATAAAAAATGCCATAACCTGCAAATCCCCGAAAGTTATTAGTTGTTTTGAATCACTTATAAAAAATGATGTCAATAAATATAAAACAATAATAGGTAAAATTACCATCGATAATCCGATTGTATTTTATTTTTCTAATAGAAAATGGTAAATCAAAGAGTAAATTGATCCTTTTATTAAAAATTAATATTGTTATAAGTCCTTTTACTTTATGAAAGTTATGAATTTAGTCCATATACTTTTTAAATTGGTCAATTTTAGTCCCTATACCTTTCAAATTTTGAAATTTTAATCCTAATCCAAACAATAGTAGTTAAATTCAATTACTAGTCTTGTACTATGTGTGTAATTATAGATTTATTTCATATTTTCCCACTGGATCATTCTAACTCCCTATAATTTTCGAATTTTGAAATTTCTTTGTTAAGACAAATGTCAATTGTTAATCTATTAACTAGACTTTTAGTGAATAATATATAAAAATAACAAGCTAACATGACATTACATGTATGATAATATATTTGATGCATCAGATTTTAAAAATAGCAAAACTTAATTTAATGAATTTAACAATTATCGTTTAGTAAAAAGAGTAAACCCACAACTTTTGTAAAGTACAATATCTAATAGTAGAATTTAACCAAAATTCTATTCATTTCTACTATTAAAAACTAGTTTTGTATGTCAACATGATGTAAACATGCAGACTGCATATTATTGTCTAGCTATTCCGTCAACCCAAAACAATGATTGGACCTATCTGCTCTTTAAACTAACATACAAAGACTAATTTATTCATTTTTATTAAAGAAGATAAAATGTAATTTAACTCTTAATATAACAACCTCAATAATAATTTTACCAATAATAAAAATATGCAATCACGGTGGTGAGCAGAGAAGAGAAATTTCAAAGTAGAGATATCTAAGGAAGAACAAAGCAGGTTTTGTCTGTCTTAAATTTCCACAAAGGCAAATCCCCCACCATCACCTTCTTTTTCTTTTTATTTTCTTTAAAAGGATCAAACGGGAGAGACACAGACAGAAAGCACAAGGCTTTCCTAAAACCTATTCCATCACTCACCCAATAAACACCCCTACCGCCATTGATAGCCTTTGGATCAAGAATCTCGTGCCATGATATCAGGTCCCACCATCACCCTTGTCTATGTTGGGGGGGGGGGGGTAAAGGTATATAAAATAAACCCATATGTCCCCACTCTTTGGTTTTCTCTTTGGGGAAAAGAACCTGTTGATACAATGAAGCAGAGAAAGAATAATGTAAGAGTGCACGTAGGCTTTGCGTGTTGCCGTGTTGGGTGCAAACGTGCAAGCTTTTTTAAGTGTATTGTGGGTATGTGAGACTATACCCCCTCCACCCATGATTTTTTGATACGACATAAAATAAAATAAAATATCTCCTAAACTATATATTGTATATATAAAAAGAATGTCTTGATCCTTGGTCGACACATGTTCTTCTATATAAAAAAAGGGCAAATTTCAAGTTTAGTCCCTATACTATACTCAAATTGAAGATTATATAATAATGGTCAAATTTCAATTTTGATCTTTACACTACACTCAGATCTAAAATTTAATCTTTATATTTTAACTTTTTGATATAATTTGGTACCTCAATTTTTATAATTTTATTTATTATTTTAAATATTTTATTTTGATTAAAATATTGATGTAAAATTTTTTTTTGAAATAAAATGTTATGTAAATCTTAAGAATTGTTACCATTATCAAAATTATTTGTTAAATTTAAATCCATTGAAATGCTTTTTTTTTACATGACTACTACGTAAATTTTTTTTAATTTTAAAAAATTTTACTAACTAATTTAATAGAAGAACTTAATGGATTCCAAAAAATAAACTTAGGATGACAAAATTTCAAATATATTAAAAGGACAAATATTCAATTATTTACTCTATAATTTAGCCAAAAATAATTAATAATTAACCTAATGCAAAGCATGGATCCATAATAGTTGTATATACTCACACATGTCTTTGCTCTTTTCTTTACATTATTAACAATAATGGTTAAATTTCAATTCTAGTCCCTCTACTTTTTAATTATATAAAAATATTTAAATTTCAATTTTGACCCCTATACTATGCTTAATTTTGAGAATTGATGTTTATGCTTTAATTTTTTTTTACATAATTTGGTACATCAATATTTATAATGTCATTAGTTAATATAAATATTTTCTTCTAATTAAGTGCTAATGTAAAATTAAAAAATTATTAACATTGTATTTTTTTTGGGTTAAAATCAAGTCCATAATAATATCATTTTTTGTGGTATAATTATTGAATGAGCATTTTTTTTTAAATTTAAAATGTCGTACCAATAAATTTAACAGAAGAATTTTAATAATATTAATAATTGAATAAAATTTTTAATTCAAAAAATAAAAAAATAAAAATTTTAAAAATAAAAATATGGTGTAAATTTTAACTATTTAACCTAAAAATAATTTGAATTGAAAACCATATTAATTTGTATAATACAAATTATTAATATATCAAAAAAATAAAAATTAAGTATAAGTGAGAAAGTGGGTTTTCTTGTTTGAATGGAGAAGGGGGGGGGGGGGAGAGGAGTCTTTCCCCCCCTATGTTGATATGATTCCCTATTATATAGAGTAGGGCAACAGCTTTAACTCAATAAAAAAAAAAAAAGTTAATGGCCTTGTTTTTCATATATATACTCGAAAAGAATTTCAAACATCCTGAATGACAGTGATTTTAATGCATGTAATGTAAGCAAACCAATCTTTGCAAGGAAAATATTTCACCCATGTTTTCAAATCGTGCAAACTTTTCAAAAGTTGAAAGCAAAAGTGTACAAATATCAAATTCACAATAGTAACACAAATCTCATAAAAGATAGATTCAAATTTAAAATCACGAAATACGATAAAAAGAATTTGTAGATTGAGGCGTAGTTTGGATGAGCGATTGGGTGCAGTGCGGTGCATTTAACTTACTTTTTGTCTCACGTTACAGTATCGTTACAGTATCTAATCTCACTACCACCACTGTTTTTACACTAATCGCAACTAAACGCACCACCTATCCAAACTCACCTTAACTCTATCGATACGAGATCAGTCGCGAATCAACCATAAAATCTTGTTTAATAAGTAGAATGTATTAACTGTCTGCTCTCATATTAAACAGTAAAGATCGGAGAAGAGTAATCACTTATCCTTAAAACCAATATTCTTAAAATCAAAGAGTCAAAAGGGAGAAATCTCTCATGATCAAATCTTTTATTTTGTTGTGTTTATTTATGTTAATGTAGTTTAAAGTGGGATGTTTGTGGAGACAGACAAAGTAGTTAAAACTCAAGGTGGTGTTGGACAGGAAGCCGCAAAAGGCTTACACAATAGCTACAGAACTCTGAAGATGTAATTATTTAAGGAAAATAAAAAAGGAAGGTGGTGAGATGATGAGAGAACAGAGCTGAACGTGCAAATTTTAAAAAAGAAGTGAGCCTAAAGTGGTGTCACTCTTAAATCACCATTGTTTTCCTTTTTGTCTTGTGGAAGAAGAACATGGATTCTGAACTGAAGTCATCATCAAAATCTAAAGACATAAATGCTGGCGTGTCGTGGATTTTGTAGTAAATGCCTTATGTGTTCGTACACTCATTTTTTTCTTCACGAGCTTTTTTAGCTTTGAAAATTTCTTGAGTAGCTTTTACATTAATTTACTATTTGAGACTTCAACGGGGAAATTATTTTGACTTAGGATTAAATTTTTTGGTTTAAATTAGTCTTTAAATTTAGTAATTATTTTTATATTGAAGTTTTTTTTTTGTTCAAATTAATCATTAAATTTGATAATTAATTTCATATTTGGTTTTTTTGTTCAAGTTAATCATTAAACTTAATAATTGTTATCATATTGAGGTCTGAATTTTTTCTAATCCAAGTTAGTAGTCCATAATATTTTCTTATAAAAATTTGAAAAAAAAAAAAGATTTAAGCTCAAATATGGTAGTAGTTACTTGGTTCAAGGACTAATTTAGACCTAACAAAAGTGTGAGAATAATTGTCTACTTCAAGTCCAAATGTATGAATAAATATCAAATTTAAGGACTAAAATAAATAAAAAATATGAAAATAATTATCAAACCTAAATCCTATTTTTAAGTGAAGTTTCGACTCCATATACAAACAAGAATTCACCATCGTCTAAAGGTTGGATTCAATTACCCTCTAAATTTAATCCGACTTCAATATAAAGGAAAATGAAAAGAAAAACCTAACTTCACCGATAAGCATTAAGTTGGATCCACCCATTTTTTTTCAGAGCTTTAATAGCCATGCTTTCAAGTTCCAACAAGCTAGAAGTCTAAAGTCCACTTTGCTTTGATGCATAAAATTGACTTTGCTTCAAAAACAAAGGAGCAGCTAAAAAACAAAAATGGCTTACGTGTGACATTATTATAGCCTTAGTCTATAATTGATTTCAGTTTGACTCTTGTTCATGCAATGAATCAAAACTATACACATATATATTTTCCCATAAAGTTACATCTGTTTATATCTAATTATAGAAATGCATGCCTTAATGTAATTAATACTGTATCACATGTTATTGAGAAGATGTACTTAATCACATTATAACAAGTTTTAAATTTTGAAGCAAATTTTGAGCTAAGGGATTCAAGTCTCTTCGATGGGAGGGAAGGAAATCAGTTTAGTAAGTTTAATTTGAAGGCGGAGTTTCTTTTCGAGTATAATTACAATTTTTTTTATTTGTTTTAAGATTTGAGAATAATTATATTTGAATTGGAATAGTATTCAGGTAAATCTTTTTTAACAATGATGATTTTAATACTCGAACTTGGTTCAATTAATTGGGGAAGAAGCCCACTTCTTCTAAGGTAGAGTTCTTTTTAAATCTATGACAAAAATTGTTAAAGCATACATGGATATAGATAATGTTTGGAGATGAATTTCGTAGAAAGGTGAGATGATTCAAATATTTTTAGATTTTTGCGAGATAAATTAGAGTTTAGGAGTTAAAATTTATGTTTTGAAATACTCTCTTATGTTAGGTCAGAAAGGTTTAAAGGAAATAATTTTGCATAAAAGGAAAGAGATGAAAAAAAGGTTTGAATAAAGGAAAAATACCTATGGTTTTGTTTTGATTTGAAGGCTACTCTCTTATTTATTATTGGTTTGTAAGTGAGTTGATATTGTACCAAGTTGGGTTGATTTTATACTAGTGTCATGGGGCTAGAATTTTAATCTGGAAAATCGCTCTACCTTTGTCATGATCCAAAATATAGGGTGTTAAATGAAATAAATAATCAAGAAATTGAATAGGCTTGACGGTTAAGAAGTTAGTGCACTTCCTAGAAATCCTAAGTTCAAGCCATTTCTTTTTTTTTTCCCCTCAAACTAGGATGAAAACCACACTAAAACAAATATTGTTAGGAGTAAAAATTTAACAAGAAATGGCAACAGCCTAATGGTTAAGCATTAGTCCCTTTAAGTGACCTATGCTTGAGCCTCATTTCTCCCTTCCATATTTATTTTTCAATTCAACCAATTTTGGATAAATTGCCCAAACCGCCCCTTAAGGTACCCAAACCCTAGATATTTAATCCAAAATTTTCCAATAGAACTTTTATTTTGTTTTCTCTTCAAATCCAAATATGATTTTCTTTTTTCTCCATTTTCTTTTATTTCCTCTCCTTTCACATAAAATTTTACATCTGTTGTTGTTGAATATTTACGCTTTCTAGAAGTAATCATTCATTGTTACTCATTTTTCTACCGAATTTGTAATTGCCATTAATAACGTTCTCAATCTTTACGAAAAATAGGTAAGGATTTCGATGATTGATCTCGAATCTTTATAGAATTTTTATCTTATGCTAATCTTATGATTGATTAAACGATCTTTCACGAATCTTGCCAAAAACCATTCGATAATGTTGTCGGATCTTGAAACTAATCGTTAACTCGTGTATAAATGTCGTTTGAAGGACTTATTTTAGGTGCATCAGATTAGATTAGATCGTGAGGAATGTCGATTGAACTCTCGGTGAAATGTTTGTGTTCTTTTACAAGTGAATTAGGGCAAATCGTGTCTAGGAATAAGGCTACATAGTCTCCAACACAGGCGTGTGGACCACACGGCCACTCACTATGCAAACCTTTGGTTAGTTCGAATTTCACACGACAAAAACCTATCACACGGTCGTGTCCCTTTTGTAGGTTAATTTCTGCAATTGCCACACGACCACAGTTTGTTACACGGTCTAGCCACACGATTGTGTGACCCTTACTTTATAGTTTCACCCAGAATTTTATAAATTGTTCAGTTTAGTCCATATGTGATCCCCGAACTGTTTTATAGATTTTATTTACTCGATTGACATGCTAGAATTTGTGAATTGGTTGTTCAATTGCTACTATAGAATGATGATATGTGAATAATAGCTATCTGTTGTCACTGCATTTCTAATGAACTGATACTGTTATACTTACCATTGTATTACTGATTGCATGCCTACTTGTCACTGTCTTTTTGATGAACTGATAGTATTATACTTACCATTCTATTACTGATTGCATGCCTATTGCTACCGTTGAACTGAATACAAGTTAAGTATATCTATTGCTACTGTTGAACCAGATACATGTTAAGCATGTCTACTACTACTGTTGAATTAAATACATGTTAAAATGTGTCTATTGTTTTATGTATTGTACTGTTACTAACATGTCATATTGTATTACATGGGGTGAGACGATTGAAATTAGGAAGTATTAGCAATTTAATAATCTACAGATACTGGTGGTTTATCCATAAACTTACTGGCAACGTATTAACTTGCAAACACAGGTGGTTCATTCACAAACTTAGTGGCAGCTTTTATCTACAAACATGTTGTGTATACACAACCTACTAGCAACGTATTAACCTGTAAACATGGGTGGTTCATCCACAAACTAGAGTGTCCGAATTAAAGAGTTCTGTGGAACTCTTACTGTGAAGTGTAATGATAAGGTAAAACCTTTTTATTGTTAAACTGAACTTACATTGCATTGACACTTATAATCATGCTCG
Source organism: Gossypium longicalyx (assembly GCA_025698465.1). Taxonomy (NCBI): domain Eukaryota; kingdom Viridiplantae; phylum Streptophyta; class Magnoliopsida; order Malvales; family Malvaceae; genus Gossypium; species Gossypium longicalyx. Next base: position 20,813,138 of record CM047006.1, read on the forward strand.
AATGAGCTGTCAACCATTACCATAATATACAAATGCTATTTTACTGAAAGTTTTTATTATGTATGCTTGAGTTATTATGTTGCACTGATTTTCTTGTGATGTAACTCACACTGAGCTTCATAGCTCACTTCCCTTTTATTTTCATCTCTATAGATAACTCACCAGGTCAGGACATAGACATGGCATACGGAGGGCTCAAAATCATTTTATTTACATAAAAGTATTATTAGACTTATTTTTTTTATAATTCTTGTTATTTCATAGCTATATTAATTTATTTATATTGTGGCATGAGACTTATGTTTAGGGTTTAATTAACATGCATGATTTTTAATTTGAATTTAGAATATTGAACATGGAATTGGATTTGGTTATACATTAAATAATTATGATTTAACTTAATTAGAACTAAATTAATTATCACTTTTCCATTGCTAGGTTATAACTAAATCCTAAGTAATAAATAAATTAGGAATTAGCTAAGTTTTCAAACGTAATCATCGTTATGAGAAAAATGTTAAACTTAATCAGTTTTTATTAATTTATGAGTTTTTTCTGAAAATAGACTAAGTTTTCTTTTAAGATAAAAAAATATTTTTAAAATGACTATTTTATAAACATCGTTAGCTTACCAAGACATTTCAGTGGTTAATGTAATCTTCCGAATTCGAGCCTAACGTCTAAGCAGTGTTAGGAGGTTACAACCTGATGCGATTTCCCAGACTTGAAATGTTCAGAAAATGACTTGAATGAACCGTCTTGAATAGGTTCAAATGATGGTGGAAACCTTGACCCGTAGCAGTCTTAGCTAAAGAACCTTATCTATATGAAAACTAAGACCCATTTAACACTCGGACTCGATAGAACCTTGGTATAAAGGAAATCGCCACATTCCGGGATAAGAAACGAAGTGATAAGATAAATTGGTGAATGCCACAAACCTTACAACTTGATAAGTTTAGAAGTTTAATTAAGAACCGAGAGAGAAATTCTCACAATTAATTTTTATATTCAAAAGATGATTACCTTAGAATTGACAAGTTTCAAACTATTTATAGACTCTTAGAAAGTTATAGCCACATTCGACCATAATGATGTTCACACATAGAATTAAAATTCATTCATGCATAATATTGATTCATTGAACACATGAAGGGTCACATTTCTCCCCCTTTGGATGTTCATGAATGTTCATCCCCTTGTGATTGTATTTGGATGTTCATGCATGTCTTTAAATGTGAATAGGCAATTCGTCCCCCCTTTGAAGTGCATGAATGGATAGATTCATTCCTTTGAGAAGATTCATGTATGAGCACAATTAATGCTGCTATTTTAATGTAGAACTTCTCTTTTTGCTATGCATGCATGTATAGATGAAATGTATGCTTCATTTATCTTGCAATTAAGGCATTTGCATATGTATGAATGTTGAGTTAAGAGTCAAATTCGTTCCCCAAATTGGTGCATACATAGTTGAGGTTCATTGTACGTATTTTTGGAACTTTACCTCCCTTGGATGTACATGCATGTGAGCCATTCATGAATGCAATCAAATAGTCATATTAAACTCCCCTCCTTGCCACCATCCATGTATGTGAAGGATTCCTTGAATTCAGCCATTCATTAAATGTATGTATCCATGTATCTGGTCCACCCATACAAACGGTCACATGAACCAAAAGTAATGGCATGTATTTTGAAGTTCCATGAACATAATTGTGTATGCATTTGACTTTAATGAAGATGCTTGAAGAGTCTTGAAGTGGCCAGCCGAACAGTCCCTATAACACATATAAATAGGTGTTAGATCATTTCAAACAATTATGCATGAATTAGCACAAAGGCTATTTAACATGATGCTTTAACAACATAACAAACTAGATTAATACTAGACTTTCAACATGACTAAACGACATACTCAACTAATAAAATAATCAAACAAACCCAATTGACAACAACTTAAACAAAAAGAAATAAAACATGGAGCAACTTAACACATAATCAAAACATAAGGTATAAGTAAATCTGTGAATTAAAACAAAATGCAAACATAATAAACCTAGAATCAAATCCTAAGTTTAATATGACTGAATGGTCAATTCGAGCCCCTTAGAATGCTTATCCAACACTTGTGTCAATTTTTGAACCAATTTTAGACTTGGGCTCGTCCCATCTTGAATGATAATTTTCATTTTGCACTTGGGCTCTTCTCGTTTGGGTCAATCTCAACACCTTTGAACAACATTATAAGATGATGTGACCGGAATCACATCATAGCCTCCCTATTGAAAATGACTTGTCCTCAAATCAGTCCGTTTACTCGAGAAGAACCTTCGTTGATCACGAACCCTTAAATTGTAGTTTTCATCCATTGAGTTGATAACAACTCTTTTAGGAACCTGAAAAACATCAGGACATGCATAATCAGTATAAGCTTGACCTTTCAGTTCATCAACTACACCGGATTGAGATAATTTAAAAGTGATGCAATTTGTGTAAACATAATAAATATTAATATCTCTTTTCAATTTTTGTAAACACAAATTAACTCATGGCTCAAAGACAAAGCTTTGCATTATCATCTCATCACAGAACATATACTTCGATTTTGATAACAAAGATGGAACAATTAACAATTGAAAGTCTTTCACAAAAGTATGCAACATGGAAATCCAATGCTGAAATCTTTTTAATAAGGATATATTACAATAAACTCCAGGATTAAAAACATTATTTTGTTCACTCATCTCAGAATGCAACCAAGATTCTCCTTTCAAAAATAATTCACACATGTTAGACGAAAAATGATTAAGCATATGAATATTCAAAGAATCAAACCTCTCGAACTTTCTTTGAATAGACATGTACTTCTACAAATGTCTCTAATTACGAAACATGAATTCCACATAACCATTAACATTAAACAGTTCAAGTTTATTTTTATGTGAAAACTCATTGTTAAAAACGCTAAACCAATGAAAATGTGCATGGTAAGGGATACCTTTTAAATCAAAATCAATGACAAACTTATCAACAAAACTCAAAGAATGCCATTTCAGTTCAATATAAAAAAATCTCCTTACCTTGCTTACCTTCGTGATCTTGATGGACATTTTCACTTTCTAACTTACCTTTCTCTCTCATGTGGAATCGCCTTTCGTCAAGAAAGTAATGAAGTTGTAATTCAACCATTGATGGCTTTTTATAAACCTGAAATGAAGAGAAATCACAAGGAAAACTCGCATGTTGGTTAGTTAAAACACTCCTCACTTCTGTTTGGACACTCTTTTTTTTTTACTCTTATTTTCAAACTCACTTTTTATTTTTTTTACATTGACATGCTCATCACCTACATTTTTTTTTATTTCTTCATTTCCAATCTCTTTTTTTCTTTCTTTCAATTTCTTTTCTTCTTCTCTCAAATTCTTTTATTTTTCTTTCATTTTCTTTTTCACTCGAGTTTTCTTCTTCTCGCTCTATTTTTTTTATTTCCTCACTAACTTTTAATTTCATTTGACCTTCAAAATTTTGATTGGGAGTTAAAGATGCCAATGTAATTGTAACACCCCTTACTCGTATCCGACGCTGAGACAGGGTTCGAGGCATTATCGGACTTAAACATAACCGATTACACAAAATCGGGCCATAAAATTTTGTCCAAATGAAAACCTTTCATGCTTATGCGTGTCGTCCCTATTATGGGCCTACGAGACCCAAAACGTATGTTAGGAACGGATCGAGACTAAATTGAGAACTTTAGAAACATTTGGAAGACTTAGAAAAATTTTCATGAAAATAGGGTCACACGCCCGTGTGGGTAGGCCGTGTGGTCACACACGCCAGTGTGGCTTAGGACACGCCCATGCCCTCAGCCCGTGTAACTCTCTGTTCATGACGTCATCAACATAATAGGGTCACACGGCCAAGTCACACGCTCATGTGCTAAGGCCGTGTCCTTTAAACGGCTGAGACACAATGCCGTGTCTTTGCCCGTGCGTTTACTATTAGGCATTTTGTTTTACCTAATTAGGTTGCAAGGGACACACGGGTGAATCACAAGCCCATGGGGGTTGACCGTGTGTCTCACAAGGCCTAGACACGTGCCCGTGTGTCTACCTGTGTGGACAACTTTGAGGCTATTTTCCAAGCCAATTGCCACCCTTATTTGCACAAACACACACATGACTTCAAAGGCACTTAGCATGGCATAAGTGAGCACTTAAACATACACAAACAAGACATGATCATGAGCATTTTATCTTTACTAATACTTACATAAAACTTCATATTTTGTTAAGCCAAATTTATAAATTTGCATGCACTAGGAGTTAAAGTTTACTTCTATTTAACATACTCATACCTTAGTTATTATCATGCCACTCACCCACAATTCCATAATCAAACATCCATAGTCACATCTACATTTTATCCATGCCAAACAATTTTAACCACATCATGTATGACCTTGGCACATGCATGCATATATGAATAGGTTTACAACCCAATAATCAATATGAGCCACATCTCATGGCCTTATACAAATTGGACCAAAAACCATTCTAGGCCAACACATTTGGCCACACTAATAATGACATAATAAATCAAAGACAAAGAACCTATACATGCCATAAACTTAAAATACTTGTGTTCACTTATACCCAAATGATAGCTTGATAATGTGATGGCATCTCCGGCGGTCTCCAGCTCGAGCTAGCTAAATTAACCTATTTGAGATAGGAAAGGAAAGGTGAGTAAGCTTAAAGCTTAGTAAGTTCATATGAAAATAATGAGCAATTCATGCTAGTCATATACTATGCTTGACAATATAAGCACAAGTTAATATAAAAAAAATAGCTATAAATCTCAAGGTTGTAATATAACCTATTCACATGTTTACTCTCTTTTGATTTATCAAAATAATTTAACATTACTCGACTTTCAGTCTAGCAGCCATAATTTCTCCATTGTAGCTTGTTTCATAATTAGCAAATCATTTTAAACATCTTAGTAAAAGTATAAGTTACTTATGTATATTTATGTTTTCATGCATATAACTCAACATATTTCAAATCGTAATAACTCTTTCTTTTCATACTTTCTTAACCATTTTAGTAGGCAATTAGGCTAATAATTCCTTTCACATATAACCGATAAATCACGATTCAAATGAACAACATTTACTATCTTACCAATCAATTGGGCCTCCAAGGCCTAACATATAGTCATCAATCGTGTTTCCATGCATTTATACATCATGACCATAAATGAACAATCGTAGGGCTATTTCAAAGTCACTTTCATAATGATCATAAGTCACAATAACATGAAGTCAATACTTAAAAACCTTGCGTACATACCTGTACCATCTCATAACATAATCACTTACTTTCTCATTGAACACTTGGAATACTAAATGGATAGACGGAAAGTCTTTGCACATAAGTTCCACATATGTAGCTAAAGCTACATCATATCTCAAATCACATAAATACTCACTCTCGAGAAAATCTCAGGCCTGCTTACACAAGCTGACAGTCAAGAAGCAACTACCCAGTGCTGCTTACACAAGCTATCAGGTATCCGCAACACATGCCAGACTACCCAACCACTGGTAGACGTGCGAGACCAGCACTTGGATCACATAATCACACCTACATCACAAATATCCTTAGTGACATGTCCCTCGTATCCTATTCTATTCCTAAAGTTTAAAAGAGATTTTTCTCACTTATCCGAACTTTGTCAAATACCACTATGGAATCAATCATTTATTTCATACATTATCAAAGCATTTAGAATATTTAAAATACAAACAGAACATTACATTATTTACATACGAACTTACCTCGACACCAAAAATGGCAAAGAGGGACCTAACCGTCAATTACTCATTTTCCCTCGTTCTATGCCTGAATCTTATTTTCTTTGATCTATAACTTCACATTCAGGTTATTTATTAGTCAAATTATTCATTGTGACCCAAAAATCATACTATAGAAAAATTACATTTTTGCCCCTAAACTTTGTCATAATTGCACTTTTTCTCTTAGGCTCGTAAAATGAAATTTATTCAATTTATTTAACATACAAGCCTAGCCGAATCATTTTCATAACTATAGCAGCCCAAAATTTCCATTAAAACACACTTTTACTACATATTTTATAAGTTTTACAATTTAGTCCTTTTAGACATTTTCACCGAAAATCACTTAGTAAAAGTCGTTTCTTACATATAAAACTTTCATAATCTGCCATGAAACATCAAAACACATGCATGTCACACATGACTAAATTTTTAAACATCAACCCTTGCTCAAATAAATGGTAGAAATAGATAGATCTTGTTACGAGGATTTCAAAAACGTAAAAATTATTAAAAACAAGGCTAGAACAGGCTTACAATCGAGCTTGGAGGCTTTAAAAATCCTAGACATGGTTTCTCCATGCAAGTTTCGACCAAGGGGTTGAAGATGGACAAAAATTGGCTTTTAATTTTGTTTTTAATTCATTTTAATAACTCAATGACCAAAATGCCCTTAATGAAAAACTTTGGAAACATGCCTAACCGTGTCCATTTTTGTCCACCAACTTAAAAAATGGTCTAATTACCATATAAATACCTCTAATTTAAAATTTCATAACAATTGGACACCTCTAACATGTAGAACTCAACTTTTGCACTTTTTATGATTTAGTCCTTTTGACTAAATTGAGTGCCCAAACGTCAAAATTTTCAAACGAAATTTTTATAAAATCATTTTGTGAAATCGTAGACAATAGAAATATAATAAAAATAAATTTTCTTATGTCAAATTTGTTGTCTCGAAATTACTGTTCCAACTAGACCCTAAATCGAGATGTTACAATTCTCCCCCCTTTAGGGATTTTCGTTCCCGAAAATCTTACCAGAAGAAGTTGCTTTCAACTCTCATGAAACACTTTCATAAAACTTCTCAGAATCACAAACCGAATTCAGCTTGTATATCTCTTTCCAATAACCTTTGGATTTTAGCACACAGTGCCGGAGCATATCGTCAAGATCTCAGTTACTCTATCAGGAATTCATATACTCAGTTGTTCTGTCAAATAAAAACTCTGTACATACTGAAATGATTATACGTATCTTTTCCAAACAATCAACCACAATCCAAATAACATCTTCTTTTTCGTAGAAAATGACAATCCCGATACGAAATCTAGAGTAATTGTATCTCATTATCACTCTTGCATAATCACTGACTGTATTAGTCCTAAATACACTTGATGTTTGGCTTACTTGCTAACAAATAGATATCTGATCATAATTTCAAAATATCATGGTACATACTCATTCATTAGAATGTCTACCTTATATAACTGCACATTTTACTACTCTTAGATGAACAGATGTGCTACTACTGAGCCTCATACAAAAACTTTTGCATAAGTTCTGGATTCATAAGTACGCAAATTCTATCTAGAAATAACAATAATAACAGGAATCATGTCCGACCTGAAATTCAACATTAGAAGTAAACTCCCTCCGAACTCATTTAGATTACTGTTCACTATCACATTTCTAAGCTTCTTGGTTTCGCAAGGAAAACCCCGCTTTAGCATTTAATATAACTAGAATTAGACCGTCATCAAATAAGATCAATTAAGTAACCAGTACTCACAAAATAAACAAAGATTTTCCATCCAGGCATCTGTAGCTATAACTACTTTCTCAGAGATTAAATCAATAACTTACTCGAAATCTTTCATCATCACAAACTATTGACACTATTTTAAATTTTAGATATTTCTAGGACATTCAATACTTTAACTTTTTAGAATAGGAAGCACGTGACATTTCCCATCGAACACACGAAGTCATCCAATTCTCAACATAGACATAATAGTGACTGTCTCTAAATCACTAGTCTAACAGTTCTTTTTAATGTGACATTAACCGTCTGAAATTACAAACTACCTCTTTATATTCTTATATTCAAACACATTTCAATCTGTTCAATAGTACATCACAAAAATCACAAATTCTTTACTCAATTCAGCCGATTCCATAATCATTGCTTCTGTTAATAATACATTTAACTGTTTGGAACTTTACTAACACGAATCTGACTACTCAAACTTTCGTAAATGCGTTAACCTTTCAAATCCAAACAACTTTAACTCGTAATAACATCATTCGGTTAGAGCAATCCAATAAGTGTATCTCTATATCATACCTTCTAGAATATAATTTCTTCATTCAGACTATCCGTCTATATATATACTCATGAATTCACATAATTTATTCCTTTAGTTGAGGACATGCTTAAATACATATAACTCAAACTACATCTTAACAAATTATCTTACTTTGATAAAAGCAACTGGGTTGGTTTCAACTATCAAATTATAACATATCACTATACTCTTTTCAACCATATTAGCTCTAGGAAACAAATATCCTGATTGAACTCGTCGACTTTAATCAGACTTACCAGCTTTGAAATTTCCATCGTAGCAAAGATAATTCACTTTCTAAATATGCATATAAGACAAAACATCATCCAGTAGATATAGAAGAATAGTCTCACATAAGTTTTCCCCACCAACATACTAGAATAGAGTTCCGAAGAGAGAGATAAAATAATACTGATCATAAACCAACAAGGTTAACAGTGCTTTTGTCTAACATTAGAGTTAGCTAACATTGTCACAACATAAGAAATTCATCAGAAAATGAACAATCACACACATATCTTTGAGAAAAGGAATATATAGAATACCCAGAAGAGATCATCTTAATTTATTCAACCATAACTGTTACACATAGACACCTTTACAACTCAATTATCATTTTTTTCTGACTAATTTTGTCATCTTGAACCCCGTATTACTCTATTCACTAATGAAAATAAATTCAGGAGGGATTTCAGCAAACACATACTTTAGACTTCATACCTAATTGAGTTGATTAGCCAAGACTAACTTCTTCTTTACCCGTGACATTGCATAATCTATATAATCTTTAAAACAATCCAATATTTCTTCTAAAATTGAGTTCATTTTTTACACTATACTCAACTCATTTGCATTACTAATTATTTCACCACTGAACTCTTTAGTTTCCCACTTATAAACTTTTCAACATGATTCTCGTGAATTTTCGTCATAAAAGCAACACTGGTAAGGGGGTGAGGTCGTAAAGCCTCTAACTTGACTCTCATAAATACACACATATGACTTAGCATTCATCATTAATGTCATATCATCATAATCACATAGTTCACTTCAAGTAAATTTTCACACTTATTCATATTACAAATGTTTTTTTATCATCCATAATTTCAAACAATGAATTTACTTACTCAAGCTCATATTAATATCTAATTAAATTCCAACACTTAGCTTCAATTTTACTTACCATCATTTGTCAAATTAGATAACGTCTTATGGGTCTAGTACGTCATTTACTTATGCCATAGTCCAACTATGGTCTTACACGAAGTCTCATATCGATGCCATGTCCCAGACATGGTCTTACACCAAATCACATATCGATGCCAATGCCATATCCCAGATATGGTCTTACATGGGATCACATATTGATGCCAATGCCATGTCCCAGACATGGTCTTACATAGGATCACATATTGATGCCAATGCCATGTCTCAGACATGGTCTGACATGGGATCACAATGCCATAGCCCAGCTATGGTCTTGCATGTCATTACGATGCCGTAGCCCAGCTATGGTCTTACACGTAATCACATGTACTGCCATGGACCAACCATGGTCTTATCCATCAATTTATCATTGAACGATCGTACTCATTTCTTGCGTTCTACTCAATTTGATCTTCCAATTCAACTTTCATGCCATTATAATTTTCATGATTCAATAACAAAGTCGTAAGACAAAACATTATATATTCTCTAATTTAACAATTAAACATGAGATTCAACTATATTGACATACTGATTATGCACTATTCAAACAAGTGTATATACAAACATTTCGTCCATTAGGTAAGTTTGCTTATCATATTCACTTAATCAAATAGGTTGGGTACATAACATCATATGAATGCCAACATACATGGATGAGTTTATCACAACATAAACCTTCGTTTCATTTCATTTTTCCACATTTATCAACTTATGGTTATCTCATTTCGTATACTAACACATGCATATCATGAATTTCTATTAATACCTTTCCAAATTTTGACACATCATAAGCACATTTCAATCATCTCAATATCATTTTCAGAATTATTAAAAATAGCTCGGCTGGAAGTCATCCCAGTCTTAACAAAACAATTTCGTTAGATCTGGGAGATATCACACTATCACGAATAGTAATATGGCATGTATAACTAGAATCACATATGCAAGGTTAGTCCGAAAATTGAGTAAACCATAGCTCTGATAGCACTAAATGTAACACCCCTTACCCGTATCTGACTTTGGGACAGGGTTCGAGGCGTTACTGGACTTAAACATAATCGATTACACAAAACCGGGCCATAAAATTTCGTCCAAATTAAAACCTTTCATGCTTATGCGTGTCGTCCCTATTATGGGCCTACGAGACTCAAAATATACTTTGGGAACGGATCGGGACTAAACTGAGAACTTTAGAAACATTTGGAAGACTTAAAATTTTTTTTATGAAAACAAGGTCACACGCCCATGTGGGTAGGCCGTGTGGTCACACACGTCCGTGCCCTCAGCCTGTGTAACTCTCTGTTTATGACGTCATCAACATAATAGGGTCACACGGTCAAGTCACACGCCTGTGGGTTTACTACTGGGCATTCTGTTTACCTAATTAAGGTGGAGGGGACACACAGTCAGATCACACGCCCATGGGGGTTGACCGTGTGCCTCACATGGCCTAGTCACATACCCGTGTGTCTATCCGTATGGACAACTTTAAGGCTATTTTTCAAGCCAATTGCCACCCTTATTTGCACAAACACACACATGACTTCAAAGGCACTTAGCATGGCATAAGTGAGCACTTAAACATACACAAACAAGACATGATCATGATTATTTCATCTTTACAAATACTTGCATAAAACTTCGTACTTTGTTAAGTTAAATTTATAAATTTGCACGCACTAGGAGTTAAAGTTTACTTCTATTTAACATACTCATGTCTTAGTTATTATCATGCCACTCACCTACAATTGCATAATCAAACATCCATAGTCACATCTACATTTCATCCATGCCAAACAATTTTAACCACATCATGTATGACCTTGGCCCATGCATGCATATATGAATAGGTTTACAACCAAATAATCAATATGAGCCACATCTCATGGCCTTATACAAATTGGACCAAAAACCATTCTAGGCCAACACATTTGGCCACATTAACAATGACATAATAAATCAAAGACAAAGACCCTATACATGCCATAAACTTAAAATACTTGTGTTCATTTATACCCAAATGATATCTTGATAGTGTGATGGCATCCCCAGCGGTCTCCAACCCGAGCTAGCTAAATTAACCTATAAGAGATGGGAAAGGAAATGGGAGTAAGCTTAAAGCTTAGTAAGTTCATATGAAAACAATGAGCAAATCATGCTAGTCATATACTATACTTGACAATATAAGCACAAGTTAATATAAAAAAATATCTATAAATCTCAAGGTTGTAATATAACCTATTCACATGTTTACTCTCTTTTGATTTATCAAAGTAATTGAACATTACTCGACTTTCAGTCTAGCAGCCATAATTTCTCCATTGTAACATGTTTCATAATTAGCAAACCATTTTGAACATCTTAGTAAAAGTACACGTTACTTATGTATATTCATGTTTTCATGCATATAGCTCAACATATTTCAAATCGTAATAACTCTTTCTTTCCATACTTTCTTAACCATTTTAATAGGCAATTAGGCCAATATTTCCTTTCACATATAACCGATACAATTCAAATGAATAACATTTACTATCTCACCAATCAATTGGGCCTCCAAGGCCTAGCATATAGTCATCAACCGTGTTTCCATGCATTTATACATTATGACCATAAATCAATAATCGTAGGGCTATCTCAAAGTCACTTTCATAGTGATCATAAGTCACAATAACATGAAGTCAATACTTAAAAACCTTACGTACATACCTGTACCATATTGTAACATAATCACTTACTTTCTCATCTTTGACATACCCGTTGAACACTTGGAGTACTAAATGGATACACGGAAAGTCTTTGCACATAAATGCCACATATGTAGCTAAAGCTACCTCATATCTCAAATCACATAAATGCTCGCTCTCGAGCAAATCTTGGGCCTGCTCACACAAGCTGACGGTCAAGACGCAACTATGCAGTGCTGCTTACACAAGCTATCAGGTATTCGCAACATATGCTGGACTACTCAGCCACTAGTAGACGTGCAAGACCAGCACCCGTATCACATAATCACACATACATCACAAATATAAACTGGTTACATAAAATATCTGCTAATAATTATTGAATTGTAACTGATTCATAAAACTCTTAAAATAGATAAATCCGATTAGACAATGAGCGCACGAGGTATCCGTAGACGGGGTACTAGAGGCCGAGGTAGAGGTCGTAGAGGGGCTTGAGCTGAGTCCTCTTCCTTGGGTAATATATTCAATTTGGACACGAGTGAGACGCCGGTGTCGCCTGCTACCGAGACCGGGTCTCATGATCGCATGTCTGGGGATGACGTATTATCCCAGGCTATGCTCAGGATTTTGGGGAGGGTAGCTGGGCCCAATACTAGATCTGGAGGCTGAGGGTCGGTTATAGAACGACTCCAGTCCAATGAAGCTGAGCTTTTTAGGGGTGTCTCTAGAGTTGCCTCTAACGTGGCCGAGTACTAGATAAAGGCTACGGAGCGAATTATGGATGACTTAGATTGTACCCCTGAGTAGAAATTATAGGGTGCAGTCTCTCTGTTGTGAGACGAGACTTATCAGTGGTGGCTCACTGTTAAGGAAGACACTCAGCCCGAACGCCTGACCTGGGATTTCTTTAAGACTGCCTTCTATAGGAAATATGTGGGAGCCAGTTATGTGGATGCTCATAGGAGGGAGTTCCTGAATTTGATACAGGGAGATCGATCAGTGGCCATGTACAAGGCTGAATTTTTGCGACTGAGCCTCTATACGCGAGGTATGGTGGGGACTGAGTATGAGCGATGTGTTCGCTTTGAGTATGGCCTCAGAGAGAAGATGAGAGTCCTGATAGCTTGGCAAAGGGAGCGTGATTTCTCTGCATTGGTGGAAAAGGCAAAGATCGCTGAAGAGGTTAAGCACGCTGAGTGCCAAAACCGTGATAGAGAGAGAGGGATTCAGAGCCCTCGAGTTTTGTCCTAAGGCCTAAGAAAAAGGCCAGACCTAATGGGCCAGTTCGAGCTGAGCCCCCTATTATTGCTACTGGACTGTAGCCATATTTCAACTATGGTAGACGCTATTAGGGTGAGTGTTGGAGGAGAATTAGGGCTTGCTTGAGATGTGGTCATTGGATCACCGTATTAGGGAGTGTCCGTTGAGGGCCGATCAGATGCAAGCTCAGAATACTGTTACTGTGCAGCCACAGAGGGTAGTACAACAGCCATCGAGAGGCCGTGGTCAGGCCAGGGGTGGTAATGGTATGGGCCATGGGCAGATAGCACCGGGCAGAGGTGTTGGACAGACTAAGGTGAGGTAGCCTATTTTAGTATATGTTGCACGTCGCCGAGAAGACAGAGATGCTCCAGACGTCATCATGGGTACGTTTTTTTATTTATGATGTACCTTACACTGCATTGATAGATATAGGATCTACTCATTCCTACATAGCCTGTTCTGTTTCTGAAAATCTGGGGTTATCGGTTAAGAGCACCTCGAGTGAGGTCACTGTACTGAATCCGTTAGGGCAATCTATAACGGCCTAATTTTTAGTGGTGTCGGAAATGGTGATTTGAGATCACTAAATCTGAAAAGTAAGATTGAACAAGATAGTAATTTAATATTTATTAGTCAAGTAAGAATTTAGGAGAGTTTGTAAATTGGTGAATTTCGTGAATTAAAAGAATTTATTAGGTCAAACAGGTTAAAAATAAGGTATCGAGACCTCAAATTTGAAAAACGAGCCACAAATATTTCTAAAAATATGTATGGAGTGTCATTAAGTTATTATTAAAGTTGGGTTGAGAAATTTTAACGTTTGGATAGTTAATTAAATAAAAAGGACTAAATTGTAACAAAAACAAAATTTACTAGAAGGATTAAATAGCTCAAGTGTTAAAAAAAGTAGGATTTAAGGGGAAATTAAGCCTAAAAGTGAATAGGCTGGATGGAAAGGGCAAGAAAATCAACAGAAAAATAAGGAAAATAAGGGCAAAATTAGAAATTTTACAATTTTAACATATAAAATAAGGATAAAATTGAAAAATCTAGAGATCTCTTCATATTTTCTCAGAAAAAATGCCATAGGAGGTCTGGAGAAAGCTGGTTTTTCATATTTTTACATCATGTGAGTTTAATTCTTGCTTTTTCTTGATAATTTTTATTTTTTATGACTTTTACAATTAGGTCCACTTATAGAATTCATTAGTTTTTTATTTGGTGGGTGAAATTGGAAGTTACCCTTGTTGAATAAGGGAATTTTATGATGAATTATTATGAAATTGAAGTTATAATTTCATATTAAGGTGGTTTTATTAAGTGATTTTGATAGAAAATGGTATTTAAGACCTAATTTTGAAAAAGTTGTGAATTAGAGGTTGGTGTTGAAATTTAGAATATCAAAGGTTGTGGAATAGTTTATAATGATAAAATAAAGTGTTAATTGAGAAAAAATTAGTTCAATTGATGGGTGAATTGAGTAGGGATTAAATTGTAAAAATTGTAAATTTTGGGGTAAAAGTGCAATTTCAAAAATTGAAGAGCATAAATTGTGAAGTGAAATAGAAAGGAAATAAATGCTAATGAGTGAAAATATTTTACAATATAGATCAAGAATCCAAAGAAGAACGAGGAAAAGAAAAAGTTACGGAATAGTCCTTAAATTTTAATATCTTCTACAGATCAGCCGGGTAAGTTCATATGGTTGGATTTACATGTTTATTTGTGAATGATTGAATAGTATAATGTGTAATTATATATGAATTTGTTGTGGGATTGTGAAAATTATGTTAAAATGAAAGAATAAAGGTAGAAATTCAAATTAAGAAAAACACAGGATTGAGTACGTTCGTATCGTGACATTTGATGAATTGACGGATAATACCACGGTTGATCCATGGCAAAGTTGTGAAATGTAGGTATGGTATCATCCATACTGATTTGTGACACTAGGTATGGTATTAACCGTACTGAGTTGTGAAATGTATGTATGTTATTATCCATACTGAGTTAAGAAACATAGTTATGGCATTTCCCATACCGAGTTGTAAAATGTAGGTATGGTATTTCAATGAGGAAAATCATACTGAGTTGTGAATCATGGCACTGAGCAACGACGTACTCAATTTTGTAAGTCGTTTCTTAATTTGATAATAAGTAATACAAGAGAAGTGAACCAAATGAAAGAGATTGAGTAGTTGTTAATGTTGAGCTCAACTATGTGAAGTATTATAACAGTTGTAACACCCCTAACCCGTATTCGTCTTCGGACTAGGGTTACGAGGCATTATTGAACATAAATACAGTTCCGAACATTCTCATGCTAACATAAATCATATTCATATTTACATGTAAAGCATATAGTTAATTAAATATTAAACATACATTATAAAACATATTGTATATATGAATTATAGGTTCATCACTTTATTGATAAGCGACTACCAAAAATAAAAATCAAACTTTATTTTCTTAATTCTAAACGTGCGTATATTTAACCAAATAAATAGTATCACAAGACATTTTATCTCTTAACATATATGACATTATCTACTACCTACTCAATATCTATCTTCGTCAATTATACCTATTATGCCAATCACATAAGCATCACATGAGCATATTCACTTCCATTAAAAAAAACAAATCATAATGACAAGCATCATTCGATTACGCACAAATACATATATACAATCAACATCTTGCTCATTTGTTAAGCCAACTTACAAGTCCTTTATAAAACCTAAAATATCATAATAATCTCTTATTATATATTCCAACTTAATAGATATTTATATCATCAAATGCTCATTTACATATTAACACCTATATCAAACATAAAAACCAATTTCATAAATATATACACTTTATCTATACCCAACCAAAACCGAATCATCTAAACATACTCATGATAATTTATACACACCATGACCGACTCATCAACCACAATCAAGTCCACCAATCATTTTCAAGCTATTTCCAAAACATATAGCACCAATCATATATACCATTTATTCATTTCATATAACATTATAATCAAAACAGATTAAACCATTACCAAACATAACCAAATCCAAACTTTGAAGGTAAGCCATATTCGCATGGCTCAAATTATACATATCCAAAGTTGAACAAAATACATATTTGCCTATACATGCCATAAGTTCGAAAATAGACTTTTAAAAGTATCGAAGGTTGACGATAGTGTGGATGACTTCTCTGACGATCCTCGAGCTCATAACTTACAACAAAATCTATAAAACAAAGTAATAAAGACACACACATAGTAAGCTAACTTAGCTTAGTAAGTCATAAGTAAATTTAACCATTCAAAATAATAATCAAAACATTTTAAACAAACCAAATTATAACATTAATGTTATACATTATCTCGATCATATCATCTCATTTATTTATTATAACTTATACTTTTACTCAAAAGGGTTACCTTTGTCAAATGCTAATATTTCACATTTAGCATAATATCATTCAACTTTTCATTCTCAAAATAACATTATCTCAAATATGCTTACCTGCAAATATATATATACACTCATGAACCAAACTCAACTTTATAAACCAACATCACTCATTTGGTCGATTATAGAAAATCAAATATAATATCACATATGTGCATACCTATATGGACGGATATGCAAGATCAACTTTAACATCACGTATGTACTTACTTATATGACCGAATATACAAATTCAATTATAATATCACATTTGTGCATACCTTCATGGCCGAATATTCAAGATTCAATATAACATCACATATGTACATACCTATGTGGCCGAATATATACAAGGTCATTTAGCTAAATTTTACTTGCTCAATTTCCACATCAACTTGAAATCTTATAAGCATAGGCTTGAAAATAAATCACCGGTATAAAACCTTCTAGGCATAAGCCTGAATCACACACCAGCACAAGGCCTGCTAGACTCAAGGTTTGATATTATTCACCGGCAATAAGCCTGCTAGGCATAAAGCCCGATTACATTCACCAGCATAAAGCTTGCTAGGCTCAAAGCCCGAATATCACTATTATAATGTTGTCTCGTACACAATTCATATAACAAAAACTTCATATATTCCATATAAATCATACAAACTTTTAAATGATATAACCCTGTCGAATTAAACTCAAATACAATATTTCTATGCTCAAACACATTCGAATAGCTCTTTTATGAATCTATAATTTCCGTAACAACATATTAAATGAATCTATAATTTCCGTAACAACATATTAAACTAAGTTACAATCAAGATAAATGATGTCTAATTGCTTAAAAACTTACCTCGGATATCGACGAACGTTATAAATTGGCTATTCGACTATTTTTACTTTTCCTCGATCCAAGTCCGATTTCCTTTGTTCTTGATCTATATAATTTCAAATTAACCTCATTTAAACACAATTTCATTCAATTTAATCCAACAACACATAAATAGGCAAATTACCATTTTAACCCTAATATTTCATACTTTTACAAATTAGTCCTAATTGCATAAAACACAAAATACACAAAATCTCACAACAATGTAGTTGGGCCAAATTTTCCATATACTCATAATAGTCCATATATTTCATATATTTCACATTTTAGTCCCTCAATTTATTATTTTTGCAATTTAGTCTTAATTACTCAAAATCTTCAAAAACTCCAATAGAAAACATGTTAATCTAAAACATATTTTTGATATTTCATCATCAAACATCACAAAGCACAAATATTCATCAATGGAATAACTCAAAATATGCATCGAAATCAGAAATTTAAGCATGGGTCGGATAGTACTCGAAGCAACGATCTCAAAAATGTAAAAATTATCAAAAATCAAAATCAAACTAACCTTGAATCAAGCTTGAGAAATGGCCAAATATACCAAGCTTTAGTTTCTTTTCTTTATTTTTATTAGTCGGTCAAAGAGAGAATATAAACTCCATGGCTTTATTTTTTTATGTTTTGTAATATATTAACTTTTTAATTCAATTACAAATTTAACCTTTATTAACTAATATAAAACCATTATATTACATGGCCACTACCGTCCATCTAATTAAACATGGTCAAATTACCACTTAAATACTTCAACTTACAAAGCCATCAACAATTTGGCCCTTATGCTTTTAACTATCAAGTTTTTATTTTACGCGATTAAATCATTTTATTAATTTAAGCACATAAACAATCAAATTTTCGTACGAAAATTTCACACATGAAAATTCACATATAATAAACACAAAAATATTATTTAAATATTTTTCTAACGCGGATTCATGGTCCCGAAACCACCATTCTGATTAGGGTCTAAATCGGACTGTTACAATAGTGGTTGTGAATGGCAGGAAACTTTAGTAAATGTTTTGTTATTGTTTGGAAATATTATGTTTGGTAAGCATTACTTTTAAACCTATGAACTTACTAAGCTTCAATAAGCTTACTTGTGTGTGTTTGATATTTTTATTTAGATTGAACTGAAGTGAAGTTGGTAGATCAGGTCAACACAACAAGGCACACTATCCAGATCAATTCCGGTAGCTTTTGTTTTATGTTTAAAGATTTATATGGCATGTATAGAGTTTAAATGAAATGAAGTAAATATGTTATAAACTAGTTAACAATATTTTGTACTAAAACAATTTTTGGTTAGTAGCAGTAGTTCAACTTTGAAAATTCACCATAAATTATGGAAATCGAATTAGAGGTTGAATAAGATATGAAATTAAATCCTATTGAATCTAGTTTTACATAGAAGAAACAGTGTAAGCAAAAAAACTTTCATATTAGGAGATATTTGAATTTTTGCAAAATAAGGTCAGAGTGATTTCGAGCTCCCCTGTTCTGGCTTTGGAAAATTATTAAAAATTGTAAAAAAAATAATTATGGGTTATAATTTATATGCATAAAATCCTTAATGAGTTTATTTTTAAAATAAACAAATGGGAACATTATCCAAATCCCGTTTGAGGAGATAAGTAATTTTTTGTATAGAGGGATCGAAACTGACAGCAAAATAGGGGAGATTTTAAAGAATAAACTGTACTTATTGGATAAACCAAAAATTCTAAAAATTTTATGGTAGTAGAAAGGTAAAGAGATAGGAGAGTGAGGCTAGCTTTGGGCATCCCCTAAGCCCTGATGTGCCTACTAGTTTCAGGAAAAATTAGCGGATCTTAATTTGAAGTTCCGTAGCTCTAGATATAAATAATTTAGTGACTATGACTCGAGTGGACAACTTTGATGTGAATATAAGTAAATAATGGAATTTTTGTGTAATTATTTCGTAAACTTTGGTAACATCTTGTAACCCTATTCCAGTGACAGATGTGGGTTAGAGGTGTTACACAATCGGTTCGGGTTAACAAACTGTTTAGAGATGTTCTGCTAGAGGTTCATGGGATGGTATTTCTAGCTGATCTGATGGGGCTTTTGTTTGGGGGGCTTCGTAAGGGATGTGAGGCATTTTTGGCCTATATAAGTGTTTTTAATTCTGGGGACTCCACTATTAAGAACATCAGAACTGTAAAGGATTTTTTGGATGTGTTTCTTGAAGAGCTACCGGGGTTACCTCTGAATCGTGAAGTGGAGTTTGGGATTGAACTTATTCTGGGTACAGCTCCGATGTCTATCGCCCTCTACTGAATATCACCGAAGGAGCTTACGGAGCTTAATGCTTAGATTAAGGAGTTGTTGGATCGCGGGTTCATTCGTCTCAGTATGTCTCCGTGAGGAGCACCTGTATTGTTTGTAAAAAAGAAAGATGGGATAATGAGGATGTGTATCGACTACCGACAGTTGAACAAGCTAACGATTAAGAATAAGTACCCACTTCTGAAGATTGATGATTTATTCAACCAGTTCAGAGGGGCTTCAGTGTTTTCTAAGATAAATCTACGTTCGGATTATCATTAATTGAGGGTTAAGGAGGTCGATGTGCATAAGACTGCATTTAGGACTCGATATGGACATTACGAGTTCCTAGTTATGCCCTTTGGTTTGACTAATGCACAGTGGCATTTATGGACTTGATGAATCGAGTGTTCTAGCCCTATCTGGATCAGTTTGTGGTAGTGTTCATCAATGATATCTTAGTGTATTCTAAGACTGAAGAGAACACTATGAGCATCTTAGGGTGGTGCTACAGATTCTTCATGAGAACACTATGAGCATCTTAGGGTGGTGCTACAGATTCTTCATGAGAAACAACTGTATGTGAAGTTCAATAAGTGTGAGTTCTGCCGAAGAATGTGTTTGAGATTCGCAGTTTTCTGGGGTTGGAGGGTTACTATCGGCACTTTGAATAAGGGTTCTCCTTGATCACAGCTCCGTTGACTAAGCTTCTACGTAAAGGAGTTCCTTTTGTATGGACGGATGCACAACAAGAGAGCTTCGAGAAGTTCAAGACTATTTTGACCCAGGCTCCTGTTCTGATACAACCTGAGCCTGGTAAAGACTTCATGGTGTACAGTGATGCATCACATCTCAGTTTGGGTTGGGTGTTGATGCAGGATGGTAAGGTGGTGGCATATGTGTCTCGTCAACTCAAAACTCATGAAGTGAACTATCTGACGCATGATTTGGAATTAGTTGTCGTAGTATTCGCTTTGAAAATTCAGAAGCACTATCTGTACAGTGAGAAGTGTATTATCTACACCGATCACAAAAGCCTCAAGTATCTCCTCACTCAGAAAGAGTTGAATCTTAAGCAGCATAGATGGGTCGAGCTGCTTAAAAATTATGATTGTACCATTGAGTACCATCCCGACAATCCCAATGTGGTGGCTGATGCGTTGAGCCTAAAGCCATGATCGATCTGAGAGCGATGTTCGCTCGACTTAGCCTATTCGACGATGAAAGTTTGTTGGCAGAATTCCAGGTTAAACCAACATGAATTGAACAGATTCATGGTAAATAGTTGGGGGATAAGTCTCTTGAGTTACATTTTCGTCAGGTTGAGAATGGTGGCACTACTGATTTTGGGTAAACAGTGATGGGGTACTTTATTTTCACGGTCGAATTTTTGTATCGAATGATGAGGATTTAAGACAGTCAATTCTGAGGGAGGTGCATAGTAGCCCCTACGCTATGCATCTTGGTGGAAATAAGATGTACCGAGATCTTCGAGAGTTATACTGATGGCCAGGGTTGAAGTGTGAGGTTATCAACTTCGTTGCTTGCTGTTTAACTTGTCAGCAAGTTAAGGCTGAGCATCAGTTACCTTTCGATTTGCTGCAGCTGGTTAAGATACCGCTATGGAAATGGGAGGGTGTGACGATGGACTTTGTTAGTGGGTTACCCTTGACACCCACTAAGAAGGATTCTGTTTGGGTCATCATGGATCGATTGGCCAGGTCAACGCACTTTATACTAGTTCGTACTGATTATTCTCTTCAAAAGTTGGCGAAGCTCTACATTCCTAAGATAGTAAGACTACATGGGGTACCGGTTTTGATTATCTTCGATAGAGATTCTAGCTTCACGTCTCGATTCTAGAGAAAGCTACATGAGGCTTTAGGTTCAAGGTTGGATTTCAGTACTACTTTTCATCCTCAGACAGATGGCCAATCTGAGAGGGTGATTCAGATACTGAAAGATATGTTGAGGAGTTGTGTGATTGATTTTCGAGGCAGTTGGGAGGAGTACTTACCATTGGCAGAGTTCACCTATAATAATAGCTACCAGTCTAACATCCAGATGGCACCCTACGGGGCTTTGTATGGTCGTAAGTGTTGCATTCTTTCATGTTGGACTGAGTTGGGTGAACAACGTGTTTTGGGTCGTAAATTGGTTTCCAAGACAGAGGATAAAGTTAAAGTGATTTGGGATCGTCTGAAAGTGTTTTCTGATAGGCAAAAGTCCAATGCAGATCTAAAGAGGAAAGATATAGAGTTTTCATTGGGCAATTTTGTATTTCTCAAAGTCTCGCCATGGAAGAAGATTCTGAGGTTTGGCCGTAAAGGCAAGTTGAGCCCTAGGTTTATTATGCCTTACTGGATTCTGAAGCATGTGAGACCTGTCGCTTATCATTTGGAGCTACCTCTAGAGTTGGATCGCATTCATGATATATTCCACATCTCGATGTTGAGACGCTACCACTCTGATTCCACGCATATTGATCAGGTTGAGGAGATTGAGGTTAGGCCAGATTTAACCTTCGAGGAAGAGCCAGTTCAAATTCTGGATCGCGATGTTAAGATCTTGAAAATTTGATCCGTCAGCAGTATCCTCATCTGTTCTGATCAAATAAATTTCATAGACGAAATTTTCTTTTAGGGGGTAGAGTTGTAACTCCCAAAAATTTAAATTTTATTTTTGCGAATGTGGGATACACAATGTGTATCTGTTTCAGTGGTTAAGTGTTCTTATTGTGTTTGAGAGGTCTTAAGTTCAAGTCATGCCTTTGGCAAATTTTGAGATTTTTCTGAATAAAGCCTTAACCTTGCGTAGTAGGCTTATGTTTAATTATTGTTAAGTTTTTATCAGAATGGGCCTGCTGGTCTGGTGGTTAAGTGGAGTGTTAGTATGCTAAAGGTCTTGAGTTCAAATCCTTACGCGAGCAAGGGAGTTTATTTTTGCTTGGTTTTCAGGAAGAGTTTTAGTAGAGTTAAAACTCTGAGAAGTGGGTTAGTGGATGAGTAAATTAAGGGATTTCGTGGTTGTTTCAAAAAAATTTTCCCTCTTTCGAAAATTCTCTTCCTTCCCTACCCTTGTCGTTTCTTTTTTTGTTTTCCTTGCTACAATCGTTCCTCTGTTGTGCAACCTTCATTTTTGTCTGTTCGGTAAGTGGAATAAGGTGGATTTGGTTCTTGTGTATTAACTTCTTATTTATGATGCTGTTAATGTTAATTAGGGGATTAATCGAGGACTCATGGTCGCAAGTTTGAGACTTAGTTGCATAGTAACGCTATTACTTGGTTGAAAGTAGAGTTTTTAGGAGTTTTGGGTCAATGTCTCGATTGGATTTCATTTACGTTTTGTTCTAACACTGAAATTAGGCGTTGGAATATCAATTTTTAGGTTCTGGAGTGATCGGGGTTGGTTTAGCATCGTTTTGATACCAAGTGTGTACCTAGGAATGCAGGCCACACAGGCGTGTGCGACACACGGGCTAGACTAAACTGGGTCATGTAAGCCACACGGGCGTGTGGGTCCATAAGGATAGTCCACACGAGTGTGTAGGAGTTTGGGCCAGGCCGTGTGATCCACATGGCCAATGCCAAATTGAGCCGTGTGGGCCACACAGACGTGTAGGCCCACACGGGCAGGCCACATGAGTATGTGAGTCAATTTTACCGAAATGACTTCTAAGGTTGCACGAGTCACCTAAGTTGTCTGTGAACCCACTGTAGGTTCGATAAGCATTATCTAGACCCTTAAATGTAGGATCTGAATGCATGTGATGCATGAATAATAATGCATGATTACTGGTTTATATATGTATACGTTTAACTGATGGTTACATAAAAGCATAGCATAATGTATGATTGCATTGCATCGGGTTGGGATGATGATATTTGGAGGAAGTGTACTGAAGGGCTCATAAGCCTAATATACTGGCAGCTCAGCTGCAAGTTATTGTTTATGTCGTATTCGGTAATATCTAGAGTGTAAGAATGGGTGGGTTGATTTAATCCCTACGTGAAGTGTATGGTTGGACGGAGATGGTGTGTAGAGGCTGGTTGGGTAGGATTTTGTACATATCTATACCGATACTGTAATGGGCTAAGGCCTATCTGCCACTGATACTAAAAAGGGCTAGGGTCCAGACTAAGTGTGATTGAATACTGGTTGCTTGTTTTCTGTGGGATTACACATTAAGTTTACATAAACTTGCCCTTTTGTTTAATGTGCACAGGTAATCCCCAAACTTGACGGATCTGTACAGCAGAGGACTCGACGGTGGCCACACGTATATTAAATTGTTTTTAATTTCAAATTGGTATCTATTTCTTAATTATTTTCTGGGTTATTTTTTTTACGTAAGTTGGACTTCTTGGACTGTTTGCTTAAATTTGGTTTTATTTATTTTCATGGATTATAACTGTTAGCAATAGGAAAAATTCGGTTTTCAAAACGAACAAATGATTTCTCTTAAACCAAGATTACTTAAATTGCTTTGCAGGGCTTCCGCAACGAGTAACCGTTTGAAATAATCAAATAAATAAATAAAACGTTTTTGAAACTAATGTGAGATAAAGAGAAAGTAATTAAGCTTAAACACCCTATCATGTGACATCGCCAGATTCGGTCATAACTTCTAGGCCGAGTTTGGGGTGTTACATGTATCAATTATTGATTTGAGTAAATTAGTTAATTTGATGAATTAACCAATGAGGGGATTAAATTGCAAAAATAGTAAAAGTTTAAGATAATTGTGCAAATTTAAAAAATAGAGGGGTATTAATTGTAAAATGGATTGGAAATGAAATATACTAATAAATCAGTAATTTTATATTTTAGATCAAGATCCCGTAAATACTCGTGGAAAAGGAAAAATAGCAGAATAGTCTCTGAACTTCTGCAATTACTACAATTCAGTCTAGGTAATTTCGTACGGTTAAAGTTTAACATTTGTATAAATTGATGATTGATATTATATATATGTTCTATTGTTCAAATTGAATTATTGTTGGAAATATATTATTAAATTTAGTACTCAGTTTGAATTGAACGCGAGATTTGAGTACATTCGTGATTTTGTGTATGACATGGGTTTGGAGTGGAGATGGTACTGAAAGGAGATATCGTCATTTTACCCAAGTAAATCAGGGTTCAACATTTATTGTGAACTCTCATGTTTTACTTTCTATTTGCCGTAATTGGTTGGATCAAGTCTCACAAGCTTTTGTTCAGCTCTTAAGAGCTTCTGTTGACGATGTACTTTTACTCGTAAGTCGTTCTTCGAATGAAAAATCTTGGTAAGGTAACTTGTTTAATGAATTTGAAAGACATGTTAGTTATTTTTGTATTGATTTGGGTATAGATGTATTTATCGATTGAAGTTATGAATGACAGGGAGTTCTCTTTGATGATTTTTATTGTTTGAATTATTATAGTTGGTTCGATAAGATTTATTGTTTAATTCTTCAAACTTACTATGATTTATTAAGCTTACTTGTGTTGTTTAATGTCATTGTAGATTTTCAAAAGGTTGGACGATCGGACCGGCACTCAAGTCACATTATCCAGTTTATCTTGGTAGTTTTTGAAACGTTTAATTCGGATTATATGGCATGTATAGGCTCTTGTGCTATTTTGGTTATTGTTTGGCTTATGTAAATTTTATGAATGATATTTTGTGTAAATAATAAATTTGCTAATGGTTTGAGAATAAGGTATAGTTGTTATGCTACTATGTGTAGCTTATATATATCTGAATTGTAGTGATTGTGGTAGCTTTGTTAGGTATATTGATTTGGTACTGCTTGAATCAGTTGATGATTTGAATTAATGTGTATTATGAGGTAAAGTTGTATATAATTGTGGTACCAATGAGGATACATTGGTTAGGCACATATTAGGTTGGTTTGAATGTGTTTTTCACCCGATTAATGTCATTTTGATTTGGTATTTTGGTTGGTATTTGAGTTTCTTAAGGTCTAAGCAATTTGAAATGGTAACTTATGTTCTAAGGTTCATTTTGGGGCTACACGGCCTGAGACACGGGCGTGTAACTCAGTTGTGTCCCTTGTAGGTTCAATGCATACAAGTCAGACTGTTACACGGCCTAACACACGGCCTGGCACACGGACGTGTGAGATCATTTCAAAGGGTACACGGCTTGGCACACGAGTGTGTGGCTTAGCTGTGTGACCCAAGTCAGTGAGATACACTGGTACAGATACGGGCTAGGACACGACCATATGTCCCTATTTCGAATGTCCACATGGCCTAAGACACAGGCGTGTGTCTCAGCCGTGTGAGTCACACGGCCTGGCCATACGACCGTGTGACCCCTTTAGTCTAAAATTTTTAACTTTTTTCCTAAAATTTTCAAATTTTCAAATTTTCAATTAAGGGAGATTATGGGTGTATTTGAATGAAATTTGATTATGTTTGTATTAATGTATGATTTGAATGGTGTAATATTCTATTTTTCGGTAATGCTTCGTAACCCTATTTTGGCAACGAATATTGGTTAGAGGTGTTACATTTAGATTAAGCTACAGTCAGATTTGACGAATTGGGAGGAACAAGTGCAAATTTTAGCTTAGGAAGTCAAAGAATTGCAAAATAAACGAGTTTTGTTAGTAAAAGCATTGTGGCATCGTCATGGTTTAGAAGAAGCTACTCGGGAAATAGAAGAATCAATGAGATTACAATATCCGAATCTATTTTCAGGTAACAATTTCAAGGATGAAATTTTTAAGAGGGGGGAGTTATAACAACACGATTTTCAGTGGTGATGAAATAGTGGTTTTGGGACCATAAATTTCTATCATGTCGACTTGTAATTATTATTTTTAGAATATTTATAGAGTTACGAAATTCGTATTAAAATTTAGTTTAGAAATATTAACATTTAGTTAGTTAATTAAAGAAAAAAAGGACTAAATTGAAAAAAATGTAAAACTTGCTAATTATAGCAATTAGGTGATGAAATTATATAATTATTAATTGAGGAAGGACTTAAATGATAATTAAGCACTAAATAAGATAGTGGGACAACAAATTGATGGAAAATGACAAAATAATGAAATTATAATGACAAACTTGTAATTTAGTTGAAATTAAAACAAAATTAAGTAAAAAGAAATAGGTTTGTTCTTCATTTTACATTGCCATAGTTGAAATTCATGGTTTTTCAAGCTAGGAGAATCGACCAAGCAAATTGTTATGCATGTGAGTGAATTTCTTACACATTTCTTGTAATTTTTACGTTTTTGAGATCATTGCAACTAGGTCTAGCTAGCCCATACCTTAATTTCTAATTCTGTTAAAAATTTTGGAAGTTGCCATTGTTGAATATTAGATTTTTTTTATGAATATTATGTATTTGGAACTTTGATTATGTTTGTATTAATGTATAATTTGAATGGTTTAATATTCTATTTGTCTGGTAATGCTCAGTAACGCTATTTTGGCGACGATACAGGTTAGAGGTGTTACATTTAGTGGTATCAGAACTACGGTTTAGTCGATTCTCGGACTAAATGTAGCGTGTGAAAGGTCTAAAATTACATGCCATATAAATTTGTGATAGTGTGATGTATTTGATCTGATCTAACCTTCGTTTTCTTATAGATTGTAAAGATGTCAGATGGATCTAATTGTGTTAATAATGATAAAGTTAACAGTAACGTGCCAACTTCTAATCATGGGACGAGTAGTAATGTCTCGATTCCTCTGGCTCAGGAACATGAGCTTAAAAATATGTTTTTTGAGTATATGAACTAGTGGTTCAACGAGTTTATGCAAGTGAAAAATTCAGCTCAATGGCCTCCACCACCTATTGTACCACATGTTATACCTCCGGTTGCACCTCCACCTCCTCCAGTGATTGAACCTAATAGACGTATTGCAATTGAGAAATTTAGAATGTAACGTCCCCTAACCCTATACCATCATTGGAACAGGGTTATGAGACATTACCAGCTAGTACAGTCCAATTCCGGTCATTAATTAAAATAAATATTCACACATGTCCTAGTTTTAAGATGTCATTTATTTAATGGGCCATCGCGATCCAATATGAACAGTAAATTCAATTCGGGACTAATTTAGAATCACTACGAATTTTTAGTAAATTTCAAAATTCATACTACATACCGTTGCCAACTATAATTTACTCATTTCATCAATACTTCTACAACCTAAATGACTCTTATAAAACATCCTAGGTATATGCCATTACCAATACTCAACATACTTTACCTCATTGAATTCGGGATCGGCCTGGGATGCTGATTCAACAGTCTAACCTTAACTTAACTCACATGCACGAAACAAACAAATGCACACTGAGTATGGTATACTCGGTGGTATTTCTATAATCCGAACATTTAATAATATAACAAATACTTAAGTTCATAATAACAATTACAATTATTCAATTATTTATTTCATAGATAAATTTCAACTACTTACCATGTAAATTTATTACAAATCATATAATAAACACAATAACATAATTGTTCAATTCTTAAATAAATCCATTATTATTTACTCCATTCTTTCACTTACTATTCGGTATAGCTTTCCTTAATTTATTCACAATTCAATATCATTAAACTATATTCAACTATACACTTATCAATCATATTCCATTTTAATTCATTTCAATAATGTACCAATTTCATTTATATCATATCAACTTACTATCCCTGATAGCTTTCACTATATACATACGATTCATATATTTCAAATCACATTTCAATTCATCAAGCGGCATCATATATCATCAATTCGAACTCCAATCATTTCATGAACCTTTGGTTCATATTTTCAATTTCATATCTAAATTTTCAATTCTCAATTCAATTTCTCGTTTCATTTCAATAGCTTGATCAATCAAATTTATTCGATTTATCTTTCACTTATTTACCCCTATTAACAAGACTCGGACCTTGGCGGATACACGGATCCAACCAATGACATTAGTTTGGCACCTAGTGCCTCATCGGGTAGTTCGAAGCAAAGTTGACACCCAGTGTCTCATCAGCCTAGCCGAAGAAAGTTGGTACCCAGTACCTTATCGAATCTATCCGAAGAAATATAATGACACCCAGTGTCTCATCGACTCAAGGTCGAAGTATCCCTAAACTTTTCCAATCCTATGGCATGCCAACTATATCCGACCTAGCCCGATATTGTTAATAGGGTATTTGATTCACTTTCTCGATTCAATAATTCTTTCATCAATTTACCATTCTGATAATCACATATATTCACCCATTTTCACAATTCATACAATTTCATTCAATTCAACAATATATTTCAATTATTCACATTAATTCATAATTCAATACAATTCAAATCACTTTTCAATATCAAATATTCAAATATCACAATATCATATTTTCATATCAATTTCATCATATTTCTAATCAATGTATTTTTCATATAACATTCATTCAATATTCAAATTTTTACATAAATCATATATATTATATAATTCAATCAATATAAATTCAATCAAAATAATTTCAATCAATATAAATTCAATAAATTTATCGCATACCAAAATCAATCCATTCCAATTGTAAAACATCATAATTCTAACACTAACAATTGCCATATGTATATAAATATAACAAATAATGACTAAGTTCGGATTATAGAAATACAAACCGTAGTTTCTGAGCTAACTCCCGTTGACTTTGTCTTGTCCTTTCTTAGCCGAGATTTCCGGTACCACATTGACTACGAAAGTAATACAATTCATAATCATTAATACATTACTAATTTATATCTTGAGTTACAAAATTCTAAATTAAGATCTACTAATTTATCCTGAAACTAGACTCACAAATCTTCTTACCATAAAATTTTCAGAATTTTTCGTTTAGCCATTAAGTACAGTTTATCATTTAAATTCACCCCTATTCTGCTGTCTGACAGTTTCGACCCTTTCTCACTAAAAATTAATTATCTCACAGTACAGAACTCGGATAATATTCCCGTTGATTTCTCCTGAAAATAGACACATTAGGGATTCTAAAACTATAACTTTAAGCCTCTAATTATTTTTATCCAATTTTTTGTGATTTTCCAAAGTCAGAACAGGGGAACCCAAATTCATTCTGACCTTGTCTCACAAAATTCATTATATCTCATAATTTACAATTCAATTACTTATACCGTTTCTTCTATAAGAAACTAGACTCAATAAGATTTAATTCCATATTTTATTCATTCTCTTCAATTTCTACAATTTTTGGTGATTTTTCAAACTTAGACTACTGCTGCTGTCCAAAATAATCTTAGTACAAAATGTTGATTTTCTACTTTTAATTTCAATTTAATCCTAACTAAATTCACTTACTTTTCTATCTTAATTCATACTTTATTTCTACTCAATTTTTAACCAAACTTAGACATAATTATCTATTTTTCATCATAAAATCATAATTTCGAAATTCTTTCAATTTAGTCCTTAAAGCATGAAACTTATGAATCACTTTACAATCCAATCCTTATTTCATTTCTAACTTGAATTTCTATCAATTTAGCCCTTAATTCATCTTCTTGTTCAACATGAACAATGTCTAATAATCTAATAACTTTCAAAATATCAACTTAACTTCATCTAAATCTTGTTCTAAAATTTCTAAAACATCAAAATTAAGTAAAAATGGCTAAATTGACATACCTATTAAAATTTAAAGCTTCAAAACCTTGATTTTCCCTTTTCTCCCTTTCTTTCTTTCTTTCCTTTCTTTCTCCCCTACTCTTCTTTGTTTCGTTTTGCTTTGTTTCTCTTTTTCATTTCTTTTATTTCATTTATTTCTTGTTTTTATTATTAAACTATTATAATATTTATTATTTATACATGTGTATATTTATTAATACACATGTATTTATTTATCACCTTACACTTGTCATAATTTTTATTTATTTATTTAATATAAAATATTATTAATATAATAAACTTTAATTATTATTATTTTACTTATATAATAAGTAAATACACATGTATAATACATGTGTACCATTTATATTTGTACACATTTAACTTATTTTAACCATACATTTGTCACCCCTTTTTGGCTTATTTGCTTCTTTAGTCCATTCACTTTTATTTATTCTATAATTAAACTTTCACTCTTTATTCAATTTAATCATTTTATCTAATTATCCTTAATTTAAGTTAATTCACTTCATTAAACTTTAAATTAATCACTCACTTAACTTCGTAAATATATATATTTTTTTAATAAATATTTACGAATCCATTTTTTAGAAACGGAGACCCGAAAATGTACTTTTTCGATAACTATAAAATTCGGGTCATTACATAGAAAGTGTGGTGCTGAAGAATTTTGGGGCAGATCAGAGGATGATCCGGTTAAAGCTGAGAACTAGCTTCAAAATATATTATGGGTTTTCGAAGAAATGGCCTGCTCTCCTAATGAATTTCTTAGATGTTTTGTTTCGTTATTAAAAGAGGAAGCATATAGTTAGTGGTCGATGATAGTAGAAGTGGTACCAAGGAAGAAAATTTTCTGAGACTTCTTTCAGAATGAGTTTAAAAAGAAATATGTCAGGAAAATGTATTTGGACAAGAAAAAGAGAGAATTTTTTGAGTTACGTTAGGGAAATAGATCAATAGCTGAATACAAGAGAGAATTTATAAATCTCAGTAAATATGCTTTAGAAATTGTGCCTACAAAAGATACAACGGGATAGACGGATTTGAGAATTTCATAAGAGAGATTCCTCCAAGTCGTTTTCTGCAGCACCAATGAAGAAGATTAAAGATGATTTTAGCCGAGCTAAATGTAACACCTCTGACCCCTATCCATTGCCAAAACAGGGTCACGGAGCATTATCGGAGTTTATAAATCAATTACAGAAAATTTCATATCATTTACTATTCATATCTAAAATCAATCATATCATCCCTTAAATGGGTCCTCGAGGCCCAAAATACATCTTAGAATCAAATCAAGACTAAACTGGAAACTCAGCAAATTTTTCGCGAAATTTCAAAAAAAATTTCTTAGGTGTAGGGTACACATGCCCGTATGGTCAGGCCGTGTGGCTCACATGGTCAGGTAACACGCCCGTGTCTTAAGTTGTGTGGGCATTCAATATGGGGCACACGGTCGTGTCCCAGCCCGTGTTCAAATTAGGGTAGCTACTGACTTGGGTCACACGGCCAAGCCACAAACCCGTGTGCTAGGCCGTGTGAAAAATAAATTTTACATTAATTAGGTGCAAGAGTTACATGGCCAAGACACATGCCCGTGTGCTAGGCTGTGTGGACACACGGCTGAGACACACGCCCGTGTCTCTGCCCGTGTGAAAATGCCTGGGCATTCTGTTTCTCAAATTTAAGGATACAGGGGACACAACCAAACTGCGCATAGTCATATGTCACACACGGTTGAGACACACACCCGTATGTCTACCCGTGTAGACGAATATATGTCATTTTTATGGCCACTTTTCTTACCCAAATTGTCTTCGACCTACATCAATACTTACATACATATATCAATCAATTCAAGACATTAAAACCAAGCCAATATTAACATTATATAATATATATGATCATATGTATTCAAACTTACCTTTTGTAAGACATATATGCTTTCCATAATTCAATCTAATCATACCAAGCACACATATATTAACCATATTATAACCTCAAATATATATATTCACTAAACATACCATCATTAGTCATTCCAATGGCTAGATTACAAGCAACCATTTATATGCCAACATTGGCCAAGTTAGCCTATACATGCCATTATACCAAAATAAGTTTTCTATTTATACCAAAACGAGCTGAAGGATAGTGTGATTGTGCTCCAACTGATTCCAGCCTTTACGAGCTTTCGAGCACTATAAAACAGAGAAAAGAGAATCGAGTAAGCATTTCAATTGCTTAGTAAGTTTGTATAACAAGAAATTAACTTACTAATCATATTCATTTAAAGTAAACATACAAACATGCGTCCAAAACATTGTGGCCAATGACCCAGACACATGCTCTCATCAAACAAGTTAGTCATGGAATTTACATGATTATCAAGAAAACAGAGATGAGCTCATCATGCATCCATTTCCAGGTATTTTAGGAATATTCAATATATAATTCATTTAATTCTCATATTTTCTCATATCAGGAATTTTGTCCTTTGAATCATTGAAATATCGATGGAGACTCAGGTAGTACACACAAGATGTACTTATCATTGATCCGTCAATTCATATATGGGGAAGCACACTCTCGAGCCTTATCATGGGAAGCTCACACAGAGCCATTTCGGGAAGCCCACAAAGAGCCTATCGGGAAGCTTATCCGGGCTATATAACGGGAAGCTCATAAGAGCCATAATCAGGAAGTTCACAAAGAACCATATCAGGAAGCTCACGAAGAGCCTATCGAGAAGCTCACAAAAAGTCATGTAACAGGAAGCTCCGGATAGCCATATATCGAGAAGTTTAAGCGAGCAGTACCGGGAAGCTCACAAAGAGCCAATTTAAGAGGAAGCTTACGGAGAGCCTATAATCGAGATGCTCATAAGAGCTGAGGTGTGTCCACAACAAACGTAGGATCACAACCTTTCGGGAAGCTCCAAAGAGCTATAATTGAAAGTTTGCAAGAACCATATAACAGAAAGCTCGAGAGGGCTAATAACAGGACACTCTTTTAAGCAGTGGTGTGTCTGCAACATATGCAAGACTACAACCAATACGGGAAACTTGCACACATTGATTTTCATTTGTCCAAACAGAACTTAACATTTGTGGGGCATTATCAAATATTCAATCAATTTCATATACATGGCAATAATATAATTCACATATACAACATTTAATTTAAACATATAAATGTACATAATTTAGTTACACGAACTTACCTCGATACTTGTTCGTTTTGAGAATCTACTAATCCGACATTTTTTGTTTTCCTCGATCCAATTCAGTGCTAGGTCTTTTTGGATCTATATAAATGAATTTAACATCAACTTAATCCATTTCATACTCAATTTAATTCAATTCACATCCTAGGAAAAATTATCATTTTGCCCCTATACTTTCAATCAATGATGATTTCGTCCCTGGGCTCAGAAAAATGAAATTTATGCAATTTAATCTTCATTCCAAGCTTGGAAATTTCATACATAATAATAGCAATCCCATGAATTGTAACACTCCTAACCCGTATCCGTCGTCGAAACAGGGTTACAGAGTGTTACCAGTACATACAAAACATTTACAGATTAATCAAAATATTACTATTCACTTTCTGAGATAATATATATATATAACGACCTTTATTTGGGCCCTCGAAGCCCAACATGAACATTAAAATCAAGTCGGAACTCAACTGATTTCTCATAAAATTTTTCGCTTAATTTTTAAAAAAATTTTTTTTACTTGTGAACAGTACCCACACGCCCGTGTGATTAGGCCGTGTGGATTCCACACGCCCGTGTCCTAAATTCGTGTTCCATATACGGCTGAGACACACGGCTGTGTCTCTTCCTGCGTGGTCAATATCTAAGCTATTTTCCAAGCCTTGGTCAACCTTAATCTCTTACACACTTATACAAAATCAAAAGCACATAACATAGTATTCATTTAATGATTAAACATTCTCAATTAAACTACAAACATAGCATTTGTATGTCATCATACACGTGTCTCTCATACTCATTTTACCTTGTTTATTATGGTACCACTTATACTTTTATACCATGATTATCATCCTACCAAATATTTTCAGCTTAATCATCAAGCATTCATATTTAAAGCAAGATCATATCTTTATAAAATACCACATTTCAGATGCGCAGAATAAAATACTTGCCTTAGACGTTTCAATCAAACTTAATACCCAACAAGCATCATATTGAAACTAGTCATATATATATACATGTCATGATATGTATCATTCTCATACTGTTTTCTTATAAACATATATCATTTATTTTCCTCCTCCTCCTCTCCATTCCACATTCTTAATGTATATAACA
Source organism: Gossypium longicalyx (assembly GCA_025698465.1). Classification (NCBI taxonomy): domain Eukaryota; kingdom Viridiplantae; phylum Streptophyta; class Magnoliopsida; order Malvales; family Malvaceae; genus Gossypium; species Gossypium longicalyx. Next base: position 20,848,182 of record CM047006.1, read on the forward strand.
TTCTTGTAAGTACGATTTCACAATTTACTTATTAATGCTCAGATCAAGCTGTTCACTCGAGTCATAGTCACTCAATTATTTATAATTCGAGCTACAAAGCTCCAAATTAAGATCCGTAAATTTTTCCTGAAACTAGACTCACATATCATTCCACCATAAAATTTTTAGAATTTTTGGTTTAGCAAATTAGTACAATTTATTCATTTAAGTTTCCCATATTTCACTATCTGACAGTTCTGACCTCTCTTCACTAAAAATTAATTATATCATAGTACAGAACTAGGATAATGTTCTTGTTGATTTCTATTGAAAATAGACTCATTAAGGATTCTAAGCATATAAATTTTAGCCTCTAATTAATTTTATCCAATTTTTGGTGATTTTCCAAATTCAAAACAGGGGAACCCGAATTCATTCTCACCTTGTCTCACAAAATTCATTATATCTCATAATTTACAACTCAATTGCTTACACCGTTTCTTCTATGAGAAACTAGACTCAATAAGGTTTAATTTCATATATTATTCATCCTCTAATTAGATTTTTAAAATTTATGGTGATTTTTCAAAGTTAACCTACTGCTGCTGTCCAAAGTTGTTTTAGTTCAAGATGTTTATTACCATTTTTCCTCTAAATTTCACAGGTCATACAATTCAGTCCTTGCTCAATTAGCTCATCTATTAAGCTAATTTTTCTAAATTAACATTTTATTTCATCATTCTAAACTATTACACAACCTTTGAAAATCATAATTTTAACACTAAACCTTAATTCACAACTTTTTTTCACAATTAGGTCCTAAAATCAATTTCTATTGAATTTACTTGATAAAATCATCAAACAACAAAATAAAAGCTTAAAATTCATTTTATTTCATCATAAACAGCCAACAATTATCAATGATAGCTTTTAATTTTGTCCATAAAATCAAAAACTAATGAATTAAACACTTGGACCTAATTGTAAAAGTCACAAAAATATAAAAATCTCAAAGAAAAGGGTAAGAATTGAACTCACATATGTCAAAGTATGAAAAACGAGCAGCTTTCAGACCTCCCATGGTTGTTTTTGCTGAAGAAAAATGATGATATCTCTAGATTTTTCAATTTTGTCTTGTTTTATATGTTTAATTTGCAAAATTTCCCATTTTGCCCTTGTTTCTCCTTTGCTGATTTTCTTGCCCAACCGTCCAGCCCATACAATTTGGGTCCAATTGCCTTTTAAATCCGTCCTTTTTAATCACTTAAACTATTTAATCACAATTTAATAAATTTTGCACTATTTTCAGTTTAGTCCTTTTTAATTAATTGACTAACCAAACGTTAAAATTTTCTAACTAAACTTTAATACTAACTTAATAACACTCCATAAATATTTATAAAAATATTTATGGCTCGGTTTATGAATCTAAGGTCTCAATACCTCGTTTTCCACCCAATTTACCTGATTAATTCTTTTAAAATCGCAAAATTCACTAATTAAAAATAATTCTTTTAAGTTCGCGCTTGGCTTATAATTATTATTTGTTAAAATTTCTAAACTTACTCGTAGAATTTAGTGATCTCGAATCACTGTTTCCGACACCATTGAAAAATTTGGCTGTTACATGAATTCTATAAAATTCAGAATTTTCCATGAATTTAACATCTTTTCAATTTAATTCCTAAATCATGTTTTCTTCAAAATTCTTTAATAAAACACTTTTAAATAACCATTAACACTTCAAATTCATCATCTAATAAATAAAATCATATAAAATCATCAATGGTAACTTCCAAAATTTTCAATAAAATAAAAAACCAAGGTAAATGTTACTTGGGCCTAATTGTATCAATCATAAAAACATAAAATTTTTAAGAAACGGGTGAGGATTTTACTTACGTGAAGCAAGAATTGAAAAAAAAGCTTAAACCCTTTTCAATGTTTATTTTTAGAGCTGAAAATGATAATGATTTCTCTAGAATTCTTTAATTTCTCATTTATTTCATTAAATTTGGCAAATATTCACTTCATTTTATCATCTTTTTAAGGCATATGTCACCCCAGCCACTTTCTTTTGGCATATTTATGCCGTAAGTCCCTCCTTATTTATTGATTAAGCTATTTAATCACTATTCTTTTAATTAATAAGTTTTGCTCCTTTTTTAATTTAGTTCTTTTTAACAAATTAGATGTGTAATCGGTAAAATTTCTTAACGAAATTTTCATACGAAATTCCTATCATACCATAGACTATAAAATAATATTAAAAATAAATTTTCTTTCGACCTCAGATTTGTGGTCTCGAAACCACTGTTCTGATTTTACCGAAAACGGACTGTTACACTACGTCAATATCTGAGCATTTGAATAAAACAAGATGATTCAATATGATTTTAGAGTATCTACTAGACTAGATGAAAGTGTGGGTAGTGTACGAAATGGTCTGAAGCCCAATCGTAGATATTACGAGAAATATCATCTTGACAAGTGTAGAGGTAAATCGGGCACCTGTTATAGATGTGGATTGACTGATCATTTTATTCGTTATTGTCGTAAATTGCCAATACAAAATGAAGATAAAAAAAGAAAAGCAAATGTTTACCTTTCAGAAAAGTAGACGTCTAAGCAAGAATAGTGCTACCAGGACTACTTGTACAGGAATAAAAGACACTCTCGTTCGGTCAGAGGCTAGAGCACTTGCTCGCACCTATGTCATTTAAGCCAGAGAGGAAGCTACTGCTCCAGATGTGATTGTTGGTATATTCTATCTCTTTAATGTTACTATATCTGCATTGATTGACCCTGGGTCACTCATTCTTATCTTTGCACTGCATTAGTAACGGAAAATAAGTTACCTGTTGAATTTACTAATTATGATATTCAAGTTACTAACCCACTAGGTCAGAGTGTGATAGTTAACTTAATTTGTCGTAATTGTCCACTGAAAGTTAGGGGCTGTGAATTCCTTGTTGATTTGATGTTGTTACCTTTTTGAGAATTTGATGTTATTTTGGGTATGGATTGGTTATCTTTGCATGATGCTGTGGTAAACTGTAGACAAAAACAGATTGATTTGAAATGTCAGACAGGAAAGATGATTTCAATTGAGTTTGAGAGTCTGAAAGATGTTGTTAGAATTATTTCAGCTTTTACTGCTTAGAGATTGATTCGAAAAGGTAACGAAGCATTTCTAGCATATATCCTTGATATCCAAGATTCAGAATCGAAACTAGATGAGTTAATAGTTGTTAGTGAGTTCGTTGATGTATTTCCTAAAGAGTTTTCGGGATTACATTTTAATCGTGAAGTTGAGTTTGTGATTAATTTGATACCTGGAATTGCACCGATATCGATATCACCGTATCTTATGGCACCAGTTAAACTAAAAGAATTGAAAGCATAGTTGCAAGAGTTATTAGATCGAGGGTTTATTCGACCAAGCATATCTCCCTAAGGTGCCCCTGTATTGTTTGCGAAAAAGAAAGACGGCTCTTTGAGATTGTGTATAGACTACAGACAGTTGAACAAAGTCACGATAAAAAGTAAATACCCTTTGCCACGTATCACCGATTTGTTTGATCAATTAAATTAGGAAATAAATTTGGATTTTGTAAACAGTGATTATAAATCTTATCCCTAGACTCATTTCGCCAACTATCCACAAACACGACTCCAACCCAGCATACACTTTTTGACTTGAAATCGAGTTAACTTTAAGGGAAGGGTTGTCAAATCCCAATACTTAGGAAAAATTTAAATACCGATTGGAAGGATTTTTAGTACGGATATTTATCTCACGATTCTTGATCGGAAAGAATATCGGCCTAAAGCTAAGTTGGTATTTAGTGAAGCATGAAATTATTCATGCCTTGGCTGGTTATGGAGTTGATTTGAATAAAAATGGTAGAAATTTGGAAGGGAAGGGACTTGGAAATTAAACAGATTTTTTCAAAAACAAGGAAAATGAAATGGAATCGTAGACATATGAAATTGGAAAGAAAGGAATAATTATTATTTAATTCCAAAATGAAATCAAATGTCAAGTGTATCTTTCAAGCTATCTTAAAGCCCTATATCACTTACTAACCACCCAACACATAATTAAAATTTAATAAAAAATAAAATTAGATTTTTGTTTTCTAATTTTAGTTTTTATAAAGTCAAAAGAAATCTGATGAGTCCTTGGCTATTTCCACATTTTTTATTCGGCCCCACTTTATTGATTGTGTTGTAAGTTGGTCCTTTTCTGTTCATTTTTAACTCACAGCATCCCAGTTGCATCCTTGACAATATTAAAACATAAAATCACTAATTCAAGAGGGATCAATTCAAGAATTAACTGATTAAAAACAAAAAAAAATCATGCAAATTTAACATGTTATCATTTACTAATATTTATGAGACTTTACCAAAATTTCTATGATTTTACCAATATTTTCAAAATTTCTAAACCCCATTTCCCATACCAAGTCTTGACAATTACCAAAATTTCTATTGTCTTACCAATATATCTAACAATTTACCAAAAATTCTAAAGATTTACCAAAATGTCTGATGAGTTACCAAAATTTCTATCGTTTTACTAATATTTATAAGAATTTACCAATATTTTTAAATTTTCTAAACCCTATGCCAAGTCTTAAAAATTACCAAAATTTTTATGACTTTACCAAAATATCCATCGATTTACCAAAATTTCTAATGATTTACCAATATATCTAATGACTTGCTAACATTTCTAAGGATTTATAAAAATATCTATCAATTTTCGAGTAAATCTATCGGTTTACTAAAATATCTAACGACTTAACAATATATATCTAACGGTTTATCAATATTTTAAAGGAATTATAAAAATATCTAACAATTTACCAAAATTTCTAAAGATTTATCAAGATATCTAACAATTTACCAAAATTTCTAATGTTTTACCGAAATATCAAATGATTTATCAAAATTTCTAATGTTTTACTAAACTTTCTATCAATTTACCAATATTTAGGAGACTTTACCAAAATTTCCAAGTTTTTACAAATATTTCCAAATTTTCTAAACCTTATACCAAGTCTTAAAAATTACTAAAATTTCTATGACTTTACCAAAATATCTAAGGACTTATTAATATATTTAACGATTTATTAATGTATCTAATGGTTTATCAAAATTTTTAAGAATTTAGCAAAATATTGACCATTTTTCAATATTTCCAAAAATTTACCAATATATCTAATCATTTACTAAAATATTTTACGATGTATCAAAATTTCTATTCATTTATCAACATTTATGAGACTTTACCAAAATTTATAAGATATTACCAATATTTCTGAAAATTTTAACCCTATACCAAGTCTTAACAATTACTAAAATTCTTGACTTCACCAAAATTTCTAATGATTTTATCAAAATTTATATGAATTTATCAATATTTCTTCGGATTACCAAAATATCTAGAAATTTTATCAATATTTCTATGGACTTACCAACATTTATATGAATTTATAAAAATATCTAACATTTTACCACAATTCTTAAAACTAAACCCTTAACCTTTTTGTTTAACCCCCAACCAAAATATCTAGAGACTTTTTATTTATTTATTTAGGAGCCCATAGTAGAACTACTCACTACATTCAGCAGCTTTCCTGCTAATAATGGCGCGGGCAGCCCTTTTTCTTCTGTAATCAATTTTCACTTAAAAAATATTTGAAAAAAACCGCTGGTCGTACGTGGTCGTTTAAGGTTGAGCATAAATCATGTGGAGCAACCTTTACGGAAACGGGGCCGAAAAAAGAAAGCCCATTGAGAAATGCAGATTCCAGTCGAGAGAAAAACTGAAAGAAATTGAAGTTTTGTAACCCTTTATTTGGTCGTACACAAGAAAGGGGGGAAAAACGTTAAACCCTAGAAATTGTTAGAGTGAAATTAAATTTGTGTTTGTTTGGGTGAAGAATAATGAGTGAAAGGCAAGAGCTTCAACCCGATCCGCAGATTCAATCGCCCCAGGGTTCATCAAGAGATGACATGATTTCCTGGGTGGTGGCGTTAGAGACGGCTTTGCTCCCCTGCTTGCCAGCCAGAGAGCTTCAAGCTATCGACCGTTCTCCGCACCCTTCTCATCAGAGTCAGTTGCCTTCTCTTTTTCATCCCCCCCCCCCAATTTACTTTCGATATTTGTTCCTAGTCAAAGAGATACTGCATCAATTAATGAAATATATAGATAGATGCCCTAAATTGAAGTTTTCAGTGTTCTAGAGTATCCCATTTCCGATGCTTGGTTCCTCCTTTTTCTTTTTTCTTTTGAAGGGTGTTTACATTTGTAATTTCTGTAGTTGATGTGGAGAGACATGCTAGAGATTTCATGGAAGCTGCCAAGAAGCTTCAGTTATATTTCCTTGGCTTGCAACGCGAGGATCAGCCAACCAAGGCTGAAATGCTCAGAAAAGTAAACCCATTAAACTTCTACTACTATAGATGATTGATGTGCGTAATTTATTGATGAATCCTCCGTAAAGAACCCTAATTTGACGTTATAACAGGAGATTGCAACAATGGAAGAAGAGTTGAAAACGAAGACGGAGATGATGAAGAATCAGGAGAGACTGATCCAGGGATGGAGGAAGGATTTGAGTGACCAACTGGACCAACACACTACTGAACTGGAGAGAGTATAGTTGATTGGCGATACTTGTGTGCTAATAATCTCTGGGGTTATATTTTGTTTGAGATTGATCTTAGGGTCTAGCTTTACCACCAGTCATCATGTTGCTTTGTACTGGCAGTGAAGCATTATATCTACTGCTTGTGTAACTGCAGAAAGCACAATTAATACAATCCTTCCATATACTAATTTTGCCCATGTGAGTTATACTTGATATAATCATATTTGGATCTAGGAGTAGGATTGCATAATTTGATTTCTGTTCGTTAGATTAAAGAGTAATTTTAAATGTAATGATCAATTTACTTTTTAATTTAATATATAAAAATTAATTTATTTATTTTTTTAAGTACAGATGGCAAAATACAATTCACTAAGCATATGATTGAGCGTGGAACTCTTTGTTTCAGTGATGCAACTAAAGAAATGAAGTTGATTTTATCTGCTTTGGCAGGAAAATGGAGCACCAAACAGCACAAGTCTGTATGTATACAAAGATAAATTCCAAAGTCAAATCAAAAGCTTAAAATATGAACTAAAAACGAGGTAAGCATAAAAAAGACAAGTAGAAAAGAGAAATTGTTGCAGAACATAAACTGATCAACAATCTACAATTACAATTCTCAAGTTCTAGTTAAAGATAATATATCACAAAAACAGCTATTAGATTTGAATGGCAATTGGCATCTAATTGGCCACCCATATACTCGGCCCTTCTTCTCAAGTTGGAAGCAACATAAAAGGACCCTTTGGCTCTTTTTTCATCTACTTCTTTGCGTAAGTAATCAACATCTGGTTTTGCTGTATCTTGAAACCTTGCAGTGCCTGCATAGCGACGGTTGATTGCATCTCATTTTCATACTCGACAAAGGCTATACCTGGTTTTGTTTCCACTGTTCTGACATCCTTTAAACCGGGGTATTGATTGAAGAGCATTTGCAGCATCATTGTGGTTGCATCATGAGGAAGATTCTGAACAAAAAGGATGTTATTTGGTGGTGCAGGAGCTTCTGGAACAATTGGTCTAGCACCCAGGTAGGGTAATTGTGATAGCTGTAACATTTCAGAGAAAAGATAGGAGCAAATAATGAGAAACATATACAGGCCTAATCTTAAGCAAAAGGACCAGTTTCATTCAATTACAATTCAAAAGTATCCAAGCTTTGACCATCATGCTGTGGACCACCACGAATCTCGTAGGGTCTAATGTTAAAGAATGGTCAAGTTCAATTAGCATCAGACTTTCATGAGAGCAAATAAATATGCAATAAGTCTTCAACACAGCAAAGCACAGACAAATTCCATGTTGTATCAACAAAAGATGCTCTCGTCAACTCTTTTGACTAGCATAAGGTTTGCAGCAACTAGATTTAAGCAGCTCAAAAGTTAAAAATGTGGCCACAGGCTGAAATATATAACCTTCTAAATAATCCATATTAATATCATAATTGCAAGATTAAACAAAGTTCATTTCAACCAGAGTCCATAGAGAGGAAAAAGAGAGTTAATCCATGATAAGATACTATATTTCGTATCACTTACAGGAGGTGTTGCACCATAAGCACCCGCATAAGCTGGATTCAAACCTGCTGACGCTTGATTAGGATCAAGTTGCTCTTTCCGTTTTTTCCCTCCTACATTGAGAGACAACATATACAAATCTCAAGAGACGAACAGGAAAGAGCAAAACAGATAAGACAGTATGCCAAGTATGTCAAACTAAGCAACATGACAGTGAATAAGAGAGAAATAACTCGTGTTTAGTACAAAACATCTAACATAAGCATCCCAACTTTTATTCTCCATCAACACCTTGATGTACACTACCTCGAAAATGAGTTTATAGGAGACAATGAGAACCCAACAAATTACATTAGTAGTGGGGTGAAAGAAAAGAAAAGTGAGAAGTGGTAGACAGTGAGGTTTACTTCGACATTAAGGCATCTAAATGTGCAATCTAAAACGATTCAACAGTAAACATATTTGCTAGGAATATCTCAATAGACTGTTGTGCAAAGCTCCAAGCAGGATCCTAAAAGACTCAAAACTTCAAGATCCAAGTAAAATAATAGATGAAATAACCAATTACCAACAACAGTGGCAATACTGATTGAAAGTACAAATATAAACAAACCACATACAACAACAATAATGTTTGCTAAACTGTTAGCTTTTACAACAGAAGATGAGGGATAAAGAGGAATGTACCCTTTTCTTCATGCCTCTTCCGCTTCTCTCGGGGTACAAAAGTGCCATCTGCTTTTGCTATTATATCTGATTTAGTCTTTGCATATTGTATTCTCTGCAAATATTTAAACATTGTTTTCATTAGTTATTAGTAGCATATAACACCTTATGGCAGTACAGAACATGGTTTATAATCAAAATATCAAGACAATCCAAATATATCTTCATAATACACTTCAAATGCAAATTGAGAAATTAAAAGCTAACTTCAGTCAATTGTTGCATTCTCCATTAATGATAGTACCCGATGAAATTAAAATCTAACCATTCATGTAAAAAATAAAAGGATACTAAACTAATATCAGTTGAAAAACAAGAGAAACAAAGATATAAACATAAACCCAGTTTTAAAAAAGTCCTGAAATTATAGAAATTTATTGAATCATACGCAAAAATACATATACCATTTCCTTGTCGTAGAAGGGAAAGCCTTGCATTCGCCTAAGAGCATTGGTAGCGGAGCTAACATCCTCGAAAATAACCCAAGCTTGACCTTTGTGTTTCAAAGTCTTGAATGCTAACACATCTAGTATCTTCCCGAATTGTGAAAACACAGCGTGCAATGACTTCTTCAACTCTGCAAAAATCATTCGAGAAAAAAATTAGGGAAAAAGATAAGCAATGCAAGCCTTTTCTTGGGGGGGGGGGGAATTTAGAGAGTTGAAATAAGTACGGTCGATTTTGATCTTCTCGTTGAGATTGTTGATGTATAGTGTCATATTTGGAGGAATTTCGTCTGCCTGACTAATCTCAGCCATTGTTTTCCCCTGGCTCTGGCTCTAAAGCTAAAGCAAAAGGAAGTGAATCAGTGATGGAGATGAGTGAAATGGGGTTTAGGATTCAGGGTTTTATGGGTAAATGCCCTAATTGGATTTGCAGATCAGTCGATGGGGAAAGCCGAAAAGGTCGAGACCTCGGCGCAGATATTGATTCGGGATGGGTCACCTTTGGGCCGAGGTTGTCCATGAGTTCTTTTTCAGGGCCCTCCCGTTAAATCCAAAACTGAATCTTTAAATTTCCGGTACAATTGGAAATCATATTGATTAAATTAGCCATATATGTAAATAAAAAAATGTTAATTGGCTAAATAGGCCCTTTTTTGAAAATTTAGAGAAATAGTCTATTTTTGTAAAGAGAGTGTGAAAGCACATCTAGCTGGGCACCTTTTCAGACACTCTCTCATTGACCCTTGAATATTTTTAAGGTTTTGTTAGGGATTGTTTTTAGGGTTATTGTTTTTGGGTTTAAGTATTTAGGGTTTTTTATTATTTAGGATTTTGAATGTGACACCGTGAAAGTTATAGATAGATTTGATGGGCCAATGATGCGATAACATGTCTCAAAACACATACATTTTATATGTCGTGTCGGGATGAGACCATTACCTTAGAAACCCATCTTGTGGAAGTCGAGTTTTAGGGTGACATACAGTCACGGGTCGAAGTCTAAGTAGAGGTCCCATTTGACAATTGTTATGTGGTCACAGATTTGAGTATAATTGGGGCCCAGTTGACGGTCGTTATACAGTCACGAGTTCAAACTTTTTGGATACCCGAAGATGATGCCTTATATATACTATACGTAAGATTGAGACTAGAGGTGTGCATGGGCCGGACGGTCCGGCCCAGCCCGAAGGCCCGCCCTAAAAATGGGAGGGTTTGGGTAAAAATATAGGCCCGAAAAATGGGCTTGGGCAAAAAACGAGGCCCGTTTAGAAAATGGGCCGGGCCTCGGGCAAGATTTTTTTTAACTTTTTAAATTTTTTTAAAATTTTTTTTATTTTAAATTTTAAGTAACTTTAGTTTTTTTTACTTTACTTTTTTTTTTGTTGTTTTTAATGTTATTTTGATATTGTAAAATTTTTGTTATTAATATAATTTAGTTCTTAATTTAGTTCTAATTTGTTTCAATTTTTTAATTTTAATATAATTACTTTTTATTATATTTTTAATTTATGTATTATTTTAAGAATTATTTTAGTCCCATTTTTTATTTTTTTATTTTTTTGTTTTAATATTTGTTTTTATGTTTTAAATGCATTTGATTTATTATATTTTAAAATTTTTATTTAATAAAAAAAAGTAAAATTTTTTTTAATATGGCCGGGCCAGGCCGGGCTCCGGCCTATCATTTTTTTCTCGGGCCGGGCTTGGACAAAATTCTAGGCCCATATTTCGGGCCGGGCCGGGCCTTGAAAACGGGCTAAAATTTTTTATGGGCCCGGCCTGGCCCGGCCCATGCACACCTCTAATTGAGACCATAATCATAGGGAAAAACGATTTAATTAACAAAAAACTTTCCACATCCAGGCAGCCAGTATCTTTAACCTTTCATTCTTATTTGATGGTTGACACTGGTGTAGATGTAAGAGGACTCTCAGGAGGAGAGTGAATATTTTGGTGTAATAGAGATCAAACACATGTCGACGCGATAACGATTGTAGTTATTAATGAGTTGCTTTAAAACAACAACAATTGTCATTCCGAAAGGAGCATCACCTTTGCTCCATCATCATAGTCGCTACCCTTCTAAGAGTCCTCTTGCATACATGACGGTGTTGGCCTATGGATAAAAGGAAGGTTAAAGATACCGACTGCTTGAAAATGGAGAAAAACATTATGCAGATTATAGCAGGAAGCCCCTCAGGTTTTTCCCATGATTATGCCCTCAAACTTATGTATGGTATTTATAAGGCAACATCTCTAGGTACCCAAAAAGTTTGAACTTGTGTCCGCATAACGTCCATTAACTGGCTCCCTAGTTATACTTCGATCCATGACCGTATAATGACCGTCGATCAGGACCTCTACGTAGACTTTGACTCATGATTGTATAAAGCACCTTCACCTTAGAACCCGACTTCCATAGGATAGGTTTCTAAGGTAATAGTCCCATCTCGACGCGATATATGAAATGTATGTGTCTTGGAGTGATATTGCATCGCTAATGACTAAAGAATACCTCAAACATGGACAAAATTTTTTGAAAAAAAATTGAACATTGAAGCAAAAAGAAAATTGAGAGAGAGAAATATTGTAAAGTGAAGGGATGATAGGTGGGAGAGATAATAGGTTTAGGGATGATGGAGTATGGAGGGAGAGCCCCTCTTTTATAGACGTGGGGGAGGGTTGAGATTGAAAAGAAAAAAAATCCATGCTTAAAAACTCGTCTCAGAAGAGGCGTTTTCATCAAATATCAAACAGAAGTGCCTCAAATATTACCTGGGATTCCCTGGCTCAAGGCATCTTGGCAGGCTTTAGAAGGGTGGTGGATAGAAAATGCATCCAGTTGGGCAAGCTTTCCTGCTGACATGTTAGGGAAAACTAGGCGCGCTTTCCAATGAATACAAATAAAGCGCGTCCAACTGGGTACGTTTTCTCTAACATGTCAGCAGGAAAGCTTACTTAGCTGAACGCACTTTCTATCCACCACCTTTCTAAAGCCTAACAAGATGCCCTACCATCAGGAGTCCCAGGTAAGTTTTCAAGCATAGAAGACCCTTTAATTATTATTATTCGATGCAAATGCATCTACTGAAATGTATTTTCAAGCACATCTGAAGCTTTCATTATTATTATTCAATGAAAATGCGTATTCTGAAATGCGTTTTCAAGTACTCTTCCCTCCCTCCTCGTTCTTTTTTGCTATTAAACTACCAAAGTATTCAATACTGAAACATAAGCAAATTCGTTCTTTTTTGAAGAGTTGCATTGTGAGTGTCATCTCTATTTCTTTAGACAACCATCTGAATAGTTTTTTGTTCTAAATATTTAATTCGTTTTAAATTGAAATGAGTTGACGAGTGAAATCCGTAATTTATTAAGACGGTTAAATTTACAATACAAATGTTGTGGTCGTATTTGTAGGAGCCCAGCTCGTGAACTTGACTTTCAATCGTAGCATTTATTTGCGTGAGCTACGAACAAGAGTTAGTAGGAAAGTTGGAGGTTCAAACCGAGGAAGAATTTCTAGTTTGAAATGTAGATATCTGACCTCATTGGACCCTTTTAAGTATGAGCTATTTGAAATGTAGACAACACTTTTGTAAATGAGCGATATTTTCCTCCCTAGTCATTTTGAACATCTTTATGTGACAACCAAACTGTACTTCAACAAATTTCTTAAAATGGATGAAAAACCTCAAGGCTTCTGACTTATTCTTGAGAAAATAGAACCAAGTATACCTACTGTACATATCAACAAAGGAAATGTAATACGGAAATTCATCTTATTTTGTTTGGGCCGACCCCCATAAATATAAGATTACTAATTCACAAAGAAATAAATAAACTGTTCGAGAAGGAAAAAAAGTTACCTTATGAGCTTTGCCTAATTGACATGCTGAACAAACTTATGACAACTTAGTTTTATTGAAAACAACATTACAGTTTTGCAACACTTGAGTGAGTACTTTAGTACAAGGATGGCTAAGTCTTTTATGCCACAACTCTACAACATTGTCTACTTTAACATTATACACATGCTTTGAAATAGAAGAGTCACAAGAGATACATAAACCTCCAAAAGAAGTGTGTGTTGTAAACGAAGTGTCAAACCTATACAGCCCTTTATGCATGTGGCCCACTAGTAAAGTGACCCTTTTTCTGTATGTCCTTCACAAAACAATGGAAATGATGGAACTTAAAATAAACCCTATTGTCTTTTGCAAATTGCCCAACTGACATTAGGTTCTTACAAAGATTTGGCACATCAAGAATAGTTTTTAGTTGTAAGACCTTAGAACCAGCAATTAGAGCAAAAGAACCTATATGAGCAATAGGAACATAATCACCATTTCCCATAGACACTTTACTTGTACCTGTATATAGCGATGTAGTTATGGGAGTTGATGTGACCGTAGCTATATGATTTGTTACTCTTAAGTCTGGATACCAAGCTTGATCATTGCTTTCGTTGGAGTGACCTCATAGACTATTGATTTGAGAATGAGGCTGCTATGTGACTGGTCAATAGAACCACAACAATGTCACAGATTGAAACAATGTGACATTTGACTAGAACAGTTTTGACTATTGAGATGATGATAGTTGACTAACATTGAAGACCCCTGGTTAACATCAGACACCTTAGAGAAATCTTCATCAAATCTATAGTAGCATGTTTGCACAAGATGGCCAACCTTGCCACACAACTGACGTTGAGGTCGAGAACGAGAGAATCAACTTCCATGCTTCTTACCATGATAAGAGCCTCTATTTCCTCTAGAACTTTTTTTAAAACCCTAATTATAAGTCTTAGAATAGCCATTCAATGATGCTTGCTTTGAGTGAACACCACCATCACCTTTCTGTTGACTCACTAAATTGGCTTGCATAGGAACATCAGAAACCAACTCTAATGGTCATGAAACTAACTAAAAATACGACAAAGTATTTATACTAAAAATATTAAAATAAATATTTCCCAACAAATTGAAATTAAATTAAAAAAAATATTTATACTTAAATAACACTAAAATAGATGTAACTTAGCAAACAGATGTCTCTAAAATAATAGCAAAACTAACAATAGAATAATAATTATACAATATCCAAACGACAAAATAGTAATAATATAATAGTAAAATGACAGCAAAACAACAACAAAACAATAGAAACAATAGCAAAACAGTGAAAACAATAGCAAAACACAACAACAATTTTTTTTTTTTTTTTGCAAATTCGATCCGGGCCTTAACCAAAAAAACTTACCTTAGGCCCACCCGTTTAGAAAACAAGTCTCATTTTTTACCTAAACTCATTTTTTCGAATTTATATTTTTTTTCTCAAACTCCCACTTTTTGGGTTGAGTCACCATGATTAGATCTATATGTATAATAAAATTTAAATTATTTAAAACCATTTGATATTAAAAAATAAATAAAGTTATATTTATGATAATAAAATTTATATATTTATTAACTTACTGTATTTTTTGACACGAAGTTTGACGCAGAAATTGAATTTGTTTTCATACAATAACCTTCAGCTCATAAAAGAGAAATTTGTGCTTTTGTTGGACTTGAATTTGCTCCCAAAGTTTAGTAAAAAAAAAAAACACGGTTATACTGGGAAACCACCTTAGTACTAGGGGTGTTTAATCAGTTAACCGACCTGAATTACTATTAATTGAATTAACTGACTTTTTTTAACACTTAACCGTTAATTAAACCGATTTTTTTTCAAAAAAAATTAATCGAACCGAACTTTTTCGATTAATTCTGTCAGTTAACCGATATTTATATATATATTTTTTAAATTTTTAGTTAAAACAAATATAAAACATATAAAAATTTAACCAAATTAATCGACCGATTAATTTATATTTTTAAAAAATTAACCGAATCGACCGACCCTCAACCGAATTAATTCGGTTAACAGACTGATTAATCGAATTAATTCGATTTTACCTGAAATTTGCACACCCCTACTTAGCAATGCAGTGAGAATATTTGACCACATCTCATTATTAGTTATCCAAACATATAGGCAGTGCAATGAAAAAAGATATTTTGTCAATATTTCATCTCACCATCAGTATTTTTACATCCAAAAGGATGGTGACAAAATATTTACATTCAAGTCTTCGGTTAATATCGATTTAAAATTTAATCTCAATCTTATATTATGTGTTTATAATGTTTATTATAAGTTCATTTTTTTAATGTAATAATGATCTGAATCTAAATTATTTCTAAAAAAATTGAGAAAGTATACATTAGATTCTTCGGAAGATATATTTTCATATTGAGATTGTTGAAGATTAATTCATATATGCAACGAGAAAATAAAGTAAAAGTAGAGAATATCAAACACACAAATATTTACATAAAAAAATTCAAAAAAGGATAAAAAACCACATACAAAAAAGACTTCATTAAATGAGTAAAAACCGAAAAAGTACAAAATGGAGATAATTTCAACAAATAGTCCTCAATCCTAAAAGAACAAAAGACTCTAGCTAAAACCCGAAATTTTTCAAAACTTATAAAACTCTCTCAATCTTAAGAATGATGATTATTATTCTAGGTTACAACAACCCTTTTATACGCTAAATTCATAGATTAAATGTAACTAAAATAATCTATACTAATCAAACTTTAACTGGAAAATAATAGCAGAGTTTAACTAAGAGAAGAAAACCCGATTGAATTAGAGAATACATCACATGCGCCTCTTTGGGATGCCGTTCTTCATGCCCTTGGGACGTTGTGGTCATCTTGTCACGATATCGACTCTTTCTCATAAATACGAGGTGCACTCTATAAATATCAATCTTTTTGAGGTTAATTTCGTAAAAACATTTTTATATGACCTAATGATGTCATGTAGACATTTATAGGTGGGCAAAATTTGTCCACTGATATATTAGTACTAATAAAGGAGATCAAATAGTAGGTTCAACAACTGCATATATATATATATATATATATATTGTCTTTTTAACCGAAAAAATGGTACTCAACTCGGTTCATCTTCCTAAATATATATTTTTATATTGAACAAAAAATTATACACTTATTAAATGATTTATTAAAAAGGAGAGATGGTAGATTAAATTGTGCTTACAAAACGCATGCTGTAGTTACACCTAATGTTTAAATGGAAATTAGTTTCAAATGGATAGCAAATTTGAGAGTACTACACATCACGTAACTGAATCCAATTCCTACCTAAACTATTTCCGGCTGAGTAAAAATAACTTAAAACTTGCATGCATGATTGATTGCCAATATCAGCTCACCTACACCAAGAAAATTAGTTTCCCATTGGTGTCCATATCATCCTAAAACAGTAACATCTCAAGCCATTTTTCATTGGAACTTATGAGTTATTGTTCATCCTCAATAATAATATTTACAAAAATAAAATGGTACATTTGATGATTTTTCTTTTTTCTTTTTGTTGTTTTAGTATGTAAAAGTACCATGGTGTTAGTATAGTAGTAGCTGAGTAATTAGTTAAAGTAGTTAGCCAGTTAGAGAGCAGTTAAAGAAGTTAGTTTGTTAGCAACTAGCTTAGCAGCCATTAGTATCTTGCATAAATACAAACTCATGTGATAATATTCTAGAACGACATATTTTTATGTGCTAATTGCATGTTTATTTTGAGTATGACCCTACTAATTTGAGCTATTTATCATCTTTTATCTTTTAGGGATTAAATTGGAGGCAAAAGGGAATTTGAGGGCTAAAGGCGTGAATTTGAAGTTGAATTGGGCCAACATGCGAAGTAGGAGAGAAGTGGTGCCAAAAATGCAAAGTGTGGAAGATTTTGGGAGCAAACGTGCAAAAGAAGAGATTTTATAGCACAAGATTCTATTTAATGTTTAATTATATTATGATAATTATTAAGAATTATTATTTAGATTTAAATTTAGGATTTATTTTCATTTATCTTTAATTATCTTTATTTATTTGTATTTATCTTTTAGAATTTAATTAGGAATAGGCTAGGTTTCTTAGTACTATAAATAGGGGATAGAGTGACACAAATTGGGGGAACCTTTTTCTGTAAACACTGTCTCCCTCATAAGTTTAGCCTTTTTGTTCTTTCTATATTTTCTTCAATAAAAATTCTATTTTCATTATACTTATTTCTTTTTCCCCAAAAATCATGAGCCACTAAATTTATCTAGCCGAAGGTTGTTAAAGTTCCCCAAAAAGGGTTCATACGGCTTAGAAACTGTACTTAGCCTTCTTGATGAATATTCATCGTTTCTCCGCATCGGGGCTGACGCTTCCGTCCATGTCCCTTAAAAGGTGATCTTTTCAACGTATGCAAAGGCGACCGCTTTGTATGTTTTGGGAAGGTTGCACAGTCGGTTCGTCAGCTTACTACGTCAGAGGATGGCGAGCCCAAGAGACAAAATGGCGTGAGATTCGCCATTGAGAAGTGATGATCTAGCATAAGATGATTCCATAAAAGCGATTGTTGGCTAGCGTCAAGTTCCGCTAAATTGTAAGTCTAAATTCTTGGAGTTGGTGGTCGTAGGCGTCCTCTTCCACTATAACTGGCTTATTCTGTTGAGAAGGATCACCTAAAAACTGAGGATTGAACCCAAGGCAGATTGAGACAATTGGAGGCTGGAATCTCTCCATAAGAACACATTTTCCTCAATTCTATTTATTTCTATTATTTTAATTTTAATTTTCAGAAATTCAATCAAAACTTTTAATTATGTTTCTATTTTATTTTTTTTCTAGATCAAAATTTTTAATTCTGTTTTTTTTTATATTTTTTCCCCAGGTACGCAAGTTTTCTTGGGCATGATTCTGACCAGGATTTCAAGGAACAAGCAATTGTGCAAATCCGGTCCCTGAGGATTTGACCCTACTTCCCTTATACTATTATTTTTATTATTTTCAATATTTTATAGGGATAGGATATTTTTGGTGCTCTCAACGATCGCATCAAATTTTGGTACCATTGACGGGGATCGGTAACGTACTAATCTTGTTCTTTGTTTCTTATGACCAGATCTGCTCAAGGTACTCTTGCATTTGATTCAAAAATAGAGAAGACTGCAAGAGCTATTCGCAAGGAGACAAAGTTACAGAAAAAGCAGTCAGGAGTGGTTGGGACTCAGAGCAACCCACCACCAGAAATCGAAATCGACGACGAAGTAGAGTCTAGGGTTAACGAAAACCCTACTCAAACAATTGAAATTGAAAAAGTAGAAGTCGATTCCCCAGAAGAAATGCTTAACATTAGGGTTAACGAAAACCTGAATCTAGCACATCAACCAATGGCTTAAACGATTCGGTAACTGGCCGAAGCTTCGACAGAACAACCGCTATTGTGCATCGAATATCTTACTATGGATACTAATTTTGAACTAAAGTCAGGTTTAATCCAGCTACTGCCAACTTTTTGTGGGTTGCAAAACGAAAATCCCCACAAACATCTTGTCGAAACCATTTTTTTGAAAAAGGGTCGACTTTTATTTAAAACAAAAATGGGAGTCGCCACCACTCCTTTTTTATGAGGTGTGATCAGATCACCTTGTAATTTGTTTGTTTAAATAAAATGTTTTGATTTATTAAAATAATGATTTTGGTCCACGAAATTCAAGAAAAATGGGTTCGAAAGTCGGTTATGTACGAGGAAGGGTTAGCACCCTCGTAACGCCCAAAATTGATACCTGATTGATTAATTAATGTCTTAATGTCGAGAGTTGAAATTTTGAAAAGATTTTAAAATAAGATATCTTTTTATTAATGTTCATTTTAAAAAATGTTTAAATTAAATTGAAATGAGCATCAAAGGCCCACTCGTCCCAAGGTAACAAAAATACCACATCCTGTAAGTTAGGATACGATATTTGAACCCTCGAGAACAAGTTTGCCCTTAATTTTTTATTGAAATTCCATGTGTTTTGAAATTTAAAAGGCTATTTGGCTATTTAGGTTTAACGAGAAAATCGAAACCCCGTAAGTTAGGGTACGATTTCTCGAATTTTCAAAACGCGAAATATTGTCTTATTTTGAAAAATTTTCCTCTTTTTATTTTTTGAATAATAGCGAGCACAACACTTAATGACGTGCATTTATTTTGTTTAGAATAAAATAAAACAATCGTGTAATGATGTAATGACGATACAAAAATGACCATATGGCACTTATAACAATATAATTCTTAATTCACAGCTTCAATAATAAAACAAATAAGGTAATACGAAAATAAAAGAAAAGAAAATAGTATCCAATATTTTGAAAATGAAATAATGGCGAATAGGTAAATGAAATAAACAATGAGTAACATCAAATTTAAACATCAAAACAAAATAGATAAATAAAACAAATAAATAACTTGAGTATTTAAATAATAATAGATAAGTAACATGAATATTTATAATATTAAATTAGTATATAAATAGATAAAATAATAAATAAAATAAATGTATAAATAGATAAACATATAAGTAAAAACGGAATAATAAATATAAATAGATATACATGTAATATTAAATTTAAATATTTCAAAAGAAAAAATAATAAACAAATAAATAAAATAGTATTAAATATAAATATCCCTTTTTTTTTAAAGAATTATGAACTAATAAATCGAATGCACGATATTAAATTTAAATATAAAAACGAGTAATGAATGAACAAATGAATAAATATAATTAAATATTATTACATTTGAGTATATAAAAAAGGAAATAAAAAGTAAATAAATAATGAAATTTTCGAATCAGGGTTAAGTTGAAATCAAAATAAAATTTAAGGGAAAAAATCGAAATAAAAGTAAAGCATCAGATCCAAATTGTAACATGCGAATACGATGGGGGACCAAATGGAAAAATATCCCTGTCCCCCAAAACGCACAGTCCAATATGGACTGAAATGAAATAATATTGAAATCGGAAGGGAAAAAAATTAAAAAAGAAGAAAAGAAAAAGGATCAAATTGAAACAAGGAAAAAGGCAGAAGGGCCAACAAGGCAAATAGACCATTTGGTCTAGAACACGCGGATCCCCGCCTGTGGGTCGGGTCGTACACGGGTCACCTTAAACGGCGTTATTTCAATGCTGGTCACCTTGGTGCAAAACGGCTCTGTTTTGCCTCCATTAAAATATTAAAAAGAAAACCTTTCATTTTTGCCATTTTGTGTTCTTTCTTACAAAAATTTTAAAGAACCCCTCCCTTTTACCCTTTTTCTCTGCTAGGGTTCACAACCCCTCCTTGTGTCGTCGCCAATCTATCGCTCCTCCACCGTGGACGGTGGTCGGGGCGGCATAAAACTAACTTTTCATCCCCTGATTAAACTGCGTTTGAAGGCCAAGCCTTCTTAGCCCAGAAGATCGATATAGGAAAGCTCCTCCCCTCCCTTTTGGGTTCGACTTCGGCGACGGAGAAGGGAACTCTAGCGACGCAACCACGGAAGATTCGGGTAGGTTCCCTTTTCCTTTTTTTTTTAATTTTATGTCCCCCTTTTTTAGAAAATAGATTTGTACAAAAAAAATAAATAAATAATAAAAAAGGAAACAGGAAAACAAAAAGAAAACAAGAAGAAAAAAAAAATCAAAATCAACCTTTTTAAACTTCTGTTTTGCCTTTTTTGATTTACTAGTGTGCGTAAAAAATATACAAAAATCTCATGTGGCTTTTATAGCCGAATACAAATTTCTATTTTTTCTTTTTGTTCTTTTTTTGCTATTTTGTGCTGTTGTGCGTGTTTTCTTTGGTTTGCAGGTACGGAGGTACGGGGCCAGCTGTGGCGTGGTGGTATGTGGCACTCGGCGTGGGGCATACGGAGGCGCGCTGGAGGTTGTACGAGGGTTGTGGCGCACCTAGGAAAACCTAGGGTTTTTGTGAAGTTTAAGTTTTGGGCCATTTGGGCCTGGTTTTTGGTATTGGGCCTTGGGTTAGGATTTGGGTTATGTTTTTGTAATTGGGCCCATGTAGTGTTTGGGCTGGTATGGGCAGTGGACCTGTTATTAGTTTTGTAATGGACTTGGACTGTTGATTTGGATTTAATTTTATTATAGTTTTTTTTTTGGTTTTTGTTTTGTATCTGTATGTGCCCGAGCAAATTGAGCCCGTTACACATCTGAAAGAGTTTCATATGGTTTGTCTTAATATGAAACCTCAGGAGGTAACTGAGGATCAAATTAAATTGCATGCTTTCCCTTTTTCCCTAGCAGATTTAGCTAGGGAATTGCTATTTTATTTACCTCCTGGATCTATTACAACTTGGGCTGATCTTTCTCGATTGTTTTTCAACAGGTTTTTCGTAATACCCTGAAAATTTTTACAGTAAGATATTATCCTTGATATAGTAAAATAAAGAAATAAAGTGACAAAAAGGGGAATTTTGAGTTATGTCAATATTGAGAAGTATATTATGATATATTAATTCAAGAAAGGACTAAATTGTAAAAATGAGAAAAGTTTTGTTGCACAAGAATAAATACTCAAAATTTAAGAGGTTAAAGTGTAAATATGAAAAAGTTGAAGGACCAATAGTGTAAATATTTTAAGAGTGGAATGATCTAGAAACTAAGGAAAATGGATGGATTAGGACCAAATTGAATAGGTGAAGAACTATGAGGGACTAAATTGTAATTTTACCAAATTAAATGATGACTCAAGGTTGGAATTTTAAAAGATAATAAAGGGCAAAATGGTCAATTGGAAGAGAGAGAAATCTAGAAAGTAATGATGATGTTGATGATATTTTATGATTATTTAATTAGATATATATTATTTTAATAAGATATTTTATTATTTTATTATTATTTCATTATTATTTTTTTATTAATTATTTAGTATAAAAGGAAGGAAAGATGAAGAATTTTCATCATCTTTCCATGCATGTAACCAACGTTAGAAGAGAAGGAAAAGAAAGAAATTTTCTTTTCTTTACAATTTGGTCCTTCCACCAAAAATCCACCATTTTCACCTAAAAATCAAAAGAATTCCATAGCTACTAAGAGAGAAAAATGTTAAGGAGACCATGGGGAGTTATAATATCAAGTTGGATTCAAGAATAGAAGCTGGAGGAGAGAGAAAATCAAGTTAAAGATTAGTATCAATAGAACAAGGTAAGTACATCAAGATTTCAATATGTTTTTAAGTTTGTTATTATTGACAAAGCATGGAAATAATGTTATAGTAGAGTTTTCTTACATAAGGTCCTATGTTCTTGATATGTTAGTGAAGAGAAAATAAGAGAAAGTGATGAGAAATGGTGTAGAAGAAGAAAATAAGGGTGTTATAACATGGTAATTAATATCTTGTACCAAAACAGTTTTGGACAGCAGCAGTAGTCTAATTTTGAAAAATCATCAAAAATTTTAGAAATAGAATTATAGGATGAATAAAGTATTAAATTAAATCTTATTGAGTCTAGTTTCTTATAGAATAAATTATGTAAGCAATGAAATTGTAAATAATGAGATATAATCAATTTTGTGAGACAAGGTTAGAATGATTTCGGGTTCCCCTATTTTGAATTTTGAAAATCATAAAAAATTGGATAAAAATAATTATGGACTTAAATTTATATGTTTAGAATCTTGAATGAGTATATTTTCAAGAAAAATAAACAGGAACATCATTTGAATTCTGTACGAGGAGATAATTAATTTTTAGTGAAGAAGGGTCAGGACTGTCAGACAGCAGAACAGGGGTAAATTTAAAGAATAAAATATACTTAATGGCTAAACCAAAAATTCTGAAAATTTTATGGTAATGAGATATATGAGTCTAGTTTCAGGGAAAATTAACGGATCCTAATTTGGAGTTCTATAGCTCTAGATATAAATAATTTAGTGACTATGACACAGATGGATAGCTTGAATATTTATAAAAGTAAATAATAAAAATTATAGATAATATTACTTACAAGTGTGTTATATACATTAAGGATGTGGAATGGAGAGGAGGAGGAGGAAAATATGTATGAATATTCATCTAACATGGCTAATTTGCATGTTTTAGGCTCAGGGACTTAAATTGAATAAAAGTAAAACTTTATGGGTAATTTTATAAAAATGTCAAAATGACCAAATTGCATGAAATGAACTATTTTATTATTTAAATTACAAAATTGAATGAAATTATTAATTGAGTTCAAGATTGGGGAAAAACATGTTTTTAGGGATTAAATTGAAAAGTGTTGAAATTATGGAAAATTCTGATATTTTATAGAATTCATGGGCTGTTATCAATATGTATGAGAATAATAGCTGGAAATAAGGATTAAATTGCAAGAATTTTATTTTCCTGACCCTAAGGATGAAATCGTCATTAAATAAAAGTTTAGGGGCAAAATGGTAATTTTGCCTAGAGCATTAATTAAATACATTAGAATATGAAATGAATGAAAATGATGATCAAATTTATTTATAAAGATCCGGATAACTCAAATAATAGATTTGATCGTGAAAAAGAAAATATATCGGATTAATAAAATTATAAACATAAACAAGCAATGAGGTAAGTTTGTGTAATTTGAATTATATTCTTAAATGCTTGAAATGTATGTTTTTGATATGAATATGATTTGAATGTTCATTATATGAAAATTTATGAAACACTGACATATTTGATAAAAAGGGGAAGAAATCCCGATTGAATGAAAGGAAAATTCGATGGATCTTTGAAAAGGAATTGACGATAAAAAGGATCTAGCCCGGACGGGTGATCCTATCCTGATATAGCCCTCCTGAAGAATATGTGGAAAATGGATTTAGCCCCGACGGGTAATCCGAATTAGGGTCTGAATTTAGCCTGTACTAGTAATTCAGATCCAAGCTCATTAGAGTAATTGTCGTTGCAGGGGATTTAGCCTAGACTGGTAATCCCGACAATACTCTATGAGTTTATATTACAGGGGATTTAGCCTGGACTAGTAATCCCGCTGTAAGGATGAGGTTCGCGGGAGTGTGCTTTCTGATATGAAATGTGTAAGACCATGGTTGAAAGATACCATGGCAACATGATATGAAATGTGTAAGACCATGGTTGAAAGATACCATGGCAACATGGCATGAAAAGAATAAGACCATGGTTGAAAGATACCATGGCAGCGTGACGGGAATGAATAAGACCATGGTTGAAAGATACCATGGCAATGTAACATGAAATGAACAAGACCATGGTTGAAAGATACCATGGCAACCTGACAGAAAATGAGTAAGACTATGGTTGAAAGACACTATGGCATCATGTCGAAGATAAATAAGACCATAGATGGGAGATGCTATGACATCGCTTGAACAATTGATATTCGTGTAATATGTATCGATGATGAATGGTTATATGAAATGGTTCTATGAAATGTTTACAAGAATTGGTCATATGGAAATATATGTACAAAATAGATGAATGAAATAATTAAAAAGATAGATAAATGAAATAAGTATAGGTACATGGAATTTAATTTATGTTAATTTTAATATGAACTGTTACCGAAATAAATATACATGAGATATATGGAAATTATGGTGCATGAAATGTTGATATAATGAAATGAATTATATATGTTATTAAAAAAAAGTAAGAGAATGATATGTATCATGACATGTACATATGATATTATCTTTTATATGTTAATATAAGGAAAATATGTAAGTTAAGACGAGTATTAAATTCAAATATGACATATTGAGAAAATAAGAATTTATATGAAATATGTGTAAGTACACTAACATGTGTTGTTGTTGATGATTAGGCAAGTGTCAAACCATTGATTGAATGGTAATATATTTATTTATTTATATGATGCATTGATTCGGTAAGTATTTAATTAAAATTTTTTTAGGTAATTCGTAAATTCTAGTAATGCTCCGAAACCCTATTTCGACGACCTATACGGGTTAGGGGTGTTACATTTTTTCCAGCATCACGTGCAGCTGAGTTAAGAAGAGAGATCGTTGGAATAAGGCAAAAAGAAGCAGAGTCTTTTTATGACTTTTGGGAGCGATTTAAGAAGTTGTGTACAAGCTGCCCACAATACGGTATAACAGAACAATCTCTTCTCCAATATTTTTATGAAGGCCTGAAACCCATGGAGATGAATATGGTAGATGCCGCTAGTGAATGAGCGTTGGTCAACATGACTCCTCAACAAGCAAGAAACTTGATCTCCACGATGGCTGCAAATACTCAGCAATTTCGAGTCAATCCTAAACCCCCTAGAAGGGTTCACCAGCTAAGTAATTCAACCTTAGAAAATAAAGTTGATAAACTTACTAATATTGTGAATTCTCTTGTTGTAGAAAAAGCAAAACTAGCCCGAGAATGCGGAATATGTGCTACACCTGAACATACAACTGATGCATGTCCCAATTTGTATGATATTGGCTCATTTAGATGCTGTGGGAAATTTCCCTGGTCCACCACAGAGGCGATTTGACCCCTACGCTAACACCTACAACCCAGGATGGAGGGACCATCCCAACTTGAGTTATGAGACTAATCCACGGTAGAACCAGCCATACCAAAATCAGGTTCCACAATAGCCACGAGATTCAAGTAATTCTCTAGAAACTTTGGTCAATAAATTAGCAACTAATATGCTTGATTTTCAACAGAAAATCGAGGCATCTATAAGACAATTGACCACATCAATTGAGAAAATGAGTTCTCAAGAGAAGCTATCATCACAAATAGAACTGAACCCGAGACAAAATGTGAACGCAGTGACGCTGCAAAGTGGAAAGGTGCTGGAACCAATTCCTAGCAGAAATCTTGGCCAAGAAATCGCCCAGGAAAAGCCCGAAAATGACGAATAGGTTCGAGCGAAACCCCCATTGCCAAAAATTCAACCTCCATTTCCAATATGATTAAATCAATGTCGAAAAGGTAAAAAAGATAAGGAGATCCTCAAAATATTCAAAAATGTCAAAATCAATATACCACTGTTGGATGCCATCAGACGAATTCAGCGGTATGCCAAATTCCTTAAAGAACTCTGCACCAACAAATAAAAATTAATAGATAATGAAAATGTAAGTGTTGGTGAGAATATGTCTGCAGTGTTACAGCGAAAAATGCCAACAAAATGCAAAGATAGGGGCATGTTTGCAATACCATGCAAAATAGGTCATTTGGGAATTAAGAAGGCTATGTGTGATTTAGGGGCCTTAATAAATGTAATTTCTTTTTCTGTTTATGAATCACTTAACGCTGGTTTTTTGACAAAAATATGTGTTATCATTCAGTTGGCAGACAAGTCTATTGTGCATCCCGAAGGAGTCATCTAGAACGTATTGGTAAAAGTTAACGAACTTATTTTCCCTGCAGATTTTTATGTGATAAAAATGGAAGAGGACAACACTCCTGGATCTTCAGACCTCTTGCTGGGCCGACTTTTCTTTAATACCGCTAGCACCAAAATCGACATTCGAAGCAAAACTCTTATGATGGAATTTGATGGAGAGATCGTGAAGTTCAATGTTTACAATGCTATTAGTCACCTAAGCGAAATCTTGAGCGTAAACCGTGTCGATATAATTGACTCATTAGTTGAGGAGACTTTTGAGTCCATTTATGAAGATAAATCTGAATTTATATTTGAAGATTAGGAATCTGTTAATGAATTATTGTCCCCATCAAACACTAAACTTTTACCTTCTATGGTGTAGGCTCTAAATTTGGAATTAAAGCCCTTTGACATGCACACATAGAATCTATTTGGAGGAAAATACAAAACCAAGGCAAGAAGCACAAAGAAGGTTAAACCCAAATATGATGGAGATGGTAAAAAAAGGGGATAATCAAGCTACTAAATGCTGACATAATCTATCCCATTTCTGGCAGTAGATAGTAAGTTCGGTACAGGTCGTGCCTAAGAAAACGAGCGTGACAGTAAAGAAAAATGCTGAAGGTGACTTGGTACCAACCCGAGTGCAAAATGGATGGCGAGTCTGCATTCATTACAGGAAGTTGAACTCTTACACTAGAAAAGATCATTTCCCTCTTCCTTTTATAGATCAAATGCTTGAGCGTTTAGCTGGTAAAACTCACTTTTATTGCCTTGATGAATACTCAGGTTTCTTCTAAATCCCAATTGCCCTAGAAGACCAGGAAAAGACCATTTTTACATGCCCATTCGGCACATTTGCATACAGAAGGATGCCATTTGGACTTTGCAATGCGCCGGCCACCTTCTAAAGATGTATGATGAGTATATTTTCTGAATATGTAGAAAAAATTATCAAAGTTTTTATGGATAATTTTACTGTGTATGTGAATTATTTTGATGAATGCCTTAAAAATCTCACAATAATTTTGAATAGGTGCATAGAATTTAATCTTGTCTTGAATTATGAAAAGTGTTATTTTATGATAAACAAATGTTTGATTCTAGGTCATATAGTTTCAGCTAAGGGAATTGAGGTCGATAGGGCCAAAACTGACATTATAAATTCTTTACCATATCCCTTTACTGTAAGGGAGATACGTTCTTTCCTTGGTCATGTAGGATTTTACAGGCATTTTATAAAGAACTTCTCAAAAGTAGTTGAACCATTGTGTGAGTTATTGCAGAAAGACAAGAAATTCGAGTTCGACCCGAAATGTAAGGGGGCTTTTGATACACTCAAACAGAAGTTGGTATCCGCTCCTATAGTACAAGCACCAGATTGGAATTACCTTTTGAAATTATGTGCGATGCAAGCAAACTTAGTGTAGGAGCCGTGTTAGGGCAAAAGATAAACAAAGAGCCTCATATCATTTGCTATGCCTCAAAAATCCTAGATGCTGCACAAAACAACTACACCATCACAGAAAAAGAACTCTTAGCTGTTGTATTTGCTTTGGATAAATTTCTGTCATATTTATTGGGATCTAAGGTGATTATTTTTTCTGATCATGCAGCTCTTAGGTACTTGATCGCGAAGAATGAAGCAAAGCCAAGGCTCATTAGATTGATTTTGCTGCTCCAAAAATTTGACATAGAGATTCGTGACAAAAAGGGATGCGAAAACTTGGTAGCCGACCACTTGAGTAGGTTAAAAATACCTAATGATGACACTTCTATAAAGGATGAGTTCCCTGATGAGAGTTTATTTTCGACCGAGGCTTATTATCCATGGTATGGGGATATAGTAAATCTCTTAACCATAGGTTCGTTACCTACTGAGTTAGCACACTCCGTGAAGGACAAGCTTAGACGAGAGGCTCGATATTACATCTGGATGACCCATACTTATGGAAACACTATTCAGATTAGATGATACGATGATGTATTCCAGAAACCAAGGTAACCTCTATCCTTACTTTTTGTCATACAGAAGCTTGTGGAGGTCACTTTGGCCCTAAACGGACTGCTCATAAGGTATTAGAGTGTGGGCTATATTGGCCCACAATTTTTCGGGACGCATATAATTTCTGTAAGTCTTGCAATAAATTCCAACATACAGGTAACATCACTAAACGAAATCAAATGCCCTTATCCTCGATTTATGTATGTGAGATTTTTTATGTATGGGGCATCGATTTCATGGGCCTATTTATTTCCTCATTTAGAAACGTATATATAATTCTTACAGTAAACTATGTTTCTAAGTAGATAGAAGCAAAGCCTACTCGTAATGATAATGCTAAAATTGTTATGGAGTTTCTAAAACGAACTATATTTTCTAGGTTTGGCACACCTCGAGCTTTGATCAGTGATCGAGGCACCCACTTTTGTAACAAAGTCATGGGGGCACTATTTTCAAAATACAGAGTTTACCACCGTATAGCTACAGCTTACCACCCCCAAAAGAATGCCCAAGTAGAAGTCTCGAACAGAGAAATCAAGACTATTTTAGAGAAAATAGTTCGACCTAACCGAAAGGATTGAAGTCTTTGGCTTAATGACGCTCTTTGGGCCTATCAGACGGCGTATAAAGGATATATTGGCATGACCCCGTATTAACTTGTTGTTGGAAAAGCTTGCCATCTTCCGGTAGAGTTGGAACATAAAGCTTATTGGGCTATTCGGCAATGTAACATAGAGTTAGAACCCGCAAGGAAGTCAAGGAAATTAGACATCCAAAAATTGGAAGAAATTCTTAATGATGCCTACGAGAATGCTCGTATTTATAAAGACAAGACAAAGTTATTTCATGATAAGAAAATAGCTCAGAAGCATTTTTCGATAGGATAAAAGTTTTACTTTATAACTCCGTATTAAAACTATTCCCAGGTAAGCTTCGATCTCATGGCAATGACCTTTTATTGTGACTGAAGTATTTACACATGGTGCGGTTGAAATAGAAAGTAAAGAATTAGGAAAGCGATTCATAGTCAATGGACAACGGTTGAAGCCATTTTAAAAGAATTTTCAAGCCCACACGGTTGAAAAGATTCATCTGGAACCACCATAGAACCATTCACGGGGTCGAGCTAACGACGTTAAATAAGCGCTTGTTGGGAGGCAACCTAATTTTTATTTTTATTTATTTTTCTTAATTTTATTTTATTTTTTTATTTTATTTTATTTTTTATTTTTTATTTTATTTTTAGATGCTGATAAAATTCTTTTCTTCTGTCTAGGTAAATCGAAGCAAAAATAGGGAGAAAAAGAAAGAGAGAAACAAAAACCTGCAGCCAAACAACCTTTATTTCATCTCTATTCCAGCTAGGAATAGCGCGTTCCTGCTTTAGACTCCCCAAAACCTTCAGCCAAGCACCTACCATCAACCAATCAAAACACCTAACCCTAAACATTTCACACTAACTTTTTTTTTCAAAAAATTACAACACCCCCTCATTAGCCGCCGAAACCCCTTCTCCTTGCCTTCCATCGCTGATTGTCGCATACGATGGTGTGAACCCGCAGCCGCGCAGCCTTTGAGCCTTCTTTCACCGTCAATTCATGCCAAGTTCTTTTCTGCTCTCCAAGCCGTTAATTTTACCGACGAGGCGTCTTCCTCGTCTTCTTCTCCTTCGAGCGTTTCCTCCCTATCGTCGCCGCACGACTCAACTTCCTTCCCGCCCTCCTCTCCACCACGTGTGTCGCCCCCTCCATCTTTCTCTTTTTTGTCGCACGTAACAAACTCATCCCCCTCATTTTCCCCGCGTGACGCACCCCATGCCTTTTTTCCGTTTCGCGCGGCATTGGTGCCCACTTCCTCTCCCCCGCTCGCCGACCACATACCATTACCCTCAACCCTTTTCTTTTTTCTTCCACCACTGTCGTCCCCACCCCTTGCTTCATACGCATCATCGCCACCCCCGGACGCGGCTCCTGAACCGTCGCGATGCCGACGCTGACAGCGTTCACCACACCTTTTGGCCTAACCAACCAAGGCACTCACAAGTTCTTCACACGACTCCAACGCCAGTATCCCCGACCAGCTCGCTTGCTCCAATACCTTCGAGAGTCATGACGACCAGCGACCGCTGCCCCCTCGCGGCCGAACCTACCAATCTCGAGCAAATGTTTTACCACCCGAGTGCCATTTACATGGTAACTTAGCATTTGATATTACTACTAACTGAAACAGGTATGATCATTTACGCAATAAACAACTCGTGCCTTGCGAATGTTTATCATTACCTCTTTTGGATGCTTTACATCTTGAAACTGTTGTTACTAATTATTTTCACAATATTGGTTGGTTGGAAATTTTGATATTACTCACTGTGCCTATTATGAGCTGGTTTTGGAATTTTATTCCACATTTCATTTTCAGTGACATGGTTAAATCTCATTGGATACACCCGGTGTTGTCAAATTTCAGTTACTAGGTACCATGCATAGTTTATCTCTTATTGATTTTAATATTACATTATCTTTTGTGACTGAGGACTATACTATATCCACTAATTATAAAAGTAGGCTATGTACTTTTCTTGTAGATTTTAAGGCTGCCGAGGCCTTTGCTTTGTTAACTGATAATGTCGAATCCATGTATAGCCCAAAACATCAAAGGATTTATGGTTTCGTAACCCTGCCTTATGTTACATACATCGTTATTTGGCTTACAATTTTTCAGGCCGTCGAGATGCTCCGGCTACCATCTCGAAGATGGAATTATTCTTATTATGGTGTATGTATACCGGTCGTCCGGTAAATTTGGGATATTGGTGTGCGCTTCAATTTGAACATGTTATAAATGCAAAACGTCCTCTAATTTTAGGCTCCTTTATTACACAACTGTTATTTTCTCTACATGGTTCTAATGCTCCTATTTCAGATTTGCATGTTGCTTGTCAGGCCGATCCTTTGGATGCTCGATGCCTTGACTCGATGGGACTACTTCTTGGCAATCCATCTTCCTTCCATTTTGTCCCTCCAGGCGTTCGCTCCGCACCTGCTGAACGAGTCTTTCGACAGCGAAATCAGAATGAAGTACCCGCTCAAGCCCAACCTTCGATGACCGTTGAGTAACGTTTAGAGCGCATCAAGGCTCGACTCGACACTTTTAGCCAGCAACTAGCCGATCTCATTACCATTATGCGCGAACGACAGTAATTACATGGGGAGTTCTTCTAAACTTTTTCCACTTATTTGTTTATTTTCTTCCACATCGAGGACAATGTGTTTTAAGTAGGGGGAGGTATTCCTCATTATTACTGTTATTTTATCTGCTATTTATGCTGTTATAATGTTGTTGCTACTGAATTCTGCCCATATTTATTTTTTTAAAATATTCTGTCTCTTTTCATGCCCAAGATTTTTACCAGGAATTGCCCACTGTTTGACCTACAAGCATGATTTTTGTCTTCTGAGAAAATTATGATTTTGCTATAATTGATTTCATCTCCACTGTTTTATTTATATTTTGTTAAAATAATTATGATTAATAGAGTTAACCCTAATTTACTTTTAATAAATTTGATTAAGTCTAAATAAAAAGAGGTCACTTAATACAATTGCATGCTTAAAATATGTCCATAACTGTTAAAGTGATTGCTGAAACTTATTTTTGACACTTGATTGTTGCTCCTAAGTCCTCCAAAATTAAAATTTCGTTTAATAATAATGTTTCCATGGTTATGAGTGCAGCTTAAGACGTGACTAGCTAAATAACCAGGGTAGGATGCTTGGGTTGTCATCCTATTTCATGTCAAAAGGTTGTGTGACGTGTTAGGTAAAACTCCGCTAACTGGAATTAATTTTTAAGAATGTGTTGGGCTGACTAACCGGGGTGAGGTGCTTGGCTGTCATCTCTCTTCGCGTCAAAAGGTTCGATACGTTCTTAAGGAAAATAAAAATTAGGAGTATGTTGGGCTGAGTAACCGGGGTGAGGTGCTTGGCTGTCATCTCTCTTCGCGTCAAAAGGTTCGATACGTTCTTAAGGAAAATAAAAATTAGGAGTATGTTGGGCTGAGTAACCGGGGTGAGGTGCTTGGCTGTCATCTCTCTTCACGTCAAAAGGTTCAATATATTCTTAAGCAAGAATAAATAAATAAATAAATAAGTAAAAAGGAGATGTATTAATAAAATTTGGGGACTAAAGGTAGAAACAAATAGGGTGTCTTGATAGGTGTGGTAAATTACCTAATTTTCATAAAATAATCCAAGTCGATTTTGATTTTTGTGTGTATTAATTGGAATACTTTTTCAGTTTTACTTAAAGCAAGTTAAGGGTTATCTTTATTTTTCATATGCATTTTGACTAATTTTTATAAAACTTTGGAGTGGTACTTCTTTCATGGCAATTTCTAAATTTCACAGTAGATAAGAACCATACTTGAGGGCAAGCATGGGCTAAGTAGGGGGAATTTGATAATACTCTAGAACGACATTTTTATGTGCTAATTGCATGTTTATTTTGAATATGACCCTACTAATTTGAGCTATTTATCGTATTTTATCTTTCAGGGACTAAATTAAAGGAAAAAAGGAATTTGAAGGTTAAAAGCGTGAATTTGAAGTTAAATTGGGCCAACATGCGAAGTAGGAGAGAAGTGGTGCCAAAAATGTAAAGTGTGGAAGATTTTAGGAGCAAAAGTGTAAAAGAAGAGATTTTATAGCACAAGACTCTATTTAATGTTTAATTATATTAGGATAATTATTAAGAATTATTATTTAGATTTAATTTTAGGATTTATTTTCATTTATCTTTAATTATCTTTATTTATTTGTATTTATCTTTTAGAATTTAATTAAG
This sequence comes from Gossypium longicalyx, assembly GCA_025698465.1. Taxonomy (NCBI): domain Eukaryota; kingdom Viridiplantae; phylum Streptophyta; class Magnoliopsida; order Malvales; family Malvaceae; genus Gossypium; species Gossypium longicalyx. Next base: position 20,881,636 of record CM047006.1, read on the forward strand.
AATAGACTAGGTTTCTTAGTACTATAAATAGGGGATGGAGTGATATAAATTAAGGGAACCTTTTTCTGTAAACACTCTCTCCCCCATAGGTTTAGCCTTTTTGTTCTTTCCATATTTTCTTCAATAAAAGTTCTATTTTCATTATATTTATTTCTTTTTCCTCAAAAATCATGAGACACTAAATTTATCTAGTCGAACGTTGTCAAAGTTCTCCAAAAAGAATTCATGAGGCTTAAAATCCGTACTTAGCCTTCTCGACGAATATTCATCGTTTCTCCGCATTACGGGGTTGACGCTTTCGTCCATGTCCCTTGAAAGCTGATCTTTTCAACGTATGCAAAGATGACCTCTTTGTATGTTTTGGGAAGGTTGCACAGTCGGTTTGTTAGCTTACTGCGTTAGAGATTGGCGAGCCCAAGAGACAAAATGGCATGGGATTCGCCATTGAGAAGTGATGATCTAGCATAAGATGATCCCACAGAAACGATTGTTGGCTAGAGTCAGGTTCCGCTAAATTGTAAGTCTAAATTCTTGGAACTGGTGATCATAGGTGTCCTCTTCACTATAACTGGTTTATTCTGTTGAGAAGGATCACCTAAAAGCCGAGGATTGAACCCGAGGTAGATCGAGACAATCGGAGGCTGAAATCTCTCCATAAGAACACATTTTCTTCAACTCTATTTATTTCTATTATTTTAATTTTAATTTTCGAAATTTCAATCAAAACTTTTAATTCTGTTTCTATTTTATTTTTTTTCCAGATCAAAACTTTTAATTCTATTTTTTTTCCAGGTACGCAGGTTTTTTTGGGCATGATTCTGACCAGGATTTCGAGGAATAAGCAATTGTGCAAATCCTGTCCCTGAGGATTTAACCCTACTTCCATTATACTATTATTTTTATTATTTTCAATATTTTATAGGGATAGAACATTTTTTGTGCTCTCAACGACCGCATCAACAAGTGTACTTTGTAAATAGATAAGTTCAATGTAAAACTTCTCTTTGATATTCGTTACTTAACATTCATTACTTGTTTAAACTTTCTCTTTGATATTCATTACTTAACATTCATTACTTGTTTAGTAATATAAGCTCTTGTACTAAAGGTTAAATTACATTTTATCTCCTTTATTAAAAAATTAAAATAATTAATTCTATACGTTAGATCAAATAATAAACTGATCATTTCTATTAAAATTTTCATCCATTTCTATAATTAAAATTTGGTCCGACTGACAGAATTACCAGACAGTTACCCGTCACGTATAATGTGTCCCTCATGTTAACGTATAGGGACCAATTCTTAATTGTAGAAATAAACAAATTTTTTAACAAAAAAACTAGTTTGCTCTTTGATTTAATGTACAATGACTAATTTACTCAATTTTGAGTTGAGAAACAAAATGCAATCCGACTCCTAGTGTAAAGACCTCCATGATACTTTTACTTGTTTTAAAGTTGCTTCGTCCAAGACTATCTTCCTAATAAAGAGCAGAGACATTTGTCAAGGAAGGGTTTATTCAAATTACAATGATGTGAATCCACACTTGAACTACAGCAAAAAAGCAATTATGGAGTCTAGGCATGGATTTGCAACATCCATCGGTGAATTAGTCTAAAAGCTATCTAACATTCATCTTTGGCCAAGTCCTTATCAACTAATCCATTTAGAGAATTTTCTTCCATCTTGGTTCAACAAAAGAAACATTCTCAAGATTGTTGAAAGTTACAGTAATGTGATAGCTTCAAGTTAACCTGTTACAAATACTGGATTTAAGAACTTTAACCATCATCTCCAATATATCGAATGCATAAAGTTGTTCTCATAAGCCTAATTACCTTCCAGGTCTAAATGTTCTTATAAGCCATTTTAAACATAATGCAGACTTGCCTATGATCAGTTAATATAAAATAACTGAGTCAAACTAGCAGAACCATCACTTTTAATCACTTCAAAATAACCATAAATGGCACCTTGCTATGCAATTTCAATCGAAGATGCATTGAGCAAAAAAGCTATAGCAGTTTGAATTATCCAATTCCATGTTTGAACCTAGCATGCTTTAAACAATAATGTGATCAGTGCTTTCATCATATATGCAGACCAGAATAGTGCAGAATACTACACAGTATATGCATTTTAGGTAACTGAGAACTCCACACAATGCAAGTTCAAATGAAAACTTCTCTAGTTGAAACTATTGAAGTTCTCCACTAAGCTTAAAGGGTACTACTTGCAGAGTAAGTAACAAAGAGCCTGCCTTAGAACTAGACCGTGGGAGTCGCGTACATATCAACTAGCACTCGTGTTGAAACATTGTAAAGAGTTTTGGCTAATGACTTGACTAAGATTCAAACAAATCGTTGAAATTCTCACTAGAAACATTATGAATCTTTCTACTTGCAGCTCTCATGTCCAGTTAATACCATACCTACTTCACCAACAAAACTTACTGTTCTCAAGTCTGCTCTAGTCTTCCTTTCTGCCCTTTCCATCCACTTTCTTTTTGGTAGATCCAAAGTATCCTCTAAGTCCATTTTACGGTCCATAGACACTAATCCTTCCACCACTTTCTATTCACTCAATAGTTGCTTAATAGCAACATAAATTTGCAGTTCACAATCATATACAGGAGATAATCTTGCAAAGCATAGCCTTCTATTAACACCCTGACTAACATTCATCGTCCTAAGTGAAGATATAACAGGATAGAAACATGTCCCAAGTCCCAACCCTGGGCTTAGGATTCTAACAGTCTAACTCATAGCATTAAAAAAAAGATTAGTCGATCAATTCAATCCTTCCCTAGGCAATGAAACAGAGACCAACCACATAAACAGAAACAAATACATATGAGTTGAATGTAAAAAACGCGTAAAAAAAGTTAAAAACTCTGCGAATTTCAATAAATAACCAAGAACCCACTTCAATTTTCAAGCCAAGATGAAAACTTAATCATTCGAATAACTTCAATATATTTTGTCCCCTGAAAATTCCTCTAAAATGAAGAAAAAGAAGACTTAATTCTAAGCTTGCTTACTCTCCCATTACCGCAATCCAACCCACAACCACACTGCGGACACTCATAAAAGTTATCAATCGGAAAGCTTGCAGAGGCAATCCCTACTGAAAACTCCAGCTCGTCATCATCTCTAATAACCTCCACAATGGTGAGCCATACAAAAAAGACCTTAACGCTTATTCCACTAAGGTCTTTGAGCCTGTTATTGGATATAATTCCGCTGATCGTGGATTTGTATTTGAGTTGATAAGACCCTTCTAACGAGAAACTACACGTATCATTTAAGTAGGCATGGAATCGGCCCGTGGATTCGTCTAAATCGTACTTTATTACTCCTTTGGGAAGAAGACCGACGGGGAAGTTGTAGCCTTGGAGGACATCGTAAGCTGACGGTGCGTCGCCAGTGACAGCGAGAGGCGATTGAACGAAGAGGAAGAGGAGGAGGAGAGATATAGGAATGGCGGTGGTGAGATTGAGAGCCATTTTTTGTTTCTTTTGTTATATTTTTTTATTCGCGTGACTGAAACTAATGAGAAAGAAGATGGGCGGTGAAATGGGGAAAGGGCAGGTGGGTGCTTGACTGGTAGAGGGACTATAGACTCTCTAGACAGCACATTAATGGCAAATTTGTCAACTTGAAAAATTAGACAACTGGGACGCAGTTTTCTAGTTTGGAATAGTGGTTGGTGACCGCCACGGTGCGGTGGGTGACCGGAGAATTTAGTTGGAACTTGGGCCCTAAATTAAGGAATTTAGAACCGCACCTCTGATGGTCACATTACTAATTTTCAATTTGATCCATTGGTTGGTTTAGTCAATTGGATTGCATCAATTAGTATCAGCATTTTATTTTAAATTAATAATTTAATTGATTTGATTGACCAATTCGATTTTAAAAACAATACGTTAAATCATCAGATTTATAGATATTAAATAAAAGGTTTAAATCTAAATTTACCCCAAACTATATTGTTTTATTATTATGGGTAGTTAAATTATTATTATTAAAATTATATTTAAACTATTAATTTTATCTATTTTATTCAAAATATGATATCAATTAATAAAAATATAACACATGTTGAATGTTGTATTTTTCTTTTTTGATAAAATGAGAGGATATTATCATTTTTGGTTAAAAAATTAATATTTAAGTAAGAATTTTTTGTATTTTGAGATGAATTTTATAATTAGGCCTAAAAATAATTTAGGATAAGAGACATCTTTGGTGTGAAATATACTTTCTATACAAAAATACTTACCGCTTTAGATTTTTGAAATATCACGTAAATTCAATTGAGATATATTTAAATATTTAAATGAAAAATGAAAAATAATTACACATAGAAGGATAATGCGCTTCACAATGCATTCAAACTTACTCATCATCCTGCATTGACAACAATATCAATACCAATCATACTAAGATTCAACTAATAATAATTAAGTATTATTTAAATATCAAACTAAAGCTTAAATCACTCTCCAAACAAATTTTGACTAAAATTAAATATTTGAACTTATATTAAACTATATATTAATATTCATTATTTTTTATTTAAAATTAATTAATTATCTCGTTTAGAAAGTTTTAATGAAAATAAATTGATTAAAATATAAAAATAAATGGAAAAAGTTGTCTCAAAGTTATATTATGAGTAAACTACCAAAATAGTCACTTTTGTTTTTCTTAGGTTACATTTTAATCATTTATGTTTGAAATGTTACTTTTAATCACTTATGTTAATATGTTGTAACATTTTAGTTAACGGTGTAATGGTAAGCTGACGTGGTACGTTAAATCATCATTTCAAACAAAAAAATTAGGTTAAATTATACAATTGGTCCCCATATTTTTTCATTTTGGGCAATTTATTTTTTCCTTTTATGTTCTGATCGTGTTGATTCGTGATAAGTTTTAATAAATTTATATTTGACCGTTCTTGAAGACTAACTATTATCACGACGAATGCAACTGTACCTATCGAATAGTAGTTTAGTTTTAGAAAGACTAGGATGTCAAACCCAAAGGATTTAAAAGTACTAGTATTAACTCTTTTCTTATTATCTGCTCTAAAAATAAAAGGGTTGTTTTATCTAAACTAATTAACTAACTAAGAATGCACAGAAAGAAAATTGGGGAAAACACTTTTGGGAAATTCGATTGATTAAGACAATACCCAAGGAAAAATCCACTTAGACTTCACTTGTTATTTGACTTTGAATTAGACGATTTATTCACTTGACTTGATCCGTAGAAATCCCTAATTTATATTATTATCTCTCTCGAGACTAACAACCCTAGGTTGATTAATCAAAATCTCTTTCTAATTAAAACCTCTAGTGTTGCATTAACTCGATCTATGGATTCCCTTATTAGGTTTGACCCTAATTCGGTAGATTTATGTCATCTTATGCGTAGGATTGCCTGCAACTCCGCTTAATTATACTAGATTTACTCTTAGACAGGGACTTTTGCTCCTCTGAATAAGCACATCAATACTTGAATTAATATCCTGAAATATTAAAACAAGGATTAAGAACACATAATTAAGAACAAATAAAGTATTTATCATATAATTTAGAAAATAATAACAAGATCCATCTTAGGTTTCATTCCCCTCAGGTATTTAAGGGATTTAGTTCATAAGTGTAAAAGAAAACGTCTCAGAAGAATAATGATAACAAAACATAAAGAAAACCCAAAACTCTTGAAGGAAAATTAAGGGAGATCTTCCTTCTTGAAGGAGAATCCGGCTTCTAAGATGGATCAATCGACTTTTTTCAAGTAATTCCTTGCCTTCTACTCTGTGTGTGTGTCTAAGTACCTCCTCTGGTGTTTAAATATACTTTTTAATGCCTTAAAGTCCTCAAGAGTGGCTTTTTTCAAATAGAACTCAACTTGGACTCGATAGGGACACGCTTGTGTTCAATTGCTCCAAACCGTGTTAGAGTCTGTTGAATAGACACGACCGTGTGGTCTACTCGTGTAAGTCGTGCTCGATTATGCTAAAAGGGCACGGACGTGTGGTCTACCCGTGTGAGAAAGTCCAGGCCGTGTTGATTTCCCACGTTGGCTCATTTTCTCCGTTTTAGGCCCGTTTCTCACTCTTTTTACTCTCCTATGCTCACCTAAGTATAAAACATGAAATTAAAGGATTAGGAGCATCGAATTCACCAAATCTAAGTAGAAATCATCCATAAATATGCTAAGCATGGGATGAAAATATGTATAAATTACAGTTTATCAAATACCCCCACACTTAAGCGTTTGCTTGTCCTCAAGCAAAATCCTCAACTTACAATCAAAATCAATTCTTCTCAACTTATAATTCTTATTAATGATATCTCAAAATAATCCATAAGTAATCATACATTGAGAATTTAACTAAAAGAACATCAAAGTTTCAAACATTCCAAGTTGCGTATTTTATCACGAAAACATAGGTGTCTCCCCTCATCTAGGTAATTACCATTGATTCAAAATATCACAGAGTTTCACATCCTCACTAGAGATTCACTCAAATCACTCGAGGTGTTTTAAGGACAATAAGTTAAAACACTCAATAGTTAATATGAAAAGTTATTACCATAGGCTTGCATGAAAATCAAATCTCCACCACTATATATTGAGATGATACATCAATCAAAAGGTCTTTAAAGGGTTGTAACGTGGCTTTGGTTAGGGGGTGTGGTCACAAGCTGAAAGAAAAGGTTTGAATCGAGATTGAATTGAAAAATTACCTAACTAGAAAAACAACTAATCATTAATTGAATACATGTGAGCTTCTTCTCAGAATATGGACTTAAACACTTAAGCTCAAAAATAAAGAATTACTACTAATATAAATATGTGTATTGTAAATATTTTTTTTAGGAACAAGTCAAATAACATAGACTAACTATCAAAGATAAAACTTAGCTAAGCAATTTATTCAAATCAAATCTCGACAAAAATAGGGATCAAAATAATTTAGGGGATTTCAACAATAATGGGTATTGGGTTAATATGGAGGGTAAATCAATGAATAGGTTATTAGTCTCAAGAGGTTTTACTAAGGGTTAATTATGAAGGTAGGCTTTTATAGAGTAAGTGGGTTAAACCTAAGTGCCTTTATCATATTGACATATCAAATCAAATGGTGTGGTCTTAACATGCATAGTCAAGCAAGTTTTAGAATAACAAATCAAGATTGGCGCACTCAAACCAACAATAAAAGTGAGCATGAAAGAAATAATAGATGCTCTTAAAGGCTCAAGATCTCACAAAAATTATGGCTTTTTGATGTTTAAACCTTGTGAATTTTAACTCGAGATAATACCTAAACTTGGGGAAACAACCCTAAAAAAATTGATAATTCTCAAAAGTCAACTTATCATGCTTGATTCTCTAATTCCTTAAAGTTTAAACAATCAATGCATGAATGCCTATGTTTTAATTTAAGACATATTAATAAAAATCATAAATTAATCAAAATTCATTCTAATAATGATATGAGAAGATCACATGAGAATAAGACAAAATTCAGGGATTTTTTTGATAAAGATATAAACAACCCCCCACACTTAAGACGTACATTGTCCTCAATGTACAATGATAGATATACTGAAAAATATAAAATCATAAGATAGGGAGAGAGGTGAAACTTCCTGAATAATGAATAGAATCCTTGAATTGGAGTTATGGAGAATAATTGGCCAAGGCAATGATGAGATTGGAGGAGGATACTCCGGTGGTGGTAGAGGTTGGGTTCCACAACCACAGTATCCAACGAAGAGGTTATCGTGGTGCTTGGGTAGGACATGGCAGTCGTGGAGAACCTTTTCCAATGGAGTTGCAAGTTCCTAAGTGATGGTGAGCTTTAGAGCTCTTTATAATTGTGATAAAATCAAGAATTCTTTAGGAAATATAAAGAAGCATAATTATTCGTAATGAAATAGCCGAAACTATAAATTGTTCAATAAAAATTATAAAGCCTAAAAATGAAATAGTATTAAAGGAAAATAAATTAAAAAGTACTTTAAGAAGATAAATAAAGATAAAAGTGAAAATAAAAATAATAAATAAAAAGTCTTTAAACATCGTCATCGCCAGATGGTTCACGAGGTGGTGGTGGCGAAGAGATGTGAAGGTGTTGACAAATCTGATATAGAGTAGCATCAATGTGATCAAAGCACTGAAAACACTGCTACTCATATCGAGTAAGGCACTCAGAGATGTCAGAGTATGAAGTCGCCGCATAAACTGGACGATGGATGGATGGTGGCTGAGACGGTGGGTCCTCATGACGTGGAGGGACATTATCAGTAATGTCCTCTGGGTCTTCCTCCTCGGCGGACTGGACCATGCGGTATTAGAGGGTCGGTTCCACGTCGTTTCACGATCATCCTCATATGTAGCATACTCGAGATGCCTTGTGGGGACATCTGACCGATGAGAGTGAGGGAGGATGATTATGCCGCTGTGTTGATGAGGCTGAAGTAGCGTGCCAAGCGGGTCACATAGGGGCCAATAGAGATGACTCCCTTCCTATGTCGCTCTGTCTGATGGCGAATGGCGAGGGCGATAAAATACGCAAGGTCGAAGACGTGCCCATGTGCCATACTTCATAAAAAGTAGGCGTCGTGAGTGTTGACGACGCTGGTACTCTCTCACTGCTCTGTCAAAGTGTGGGCCAAGATAGCATATAAGTATCTCAAGGATGGGGCGAGGGCTGACACCTTAGAGCGGCTAGGATCGTAAGTGGCCGATGCAGGGACTAGGTCCTTCCAGCAATTTGAAGGAGAATAATGGATATGGCGAGTGAAGTTGTCAAAGTTGTCATCGTCAATGAACTTCTCCGTATATAGTCCCAAAGCGATACCGAACTCAGGGACGCTCAACTGGCGAACTAAACTGCCGAGACAAAACTGAACCATTCTGGGATTATCGAACTCTGTCATAACTATTTGAATGTGGAAAGTTGAGCAGAGTTCTAAGGTGAGCTCGAGATAAGTTGGCTCAACGATTTCGAAGAAAAGCCCCTACGGTTCAGTAGTCAGGAGAGCACGGACCGCGTCAGCGAGTTGGATTTGCTCTAGTGCGACCCAATCAATGCAATGTCCTGCACCCAGGGGTCAGGCCCGTAATATCTGAAATAGTTTCTCTTGGGGTCCCACAAAAAACTGTAGAAATGGGTGCCGTATCTCAACGGTAGAACTTGAGGAGGATATTGCTCCTTTCGGCTTTTTCGAAGTGGGGACTGCGGTTTTCTTACTGTGTAGATTTGACATGGTATGCCTGTGGATAAAAGATTAACTAATCAGTAATAAGTCCTACATTTGCAAGCAAAACCTTAGTAATCCTAAAAAAAATGACTTGCTTGTATAGACACAAATTCAATTATGCTAAAAACGAAACGTGGTGATATTGCATATGAATTAAAGGCTAAATATAAGATGGAAATAATGCTAAGGCCAAACCAAGCAATTGCTAAAAGACTACTAAAATAACAGACGAAATAATCTTAATCATGTGGGTTAATCAAGCAAAAGTAAAGGTTAATGAAACACAATGGCTAAATAAATCTCTATCATTTGAAGTTACTAAACATAGATAATAATCATACAAATTAGTAATAGAAACCAAGAAATCAAGATAAAAAGTAAAAGTAATGGGGTAAAAATGAAACAAACAACTAATGAATGATGGTGGTGCTTGATAGAGGAGAGGTGCAGCGTTAGTGGGCGGCAGTGACGGCGGCGGTAGAGCGTGGGATGAGTGGGGAAAGAAGAGAAATGTGTAGGGAAAAGAGGAAAATTGAAGATTTTAATGTGTATGGAGGACGAAGGGAAGAGAAAGGGTGGAATTTAAGAGGTTTGTTGGAGTTGAGAGGGCGACGGCGGTGGAAGGGCGGCGACTAGGGTTATGGTGTTTGAGAAAAAGATGATGAATAGTGGGTAGTTTATATAGATATTGGGGTACACGGCCGTGGAGTACGCCCGTGTGCCCTTATTTCAGCTCGTGTGTTTCGTGATTCTAAATTTTGGACGAGTCTGGTATTCTGCCCACGCCCGTGTTCTTTGGGCGTGTTGGGGCACACGGCCGTGTCCTACTTCGTTCGCTTTTCCCACGCTCGTGTTATTTTGTCAGTCTTGACCATGGGTAGTGAGCACGGGCATGTCGCACATCGGTGTTATTTTCTCAGTTTCAACCATGGCCTCTAGACACGGGCGTGTTGCACGGCTGTGTTGTTTTGATAGATTCATCCACGGCCATGTCGCACGGCTATGGCAATTTATTGACTCCCGTGTTGGGGAAAAATTTTGCCCTATTTTCACATGGCCGTTTCGCACAGTCATGTTGCGTTCCGTGGTATGGGCACGGCCTAAGGCATGCCCGTGTGCCTGGCTGTGTGGTTCTGGAAAACCTGAGTTCAGTGACTCAATTACTGAATTAAATGTTAAAAAACTAAAATTTAAAGAAGTTAACACTGTTAATGCTCGGGTTGCCTCCCGTGAAGCACTTATTTATAGTCTAAGCTCGACTTACCTCTCTGTTGCGTGGTCATGGTGGTTCGAAGAGTTTACACTCCTTATTCCCGCTATCAATTTTATCAAAATAAGGTTTGAGACGAGTACTATTTACCTTGAACGTACTGAATTTGGGATGAATTACCTCGACTGTGCCGTATTTGAAAATTCTAAGTACCGTAAGAGGGGTTTCTCTATTAGGTTCAGAGGTGGTAATGCGAGGGTCTGCGGCATCTAGTAGTACCTTGTCTCCAACCTTAAGTTGATTTGGTGAAGCATTGGGTTCGTCATGGCGTAGTTTCGGTTTATTGTGTGTTCTCGATTTCTGTATCCGCCATTCATCTAGTTCCTCGACTCGTAGCCTTCGTTTTTCATAGATGGGTCCTTTGTTGTTACTTGAACATGGCTCATGTATACTTTTTGGATGTGTTTCCTGCAAAGAAGGTTGCACCACATGGTCAGTTTTAGTGGTACGATTTATACAATCACCATCGATATTTGATGCATTACTTGAATTGCGATCTTGAAGGGTGATTGTCTCATCACCACACGAAGTGTGAGTTCACCTGTACCAGCATCAATTATAGTTCTAGCAGTTGCTAAAAAGGGCCTTCCTAAAATTAAAGGCATGTCACTATCCTTTTCTATGTCTAGAACAACAAAATTAACTGGGAATATAAATTTGTCAGTTTTAACGAGTACATCTTCAATACCCCTAGGAAATCTGATTGTTGCTCATCCTAGTTTATTTAGGTTTCCCAAGACCTGGTTGTTTAAACATTTTATAGGGCATGACATTAATACTAGCCCCCAAATCAGCCAAAACATTACTACCATCTAAGCTACCAATTAAACAAGGAACCGTAAAGCTCCCTAGATCTTTCAATTTGTTGGCCAGCTTATTTTGTAGTATGGCTGAGCACACTGCGTTCAACTCCACATGCGATGCTTCATCCAATTTTCGTTTATTTGCTGGAAGCTCCTTTAGAAATTTAACTGCGTTTGACATCTGTGAAAGAGCTTCAATAAACGGTAAGTTAATATGTAGTTTTTTTAATAATTTAAGGAATTTACTGAATTGTTCGTCTGTGTGGTCTTTTCTTATCGTATTGGGGTATGGCACTCGAGGTTTGTACTCTATACTTACCGATTTTCGCTCACTGTAGTCTACCTCATCCTTACCTTTGGTTACCACAATTCCTTGCCTTGGTTCTGGTTCAGGTTCCACAAACCCTTCCTCATATTGGACAGTATGTAATGCCCCTTACCCGTACTTATTGCTGGAATAGGGTACGAGGCACTACCGGAGTTTACGATTTTTTTTAATAATATTTTTTTTACTCAATATATCCCCTTTTACAGATATCTAACCTTCCTTGCAAATTTTAAACCGAGACCAATCCACATCAACCAAACCAATTCAACATATTTTCAAGATAAATTCATGCATATTTATAAGATAACGTCATCACATACCCAAAACCAGGTTTGTTAACCATACCAATGGCTAACTTTACATTCATTTCACAGAATCATTTACTTTATTAGCTTATACATGCCATTGATTTCCAAAATAAAGTTTCTTTATATACCAAAATCCTGAGGTTGATAGTGTGATGTGTCTCCGACCAAATCCAACCTCCGAGCTTTTAACACTACAAAACAGGGGAAAATGAAACAAGGTAAGCACCTTGTGCTTAGTAAGCCCATGTAACAAGAACTATACTTACCAAATATTTTCAATACAATGTAATAAACATTCATATATCCATTCAATGCATTATTACCCTAAAATGCACAACTCAACATTCAAGTTAATCCAATAATTTTCATGTGTCAATAATATATACCATGATTGATGAACTCATCAATACCATGATTACCATTCCCTTATTATTTTTCCATATTTATCTCGTTGAATTTCTTGAAATTTTCGATGGATTTTCAGAGGTACACTTTTAGTGTACATTTTCGGGTCCGTCAATTCATATTCATGTGTGCACATTTCTATTTCAGAGAGCACACTCCCGCGAACCTCATCCTTATAGCAGGATTACCAGTCCAGGCTAAATCCCCTGTAATATAAACACATAGAGTATTGTCAGGATTACCAGTCCAGGCTAAATCCTCTACAATGACAATTACTCTAATGAGCTTGGATCTGAATTACCAGTCCAAGCTAAATTTAGACCCTAATTCGGATTACCCGTCCGGGCTAAATCCATTTTCCACATATTCTTCGGGAGGGCTATATTAAGATAGGATCACCCGTCTGGGCTAGATCCTTTTTACCGTCAATTCCTTTTCAGAGATCCATCGAATTTTCCTTTCATTCAATCGGGATTTATTCCCCTTTTTATCAAATATATCAATGTTTCATCAATTATTATACAATGAACTTTCAAATCATATTCACATCAACAACATACAATCTCAAGCATTTAAGAATATAGTTCAAGTTACACGAACTTACCTTGATACTTGTTCGTGTACAAAAATATACTAATCCTGAACTTTTTCCTTTCCTCGATCTAGCTTTGTATTTGAATCTTCTGGATTTGGTGTAAAAATTATGAAATACCAGCTTAGAAAACCCTCCTATGGCGTTTTTAGCTGCTGGAATTGAAGAGAAATAAAGAGAATTCTAGATATTTCCTATTCAGTCCTAGCTTTATTTAGTTAATTTTGTAATATTCCAAATTTGCCCTTAATTTATCAATTTTCCTGCTGATTTCATGCCCTTGCCGTCCAGCCCAAATAAATTTTGGGTCTAATTGCCTTTTAAATCCTCTCTCATTAGACACTTAAGCTATTTAATCATCCCATCCACTTTTAGCCTTTTACAATTTAGTCCTTTGCATTTAATTAACTACCCAAACATTAAAATTTCCTAACGAAATTTTAATACCACATTACTAACATTTCATAAATATTTATAAAATTATTTTCGATTTGGTTTTATGAGATCGAGGTCTCGATACTTTGTTTTTACCCAATTTCTTCAATAATTTCTTTTTCTAACTAACCACTAAATCGGTAAAAAATTTATTGATATTTTCATACGATTTTCCTATTATATAAATATTCATGGAAAAATATTAAAATAAATTTCTCTATAAATCGGATTTGTGGTTACGAAACCACTGTTTCGATAACCTTGAATTTAGGCCATTACATAGTAATTGCGTTAAGTTGCTTCTTTGGATTAGTTTCTGTATTACTCGGCAAGCTACCTTGTGGTCGTTCGGAAATCATCTTTGCCAAGTGGGCTATTTGGTTCTCGAGCCCCTGAATGAATGCTTACTGATTTTTAAGAGCTATCTTGGTATTCTGGAAACGAGTTTCCGACATCTAGATAAACTTTGTTAGCATCTCCTCAAGGTTCGGCTTCTTTTCCTATTGGTAAGGTGGTTGTTGAAAACCCGGGGGATGTTGTGGCTTTTGATTTCCTTGACCACCCCATGAAAATTTGGGGTGGTTCCTCCAACCTGCATTGTAAGTGTTACTATATGGGTTATTTTGAGATCTAGAATTATTGTTACCCATATATTGAACTTGTTCCTCCTTATTGTTGGGGTTGAAGGATTGATATTCCGTGTGTGCTCCTCCTCCATTTGCATCGCACCTCATAATTGGATGTACCTGAGTAGAACCACACAAACTGTCAATCTTTTTATTCAAAAGTTCTACCTGGTTAGATAGCATAGTAACCGCGTCGAGGTTGAAAACACCAATAGCTTTAGTGGGCTTCGTTCTCATGACTTGCCACTAATAGTTATTCAGTGACATTTCTTCCATAAATTCGTAAGCCGCTTCAGTTTTTTTATTCAAAGTTTCACCGGCGGTTGCGTCGATGAGTTGCCTCATTGAGGGGTTCACACCGTTGTAAAATGTCTGAACCTGTAGCAAAAGTGATAACCCATGATGAGGGCACCTTCTCAAAAGATTCTTGTATCTCTCCCATGCATCATATAGTGTTTTTAGATCCATCTGCACAAAAGAAGAGATGTTATTCGTCAACTTAGCCGTTTTAGCCGGTAGAAAATATTTAAGTAAAAACTTTTCGGTCATTTGTTCCCACGTAGTGATTGACCCTCGTGGTAACGAGTTTAACCACTATTTAGCTTTGTTCCTCAATGAAAAGGGAAACAACCGAAGGCGTATGGCGTCGTCAGAAACGCCATTGATTTTAAAAGTATTGCAAAACTCCAGAAAATTCGCCAAGTAATTGTTTGGATCCTCATCATGCAAACCATCAAACTGAACAAATTGTTGAATCATTTGAATAGTGTTAGGTTTCAGTTCAAAGTTATTTACAGTAATAATAGGCCTAATTATACTCGATTCAGCTCTTGTTAGAGTAGGTTTAGCATAATAATACATAGTACGTGGAGCAGGATTCTGATTTACTGGATCAGCAGCAACCACAGGAGGTAGCGGATTTTCTTTATTGTCAGCCATCTCCTCAGTTATTGTGTGAATATCGTCCTTTTTGCTCTTCCTCTATGTATTGTAAGCTTCGCCTTATTTCTCTTTGGTTTCTGCGAGCTGTGCTTTCTATCTCTCCATCAAAAAGTAATGGTCCTGACGGGTTTCTTCTAGTCATAAACTATAAAAACTTTCCAGAAATAAAAAGAAAAGTTAGTAAAGAAAAATTTAAAAAAAAAGTAAATTGCAATAAAAGTAAAATAGCTAAAGTAATAAAAATTGAGTGTTCCTAATATCTTAGTTCCTCGGCAACGGCGCCAAAAACTTAATCGTGTTGATTCGTGATAAGTTTTAATAAATTTATATTTGATCATTCTTGAAGACTAACTATTATCACGATGAAGGCAAGTGTACCTATCGAACAATAGTATAGTTTTAGCAAGACTAGGATGTCGAACCCAAAAGAACTAAAAGTACTAGTATTATCTCTTTTCTTATTATCTAGCCTAAAAATAAAGGGGTTTGTTTTATCTAAACTAATTAACTAACTAAGAATGCACAAAAAGAAAATTGAGGAAAATACTTTTGGGAAATTCGATTGATTAAGACAATACCCAATGAAAAATCCACCTAGACTTCACTTGTTATTGACTCTGAATTAGACGGTTTATTCACTTGACTTGATCCGTAGAAATCCCTAATTTATATTATTATCTCTCTCGAGACAAACAACGTCTAACCCTAGGTTGATTAATTGAAATCTCTTTCTAATTAAAACCCCTAGTGTTGCATTAACTCGATCTATAGATTCCCTTATTAGGTTTGACCCTAATCCGGCAGATTTATGTCGTCCTATGTCTAGGATTGCATGCAACTCTGCTTAATTATGCTAGATCTACTCTTAGACAGGGACCTTTGCTCCTCTGAATAAGCACATCAATACTTGAATTAATATCCTAAAATATTAAAACAAGGATTAAGAACACATAATTAAGAACAAATCAAGTATTTATCATATAATTCAGAAAATAATAACAAGATCCATCTTAGGTTTCATTCCCCTCAAGTATTTAGGGGATTTAGTTCATAAGTGTGAAAGAAAACATCTCAAAAGAATAATGATAACAAAACATAAGGAAAACCCAAAACTCCTGAAGGAAAATTAAGGGAGATCTTCCGTCTTGAAGGAGAATCTGGCTTTTGAGATGGATCAATCAGCTTTCTTCGAGTAATTCCTTGCCTCCTTCTCTGTGTGTGTGTCTAAGTGCCTCATCTGGTGTTTAAATAGACTTTTTAATACCTTAAAGCCCTCAAGAGTGGCCTTTTCCAAATAGAACTCAATTTGGGCTCGACAGGGACACGCCCGTGTGACACGCCCGTGTTCGATTGCTCCAAACCGTGTTAGAGTCTGTTGAATAGACATGGCGGTGTGGTCTACTCGTGTAAGTCGTGCTCGATTCTGCTAAAAGGGCACGGACGTGTGGTCTACCCATGTGAGGATGTCCAGGCCGTGTTGATTTCCCATGTTGGCCCATTTTCTCCGTTTTCGGCCCATTTCTCGCTCTTTTTACTTTCCTATGCTCACCTAAATATAAAATATGAAATTAAAGGATTAGGAGCATCGAATTCACCAAATCTAAGGAGAAATCATCCATAAATGTGCTAAGCATGAGATAAAAATATGTATAAATTACAGTTTATCATGTTCTTTTAACGTTCTTTTTTTTCTTTTTCTTTTTTTTCATTCCCTTTTGCTTCTCCTTCTATTTTCCTCCCTTCTCCATCTTTTTTAAAGTAGAAGAAAAAAATTAAATTGCTCAAAAAAAATATAGGGACCAATTGTATATTTTAACCTAAGAATTTTGTTTAAAATGCTGATTTAACGTGCCATGACAGCTTACCGTTACACAGTTAACAATAATTAACGCTCAGTGACTAAAATGTAACTTGAGAGAAACAAAAGTGATTATTTTGATAGTTTACATCATATATATTTGAATTAAAATTAAGTTTAAAATAATTAACATTTGCATAAAAATATTTAAAAAATTGTAAAAGAGAGGAAAAAGATATAATTATCATTTACGATGGTTTTTATCTATGAGTGTTAAGTAGGGGAGAGCATAAGTTGGTTAAAATCAATTTAAATATTAATTTGGTTAAGTGAATTTTAGTTTAGACGGTTAAATTGATGTAGGATTAACTTATTTGATTATATCAGTCAGTTATCGATAATTGAATTTTTTTAATTGATTTGATTGATTTAATCAACTTAATATTTAAAATTTTTAATTATTTTAAATATATTTATATTTTATAATATATATATAAATGAGTTAAATATATTTATATTCTCATTATTTTAAATATATTTTATAATATACTTATTTTAAGTCGGTTGATTAATCCAACCGAATAATATTAAATTAATTGATACCATATAAAATTGGTCTATTCAACTATTATATAAAAATATCGATTAAGTTTATTAAAATTTCAAAAATTGATCGAATTAATTGTTCTTATCGAACAAAAGTTAAATTTTTTTACTTCTACTTTTGGCTAAAAAAATAAATTAACAAAACATTTTTTTGTCCTAAAATTACTTTTTAAAAACTTAAAAACATTTTATTTAATAATAATTTTATCTCAAAAATACTTTTAAAAGCAAAACTAAACTCGCCTAATAGTGCAGCGATAAAGCTGATTACCCTATTCATAATGGGGTATTTACAGTGCTGTGTCTTTTGTTTTCTCGTATCTTGTATCAATTCCTCCTTACATGAGATAATGAATCTTACTGAATAAAAAGGAACGAAATTTATTATGTTTCAAAGTCGAATAATAAAATCAATAGTTTCATGTAAAGGCTTGAATCGAATTGGGTTCAAGTAGGCTCAATCAGGTATTTGATTAATTTTTAAGTTTAGATTTGACTTCATTTGAAAATTAGATTTAATTTTTTTATTTAAATTTAATGTAATTTAAGAAAGGTAAATTTAGATTTTACTCAGCTTATTCATTTAGATTTTTAAATTAATTTTTATTTAAAAATAAATTTTTAAAAAAATATAATACACTTAATGCATTAAAAAAATACTAAAAATAATTTCATTAACATATTAAAAATATATTAAAAATATTTATATTAAAAAAACACTATAATAAATATAATAAATGTTTTATCATATTAAAAAACAAAAACAATAAATATTTTATTGTATTAAATGTAATTTTTAAAATTTTATATTTTTGGTTGAGTTATTTAGTTGGGTAATTTTTTTTTAAGTTTTGGATAATAAATTTAATTATTATTAGATTGATGATTTAATATAAATATAAATATATATAATTGGTATAAACCGAACAGAGCTCAAACCGAAAAATTTTGTACAAAACTCAATTCTTATAAATAAAATCTTAAATTTTACCTAAATTCATTTTCCGAATACATATTTTTATTAAACCCTCTTAATTTTCTTATTTTTCGGCGGTTGCCACTGCACATTTCACCTCTTGTTTAAAAATTTAATGTACAAGAATTATCCTACTGAATAATTGCTATAGGGTAGATGAACTAATTTTGTTCCAAGTATGACGTAAAGTAGATAATAATGATGAAAAAAAATTGACACCTCCTTTTCTCTTAAGTTGAACAGTGAGTTTAACTTAATCGCAAGCATCTCAATCATTCATGACAGTGAAATCTTTGATTAAACCCAAAACAATGTAACATAAACCTTAAAACTCTCTTAATCAAAACATACCAACTTAACTAAGCAAAGGATATCAGCTGATAATTGGGTTTAATAGTCTTTCCGCCATTAACAGTATCACAATCGAAGCCACATCCACAAGTAGGGCACTCACTGAAATTATCAACGGCGAAATCAGCGGATGCTACCCCAACTGAGAATTCAAGCTCATCGTCATCACGGGTTACCGACTGGATGCTGAGCCATAAAAAGAGGACCTTGACCTTGATCCCGCTCAAGCTGCTTAGCTTGTCCTTGGATATGACCCCAGTTATTGTAGACTTGTATTTGAGCTCGTAGTTGTCGATTGAATAGCTGCAACTACCGTTCAAATAGACGGAGAACTTGCCAGTGGTATCGTCTAGCTCGTAGCTTGATACACCTTTGGGAAGGAGACCTATGGGGAAGTCATATTGTTCAAGGACTTCATAAGCGGTAGGTGAATTCTCGCCGGTGGCGGATGAGACCAGAAAGAGAAGAATCAAAGAGAGAAATGCAATTGATGGAATGGGTTTTAGGTGGAGAGACATTTTCCTTTTGACTGGCTGGTTTAAGCTCTAATTCAGGTTCTACGGAGTTATATATACATACACACACGTGTATGTGATGTGATGCCTACTATTTGGTTACTATTTTTGTGTAAAATTAATATGATTTTTACATATTTTCTTAATTTTTTTATGATTGATATTTTAATAATCTAACAATTAAAATCATCAATATAATTATATTTACCATAAGTATAAAATTTTAAATGGATTTGATATTCTAATCATATTAATTTAAAATATTGTCTGCATTAATAAATATTTGATAGTTGAAGGCTTTTTACATAAAACAAATGATTTAAAATTTTGTTCTTTACTCCGAACTTGGCATACATAATCTATATGAATAGAACATGAAATATAACGGTTGGACTATTAACATATCAATCGTAGAAAAAATTACGGAAGTATGTAAACAATGTTAGTTTTACATTGATGTAAGTGGATTACTCCATTATATTTAATATTTATTATTAATTTTAATTAATAGTATATTTTAAAATGAAATACATAATATTTAAGGGCATTTGGTTCATAAAATATAAAATTACTTATGTAAATAAGGTTACCAAAATGTAAAATCACTTCGCAATTAACACATTATTAGGTATATAATATTACCTTGTTTGGATTACTTAAAAACATATTTCATTAAATTATCATCATAAAATTTGATTATTATTGTTTCCAGCACAAATGTTGAAGCTTATTATATTATTTATCATAAGGATCGGATCAAATTAGTCATTTCATTATTAAATACATCAATTTAATTATTTTATTGTTAAAAAGAATTAAATAGGGTCAAATTGTAACAAAGTTAACATTTACGGTGTCACACCCTACACTCGACTCGGTTGATGGATCCTAGTGCGTAATGACACATTATGTTGCTGAAGCAACCTAGATCATCTCAATCTGATTATGAAAGAATCAAGTATATATGTAACACCCTTAACCCGTCTCCATCGCCAGATTGGGGTTACGGAGCGTTACAGTACAGATCAGGACATTTATCATAAAAAAGAAATAAAAATATAAAATAAATAATAACAATCTATAGCTTATAAAAATCAGGGTAAAATAAACTTACGGGCCTTAAACCAAGCTTACGGGACCCTAAAAATAGTTTGGGAACAATCCGGGACTAATTTGAATCAAAACAAAAAATATGCAAAAAATTTAAAAATTTTGGAAACAAGGGTCACACGGCTATGTGGCCAGGCCCTACGGAATAGCCCAAGCCGTGTGGCTTCCCACACTCCCGTGTGGCCAGACTATGTAACTAACTATGATCGTGTGAAAAATCCTGTACCTAAAAACTAATAAGACACATGGATGTGTGGCATGGCCGTGTGGCATAGCCCAGGTTGTGTGCACCTTAAAAAGCTTACAAAACAAGGCAAAACTTTATCTAACACTTAGGTTCCAAGCCAAATAAAAATAAACTATTTCCATACTTCAAAACATACATTTAAACAAGCCTAAAACATGCCAAAACAATAACCTAAGTGCCTAACCAATTTGTGTAACAGACCAATTTCGTTGAAATTAGAATAGTGGTCTCGGGACCACAAATCCGAACCGAAAAATAAAATTTATTTTATTTTATTTTATTTTATGGTCTGTATTATTATAGACATGTCATGTGAAAATTTTGATAAGAAAATTTTATCAATTATGTGCTTAATTACAAGAAGGACCAAATTACATAAAATGCAAAAGTTGGATTCTAAGTAGCTAGAAGAATCAAAATAGCTATGGAATTCAAAAATTAAGGTATTTATATGGTAATTAGACCATTAGTAAAAGTATGTAGATACTTTGGTATGACTCATCTTTGGAAAATTTAAAAAGGTGTAGGGACTAAATTGGAATTAAATTAAATTAATTAATTAAAAAGATGATAAAAGAACTATCATCTTATTTTCCTCATATTCTTCCCCAAATAATACATGGAAACCCTAGGAGAGAAAGAAGAAACTTTCATGGCCAAATTGGGTAAGTATTCAAGCCCTGTTTTTAGTAATTTTGATATTTTTTTAAATTGGGATAGCTTAATCTCTCTATTTGAGGGATTAATTTGAAAAGTAATCAATGTATGAAAAATGGGTCATGGATGTATATGCTGGAAATTAGAAATTTATGGCAGAAAATGAAATATTATTGATAGATAAACAACTTTTACAAAGTGATTTTTTTTTATAAAAACGTGATTTAGGGACTAAAATGAAAAGTTGTAAAATTTGATGAAAAATTCTAAAATTTTATAAATACATGTTCTGTAAAATTTGTAATGGGGATTTGGTTAGGCTTGGAATAGGGAGTAATTTACACATATTTCATTTTCCGGGCTTAGGGACGAAATTGGAATTTATGGAAAAGTTAGGGGCAAAATGGTAATTTTTCCTAGGATGAAAATTAAGTCCACTAGAATGTGAATTATGATAAATTGATGTTAAATTTACTCATATAGATCCAGATAGACCAAATTCGGAGCTAGAACGAGGAAAGAGGAAAATGTCGAATTAGTAGATTTTACGTGCACGAACGTTGTCGAGGTAAGTTCGTGTAACTAAATTGTGTTTATTTATATGCTTGCATTGATTGTGTTTATGTAAATTGTATAAATTTCATAAATATGTGAAAATGATTACATATCTGATCAAACTCGATAAATGAAAATGTTTGAATTAAATGATAATGCCCAATAGATGTTAAAGGATAAACGATGAGAATGTCATTTATATGCTTGAAATGAATGTGAAATGTGTTTATTTGAATTATATGAATGTTTTGGATGAATGAAATAATCACATGCCCGATAATGCTTGAAAAATGTTTGAATCTCGATTGAATAAAATGGAAATTCGATGGATATGTGATTTTCTGAAATGAATGAGGTCCTGCATTTGTTGCTGACGGGATTTAGCTCGGACGAGTAATTCTATTGACCTTATCATAGAAAAGGATTTACCCCAGACGAGTAACCCAGATCAAGCTCCTTAGAGCATATGTCATAAAAAGGATTTAGCCTGGACTGGTAATCCTGTTGTATACATGTGTGGCTCGAGAGTGTACTCTCTGATATAGTACCTTATGGCTACCATTGAATATGAAGTGACGAATCCTAATTTGTACACCACGAGTATACTACCTGTGTATCCACCGATATTTTAGATAAATTCAACGGGTAAAAGTTCTTGACATGAGAAGATATGAATAAGAAATGAGTTATTACACATATCGGCCTGAAATACATGAAAATGATGATACGTGATATTGGTATA
This sequence comes from Gossypium longicalyx, assembly GCA_025698465.1. NCBI lineage: Eukaryota > Viridiplantae > Streptophyta > Magnoliopsida > Malvales > Malvaceae > Gossypium > Gossypium longicalyx. Next base: position 20,904,194 of record CM047006.1, read on the forward strand.
TGGAAATATGAAATGACGATATTGTACATGGAATTTATTTGATGAGTATGTACATCCTTGATTATAGACTTATACACCTTGAGTGTACTAATCTTGACCTTGATATTCCAATTAATATGAGTAAAATTCTGATATGAAATGATCTAAACTCGAGATGAATTAGTATGAAATTATACTTGTAATAATGAGATAAATTATGCATGTTGTGTAACGCCCCGTGCCCGAGACCGTTTCCGGAGTCGAACACGAGGTCTTAACAGACTTAATTCATTGCTTAAACAGCTCAAACAATTTAATTTTAGAAATTATAGACAAGCTGGCTAACTGCGTCACAGTCGCTTAAAAATTCATATCTCGAGTTCTGAAACTCAAAATTCAATTCCGTAAATTTTCCCTGAAACTAGACTCATATATCTATTTACTAATTTTTTTCTAAAATTTTTTGTTAGGCAAATTAGTACAGTTTATTAGTTAAAGTCTCCCCTGTTTCAGGGTTCGACTGCTCTGACCTCTGTGTATTACGAATCAGATATCTCTCTGTACAGAATTTCAATGACTATGAAGTTTGTTTCTATTAAAACTAGACTCAATAAGAAATCTGTACATATAAATTATGACTTCTAATTATTTTTATACAATTTATGGTGAATTTCAAAAGTCAGAACAGGGGATCCAGAAATCGCTCTGGCCCTGTTTCACAAAAAATTAAACATCTCATAAAATATAACTCATATACCTGTTTTGTTTCTTCCATATGAAAGTAGACTCATAATTCTTCAATTCTATATTTTATTCATCATCTAATTATATCTCTAGTATTTTTAATAATTTTTCAAATTCACGTCACTATTGCTGTCTGAATCTATTTTATGGTAAATTTTAACTATTTCATGGTTTCCATGGATTAACTAGCAATTTGACATACATAACACCAAATATGATCATAATTAGCCATTTCAATGGCTAATCATTACCAAGCATTTTTATACTACTCAATAACCATATCATAAGACCATATATACAAAATGATTATAATGCTATACGTGCCATACTCAAAATATACAAGCCATTATGCCAAGATGGTATACGGATAGTGTGAGCGTGCCTCCGACCGTTCCCGATTTCCGAGCTGGCTTGTCAACACTACAAGGAATGAAAAGGAGGGAGTAAGCATAAATGCTTAGTAAGTTCACATGCAAATAGCAAGTAACATAACCATATAAGCAAACATAAAACATCATTTGCATAATCATCACCAAGACATTCATATCATATTTTCATTTATCATCTTACCATATTGTTGTTATATCGATTTTTCAACCCGAGGGTTAAGTACATACCTGTTCAAAGTATCCATTTCACAACACTTACCAATACATCCCTTTCATCTTGAGTATTCCTCCATTTGAGTAGAACTTTACCCGTTGAACACATCGAAATATAATTCGGATACATGGAAAGTTTGCACATAAGTGCCACATATGTAGCCAAGCTACTATGTAACCCGCCCATAAGCGAACTCGGACTCAACTCAACGAGCTCGGGCGTTCGCATCCATAAGTGAACTCGAACTCAACTCAACGAGCTCGGATGCCTAGTTACATCTCACGAACTCAGACTCAACTCAACGAGTTCGGACATTCCCATCCATAAGTGAACTCGGACTCAACTCAACGAGCTCGGATGCCCAAATATCCCAGTGACATGTCACTTGTATCCTAATCTATTCCTAAGGTTCAACGGGACCTTTTTCCCAATCATGTGTCTCAACCATCTTCTACGGAATACCGATACCGATACTTGGTAGTATTTCACATTTTCCAAGTATATCACATAATTTGACATATTATCAAACAATTATCACGAGTATAATATTTCATAATAATTATCATATCATTTAAATAACATAAAAACATTTAAAATAATAACTATGTTACCAACATTTACATATGAACTTACCTAGTATGCGATAATGGCTACTTTTACCATTTCGTCCACAACTTGGTATTTTCCCCATTTTAGCCCGAATTTCAGTTTTCCTTGCTAATCGAGCTTGGAAGCTTGAAAAACCCTAGCCATGGTTTCTCCTTGCTATATTCGGCCATGGGGTTGAAGATGAGCAAAATTGGCTTTTAATTTTGTATTTTAATTCATTTTACCCCTAAATGACCAAAATGCCCTTACTACTAAACTTTCCAAAAATTCCATTCATGTCCAATTTTTGTCCATAAACTTAGAAATTGGTAAAATTTCTATTTAAGACCTCCTAATTAATATTTCAAAACAATTTCATACTAGAAACTTCTAGAATGCAAGTTTTGCAAATTATTCGATTTAGTCCCTAACTTCAAATTAAGCATTTTATGCATAGAATTTCTTCACAAAATTTTCACACAATCATGCAATCATATCATAAACATCAAAATAATTATAAAATAATTATTTCTATCTCAGATTTTGTGGTCACGAAACCACTATTCCGACTAGGCCCAAAATCAGGATATTACATGTTGAATGAATACATGTTGTGGAAAGCATATGTGCTTGGAATCTTGATTATTGTTGAGCCCATATATGTTTTGATGTTATTATGGATTATATGACTAACAAGGGCAATGAGAATGTGTGTAGGGCTTGAGGTCAAATTGATTGAATATGCCTTACATAGTTACCTCATAATAGAATGAATGGTAAGTTAAGTACCATGTTATGTGAACTTACTAAGCATTTTATGCTTACTTAGTTTTATTTCCATGTTTTAGAGTAAATCGGAAGCTTGTTGGATTGGAAGCTCAGCGGAGATCACTCACACTATTTATCGGCCCATGTCGGTACAGTATGGTAAATCAATTATGGTTGTAATGGCATGTATAGGTTATATTGGTCATATTGGCATGTAAATGTAAATGATGCTTGTAATCTAGCCATTGGAATGACTAGTAATGGTTTGTTTAACTATACTTGTAATGTCAAACTATGGTAGCTACATAAATGTTAAGTAGTTGATCAAATCATGTTTAATACATGGATTGAACTAAGGTAAGATTGTAAACATGTATGCATGAAATGATATGCCATGATGCATGATGGAATTTGCTAAATTTGAATGCTTGAATTGGTTGGTTTATGGATGTGAGTTTAAGTGCAGGTCATTAGTGTGAATTTGGGTGAGAAATGAAGCTAGAAATGACTTTATTTTTGTCCACACTGCCAGGTACATGGGCGTGTAGTTAGGCCGTGTATCCTCTGCACCTTAATTTTGAGAAACAGAATGCTCAAACTTGAGCACACGGGCATGTGCCTCAGCCGTGTGTGCTACACGGCCTAGAACACGGGCGTGTGTCTTGGCCGTGTGAAACTTACACCTAATTTTGAATTAAATAATTTTGTAATATCCCGAAAATTTTTACAGTAAAATATTATCCGTGATATAGTAAAATAAGGAAATAAAGTGACAAAAAGGGAAATTTTGATTTATGTCAATATTGGGAAGTATATTATGATATATTAATTCAAGAAAGGACTAAATTGTAAAAGTGAGAAAAGTTTTGTTGCACAAGAGTAAATACTCAAAATTTGAGGGGTTAAAGTGTAAATATGAAAAAATTGAAGGACCAATAGTGTAAATATTTTAAGGGTGGAATGATCTAGAAACTAAGGAAAATGGATGAATTAGGACCAAATTGAATAGATGAAGAACTATGAGGGACTAAATTGCAATTTTACCAAATTAAATGATGACTCAAGGATGGAATTTTAAAAGATAATGAAGGGCAAAATGGTCAATTAAAAGAGAGAGAAATCTAGAAAGCAATGATGATGTTGGAGATATTTTAGATTAAATAAATAAATAAATAATAGTTTATTAATATTTTAATTTAATTTTTAAATGATATTTTATTATTTTATTATTATTTTACTTAGTATATATAAGGAAAGAAAGATAAGAATCATCATTTTTTTTCCATGCACCCAACGTATGAAGAGAAAAGGAAGAAAGAAACTTTCTTTTCTTTACAATTTGGTCCTTCCACCAAAAATTCACCATTTTCACCTAGAAATCAAAAAAATTTCCATAGCTACTAAGAGAGAGAAATGTTAAGGAGACCATGGGGAGTTAGAATATCAAGTTGGATTCAAGAATAGAAGCTGGAGGAGAGAGAAAATCAAGTTAAAGATTAGTATCAATAGAACAAGGCAAGTACATCAAGATTTCAATATGTTTTTAAGTTTGATATTATTGACAAAGCATGGAAATAATGTTATAGTAGAGTTTTCTTACATAAGGTCCTATGTTCTTGATATGTTAGTGAAGAGAAAATAAGAGAAAGTGATGAGAAATGGTGTAGAAAAAGAAAATAAGGGTGTTATAACATGGTAATTAATATCTTGTACCAAAACAGTTTTGGACAAAGAAAGAGAGTCTAACTTTGAAAAATCATCAAAAATTTTAGAAATCGAATTATAGGATGAATAAAGTATGAAATTAAATCTTATTGAGTCTAGTTTCTTATAGAAGAAATTATGTAAGCAATGGAATTGTAAATCATGAGTGAGACAAAATCAGAATGATTTCGGGTTCCCCTGTTCTGACTTTTGAAAATCATAAAAAAAATGGATAAAAATAATTATGGACTTAAATTTATATTTATAGAATATTTAATGAGTCTATTTTCAATATAAATAAACGAGAACATCATTTGAATTCTGTACGAGGAGATAATTAATTTTTAGTGAAGAAGGGTCAGGACTGTCAGATAGCAGAACAGGGGTAAATTTAAAGAATAAACTGTACTTATTGGCTAAACCAAAAATTCTGAAAATTTTATGGTAAGAAGATATATGAGTCTAGTTTTAGGGAAAATTATCAGATCTTAATTTGGAGTTCTATAGCTCCAGATATAAATAATTTAGTGACTATGACACAGATGAACAACTTGAATATTCATAAAAGTAAATAATAAAAATTATAGATAATATTACTTACAAGTGTGTTATATACATTAAGGATGTGGAATGGAGAGGAGGAGGAGGAGGAAAATATGTATGAATATTCATCTAACATGGCTAATTTGCATGTTTTAGGCTCAGGGACTAAATTGAATAAAAGTAAAACTTTATGGGTAATTTTGTAAAAATGTCAGAAATGACCAAATTGCATGAAATGAACTATTTTATTATTTAAATTACAAAATTGAATGAAATTATTAATTTAGTTCAAGATCGGGAGAAAACATGTTTTAGGGATTAAATTGAAAAGTGTTGAAATTATGGAAAATTTTGATATTTTATAGAAATCATGAACTGTTATCAATATATATGAGAATAATAGCTGGAAATAAGGATTAAATTGCAAGAATTTTATTTTCCTGACCTTAAGGATGAAATCGTCATTAAATAAAAGTTTAGGGGCAAAATTGTAATTTTGTCTAGAGCATTAATTAAATACATTAGAATATGAAATGAATGAAAATGGTGATCAAATTTATTTATAAAGATCCAGACGACTCAAATAAGAGATTTGATCGTGGAAAAGAAAAGATATCGGATTAATAAAATTATAAACACAAACAAGTAATGAGGTAAGTTCATGTAACTTGAATTATATTCTTAAATGCTTGAAATGCATGTTTTTATATGAATATGATTTGAATGTTCATTATATGAAAATTTATGAAATCTTGACATATTGATAAAAAGGGAAGAAATCCCATTTGAATGAAAGGAAAATTCGATGGATCTTTGAAAAGGAATTGACGATAAAAGGATCTAGCCGGACGGGTGATCCTATCCCGATATAGCCCTCCCGAAGAATATGTGAAAAATGGATTTAGCCTGCACGGGTAATCCGAATTAGGGTCTGAATTTAGCCTGGACTGGTAATTCAGATCCAAGCTCATTAGAGTAATTGTCGTTGCAGGGGATTTAGCCTGGACTGGTAATCTCGACAATACTCTATGAGTTTATATTACAGGGGATTTAGCCTGGACTGGTAATCCCACTGTAAGGATGAGGTTCGCGGGAGTGTGCTCTCTGATATGAAGTGTGTAAGACCATGGTTGAAAGATACCATGGCAACCTGATATGAAATGTATAAGACCATGGTTGAAAGATACCATGGCAACCTAATATGAAATGTGTAAGACCATGGTTGAAAGATACCATGACAACCTGATATGAAATGAATAAGACCATGGTTGAAAGATACCATGGCAATGTGATATGAAATGAACAAGACCATGGTTGAAAAATACCATGGCAACATGACAGAAAATGAGTAAGACCATAGTTGAAAGACACTATGGCATCATGTCAAAGATAAATAAGACTGTGGATGGGAGACGCTATGATATCTATTGAACAATTGATATTTAGGTAATATGTATCAGATGACGAATGGTTATATGAAATGGTTGTGTGAAATATTTACAAGAACTGGTCATATAGAAATATATGTAAAAAATAGTTGTATGAAATAATTATGAAGATAGATAAACGAAATAAGAATAAGTACATGGAATATAATTTATGTTAAGTTTGATATAAACTTTACCGGAATAAATATACATAAAATATATGGAAATGATGGAGCATGAAATATTGATATAATGAAATGATTGATATACACTTATGAAGAAACGGTAAGAGAATGATATGTTTCATAACATGTGCATATATGATTATCTTTGATATGTTGATACAAGGAAATTATGTAAGTAAAGACAATTATTAAACTCAAGTGTGACACGTCGAGAAAATAAGTATATCAATATTGGATTTAGATGAAATATGTGCAAGTATACTAACAATGATGTTGTTTGACGCTTAGACAAGTGTTAAGCTATTAATTGAATGGTAACATGTTTAATTATAAGGAGCATTGAAATGGTAAGTACTTAGATGAAAATAAAATTTAAGATTTTGCAAAAAAATTTTTATGATCCCAATTTAATTCCGGTTGGTTTCTATTGTATGTTTGGGGCTTCGAGGGCCCAATAAAGAGACGTTATGATTTTTTTCAAAATATGAATAATAAATGACTCAGAATTTTCTGAAAATGTTCAGTAAACTCCGGTAATGCTTCGTACCCTATTCCGGTAATGGATACGGGTAGGGAGTGTTATAAATTTAACCACATGGCCTAGCACATGGGCGTGTGGCACGACCATGTGCACAAGTTAGAGAGTTATACGAGGTCGAACACGGCCTACAGCACGGGCGTGTCCTAGGGTCACACGGTTGTGTCCTTTGGACCATATGGCGTGTGAGCCCTGCACCTTGGAAAATTTTTGAAATGTCACAAAAAATTCTTAGAGTTCCCGATTAAGTCCCAACTCGATTCTAATACTCGTTTTGGGCCTCGAGGGTCCATTTAAAGGGACAATATGAATAATTTCTGTTAATGAATAGAAATTTTATAGGAATTATTTGAAAATGTTCTAAAAGTTTTGGTAATGCTCTGAAACCCTGTTCCGATATGAATACGAGTTAGGGGTGTTACAATGTATCCTTATTGACACCATAATTCAATTATCAACCTCAATTCACTTTACACATCAACTAATTTGCATTCAAATTCATAAGTTCATATACAAAACTCATACTAAACTTATCATTTCTTCTTAATTATTCATATTCATTCATACCATGATTCAAACACTTAAATAAGGTTTATATCATATGACCAAAACAACTTTATATGAACGTATTCACACCAAGATTAAAGGCACATACACAAGTAAGCTTATACCAAGCTTAAAATATAACATTTGTAATAAGTATCTAAACAAATATAAAAACACCTATTACATGTCATATAACCCAAAATAAGCGTATCAAAATCTACCAAAATGAATCTGGATAGTGTGATCTATAAGTTGATCCAATCGTCTGACTCCATAAAACGTTATCTACAAGGAACAGAAAAGAACACGAGTAAACTTCACTAGAGCTTAGTAAGTTCAACGGTTAACACAATAAAACATACTAAATTAAACATAACAATTTTAATAACAAGATTAAAAGTTAGAGTTTCATGTCAACCACAATCCACAACAGGTGAGTTTATACATAAACAAGTACAAGATCATTCATTATCAAGCCACAATGCTATTAGAAGATTCATGAAGAATCTTTTAACAATTCAATAGTAAGACATTTAACATAAGAAACATTGTCTGGTGAACGATATATGGATATGAGTACACAGTTATCCATCCGAAACACGCCAAACGCTCAAACGAGCCAATCCAATCGATAACACACCTTGACATTAAATGCTTAACCCGTAGGCTAACATCCCTCTGAAAACATGCCTGGGCACTAAGTGCCAAGGCTGAAGGCTTTACAAGTACACAGTTATTCATCCGAAACACGCCAAACGCTCAAACGAGCCAATCCAATCGATAACACGCCTTGACATTAAATGCTTAACCCGTAGGCTAACATCCCTCTGAAAACATGCTTGGGCACTAAGTGCCAAGGCCGAAGGCTTTACATTCACCCCCGGTAACACGCTAGAATCACTGTAATATATTACGATAGTCCACAACAAGTGTTGGACTTCGATATATTAAGTGTAAAATCACAGGACAGGAATCATCGTCTTATCTCAAATCAATTCCCATACAACGTACACTATAATCTATTGGCATGCCAATCGTACTTTATCCTACGTTCATCCGGCTCAAGAGTTATCATCACTAATCAGTATTATAAACGATTCACTACTTCAATTCTCATTAATATAGCATCTAATATATAGTAAATTGAACATTTGACAATCAAGTTTTTCACTCAATATGAAATTTAAAACATAGTAAATTAAATTGAACGAACTTACCAGGGCTAAATTGTAGAGTTTGCAATAGTTTAGGGACTATTTAGTAACTTTCCTTTTTCCTCGATTTTCTACTTGATCTCGATATATAATATAATTTATTTCAATTATTAACCTCAATTTCATATACCATTCAATTTAATACATATACCTTCCTATTTATATTTTTTACACATTTTCCCCAAACTTTTACATTTTAAACAATTTGGTCCTTAAGACCAAAACAAGCTTATTTCTCATAATTAAACTTTAAACCCATTGAACCTAATTTTTAACCATTCTAAAACAGCCTTAAAATTTTTAATTTATCTAGAAAAACCATGTCTATTTTAGTTTATTTTCGATTTAATCACTAAACACAAAAATTACTAAAAATTACTTTACAAATTTAATGTCATCTAATAATCAAGCTTTCAATAAAATCATATAATATCAAAAGTACTCAAAATCATCAATGATAAATTTTTAAATGTTTATCAATTTCACAAATTAGTCTCTAAACTAGTTGGATATCAATACCACAATCACAAAAATATAAAATTAATGAGAATCAGATAAGAAACGGGCTTACATGCAATACACCAAATTACCAAGCATTTAAAGCTACTCTCAATTTCTTTCTTCCCATTTTCGGCAAAAACAAAGAAAATAGATAGCCTTTGTTTATTTTATTTGATTATAATTTAATTAAATATTTACCAATTTGCCCTTAACTAAACCATGTAAAATTAACATTTGCAAACCCAAAATCGTCCATATTCAGATGTTAGGGTCTAATTTCAACATTAATCCCCCACTTCAATTATTTATACTATTATGTTAAAATAAATCAATAAAAGTAACTTTTTCACCTTTTACAATTTAATCATTTTTCTTTAATTAACTAACTGAACATCAAAATTACCTAACCAAATTTTAATACACCTATATAATCACTCCATAAATATTTAATAAAAATATTGATAATACTCTAGAATGTCATATTTTTATGTGCTAATTGCATATTTATTTTGAGTATGATTCTACTAATTTGGGCTATTTATGGTCTTTTATCTTTTAGGGACTAAATTGAAGGCAAAAGTAAATTTAAAGGTAAAAAGTGCAAATTTGAAAATATAATGGGCCAACATGCAAAGAAAGAGAGAAGTGGTGCCAAAAATGCAAACATGGAAGACCCAAGGACTAAAATGCAAAAGAAGAGATTTTATAGCACAAGACTCTATTTTAATTTCAATTATATTAGGATAATTATTAAGGATTTTTATTTAGATCTAAAATGTCCTTGATTTTCAACAGCAAACTCTTAATTTCCAAAGAGAGATGAAGGATTTCCAAAAGAAAACCGAGGCATCCATAAGGGAGTTGACCATGTCAATTGAGAAATTGAACTCACAATGGAAGCTGCCGTCACAAACAGAACCTAATCCAAGACAACACACAAATTCAGTGACGTTGCGAAGTGAAAAGGTACTGTAACCAATTCCTGATAGGAATCTTGGCCAAGAAATTGCCCAGGAAAATCCCAAAAAAGACGAACAGGTCCAAGTGAAACCTCCACTGCCGAAAATCTGACCTCCATTTCCAGGACGATTAAATCAGTGTCGAAAAAGTAAGGAAGACAAGGAGATCCTCGAAACATTCAGGAATGTTGAGATCAATTTACCACTATTGGATGCCATTAGACAAATTTCGCGGTATGTCAAGTTCCTTAAAGAACTCTGCACCAACAAACAAAAATTAACAGGTAATGAAAAGGTAAGTGTTGGTGAGAATGTATCAGTAGTGTTACAGCGGAAAATTCCAGCGAAATGCAAAGATAGGGGTATGTTTACAATACCATGCAAAATAGGCCATTTGGGAATTAAGAAGGCTATGTGTGATTTAGGGGCCTCAATAAATGTAATGCCTTTTTCTGTTTATGAATCACCTAGCACAGGTTTTTTAACAAAAACAGGTGTTATCATTCAATTAGCAGACAGGTCCATTGTGCATCCTGAAGGAGTCCTTGAGGATGTATTAGTCAAAGTCAATGGGCTTATCTTCTATGTAGATTTCTATGTGATAAAAATAGAGAAGGATAATGCTCCTGGGTCTTCAGATATCTTGCTGGGGCTACCTTTCCTTAGTACTGCGAATACTAAGATTGACGTACGAAGCGGAACCCTCACGATGGAGTTTGACGGGGAGATCGTGAAGTTTAATGTTTATGGCACTATTAGTCACCCAAGTGAAGTCTTGGACATAAACGTGTCGACATAATTGACTCATCAGTAGAAAAAACTTTTGAGTCATCTTATGTAGATAAATCTAAAATGATGTTTGATTATTTTGAATCTGTTAATAAATTATTGGCTCCCATGAATACTAAAATTCTACCTTCTGTTGTGCAGGCACTAGATCTGAAATTAAAACCACTTCCCGAACATCTCAAATGCACATTTTTGGAGAATGATGAGACCATTGCCGACTTAAAAGGGATTAACCTCTTGGAGGAAAATACGAAACCAAAGAAAGAGGTGCAAGGACGATTAAACCCAAATATGATAAATGTGATAAAAAATGAGAATTTCCAAGCCCATATGAGCGAAAGAATTCAGCTGGAACAGCCCCAATACTAGTTAAGGCGTCAAGCTAGCGACGTTAAATAAGCGCTTATTGGGAGGCAACCCAATTTTATTTTATTTTTATTAATTTAATTTAATTTAATTTAATTTACTATTTATTATTTTATTTTATTTTTGGATGTTGATAAAATTCTCTTCTTATCTAGGTAAATCGAAGCAACAATAGGGAGAACTCATTACCATAATGCGCGAACGACAATAACTACATGGGGAGTTCTTCTAAACTTTTCTTCTACCTATTTATTTATTAATTCCACATTGAGGACTATGTGTTTTAAGTAGGGGGAAGTATTCCTCATTGTTTCTGTCGTTTTAGATGCTGATTTAGTTGTTACTGCCCATATAAATTTTTTTAAGAATATTTTGCCTCTTTTCATGCCGAAGAATTTGACCACGACTTGCCCACTGTTTGACCCACATGCATGATTCTTATCTACTGAGTTAATTATGATTTTTCTTGATAGATTTCATCTCCACTATTTTATTTCTTTTAGTTTAAATAATTGTGATTAATGGAGTTAACCCTATCTTGATTTTGGTAAATTTGATTAAGTCTAATTACAAGAGGACACTTAATACAATTGCATGCTCAAAATATGTTCATGACTATTAAGGTGGTTGCTAAAACTTATTTTTGACACTTGATTGTTGCTCCTAAGTCCTCCAAAATTAAAATTTCGTTTAATAATAATGTTTCCGTGGTTATGAGTGCAGCTTAAGACGTGACTAGCTGAGTAACCGGGGTAGGGTGCTTGAGTTGTCATCCTATTTCACGTCAAAAGGTTGTGTGATGTGTTAGGTAAAACTCCGCTAACCGGAATTAATTTTAAGAATCTGTTGGGCTGAGTAACCGGGGTGAGGTGCTTGGCTGTCATCTCACTTCGCGTCAAAAGGTTCTATATGTTCTTAAGAAAAATAAAAATTAGGAGTATGTTGGGCTAAGTAACCGGGGTGGGGTGCTTGGCTGTCATCTCTCTTCGCGTCAAAAGGTTCAATATATTCCTAAGTAAAAATAAATAAATAAAAAAAGAAGAAAAAATTTAAAAAAAGAAAAAAAGATGCATTAATAAAATTTGGGGACTAAAGGGTGAAATAAATAAGGTGTCTTGATAGGTTTGGTAAATTACCTAATTTTCATGAAATAACCCAAGTCGATCTTAATTTTGTGTGTGTTAATTGGAACACTTTTTCAATTTTACTTAAAGCAAGCTAAGGGTTCTCTTTATTTTTCATATGCATTTTGACTAATTTTTATAAAACTTTGGAGTAGTAGTTCTTTAATGACAGGATTTAATTTTCACAGTGGACACGAACCATACTTGAGGGCAAGGGAGTTTGATAATACTCTAGAACGTCATATTTTTATGTGCTAATTGCATATTTATTTTGAGTATGATTCTACTAATTTGGGCTATTTATGATCTTTTATCTTTTAGGGACTAAATTGAAGGTAAAAGTAAATTTAAAGGCAAAAAGTGCAAATTTGAAAATATAATGGGCCAACATGCAAAGAAAGAGAGAAGTGGTGCCAAAAATGCAAACATGAAAGACCCAAGGACTAAAATGCAAAAGAAGAGATTTTATAGCACAAGACTCTATTTTAATTTCAATTATATTAGGATAATTATTAAGAATTTTTATTTAGATTTATTTTTGGGATTTATTTTCATTTATCTTTATTTATCTTTATTTATTTCTATTTATCGTTTAGAATTTCATTAAGAATAGACTAGGTTTTCTAGTACTATAAATAGGGGATGCAGTGACACATATTGATCATTTTTTTCCTATAAACACTCATTCTCTCCCAAAAACTCTGTCTTTTTGTTTTCTCTATATTTTCTTCAATAAAAATCCCATTTATATTATATTTATTTCTTTCTCAAAAATCATGAGCCACTAAACCAATCTAGCCGAAGGTTGTCAAAATTCCCCAAAAAGGTTCGTGAGGCTTAGAATCCGCGCTTAGCCTTCTCAACAGGGTATTTATCGCTTCTCCGTATTACGGGACTGACGCTTCCGTCCATATCCCTTAATAGGTGATCTTTTCAACTTGTGCAAAGAACGGCCGTTTTGTACGTTTTGGGAAGGTTGCACAGTTGGTTCGTTGGCTTTCTGCGTCAGAGGTTGGCGAATCCAAGAGACAAAACGGCGTGGTATTCACCATTGGGAAGAGGTGATCTAGCAGAAGTTTGTCCCACAAAAGCGTTTATTAGCTAGAGTCAAGCTCCGCCAAATCTTAAATCCAAATCCTTGGAGCTGGTGGTCGTAGGCGTCCTCTTCCACTATAACTGACTTATCCTGCTCGAGAAGGGTTACTTAAAAGCCAAGGATTGAACCCAAGGTGGAACGAGACAACCGGAGGCTGGAATCTTGCCACATAAGAAACTTTCTCTTTTCCCAACTCTATTTATTTTTATATTCCTCATTTTAATTTCTGCAATTTATTTAATTTCGTAATTTCAATTCACTTTAAATTCTACTTTTATTTTTCCATATTCTTAATTCTATTTTTTTATTTTTCAGGAACGCAGGTTTTCTTGGCCAAGAAATTGTCCAGGATTTCAAGAAACGAGCATTCGTACAATTCGATCCCTGATGATTCGATCCTACTTCCCCTTTACTGTTATTTTTACTATTTTACAGGGAATAGGATATTTTTGGTGCTCTCAAGACACATCAAATATCTATGGGCTCGATTTATAGAAACGAGGTCTCGATACCTCATTTTCTAAAACTACTTTATTTTAGAGATAACCCACTTGACCTTAACTAATCATTCAATTAACTAAAATTATAAATTCAAAATTGACTATAATACTATATTTGACTTGTATACATTAAATAATAGTATTTACGGGTTCTCTCGTAAGATTTGTGGCCCCTAAACTACTGTTTCTGACACCACTAGAAAATAGGCTGTTATAATATAAACATGGAAAAATTCAAAACATTTTCAATTATAATTATGATCATGCTTTTTCAATGTTTAATGACCACAAGTCTTGAGTCTATACGGGGTAAAATATCGAGTGAGGACTCAAATCCAAACTTAAATATAAAAATTCAACTAAATGTCTCGAGACATTAAGGGTCATGTTTCGAAACAAGCTTACCTTGTTTTAGACCCCTAGATTCGATGTTTTCCTGTCTCGAGACATTGGGGGTTCATGTCTTGAGACTTTGTGCATTGTGTCTTGGGACAGGCCTTGAGACTCACCTCCCCTATTTTGGACCTTACATTCGATGTTTCCTATCTAAAACATAGGGTCTAAGTCTTGAAACTTAGCTATTCTCGAGACAATTACCCAGAAATGTTGGAAACAAATATTTTATTCTTGACATTTCAAGAAAATAACCTCATTGTCTCGAAACCAAATGACAATTTCACCTATTATACACATTTTAACACATTCAAATGATTTCCGTTATAAGCCTTACCTAGGCTAAAATAATACCGATTCATAATACATCAATTTAATGTCTAAAACATATCTAAGACATTCAATAACATAACATTCAATGTATTATACCTTAACTTGGTTAATTAATCGACTTAATACCTATGAACATGTACATTTGTAATACCCTAAGCAAATCCCACATCGGGAAAACATGGTAGAGACCTGCGCTATATAAAGAGCTAGAACCACTTAAGTGGTAATATGCCTTTTGGGGTGTATGAGCGCTCCCAAGAACAAAGTCGTGAGGGCCATGTATGCCCAAAGCGAATAATATCTTACTGCGCTGGGTGTTGGCTATGATATTTAATGGTATCAGAGTCAAGTTCAAAACTTGAACTGTGAATTTTAAACGGGTTTGAATGTATATTTTAAAGAGTATTTTAGAAAATTATTTTGCTATTAAAATTAAAAATTAAAAATTACATTTTCAAAAATGCGAGACTCTCAAAACCGATCTAAGATAAGTACTCTTTACACTTGAAACATTAGATTATGAAACCTTAGACTATGAGATGATATACTTATAGATAATGAAACTTTAATTGAAAACACTCAAGTGATAACATAAAACTTGTTTCTAAAAATTGTCTGTAACACCCCTTACCCGTATTCGATGTAGGAACAGGGTTTAAGGTGTTATCGGACTTAAACATTTACAACATGCAAAACCCGGTCACAAAATCTCATCCAAATTAAAAACCAATCAAACAAGATCATATTATTCTTATCATGGGCCAACGAGGTCCAAAACAAACATTAAAAGCAATCCGAAACTAAATCGAGAACTTAAGAAAATTCTAAGAAAAATTCCTAGGTTAAGCCTCACACGCCCGTGTGCTTTGGGACACACTCGTGCCCCTTACCCGTGTGGAATTTTTAGAATTTATTTTTCATTTCGAACCTACAAGGCTATTCACACGGCCAAGCACACGCCTGTGTCCTTGGCCCGTGTCCCTCACACAGCCTAGACGCACCCGTGTCATCGCCCGTGTCCAAAAACCTGGACATTTTGTTTATGATGTCATCACTCATTTAGGGGCACACGGCCAAGGCAAACGGTCGTGCGCTAGGCCATGTCCTCTACACGGCTGATACACACGGCCGTGTCTCTGCCCGTGTGTTTACTACCATGCATACTACCATGCATACGACCATTTAACATGCCCATGGGGCAGACCATGTGTCACACAAGGTCTAGACACACGCCCGTGTGTCTACCTGTGTGGACCATTTAAAGGCTATTTTCCAAGCCAATAGTCACCCACAACTACTCATACATTCAAACATACTTTATGACATGCAACATGACATATTCAAGCACTTAAATATTCCACTCCATGGCAGTCTCACATCATCATAAAGTCATCCTATTGCGTATTCATTTGTTATTCTATTTAGAGGTATTCCACACCAATTTCATGCATTATTAAACTTGTTAACATGACTCCAAATTATGCATTCATACTTAAAGTCATTTTTAGCCATTAGGTTATCCCTTATGCTTTAGCACCCAATTCATACTTTACCACACATTCATTGATCAACAACATATCACATCATTATCATGCACTCACCAAGCAATAACATATCCTACCATCAAAACACTAGTGTCACGGGGCTAGAGCTTTCGTCTCGCAATCCGTGCGGCCTTAGGCGATTTGCTCGTCCAAACTCGCCCAAGTCAGCCTTTACTCGAATGAGGATTCTTTAAGAACTCCTCCAAGGCACCAATCGAACAGCGGAAGCAAACTTATGCCAAAAGAAGCTTATAAAGAACAACAGAAAGGGACGCTCGCAAAGTGTTTGAGTAAATGCTCTTTATTCTCTTATTCATAAAGAATAATGAAACAATGAATGGAGTTGAGTACAAATGAAGGGGAGGCTCTCTATTTATACTTGAGCTCCCCCAAAACCGACGGACAAGATACAATTACATCGACCGACGAGATTAACCATATCCCTTAATTTATGGGATTTACAAGATATTGCCATATCAAATCCTATCTAATCTTAAAAGATATGATTCCCTCTATCTTTTAAGATTAGTTACCATAGTTGCCTAAGTTGCCATATTTTCGCTATCGGGCCAACCAGGCTTCAATCTGACAGGCTTCTCCAATAATTCCTTGAATCGGGCCAGCTCACGTGGGCCAAATGATCCCCATCTAAGTAATAGACCTCCATTTGATGCATTTGGTTTGATGGTCACGGGCTTCAAACTCTGGCCCATGGCATTCTCCCCCACCCATTCTCGCAACGTCCTCGTTGCGACTTCCGAATGGCACTGACTTGATTCAACTCGTGTCCTTCTCGTTGCTTTGGCTTTACCCTTCCTTCGGGACTTCTGCCTCGGCTTCCGTCGCTTCTTCACTCGAGCCGTCCTACTCGTTTGTACATCTCGACGACAAGGAGTTATGTCACTCCCTTGCCCACATTCTAACTCTCCTTGAACAGAATCCTCATGATTCACCACACTTGGCTTCGCTTTGCCCCCAGTCTCTCGGCCTCCTTGCTCAAGAACTTCGAAAGGGCCCCTACGTTCTCGCCAAGTACACAAGTTAGAATGCAAAACACTATCAGAGTGTTCCGAATGTACCTTTGCATTTACTCGGGTCAACTGTCCCACATGCATCACTTCTTTTTCCTTGAAGTCCGATGCATCACCCACCTCTCCCATAGGTGGAAGCCTTGTCGATGACTCGGCCAACTCCGACGCTTCACTCGATTCGAGCTTCATTGGTCCCAGCTTCACTGTTTTCATCGCAACTTCTTCCTCTAATTTCGATGACAAACTCACCTCTTCCTTGGGTAGAAGCCCCTCCGATGACTCATCATGCTCGGACATTGCCTTTCCTTTGACTACGGCTTGCTTTGGACAGTTCCGCAACTCATACGGACCACGGCACAAGAAGCATTTTACTCGCTTCTTTTTGCTCCTCTTTGCCCTCTTGGCTTCGGCTTTTCCCTTGCTCGAACCAAGCTTCTTGGGCTCCTTGTCTGCTCCATCGTTCCCTTCGATGACAGACTTCCTCGGACACTTCCGCAATCTATGCGGACCATGACACAAGAAGCACTCGACTGGCTTCTTCTCACTTTCGGCCTTCTTGGCTTCGACACCCCTTGCGCTCGAACCAAGTCCCAAAGCCTTATCCACCGGCTTCTTCCTAAGCGCGGATTTCGTCGGACATTTCTTCAACATATGTGGACCGTCGTAGAGAAAGCATTTCAGCTTGTCCCTTTTCCTCTTGGGTTTCTTCTTCCCAACTTGTGGTTTCCCATTACCACAATTATTGCCGATGCCATTGCCATACTCATCCATATCTTCCTTGTGATTCCCTTCACATACGCCCCTTTCCTCGAACTTGGAAGATCCAAGCTTGTCTTTCCCTAGACCAAGCTTAACCACGGATACCGCTACCATTATGGCTTCCGACAGCTTTTGGACGCCTCTTTGTTCCACCTCCTGTCTGACCCACGGCTTCAATCCCTCTTGAAAAGCAAGCATTGCTTCTCTCTCGGTCACATCCGAAATTTGGAGCATGAGTTCCTTGAACTCACAAACATACTCCCCCACTGTGCCTTGTTGCGTTATCCCTTGCAACTTTGCCCGAGCTTCTTCCTCGGCAAACTCCGGGTAAAACTGTCCCTTCAACTCGCATTGGAACTCTTGCCATGTTCCAATCTCACCTTGCCTTTTATCTGTGGTCCTTCCTCGCCACCATAAAAGCGCAATATCAGTAAGAAATAATGAAGCAGTTTTAACCTTACCCGCATCATCCTCGATGCCTTTGGCACGGAAGTAGTTTTCCATCCTCCACAAGAAATTGTCCACGTCACATGCAGACCTTGTCCCCACAAACTCTTTCAGCTTCGGGACATCCTCGTTTTTGAGTGCTGCATTTGCCACTCCTTTTCCCACCGTTGCTCGACACAAAGCCAGCTCTACCTCGAGCTCCTCTATTCTTGTGCTCAAAGCCAACATCGTGGCCATTGTTTCCTCCTTCCAAGCCATCATCATGGCCTCAAGAGCATCATTCTGTCGATGCGGTTTATCTTTGTGTGAATCAAACAACTCATTTACCTTATCCATGGTCGAATTAAGAGACATCTTTACATAGTCTCTGGGTGATCCTTCCAGCTTGTCTATGTGACCCTCGAACCCATCGAGTGCCTCCTTTACGTCCTCCATGGATCCTCGAGTTTACCCACACACGCTCTCACGCCAACAAAGATCTCCTCAAACCTTTTCTCACCAATCTTTGTTCGGACTCTTCTTTCGACATCCCAACGGTGCCTTCGAACCAACAGCTTCGACTATCACTTGGTTCGAACCTTGGCTCGGATACCACTTGTCACGGGGCTAGAGCTTTCGTCTCGCAATCCGTGCGGCCTTAGGCGATTTGCTCGTCCAAACTCGCCCAAGTCAGCCTTTACTCGAATGAGGATTCTTTAAGAACTCCTCCAAGGCACCAATCGAACAATGGAAGCAAACTTATGCCAAAAGAAGCTTATAAAGAACAACGAGAAAGGGACGCCACAAAGTGTTTGAGTAAATGCTCTCTATTCTCTTATTCATAAAGAATAATGAAACAATGAATGGAGTTGAGTACAAATGAGGGGGAGGCTCTCTATTTATACTTGAGCTCCCCCAAAACCGACGGACAAGATACAATTACATCGACAGACGAGATTAACCATATCCCTTAATTTATGGGATTTACAAGATATTGCCATATCAAATCCTATCTAATCTTAAAAGATATGATTCCCTCTATCTTTTAAGATTAGTTACCATAGTTGCCTAAGTTGCCATATTTTCGCTATCGGGCCAACCAGGCTTCAATCTGACAGGCTTCTCCAACAGTTCCTTGAATCGGGCCAGCTCACGTGGGCCAAATGATCCCCATCTAAGTAATAGACCTCCATTGGATGCATTTAGTTCGATGGTCATGGGCTTCGAACTCTGGCCCGTGACACTAGCACATGCATGCATGAGTATTTAGATTACAACCCAAATGATCAAATATGATCCATATCACATGGCCATTACAAAATGAATCATCATTATCATAGGCCTTCACAATTTGGCCAAATAGCATGACACATAGCACAAAATTACCAAGTTTCCTATACATGCCATACTCAAAATAATAATTTTACTATACCCAATAGTCTTTTGATAGTGTCATCGAATACTTCGACAACTTCCAATCCCCGAGCTAGCTTGGCGGAACTACAAAGGATGAAAAAGAGAGGGGAGTAAGCATTAAAGCTTAGTAACTCCACATACAAATAATATGAAATGGTAGTAAAGAATCAACATGTAGAAACATAGCAACGTATACATAAAGATTATCTATCATTCAAACCTTTCTACTTACTCATCATATGCACATGTATACTTGTTCATCGTAAATCAATCTTTATTAAGGCATTAGTCATAGGTTTTGCATACATACCTGTACTCGGCGTAAAGTATTCGTAACCATACCTCTTTCATGTGTCCTCATCGGGACTCTAATTACATTCATTATATTGCCCGTTGAACTCTCAGAATATTATTGAATACGCGGAAACCTTGTACATAAGTGCCACATATACAACGTAGCCGAAGCTACCACATAACATGTAACACATCCATAATGAATTTGGACCTCTCAACGAGCTCAGATGTTACATGAATCGCATCCATTATGAACTTGGACCTCTCAATGAGCTCGGATGCTCGCATCCATAATGAACTCGGACCTCTCAACAAGCTCGAATGCCACATATCTTTTGAACCTGGACCACTCAACGAGTTTGGACGTCTTAGTTCCTAGTGACATGTCACTTTTATCCTAAACTATTCCTAAGGTTCAAATGGGATTCTTTCTCACTTGCACATGGCATACTTGCTCGTGATGTCGTAAATCACGACCATAATAACGTTCATGCTTTCATAGCAATCCACAAACATATAACTCATAATCAAAATAAAACATTTATCACAATATATTAAAGTATTAAGAACATACTACAACACCACATTATTTGCATATGTACTTACCTCGGTACAAAATGGTGATAATCGAGCTTAATCGTCGTGTACTTTATTCTTTCCTCGATCAAGTCCCGATTTATGTTTTTCTTGATCTATAATTCCAAATTTAACTTATTTATTATTCACATTATTCAAATGGGTCCATAAATCATACTTTTGCAAATTTACTTTTGACCCCTAAACTTTTACATATTTACGATTTAGTCCCTAGGCTCGTAAAATGAAATGCATGCATTTTCTTAATTACCCAAGCTTAATCGAACCTTTATTATGCTCATATCAGCCCATATTTTCTTTCATTTCACATTATTACTACTCACTTTTACATTTTTACAAACAAGTCCCTTGTTTAGGTGTTTTCACTAAAAATCACCTAGTAAAAGATGTTCATCATGCATCAAACATTCATATTCCTCCATTAATCATAAAAATACAAGCATTTCATGGATGGGTAAATTTTCATACATGAACCCTAGCTCAAAATATAGCTAGAAATGGGTAGACCATGTTACCGGGACTTCAAAAATACAAAGAACATTAAAAACGAGGCTAGGGAGCACTTACTATTGAGCTTGGAAATGTTGAACAAAACCCTAGCTATGGTGTTTTGTGATTTTCGATAGCCAAGGAGGAAGATGGACACATTTTTTGTTTGATTTTCCCTTTTTATTCTTTTAATTACCTAATGACCAAAATGCCCTTAGGGTTTCTCTTTCCAATTTTTCCTATGCATGTCCATTTTTGTCCAAAATTTTAAAAATTGGTTAAATTGCTAATTAGGACCCTCTAATTCAATATCTAATGCAATTTCATGCTTAAATCTTTTAGAATGCAAGTTTTGCACTTTATTCAATTTGGTCCCTAAAATGCAATTAGACATTTTATGCATAAAATTTCTTCATGAAACTTTCACACAAGCATGCATTCATAATCCTCATAAGAATCATAAAATAATTATTTCTATCTTGAATTTGTGGTCTCAAAACCACTGTTCCGACTAGGCCATAATTTGGGATGTTACATTGTCAGATAAAACTCATAAAAATTTATCGATAAGCGTCATAGATAACCATGGAGTACGAACTCGTAGTGCACATCGTCGTGCGGCTCAGTAAGAGTCATATACTGTAACACCCGTATCCTATCTCTATTGTTGGATTAAGGTTACGGAGCATTACCAAGCAAAATAGAACATTTAACTTCACCACAAAATAGATTATACAATTAAATGCCAATATACATAAAAATTAAATCTAACCATGGAAAAAATACACGTATGGGCCTTTAATTGAGCCTACGGGGACCTAAAAATAGTTTGGGAACAATCTAAGATAAAACAAAACAATTCATAAAATTTTAGAAAAATCTTAAAAATTTTGGAAAATAGGGGTCACACGACCGTGTGGCCAGGACGTGTGACATAGCTCAGACCGTGTGAACATTCGAAGTTATGACACATGACCATGTTCCAGCCCGCGTGTCCGCTAGTATAGGTAGTTAAAATTAGGCCACACGGTCGTGTTGCAGGCTGTGTGCCAAACCATGTGCAACACGTTCCTAAAATCAAATTGACACAAACGACCGTGTGGTGTGATCGTGTGTGGCACACGGTCGTGTACAACTAAATTACTTCATTATTAAGCCAAAACAACCATTTTAGCTTGGACACCAAGCCATCTTATTTCTAACCAAAATGACCTATTAAAAATCACATTTAACACATCAAAAACATATCAAATTCATACAACTTTGTGCCAAACCAATGTGTCCTCATTGACACCACAATTGTTAATCATATACCATTATCATATCACTTAAAAGATTACTATCATGAATATGTTATTCAATTAACCATTATGTAACCATTTACTAGTATCAAACATAAACCATAAGCAAATCTAACATGACCAATACCAGAGCCTAGACCATTAAGCAACTCTACTATTTTCAGACCATCAAGGTTACAAAGAGTGTTGAGCTCATGTGTAGGACAATCATGAAATGGGAGCATAATAGGAATCTCCCATCTTGAATCAACATACTGTATGTTAGCTGATAAAAATAGCCCTAATCATTTATTGTGGCAAAAATGACATGGCAAGGATCCTTGAGGTGTAAGATCCTTACACAACTCTAGTGTACTCATTTTCAAAAGTAATCTTTTTCTATGACAATATCTAAAAATGAATAAGAATATTTTCTTTACCAGTAGCAACATCTAATGACTTTTTCAATCTCTCCCTAACATCAATACCATCTGAAGAGAATTACTCTCAATTGGAATGACAAAAAACTCTTCTGATGATGAGGCTAGATTCAACACAATCAATCTTATATCCTTAATTTCCTTGTAAATATGTTAAGAAAGAAATGATTTGGTTAAAATTTCATCAAAAAATGCAACTTTAACACAAAAAATTGGCAACGACTCATCTTTATTAGGAACATAATTCTTCTGCGCTTTATAAGTAACAATAACAAGAACCATCAAGAGGAGAAATCATGGTGTTATAAGTAACAGCCCGCTTGAATTTTCCGCAGTGAGACATTCTTGTTGAATTAAATATATATATGGAATTAGCACATTAAGAAAATATATCAACCAACAATAGCAAACCACAACCAAAATTTATTTTATTTAGTAATTCTAGCAACCAAGCTATGCTATATAATTTTAAACAAATCAATTGAAAGAGAAGATTAAAAATTAAAAAAAAAAAACCCTAAACCTTTCGAAATTTCCAGAAGGTCAAAAGCCCTCTACTCGAATACATCATCATCATCAATTAGGGGCTTGAATACCCATTGTTCATGGATTCAATTTCTATGAAAAAAACAATACAAGAGTAAAATCAAACCCTAACATTTTAATTCAACGGAAAATTTGGGGATAAAAAATTATGAAAATGATAAGTAGATGGTCGTAATCAGTTAGGGGCTCGAACACTCATCATTGGTGGATTCAGTTTTTGTGAAAAATAACCTAAGTCAAAATTAAACCCTAATATTTTAATTCTATAGAAAATTTTGGTATAAAAATTAGGAAGATGATGTTTTATAAAATTATAAGATCGAAAAGAAAGGTTTCAACAAATTCATGTTACTTTCAATACTCTACATTCACTAATAAAAAATAGAAAAAAAATCTAAAAGACTTGCCTGCTTCTTTACTCTAAACATATTATCAAATTCTTTAACCCTTTAAAATGAGATCAAAACTTGAATATGACAGTTGGAGAGAGCCTTGTAACAATGCCGATATCAACCACAACTAAAAAATTATCTAAAATAATATGATATTCACATCATATATTCTAAAATCTTAATATTTATTGAAAATATGAGATCACCTATTGAAGATAATTTTTGGAATGTAAAGGTAAAAACTTATTAGGGAAATCTCATATTACACCTTAAAAATATGGGTACACTACTCAAATAGTTACTTTAAAATTACTTCATTCATGTTTTAGTCACTCTAATTTTTTTTTGTCAAACATAGCACTGGCGTTAGTAAGTATTTTTGTTTTGATCATTGTCCCATTAAAACCTAAACAGAAAGCTGGCTAGGATGCCATGTATTGCTGATTGTTCTGTCAGTTGTGTATATCTTTTTATAGATCATTAAAGTAGTTTACAAAAAATATATTTAACATTAACTAAATTTTTTTACTATTTATAAAAGGACCAATAGTAGTCCTTAAACCCAAAATTATTAAACCTTAAACTCCATTACCATTCCTAAATCCAAAATCAAACTCTAAACCCTAAAACCATTAAGGTTTAATGATTTTGGATTTAGAGACCACTATTGGTCATTTTATAAACAATAAATTTTTTTAGTTAATATTAATTTTTTTTAAATCACTTTAATGACATGTAATAATATATAACAATTTGTAGAATAATAGTAAGAAAGGAAAGCCTAGCTCCAAGTGGTTTAAGAATAGTGGTGTTGTAACACCCCTTACCCGTATCCGACGCCGGGACAGTGTTCAAGGCATTACCGGACTTAATCTCAAACAAACACACAAAATCGGGCCATCAAATTTCATCAAATTTGAAACCTTTCAACCACATGCAATTTGTCCCTTTAAAGGGCCTACGAAGCCCAAAATGTACACCGGAAGCGGTTTGGGACTAAATCGAGAACCTTTGGAACCTTTTTGACACTTGGAAAATTTTCTTATTTTGAAAAGTCACACGCTTGTGTGGGTAGGCCGTGTGGTCACACACGCCCGTGTGGCTTGGGGCACGCTCGTGTTCTTAGCCCGTGTAACTCTTTGACTATGATGTCATCAACCAAAATAAGGTCACACGGCCAAGTCACACGCCCGTGTGCTTAGACCGTGTGGCGAATTAAATTTCAAAAATTAAGTGCAGACTTCACACGGCCTAGGCACACACCCATGTCCTGAGGCCGTGCCCTTCACACGGCTGAGACGCATGGCTGTGTCTCTATCCGTGTGTTTACTACTGGGCATTCTTTTTTGCATTAATTATGGTGCAAGGGACACACGACCGAATCACACGCCCATGGGGTGACACA
The DNA here is from genome assembly GCA_025698465.1 of Gossypium longicalyx. Taxonomy (NCBI): domain Eukaryota; kingdom Viridiplantae; phylum Streptophyta; class Magnoliopsida; order Malvales; family Malvaceae; genus Gossypium; species Gossypium longicalyx. Next base: position 20,929,713 of record CM047006.1, read on the forward strand.
CGGTCTAATAGCCTAAATTTTCAATGGTGTCGGAATAGTGATTCGAGATCACTAAATCCGACAAATGAGTATAAAATATTATTAATTTAGTGAATATAAGTTAAATGTGAAGTTAGAAATTTTTTTGAAATAGCGAATAGTGTACTAGAAATAAATATTAAAATAATTAGAATTAGAAACGAGGTATCGAGACTTTAAAAATTTTAAACCGAGCCATAAATATTTTTATAAATATTTATAGAGTGTTAATAAGTTAGTATTAAAGTTTCGTCAAGAAATTTTAAAGTTCCGATAGTTAATTGAATAAAAAGGACTAAATTATAACAAATGTAAAATTATGGGAAATGATTAAATGGCTTAAATGATAAAAGAAAGAGGGTTTAAAAGGAAAATAGACCCAAAATGTTTTGGGCTGGACGGCAATGGGCATGAAATCAGCAGGAAAATTGATGAATTAAGGGCAAAATTGGAATACTACAAAATTTACTTAATATAGCTAGGACTAAAGTGGAATTATCTAGATTTCTCTTTATTTTTCTGCATTCTCATCAGCAAAAACACCATAAAAGGGTTTCCTTAAGCTGTTTTTTCATATTTTTACTGCAAGTAAGTTCAATTCTTGATTATTTCTTGAAATTTTTGTGTTTTTATGACTTTTACAACTAGGTCCACTTGTTGAATTCATTAGTTTTTGATTTTATGAAAGAAATTGGAAGTTTCTATGAATATGTGATGGAATTATATGATGATTTAGCATGGAATTAGAGCTTTAAATTGTTTATATGCTGATCTTTTTGAAAGAATTGAATAGAAAGTGAATGTTTGGGACCTAATGGTGAAAGAGTTTGAAGTTAGGGTTTTATGTGAAAATTCTGAATTTAAATAATTGTGAAATAACTTATAATTTCTAGATAAAGCATTAATTTTGAAAAATTATCTTCATTGAGGGGTTAATTGAGTAAGGACTGAATTGTATGAACTGTGAAATTTGGGGCAAAAATCGAAATCAACATTTGCACTAAAATAGTTTTGGACAGCAGCAGTAGTCTAACTTTGAAAAATCACCAAAAATTGTAGAAATTGAATTATGGAATGAATAAAATATGAAATTAAAGCTTATTGAGTATAGTTTCTTATAGAAGAAACGGTGTAAGCAATGAAATTGTAAATCATGAGATATAATAGATTTTGTAAGACAATGTCAGAATGAATTCGGGTTCCCCTGTTCTGACTTTGAAAAATCATAAAAAATTGAATAAAAATAATTAGGGGCTTAAATTTATATGTTTATAATCCTGAATGAGTATATTTTTAAGAGAAACAAATGGAAAAATTATTTGAATCCTGTACGAGAAGATAATTAATTTTTAGTGAAGAAGGGTCGGAACTGTCAAACAGCAGAACAGGGGAGACTTCAATGAATAAACTGTATTAATTGGCCCAACCAAAAATTATAAAATTTTTATGGTAAGAAGATATGTGAGTCTAGTTTCAGGAAAAATTAGCGGATCTTAATTTGGAGTTCTGTAGCTAAAGATAAAAATAATTTAGTGACTATGACACGGATGGGCAACATTGGAATATACATAAGTAAATAATGAAATTATAGATGATATTACTTATAAGCGGGTTGAAGATGAAGTAAATACTGATAAGTGAATGATTTTACAATGATAGATCGAGAACCCGAAACAAGTCGAGGAAAAGAAAAAGTAGCTGATTAGTCCTGAACTTTCACAAATTTTGCAAATCGACCTGTAAGTTCATATGGTTGAAGTTTAATGATTATATGTTAATTTTATGAATTATATAATGTATGATGAAATATATTTATTGATGAATAGAGAATAAAATAACAATCCGAAAATCGAATAAATGATCAAATTAAGCGGAACGTCGGATTTGAGTACTTCTGATCAGTGATAAGTGACAAGTGATAAGTGGTAGCTTTAGCTACACTTATCTGATCAGCGACAAGTGATAAGTGATAAGTGGTAGCTTTAGCTACACTTATCTGATCGGTGACAAGTGATAAGTGATAAGTGATAGTTTTAGCTACACTTATCTGATCAGTGACAAGTGATAAATGTGATCAGTGTAAGACCGTGGCAGGACTATGACTTCAAAAAGTGATAAGTGATCATACGCAAGACCATAGTTATACTATGGCAAAGTGAAAGTGAAGTACTCAATTTTCCGTAACCGTTCCCTAATTTAGTTAAAAAATGATATGTGACAAATGGGCCCAAAAGAATTAAAGGAAATGGATAAGTGGTAGTAAGTTTATACAAGGGAACTCACCAATGACTGTGGTTGACATGTGAACTTAATAATTGTGTATATTGTATAAGTGTATAAATATTTGGTAAGGTTTATGTTTTATGCCTATGAACTTACTAAGCTTCTATAAGCTTACTCGAGTGTATTCAATGTCTCTTGTAGATTGAAGTGGAAGTATACGGAGGATCGGATCAACACAAAGGATCACACTATCCAGATTATCTCCGGTAGCTTTTGTAAATTTTCTTTTTGATTTATATGGCATGTATAAGGTTTGATGATTATATAAATGCTAAGACTTGTTTAATGAATATACATTAAAGAAAAATAAATGATAAATATGTTAAATAGTATGATTATAGTAGAAGTATAATTTTGTATCAAATTGATTGAAATGAATTGGTTGGTTGGATTAGTCTCAGTTTTAAAATTTGCAGGGAAGGTCAGATATTTATAAAGGGGTTATATTGAACAAAAAAAAAAACTTTGGGATTTTGCGAAAAATTTTCTATGGTTTCGATTTAATTACGTTTGGTCTCAAAGTATGTTTTGGGCTTTGGAGGCCCATCTAAAGGACGCCATGACATGTTTTAGTAAATGAATAGTATTTAACTTGTATTAACAAAAATTAATCTGTAAACTCGGTAATGCCACGTACCCTATTTATGATGAATACGGGTAATGGGTGTTACATTTAGTGGTATCGAGCCCGATTTAGCTTGGTTCTCTAACATGTGTTATGTGTAAAGTGTTTAAAAATACATGCCATATAAATCTGTGATAGTGTGATATGTATGATCCGATCTAATCTTTGTCATTTTTATAGATACTCTCTGATTATAAAGATGTCAGATAGACCTAAACGTACTAAACAGGAGGAAGCTAACAGTAGAGTGCAGACTTCTGAACAAGGAACAAGTAGTGATATTCCAATTTCTATGATGCGAGAGCGAGAACTTAAAAGTATGATTTATGGAGTTATGAATCAGTGGTATAATGAGATGATACAAGAAAGAAGTCAGGCTCAACCACCTCCTCCCCTTACTGCACCACCTGTGGTACCTCCGGTTGCTCCTCCACCTCCTTCAATAATTGAAACTAGTAAACGTTCTCCGATTGAAAAGCTAAGGAAGTTTGGAGCTGAGGAATTTCGAGGGAGATCAGATGATGACCACAGTAAAGCCGAGTATTGGCTACAGAGTTTGGTAAGAATTTTTAAACAGATGGCTTGTTCTCCTGAGGATTATCTACGATGTCTTTGTCTCATTGTTAAAAAAAGAAGCATATAATCTGGTGGGAAATCGTGGAAGTCAGTAGTACTGCAGAGAAGCTTACTTGGGAATTTTTCCAGCGAGTTTAAAAAGAAATATGTGGGGAAAAGATATCTAGACAAGAAAAAGAGAGATTTCTTGATCTACGGTAGGGAAATAAGTCGATGGTGAATACGAAAAAGAATTTGTCTACCTCAGCAAATATGCTCGAGACATTATACCTACTGAAGAAGAAATGTGTATTAGATTTGAAGAGGGGTTAAATGATGAGATTAGAATGATGATTGAGGGTAATGAAATACGGAGTTCGTTGTTCACGGGCCACGCGTGCTCAAAAGCTCAAGAAGTATATAACGAGAAAAATGCAAATGAGATCGAAAAAATAAAGAGTCATTTAAAAGAGGTGCTTCTAAGTCATTTTCAGATTTGCCAACGAAGAAATCTAAAGAAGAAATTAGTCGAACTACATCGGTCTTGGGAAGATTGGGTAGAGTAGATCAAGACAATCTGATTTCGTGGTATTTGATAGACTGTAGCAAGTGTGAGCAAAGTGTTCGAGAATACTCCTCGGCCTAAGTGTCAATATTGTGGAAGACATCATTTCGTGAATGCAGGACTAAGATGGGGGCTTGTTATAAATGTGGACTCTACTGATCATCTTATTTGAGATTGTCCCACCGCAAAAAGATGAAGTGGATCGAGAAGAGATACAGAGAACCACTCCTCAAAGAAGTAGACGTTCGGGCTAGAGCAGTGCTACAGGGGCTACCCGTTCGGGTATGAGAGAACCAATTAGTCAATCAGAGAATAGAGCACCAGCACGTACCTATGCCATTCGAGCAAGGGAAGAGGCTACGGCTCCTGATGTAATTGCTGGTATTTTCTATCTTTATGATGTTACTGTTTATGCATTAATAGACCCTGGGTCTACTCATTCATATATTTGCACTATGCTAGCATCTGAAAAGAAATTATCTATTGAGTCCACTAATTATGATATACAAGTTACTAATCCATTAGGTCAAAGTGTGATGGTTAATTTAATATGTCGTAATTGTCCACTGAAAGTGAAAGGCTGTGAATTCTCTGCTGATTTTATGTTGTTACCCTTTCGAGAATTTGATATTATTCTGGGGATGGATTGGTTAACAAAACATGATACTGTAGTGAACTGTTGAGAGAAACGGATTGATTTGAAAAATCAGACAGGAGAAATGATTTCAGCTGAGTTTGGAAATATGAAAGATAATGTTCGAATTATTTCAGCCTTTTCAGCTCAGAAGCTAGTACGAAAGGGTAATGAAGCATATTTAGCTTATATTCTTGATACTCGGGATTCTGAATCAAAGTTGAAACAGTTGCCAGTTGTTAATGAATTTGCTGATGTGTTTCCTGAGGAATTGCCGGGTTTACCGCCAGATCGTGAAGTTGAGTTTGTGATTGATGTGATCCCGAGAACAGCGCCAATATCCATAACACCATACAAAATGGCACCGACGGAATTAAAAGAGTTGAAGACTCAGTTGCAAGAATTGTTAGATAAGGGGTTTATTAGACCAAGTACATCTCCTTGGGGTGCACCTGTTTTGTTTGTGAAAAAGAAAGATGGCTCGTTGAGATTGTGTATAGATTGCAGATAGTTAAATAAGGTTACAATCAAGAACAAATATCCTTTACCCCGCATTGATGATTTGTTCGATCAGTTGAAAGGTGCTGCTGTGTTTTCGAAAATAGATCTTCGATCTGGGTATTATCAGCTGAAAGTTAAAGAATGTGACGTGCCAAAAACGCCTTGAGAACTCTCGGTATGGTCATTACGAGTTTCTGGTAATGCCATTTGGTTTAACTAATGCTCCTGCTGCATTTATGGACTTGATGAATCGAATTTTTCAACCTTATTTGGATAGATTCGTGGTTGTATTTATTGATGATATACTGATCTATTCGAAGACTGAGTCTGATCATGCACAACACTTGAGAAGTGTGTTACAGACCTTGAGAGAGAAGCAGTTGTATGCAAAGTTCAACAAGTGTGAATTTTGGCTACATGAGGTTGGATTTCTGGGTCATATTGTTTCAGCTGAAGGAATTTGAGTAGATCCAAGTAAAGTGTCAGCAGTGGTGAATTGGAAAACTCCAAAGAACGTAACAGAAGTGCGAAGTTTCCTGGGATTAGCGGGATACTACCGCCGATTTGTTAAAAATTTTTCAATGATTGCTTTACCGATGACTCGACTACTTCAGAAGAATGTTGAATTTGTATGGTCTGAAGAGTGCCAACAAAGTTTTGATCAGTTGAAGAAGATGTTGTGAAGCTCCAGTGTTAACTCAAATTTAATCGTATACCATATGTTGTGTATAGTGATGCATCTTTAAATGGTTTGGGTTGTGTTTTAATGCGATCGGGAAAAAGTAGTGGCATATGCTTCTCGGCAATTAAAACCGCACGAGAAAAAATTACCCTACCCATGATTTGGAGTTGGTCACGATTGTGTTTGCTTTAAAAATCTGGAGACATTATTTATATGGGGAAAAATGTTATGTGTATACCGATCACAAAAGTCTAAAATATTTGATGACACAGAAAGAGCTGAACTTGAGAGCAGAGACGGTGGCTCGAACTATTGAAAGATTATGATCTTGTTATTGATTATCACCCGGGAAAGCTAATGTGGTCGCGATGATGCACTTAGCGAAAATAATCATTATTTGCACTTCGAGCAATGAATGTTCATTTTTCTCATTAATGAAGATGGTTCAAGATTAGCGAATTGAAAGCAAAATCTACATTCCTTCAACGGATCCGTGAATTGCGAGTGATGATCCAAACTAGTGCTTGAAACGACAAACAGCGATTCGTGATAATTTGAGTTCGAATATAGCATTGATGATGGTGGTATGTTGCGTTATCGTAATAGAATTTGTGTTCGAATAATTCGTAATTGAAAAATGATATTCTTGCTTTGAAGCTCATAATAGTAAGTATTCTATTCATCCGGGTAGTACAAAAATGTATTGCGATTTAAAAAGAATGTACTTGGTGGCTCGGTATAAAGCGAGAGATTTGTGAATTTGTTGCAAATGTCTAATCTAATCACGGGTGAAAGCAGAGCATCAAGTACCAACAGAGTTTATTACAACCTATTATGATTCTGAATGGAAGTGGGAACACATTACGATGGATTTTGTATCGAGATTGCTGTGACTCAAAAAAGAAAGATTCAATCTGGGTTATCGTTGATAGATTGACAAAGTCGACACATTTTATTCCAAATCGATCAAATTTTTCATTGGAGAAGTTAGCGGAATTGTATATTTCGAGATTGTGAAATTACATGGAGTTCCAGTATCTATTATTTCAGATCGGGATCCAAGATTTACTTCGAGATTTTGGAGTAAATTACAGGAGGCTTTGGGCACTAAATTAAATTTCAAGATGACTTTTCATCCTCGCACAGGGCAATGATCGAGCGAGTGATTCATTTTTAAGATATGTTAAGGTGTTGTGTACTTGAGTTTGACGGCGCTTGGGAAAGGTATTTACCTTTAGTCGAATTTGCTTATAATAATAGTTATCAAACTAGTATTAAAATGGCACCATTTGAAGCTCAGTATGGAAGAAAGTGTAGAAATCCATTATATTGGTCCAATTAAGTGAACCAAACTAATGGGAGTGGACTTGATTCGGAAACCAAAGAAAAAGTTCGTATAATTCGAGATTGTTTAAAAGTTGCCTCCGATCGACAAAAATCATATGCAGATTTAAAGAGAAGAGATATAGAGTTTAATGTGGGTGATCGTGTATTTTTGAAAGTGTCACCATGGAAAAAAGTTTTGCGGTTCGGTAGAAAGGGAAAACTCAACCCACGATTTATCGGGCGTATGAAATCATTGAAAGAATCGGTAAGGTAGCTTATAGATTGGCTTTGCCCCCGGAGCTTGAAAAGATTCATAACGTGTTTCATGTGTCAATGTTGAGACGGTATAGATCGGATCCATCACATGTAATTCCTCATACGAAAATAGAGCTCCAACCCGACATGACTTATTCGGAAGAACCAAAGAGAATTCTAGCTTGGGAAATTAAAGAGTTAAGGAACAAACGAGTACCATTAGTAAAAGTGTTGTGGCATCGACATGGTGTGGAGGAGGCAACTGGGAAACAGAAGAATCAATGAGATCACAATATCCGAACCTATTTTGGGTAACAAATTTCGAGGATGAAATTTCTTAAGAGGGGAGAATTGTAATAGCCTAAATTTTCAGTGGGTGTCGGAATAGTGATTCGAGATCACTAAATCCGACAAATGAGTATAAAATATTATTAATTTAGTGAATATAAGTTAAATGTGAAGTTAGAAATTTTTTTGAAATAGCGAATAGTGTACTAGAAATAAATATTAAAATAATTAGAATTAGAAACGAGGTATCGAGACTTTAAAAATTTTAAACCGAGCCATAAATATTTTTATAAATATTTATGGAGTGTTAATAAGTTAGTATTAAAGTTTCGTCAAGAAATTTTAAAGTTCCGATAGTTAATTGAAAAAAAAGGACTAAATTATAACAAATGTAAAATTATGGGAAATGATTAAATGGCTTAAATGATAAAAGAAAGAGGGTTTAAAAGGAAAATAGACCCAAAATGTTTTGGGCTGGATGGCAAGGGGCATGAAATCAGCAGGAAAATTGATGAATTAAGGGCAAATTTGGAATATTGCAAAATTTACTTAATAAAGCTAGGACTAAAGTGGAATTATCTAGATTTCTCTTTATTTTTCTGCATTCTCATCAGCAAAAACACCATATAAGGGTTTCCTTAAGCTGGTTTTTCATATTTTTACTGCAAGTAAGTTCAATTCTTGATTATTTCTTGAAATTTTTGTGTTTTTATGACTTTTACAACTAGGTCCACTTGTTGAATTCATTAGTTTTTGATTTTATGAAAGAAATTGGAAGTTTCTATGAATATGTGATGGAAGTATATGATGATTTAGCATGGAATTAGAGCTTTAAATTGTTTATATGCTGATCTTATTGAAAGAATTGAATAGAAAGTGAATGTTTGGGACCTAATGGTGAAAGAGTTTGAAGTTAGGGTTTTATGTGAAAATTCTAAATTTAAATAATTGTGAAATAACTTATAATTTCTAGATAAAGCATTAATTGGGAAAAATTATCTTCATTGAGGGGTTAATTGAGTAAGGACTGAATTGTATGAACTGTGAAATTTGGAGCAAAAATCGAAATCAACATTTGCACTAAAACAGTTTTGGACAGCAGCAGTAGTCTAACTTTGAAAAATCACCAAAAATTGTAAAAATAGAATTATAGAATGAATAAAATATTAAATTAAAGCTTATTGAGTCTAGTTTCTTATAGAAGAAACGGTGTAAGCAATGAAATTGTAAATCATGAGATATAATAGATTTTGTAAGACAATGTCAGAATGAATTCGGGTTCCCCTGTTCTGACTTTGAAAAATAATAAAAAATTGAATAAAAATAATTAGGGGCTTAAATTTATATGTTTATAATCCTCAATGAGTCTATTTTTAAGAGAAACAAACGGAAAAATTATTTGAATCCTATACGAGAAGATAATTAATTTTTAGTGAAAAAGGGTCGGAACTGTCAAACAGCAGAACAGGGGAGACTTCAATGAATAAACTGTATTAATTGGCCCAACCAAAAATTATAAAATTTTTATGGTAAGAAGATATGTGAGTCTAGTTTCAGGGAAAATTAGCGGATCTTAATTTGGAGTTCTTTAGCTAAAGATAAAAATAATTTAGTGACTATGACACAGATGGATAGCATTGGAATATACATAAGTAAATAATGAAATTATAGATAATATTACTTATAAGCGGGTTGAAGATGAAGTCAATACTGATAAGTGAATGATTTTACAATGATAGATCGAGAACCCGAAACAAGTCGAGGAAAAGAAAAAGTAGCTGATTAGTCCTCTGAACTTTCACAAATTTTGCAAATCGACCGTAAGTTCATATGGTTGAAGTTTAATGATTATATGTTAATTTTATGAATTATATAATGTATGATGAAATATATTTATTGATGAATAGAGAATAAAATAACAACCCGAAAATCGAATAAATGATCAAATTAAGCGGAATGTCAGATTTGAGTACTTCTGATCAGTGATAAGTGACAAGTGATAAGTGGTAGCTTTAGCTACACTTATCCGATCAATGACAAGTGATAAGTGATAAGTGGTAGCTTTAGCTACACTTATCCGATCGATGACAAGTGATAAGTGATAAGTGATAGTTTTAGCTACACTTATCCGATCGATGACAAGTGATAAATGTGATCGAGTGTAAGACCGTAAGGACTATGACTTCAAAAAGTGATAAGTGATCATACGCAAGACCATAGTTATACTATGGCAAAGTGAAAGTGAAGTACTCAATTTTCCGTAACCGTTCCCTAATTTGGTTAAAGAATGATATGTGACAAATGGGCCCAAAAGAATTAAAGGAAATGGATAAGTGGTAGTAAGTTTATACAAGGGAACTCACCAATGACTGTGGTTGACAGGTGAACTTAATAATTGTGTATATTGTATAAGTGTATAAATATTTGGTAAGGTTTATGTTTTATGCCTATGAACTTACTAAGCTTCTATAAGCTTACTCGAGTGTATTCAATGTCTCTTGTAGATTGACGTGGAAGTATACGGAGGATCGGATCAACACAAAGGATCACACTATCCAGATTATCTCCGGTAGCTTTTGTAAATTTTCTTTTTGATTTATATGGCATGTATAAGGTTTGATGATTATATAAATGCTAAGACTTGTTTAATGAATATACATTAAAGAAAAAAAAGATAAATATGTTAAATAGTATGATTATAGTAGAAGTATAATTTGGTATCAAATTGATTGAAATGAATTGGTTGGTTGGATTAGTCTCGGTTTTAAAATTTGCAGGGAAGGTTAGATATTTATAAAGGGGTTATATTGAACCAAAAAAAAAACTTTGGGATTTTGCGAAAAATTTTCTATGGTTTCGACTTAATTCTGGTTTGGTCTCGAAGTATGTTTTGGGCTTTGGAGGCCCATCTACAGGACGTCATGACATGTTTTAGTAAATGAATAGTATTTAACTTGTATTAACGAAAAATTAATCTGGTAAACTCTGGTAATGCCACGTACCCTATTTCGGCGATGAATACGGGTAAGGGGTGTTACACACGGCCTAGAAACACGCTCGTGTGTCTACCCATGTAGACAAATTTGAGGCTATTTTCCAAGCCATTTATCACCCTTAAATGCTCATTTACTCATTTATCTTAGATGGCATGCAACATAATATATTTAGTCACTCAAAAACTCATAAACATGATTAATCCATGCCTTTGTAATGTCAACATATCACATATCCAAACCATCATATTTTCATATGACATTCCACACCAATTTCATATTTACTCATCATGCTAAACCTACTTTAACTTACTCAATTGTACTATAGTTTTAGTCATCCTTATTAGGCATGATTCATTCACTTATCACATGTGTCATTCATCACACATCTCATCCACAAGCAATCACATCAAGCATAATACATTGCATACATGCATAATTGAGTAGGGTTACAGCCCAAATGATCAATATGAACCATATCACATGGCCATATGCAAAGTGAATCAAATGTTACCATATGCCAATACATTTGGCTAAACCAATATGACATATAACAAAAAGACCAAGCCCCTATACATGCCATACTCAAAATATTGAGACTAACTATACCCAAATGTCCCTTTGATAGTGTGATCGAGCCTCCGACGTCCTTCTATCCCTGAGCTAGCTTGGCAATACTCGGTACAAAATATGGACAATTAATTCAATTTAGTCCAAAAGTTTGTTCTTTCCTCGGTCTTGGTCCAGACTCCATTTTTCTTGATTTTCAAGCTTGAAAAGTTGAAAAACCCTAGCTATGGAGAGCTTGAGAATTTTGGCTATGGCATGGAGAAGATGAACACAATTTTGACTTATTTTTCTCTTTTTATTCTTTTATTAACCAAATGACAAAAATCCCCTTAAGACATTTCTTTCAAATTTTTCCTATTCATGCCCATTTTTGTCCATAATTATAGAAATTGGGCAAATTACTATTTAAGGATCTCTAATCAATAATCCATAGCAATTTCATGCCTAAGGCTTCTAAAACTCACATTTTACAACTTTTGCAATTTAGTCCTAAATGTCAAATTGGACACTTTATCAATAGAATTTCTTCATGAAACCTTCACACAAGCATGCAATCATATCATAAACCTCATGAGAATCATAAAATAATTATTTCTATTTTGGATTTATGGTCTCAAAACCACTGTTCCGACTAGGCCATAATTCGAGATGTTACAAGTGTTGTTGAGTTTCTTGATCCCTTGACTTAGGATTAGTCAGTTCTATTTCTTGATAGGGGCAGGGAAGGGATATAACTTAGCGGTAGAGTGTCACCTTAACATGGTGGAAGTAATCAGCTCGAGCCTGATTATCCTTAAACCTAATTTGAGTTTTCTATTTTGCCTTGTCCCCCGCTGTGATCGAATAAGAACAGATAAGAGGCTTGTGGGATTGAGTGAGGGGGTAGGAATGGCTATATTTCTGGGAGCGAACTCTAGGCGAATATGAAGCGCATGGATATAAGACAATTTCGAATTGACTTTGTCTACGAACAAGGAAGCTCTAAGTAATGTAACTATGAATCTCATAGAGAGTTCGATCTTGGCTCAAGATGAGCGCTGGTGACATGCTTAACACATGCAAGTTGGACGGGAAATGGTGTTTCCAGTGGCAGACATGTGAGTAATGCATAAGAACCTGCCTTTGGGAGGGGAACAATAGTTGGAAACGGTTGCTAATACCCCGTAGGCTGAGGAGCAAAATGAGGGATCCATTTGAGGAAGGGCTCGCATCTAATAGCTAGTTGGTGAGGCAATAGCTTACCAAGGCGATGATCAGTAGTTGGTCCGAGAGGATGATCAGCCACACTGGGATTACGACACGACCTAGACTTTTACGGGAGGCAGTAGTGGGAAATTTTTCGCAATGGGCAAAAACCTGACGGAGCAATGCTGTGTGGAGGTAGAAGGCCCATAGGCCGTGAACTTCTTTTTTCAGAAAAGAAGCAATAATGGTATCTGAGGAATAAACATTAGTTAACTTTGTGCCAGCAGCCACGGTAATATAGAAGATGCAAGCGTTATTCGAAATAATTAAGTGTAAAACATCTGTAAATGACTTTTTAATACGTGACATCCTAATCAATTTTCTATTTAGATTTTAAAGTCATAATGATCAAAACAAAAATGTGCTATATTTCATAATAAAAAAATTAAAGTGATAAAAATAATAATAAAGTAATTTTAGAGTTATTATACGAAGAATTTACCCCAAAAACATTATATTCCTCGAACCAAGCACAGCTTCGTGGGGTAAATTCTACTTGCATAAAAACGAAGTCTTTACCACGTCTCCAATTGCGACTTTCAGAAAACGAGGAAGTCTCCAATTGGCAATTGCAGTCTCAAAATTACTAATAAGCCCTTACTATTTTCCATCGTCTCAGTGCCGTTTTCGTCCAACCGAAATTAATAAATGAAAAAAAAAAGAAAAAGAAAGCTTACCCTCGTCACTCTGTCCAAAAGCTTCCGATTCACCGCTCCCCATCTCTCCCTCTCATTCTTAAATCACGGCGCCATCGCCATTACCGTTAAAAGAAATGCAGTCAACGAGGTCGCGCCGTAAAGTAGCGCCAGCAGCTGCTGATGGCGGCGACTCCGGCGACAAATTGGAACAACTCCTACTTTCCTCCGCCATCTGTAACGGCGAGGACCTCGGTCCTTTTGTCCGCAAAGTGTTCGTTTCTGGAAGGCCTGAAACCCTCCTCCATCACCTTCGTCACTTTGCTCGTTCAAAAGAATCGGAAATCGAAGAAGTTTGCAAATCTCACTACCAAGATTTCATCCTCGCCGTCGATGATCTTCGATCTCTTCTCTCCGATGTCGATTCTCTCAAATCCTCTCTCTCCGATTCCAACTCAAGGCTCCAATCAGTCGGCGGTCCTCTCCTTTCTTCCCTTGATTCCTTTGTCGAAGCTCAAAATGTTTCCAAGAACGTAAACTCCGCTTTGCAATCGGTAATTTTGTGTATTAAGCTGACGGAGCTTTGCTCAAGAGCAAATCTTCATCTCTCAAACGGCAGTTTCTACATGGCGTTGAAGTGCTTAGACTCGATCGAAAACGAGTTCCAAGATAAAACGCCTTCGTCCACTTTAAAAAGGATGCTGGAGAGGAAGATTCCAGAGATTCGATCTCACATCGAGAGAAAAATCAGTAAAGAGTTCGGCGATTGGCTCGTTGATATTCGCGTGGTGAGCCGCAATTTAGGGCAATTAGCAATCGGACAAGCCTCGGCTGCTAGGCAACGCGAAGAAGATCTGAGAATCAAGCAAAGGCAAGCCGAAGAACAGAGTCGACTCAGCTTGAGAGGTTGCGTATACGCTTTAGAAGAAGATGACGACGACGGTGGACTCGGAGGAGACGAGAACGACGGTTATAGTAACGGTAATAACGGATTGTTTGGATTTGATTTGACTCCTCTATATAGAGCTTATCATATTCATCAAACTTTAGGACTCGAAGATCGATTTAAGCAGTATTATTTTGAGAATAGGAAGCTTCAATTAACGTCGGATTTTCAAGTATCTTCTATGACCCCATTTCTTGAATCTCATCAAACATTTTTTGCCCAAATTGCGGGGTTTTTTATCATAGAAGATCGCATTTTAAGGACAGGTGGGGGTTTGGTTTCCAAAATGGAAGTTGAGAATTTATGGGAGACTGCTGTTAGTAAAATGTGCTCGGTTTTAGAGGATCAGTTTTCTAGAATGCAAACTGCTAATCACTTGTTACTGATTAAGGATTATGTGAGTCTGTTAGGAGTTACTTTGCGTAGGTATGGCTACCCTGTTGATGCATTGCTTAATGTTTTAAGTAAGCATAGGGATAAGTACCATGAGTTGTTATTATCTGATTGTCGGAAGCAGATTGTGGAAGCTCTTGCTGCTGATAAATTTGAGCAGATGTTGATGAAGAAGGAGTATGAGTACTCGATGAATGTGCTATCCTTCCAGTTACAAACATCAGATATTGTTCCAGCATTTCCTTATGTTGCGCCATTTTCATCTACCGTGCCTGATTGTTGTCGGATTGTGAGATCTTTTATTGAGGATTCTGTTAGTTTTATGTCTTTTGGTGGGCAGTTGGATTTCTATGATGTTGTAAAGAAGTATTTGGACCGGCTTTTGGGTGAGGTTTTGGATGGGGCTCTTTTGAAGCTGATTAGTTCATCTGTCCATGGGGTTTCTCAGGCAATGCAGGTTGCAGCAAATATGGCAGTTTTGGAGCGGGCTTGTGATTTCTTCTTTTGTCATGCTGCACAGCTTTCTGGCATTCCTTTGAGAATGGTAGATAGGGGTAGGAAGCAGTTTCCTCTTAGCAAAGCCCGTGATGCTGCAGAAGACATGCTGTCTGGGATGCTCAAGAGAAAGGTTGATGGTTTCATGACTTTGATCGAGAATGTGAACTGGATGACTGACGAAGCTTTGCAGGGTGGTAATGAATATGTGAATGAGGTCATAATATATTTGGAAACTTTGGTTTCTACTGCACAACAGATATTGCCTCCTCATGTTCTTAAAAGAGTTTTACAAGATGTACTTTCTCACTTATCAGAGAAGATCGTCGGGGCTTTATTTGGAGACTCAGTGAAGAGGTTTAATGTAAATGCTATTATGGGGATTGATGTGGATGTTCGGTTGTTAGAATCTTTTGCGGATAACATATCACCTGTGTTTTCTGAAGGGGATGCAAATCAATTGAAAAATGCACTTGCAGAGTCAAGGCAGTTGGTCAATTTGCTTTTGAGCAATCATCCAGAGAATTTTCTGAACCCAGTAATTAGAGAGAAGAGTTACAATGCCCTGGACTACAGGAAAGTTGTGACAATTTCAGAGAAGTTAAGGGATTCATCAGATCGGCTATTTGGAACCTTTGGGAGCAGGGGTGCCAAGCAGAATCCAAAGAAGAAATCTTTGGATGCATTGATAAAAAGACTCAAGGATGTGAGCTGATTTTGGCAAGGAGATGTATGTATGTCTATGTTCTTTTACCTTTTTCAATTGCAATCGCAGTTATTTCTTAGTAGTTCATTGCTAATATATTTACTTGATATTAAGGCACAGCATTTATTTATTTATTTATTTTGTTTCCTGGTTGTTTTAAATTAACAGTTGTGAGTTGAAATTTTTCTTGTATTAAATTCTTTTTCGGCAATGAGTGAATTTGTTCGTATAATTGCATTAAGAATAAGACCCTTTGTGCTAAGCTATTTTTGTTGCTTGCTTTTATTTTTTTGGTCAGTTGGTATGCCACCACTTATAGGGTATGGAAATGCTTGATTTATTTGTACCATATAAAGGACGTGGTTGTTGCCCTACATGTATCTCATGTATTAATGGGGCAGATAGTATACACACATGTATGAGTATGGGAATTTATTTATACATACATATATGTGTGTGTGTGGATTCCTTGTGATTGATAAGTTCCGTACAGACTGCTTTCTTGAGTCTCTGCGGTGTTCTCCAGCTATAGTTGAGACTTTGCTTGCCCTTCTCCCCCCTGCAGGTGGTACATTTGTTATATAATGTGGTGTAAATAAGAGATTATGCATTTACACAACTATTTAAATCAGATATCGCAATATAACAAGATCAAGTGGGAGAAACTAGGTCTCAATAATGATTTGAAATGGGGGAATTCATCAAAATGTTAATATAGACTTCATGTATGGACTTGAATAAGATGCAGACACGAATGTTAATAGCTCACCAGAGACACTCTCTTCGAAGCTCTTTCTGCTAAATAGGCGCAGGGCTTGAAGAACGGTCCATAAGTCTTTGACCATTTCTCCAATTTTGAACATATATATTTTGGTCCAAGAGTATCAGCCCAGAAAATGATTCCTCCCCTAAGTCAATTCATCACTCGTATCGAAATTATGAATTATACATTTGACTATCGGAAAGAATAAAAAAGCAACAGGGGCACAAACCACAAACCTATATTCCGGGAACCCCATGCCTGTAACAGAAGCAACGTCGAGATCTGATGCCTTGACAACAATTTTGTCCTCAAGAACGCAGCATGCCTCGTTCACAACAGGGAAGAGAATCATTTCAACTATCTCTTCATCGGATAACTGCATCAACTGTTAACAAATTCGAAGCCATCGAATGTGGATGCACACATAGAGAAGTGGAAAGGATAGGGAGAAAATTTCATGTTAGAAAATTCATAAATTCATACAGAGAAAAGCAGTATAGTACTTGTAACAACTACTTCGTGCAAGCCTGCTTGTTATCTGCCCAAGCACAGAACCTGATGGGAAATATAACTGAACTTTAAGAAGTTAAATAACCTCATAATCAATGCTGAGACCGGAGATGCTCCTTGCCTTGTTTACATACATCTTAATATCAGGATTAGGGGTAAACTTGGACTCCCCGTCATAGATGTAGAAACCTTTTCTAGTAGTTTCATCTGAAACAGAAGACAGTGATGGAGGATTCCAGATGTCGATTTAATGGTTCAGTTTCTGGTCCAATAGCGTGCTAAAAAGATTGTCAGCTACTATAAGGAAAAGAGCGGACAATGTACCTGCTTGGATGTCCTCTTGCATGACAGAAATCAGCTTCGACAACTCATTGAATCTCTCTCCAAAGTTCTTGCTGAATTGGATCTTCATTGCAGTTGCAACCTCAAAACCAACAAAATCCATCATTCTGCATCAACAACATAAAGTTTAAAGCCAATCTGATGGATACATAGAGTTTAAATATGTTGAAAGTACCTAAATGGTCCCATAGTCATTCCAAATGCTGCAACTGCTTGGTCAATCTGATAGAGATCAACTCCGTGCTCAACAAGCATCATGGCTGCTTGTGA
Organism: Gossypium longicalyx; assembly: GCA_025698465.1. Classification (NCBI taxonomy): domain Eukaryota; kingdom Viridiplantae; phylum Streptophyta; class Magnoliopsida; order Malvales; family Malvaceae; genus Gossypium; species Gossypium longicalyx. The sequence goes on from CM047006.1 coordinate 20,947,313, forward strand.
ATAAGGAATGAACATTCGGTTAATTGCAGAACCACTGGAATTGTGGACTACTACCGGGATTTTCCTCATCTTCTTTCCGATAGCTAGCAAGTCAACAATGACTTGAGGAGATGTTTTTTCTGTTCGAATTATCTCCATGACCGGCACGAGATGAGCTTGACTGCATCAAAAGTTCACATCAATGATAGGTTGGAAACTAAACAAAAAGAAGCACAAAGCAAACCTACCCGAAAAAATGAGTCCCGACAATACGATTTTGGAAATTTCTTCTTTCATTGATTAAATTCAAGTTTATCATGGAAGTACTGCTAGCAAGTATGCAGTGTGGTGGGAAATAACTTTCAAGCTCAGCAAAGATCCTCTGCTTTAAAGAAATATTTCCACTAACAGCCTGCTTAAAACACAAGGAATTAAAAAATATATATATTTAAAAAAGTCAGGTTGATTGACAACCTTAAATCTACAAATATAGTTATTGTTATTCTTCAATTTTCTTTCTTTTTCTGTTCATTCATAACCTCTCAGCTTACTATAAATAAGTTCTATTTATGTTTTTCCACTTTTCCATTTATTTTAGACATATATCTCTTCTATATCAAGAAATTGTCACTGTATTTTTTGGTGATAGATCCAGGGACGGGTAGTAGGAGTGGCCGAAAGGAGATAGATGTTGAAGGTAAGTGTACTAGGTGAATATGTTGAGGGCGTGCCTTAGACTTGTTGAATAATAGGTCTGTAGACCAAGACTTTAGGAATTTTTAATTTTGTGACATGATTTTAGGGGTAAATTAAGTGATTAGACAATACAACAGATTATAGTATGCTTCTAATATATTTTTTTCTTTTAACATTTTTTGGGTTTCATATTTTTTACTAAAAAATCAACAATTGGTATCAGATCTCTTATCTTAAGGGATCTGTGAGTTGAGAGAAACACATAAGTTTTAAACATGGAACCTGATACAACGTTTTCTCATATTGTTCCACCAAATTTTGATGGTGATAACTATCAAGCTTGGGTTGTTAGAAAGACAGTCTATCTTGATGCAATGAATCTTTAGGAAGCAGTAGAAGAAGACTACGATGTTCTATCATTACTAACAAATCGAACAATGAATCAACTAAAGAGTAACATCCCGTTTTCAGTGAAACTGGAACAATGGTTTCGGGACCACAAATCCGAAGTCAGAAAAAATTATTTTAATATTATTTTAGGTTCTACTATATGATAGAAATACTGTGTAAAAATTTCGTTAAGAAATTTTACCGTTTACATACTTAATTTGATAAAAAGGACTAAATTACGCAAAGTGCAAAAGTTGTATTCTAATAGCTAAAAGTATTAAATGGCTATAGAATTTTAAATTGGAGGTCCTTATATAGTAATAAACCATTAAAGTTGTTAATGGATAAGCATGAATAGTCATTGTTGGAAATTGAATGAATTATTAAGCTTAATTTTAGAAATTAGTGATTAAAGTTATAATAAATAAAATAAAATAAACTATTATCATCATCTTTCACCAAATTAAAAAAAAAATCTAGCCATGGAAGCTCGAGGCAAGCTTATTTTGCTCAATTAGGTATGTATTTTTGTTCCGTTTTTTATAATTTTTATGTTTTCGGGATCATTGTAGTTTAATCTAGCTAACCCAGAGATTAATTTGCAAAACTGTTAAAGTATTAGAGTTTTGCTATTGATAAAAATACTTGAGTTTTGAAATTTTATGATAGAAAATGAATGGTTGTTGTTAGATAAACAACTTTTTTAAAGAAATTTTTGGTGAAATCATTAATTAGTGGCTAAATTGAAAAATGTGATAAATTTATGGTAAAATTTGTGAAATTGTGAATTACATGGGCTACTATTAATATATATAAAAATTGGCTAGGCTTGAGTAAGGATTAAATTACATGAAATTCATTTTTCGGGCCTAGGGACTCAATTACAAAGGAATTAAAAGTATAGGGAAAAATGGTAATTTTGCCAAAATTTCCATGTTGGATTAAATTGAATGAGAATTATAGTGAAATGAGTTAAATTCATTCATATAGATACTGTCAGACCTCATACAAAGTTAGATCGAGGCAAAGAGAAAATATCAGATTAGTTGCCTCCGTATCTACGTACATATATCGAGGTAAGTTCGTGTAACTAATTTGTATATTTATATGTTTTAAATTGAATTATAGGTATGTGATTTATATAATTACCATGTATAAATACCGATTTCATATCCGACGATTACCGAGTCCCGTTTGAACCTTAGAAATTTATAGGATACAAATGAAATGTCATTAGGGTTACCGATTTGGTTGGGGTCCTGTATGTGTTGCGGACACACCACAACTCATATGAACTTCCCGATTTGCAGCTCGTGAGAGCTTACCGAATCTCAACTCGTATGAGCTTACCGATTCATAGCTCGTATGAGCATATATGTACATGAATTGATGGATTACAGTTCAGTACACCTCGTGTGTACTACCCGTATATCCAACGATATTTTAAATGGTTTAATAGGCAATGTTCTATTATGAGACAATATGAGTTCGATACGGACTAGTACAGGTACATACATGAAATATATGGAAATGATATTACATGATATATTGAAACCAGAAATGGATGATACATGTACATGAAACTTGTTTAGTGGTCATGTTCATCCATGTTTATTGGCTATTATATGTGTTTTACATGGCTAACATGTTGAGGATATGTGTTTAGGCTTTTGGCCAAATTGTCTGGATATGTTTTGTATGCTTACCTTAAATGTGATTAAATGGTAAGTTAATTTTTTTGTTATACGAACTTACTAACCTTAAATGCTTACTCCGTGTTATTTTTCATATTTTATAGTAATTCAGAAGCTTTTTCGGGTTGGAAGCTTGTCGGAGCTATTTCACACTATCCATCGGCTCTCTTGGTACTTTCAGATAATTAAATTTGGTTATAATGGCATATATAGGTTTTTTTGGCCTATGTTGGCATATGAGTGTTTTGTTGAGATTAGCCACTTAAATGGCTTGTGTTTGGTATATTTTGATGTATATATATATGTTGTCTTATCATATTGATGTTTGTTAGAGTGGTATATTTGGTACCATTTAGGATTATACATATATTTATTAGGTTATTTAGGTAAATTTGGATGTTTGGTTGACATGTTTTTAAGTTGTCATTTGAGGTGCCTAAGAGCATATTGGTTGTATGTGGTGATAATACATGTTTAAGACTTGATTTTAGCTTGTTTTGAATGTCTTGTTATGGCTTGTTGATGTGCAATATGTTGAGTTTAGGTTGGTGTCAAATTGGGTGAGAAATGTGGCTTAGAAAATGGCCTATTTTCGTCCATAATGTAGAGACACGGGCGTGTGTCTCAGTTGTGTGTGACACACGACCAAATGATACGGCTGTGTGTCCGTTGTATCTTCTTAAAAATGCTAGTCCGTATGCTCACACGGCCTAGCACACGGGCGTATAGCTTGGCCATTTGACTTAAGTCAGAGAGTTACACGGGCACGGATACAGGCTGAGACACGGCCATGTGTCCCTATTTCAAATGTCCACGCGACTTAAGATACGGATGTGTATCTTGGTCATGTGACCCCTACAACTTTGAAAATTTTCAATGTTTTCTGAAAAATTCTTTGAGTACTCAATCTAGTCCTGACTTGTTTCTAACGCATATTTTGGGCCTTGAGGGCTTGTATAAGGGACAATATGTTTGATTTCGATTGGTTTCTAACATGAATAATATATGATATGAAATGTTTGTATTTTCTATCTGCTTGATTTGTAATCTCTGGTAATGCTCCGTAACCCTATTTCGGTGACAGATTCGAGTTAGGGGTGTTACATTTATTGATATCAGAGCTACGGTTTAGTCGATTCTCGAATTGAACGTAGTGTATACGAGTCTATCTATACATGCCATTATATAACTTGTGATAGTGTGATATCTCTTGACCTTTTTAAAACATGTTTTTATATAGCAATGACATCTAAACGAGCTGATTCCGATGAAGTAGAGAGTAATGCTCAAGCCTCCGTTCAAGGAGTAGTTTCGAATGGTACGAGTCCCGTATTTGAGGGCTGGGGAGGAGAGGCTAAATAAGCCTTCTTCCAGATGATGAATGAGTGGTTTACCGAGTTTCTACGAATGAACTCAGTTGTTCAACAACTTTCACCTCCTCCTGTTCCTCAATCAGTTCCAGTTATTCCTCAAAGTAAGGAACCTATCAGAGTTGGTAAGCCTCCTGTTGATAAGATCCGTAAGTATAGTGCTAAAAATTTTTGAGCTACTATCGATGATGATTCTAAGAGAGCTAAATTCTGGTTAAAGAATACCATCAGAGTTCTTGATGAATTATCTTGTTCACTAGATGAATGTCTTAAGTGTGCAGTATCTCTATTAAAAGATTCAGCTTACTAGTGGTAGAATACATTGACTTCTGTAGTGCCGAGAGAGAGTATTACTTGGGAATTCTTTTAAATTGAGTTCCGCAAGAAATAAATTAGTCAGAGGTTTCTCGACCAGAAACGTAAAGAATTTTTAGAGCTTAAACAGGGTTGTATGACAATGTCCGAATATGAACGAGAATTTGTTTAATTGAGTAAATATGCTCAAGAATGTATTTCGACTAAGACTGTAATGTGTAAGCGGTTTGAAGATGGCTTAAACGAAGATATAAAACTATTAGTCAAGATCCTAAAGTTGAAAGAATTTGCTGTACTAGTTGATCGGGCATATAAAGCTGAAGAGCTGAGCAAAGAGAAAAGACACGCTGAGATTGAAGTCAGGGATTCAAGTAAGAAATTGACAGGAAAGTCATACCAATCAGCATCGAAGAAATAAAAAAAAATCACCGCCGTTCAACTACTTTTGTGGGATACTTTAGTAGAGAAAAAGGTACTCGACGCTCTAGTCCTAAATCTCAGGCTAAACCTGTAGCGAGTGCTGGTAATGCTAGAAACACCAGACCCAAGTGTAAGCATTGTAACAAGCCACATTATGGTGAGTGTCGAATGAAGAGCGGAGCATGTTTCAGATGTGATTCCTTTGACCACTATCTTAGAGATTACCTGGAGAAATCTGAGAAAGATAATATTCAAACTTTATGGCTGAGCACCACAACTGCGAAAGGTAGACCACCTCGTAATCCTGGAAATGTGAGTAGTAGCCGTGGTGTGACGAAAGACTCTACTATAAGGTCTGAGGTACAAACACCAGCTAGGGCTTATGTTATTCGTGTGCGCGAAGATGCTTCTGCGCCAGATGTTATTACCAGTACTTTCTCTCTTATTGATACTGATGTAACTACTTTAATTGATCCCGGATTGACTCATTAATATGTTTGCATGAATTTATGTCTAGTAAAAATTTACCTGTTGAGTTCACTGAATTCGTGGTTAAAGTATCGAACCCTCTAGGCCAGTATGTGTTAGTTGATAAGGTTTGCAAGAACTGTCTGTTAATGACTTAGGGTTACAGTTTTCCAGCTGATTTGATGTTATTACCATTTGATGAATTTGATATGATTTTAGGCATGGATTGACTAACTTTGCATAATGCTGTGGTAAATTGTAAATGAAATCTTATCATATTGAAATGTCAGAAAGGTGAGATGCTTCATATTAAATCAATAAACCGAATGGGTTGCCTATTGTGATATGACTATGTCAGCACAAAAAAATGTGAGAAATGGTTGTAATACTTACCTTGCTTATGTATTGGATACTAAAGTGTCTGAGTCGAAGCTTGAATCAGTGTTAGTGGTTTGCAAATATCCTGATGTGTTTCTACAGGAGTTACCTGGATTATCGCCGGTCAGAGAAGTTGAATTTGCTATAGAACTTGTATCGGGAACAACACCAATATCGGTAGCACCATACAGAATGGCTCTTACAGAGTTAAAAGAGTTGAAAGCACAATTACAATAGTTGACTGATAGGGGTTTTTCTCGGCCTAGTTTTTCATCTTGGGGTGCACCAGTTCTGTTTGTTAAGAAAAAGGACGGATCAATGAGATTATGCATTGACTACCGTTAGCTCAAAAAAGTTACAATCAAGAATAAATATCCATTGCCTCGCATTGACGATTTGTTTGATCAGTTGAAAGGTGCCACAATATTCTCGAAGATTGATTTTCGTCCTGGTTATTATTAGTTATGAGTGAAAGATTCAGATGTGCCAAAAATAACGTTCAGAACCAGGTACGGCCATTATGAATTTCTTGTGATGCCGTTTGGTTTAACTAACTATAGTATTTATGGATTTGATGAATAGAATTTTTAGACCGTATTTAGATAGATTTGTTGTGGTATTTATTGATGATATTCTAATATATTCCCGAAATGAGACTGAACATGTTGAGCATCTGAGAATTATTTTGCAAACTTTGTGAGATAAACAACTGTTTGATAAATTTAGAAAATGTGAGTTTTGGCTTTGGAAAGTTGGTTTTCTGGGATACATAGTATTGGCTGAAGGCATCAGAGTTTATCCGAATAAAATTTCAGCAATTGTTAACTGAAAACCACTGAGAAATGTATTTGAAGTCAGAAGATTTCTGGGATTAGCTGGTTATTACTAGAGATTTGTAAAAGGGTTTTCGATGATAGCTACATCGATGACACGACTATTACAGAAAGATATGAAGTTTGAATGGTCTGACAAATGTGAGCAAAGTTTTAACTAGTTGAAAGCCCTGTTGACCGAAGCACCAGTTCTGGTTCAGCCTAAATCGGGTAAGGAATTTGTGATTTTCAGTGATGCGTCATTGAACGGATTAGGCTGTGTTTTGATGCAAAAAGGTAAAGTAATAGCTTATGCTTCTAGATAATTAAAACCACATGAAAAGAACTATTCAACACATGACTTAGAGTTGGTAGCTATTGTTTTTGCGCTAAAAATTTAGCGACACCATTTGTTCGGTGAAAAATGTCATATTTTTACCAATCACAAGAGTTTAAAGTATCTGATGTCGCAGAAAGATTTGAATCTGAGACAGCGAAAATGACTCAAGCTATTGAAAGATTATGAGTTAATTATTGATTATCATCCGAAAAAAGAAAACATAGTAGCTGATGCTTTGAGTAGAAAATCCTTATTTGTTCTGCGAGTGATGAATACCCGATTGTCACTATCTGATGATGGCTTGATGCTAGCTAAGCTAAAAGCTAAACCAACGTTTTTACAACAGATCTACAAAGCTAAAAAATGTGATAGTGAGATGTTAGCTAAATGGATACAATGTGAGTCGACTTCTGATTCAGAATTTTAGATAGGACCAGATGATTGTTTGTTATTCAGAGGTTGAGTTTGTGTACCGAAGAATCCAAAGCTTATACAGAAAATTTTGCACGAAACTCATAGTGGTAACTTGTCTGTTCATCCGGGGAGTAATAAAATGTACAATGATTTGAGATAGATGTACTGGTGGCCGGGAATGAAACTTGATATTTTTTATTTTGCATCTAGATGTTTGATGTGTAAGCTGAACATCAGGTACGTTCAGGACTATTATAGCTAGTGATGATACCGAAGTGGAAATGAGATAAAGTTACTATGGATTTTGTATCGAGGTTACCCCTATTTCCGAAAAAGAAAGATGCCATTTGGGTTATCGTCGAACGTTTGACGAAGTCTGCACATTTTATTCTAGTATGTACAGATTTCTCACTTGACAGATTAGCAGAGTAATATGTTTCAGAGATTGTCAGACTACACGGAGTACCAGTCTCAATTATTTCGAATAGAGATTCGCAGTTCACATCTTGATTCTGGAAAAAGTTACCGGAAGCTCTGGGTACGCGACTACATTTTAGCACCGCATTTCACCCTCGGACTGATGGTCAATCCTAGCGTGTGATTAAAATTCTTGAAGATATGCTTCGATGTTGTATTTTAGAGTTGAAGGTAACTGGGAAAAGTACTTATCGTTAGTTGAATTCACATATAATAATGGTTTTTAGTTGAACATAAATATGGCACTGTATGAGGCTCTGTGTGGTCACAAATGCTGAACTCTGTTATATTGGACCGAGCTCAGTGCAAAAAGATACACGGGGTTGATTTGATTAGTGAGACTGAGGAAAAAGTGAAAGTGATCTGAGATAGCTTAAAAGCAGCTTCAGATAGTTAGAAATCTTATACAGATCTTAAACGTAAAGAAATAGAGTTTCAAGTTAGTGATAGGGTATTTCTAAAAATTTTGCCCTGGAAGAAAGTTTTTCGGTTCGGTCATAAAGGAAAGTTGAGTCCGCGATTTATCAGGCCATATGATATTACTGAAAGAATCGGACCTATTGCATATCGATTAGCTTTATCGTCAGAATTAGAAAGGATTCACAATGTCTTTCACATTTCAATGTTACGATGATACCGTTCTGACCCTTCACATGTTATCTCCCTGACGGATGTCGAGATTTAGCTTGACATGACATACAATGAAGAACCGATCAAAATTCTGGCACAAGAGGTGAACGAATTGAGAAATAAAAATGTAGCTTTAGTAAAAGTTCTCTGGCAGCGACATGGAATAGAAGAAGCTAGCTAGTAACCTAAGGAAACTATGAGAAAGCAATATCCGAATCTCTTTACTGGTAAGATTTTCGGGGACAAAAATTCCTTTAGGGGGGAGAGTTGTAACAGCCCGTTTGTAGTGAAATTGGAACAATGGTTTCGGGACCACAAATTTAAAGTAAAAAATTATTTTATTATTATTTTAGGTTCTACTGTATGATAGAAATATCGTATAAAAATTTCGTTAAAAAATTTTACCGTTTAAATACTTAATTTGATAAAAGGGATTAAATTACATAAAGTGCAAAAGTTGTGTTCTAATAGCTAAATAGCTATAGAATTTTAAATTAGAGGTCCTTTTATAGTAATTAGCCATTAAAGTTGTTAATGGATAAGCATGAATAGTCATTGTTGGAAATTGAATGATTTATTAAGGTTAATTTTAGAAATTAGTGATTAAAGTTATAATAAATAAAATAAAATAAACTATTATCATCATCTTCCACCAAATTAAAAAAAGAAAAAAGAAAAAGAAAAGAAAACCTAGCCATAAAAACTTGAAATTTAGGCAAGCTTATTTTTCTCAATTAGGTATGTATTTTTGTTCTGTTTTTGATAGTTTTTATGTTTTCGGGATCGCTGTAGCTTAATCTAGCTAGTCCAGGGATTAATTTGCAAAAATGTTAAAGTATTAGGGTTTTGCTATTGATGAACATACTTGAGTTTTGAAGTTTGATGATAGAAAATGAACGGTTGTTGTTAGATAAACAACTTTTGTAAAGAAATTTTGGGTGAAATAATCAATTAGTGGCTAAATTGAAAAATGTGATAAATTTATGGTAAAATTTATGAAATTGTGAATTACATGGGCTACTATTAATATGTATAAAAATTGGCTAGGCTTGAGTAAGGATTAAATTGCATGAAATTCATTTTTCGAGCTTAGGGACTCAATTACAAAGGAATTAAAAGTATAGGACAAAATGATAATTTTGCCAAAATTTCCATGTTGGATTAAATTGAATGAGAATTATATTGGAATGAGTTAAATTCATTCATATAGATCCTGTCAGACCTCATATAGAGTTAGATCGAGGCAAAGAGAAAATATCGGATTAGTTGCCTCCGTATCTACGTACACATATTGAGGTAAGTTTGTGTAAATAAATTGTATATTTATATGTTTTAAATTGAATTATAGGTATGTGATTTATATAATTTCCATGTATAAATACCGATTTCATATCTGACGATTATCGAGTCCCGTTTGAACCTTAGCAATTCGTAGGATACAAATGATATGTCATTATGGTTACCGATTTGGTTGGGGTTCTATATGTGTTGCGGACACACCACAGCTCGTATGAGCTTCCCGATTTGTAGCTCGTGAGAGCTTACCAATTCACAGCTCGTATGAGCTTACGAATTCACAGCTCGTGAGAGCATACCTCGTATTAGCATATATGTACATGAATTGACGGATTACAGTTCAGTACACCTCGTGTGTACTACTTGTGTATCCAACAATATTTTAAATGGCTTAACGAGCAATGTTTTGTTATGAGACAATATGAGTTTGATACGAACTAGTAAAGGTACATACATGAAATACATGGAAATGATATTACATGATCTATTGAAACATGAAGTGGATGATACATGTATATGAAACTTGTTTAGTGGTTATGTTCATCCATATTTATTGGCTATTATATGTGTTTTAATTGGCTAACATGTTGAGGATATGTGTTTAGGCTTTTGGTCAAATTGGCATGGATATGTTTTGTATGCTTACCTTAAATGTGATTAAATGACAAGTTAATTTCTTTGTTATATGAATTTACTAAGTTTAAATGCTTACCCCGTGTTACTTTCTGTGTTTTATAGTAATTCGGAAGCTCGTTCGGGTTGGAAGCTTGTCGGAGCTATTTCACACTATCCATCGGCTCTTTTGGTACTTTCAGATAATTAAATTAGGTTATAATGACATGTATAGGTTATTTTGGCCTATGTTGGCATATAAGTGTTTTGTTGAGATTAGCCATTTAAATGGCTTGTGTTTGGTATATTTTGATGTGTATATATATGTGGTCTTATAATATTGATGTTTGTTAGAGTGGTATATTTGGTACCATTTGGGATTATACATATATGTATTTGGTTATTTAGGTAAATTTGGATGCTTGGTTGACATGTTTTTAAGTTGTCATTTGGTGTGCCTAAGGGCATATTGGTTGTATGTGGTGATAATACATGTTTAAGACTTGATTTTAGCTTGTTTTGAATGCCTTGTTATGGCTTGTTGATGTGCAATATGTTGGGTTTAGGTTGGTGTCAAATTGGGTGAGAAATGTGGCTTAGAAAATGGCTTATTTTAGTCTATAATGTAGAGACACGGGCGTGTGTCTCAGTCATGTGTGACACACGATCAAATGATACGGCCGTGTGTCTCCTGTATTTTCTTAAAAATGTAAGTCCGTATGCTCACACGGCCTAGCACACGGGCGTATGGCTTGATCGTTTGACCCAAGTCAGAGAGTTACATAGGCACAGACTTGGGCTTGGACACAGCCGTGTGTCCCTATTTCAAATGTCCACACGGCCTAAGATACAGACGTGTTTCTTGGCCGTGTGAATCACACGGCCTGGCCACATGGCTGTGTGACCTCTACAGTTTTGAAAAATTTCAATGTTTTCTAAAAAATTCTTTGAGTACCCGATCTTGTCATGGTTTGTTTCTAATGAGTATTTTGGGCCTTGAGGGCTCATATAAGGGACAATATGTTTGATTTCGATTGGTTTCTAACATGAATAATATATGATATGAAATGTTCGTATTTTCTGTCTGTTTGATTTGTAATCTCTAGTAATGCTCCGTAACCCTGCTTGACGATGGATTCGAGTTAAGGTGTTACATAAAGACTCACAAAGAGAAGAAGACAAAGAAGTCCAAAGCTAAAGCATGTCTTTTCTCTACTGTTCAAGCAAAATATTTACAAGAATCATGAATTTGGGGTCAATAAAAGAAATTTTGGACTACCTCAAGAAAGAATACTAAGGCAATGAAAGAACAAACAATATACAGGTGCTCAATTTGATCAAAGAGTTTGAAATGCTGAAAATAAAGGAGACAAAATCCATTAAAGACTTTTTTGACAAGTTGGAGGGCATAATAAACAAGGTAAGATTGTTGGGTAAGGATTTTTCTAATGATCGAATAGTGCAAAAATTCTTGTCACTTTACCTAAAAAATATGAGTCTAAAATTTCTTCATTAGAAGAATCTAAGGATTTGTCAAGTATATCTTTGGTAGAATTAGTAAAAGCATTGTAGGCTCCAGAACAAAGAAGAAAGATGGGACAAAAAGCATTAGTAAATGGTGCTTTTCGAGCAAAGTTTGAAAAATCAGAAGGTGAAAGCATGAAAATTGAAGATAAGATCAGCAATGATAACAACAACAAGACATATCCACCATGTTCATATTGTAAGAAGACAAATCACTTGCTAAATAAGTGTTGGTGGAGGCTTGATATCAAATCCATAAAATGTGGTAGAATTGGGCACATAGAGCGGGTCTGTAAGTCTCAACAACATGAAGAGGCAAAAACATCTATTGAGCAACAAGAAGATGAGTTTATTCCAATTATAGGAAAATGAATAGTGGCTATTGAAAGTTTAACAGGTTCGAAACACATAACTGATGTTCTATATATGCCTAACATTGACCAAAATCTTCTTAGTGTTTGGCAATTAATTGAAAAAGGTTTCAAAGTCATATTTGAAGACAAATGGTGCTTGATCAAAGACTCAAAAGGTAAAGATGTATTCAAAGTAAAAATGAAAGCAAAAAGTTTTTCTCTAAATCTAATGGAGGAGAAGTCAGCAACGAAGCAATTACTAAAGACTCCTCAGTACTTTGATGACAACATAGATGATGTTCCAATTTATGACACAAGATCTTTATTTGAAATTTATGAAAGGTGTAATGTTGTTCCATTTGAGTTTGCTAAGTTTAAAGAAGCTAAGAAGGATGACAAGTGGATTCAAGCAATGAGAAAAAAACAGTCCAAGGGATTCCAAGTCAAGAGATAGTATGAGAAAGTCTACATGTTAAACAAGGCCATATATAGTCTTAAACAGGCTCCTAGGGCCTAGTACAACAGGATTGATGAATATCATTTGAAAGAAAAATAGAAGATTAGTGAAATCAAGTTGGTTTTTTGCAAGATTGAAGGTCAAATTGCAGATATGTTAACCAAGGCACTTCCAAAACTTAGATTTAAAGTTTTAAGAAATAAATTAGGCTTTTGCAATTACCAAGACAAGAGGAGTGTTGAGAATGTGCCTTGAACTTGCTGAATAATATATAGGTCTGTACACTAAGTTTTTAAGAATTTTTGTGGCATGATTTTAGGGATAAGTTAAGTGGCTGAGTATTAGTAGGATATATTTTCTATTTTTTTTAGCTATATAATCTGAACAATACAACATATTATAGTGTGCGTCTAATATATATTTTTTTTTATTTCATATTTTCCGTGATTCATATTTTTTACTAAAATACCAACAGGATATAATCGATCATGTATTATGCTTATCTCTCAATTGAACCGACACTATCTCATTCCTGCAATTCATAGGCTTAGCATTTCACTTTAAAACCGATGCTGTAAAAACCAAACCTCGATGACCATGTCCACTTCTCTAAAACCTTCATAGTGGAGAACACCTTTACAAAGAGAGAGGATCTTGTCAAGCTTTACTTCGGCCAATTTCCCTTGCTTGACATGATCTTGCAAATTTACTGGAGGGACAAGAGAAAAAAATGAGAGAGGCAAGTTATAATAGCAGAAAGGAAGGGGTGGGGTGGAAATCATTCACCTAAAGAAATGTTTTTTTGTCACCTTTCACTCTTTCGATTCCGGCCAGCAGGGCCTTTTCATCCAGTTCTTTCAATATCACCGAGTAGTTACTAAGAATGAGTGCCGTTGCTATTGAAGAACCCAGTATTCCTCCACCAACAACAGCAAACGTATTCACTTTCCTCGGTATTAACCCCATATCAGTTATACCAGGCACCTGTTTACTTAGATTAAACATAAGCACTAGACTAGCCAGAAGGATGACTCCATAAGATAAAATCTCAAAATATCAAGAAACTACGAGAAGCAACAACCTTTTTCAGATATAATCAAGAACTTCAGCTACTATGACTGTATACCTTGGAAGTTCTCTGCCGGGCAAAGAAGAAGTAGACTAAACTCCTACAAGTGTCGGATTGTCGAAGTTCATGTAATGCCTTTGATTCCTATAAAAAGCCAGCATGTCATCTTATACACCAGTAAGACTATTTGCGATATGAACCAAAAACTGATCATAAAGAAGTACCTTCCAAAGTGCAGCACGTGGACCATGCACCAATCCTTCTTCAATGACAGCAATGCAAACTAATGGATGTTTGAGATTTGGAGCTTGTTTTTTTGACTTAACTCTGGCGTGCTCAAGCATCATCTTAGCCTCTGGTAGGGGCTCTAACCAGTCTGTCCTGTAAAGACTAACAGTCCAGGGTCTTCTATGAGCTAAAATGTCTTTAGCCCAGTGACGAGCTGTGGTAGTCAATAGATCTGCTGAAGAAATGCCGTCCACGAGGCCCATGCCTCGAGCTTTGTCCGCGTTTACTAATTTTGACATCTGGAGGAAAAGAAAAAGGAGAGAGTGAATATGAAGTCTTGTAGCAGAAAACAAAGCAAAAGAAGGGATCATTTCTTCCTATAAAATCACACAAAGCGAGTGATCATACCAAGATCATTTCAAGAGCCTTACGAAGGCCTACAAGGCGTGGCAGACGCTGTGTCCCTGAAATAAGGCATCAATGTAAAGACATAGGAAAAATGAAACAATAACCACCTACATCCACATAAGCACAGCCTTACCACCTAATCCGGGAAGAATTCCATAACGAAGCTCAGGCAGGCCGAGTACTGCCGATGAGGTTGATATACGGGCATGACAAGCCTAAGAAGGTATCGGGTAAATCATCAAAACATTGATGAATAAAGCACAGAAAGGTTGAGGTATCAATTGAATTCGAAACATACCAATGCAATCTCCAATCCCCCACCTAAAGCAGGGCCATCTATAGCAGCTACAAAGGGTTTTCTGGCAGCTAAGAAACCAACATAAAAAGATCTTATAAAAGACCAGAAGAAAAACCTTATAGAAGATAACACAATATAACAAAATAGTACAAATGTACCTTCTAAAATGTCAGTAACAAACTCTATTGACCAAAATCCAAGCTTTCCATGCTTTCCTATGATCAATTCAAGTTGCGTAGTCCTTGTCTCATCATACAGATTTAAAGGACTTAAAAAAGATTTAATCACAAATTTAGCCATTAAGGTTTATATATTTTGTCAAAATGGCCCTAATTATATTTTTGAACCTTTTTTGGTTATCAACTTTTTTTTTTTCAAATTGCTTTTTTTAACAGATTTAATAAAAATACTGAATTCATTTTGAAACTCTTTTTTTGGATAATTATGTTTATTTTCTTATAATTATGTTTATTTTCTTTAAATTAAGAGTTATTTTTTTAATTTCTTGTATGATTTATTTATCTTATTAGGTTATCTAAGTAATAAATTACATATTAGTAAAAATATTCTACATCATTCAGTTAATTTTTTAATTGTACTTTCATCAAATCTGTGAGAAAAACAGTTTGAAAAAAAAAAAAAAGTTAATGAAAAGAAAAAGCTAAAAAATATAATTAGAATCATTTTGACAAAACATGTAAATCTTAGTGGTCAAATTTATAAAAAGAAAAAAAAGGAAAACAAATAAGATAAACCCTTTTTTCCAAAAGCTGTAACATCAAAACCTCCTGAAAATTTCCCTTTTGAACCTGGTTTAATAATTCAAGATGTTACATACAAATGATTAAATATCATCTCCATGGCAAATAATACACAAATCTATTGTAACTTTCAGTTTACCAGTAATAACTACTGCGTTCACATCATCCCTTAGAAGAGCCTGCTCAGTGTTGTCCTTGAGGCTAAGCAGCACTGAAAAATTAAGAGAGAAAATGCCACTGGCACTATCAATAAGACAATTAAAAGTTTTGGAATCTACAAATGGGGTATGTTCATAAATCAAAGGCACCCTTCACTTTCTTGAATTAGTGAAATGGCAAAGTTAGAAAAAAGGAAAGAACCAACCATCAACAGAGAGCAAATTAAGTGGTGGGTTGTTGATGGTGATCATAGCCACGCCATCAGCTCCAACTTCCAAATAGGTTTTTCCTTTCATTTTCCCACTACTCCAGCTTTCTTTGCCTACTCTTCTATTTTTTGGGGTAATCAACAAAGTCTGTATATCTATCTATCTATTTATCCATTTACTTCCATGGTCTTTACTGAGTTTAATCAGCTAAAGATTTCAGTCAAAGCCCTTGGGACGGCAACCGGCGGAGAGGACAACACAAAAAGTGATCTAATTATTAGAGAAATAATTATGCTCCATAATTTTTTACATATATTTGTAAATACATGGTAAATAATGATAATGTAAATTGTAATTTAAATATTTTCATTACTCAATTAATAGTCACTATTATCATTAAATTGTTATATTTTTGTTCCATGAATTAACGTTTCACCTTAATTCAAAGAGTTAATAATTATTTTGGTTCTTGAATTATAGTTAAAAAATTATTTTGATATTTTTAAAAAAAATTAATAATAATTGTAAAAAGATTAAAAAAATCTTAAACTAAAATTTATTAAAAATATAAAAAATAATTTTTTTAAAAATATATAAAATTATTTAAATATGTATAAATTTAAATTTTCTTAATTTTAAAATTATTTTTATATTAACTTTTCTTGCAAATTTTTATTATATAAAAATCTTAAAATTTTCAAACTTAATTTCATTTGATTTTCACTATTGAACACGTTCAATCACATCAACAACTTCGATTTATTTTAACCCATAAATATCTCATAAATATAGGCTTGCAACGCGGTTCTCGTTCTTGACAATCATTATTTCTACCATCAATGATTTGTCTATAGGATTTTGTTGACAATTATGAGAAAAAAGAATGGAGAAAAAATTAAGAAAAAAGAGAGCAAGAGAGAAGAGCAAAATGTTCTATTATATTGTTTGGGTTATTTGATAAGTTTTAAATTTTTTTAATTTGATAATTTTTCTTTTAATTTATAATACAAAATATCCTAATTCTTTTCTAAACGTATCATTTCTTTTTTATAACTTTAGTTACTAGATTGATTAGGTTTTTGAGTAACTTTCAATTTTGGAAATTTGATTTTTTTTTTTTAATTTACAATGCAATGTGCTCTTCATCTTCTTCAAACCCGCCATTTTTTCCTCTCAAATTTTAAGTTAAGATTTTACTTTCAACTATAAATAAATCATATATATTATTTTTAATAATATGGGAAGAGACACCAATACGCATGAAAAGAGAGAAAAAAAAGATGCAAAGAAAGATGCAAATGAAAATGAAAATGAAGATGAAGAGAGCATAAAACAACAAAGCAAATGAAAAAACAAGTAGGATCTAAGTGAATGGATATTTAAATTTTTTGTTTTTTGTGAAAGTTCAAACGTTGTTTTTTTATGAGAGTGGATGTAGAAAAATCTTGATTTTTTCTTGCTACAATTGATTTTTTAAATGATGTTTTTATTTATTTTTTAAGACTTTTTAATATTTTTAACAATTGTTAAGAAAATTTTTAAAATATCAAAATGATTTTTTAACTATATCTTATGGACCAAATTAGCTATTACCCCCTTTGCATTAAGGTGCAATGTTATGTTTTTAATGAAAGTTAACGTCGAGTGATAAAAATGTAACAATTTAATAACTTAATGACTATTTTGTAACTTTTAAAAGTTGAGTAATCAAAATGTAATTTTAAACGAAATTTAAGAACAATTGGTGCATTTTACCCATTATATAATCAAATATTATTGTCGTATTTCATATTTTTTTGAGTCATTTCTTATTTAACATTAAACATATATTTATTTCATCATGGATCAGTCATTGTCAAAGTAAAATAATCAATAATAAAAACTATGGTAGCGTTTGGTATAATAGAAAGTGATAATTTTTCTTGGAATTTAATCAGTTAAAAATTGATTCTAATGTTTGGAATGCCAACTTTTTTTTTTTTTACTTTCTTTAGAATTTAATTTAAAAAAAAATTACTTTCTCTCATACATGACAATGTGATTTACATGATAAAATGTGAGAAAGCTATAAGTTAAAATAAGACAAAATTAACCATATTTTATTTTAGTTTAGGATATTAATCTATTAAACATAAAACAAGAAGTTGTTACATCCTTTCCACTATCATCTCTCTTATTATTTCAATTGATTCTTTGAAAATAAATTTTATTTTTTATAATTTTATTTTTAATATACATATGTAATCATCTACATAGTATATTGTTTATATATTATATTTATTCTATTGTTTTCCTCTCTGTCTCTTTCATCAGTTGCATTATAGTATTAATTTCAAAACAAATTTTACATTTACATGATTTATATATGCATTGTTATATTTAGAAAACACATGCAAAATAAATTTGAAATAATTTTATTTTCAATTAAAATTATAAACTAAAATAACATTTTTAAAAATTATCAGTTAAAAAATATTTAATTCAAAGATTTATTACTAATAAAATTATTGTAAAATATTAAATACTAAGGTAAATTTGTAAATTATCATTATATTTCTAGAAAAGTGTAACAACTTATTTTTCAATGGTGTCGGAACAGTGGTTTCGAGACTACAAATTTCGATATGTCAACCCATAAATATTAATTATTTAATATTTACGAAGTAATTAATGGCATATTAAATTTTGGTTAAGAAATATTAACGTTAAAATAATTAATTAATTTAAAAAACTAAATCTTAAAAAGTATAAAAGCCAAATGTTATTAGTATGTTAGTTCCAATTGGATATTTAAATAAATTAGGGTAGTTTAATATGAGAATTAAGCCATTTTCATTTTTGGTGGACGGTTCGTATAAAGAAAATTGAATTAAAAATATGAAACAATAGCAAATTTGTAATTATTGTAAAATCAATTAAAAGAAAATGTAAAGAATGGTATTGTCTTCTTCATTCTTTCTTTTTCTTGGCCGAACCTCCATTTGAAGATTAGGGAAGTTTTACTTTGTATTCATGCTTGCATGTAAGTGTTTTTGGTTAATTTTTCAAAATTTTTATGTTTTTCTATTTTGATTCAAATTACACCTTAATTGTTTTTATAACACCCCAAACCCGACCTGGACGTTATGGCTGAATCTGGCGGCGTCACATGAGAGTGCTTGTAGATAACCTTTTTCAAAATCTTATCCAGTGAAAATCGTACAGATTATTATCTTTACTTAAGTCGTGAAATCTCTAATCCAATTATTATATGAAAACATTTCATTAACGTGGAAGCTAAAACATCATTCAGTTATAAATCAATAAACTTAAAAATTTAAAAACCCAAATAAACCCAAAACAGTTTGAGTTCGAACATATGAGTAATCCCAAAAACAAATATTAAAGTAAAACAGATGAAATAAATGTTACTCATGAAACCAACAAGTGTTTACCAGTGGTCACCATCGAGCCTTCCATCGCACCGATCCATCAACTGCTGAGGATTACCTGACAGATAAAATAAACAAGGGGTGAGTTTTCGTAAACTCAGTGTATACATTCCCCTAGGCAGCATGCATACAAACAGATAACAGAGTAGTTCGGCCTTAGCCATACAGATATCACATGCATAATAGATTAGATACCAGAGAACATGCCCATTAACCCTGCACACCATCTCCGACCAACCCAACACACCATGTGGGGATAGAATCAACCCACCCAACCCTACACACCAAGTATGGAGATATAATCAACCCATCCACCCCTACACACCAAAAGGTATCGTAAAACAATACTCAACAGATAAGGGCAGCGTAGCCGCTAGATATCAGGCTAATCGCCTCTTAGTTTTCTTTCTCTTCACAACAATCCCAACCCAATGCAATACAACATAAATATCATGGCATACTTATGTGCAGATATCAGATCATATCAATGTCATGGCAGAACAGATATACAGAAACAAACAGTTACACACGCTTATAATAATATACTTTTGCATACAATTCAGTAATCAATCAGAGTATGGGGTCTGAGTAATGCTTACCACCCTTACAATCAGGTCACAGTCGACTTAGGCGACCCGTGCAACCTTACAGATCATTTTACCTTAATTGGGCTCACACGCCCGTGTGCCCTGCCCGTGTGGGCCCCCACGCCCGTGTGGCTCACACCGCCCAACTTGGCCTTGCCCGTGTGGATCACACGGCCTGGCCCAGATTTTCACATGCCCGTGTGGCCCACACGGCCTATTTGCCTCAGCCCGTGCCTCGTACACGGCCTCGTCAGCATACACGCCCGTGTTAATCGCGCCCATGTGGCTCACGCACGACCTAGCTCGTCAGCCACACGCCCGTGTCTCGCGACGCAGGCTACCACACGGGCAGACCACTTGCTCGTGTTGCGTCGATAGACTGTGTTTCGACTTTCGCCAAAACTCATTTTTTGTGTAATTGGAGTACACACCTGATTCGTTTTCGCTGTTAATCCAACCACGATCACTCCAAAGCCTAAGATCAATAATATCGAGCCCAAAATCAGTCACTTAAATCGACTTTTTTTAGAATTGATAAAACTCGAAATGCAAGATTTACTTACTCTCGACGAAGAACGGTGATTCCTCGCTTTTAAAAACTCGATTAGCGATCCATAGAACCTTGAATATCCCCTAAACAACAACCAAAATCCCTCTTAAACAAATTTTAAGGAAATCACGAAATTTAATTTAAGTTATACTTACAAAGACGACAGAACCGCTTGCAACACGCCTAAGCTTATCGGAAAAGATGAAAAACGAAGGGAAGGAGGAAAAAGAGAATAAATTTCGACAGTAAGGGGTTTTGAGAAAAGAAGAAGAAAGCGGAGAGTAAAAACTTTTTGTTTAAAAAGAAGGGAATAAGCCTTAATTTTCCCCAAACCCTAACTCAGATTCTGATGAAGCCCAATTCTTAGCCAAAACTTACAGCAAAAATAATCCCAACGCTACTACAGGGAATCGAACTCCCGACCCTAAGCGTAATCCCTTGCTACTTAACCACTAGACTAGCAAACCCATTCTGATATGACCTTACTAACATTTAAACTTAAGCCCACTAGACAAGAGTAAGGCTTTATTAAAAAAGAACCCAAAATTTAGCCCAAGTTATAGCTTGAACTTAGGACCTCCCAAACACACCCCAGAGCACATAACCACTTAACCCAACATGTTTAGAGCAAAAAATAACACAGACCCAGTTGTTCAGATATTTCCAAGCCCAACAATTACAAAAAGCCGAAATTAGAGAAATTTTGGGCGTTACAACTCTACCCTCCTTAAAGAAAATTTATCCTCGAATTCTACCTGATCAGAAAAGGTGAGGACACTACTATCGCATCAAATCCTCAGGCTCTCAAGTAGCCTCCTCAGTGCTATGATTTCGCCACATCACTTTTACCAAGGGAATAGACTTCCTACGTAAGACCTTAACATCACGATCCAAAATCTAATTTGGCTCCTCCTCAAACGTCAGATCTGGCCTAACCTTAATCTCCTTCACGGGCACAATGTGCATAGGATTAGAGTGGTAGCGTCTTAACATCGAGACGTGGAACACGTCATGTAGTACGTCTTAACGTCGAGACGTGAAACACGTCATGTATACGATCCAACTCTGGAGGTAGCTCTAATTGGTATGCGACTGGCCCCACTCGCTTCAGAATCCAGTACGGCCCAGTAAATCGAGGACTCAGCTTGCCCTTACGACTGAACCTCAGATCCTTCTTTCATGGCGAGACCTTAAAAAAACCATGTCTCCCACAGAATACTCGATGTCCTTTCTTTTCAAATTCGCATAGGACTTCTGTCTATCAAAATCTGCTTTTAATCGATCTTGAATCAAGCGGACCTTATCTTAAGTCTCTGAAACCAACTCTAGACCCAGAACACACTGCTCACCCAACTCAGTCCAACACAAAGGAGTGCGACACTTACGACTATAAAGTGCCTCATATGGTGCCATCTGTATACTAGACTGATAACTGTTGTTGTAAGCGAACTCGGCTAGAGGCAAGTACTCCTCCCAACTACTACGGAAATCCATAACACAACCCCCAACATATCCTCTAATATCTGACTCACCCTCTTTGACTGTCCATCTATTTGAGGGTGAAAAGCAGTACTGAAGTCAAGACGGAAACCCAAAGCCTCATAAAGTTTCCTCCAGAACCGAGACGTAA
Organism: Gossypium longicalyx; assembly: GCA_025698465.1. Classification (NCBI taxonomy): domain Eukaryota; kingdom Viridiplantae; phylum Streptophyta; class Magnoliopsida; order Malvales; family Malvaceae; genus Gossypium; species Gossypium longicalyx. The sequence continues at coordinate 20,969,268 of CM047006.1, forward strand.
AATGAGGATCCCTATCAGAAATGATGAGACAGGTACCCCATGCAGCCTCACTATCTCAGAAATGTAAAGCTTGACCAACTTTTGTACAGAGAAGTCTGTCCTAACAGGAATGAAATGTGCGGTCTTAGTCAATCGGTCCACGATGACCTAAACAAAATCCTTCTTAGTGGGTGTTAGGGGTAACCCACTAACGAAGTCCATCATTACTCGCTCCTATTTCCATATTGGTATTTTAACCGGCTGTAGCAAACCCAAAAGTAACTAATGCTCAGCTTTAACCTACTGACAAGTCATACAGCGAGCAACAAAATCGATAACCTCACTTTCAATCCTGGCCACCAGTACAACTCTCGAAGGTCTCGGTACATCTTGTTTCCACTAGGACGCATAGCGTAAGGACTGTTATGTGCCTCTTTCAGAATTGACAGCCTCAAATCCTTATCATTAGGTATACAGATCCTATCTTGGAAGCACAATACCCCATCATTACTAATCCCAAAGTTAGTAGCAATCTTAGTCTCAACTTAACGAAATCGCAACTGAAAAGACTCATCTCCCAACTACTTATCTTTAATCTGAACCAGTTATGACGGTCTAACCTGCAACTCAGCCAGGAGACTCCCATCGTCAAAAAGGCTCAATCGAGCGAACATTGCTCTCAAATCAGCCACAACTCTACGACTCAATGCATCGACCACCACATTGGCCTTCCTAGGGTGATACTCTATATTGCAGTCATAATCCTTTAGCAGCTCGACCCATCGTCGCTGCCTAAGATTTAACTCCTTTTGAGTGAGGAGATACTTGAGGCTCTTATGGTCAATGTAGATGGTACACTTCTCATCGTACAGGTAATGCCTCTAAATCTTCAATGCAAAGACCACTGTAGCCAACTCCAAGTCGTGCTCGGATAATTGGCCTCGTGGGTCTTAAGCTGTCGAGACGCATAAGTCACTACATTACCGTCTTGCATCAAGACGCAACCCAAACCTATATGCGACGCACCACTGTAAACCACGAAGTCCCTACCAGGTTCAGGCTATATCAGAACTGGAGCCTAAGTCAAAACTGTCTTGAGCTTCTCGAAGCTCTCCTACTATGTATCAGTCCAAACAAAATGAACTCCTTTACGTAACAACTTAGTCAGCGGCGCTGCGATCAGCGAGAATTCCTCTACAAAACATCCGTAATACCTTGCCAGTCCCAGAAAACTGCAGATTTTTGACACACTCTCCGACTGCTTCCAGACCAACACAACCTCAATCTTACAATGATCCACTCGAATCCCCTCAGTAGAAACTACATGACCCAGAAATGTCACTTCCCGAAGCTAGAACTTACACTTCGTAAACTTTGTATACAACTGTTTCTCACGAAGAATCTGTAGAACCACTCTTAAATGCTCATAATGTTCATCCTCAGACTTAGAATACACCAGAATGTCATCGATGAACACTACCGTAAACTGATCTAAGTAGGGCTGGAATACACGGTTCATCAAGTCCATAAATGCCGCTGGTGTATTAGTCAACCCAAAAGGCATGACTAGAAACTCGTAATGCCCATAACAAGTCCTAAATGCCGTCTTATGCACATCGACCTCCTTCACCCTCAACTGGTGCTAACCTGACCAAAAATCGATCTTAGAGAATACTGAAGCCCCTCAAAACTGGTCGAGTAAGTCGTCTATCCTCGAAAGTGGGTACTTATTCTTAATCGTCAACTTGTTCAATTGACAGTAGTCGATACACATCCTCATTGTACCGTCCTTCTTCTTTACGAATAGAATAGGTGCTCCTCAGGGAGACACACTGGACGAATAAACCCACGATCCAGCAGCTCTTGAATCTGAGCCTTAAGTTCTGTCAGTTCCTTTGGTACCATTCGGTAAGAGGCAATAGACACCGGTGCTATACCAGGAATCAACTCAATCCCAAATTCTACCTCACGGCTCGGAGGCAATCTTGGTAGTTCCTCTGAAAAAACATCTAGAAAGTCCCCCACCGCACGAATGTCCTTAACCGATAAGTCCGCAGAATAAAAAATACTGATGTAGGCCAAAAATGGCTCACATTATTTCTTCACCAGTTTCTCTGCTACTAACGCAGATATCACATTACTCAGATAATTTCGTCATTCTCCAATCACGACTATCTCATTATCCTCCTCGGTCCTCAGAACAACTCTCTTTTCAGTACAATCCAGACTTACACGATGCCTCACTAGCCAGTCTATACCCAGAATTAAGTCGAACTCCCCAAACGAAAGTTCCAACAGATCAGCCAGAAATATTGTCCCTTGGACTTCCAACGGAACGTCTCTAAACAGTTTATTAGTCCTAATAGACTGCCCCAAAGGACTCACCACTGAAATCTCACTAGAAGTGCTCTCATACGGTATTCCCAAAGTCTCAGATATAGAACATGTAACGTAGGAATGTGTAGAGCCTATGCCTATTAATGCAACATAAGGTACATTAAGAATTAAAAATGTACCCGTGATGACGTCTGGAGCATCTTCATCCTTACAACAATGTGCAGCATAGACAAGCGCAGGCTACTTCGTCTCAGTCGACCCAGCTCCTCGGCCCGGTGCTCTTTGTCCTTGGCCTATACTGTTACCACCCCTAGCCTGGCCTCGGCCCTTACGTGGCTGCTGAATTACCGTCGACGATCGCATGCAGATGCTCGAGTGGCGCTTTGCATCTGATTACCCCTCAGTGGACAATCTTTAACTTGATGCTCAGTCGACCCACACCTTAAGCAAGCCCCAGAAGCTCTCCAACACTCGCCTGGATGGCGTCTGTTATAAAGTTGACAAATCGCCACCCCAGCAGGTGCAACAATAGACCCAACTCTCACAGGCCCATCAGTCTTGACCTTCTTCTTAGGCCTCATCCCTGTATTCAAAGGCTCAGAATCCCTCTTAGCCTTTCCTCTATCACGATTTTGGCACTCAGTGCATTTAACCTCCTCCGCAATCTTGGCATTCTCGACCAACACGGCGAACTCACGCTTCCTTTGCGGAGCTATCAGGACCCTCAAGTTATCCTTAAGGCCGTCCTCAAAACAAACACAGCGCTCATACTCAGTTGTCACCATGCCTCGCGCATAGCGGCTTAGCCTCAGAAAGTCGGCCTCATGCTCGACAACCAAATGGTCTCCCTGAGTAAGATTCAGAAACTCACGCCTCCTAGCGTCAATATAACTGGCCCCTACATACTTGCTCTGGAAAGCCGTCTTAAACAAATCCCACGTCAGATTATCAGGTTGAGTGCCATCCGTAACCGTCAGCCACTACTGATATGCTTCATCGCTAAGTAACAAAATAGTCCTCTTGAGCTTCTGCTCAGCAGAAAAATCCAGATCATCCATAATATGCTCCGTAGCCTCCATCCAGTACTCAGCCACATTAGGAGCAACTCCAGCGATGCCCCTGAATACCTCAGCCCAATTAGACCGGAGTCATTCCGTAACCGACCCACAGCTTCCAGATCCAGCATTAGCCTCAGCGACCCTCTCCAGAATTCGCAGTATGGCCTGGGACAATGCGTCGTCCCCAACTGCACGGTCCTAATACTCAGCACCAGTCTCAGTAATGGATGACATCGGTGTCTCGCTAGTGTTCAGATTAGGGATCGTATTAGATGCGAAGGACTCAACTTGAATCCCTCGACGGCCTCTAGTACCCCGTCCACGAGTACCACGAGTGCTCATCATAACTATCTAATTAATTTATATTATAAAATTTTATGCAAGTCAGTTTACAGTTTTGATAGTTGTTATCGGGTATTTTATGCATTATAGTACTAGAGTTTCAGAGTCAGCTATCGCGAGTAATAAGCTAATTATGGTTTTCAGTTTACACTACCTAAAGTGTTTTATAGCACATACACAATATTTCAGATAGATACAGATAAATTTCAGTATAAGCATGCTTTCAAATAGTACGTGTCAGAGTTTCAGAGAACTTACAGGATTAGTGCTGGAGGCTCGGTGTACCACATACTTATTATCAAAAATATTTCAAATCGTTTCGCAAATCATTTTCTTTAAACCAAATTTTGAAACCCAAATCTATAGCTGAGTTTTGTAACCTGGCTCTGATACCACTAAATATAACACTCTAAACCCTATTTGGATGTTATGGTCGAATCTGGCGGCGTCACATGAGAGTGCTTGTAGATAACTTTTTTTAAAATCTTATCCAGTGAAAATCATACAAATTATTATCTTTACTTAAGTCGTGAAATCTCTAATCCAATTATTATGTGAAAACATTTCATAAACGCGGAAGCTAAAACATTATTCAGTTTTAAATCAATAAACTTAAAATTTTAGAAACCTAAATATACCCAAAACAGTTTGAGTTCGAACACATAAGTAATCCCAAAAACAAATATTAAAGTAAAACAGATGAAATAAATGTTACTCATTAAACCAACAAGTGTCTACTAGTGGTCACCATCGAGACCTCCTTTGTACCGATCCATCTACTACTGAGGATTACCTGACAGATAAAATAAACAATGGGTGAGTTTTCGCAAACTCAATGTGTACATTCCCCTAGGTAGCATGCATACAAACAGATAACAGAGTAGTTCGGCCTTAGCCATACAAATATCACATGCATAATAGATCAGATACCAGAGAATATGCCCATCAACCCTGCACACCATCTCCGACCAACCCAACACACTATGTGGGGATAGAATCGACCCACCCAACCCTACACACCAAGTATGAGGATATAATCAACCCAACTAGCCCTACACACCAAAAGGTACCGTAAAACAGTACTCAACAGATAAGGGCAGCGTAGCCGCCAGATATTAGGCTAATTGCCTCTCAGTCTTCCTTCTCTTCACAATAATCCTAACCCAATGTAATACAACATAAATATCATGGCATACTTATGTGAAGATATCAGATCATATCAATGTCACGGCAGAACAGATATAAAGAAACAGGCAATTACACACGCTTATAATAACATGCTTTTGCATACAATTGAGTAATCAATCAGAGTATGGGGTCTGAGTAACGCTTATCGCCCCTACAATCAGGTCACAGTCGACTTAAGCGACTCGTGCAGCCTTACAGAACATTTCACCTTAATTGGGCTCACACGCCCATGTGGGCCCTCACGTCCATGTGGCTCACACGGCCCAACTTGGCCTTACCGTGTGGATCACACGACCTGGCCCAGATTCTTACACGCTCGTGTGGTTCACCCGTATGGGTTTATAAGCCCGTATGGCCCACACGACCCATTTGCCTAAGCCCGTGCCTCGCACACGGCCTCGTCAGCATCACACGTTCATGTCTGTCGCGCCCGTGTGGCACGCGCACGGCCTAACTCGTCATACACACGCCCGTGTCTCGCGAAGCAGGCTACCACACGGGTAGACCACACGCCCGTGTGGCATTGACAGACTACGTTTTGACTTTTGTCGAAACTCATTTTTTGCTTAATCAGAGTACACATCTGGTTCATTTTTATTGCTAATCCAACCACGAGCACTCCAAAGCCTAAGATCAATAATATCGAGCCCAAAATTAGTCACTTAAATCAACTTTTTTTAGAATTGACAAAACTCGAAACGCGAGATTTACTTACCCTCGACGAAAAACGGTGATTCCTCGCTGTTAAAAACTTGACCAGCAATCCACAAAACCTTGAATATCCCCTAAACAGTAACCAAAATCCCTCTTAAACAACCCTTAAGGAAATCACGAAATTTAATTTAAGCGATACTTACTGAAACAACAGAACCGCTACAACACGCCTAAGCTTATCGGAAAAGATGAAAAATAAAGAGAAGGAGGAAAAAGAGAATAAATTTCGGCAGCAAGGGGTTTTGGGAAAATAAGAAGATGGCGGAGAGCGAAAAAATTTTGTTTAAAAAGAAGGGAATAAGCCCTAATTTTCCCCAAACCCTAACTTAGAGTCTGACGAAGCCAATTCTTAGCCAAAACTTATAGCAAAAATAATCTCAACGCTACTACAGGGAATAGAACTCCCGACCCTAAGCGTAATCCCTTGCCAGTTAACCACTAGACCAGCAGGCCCATTCTGATATAACCTTACTAACATTTACTAACATTTAAACTTAAGCCCACTAGACAAGAGTAACACTTTATTCAAAAAGAACCCAAAATTTAGCCCAAGTTATAGCTTGAACTTAGGACCTCCCAAACACACCCCAGAGCACATAACCATTTAACTCAACATGTTTAAAGCCAAAAATAACACAGACCCAGTCGTTCAGATATTTCCAAGCCCAACAATTACAAAAGCCGAAATTAGAGAAATTTGGGGCGTTACAGTTTTCAAACTATTTTTAAGGCCTCGTAAGCTTGGTTTAAGGCTCGTAAGTGTATTTTTATCCCGATCCTTATAAGCTATTGAATGTTATCATTTATTTTATATTTTATATTTTTGTTTTTGTTTGATGATAAATGTCTTGATTTGTACTGTAACGCTCTGTAACCCCAATCTGTCGATGGAGACGAGTTATGGGTATTATATTTTTTGGTGTCAAAGCTACAGTTTAGTCGATTCTCAGACTGAATGTAGCGTATTTTAAGTTTAAGAATTACATGCCATATAAATCTGTGATAGTGTGATATTATTTTATCCGATCTAACCCATGTTTTTCGTATCAATTTTTAAGATGTCGGCAGAATCTGATCATGCTGACACTGATAAAGCTAATAGTAATGTTCCAACTAATGGAAAAGAAACAAGTCGTAGTGTACCGATTCCACATATGTTAGAAAATAAAGCTAAAAATATTTTTTTCGGTTTAATGGGTTAGTGATTCACGGAATTTATGTGAACCAACCCTATGGATTAATAACCTCTACCCCTTATTGTACCTCTTGTGGTACCTCCACATTCTCAACAACTGAAACAAGTAATCAGATTCTTGTTGATAAAATCCAAAAGTGCGGTGTTGAAGAATTTAGAGGTAGAACAAATATGATCTGACTAAAGCTAAGTATTGGCTCGAAAATATTCAACGAGTATTTGATGAACTTGCTTGTCCCCCTAATGTTTATATGAGGTGTACAGTGTAATTGCTTAAAGATGAAACATATAGTTGGTGGGCCATGTTAACAGTAGTAGTACAAAAAGACAGAATTACCTGGGATTTCTTCCAATCAGAGTTTAAAAAGAAATATGTTAGCAAAAGATATTTAGATCAAAAAACGAAAGAATTTCTTAAATTGAAGCAAAAAAATAAATCAGTAGCTGAATACGAGAGAGTTGTGTATCTCAACAAGTATGCCCATGATATGATGCCAAATGAAGAAGAAATTTGCATCCGTTTTGAAGATAGACTAAATGATGAAATTAAAATGTTGATTGGAGGATCCAAGATTCAAGAATTTGTTGTTTTATCTTATCGTACTCAAAAGATGGAAGAAGTTTATAAGCACAAGAAGTTGAGAGATAGAAAAGTTTGAGATTTTAGTAAAAAAAATTTCCTAAATCATTTTCAACACCCTCGTCAAAGAAAAACAAAGAAGAATTCCATCGTACCACTTCGGCATCTGGGTTTCCGGGGAAAAATAAATAGATTCAGAATGATTCAAAATATCAAGTTAAGCTTACCGATAGTGTGGGAAGTGTTCGGAATGCTCAGAAGCTAGTTTGTAAACATTGCAAAAAACTTCATAGAGTGGAATGTAGAACTAAGATGAATGTGTGTTTCAGATATGGCTCGACAGATCATTTTGTACGAAATTACCCAAGAATGGCAGGAGATAATAACGAACGAAGTGATAGATAGATGTCTACAACTTAAAAGGGTAAACATCTTGGTCAAAGCAGTAATACTGGAGTTAATCGTATTGAGAATAAAGTTATAGTTGCCCGATCCAAAGTTAGATCAGTAATACTGTCGCACATGATATTATTGTTGGTATTTTCTATCTATTTGATGTTACTGTATATGCACTGGTTGAACTTGGGACAACTCACTCATATATTTGCACCACTTTAGTAATGGATAAGAATTTACCTGTTGAATCAACTGAGTTTGATGTTCAAGTTACAAATCTACTGGGTTAGAGCGTGTTTGTTAATTTAATATGTCGTAAGTGTCCACTGAAAATTCAGGGCTATGAATTCCCTGATGATTTGATGTTGTTAGCCTTTTGTGAATTTGATATTATTCTAGGAATGGACTGGTTGATGTTAAATGACGCTATGGTAAATTGTAGACTAAAGCATATTGACTTGAGATGTTAGACGGGTGAAATTATTACAGTTGAGTCAGATATATCAAATAGTATTACAAGATTATTTCAACTATTTTGGCACAAAAATTTATTCGAAAAGGTTGTGAGGCATTTTCATATTTTATACTTGATACTCGAGATTTGGAGTCGAAATTTGATTAGCTACCGATTGTGAATGAGTTCATAGACGTGTTTCTTAAAGAGTTATTGATAAGTCATAATTTTTATACATATTTTTATCCCATGCTTAGTACATTTTTTTGGATGAATTATCATTAGATTTTTGGAATTTGATGCTCCTAATCCTTTAATTTCATGTTTTATACTTAGGCGAGCATAGGAGAGTAAAAAGAGCGAGAAACGGGCCAAAAATAGAGAAAATAGGTCAACGTGAGAAATCAACACGACTTGGACTTCCTCACACAGATAGACCGCACACCCGTGTCTATTTAACAGACTCTAACACGGCCTAAGTTGCCTCACACGGGAGTGGAACAAGGCTGTGTCCTTGTCGGGCCCAAGTTTAGTTCTATTCAGAAATGGGCACTTTAGAGGGTTCTAAGGCATTCTAAAGCCTATATAAACACCCTAGAGGAAGATTAAAAGAACTCAAGGAGTAGGAGGCAAGGAATTACTCGAAGAAAGCCGATTGATCCATCTCAGAAGCCAGATTCTCCTTCAAGACTGAAGATCTCTCTTAAATTTCCTTCAGGGGTTTTGGGTTTCTTTATGTTTTGTTATTATTATTCTTTTGAGATGTTTTCCTTTACAAATATGAACTAAACCATCTAAATACTTGATTTGTTCTTAATTATGTGTTCTTAATTCTTACTTTAATATTCTAGAATATTGATTCAAGTATTGATGTGCTTATTCAGAGGAGCAAAAGTCCCTGTCTAAGAGAAGATCTAGTATTATTAAGCGGAGTTGATTGCACTCCTAGACATTGGGTGACATAAATTTGCCAGATTAGGGTCAAACCTAATAAGAGAATCCATAGAGCGAGTTAATGCAACACTAAGGGTTTTAATTAGAAAGAGATTTCAATTAATCAACCTAGGGTTAGATGTTGTTAGTCTCGAGAGAGATAATAATATAAATTAGGGATTTCTACGGATCGAGTCAAGTGAATAAATCGTCTAATTCAGAGTCAAATAACAAGTGAAGTCTAGGTGGATTTTTCCTTGGGTATTGTTCAAATCAATCAGTTTTCCCAAAAGTATTTCCCCAATTTACTTCTTGTGCATTCTTAGTTTAGTTGATTAGTCTAGATAAAGCAAATCCCCTTATTTTTAGGCTAGATAATAAAAGGAAGGTTAATACTAGCACTTTTAGTTCCTATAGGTTCGACATTCCGGTCTTGCTATAAGCTATACTACTGTTCGATAGGTGCGCTAGCCTTTATCGTAATAATAGTTAGTTTTCAAATATGATCAATTATAAATTTAAAACTTATCACGCACATCAAGTTTTTGGCGCCGTTGTCGGGGAACTAGAATATTAGGAACGCTTATTTTTTTATTACTTTAGCCATTTTTACTTTTATTGCAACTTATTTTTTTTATTATTAGTTTAATTTTTCTTTACTAACTTTTCTTTTCTTTACTTCTGGTACGTTTTTATAGTTTATGACTAGAAGAAACTCGTCAGAACCATTACTTTTTGATAGTGAGATAGAAAGCACAGCTCGTAGAAATCGAAGAAAAATAAGGCGATGCCTAAGATACATAGAGGAAGAGCGAGAGGACGATAGTCACACCACAACCGAGGAGATGGCTGAAAATCAGAATAATCTGCTACCTCCTGCGATTGCTGCGGATCCAGTAAATTAGAATCCTACTCTACGTACTATGTATGATTATGCTAAACCTACTTTAACAGGAGCTGAATTAAGTATAGTTAGACCTACTATTGCTAATTTTGAACTGAAACCTAGCACTATTCAAATGATACAACAGTTTTTTCAGTTTGATGGTTTGTAGGACGAGGACCCAAACACTCATTTGGCAAATTTTCTAGAATTCTGCGACACTTTTAAGATAAATGGCGTTTCTAATGATGCCATTCACCTTCGGTTATTTCCCTTTTCATTGAGGAACAAAGCTAAACAGTGGTTAAACTTATTACCACGGGGTCAATCACTACTTGGGAACAAATGGCTGAAAAATTTTTACTAAAATATTTCCCACTGGCTAAAATAGCTAAATTAAGGAATGATATCTCTTTTTTTGTACAGATGGATTTAGAAATACTTTATGATGTATGGGAGAGATACAAGGACCTATTGAGAAGGTGCCTTCACCATGGGTTACCTCTATGGCTGCAGGTTCAAACTTTTCACAACGGTTTGAATCCCTCGACGAGAAAAATGATTGATGCAGCAGCTGGTGGAACCATTAACAATATGACACCTGAAGAGGCCTATGAATTTATAGAAGAGATGTCACTAAATAATTATCAGTTGCAAGTTATGAGGACAAAGCCGATGAAAGTAGCCGGCATTTTTAACGTCGATTTGGTTACTATGCTTTATAATCAGGTAGAACTTTTGAATAGGAAAATTGATGGTTTACTTGGTTTTTCACAGGTTCATCCAATAATGTAGTGCGATACAAGTGGAGGTGGAACGAGTAATCTAGATTATCCAGCCTATGGCACCAACATGGAGAATGAGCAAATGAACTATATGGGTAACAATCCTCGACCTCAAAATAATCCTTATAGTAACACTTACAATGTAGGTTGGAGGAGTCACCCAAATTTTTCATGGGGAGGCCAACAAAATCAAAGACTACCACCCCTCCAGGCTTCCAACAACATCATTACCAGTCAGAGAAAAAGTCGAACCTTGAGGAGATGATGAAAAAATTTATCTCAGTAGCAGAAACTCATTTTTAGAATACTAAAACTGCACTTAAGAATCAGTAAGCGTCGATCTAAGGACTCGAGACTCAGATAGGCCAGCTCGCTAAATTGATTTCTGAAAGACCATCAGGAAGCCTACCTAGCAACATTGAACTCAATCCAAAGGAGCATGTGAAAGCAGTTACATTAAGGAGTAGGAAGGAGCTGACTGAACCTGAAAAGAAGCCACCATCAAAAGCCAACAGAAAAGAAGATGAAGAGGAAAAACCCAAAAGCGATGAAAAACTGGTGATGAGGGAATATAAACTACCAATCCCATACCCAGCAAAGTTGAAGAAAGATCGCATGAATGTACAATTCGGTAAATTTCTTGAACTTTTTAAACAATTACATATTAACTTACCTTTTGTTGAAGCTATCTCGCAGATGCCTATATACACAAAATTTTTAAAGGAGCTTCTAACAAATAAAAGGAAGTTTGAAGAATTTTCTACAGTGGAACTCAACGAGGAATGCTCAGCTATACTCTAAAATAAACTACCAACCAAACTGAAAGATCCAAGAAGTTTTACTATTCCCTACTTAATTTGTAGTTTGAATGCTGAGAAGGCACTAGCTGATTTAGACGCTAGCATTAATTTGATGCCTTATAAAATGTTTAAGCAACTTGGTCTTGGGGAACCGAAGCCCACTAGGATAAGTATTCAACTAGCTGATAGATCTGTTAAATATCCTAGGGGTATTATAGAGGACGTACTTGTAAAAGTAGATAAATTTATATTCCCGGTCGATTCTGTTATGCTTGACATGGATGAGGATGTTGAGGTGCCTCTAATATTAGGTCATCTATTTTTAGCCACTGCTAGAGCGGTTATTGATGTGGATAATGGTAAACTTGTGCTTAGAGTAGGTGACGAAGAGATTATTTTTAAAATTTATGATGCCATGAGATTCTCTAGAGAACATGATGACTCATGTTATTTTATTGACTCTATTGGTCATGCTACTCAAGATTTTTTTTAGGAAATCATGCATAAGGACACATTGGAACTGTGTCTTGCCCAAGTAGAGGAGGTATATGATTATGATTCTGAGATAGGTAAGGTAAAAACTGAACTAAACTCTAATGAACCCTTCTCAAGACAAGTAGAATGTGAGGGTATTAAGGCAAACGATGAACTTAAGCAAAAACCCTCTATTGAAGAACCTCCTAAACTGGAACTTAAACAATTGCCAAATCACTTGGAATACGCATTCTTTGGAAATAATTCTACATTACCAGTGATTATTGCATCTAACTTGCAACCCAAGAAGAAAGAGGAATTACTTTAAGTATTGAGAGAGCATAAAAGGGTCATAGCTTGGAAAATTTCTAACATTAAAGGGATCAGCACTTCTTTCTGCACCCACAAAATTTTAATGGAAGATGAATATAAGCCATGTGTACAAGCTCAAAGACGAATGAACCCCAATATGAAAGAAGTTGTTAAAGCTGAGGTAATTAAACTCCTAGATGCTGGAATTATTTATCCTATTTCTGATAGTTCTTGGGTAAGTCCAGTGCACATTGTTCCTAAAAAATGAGACATGACTGTGGTAGCCAATGAGAAGAATGATTTAATCGCAACAAGGATAGTCACAGGTTGGAGGGTTTGCATTGATTATAGGAAGCTGAATGATGCCACGAGAAAATATCACTTCCCCTTGCCATTCATTGACCAAATGTTGGAAAGATTATCAGGGCACATGTACTACTGCTTTTTAGACGGACTCTCTGGTTATTTTCAAATCCCAATAGCTCCTGAAGATCAGGAAAAGACGACGTTTACATGTCCATACGGTACGTTTTCTTATCGTAGAATGCATTTTGGATTATGTAACGCCCCTGTTACTTTTCAGTGCTGCATGATGGCCATTTTTGATAAACTCGTAGAAGATATCGTAGAGGTTTTTATGGATGATTTTTCGGTATTCTGTAACTCTTTCCATCTCTGCCTTGAAAATTTAAAACGAGTTTTAATAATATGTGAGGAAACGAACCTTGTGCTTAACTGGGAAAAATGTCACTTTATGGTTCAAAAAGGTATTGTGTTAGGACATAAAATTTCTAGTAAAGAGATCGATGTTGATAAATCTAAAATTGAAACAATTGAAAAACTACCTCACCCTAGTTTGATTAAGGCTATTAGAAGCTTTTTAGGACATGCTGGGTTCTATATAAGATTTATTAAAGACTTCTCTAAAATAGTTAAGCCTTTGACCAAATTACTAGAAAAAGATGTGCCTTTTAATTTCGATCTAGAATACTTAGAAGCGTTTAATACTTTAATAGATAAATTAATTAATGCTCCAATTATAATCGCACCTGATTGGAATTTACCTTTTGAACTAATGTGTGATGCGAGTGATTTTGCAATAGGTGCAGTTTTGGGACAGCGAAGAGACAAGCATTTTCAACGTATCTATTATGCTAACAAAACTTTGACAACCGCACAAGAAAACTACACCACCACGGAGAAAGAGCTGCTAGATGTGGTTTTTGCATTCGATAAATTTTGGCCATATCTAATACTGTCTAGAGTTGTCATTTATACTAACCATTCTGCTCTTCGCTACCTTTTAACTAAGACTGATGCAAAACCTCGACTCATTCGATGGATTCTGTTATTGCAGGAATTTTACTTGGAGATTCAGGATAAGAAATGAGCTAAAAATCTCGCTGCTGATCATCTCTCCAGGCTTGAAAATTCAAGTACCAAAGAGCTAGATGAAGTTGAAATAAATTATTCGTTCCCTGAAGAACAGTTTTTTGCTATATCAAATTCTAAGGTACCTTGGTTTGCAGACATTATGAATTTTTTAGCCGCTAATGTTATCCCAAAAGGGTTGACACATCAGCAAAAGAAGCGATTCTTTACATAAAACGCGTTACAAGGGAAGATCCTTTTCTTTTCCATATATGTACAGATCAAGTCATTAGGAGATGCGTTACAAAGTTAGAAGCGTTGCAGATCTTGGAACATTGTCACTCAGGACCGATTGAAAGACATTATAGTGGAACTAAGATCATACATAAAACGCTTGAATCAGGTTTTTATTGTCCCACTCTATTTAAAGACGCCAACAGGTATGTAACTACTTGTGACAAATGCCAACGGACAGGTAATATCTCCAAACGTGATGAAATGCCTCAAACATGTATGCTTTCATGTGAAATATTTGATGTTTGGGGTATCGACTTCATGGGTCTATTCCCTAGTTCATTTGGGAATAAATACATATTAGTAACCGTTGATTATATGTCCAAATGGGTTGAAGCCCAAGCTTTACCTACTAATGATGCAAGAGTACTAGTGCGATTCCTTAAGAAACTTTTCTCTCGATTTGGAACACCTAGAGCAATTATCAGTGATAGGGGTACTCATTTTTGTAACGCCCAATTTGATAAGACCCTTAAGAAATACGAAGTTCATCACAGAATAGCTACCCCTTACCATTCTTAAACTAGTGGACAAGTCGAAGTAGCAAACCGAGAGCTTAAATGTATCCTAGAAAAGGTAGTAGAATCAAACATGAAGGATTGGGTGATGAAAGTAGATTATGCTTTATGGGCTTATAGAACTACTTTTAAGACCCCTATAGGAACATCCCTTTACAGACTTTTTTTATGGAAAAAGTTGTTATATACCGTTTGAGTTAGAACACAAGGCATTCTAGGCTATAAAGCTTCTAAACCTTGATCTCAAACTTGCAAGTGAAAATAGGTTGATGCAGTTAAACGAGTTAGATGAGTGGCGAACCAATGCATATGAAAATTCACGCCTATACAAGGAAGCAACGAAGCACCGCCACGACGCTCGTTTAAGGCAATGTAAGCAATTTGAAGTTGGAGATCTTGTCCTGTTATATAACTCGAGGCTCAAATTGTTTCCTAGGAAGCTTAAATCACGATGGTCAGGTCCTTTCATAGTCCAAACTGTCTTTCCATATGACACAGTAGAGGTAAGTCACTCATCATAAGGCACTTTCAAGGTAAATGGACATCGTCTCAAATTTTATAACGGTGAGAATTTTAAAGATGGTAGAGAGGAGCTACGGCTCCACGAACTTCCCTGAATATACCTACAAGGTAGAGTCGAGCTTAGACTCTAAAAAAGTACTTCTCGGGAGGTAACTCGAGCACTAACGGTGTTGATTTCTTTAAATTTTAGTTTTTAACATCTAAGTCATTAACTGAGTCCTTGAACACAATTTTTCCAAATCCATGCATCCAGGCACACGGGAGTGCCTTAGGCCGTGCTTATACCACTGGCGGTGACATGGCAGTGCGATACGGCCGTGTGAAAACAAAGCAAATTTTTTTTCAAAACACGGGATTAGATACGTTGCCACGGTCGTGCGACATGGCCGTGGACAATCTTGCCAAATTTATACGGGTGTGCGCATATATACACGGGCGTGGGAGAAACGAAGGGAGCATCACATGGCCATGTGATGTGGCCGTGTAGGTCACACGGCCTAGGGACATGGACGTATCCTCAGGCCGTGTGCGATACTGATTCGAACATCAACCTATAAGCTTAAACCTGGAACACGAGCATGTCCGATGGGCCATGTGCAAACCTGACTACGAAAACACGAAAAACACGAGCTGAGAGACTACCACACGGGCTCACACAACCGTGGCCCCCTTTAAAATTACCTCTAACCCTGATTCCTTCTCTATTCCCTTTACTATTCATCATCTTCTTCCTCCAGCCACCCTTTTTCCTCTTTTCTTTTTCTTCCCCTTCTCACTATTAAAACCTCAACCACGCACCCCACACCCCACCGTCGCACAACCACCACATGCCGCCAGACACTTCCTCATCCGCATCGCGACCCTCACCTCGCGAACCATCTGGCGATAAGGATTTTTGAAAACTTTTATTTATTATTTT
This sequence comes from Gossypium longicalyx, assembly GCA_025698465.1. NCBI lineage: Eukaryota > Viridiplantae > Streptophyta > Magnoliopsida > Malvales > Malvaceae > Gossypium > Gossypium longicalyx. The sequence goes on from CM047006.1 coordinate 20,985,322, forward strand.
TACTTTTATCTTTATTTATCTTTTTAAATTACTTTTTATTTTATTTCTCTTTGATACTATTTTTACTTCATCTTTAGGTTTTACAATTTATATTAAGCAATTTATGTTGTCGGCCATTTCTTTACAAGTAATCATGCTACTTTATATTTCTTAAAGAGTTATTGATTCTATCTCAATTATGAAGAGCTCCAAAGCTCACTACTACCTAGGAAATTACAACTTCACTGGAAAAGGTTCTCCACGACTGCCATGTCCTGCTCGACCACGACCATAGCTACCACTAGTTATAATATTCTTTTGGTGTGGCACTTGTGGACTAACAACCTCTACCACCACCAGAGTATCCTCCTCCAATCTCACCCTTACCTTAGCCGATTACTTTCTATAACTCCAATTCAATGATTCCATTTCACATTCAGGAAGTTTCACTTCTCTCCCTATCTTATGATCTTATATCTATATTTTTCAGTAAATCCATCTTTGTACATTGAGAATAATGTACATCTTAAGTATGGGGGGTTATTTATATCATTATCAGAAAAATCTCTGAATTTTGTCTTATTCTCACGTGACTCTCTCATATCACTATTAGAATGAATTTTGATTAATTTATGATTTTTATTGATACATCTTGAATTAAAACATATGCATTTATGCATTGATTGTTTAAACTTTAAGTAATTAGAGAATTAAGCATGATAAGTTGATTTTTGAGAATTAAAAATTTTAGGTTATTTCCACAAGTTTAGGTATTATCTTGAAGTTGAAATTCACAGAGTTAACATCAAAAAGACATAATTTTCGTGAGATTTTGAGCCTTTAGAGCAATATTATTTCTTTCATGCTCACTTTTATTATTGCTATGAGTGTTTCAATATTGATTTGTTATTCTAGAACTTGCTTCGACTATGTATGTTAAGACCACACCATTGATTTGATATGTCGAGATGATAAAGGCACTTAGGTTTAACCCACTCACTCCATAAAAGTCTACCATCATAATTAACCCTTAGTGAACCCTTTTGAGCCTAACAAGCCATTCATTGATTTACCCTCAATATTAACCCATAACCCAAAAGTGTTGAAATCCCCTCAATTAATTTGATCTCTATTTTTGTCGAGATTTGATTTGAATAAATTATTTAGCTATGTTTTATTTCTGATAGTTAGAAAAGTCCTATGTTACTTGATTTGTTCTTAAAAAAAAGTTATTGTAATTGAGATTTGTCGTCTAGCATATTACGAAATTATGTAATGCTTGGATTAAAAAGATGTTATCCATAAAGAAAAGCTCAATTCTAGGATCATCTAATTAGGAATGTAATTTGTTAGTTTCAGTAATTTTTCTAGTTAGGTAATTTTTTAATTCAATCTCGATTCTAACTTTCTCTTTCAGCTTGTGACTACACCCCCTAACCAAAGCCACGTTACAACCCTCTAAAGACCTTTTGATTGATGTATCATCTCAATATATAGTGGTGGAGATTTAATTTTCACGCAAGCCTATGGTAATAACTTTCCATATTGACTGTTGAGTGCTAAATTTGTTGTCCTTAAACACCTTGAGTGATTTGAGTGAATATTTAGTAAGGATTTTAAACTGTGTGATATTTTGAATCAAAGGTGATTACTTAGATGAGGGGAGACACCTATGTTCTCGTGATAAAATGCTCAACTTGGAATGTTTGAAACTTTGATGTTCTTCTTGTTGAATTCTCAATGTATGATCACTTATGGATTATGTTGAGATATTATTGATAGAAGTTATAAGTTGAGAAAAATGAATTCTTAATTGTGAATTGAAGATTTTGCTTGAGGACAAGCAAACGCTTAAGTGTGGGGGTATTTGATAAGTCATAATTTATACATATTTTTATCCTATGCTTAGCACATTTTTTGGATGAATTATCATTAGATTTTTGGAATTTGATGCTCCTAATCCTTTAATTTCATGTTTTATACTTAGGCGAGCATAGGAGAGTAAAAAGAGCGAGAAACGAGCCAAAAACGGAGAAAATGGGTCAACATGAGAAATCAACACGGTGTGGACTTCCTCACACGGGTAGACCACACGCCCGTGTCTATTTAACAGACTCTAACATGACCTAAGCCGCCTCACACGGGAGTGGAACACGGCCGTGTCCCTATCGGGCCCAAGTCTAGTTCTATTCAGGAAAAGGCACTTTGGAGGGTTCTGAGGCATTCTAAAGCCTATATAAACACCCTAAAGAAGGATTAAAAGGACACACGGAGTAGGAGGCAAGGAATTACTCGAAGAAAGCCGATTGATCCATCTCAGAAGCTGAATTCTCCTTCAAGACTGAATATCTCCCTTAAATTTTCTTCAGGGATTTTGGGTTTCTTTATGTTTTGTTATTATTATTCTTCTAAGATGTTTTCCTTTACAAATATGAACTAAACCCCCTAAATACCTAAGGGGAATGAAACCTAAGATGGATCTTGTTATGATTTTCTAAATTATATGATAAATACTTGATTTGTTCTTAATTATATGTTCTTAATTCTTACTTTAATATTTGAGGATATTGATTCAAGTATTGATGTGCTTATTCAGAGGAGCAAGAGTCTCTGTCTAAGAGAAAATCTAGCATAATTAAGTGGAGTTGATTGCACCCCTAGACATAGGGTGACATAAATCTGCCAGATTAGGGTCAAACCTAATAAGGGAATCCATAGATCGAGTTAATGCAACAATAGGGGTTTTAATTAGAAAGAGATTTCAATTAATCAACCTAGGGTTAGATGTTGTTAGTCTCGAGAGAGATAATAATATAAATTAGGGATTTTTACGAATTGAGTCAAGTGAATAAATCTTCTAATTCAGAGTCAAATAACAAGTGAAGTCTAGGTGGATTTTTCCTTGGGTATTGTCCAAATCAATCAGTTTTCCCAAAAGTATTTCCCCAATTTACTTCTTGTGCATTCTTAGTTTAGTTGATTAGTCTAGATAAAGCAAATCCCCTTATTTTTAGGCTAGATAATAAAAAGAAGGTTAATACTAGTACTTTTAGTTCCTGTGGGTTCGACATTCTGGTCTTGCTATAAGCTATACTACTGTTCGATAGGTGCGCTTGCCTTTATCGTGATAATAGTTAGTTTTCAAGTACGATCAATTATAAATTTAAAACTTATCACGCACATCAGTTATCGGGATTTTCGCCAGAACAGGAAGTTGAATTTGTAATTGATCTGACGTTTGGGACTGCGCCAATATCATTCTTGCCATACTGAATAGCACTAGCCAAGTTGGAAGAACTTAAAGCACAATTGCAAGATTTCTTAGACAGAGGTTTTATTTGGCTGAGTGTATCTCTTTGAGGTGCACTTGTGTTGATTGTGAAAAGAAAGACGGGTCGTTAAGCCTGTATATTGATTACAAGTAGTTGAATAAAGTTACAATAAAGAATAAATATCTTTTTCCATGTGCAACAATGTTTTTAAAAATAGATCTCAGCTCTATTTATTATCAATTGCGTGTAAAAGACTGTGACGCGTCAAAAACTGCCTTTCGAACTCATTACGGCCATTATGAGTTTCTGGTGATGCCTTTCGAATTAACTAATGCCCCTGCTACTTTTATGGATCTAATGAAATGGGTTTTTCAGCCTTATTTGGATAGATTTGTAGTTGTATGTATTGATCTATTCTAAAATAGAATTCGAGCATGCTCAGCATTTAAGAACTGTGTTACTTATTCTGTGTGAGAAACAATTGTATGCAAAATTCAGTAAATATGAATTTTGGGTTCACGAGGTTGGATTTTATGGTCACATAATTTCTGCGGATAGGATCCGTATCGATCCGAGTAAAGTTTCTAACATTGCTAATTGGAAAGCTTCGAAAAATGTTTCAAAGGTGCGAAGTTTTCTGTGCTTAGCAAGTTACTATCGTCATTTTGTTAAGAATTTCTTTATAGTTTCTTCACCGGTGACTAGATTGTTACAGAAAAATGTTGAGTTTGTTTAGTCAGACAAGTGCCAATAGAGTTTTGATCAGTTGAAAAATATATTGATAGAAGCTCTTGTACTAACTTGGCCTGAATCCTGAAAATAGTATGTTGTTTATAGTGATGCATTGCTTAGTGGCTTAGGTTGTGTTTTGATGCAAGCTAGAAAGGTTGTAGCTTATGGTTCTCAATAGTTAAAACCACACAGGAGAAATTACCTGACGCACGATCTGGAATTGGTTGTGGTTGTTTTCACTTTGAAGATTTGGCCACATTATTTGTATGGTGAGAGATGTCACATTTACACGGATCATAAAAGCCTGAAGCATTTGATGACTCAAAAAGAGTTGAATTTGAGACAATGATGATGGCTTGAGCTATTAAAAGATTATGATTTAGTGATTGATTATCAATCTGGAAAAGTTAATTTTGTTGCGGATTCATTAAGTCGAAAATCATTGTTTGCTTTGAGAGCGTTGAATGCTTAGTTGATTCTGAATCATGATGGTTTTATTTTAGCCGAACTAAAAGCTAGACCAGTGTTTCTTCAGAGGATTCAGGAGTTGCAAAATGTTTACTCAAAGTTAGTAGATAAACGAGATCAGATTTAGAGTGATTCATCCACAAAATTTAGTGATGGCGCTGATAGTATGTTGTAATTTCACAATAGATTGTATGTTTCGAATAATTTGGAATTGAAACAAGACATTTTGACTGAAGCACATATTAGTATGTACTTTATTCATCCTAGTAGTTTGAAAATGTTTTGTGATCTAAAACAAATGTATTGGTGGCTGGGTATGAAACGCGAAATTTCTAAGTTTGTAGCTAAATGTTTAATTTGTCAGTAGGTGAAAGCCAAACATCAACTACTGTCTGGACTATTGCAATTTGTCATGATTCCTGAATGGAAATGGAAATGAGTCACAATGGAGTTTGTATTTGGATTGCCTGTATCACCAAGAAAGAAAGATTCAATTTGGTTTATTATTGATTGATTGACGAAGTTAAATCACTTTATTTCGGTTAGAACGGATTATTCGCTCGAAAAATTAGCTGAGCTGTATGTGTCTGAAATTGTTAGATTACACGAGGTATTAGTGTCTATTATTTCTGATCGAGACCTGAGATTTACTTCTAGATTTTAGGGTAAACTTCACGAGCTCTGGGTACTAAAAATACAATGTCTATTATCAGTTTAATTCACATTCTATCAATCTCAATTTCATCATCAATTCACCATTCCAATATCGTATATAACCAATCTCAACTGAATTTCATACCGATTATATATATCAGATAAGCCTTGCTACTTTTTATTCTATTCAATCCATATACCATATTAATCATCTCAACATAACTCAAACAGGTATTATATACTTAAATCATGATTAGTTCATACAATTTGACATAAATAAGTAAGAATTAAATTGAATCGGATCATAGAAGTACAAACTGGGAATGTCGAGCTATTCGTCAACGGCTTTAGCTTTTCCTTTCTCCCTCGAGAAATCCAGATCGACATTAGTTAAGGATTAGCATAAACATGCAATACCATAAATATTCAACCAAATTTACAATCAATTTTCATTTTATACAAATTTTGCATTTTATTCAATTTAGTCCATAAAATCGGGACTATCATAACTTTTAATCTAAAGCTCCAAATTGAAATTAGTTTTCACTACTAACCATTAGGGACCTCTTATTTCATTTATACAGTCAATTTTTCAATTTATTTAGTTTAGTTTCTAATGTACGAAATTATCGAAAAGCTACACAATTTAGTCATTTTTTACCTTTAAACTTAAAATCTATCAATTTAATACCTAAAACATTAAGAAATCAATAATGGTAACTTTCTAAAACTTTAAAAGTTTTATAAATTAATACATGGGCTAGCTATATTAAGCTCTCATGATCTCAAAAATATAAAAATTACAAAAAATGGCTAAATTGAACTAACCAATTTTTTTGCGAAAGTTTGAAACCCTGAGGGTTGTTCCTTCTTCTTCTTTTTCTTGAAATATTATGTGTTGAAGGATGTAGAAACAATGTTCTCTTTCCTTCCACCATGTTATACTTTTATTTTCTTTTATAAAATTTATTTACATTAAATTTAATTATAACTTTATTAATATAGAAGCATGTTAGTAGCTTTCTACCGCACACTTAACAAGTTTAAGGTGGGTTATTTGTCAATTTAGACCTTGATTTAATTGTTATTTAAGTCGTCAAGTCATTTCCTAATTGAAAGTCTACAGTGATTGAACTTTATAATTTAGTCCCTCGACCCTAATTAATCTCTAATTCAACAAAATTATTTATTCAAAATTCAATTTACTTATACAATAACTTTGTAAATATTTAATAATAATATTAATGGACTTGGTTTACGGAAACGGGATCTCGAAACCATATTTTTTGACATTACTGACTTTTGGTGTAACACCCTAAACCCGACCTGGACTTCCAGACCAAGTTCAGAGAGTTACATCATCGATACTAGAAATACCACAATTAGAATACGATCGAAATGAACCATTCATCACATAATATCCATCATAGCAATTAACTAAGTATATAATCTTCACAAATACCACAACATCATAGAATACTGGAATTCCTAATAGTAATATTGAAAAGAAAGATAAAAGCTTGATTGAACTCCTTACGGTGCCAACTCGTTCAAGTCTGAAAACCACCTGAAATCCAGTCAATAACAAAATGAGTTATGAACTCAGTGTGTAAAAGACATTTATTCAATTAGATCACATTTACAAGATGATTCCTAAATCCTAAGATTCAGTTTGGTAATAGAAGCAATTTCAGTTCAGACTCAGAACAGATCAGTTACATATGCAAAAGCAATTTCAGTTTCATATACGAAACAAATCAGATTTAGATGCAAATATTCCTACCCTCATATGCTACACGCCGTCTTCGACCATCCCAACACACCGTTAAGGGCGTTTAGTGTCCAATCAACCCTACACACCATAGAGTGTCTGTCTGACACGTTAATAGAGATGCAGCTTAGTTGCAAGATCGAAATGTGACAAAGTGCCAGATCTAGATTTATATGCATTGTGGCTTAGCCACTAATTCAGAGTAGATTACTTCCTTCTTCACAATATTCCAACCCATGCAAATATAGAGTACAAATGTCCACAATATGTGTTCAGTCATTCTAAATCATTTCACAATTAGATAATACAATTCAATACAAGAATAAATATCACAGTACACATACAATTGTGTTATTCATATGTTAGCCACTGAGCATCAGAGAGTCCTCGTACAATTAAATTCAAATCATTCATACATTAAGGAGGTCAATATTAGTGTCAGGTAACACTCACGGCCCCAAAAATCAGATTCAGATCCTATTTATATGCCACACGGCCTGGACACACACCCATGTCCTTGCCTGTGTGGCTCACACAGCTTAGACACATGCCCATGTCCTTGCCTGTTTGGCTCACACGACCTAGGCACGTGCTTATGTCCTCTGTTCGTGTGATTCTAAAATGTAAACAGAGAGTTACACAGCCTGGAAACACGTCTGTGTCCTTGCCCGTGTGGTTCTAAGTCACAAACATTAAGTTACATGACCTAGACGCAAGCTCGTGTACTTTCCCATGTTGTTCTAAGTCATAAACGTAGGAGGATTCTAGAACCTAAGACGACTTTCCAATAATCAATTACACCATCATTCTCAATATATTGCTAATATCAACCTATCGTCAAAATTATGTCAAAAGTTTTGATGCAACCCCAACTCAATTTCGCACACTTACCTTGCACGAAATAGAGGAAACAAGGCTAACGCGGCGGATAAGTGTCTCTCGTAATATTCTCGCCTAAAAAATAACCAATCGAACGTTTAAACAAATTGTTCAAGTAAAACGAGAAAAATCTCTTTTCGACATAATAAACATTACCAAGATGAAACTCGTAGAAACGAAAGGAGATAACGACAGAACTTATATAGTAATCACACAATCGACGTAACAAGAAACGAAAGAAATCCCAATTAATGAAGAATCAAGTATAAAACCAATTAAAAAGATAAAAAAAAAGAAGAACAAAGAACTTGAAAGAAAAGAAAAAAATAAAAAGAAAAGGACCATAAAATTAATTTTAGAATGGTTTAGGTTAACCACCAACCAGCCTTCTAGCGTTTAGCAAAAGTATTTCCCTATCGTATACTCTGAGATTCGAACAAAGGACCTAACAAAATATAGATGCTTAACCAGTGAACCATCATGCTCATTTTTAACTTAAATTTACACTAAATTGAACTTAACTATATAATGTATGATTAAGGGTTGCTTTTAAAATAACCAAACTTTTAACGATGCGACTCAAACTCCAAACCTTAAACACAATAACAGAACACAGAACCACAAATACAGAGATTTAATTAGTGCAAAGTCTCACAATTAAATTCTTAAAATTTTAGGGCGTTACTTGGGTCATTACACATACCATGGGAAAGGTATAGGTTCTTGGGGAATTTTTCTCAAATTTTTGAAACATTAAACCTAGTTTTGGTATCGATACCAAGGGCTGAGTATCGATACCATGAGGAGAGTATCAATACTTTGATTTTTTACCCAAATTTTCTAAAACTTCGAAGCTAAATTTGATATCGGTACCAAAACAGGGGTATTGATACTTTGAGCCAAGGTATTGATACTAGTGGTAAGGTATCGATACCTTGACCTCATTTTTATAGAGAAGATTTTATAAGTATTTGAAGATAGAAATTTTATAATTCAGGTATAAGCGTAATTATTTAATGATATTAATTAATCGAAATTTTATTTTACTGGCGTGAGAATGTCATTTATTTGATTTAAAATATATCTATTTGTTAGAAGACTAATGTGGCATCCCGAGACCTCAATTTGACTAATGAGTCAAGTTAAGAGGTGTTATTAGCATTCTTGTAAGTGGATCATCATCTTCCTATTAGGCAGACTCAATATTTAAAACACTTCTGCAAAATTGGAAGAACTCAGGCCTATGGGAGACCTTTCCACTAACAAAGCACCCTATGTTGCTGATGTTTATAGGTTTACTATTATGAAGTGGTTCTGGAATCGTTACCGTAGGGTTTTGTGTATTTCCTAAAAGTTACTTGAGTACTTTTTACTTCGAAGTTTGAAGTCATTCATGTAACTTTTCTCAAAGAAAGTAGCACGATTTAACACTATCGCAGTTTTCTCTTTCGAGTTATAAACAAATCACCCTTTGTTCCTTTTGGATATCCTACAAACATGCACAATTTTGTACATGAGTCCAACTTCCTCACATCTTTATTCAATACGTGGGTTGGGCATCCCCAAATCCTTAAACAGTTTAGATTCGACTTCCTACCATATCACAATCCGTATGGAGTTTCTGTTGTTGCCTTAATTGTCATATAATTCAAAATATAGCAAGTCGTTTATACTACATATATCCAAAAACAGATTGGTAGCCTCGAATAACTTGACATCAAACGAACCAGTCTAACGAACCATACTACATCAATATATTTTAATAATTTAATAAAAAAATATAATTTAAACATGGTTATTTTTAGTTTTCATGGAACCTAGACTCCGATGTAGCTTAGTACTATTTTAAAAAAAATTGATTTTATTTAAAATTAATTGGTGAATGGTTTAGGTGGAGGGGGCTAAGGCCTTGAATTTTGACCAAAGTCAAAACTTAACAACAGGCAAAAGGAGACCCAAAAACTATGGGTACAAATTAAAAGGATATGATTTGGAGCGGCTAAATAGTAGTGTTGACTCTCAAAATTCCCACCATTTTTTTTTTTTTGTTTGCGATCATTGTGAGTGGTTAAGCGCATTTGTCTTTGGTTTGTTAAAAGAATTTCTTGTTTCATCAAGCTATAAGATGATGAGCTTCTTCTTCCAAGTCGAGAAGGTGAAAAAATCCATAACTAGAAGTAAAAACAATGAAGGCAATCATCACCAATAATGTTGCAGTTGCTCTATCTTTCTTCATTTGCCTTTCTTTCTTACCCTTACTAAATGCTTCCGAAGACATGGACAACTCGGCGAGCCAAATCTGTGAAAAAAGTGCCACTAAACTTTGCTACGATACCCTTTATAAGGAACCCGACGCTACAAAGGTCGACTTTCTTTCCCTTTCAATAATCGCTATCAATATGACTAACAAAAATGGCACAGCCATTTGCGATTACATCAACAAAGCTGCTAAAGGATTTGAGGACAAAAAGGTGCTAAAAAAATGCCAAGTAGATATAAGAAAGGCAATGCATAACCTTGATAATGCTCGGAAACTTATAAAACCTGAAAAAGGAACAATTCCCCTGGAAGTGAAAAAACTTGTGAACCAGTCCATATCTGATGGCCACGGATGTTTGGATATGTTGAATCCGCCGAAACCCCCCACGGAGTTGAAGTCTTACGTTGATATCTTTACCAACCTATTAGACATAATCTATAACATCATCATTATGATACCAGTTGCAAAACCAAGCCATAAACCCTTGTGATTAAAGCTCTCCTACATTTCCAGTTTTGTTATTTCGAGGCTTAATATTTTAATAATAAATTCATATTTTAATTTGTAAAAGAATTAATAATTGAGTAGACATTATTCTTTGATTGAATATAATGAATGTAATTATAAGAGAAAACTTTATAATCATGCCAATTTAGGATTTAATTTAATTGGTTTTTAGAATGATTTTTTTTAAAATTTTTTAAAATCTAATAGATTTAAAGCTTGACTCCATGTATTTATAGTTTTTAATAAAAGTATGTGGATAAAAATGTAATTTTATTATAAAAGAAAAATGACGAGAGGGAATTAAATATTTTTGGTGAAAATAACATTTAGAATAGAAAAAAAATCAAGGTATAGACTAAATCAAAATATAAAAGAAGTTTGAGGGACTTAAAATATAATTTTTTTCATTAAAAAATAAGGATTAATTTGCAAAACTGTAAAATTAAATTACATGGACTGGATTTTTAAAATTGTAAAATTTGACTATCGAGGATTAAATAGTTAAAAATTATAAAATTTACCGCGACTGTTTTATAGAAACTAAAAAAATTGCAAGATATGGTTTATAATAGTGACGCATTTTAAATATATTTTTAGTAACATTTATTTTTGAACAATTTTATTATAGATTATGATCATATCTGTTTTTTTATACAATACCTAAAACTACTTATAGTCTATCACCAACTCATTAATAGGAGGATAATGCGCTTCAGCAAAATTAATGATGTACCAAAAGTTGGGTAATTTATTTGATTTTTTTGAAGGAATGGTAGTTTATTTAAAGATGCCTTGAATGTTTTGGAAGATAGTTGGAAACTCTTGTGGTCCTTTGTAGGGCCACAACGTGTTCGAAAATTTTTTTGGCTGGTTTTCAAGGAATGCTTATTAACTAACGCAGAATAGTGTAGAAGAGGTATGTCAGACAATTCCTCATGTAATCTTTGTGGATCTGTGAATGAGTCTATCATTCATTCCTTAAGGGATTGTTGTAAGGCAAGAGGTGTTTGGAAGCAGGTCATTCCTTTGATGTTATTGCGTTGATTTTTTTCTTACTCGCTAAAGGATTGGTTAACGATCAACTTGAGAAATGAGTTTGGTTTAGTTTTTCAAGAGTTTGATTGGAGGTCTTTGTTTGATATTCTCTGCCGGAAGATCTGGAAACAAAGATGTTTGTGTGTGTTCCAAGATGTTTCGTTCAACAAAGATCACATCTTTCATTCTTCATGGAATTGGGTTAAAGCTCTCAAGTTTTTATCTGGTAGACCCGTTGAAAGTACTAGAAGATGGAATAGGTGTCAGAAGTGGAGTCCACCTCCTTCGGGGTCCATTAAATTAAATACTGACGGTGCCCGTAATCTAGTTTCAGGATTAGCCGCATCGGCAGTAGTGGCGAGAGATGAATTTGGCAATTGGGTGTGTGGGGTACGTAGAAATATCAGTAGGTGTAGTGTGGAGCAAGTGGAGCTTTGGGAAATCTATGACGGTTTTTCTATGGAATGGGATGCTCAGTGGAGAGATGTTCTTGAAACGGATTGTGTACTTTGTCGTAACCATTTTTTTGAAAACCGGGAATTGACTTGGATTTTGAAAATGAAAACGAAAAACTGGGAGTCGCCACCAATCCTTTTTGGTGAGGTGTGATCGGATCACCTTAAATTAATCATTTTAATGAAAGTTAAGATTTACTAAAACGATAATTTTTGGTCTATGAAAATCGAAAATGAGTTCGCGAGAGTCGGTTACGCACGAGGAAGGATTAGCACCCTCGTGCGCCCAAAATTGGTACCCAAATGATCAATTAGTGTCTTAAGATCGAAGATTGAAAACTTGAAAGACTTTTGAAATACGATCATTCTTTATAAAAATGCTCGTGTGTTAAAGACCTTCTCATATCAAAATATAAGATGTCACATCTTTCATTCTTCATGGAATTGGGTTAAAGCTCACAAGTTTTTATCTGGTAGACCCGTTGAAAGTACTAGAAGATGGAATAGGTGTCAGAAGTGGAGTCCACCTCCTTCGGGGTCCATTAAATTAAATACTGACGGTGCCCGTAATCTAGTTTCAGGATTAGCCGCATCGGCAGTAGTGGCGAGAGATGAATTTGGCAATTGGGTGTGTGGGGTACGTAGAAATATCGGTAGGTGTAGTGTGGAGCAAGTGGAGCTTTGGGAAATCTATGACGGTTTTTCTATGGAATGGGATGCTTAGTGGAGAGATGTTCTTGAAACGGATTGTGTACTTTGTCGTAACCATTTTTTTGAAAACCGGGAATCGACTTGGATTTTGAAAATGAAAACGAAAAACTGGGAGTCGCCACCAATCCTTTTTGGTGAGGTGTGATCGGATCACCTTAAATTAATCATTTTAATGAAAGTTAAGATTTACTAAAACGATAATTTTTTGGTCTACGAAAATCAGAAAATGAGTTCGGGAGTCGGTTACGCACGAGGAAGGATTAGCACCCTCGTAACGCCCAAAATTGGTACCTAGCTGATCAATTAGTGTCTTAAGATCGAAGATTGAAAACTTGAAAGACTTTTGAAATACGATCCTTCTTTATAAAAATGCTCGTGTGTTAAAGACCTTCTCATATCAAAATATAAGATGTCACATCTTTCATTCTTCATGGAATTGGGTTAAAGCTCTCAAGTTTTTATCTGGTAGACCCGTTGAAAGTACTAGAAGATGGAATAGGTGTCAGAAGTGGAGTCCACCTCTTTCGGGGTCCATTAAATTAAATACTGACGGTGCCCGTAATCTAGTTTCAGGATTAGCCGCATCGGCAGTAGTGGCGAGAGATGAATTTGGCAATTAGGTGTGTGGGGTACGTAGAAATATCGGTAGGTGTAGTGTGGAGCAAGTGGAGCTTTGGGAAATCTATGACGGTTTTTCTATGGAATGGGATGCTCAGTGGAGAGATGTTCTTGAAACGGATTGTGTACTTTGTCGTAACCATTTTTTTGAAAACCGAGAATCGACTTGGATTTTGAAAATGAAAACGAAAAACTGAGAGTCGCCACCAATCCTTTTTGGTGAGGTGTGATCGGATCACCTTAAATTAATCATTTTAATGAAAGTTAAGATTTACTAAAACGATAATTTTTTGGTCTCACGAAAATCGAAAATGAGTTCGAGTCGATTCACATGCACGAGGAAGGATTAGCACCCTCATGCGCCCAAAATTGGTACCTAGCTGATCAATTAGTGTCTTAAGATCGAAGATTGAAAACTTGAAAGACTTTTGAAATACGATCCTTCTTTATAAAAATGCTCGTGTGTTAAAGACCTTCTCATATCAAAATATAAGATGTCACATCTTTCATTCTTCATGGAATTGGGTTAAAGCTCTCAAGTTTTTATCTGGTAGACCCGTTGAAAGTACTAGAAGATGGAATAGGTGTCGAAAGTGGAGTCCACCTCCTTCGGGTCCATTAAATTAAATCGACGGTGCTCTGTAATCTAGTTTCAGGATTAGCCGCATCGGCAGTAGTGGCGAGAGATGAATTTGGCAATTGGGTGTGTGGGGTACGTAGAAATATCGGTAGGTGTAGTGTGGAGCAAGTGGAGCTTTGGGAAATCTATGACGGTTTTTCTATGGAATGGGATGCTCAGTGGAGAGATGTTCTTGAAACGGATTGTGTACTTTTTCGTAACCATTTTTTTGAAAACCGGGAATCGACTTGGATTTTGAAAATGAAAACGAAAAACTGGGAGTCGCCACCAATCCTTTTTGGTGAGGTGTGATCGGATCACCTTAAATTAATCATTTTAATGAAAGTTAAGATTTACTAAAACGATAATTTTTTGGTCTACGAAAATCAGAAAATGAGTTCGGGAGTCGGTTACGCACGAGGAAGGATTAGCACCCTCGTAACGCCCAAAATTGGTACCTAGCTGATCAATTAGTGTCTTAAGATCGAAGATTGAAAACTTGAAAGACTTTTGAAATACGATCCTTCTTTATAAAAATGCTCGTGTGTTAAAGACCTTCCCATCTCAAAATATAAGATGTCACATCCAGTAAGTTAGGACACGACATCTTGAACTCTCGAGAGCGAGCTTACCTTTTATATAAAATTTGTGTATTTTAACCCCTTTTTTAAAAGGATATTCAGTTAGTTTGGGTAAACGAGGAAGATCAAAACCCAGTAAGTTAGGGCACGTTTCCTCGAATTTCCAAACACCGAATATTGCCTTTACTTGTGAAAATCTTATTTCTGGCTAACAACATGTCATACAGGTAAGTTTGGGCACGGCACCTCGTATCTCCGAGAATAAACATTTTTCAAAACTCGTATAGCAATTTAAAAGAGTATTCCGTTATTTAGGTTAAATGAGAAAAATCGAAGCCCAATAAGTTAGGGCACGATTGTCTCGAATTACCAAATACGGCATATCAGTTTTATGAAAGAATTATTTTAAGGTATCGAGTAAAAAACATAATGATATTTAGGATTATGACGTTATTTAGATTAAACGAGAAAAACCGAAACCCCGTAAGTTAGGGCACAATTTTCTCGAATTTTCTAAATAAGAAACTTGTTTTATTTTGGAAAACACAAGTATATGCGTCGAGTAACAGACCAACGTAATCATAATCACATGGTGAAATGAGAAACAAATCGCAGCATTAACATGTGTAGTAATAATAACAAAGGTGATGATATAAACACAATAATAATGATGAATGACATAAACTTGCAGATATATAGATACATATGTGAATAAACGAATAAATATAATGGAATAATGATAACGAGAACCAAATGAAATAAAATAAAATAACTATTATGATAAATGAAATAACAAAGCAAATTATAGTGAAAATTTGATTTTAAATCGGGGGGAGGGGGGTAGACGAATAAGCACATGAGTAAGTGAACAAATTAAGAAGAAAGAAAGAAAACGGTAATAATAAAATAACAATAACGATAGCAATAGTAATAATAATGATAATAATAATAATAACAATAATGATAATAATAATAATAATAATAATAATAATAATAATAATAATAATAATAATAATAATAATAATAGCATGGATACAAAAATATGGAAATAATAGTTGTAATAATATAATGATAATATAATGAACGTAGTAATATAATCAACATATAATAGTAATGACAATAATACTTATAGTAATAACAATAATGATAATAATATAGTAATAATAATAATAATAACAATAGTAAGACGGAAATAACAATGCTAATATGTTAATGTTACAATATTAAAATAATAATGATATTGACAATATATTAGATACAATGGTAAAATAGTAAGTAGTAATAATAATGTATAGTTAGTGATGAAAATACTGATAAGTAATAATAATAATATAAGTAATAATATTGATAATAGACAATAATAAAAGGATTACATATAACAAAGAATAGTAAGAATATTTAATAACAATAATGTAGATAATAATATATGTATGATAATAGTAATGAAATAAGTTAATAATAAGTATAATAATAACCTAATAATAAAAATGTAATAGTAATAATAATAGTGAATGTAACAATAGTAATATTAATAATAAAAATAATAGCAACGACAATAACAACAAAGGATAATAGTAATAATAATGGTAATATAATAATAAGAATATTAAAAGTAATTAATTTAATAATAAAATAATGAAAATGAATAAAAGGACTAAAATCGAATTCAAAACAGAGTTTGGGGGGAATCTGTAATAAAAAAAAGGAGAGAAGGACCTATCTCAACGCGTACGAATAGTGGAGGGACTAAAAGTGAAATAAACCCCTCCAGCTAAAACGCAGCAGCAGTGAGGACCCAATTGGAGAACGCAACAAATTATGGGGCCAAATTTAAAAAAAACAAAGACTTAATTACAAAGGTGTGAAAAAGCGGAAGGGTCTAGAGCGCAATTAGACCATTATAAAAAAACACGCGGATCCTGAGGCGGGTCGGGTCGGGCGGATCGGGTCGTGCTTAAAACGACGTCGTTTTGTGGTTAAAAGGCAGCCTCCAAAACGACGTCGTTTTGGGGAGCTATAAAAGGCCGGATCCTTTCAAAAAAATTCATTTCAGCTGCTAGAGGAGAAAAAAAAAGGGTGAGAGAAGGGAGAGGGGTGATTCCCGGCCACAGGGCCGGTCACCGTCCGGTCGCCGGATTGCCGTGCGTTGCCGTCGGTGGCCAGAAATCCCAAAAGGTACGTATTTTTTTTTGTGTTTTTAATATATGCGTATATGACTAGATTCAAAACAGAAAGAGAAGAAAAAAGAAAGAGAAGAACGATAAGTAAATAAATAAAATAAATAAATAAGATCACCTTCGATTTCGATTTTTGACTTAGGTATTTTGAGTCTCCGGACTGATATTATTTTTCTGACTTGTTATTACGGAGATTACTACTCGTATGTGTTTAGATCTAGAAAGAGTTGTCAAGTGTTTTTTGTATTTGAAAAAAAATGCCGAATGTTACAATGGTTCTTGATTTGGCTCTTTATAGCCATTTACATGCTTTGATTCTACTTTCTGTCTCTTCTTTATTAATGTTTGCAGGTGCAACTTGGAGCGGTGGCACAGTGGCAGTGCTGCAGGCGTCGGCGGTGGATGGGACAGGGGCAGCAGCAGCTGATTAGGCTAGGGTTTTTTTTAATTTTTGTTTTGATTTTGGTGTTTGGGCCATGTGGGTTTTGGGCTCCTATTAGGTTTGGGTTATTTTGGTTTCGGGCCCAAAATTGAGCTGTACAGCTGCCCCTCTTTACTTGTTGTCGTGTAACGAGAACAGAGCAAAGACTTAAGAAAGACCAATTTTGTCTGGTCTCACCGTGTCTTGACTTGTTTAGCCCTCCTTTTCTTCAGGTAGCTTCATTCCAGTTTATTACGGCTCGTCACTTTACTCCGCTCCACTGCAACTTCAGAGAAATAAGATTTGCTATCTTTAGTTTGCTCCACTACAACTTCAGGGAGATAAGACTTGTGACATCCATCTTCTCTACTGAAACTTCAAGGAGATCTGTTGTGACTTCGAGCCTCTCCAGTGCTATTTCAAGGAGAAGAGATTTGTAATTTCCAGCCTATTACCCTACTGCTTAAGGGTTTAAGGCTCGTCATCTTCGATTTGTTTCCCTACTGCTTAGGGTGATAAGATCTATAACCTTCAACCTGCTACCCTACTGTTTAGAGGGTTAAGGCTCATCACTTTCGATCTGTTTCCCTACTGCTTAAGGGGTTAAGATCTGGAAATTCAGCCTGTTACCCTACTGCTTAGGTAGTTAAGGCTTGTAAATTTAGCTTGTTACCCTATTGCTTAGGGTGATAAGATCTATAGATCTTCAGCCTGTTTCCCTACTGCTTAGGGGGTTAAGGCTTGGTGGTTTGAATCTGCTTCACTGTAACTTCAAGAGGGTAAGATTCACCGTCTTTTGATCTGCTTCCCTACTACTTAGGGTGATGAGATCTTTAAAATTCAACTTGTTATCCTACTACTTAGGGGTTAAAGCTTGTTACTTTCGATCTGTTTCCCTACTGCTTAGGCGTTTAAGATCTGTAAATTCAGCTTGTTACCCTACTGCTTAGGGGGTTAAAGCCTGTGACCTCATCGATTCTAGGGACATGACCTGTAAAATTAGTTCCATGTGTTTATGCTTATGCCAAAGAATTAGGATGCTATGATTAAAATGAATCAAATGTTCCTAACTAGATGTGCTATGAATGATCTGTTAATGTATGAGTGTAGCATGTTGTGAACATGAATCCCTTTTTAATGTTTGGGTTGTTATTGCTCTTTGTACATCAAGGTTCTTTCACTGAAACGGTACCCTGTCTTCTTGTTCAGCTTAGTTCTTTGAACAGAAAACCTGAAGAGGTAGTCCTGATTTAAACTTTTTCTTCTCAAATTATTCTAATCTTTAAGTTTGGTTAGTTCTAAATAATAGCCCTGTTTCAGGTTCCTGTACTATTTAGAGACTTTCAGAGTAATATGCAGAACTCTTTTTGCAAAAATGACTTTAATCCATTAATCATCATTTCAATGTAAAATGCTTGAAAAAGATCACAATAATGACAGGAATGAAATTTGTCAGAAACAAACCTTGGAAATAGATTAATCACAGACAACAAATGTTGCTGGAATACAAAATGGATAGAAAGAAAATAGGTGCCCCAGATATCGCAGCATGAGCTTCTATGTACGAACTTCTTGAGGATTTCCTTTTGCTCGATGTGTGTTTAGGGGATCTAGAATACCCTTGTAGATGCCCCGAGATGTAGCATACTCCTTCATTGTTAATTCAGGCATAGCAAGACTGCTGTATGCCCCACTTTGATCCAACTTTGAGTCGCCCTTTTTGGGTTTTCAACTCAAATCCCCTTTGGTCTCAAGATGCCCTTTGCGGGTTTTCACTTTGGCCTCTTTTTTTTTAGACGAAGTATTTCTTAACCGAATCTGAATTCACAGGATTGGGTAAAGTCTTGCCATCCATTTCAGCCAATATCAATGCTCCTCCAGAAAAGGCCTTTTTTACCACATAAGGTCCTTCCCAATTCGGCATCCATTTTCCTCTGAAATCCTTTTGTATGGGTAGAATCTTTTTCAATACTAGGTCTCATTCGTGGAATTCTCTAGGACGAACCTTTTTGTTGTAAGCTCGCATCATTCGCTTTTGGTACATCTGACCATGACGGATAGCCCTTAGCCTATTTTCTTCAATCAGATTCAACTGATCGTATCGTGACTGGATCCATTCTGCTTCATCCAACTTTACTTCTAAAAAAACTCTGAGGGAAGGAATCTCAACCTCGATAGGTAAGACCGCCTCCGTTCCATAGACCAATGAGAAAGGCGTTGCCTCGGTGGAAGTCCTGACAGACGTTCGATAAGCATAGAGGGCGAATGGTAGCTTTTTATGCTAATCTTTATAAGTCTCAGTCATTTTCCCCACAATCTTCTTAATGTTTTTATTGGCTGCCTCTACCGCACCGTTCATCTTTGGGCGATATGGTGACGAGTTATGGTGTTTGATCTTGAACTGGCCGTAGACACCTGCTATTGTGCTGTTGTTCAAATTCAATGCATTGTCAGATATGATCCTTTCTGGCATTCTATACCGATAAATGATTTCCTTCTTTAGGAACCTGCTAACTGCCGATTTAGTAACATTGGCATATGAGGCAGCTTCTACCCATTTGGTGAAATAGTCAATAACCACGAAGATGAACCGATGCCCATTTGAAGCTTTTGGCGAAATTGGCTCAATCACATCCATACCCCACATCGAGAAAGGCCATGGTGAAGTCATGACATGCAGGGGTGAAGGAGACACATTAATCTTGTCTCCATAGATTTGGCATTTATGACATCTTTTAGCGTAGTTGATACAGTCTCCTTCCATGGTGGACCAATAATAACCAAACCTCATAATTTGCCTGGCCATTGTAAAGCCATTAGCGTGTGTCCCACAGATGCCCTCATGGACTTCTTCCAAGATTTTCTTGGCCTCAATAGCGTCTACACATCTTAACAGTACTTGATCCTTTCTTCTTTTGTATAGGGTCTCCCCGTCCAAGACGTAGTCATTGGCCAGTCTTCTCAACGTTCTTTTGTCATTCTCAGTAGCCTAGTTGGGGTACTCACGATTCTTCACATATCGCAGGATATCGTGGTACCAAGGGTGATCATCATTTTCTTCTTCTTCTTCGAGGTTGTAACAATGAGCCGAAGCCTTGTAAATGCTCATTTGGATTGGTTTCACATCCTCTTGCCTATTCACCTTGATCATAGAGGCTAAAGTTGCCAGGGCGTCAGCCATCTGATTTTCTTCTCGCGGGAGGTAGCAGAAGATGATGTCATCAAACTATTTAATTAATTCAAGGATCAGCCTTTGATAATTGATCAACTTGGGGTCTCTCGTTTCCCATTCACCTTTGAGTTGATAAATCACTAGGGCAGAATCTCCATATACCTCTAACACCTTGATTTTACGCTCTATGGCCGCGCGAATTCCCATGATGCATGCTTCGTATTCTGCCATATTGTTCATGCAGTCAAAATCTAATTTACTAGTGAAGGGATAATGATCTCCGTTCGGGGATACCAGGACTGCCCCGATTCCATTACCTACAGCATTTGATGCTCCGTCAAAGCTTAGCTTCCAAGGATGATCTTCTTGAGGGTCTTCTTCAGTGGTCGCTATGTACATTAGATTTTCATTTGGAAAGTCAAAGTTCAAGGGCTCGTAGTCCTCTAGGGCTCTACTGGCTAGAAAATCTACTATCGCACTTCCTTTTACAGCCTTCTGGTTAACATAGACTATATCAAATTCAGAAAGTAGAATTTGCCATCGGGCCATTCTTCCATTCAAAGCAGTCGACTCCATCAAGTACTTCAGAGGGTCCATTTTAGAGATTAGCCAAGTTGTGTGATACAACATGTATTGTCTCAATCTTCAGGTTGTCCAGATTAGGGCACAACACAACTTTTCAATTGGCGAGTATCTTGTTTCACACTCAGTGAACTTCTTACTGAGGTAATATATCGCTCTTTCTTTCCTTCCTGACTCATCATGCTAGCCAAGCACACATCCCATAGAATTTTCAAACATTGTCAAGTACAGTATCAATGGCTTGTCTGGACTAGGTGGTGTCAATACTGGGGCATTAGACAAATATTGCTTAACCTTGTCGGAAGTCTTCTGGCACTCCTCGTCCCAAACACCAGGGTTATGTTTCTTAAGGAGACGAAATATGGGGTCACATTTCTCGGTTAGTTGCGAAATGAACCGAGCGATTTAATTTAATCTTCTCAGGAATCCCCGGACTTCCTTTTGAGTACGCGGCGGAGGTAGCTTTTGTATGACTTTGACTTTATCTGGGTCAATCTCAATCCCCTTTTCACTGACTACGAATCCTAGCAGTTTTCCTGACCTGGCCCTGAAGGCACATTTCGCTGGATTGAGTTTCAGCTGGAATTTCCTCAACCTCAAAAATAATTTTCTCAGGACTACCACATGCTCTTCTTCTGTCTGAGATTTGGCGATCATGTCGTCAACATAGACTTCAATTTCTTTGTGCATCATATCATGGAACAAGGTTACCATGGCTCTCTGATATGTTGCTCCCGTATTTTTCAGTCCAAACGGTATTACCTTATAGCAAAATGTTCCCCACATGGTTACAAATGTGGTCTTATTCATGTCCTCAGGATGCATCTTTATCTGATTGTACCCTGAGAAACCATCCATGAAGGAGAAAAGTGAGTAACCTGCCGTATTGTCCACTAAAGTGTCGATATGGGGCAACGGGAAATTATCCTTCGGGCTGGCTTTGTTCAGATCCCTGTAGTCTACACATATCCGTACTTTTCCATCTTTCTTAGGGACAGGGACAATATTGGCTACCCATTCCGAGTACTTAACTACTTGTAAGAAACCAGCATCGAATTGCTTCTTGACCTCCTCTTTTATTTTCAACAAAACATCAGGCCGCATCCTTCGAAGCTTTTGTTGAACTGGCTTGCATTCTTCTTTGATAGGGAGCCTGTGTACCACGATGTCAGTACTTAGCCCAGACATGTCTTGATACGACCATGCGAAGACATCCTTGAACTCTTTGAGTAACTCTATAAGGTCCCGCTTTGTCCCTGTGGCAATGCAGGCTCCGATCTTACTTCTTTCTTTTCTTGTTCATCTCCCAAGTTCACGATTTCTACTGTCTCTTTGTGGGGTAGAATCTGTTTCTCCTCTTGTTCTACTATCCTTAACAAATCAGGGGATATGTCACAGTCTTTATCATCCTCAAAGTCCTGAGATCCCTCTAGACACATATCCCGCTCAAAAGGAGACTCTGAGTTAGTAGTAATGTCGCTCATATCGTTGATATCTGGAGACGTGTTGGAGGTGCGAATGAGGATACAAAGAACAAAGGAATCTAAGAACAATGATATGTATGGTATGATCATGAATGAAAGAATAAAAGAATATTTGGGAATAAGACAAAAGGATGCATTTCATTGAAATAACAATTTCGAACATAGGCCTATTTCACAAAAAAGGGACTCTTATTACTCCTAGACCTAGAGTAATAAGTCTGTTTTGAATATTACTCTGTGTTAGTTCTAAAGACTACAGGAATTTCTTCCACAGTCCAATTATTCAGAACACTTCCCGGCTCATGAGGGTGAATGCCCAACAAATTCTCTATTCCAGTTCCTTCTTCATATGTGGCATTGATGTCTAAATTTTCCATTATTTTTTCCGCGATTTCTTTTCCCGACATACCCCTCTCAGGGTGAATGATTCCTCCAGATACAAAAGTCTTCAAAATATGGGGGAAGATCATTGGTTCCCATTCGATTTCTCCCCCGCTCAATCGCGCTCTCCTTCTCTCTTGCTTCTTCTCTAGCTCCTTCTTTCTTTATTTCGCGTCTGGCTTACATCCTAGCCCAAAACGGTCTTGTTTGTCCTTCATCATCGGTACATTACTCCTTCCTTGGAGGTATCTCCCGAGTCCTATTCCGGGTAAGGCCCTTTTTCCAACAGTTAGCCGTAGTCCCATTCTTGTAGTCTTAGATAACCTGGGCCTCAGAATCTAGTTTCCTTCGGTAATGAATGTCGCGTCCACGAACTCTAAAGACCGAAAAGAACATTCAATTGCTTCATCATCTATCCCCACATATGGCGCGTCGCTGGTAATGGATGCAATGATATCTTCCTCCGCATTTATGGTCACCAATCGACCTTCCGTTATAAATTTGAGCTTTTGATGCAACGATGACAGCACTGCCCCCGCTGAGTGAATCCATGGCCTCCCCAATAAGCAATTATACGAAGGCTTAATGTCCATGACTAGGAAATCTACCTCATACGTGCTCAGCCCGATTAAGAGGGGTATTTCAATTCTTCCCATTACCTTCCTTTCCGTACCATCAAATGCTCTCACTACATTTTGACATGTCTTCATATGGGAACTATCTACTGGCAACCTACTCAGCGTAGATAGGGGTAGGACATTTAGTGCAGACCCATTGTCAATCAATACCCCCGGTAACGTGTACCCTTTACAGCGAGTCGTGATGTGCAAGGCTTTAGTCGATCCTCGGCCTCCTGGCGGTACTTCATCGTCATTTAAGAATATGAAGTTGTTGGCACTTATGTTGTTGACTAAGCGATCCAGTTTGTTTACAGAGATGTCGTTAGCAACATAAGTTTCATTCAGCACTTTCATCAATGCGTTGTGATGGGTTTCTGAGCTTAAGAGTAAAGCCAGTACCAATATATGAGCTGGCTGCTTGTGCAGCTGTTCCACGACGCTGTATTCGCTGTGCTTTAAAAATTTTAAGAATTCTTTTGCTTCTTTTTCAGTCACTGATTCATTAACAGTTGGCTCAGGTTCTGCCGACTTCTCTTTCTTTTGCTCAATTGCCAATGATTTTCCTTTAACCTGCTTGACTTTTGTATTTGGGGTATAACACCTTCCACTGCACGTATAAAAACCCTCGTCTTCACCTTCCTTTGATGCATTAATCGGGATCTCCTCTCTCGGGATTGTCACATTGCAGCTATAGTTCCACGGTACCCTTTTACTATCTCTGTAAGGGAAAGCAATGGGCTTCTGGATTATAACTTTGGGCGCAACTTGTGCCCCGACTTCATTCATTCTCGGACGTGATATGATAACCACTAGGTGGTTGACTTTGTGAACATCCTCTGTCGACCCTTCTTCGGAGACACACACATCTATTTCTTCTAGGCTTCCGACATATTCGAAGAATTCTAGCTCCTTGTTATCCATCAATCCTTGTAATAAAGCCCTGAATTCGCTGCATTTCTGAATCTCGTGATCCTCTTAATCATGGAACTCGCAATAATTTTTTGCTTCTCGGGGTCTGACCATTGAATTCTGTGTTATCAGCCCTCTTTCCACCATTTTCTTCCATACTTCTTTCAGCGGGGTATTTACTTCTGCAATATTCATCTTAATTTTTTTCCCCGAACTCTCGATTATCGCATTTATCCCCTTATCCCCATGGTTGGGTAATGGATTCTCTGCACTAGATGCATTATCAAATTTCACGATGCCCATGTTGATGAGTCTTTCAACCAATTTCTTGAAAGTGTTGCAGTTTTCTATCGAGTGTCATGTGGCTCCCGCATAGTATTCGCATTGGACATTTGCATCGTACCATTTGGGGTATGGAGGTTGCATTGGTTTTAGATAGAAGGGAGACACGACATGTGCATCGAATAAACTTTGGTATAACTCCTTGTACGTCATTGGAATGGGCGTAAATTGGAGTTTCTCCCTATTTTGCCTTGTATTAGGCTCTTGTCTGGGTGGGCCTTGCTGACCAGGGGTTGTCGACCTTGGTTGGCTTACGGTGATCGATTTCAAATATGAGCTCACATTATTCACCTCGTGCTCTTTCTTTCTCGGTGCTGACCTCTTGGTGCTTTCTCCAGCCTCTATTTTCTCACATCTTATCGCATTTTCTATCATTTCTCCAGAAATTACTATGTCTGAAAAGCTTTTGGTCGCGCTACCCAGCATGTGGTTAATAAAAGGCGCCTTCAGGGTATTGATAAAGAGCATAGTAGTTTTCTTTTCCAATAGAGGGGGTTGGACTCGTGTGGCCACTTCTCTCCATCGTTGGGCATATTGCTTAAAGCTTTCGTTATGCTTTTTCTCCATATTCTGTAAAGTGATTCTATCATGGGCTATGTCTGCCACATGACCATACTGCTTCATGAAGGCTTGTGCTAAATCTTTCCATGAACTGATTTGGGTGCGACTCAGTTGGTTGTACCATCTAGAAGCAGCCCCAACTAGACTTTCCTGGAAGCAGTGAATTAATAGTTGGTCATTATTAACGTGGCCTGCCATTCGTCTGCAGAACATAGTGATGTGAGCTTCGAGACAGCTAGTCCCGTTGTACTTTTCAAATTCCGGAGTTTTGAACTTGGGAGGGAGTACCAGGTCCAGCACCAAGCTTAATTCTTTAGCATCGATTCCACCACGATAGTCGGTGCTTTCCATTTCTTTAAATTTTTCTTCTAACCATCTACACCTTTCTTCAAGCTCTTTCGGGAGTTCTACCCGTGTCTTTTCTATTTCTGTTACTTCATCGAGATTGAGGACCACAGGGTTAGTCGGGTTATCCCCTGGATTGGAGCCTGAACCAGCCTGATAATTTATCGGTACCGAGACACCGGCCTGAAATGGTTGGGGCCTAATTGTGACCGACGGCCTTCTTGGGTACATATCAGGTTGTGTCTGAACGTCCGCTGGGGCAAAACCCGGAGGGTAGGTAGGATCTTCAATATCATCTCCCGCATTGATTAAAGGGCTTTTCCCTTTTTCTAATCCACCAGCCAATAGACGCGTTAATTGATCCATCATACTTTTCTGGGATTCCAGTATCTGGTCCCTCATATCTTGCTGGATTTTGGCAAGCTGTTCTTGCACACGTGTTTGTAGTTGGTCCTGCATCTCTTTTTGCATTTGTTCCAATCTCTCTAATCTTTGGTCCATTGCTCTTGTTTTTTCTCTTGTACCGTAACGATGTTCCAGGGTAACTACCATGATTTTTAGGGTTTTTTGTAAGTTTTAGTGCGTATGATGCAATGCTGATGCATAAATGCAATGAATATGATGAATGCAAAAAAGCGTTGATTCCAATCCGATTTCATTAGAGTAACTTTTCTAGAAAACAAGTTTCTTTACATAAAATAGATTACATATAAGGCTTGGCCCGGCCTTGATACTTAGGGCCTTGACCTGCCTAAGAAGCCAAGCTAGCTCTCGGCCTCGGTCTGATTCTGACTCGTATTTTAGACTCAGCACATCAGCTTGTACTGCTAGTGTTTCCAAGTGATCAACCATTTCTCGCACTTGAGTCAAAGCTTCGCCCATGACGTAGTCTCTGTTCCGGACCTGATCTTGAGATTGATGGAGTTGCTCCTTCCATCGCTCGTTATTTACCTCAAGGAGTTCAATCTGAAGTTCACGATTTTGCAGCGCTGTTTTGAGTTCTTCTATATTCTCTTTTAATTCTTCAATTCTGTTCTGACTAGCTTTCAACTCGATCACAGAGTTACGCGTACGATACTGATACAAGGACCTCTCTAACTCTGATACTCAAATTTTTAACTCCTCCTTCTCATTCTGGCTTTCTACCAAACTTCTTTTCAAAGCACCTTTTCGAGCTTGAACATCCCAGAACTTTTCTTCCCACTGGTTGACTTTACTTTTCTCTTCTTTAACTTCCTGTTGCCACTGCTCAGATGTTTTTCCTAACCCAACAATTTTCATTGACCTACGCAGTTTCATATAGTCCGTTTTCAAACTGTCCAAATCCTCTTCAGCCTTGTTTTTTCCTTTTCTGAGTCTTTTAGCTTCTAGTTTCTGGACATCGACATCTAACCCCAGCTACATCTTTTCTTCCTTCAATTGCTCGATCCTCTTTTCTAGTTCTAGACTATTTCTCTCGAAATCTTGCCTGATGATTTCTAGCTCAGATGGAAACACTTTCAAGTGTTCTTCCATCGACCGAGGATTCTCTTGGTCTAACGTAGAAATGTTGTCGTTAATCCTCTAATTCCAACACCGGTCATACTCAGGGGTAGTCATGGGATTGGCAGCAAACTTTTTCATCCTACGAGTCTGGTTCCAGGCATTTGATATCTCGCGAAATTTCTTTTTGTAATTATTCCCCGTGAATACGAACTCGCACTGAGCTAACCCGTATGTTGGTGGTGTAAACTGTTTGGATCTGTACTGTCTTAATGCAAGCAAAAGAGCATACCCGACGGCTCCCCATACTCCTAACAAGGGAACCCAATCAAAATCTCCGCATCGGTATAATATTTTATCAGGAACCATCCACGGGGCTCTCCATTCAACGTCTTCCTCTTGCAAATTTTGAAGAACCGCCATCCAATTTTCTTCTGTAATATCATCTTTTCTCGGTGTGGCTACTAACTCTTTCAGTGGGGAGTAACTTTTAGAGAAGATACTATACGAGACCTTTTCCACTTTCCAAAAATGGCTGTGGAACCAAGATAGCAAGAGCTGTGCACATCCAATAAATCTCCCTTCACCCGCTCTTCGACAAGCATTCAATGATCTGAAAGTTTCAGCCAAGATTGCAGGTACAGGTGTGGTCCCTTTACCAAGCCTGTCAAAAAGATCGGAGACCGCCTCGTCTACATGCCCCAACGCTTTGGGGAAGATAACCAGTCCATAGATGCTCAAGGCGAAGACGTCCACCCTTTTCTTCACATCGGGGTGCGCTAAGATTAGACCCCTCAGGTTCCTCCAAGGAATGCATTTACAATCACCTTTTTGTTTGATCTGGGTTGTAACCCACTGTTCGCTCATCCTCGTGATGTTCATCGACTTTTTGAAAAGGTCGGGACATTGGCGTGTCCGGAATAAATTCACACAACTCAATCTTCGGGTAATGGAGCAAGGCCGTGTATTCTTCTATAGTAGGTACCAAATCTACTTTCCCGAAAGTGAAGCAACTGTAAACAAAATTCCAATATTGGGCGAGGGCTCGAAACAGGTGTTCGCCTACTTTGACATCGAGCATGTAAGATAAATCACCGTAATGACAATAGAATAGCTGTTTGACCTCGTCATCCCACTGACTCTAAATTTCTTTCATCTCTTGGAGATTATTCTGAGTTACACTAATCCGAGCAAAATCCCACAACTCTGACACGTACCCCTCGGTAATACTGTTACCTTTCTCTTGTTGCGTTGTCTCGGCCCATATCCGAACAGCCGCGTTGTCCTCTACTTTATCAAAAAATCCCTTTTCCATGATAAGCTATCTATTTAGGAACCGAATGTGAATCAACACCTTTTGTGATGAAAATGTCATGCAAATATAATTGAAGTAAAACACAGTAAGTCAGTATCTCATACGCAGTTTAAAGTAAACAAAGAATAAATATAGCACTTGCTCAGTTAACTACTAGGGTTTCGGAGTGGCTCTACCTAGGGTGGGCTCTTAAGGCTTGCTTCATGGGGTTCGGTTCTAGAGTAAAGGTACCTGAACTAACAGATTCCTCGATCTTCACCCATTATAGGCTCATACAGACCGAGTTCAGTTTAGGGGAATACATTTCCCTATGGCTGCACGGAGATGAAAATCTCACGAAGACATAGGTACGGATGTATCCCGAAAGTGATTCACTATCCTGCACGAAGGTGAAAACCTTACGAAGGAGTAGTTTCTCACTCCCACTTAAAAGGGTGTGACCACAGCGGTCATGCAATGCAATATGCAAAACTTATTTAAAGACTCAAACCAACGCAGCAGGTATTATATCATAAACCACAAAAATAGCTGATGAAATGCAATAAAAGGATCGTATTTCAAAACCAAATTTTCAATTTTCGATAAAAAGACAAAAGTTAATCAACTTGTGGCTTGACTCTCTTATTCGGTCCCCAGTGGAGTCGCCAAGCTGTCGTAACCATTTTTTGAAAAACGGGAATCGACTTGGATTTTGAAAATGAAAACGAAAAACTGGGAGTCGCCACCAATCCTTTTTGGTGAGGTGTGATCGGATCACCTTAAATTAATCATTTTAATGAAAGTTAAGATTTACTAAAACGATAATTTTTTGGTCTACGAAAATCAGAAAATGAGTTCAGGAGTCGGTTACGCACGAGGAAGGATTAGCACCCTCGTAACGCCCAAAATTGGTACCTAGCTGATCAATTAGTGTCTTAAGATCGAAGATTGAAAACTTGAAAGACTTTTGAAATACGATCCTTCTTTATAAAAATGCTCGTGTGTTAAAGACCTTCCCATATCAAAATATAAGATGTCACATCCAGTAAGTTAGGACACGACATCTTGAACTCTCGAGAGCGAGCTTACCTTTTATATAAAATTTGTGTATTTTAACCCCTTTTTTAAAAGGATATTCAGTTAGTTAGGGTAAACGAGGAAGATCAAAACTCGGTAAGTTAGGGCACGTTTCCTCGAATTTCCAAACACCGAATATTGCCTTTACTTGTGAAAATCTTATTTCTGGCTAACAACATGTCATACCGGTAAGTTTGGGCACGGCACCTCGTATCTCCGAGAATAAACATTTTTCAAAACTCGTATAGTAATTTAAAAGAGTATTCCGTTATTTAGGTTAAATGAGAAAAATCGAAGCCCAATAAGTTAGGGCACGATTGTCTCGAATTACCAAATACGGCATATCAGTTTTATGAAAGAATTATTTTAAGGTATCGAGTAAAAAACATAATGATATTTAGGATTATGACGTTATTTAGATTAAACGAGAAAAATCGAAACCCCGTAAGTTAGGGCACAATTTTCTCGAATTTTCTAAATACAAAACTTGTTTTATTTTGGAAAACACAAGTATATGCGTCGAGTAACGGACCAATGTAATCATAATCACATGGTGAAATGAGAAACAAATCGCAGCATTAACATGTGTAGTAATAATAACAAAGGTGATGATATAAACACAATAATAATGATGAATGACATAAACTTGCAGATATATAGATACATATGTGAATAAACGAATAAATATAATGGAATAATGATAACGAGAACCAAATGAAATAAAATAAAATAACTATGATGATAAATGAAATAACAAAGCAAATTATAGTGAAAATTTGATTTTAAATCGGGGGGAGGGGGGTAGACGAATAAGCACATGAGTAAGTGAACAAATTAAGAAGAAAGAAAGAAAACGGTAATAATAAAATAACAATAACGATAGCAATAGTAATAATAATGATAATAATAATAATAACAATAATGATAATAATAATAATAATAATAATAATAATAATAATAATAATAATAATAGCATGGATACAAAAATATGGAAATCATAGTTGTAATAATATAATGATAATATAATGAACGTAGTAATATAATCAACATATAATAGTAATGACAATAATACTTATAGTAATAACAATAATGATAATAATATAGTAATAATAATAATAATAACAATAGTAAGACGGAAATAACAATGCTAATATGTTAATGTTACAATATTAAAATAATAATGATATTGACAATATATTAGATACAATGGTAAAATAGTAAGTAGTAATAATAATGTATAGTTAGTGATGAAAATACTTGATAAGTAATAATAATAATATAAGTAATAATATTGATAATAGACAATAATAAAAGGATTACATATAACAGTAATAGTAAGAATATTTAATAACAATAATGTAGATAATAATATATGTATGATAATAGTAATGAAATAAGTTAATAATAAGTATAATAATAACCTAATAATAAAAATGTAATAGTAATAATAATAGTGAATGTAACAATAGTAATATTAATAATAAAAATAATAGCAACGACAATAACAACAAAGGATAATAGTAATAATAATGATAATATAATAATAAGAATATTAAAAGTAATTAATTTAATAATAAAATAATGAAAATGAATAAAAGGACTAAAATCGAATTCAAAACAGAGTTTGGGGGGAATCTGTAATAAAAAAAAAGGAGAGAAGGACCTATCTCAACGCGTACGAATAGTGGAGGGACTAAAAGTGAAATAAACCCCTCCAGCTAAAACGCAGCAGCAGTGAGGACCCAATTGGAGAACGCAACAAATTATGGGGCCAAATTTAAAAAAAAAAAACAAAGACTTAATTACAAAGGTGTGAAAAAGCGGAAGGGTCTAGAGCGCAATTAGACCATTATAAAAAAACACGCGGATCCTGAGGCGGGTCGGGTCGGACGGATCGGGTCGGGTCGTGCTCAAAACGATGTCGTTTTGGGGTTAAAAGGCAGCCCCCAAAACGATGTCGTTTTGGGGAGCTATAAAAGGTCGGATCCTTTCAAAAAAATTCATTTCAGCTGCCAGAGGAGAAAAAAAAAAGGGAGAGAAAGGGGAGAGGGGCGATTCTCGGCCACAGGGCCGGTCACCGTCCGGTCGCCGGATTGCCGTGCGCCGCCGTCGGTGGCCAGAAATCCCAAAAGGTACGTATTTTTTTTTGTGTTTTTAATATATGCGTATATGACTAGATTCAAAATAGAAAGAGAAGAAAAAAGAAAGAGAAGAACGATAAGTAAATAAATAAAATAAATAAATAAGATCACCTTCGATTTCGGTTTTTGACTTAGGTATTTTGAGTCTCCGATCTGATATTATTTTTCCGACTTGTTATTATTGAGATTACTACTCGTATGTGTTTAGATCTAGAAAGAGTTGTCAAGTGTTTTTTGTATTTGAAAAAAAATGCCGAATGTTATAATGGTTCTTGATTTGGCTCTTTATAGCCATTTACATGCTTTGATTCTACTTTCTGTCCCTTCTTTATTAATGCTTGCAGGTGCAACTTGGGGCGGTGGCACAGTGGCGGTGTTGCAGGCGTCGGCGGTGGATGGGACAGGGGCAGCAGCAGCTGATTAGGCTAGGGTTTTTTTTAATTTTTGTTTTGATTTTGGTGTTTGGGCCATGTGGGTTTTAGGCTCCTATTAGGTTTGAGTTATTTTGGTTTCGGGCCCAAAATTAGGCTGTACATACTTGTTATTAAAGGGATCAATGGTGATTCGAGAGGGTATGCACATAGAGATTTGGTTATAAGAATTTGGAAATTACGTAGCTGAGATTAGAGTGTTGTCTTTGAATAGATCCCAAAGGAGGTGAAATTTGCAGCTCACTCATTGACTGAAATGATGAAGGATTTCCCAGTTGGCGCCCAGAAATTTCATAGAGCTCTCTCTTTACTCCGTCACCAATTAAAGATAGATAACATGTCTGTGCTTTCAAATTTCATTACATCTTGTTAGTTTAATAATCTATTTTCTTGTTAAAAAAAAAGCTAAGTGATAAAAACGATTAAATAATTAATAAGTCAATTATGGGAAGCTCAAAGTATGATTAAATTTTTGGTGGCTGTCGGCAGTCATATTATTGAAGTTAACAATCAAATTAGTCTGCGGTGAATTAATTGTTTTTGAGCCACTAGGAGCTCAATTGAATGTATTTTTTTTATATAAAAGCTTGAAAGTTTTTTTACCCTTAAACCTTTAAAAAATTGTTGCATAATTTTTGTGATGATTTTTTTGAACCTTGTGATCATCTATATTTTTTCATGATTTTTAGATATTTAAGTTTAATTTAATTATGTATAAATCATGGGATGTTTCTTAATTGGTAATTGTTTGGATTTGTTTTATATTGTTAATAATGTTCCATATAAAATTGTTCAAGGATGAAGTTGGGTGTTTATCTTAAAAATTAAAAAATTTAAAAAAATATATAAGTTCGAAATATGAGTTTAGATTAAAAAAAAAAAAGTCTATTTAAAGCCATTTTTGATCAGGGCTTAAAAATTTTGAAAAAAAAAATTTAAGTTTAAAATGTGAGTTTAGACAAAAAATAAAACCTGTTTAAAGCCGTTTTTGGTCAGGGCTCGACTGGACCCGAGTACAACCCCTGAAATGTTACCCTTTTTTCCTCTATTCAGCTAAATCTCACTCTCATACTCTCATTTCTCCCTCACCTAATTTTTAAATCCCTAACAAAACAACTTTCCCTTCTCCATTCCTCCACCTAGCTCTCCTCCTCTAGCGACTCCCTCGTCCGTTAGCTTTAGCTTTAGGGGTGTTCAAACGATTAATCAAACCAAATTAGTATTAATTAAATTAATCAAAGTTTTTAATTCTTTAACCATTAAACGAATAGACTTTTAAAAAAAAAATTTAACCAAACCGAAATATTTTAGTTAATTCAGTTGGTTAGCTGAAATTTATATGTTTTGTTTTGTTTTTTTTGTTAAAACAAGTATAAACTTATCAAAAAAAAATAATGTTCATTTGACCGAATTGTCCGAATTAGTAATAGCCTAATATATATAATATATAATAGTATTTATTAAATTCAGTTAATTTAGTTAATTACTTGATTTCGAACTGAATTAACCGTTAACTAAAATTTCAAAAATTTTTAATCGACCTCCGATCGAACTAGATTTGTTAATCGACCGATTAACCGAATTAGATCAATTCAATCAGTTAATTCGATTTTAACCGAAATTTAAATACTGCTTATTAATATTCTCTTCTGTCGATTTCCCTCTTTTCTTTTCAGTTGTTTCCAATGTCGTTTACAAGAAATAAAGGTATTGATGATTTGTTTCCTTTTTTGAAGTGCCTTTTTTTCTGGACGGTGCCCCATTCTCTGAAAATGACCCTTTGTTTCTTTTTTTTTCTTTTTTTTTTTCTTTCTGGAAATTCAACCTCTAAAGTGGTGCTTTGAATGGAAGCAATGCATCATGGGATCAAGGATTTATTTGTAGTTATCGCCCTCAATAGTGTTAAGATAATGTCACCTCATCTATTGCTATCTTTTTTATTTATATATAGATAAATTATGGCAGTTTTTTTTGCTTTTCAACAGTTGAAAAGGAAGAAAATAATATTTTTGTTTGGCTACTCTCTTTTTTTTTTTCATCTCGAATATGTGAATCTTATACCACATACAGGATTCTATTTCGATGAAACGAATATGGAGCACAGAGACATTTTGGAATTTATAATTTATTCTTCTTCTTTTTCTTTTTTTCGACAAATACCCATATTGGTTTTTGTGAAAAATAAAAATAAAATAGAATAAAGTAAAATAAAATAAAGAACATACAAATTTTATGCGGAAATTCTTTTAGGGAAAAAACCACGGGCAGAAGAGAAGAAAATTCACTATGTCGAATTCAAATAATTACAAGAGGAATAGACTATGTCTATTTATAGGCTTGTAAAGCCATATTCTAATAAGACTGAAACACCTTATTCTAAACAATATCAAATAGATAGAATTTAATAAGGTTTAAAAAACCTTATTCTAAAATAAAATAAAAGAAGTGTAATTCTATATGGATTCTTCTTTTATTTTATTTTACCACTATATTTTATTTAAATAAGGATTCGGGTCATTTAATTCTAACAATCTCCACCTTGACACGAATTCTCAATGAACAAGTTCTTCATCGCGAACTCTCAACGAACAAGTTCTCCACCTCTTCCATAAAACCCCTTAAGAGTTTAACCTCAACAATGAACACCAACCAAGTTTAGCAATGCTCAAACTTGGTTATAGGAAGTGACTTAGTCATCACATCTGTAGGATTTTCATGAGTACTAATTTTGCTCACAACAATATTACCACGAGCAATAACATCACGAACAAAATGATACCGAATATCAATGTGTTTTGTTCTCTCATGAAACATTTGATCTTTTGTAAGAAAGATGTCACTCTGACTGTCACAAAATACTGTGCTGATTTGAAGGTCTTCATTGAGTTCACTAAGGAGTCCTTTCAACCAAATAGCTTCTTTACAAGCCTCAGTAATTGCCATGTACTCAACTTCAGTGGTAGACAAAGCGACTGTAGTTTGCAAAGTGGCTTTCTAACTGATTGCACAACCTCCAATTGTAAAGACATAACCTGTGAGAGATCTTCTTCTATCAAAGTCTCTAGCAAAATCAGCATCAACATACCCAATGACTCTATCTTTAGTTCTTCCAAACTGTAAGAAAACATCAGTAGTACCTCGTAAGTATCTTAAAATCCACTGAACTTCTTTCCAGTGTTCTTTACCGGGATTCGCCATATATCTGCTAACTGCACTGACTGCATATGACAAATCTGGACGTGAACAAACCATAGCATACATGAGAGATCCCACTGCACTAGAGTATGGAACATGTGACATGTACTCAATCTCATCATCTGATTGTGGAGACAAAGCCGATGAAAGTCTAAAATGGGCTGCTAAAGGAGTACTAACAGGCTTAGCACTTTGCATATTGAACCTGCAAAGAACTTTCTCAATGTACCCCTTCTAACTTAGGTACAATTTACTTGTTTTTCTATCTCTGAGAATCTTCATACCAAGTATTTTCTTTGCTGGTCCCAAATCTTTCATCTCAAATTCTTCACTTAGTTGGGCTTTGACCTTTCTTATCTCTCCTTTATCTTTTGCTGCTATCAACATGTCATCAACATAAAGAAGTAGATACACAAAAGAACCATCACTGTTTTTCTTAAAGTAAACACAGCTATCAAAACTACTTCTTTTGAAATTATAAAAAGTCATAAAGGAATCAAACCTCTTGTACCACTGTCTTGGTGACTGTTTCAAACCGTAAAGGGACTTTTCAGCAAGCAAATATAGTCCTCTCTTTCTAAGACTGTAAAACCTTCTGGTTGTTGCATGTAAATGTCCTCCTCAAGTTCTCCATGTAAAAATGCAGTTTTTACATCTAACTGCTCAAGCTCCAAATCATGCATGGCTACAATACTAAGCAAAGCTCGAATCGAACTATGTTTCACAACTTGGGAGAACACATCTGTGAAGTCTACTCCTGGAATTTGACTATAACCCTTTGCAACAAGCCTTGCTTTATATCTGGGTTCTTCAACTCCTAGAGTCCCTTCCTTCTTTTCAAATACCCATTTACAACGAACAACCTTTTTACCTTTAGAAAGTTTTACAAGATCTCATATTCTGTTTTTGTCAAGTGATTCCATCTCCTCTTGCATAGCAAACATCCACTTTTCTGAGTCTTCACAGCTAACTGCCTCAGAATAATTAGATGGCTCTCGGTTTGCATCTATATCTTCAGCCACATTTAAAGCATAAGTAACTAGATCAGCCTCGGCATACTTCTTTGGAGATTTAATTTCTCTTCTAGTTCTGTTTTTGGCAATAGAATATTGTGGTGAAGAAGCAACTCTATTCTCAATTTTTGTACTGGCTTAAAGAGTTGACTCTGTATTAATCTGATGCTCCACCTGCTTTTGATTTTCTTTATTGGAAGAATCTTTAAGAGATAAGTTAGGTAGCATAGCAGTTTCATCAAAAATAGCATCTCTGCTAATCACAACTTTTCTATTTTCAGGACACCATAACTTATACCCTTTTACACCAGCTTTATAACCAAGAAAAACACATTTAATGGATCTCACTTCCAATTTTCCATTATCAACATGAGCATACGCCGGACACCCAAAGATTTTTAAATCAGAATAATTAGCAGGATTACCAGACCATACCTCTTGTGGAGTCTTTTTCTCAATGGCAACGGATGGAGATCGATTGATTAAAAAACATACAGTAGAGGCTGCTTCTGCCCAAAAAGACTTTGGTAAGTTGACATTTGACAACATACATCGAACCTTCTCCATGATCGTTCTATTCATTTGTTCTACAATGCTATTTTGCTGTGGAGTATGGCGAACTGTCAAGTGTCTTACGATCCCTTCTAACTTGCACAATCTATTAAACTCATCAGATTAGAACTCTAAGTCATTGTCTGTGCGGAGGTATTTTATTTGTTTTCTGTCTGTTTTTCAATCATAATCTTCCAAGACTTAAATGCAGAAAACACATCGCTTTTCTGCTTCAGAAAGAACGCCCAAACTTTTCTGGAAAAATCATCAATAAAGGTTAGCATATAATTTGCTCCACCTCTCGAAGGCACTTTGGATGACCCCCACAGATCAGAATAAATATACTCAAACGTTCCCTTCATGTTATGGATTCCTCTGGTGAATCGAACTCTCTTTTACTTCCCAAAAACACAGTGCTCACAAAAATTTAGTTTGCAAATTCTTTGCCCATCAAGAAGTCCTCTTTTGCTCAATTCTACCATGCCATTCTCACTCATATGCCCCAGGCGTATATGCCAAAGTTTAGTAATATCATCATCTGACAAGAAAGAAAAAGCGATAGCTGCATCACCAGTAACAGTAGAACCCTGCAAAATATATAACTTGGCAGTCTTTCTTTGCCCTTTCATCACAACAAGGGAACCTTTGGAAATCTTTAAAACCCCACTTTTAGCTGTGTATCTGTACCCTTTTGAATCAAGAGTACTCAACGAAATTAAATTTCTCTTTAATTCTGGAACATGTCGTACGTCACTAAGTGTTCTGACAACTCCATCAAACATCTTAACTTTAATTATTCCAACACCTGTGATTTTACACGAAGCATTATTTCCCATCAAAACAACAACTTCAGACACTGTTTCGTAAGTTGTAAACCAATCCCGAGTGGGACTCATATGGAATGTGCAGCCTGGATCAAGTATCCACTCTTCGCTTACTTTAGAATCATTTATAGAAGCGACTAGAAGTTCACCATCGCTGTAGTTTTCTACAACATCAGCTTCACCAAAATTTTCTGGTTGTTTTCCCTTTTGATTCACAGCCTCCCTTTTAATCTTGTTCTGTAGCTTACAACACTCAGATTTAATGTGCCTTTTCTTCTTGCAGAAGTTACAAGTTTTACCTTTGTTTGAATACTTCGATCTACTCATAGATTTACCGCGAGGATTCCGTTCCTGTGTCCTTCCACGATCATTATCAGCATTTCGATTTTGTCTCTTACGAGCAATGAGACTCTCTCCCTGAGAGTTGGGTTTAACCACAAGATGTTTCATCTTATCATACGAGGTCAAAGAATCATAAACCTCATCAACTGTGAGAGACTCGCGACTATATAAAATCGCGTCTCTAAAGGTTGAATAAGACGGGGGTAACGAACAAAGTAGAATCAACCCTAGATCTTCCTTATCATACTGAACCTCAATGGCCTCCAAGTTTGAGAGAATTTCTTTAAACACTGTTAAGTGTTCGTGTACAGACGCACCTTCCTCCAAACGATGAGCATAAAGACGCTGCTTCATATGCAACTTGCTTGTTAGAGTTTTCGACATACATATTTGTTCTAGCCTCTTCCATAATGCAGTGGCGGGCTTCTCTTTCATTACATCCTACAAAATTTCGTTGGACAAATGCAGATGTAATTGTGTTAACGCCTTTCGATCCTTAAGCTTCTTCTCTTCATCTGTTAAAGTCGAAAGCATCTTATCTATCCATAGCAGGGCATCCTCCAGATCCATCTGCACAAGAATTGCTTGCATCTTAATCTGCCATAACGCAAATCTGGTGTTGCGATCCAACAGCGAAATTTCATACTTCCAATATGTCATTACCGTGATCGAGATAAACAACCCGGAAGCTCGGATACTAATTTGTGAAAAATAAAAATAAAATAGAATAAAGTAAAATAAAATAAAGAACGTGGAAACCCTTTAGGGAAAAAAACCACGGGCAGAGGAGAAGAAAATTCACTATGTCGAATTCAAATAATTACAAGAGGAATAGACTATGTCTATTTATAGGCTTGTAAAGCCATATTCTAGTAAGACTGAAACACCTTATTCTAATCAATATCAAATAGATGGAATTTAATAAGGTTTAAAAAACCTTATTCTAAAATAAAATAAAAGAAGTGTAATTTTATATGGATTCTTCTTTTATTTTATTTTACCACTGTATTTTATTTAAATAAGGATTCGTGTCATTTAATTCTAATAGTTTTTAAATGGTATCATTGGATATATGTGGAAGCTCAACAATAAATAGAGGTATTCTCCCTTAATTGTATTCACTCAGTTGTAATTCTTCAAAGTAATAAAAATATTTTGGGAGTATTTATTCAAACACTTGTGTTTATAGTTTTCTTTTGGCTTTTTTGGTTCTTTCATTGCTTCTTTGCTTGAGAGTTTGTTTCTGTTTTATTTCAATGTCTTAGAGAATTTCCTTTGTGAATTTTCAGTTTTTAAAAGTAAAGTTGATTTAAATAGATTTGGAACGAAGAAATCATCTAAGGCCATATGATTTGTAAAACTAAAATTCTAGCGTTGTAACACTTACTTAAAGATGATTTGGTTCAAGGGAGTTATTTCCTTGAAATTTTGAGCAAATTCAACTTAACAACAGGCCAAAAAGGAGTCCTAAAAATTATGACTATCAATTAAAAACATATCATTTGGAGCCGCTAAAGATATTCGTAATTTTGATTGACTTTCAAATTTTCCACCATATTTGAGGTCATTTTGAGTGGCTAAGCGCATTTGTCTTTGGTTTGATAAAAAGGGAAGAAAAATAAAAAAGAACACTTGTTTCAACAAGCTATAAAGATGACAATTCCTTGATCTTCTTCTTCCAAGTTGAGGAGGCGAAAAAATCCATAACTAGAAGTGAAAATAATG
Organism: Gossypium longicalyx; assembly: GCA_025698465.1. Taxonomy (NCBI): domain Eukaryota; kingdom Viridiplantae; phylum Streptophyta; class Magnoliopsida; order Malvales; family Malvaceae; genus Gossypium; species Gossypium longicalyx. The sequence goes on from CM047006.1 coordinate 21,024,933, forward strand.
AAGCCCATCATTATCAATAATGTTGCAGTTGCTCTATCTTTCTTTATTTTCCTTTCTTTCTACCCCTTACTTAACGCTACCAAATACTCGGACATGGTCAACGAAATCTGTCCTAGTGTTAACAACACTAAGCTTTGCTCCGAAACCCTTAAGAATGATTTACCTGACGATATAGGCGCCAGCGATTCTTTCATTGTGAGATTTGTCAATATTGCCAAAGGAAATGCCACAGAAGTTTCCGCTAGCATCGACAAGTCAATAGGGTCAGGTGGTGAAGGAAGTGAGGACCTTCTGGCCTTGGAAAAATGCCAAGTAGATATAAAATCTGCAGTACAAGAACTTGGTGCTGCCGCGGGACTTGTATCATATAAAGAATACACAAAAGCGAGAAACCATGTGGCAGATGCCAAGAAGTTTAGCCACCTATGTGTGAAAAAGCTGCAACCGAACACGAAGTTGTATGGTTCTGTTAAAACCATCATCGAATTATGTGAAATCGTCGATGCTGTCCTAAAGATCTGATTGAATCTGCCCGCCTACCTTCATTGCCTACTTCTCTAACTTAATTACTTCGTATTGCAACAATAGATTTTAAATGCTCTTTGTGCTTTGTATTTCTCGGAAATGAGAGGCTTAATTTTTTTTTCTATTTTAAAATTAAATGAAGTAATTACACCAACAGATGAAGGTGACAGTTATAAACAAATTATACATGATTGAAATGGATGAACTAGTTATAACCAAATTTGATGATCTAATAAAGAACTTTTTTTTATTTATTTTAAGAATAGTTAATCTTTTTCTATCTTACATGTGGCCTGGAAAACTTTATAATTTTAGTTTGGAAATTTTGAATTCGTCCAACAAATTTCCTATAACGTGCCTGCCAAATTTCTTATTGGAACCAGTCACGGACCTCATCCCTTAAAATTATTTTTTTTTCATATAGGTTTTTTTATAAGTTATAAAATTTTAAGTTAGTAATAGTAAAATTATTTTTTATTCTCTTAAAATGATAAAAAAATAATTTAATCTTTTAAAAATTATAAAGATATAGGTTATTAAAATAGTGAAATTATATTTTTACCATCGTAATAATATACAATTTAATTTCGATTCCCCAAACAATTTTACTTCACCCTTGATTAGAATTTATCATTCTCTTAAACAAGATTTATCGTATATTTTGGTAGTAATTCACACTTTCTTTTCCAATTGAAAATTGACAAAAGGTCGAGAGAAAAGTCTTCCTTACCATTGAACACAACTATCTTGAGCTTTCCAAGCATGCCAACACATAAGCAATGAACCCTCTCCAGTGCTAAGTGAGTCTAAATTCGAAAATCATGCACCATTCCTTCCCATTATTTCTCGAAACTTTCCCTAAGTGGAGAGTAGCAAAAACCCAATGTCACCTAGACGAGTAATTCTAGCGTAAGCTTCTTTAAAATACGCTTCCCACAAGTTTTCATCCATTAGATATTTTGATAAAGTGATAAAAATTTTGGTATAGTGTTAGAAATATTGGTATTGGTATGTTGTTAGAAATTTTAGTATTGATATATTGTTAAAAATATTGGTATAGCATTAGAAATTTTGATATAACCTTACAAAATTTCGTATAACTATTTTTTTTTTTTTTTGCAGTGTAAAATAGAACTACTGATCCAGACTACTCTGGCAAATATGCAAGTAATAAAGTATGAGCATAAATGACTACGAATGTGAGCATTTCTGGAAAAAACTGCAACAAGTACAATGTAAATAGGGTTCAACAAAGTTTGTTTATGCAATTCGATTTATCTACATTTGCAAAGCCTAGCTCAGTGATGAAAAGAATCCACTAAAATTCTTGAATTGATGAAGTAAAAGTGTTCCAATCCACCAATAATTTGAAGTTCAATTACTGAATTGAGTAATCAAATAAAATAGAAATAGAAAATAGTTCACAAAAACTTAATGAAATACCTAAAGTACAGAGTAGCCCTTGTATTCTAAGAAAAAGTAAAAGTTGCAACAACAAAATTAAAACCTTAATCTAGAAATTAACCTAAAAACATTTAACTCCCTAACAAAATTTGATAAGCTATAAAAGTAACATATTTTAATTACATTCTTAATGCGTTTTTGGATGATTAATTATGCAAATTAGTGAATTTAATGCCCCTAATCCTTTAAATTCATGTTTCTATACTTAGGAGAGTATTTGGGAGCCAAAAATGAGACAGAATCGGACAAAAAGAGTTATTTTCAGGATCCAGACGGCCTGGGCATTTCCACACGGGATAGCTACACACCCATGTGCCAGCCAGTGTCGATATCGCACCGTGCTTCCCAAATACGCGGAAAAACCCAATTTTTAGGCTTTCTGAGCATTTTAAAGTCTATAAATACCAATGAGAAGAAGACATAAGAAGGCAATCAGAGAAGATCGAAGAACGCCATCGAAATCAACTCGGAAGTGGATCTTCCTCAAGATCGAATATCTCCATTTATTTTTTTCGAAGTTTTATTGAGTTTCTTTATGCCTTGTGGTTATCCTAGCTTTGCGATGTTTCTATTCAGGATTATGAACTAAATTCCCTAGATACCCAGGGAGGATGAAACCTATGATGAATCTTATTATTTGATTTCTGTTTTACATGATAAATACTTTATTCTTGTTCTCTATTATGTATGTTTATTTCTTTTTTAAATATTTCTGGATATTAATTTATGTTAAATGTGCTTATTTCAGTGGAGCAAAACTCTCTGTTTAAGAGTAAATCTAGTATAATTGAGTGGAGTTGCATGCAATCCTAGAAATAGTACGATATAAATCTATCAAATTAGAGTCAAATCTAATAGGGAAATCCTTAGATCGAGTTAATGCGACAATAGGGGTTTTAATTAGAAAGATATTTCAATTAATCAACCTAGAGTCAATTTTTCTTACTCTTGAAAGAGGTATTAACATAATTTAGGGATTTTTACAGATCAAGACACAAGTGAATAAATCATTTAATTCAGATTCATAATACAAGGTAAAGTCTAGGTGGATTCTTTCTTGGGTATTGTCTATCTCATTGGTTATTATTCGATTATTTCCTTGATTTATTCTTTGTTGCGTTCTTAGAAAAATTAGTTTAGTAATTTTAGATTAAACACAATCACTCCAATTTGTAGGCTAAATAATAGAAAAATGGTAATTACTAGTACTTTTAGTCCTCGTGGATATGATATTCCCTATTCACCATAGCTATACTATTATTCGATAGGCGCGCTTGCCTTTGTCATATTTATAGTTAGTTTAATGACCATCAAGTTTTTGGCGTCGTTGCCGAGGACTAAAATATTAGGAACACTTGATTTTTTATTAATTTACCCATTTTTTTATTGCATTTTATTTTTATTTTCTAATTCTTCTTTTATTTGCTTCTGATAGGTTCCTTTAGTTTATGACTAGAAGAAATCCGTCGGGACCATTACTGTTTGACAGCAAAATTGAAAGTACAGCTTGCAGAAACCGTAGAAAAGTAAGGCAAAGTCGACAAAATATAGTAGACGAGCAAGAGGACATTATTATTACTGAGAAGATGTGTGATAGTCAGAATAATCAGCTACCTCCTGCAATTGTTGCAAATCCAGATCCTATTCCTCGTACTATGTACGATTATGTCAAGCCTACTCTAACTGGGGTTGAATCGAGTATTGTGAGGCCCATTATTGCTACAAATAATTTTAAACTGAAGCTGAACACTATTCAAATGATACAACAATTTGTTCAGTTCAATGGTTTGCAAGACGAAGATCCAAATAATTACTTAGCCAATTTTCTAGAAATCTGTGATACTTTTAAATTAATGGGGTTTCTGATGATGCCATTCGCCTATGGTTATTCCCTTTCTTGCTGAGGAACAAAGCTAAACAGTGGTTGAATTCTTTACTATGAGGTTTCATCACTACATAGGATCAAATAACCGAGAAATTCCTATTGAAGTACTTCCCACCGACTAAGATAACTAAGTTGAGGAATGGCATCTCTTCCTTTGTATAGATTGATTTAGAAACGTTATATGATGCATGAGAGAGGTATAAGGATTTATTGAGAAGGTGCCCTCACCATGGTTACCTCTATGGCTACAGGTTCAAACCTTCTACAACGGTTTGAATCCCTCAACTAGGCAGTTGATTGATGTAGTAGCCGGTGGAACTCTGAATAATAAAACACCTGAAGTGGCTTATAAATTTATTGAGGAGATGTCACTGAATAATTATCAGTGGCAAGTCATGAGAATCAAGCCGATAAAAGCAGCTAGTGTTTTTAACTTAGATGCAATCACCATGTTATCAAATCAGGTTAATATGTTTCTATGCAGGTACATCCGATTATGCACTGCGAAATAGAGGAGGAATGTCTAACATGGAATGTTTACCCTTCACTCTTAGCACAAATAACAACAAATCAATTATATGGGTAATAATTTTAGGCCTCAAAATAACCCTTATAGTAATACCGATAATACAGGTTGGAGGAATCATCCCAATTTCTTTTATGGTGGTCAAAAAAATCAAAGAGCACAACCCCCTCTAAGCTTCCAACAACAACCTTACCAGCAAGAGAAGAAGTCGAACATGGATGAGATGTTGACGAAGTTTATCTCGATGTCAGAAACCCATTTTCAAAACACTGAAATAGCACTTAAAAATCAACAAGCATCGATTCAAGGGCTCGAGAACCAAATCGGTCAACTTACTAAGTTAATTTCAGAACAACCACAAGGTAGTTTGCCTAGCAATACTAAAACTAACCCAAAGGAGCAGCTTCATGCAATTACTGTGCGAGATGAAGAAAGGTTAGTTGAATTTGAACCAGAACCAATGTAAGAAATTGTGGTAAATAACGATAAGGTTGAGGTAAGCTAGAAAGAGCAAAAACCGATTGGTAAGGAATATAAACCTCGAGTGTCATATCCTAACATGACGAAGAGAAACCACATGAATGAACAATTAGGTAAAATTTTTAAACTTCTGAAAAAATTACATATTAAGTTACCTTTTGTTGAAGCTATTTTGTAGATGCCCAATTCCGTTAAATTTTTAAAAGAGCTTTTGGTAAACAAAAGAAAGTTAGATGATTCGTTGACTGTGGAGCTAAATGCAGTTTGCTCAGCCATATTGCAAAATAAATTACCCAACAAATTAAAAGATCTAGGGAGTTTTACTATTCCTTGTTTAATTGGTAGTTTGAATATTAATAATGCTTTGGTTGATTTAGGGGCTAGTATTAATGTCATGCATTATAAAATGTTTAAGCATTATAAAATGTTTAAGTAGATAGAACCATTAGATTTCCTAGGGGTATTTTTGAAGATGTTCTTGTAAAAATTGATAAATTCATATTCCCAGTTGATTTTGTTATTTTAGACATGAATGAGGATAGTGACGTACCTTTGATTCTAGGTCGACCCTTTTTAGCAACTGCTAGAACTATAATTGATGTTGGTACGAGTGAATTAGTACTTCGTGTAGGTGACGAAACGATTACTCTCCAAGCTCGTGATTCGGTTAAGACATCTAGTGATTAAGATGATTCTACAAGTTCTGTTAATATGAGTAACCATGTGGTTCAACCTTCTTTACAGGAAACCCCTTGAAAAAATGCAATGGAGTCATGCTCCAGTCATTATGACAGTAACAGAACGATTTACGATGAACGAATGTTGCAAATCGATGAACTAGATGAATGACGAACACATGTTAAGGAGAAACTGGAAAAGCACGATGAAGAGTTAAGAAGACGTCATGATAAGCATGTGGATGGAACAAACCAATTTAAGGTTGGAGACAAGGTACTGCTAGATAAAATGGATCCTCAAATTACCACTTCGGAGCTTGATGCAAACGGATCAAATCCCTTCCAGTACTAAATGTCTTCCCATACAGTACAGTCGAGGTAACTCATTCTGAATTTGGCACATTTAAGGTAAATAGTATTCGACTTAAACCTTATTTTGATAATAGAATTGATAATGAAAAAGAGGAGTTTTGACTCTGCAAACCACTGTGACCACACAAATACGAGGTAAGTCGAGCTTAGACTTTAAATAACCGCTTCTCAGGAGGCAACCCGAGTGTTAACACTGCTAATTCTCTTAATTTTATTTCATGTTATTTTTAAAATTAATTAATTTTAAAAATTAACAAAAAAATGTTTTTAACCCACACGGCTCTGGACACACGGGCGTGTCCTAGGCCGTGTGCACTATAAAAGGATCAACAATGAGTTACACGGCCTAGTGACATGGCCATGTGACCCACATGGCTTGGACACACGGGCGTGTCATTGGCTGTGTGGATCCTAGGACTTAATTTTTCAAAAATTCAAACGTTACACGGCCTGAAATAGTCCACACGGCCGTGCAACACAGCCGTGTGAACCCTGGAGCTAATTTTTTTCGATTTTAAATCAAGTCAAAGAGTTACACTGGCAAGGCACACAGCCGTTTACGAGACACCACCGAGCCACAGGAGCGTGGGAGAAGTGAAGGAGACCACACACGGCCGTGCAACACTGAGACATATTCATACCAATTCAATTCAACTAAATTTTCACAACTTACCTCCGTATCTTACCATATAACAAAATATAAATATGCAACAATTAAAGTGGATTGAATTATACAAATAAAAAATCAGAGACTCTGAACTATTCGTCGATGACTTTAGCTTTTTCTTTCCCTTTTAATGAATTCGGGTCGACGTTGGCTATGGATTAACATAAACATACAATATCATCAATATTCAACCTTTTTTACAGTTTCACTAGGTTATAATATTTTCAATTTTATTCAGTTTAGTCCTCTTTCTCGATAATTATTCACAAACATACCAATATGATTCAATCAGTCATAATCATCTATTCATTCATTAAATATCTCAAATTGCAATTCATCATATTCAATTTATTAGTCAATTTATCATTTTTTACGATTTAGTCCATATTTCACTTTTTGTATCAAATTGTAAACAATTCAAATTACTATCACACATACACAAATTCATAATTCAAATATACAACAATTTAAATATAAACATACCATATGAACTTACCTAATCAAAACAACAAGCAACCAAATCTTCAAGGACTAATCAACAACTTCAACTTTTCCCCTATTTATCCTCTATTTGGTTTAACTCTTAATCTAATAAAGTGCCGAAAGGTTGAGAAGTTTCGGCTAAACATGGAACATGAAGATGAATTTCATTTCTTTCCATCCACTTCATTTGTTTTATTTATTTTGTTTTATATATTTTATTCAACTTATAAAGTTTAATTATAATTTTTTATATTATTTACAAATAAAATCATACCTACCATCCACTATATACTAAAATGGTGTATTTACCATTTTGACATTAGTTTAATTACTTTATAAGTCCTTAAGCCTTTGGCCAATTAAAAACCCAATTAAAATCCCTTGAAACTAAAGTAGAGGACTGAATTCTAAATGCACGAAGTGTATAGTGACTTAGAGTCATGATTGTTTGAACCGGATCGACTTGATCGAGAATTGATCGGGGTACTAATTCGGAGAGAAGCATCAGACTTGTTGACCAAAGGCAAATCCAGGGGGGCTGGCAGGGGCCCCGGCCCCCTAAAATAGAAAATTGTTGTTTTGGCCCTTTAGAAAATTTTAAAAATTTAAATTAGTAAAGGTAAAATTGCACTTTGGCCTCCTAAAATTATGAAAATTTAATTTAATCTTTTAAAAATTATAAAGATATAGACTATTAAAAATTAAATTTCATTTCAACCCCCCTAATTTTTTTTTTTTGGGTTCGCCCTTGCTGTTGACCCAAGAATCAGTACGAATAAATTGAACCAAAATAATAAAAAAATAGTTGAACCGTGTTTTTTATTTTTATTAATTTTTAAAAATTTATTTAATTGAATCCTACACATCCATCCAAATATGAAAATAAATACTAGTTATTGTTTTTTAAGACCACATACTTCCTAAAAGATTGGAGTGGAGTTGAATGGCTTGGGTTTGGAGGGGCCTGTGGCATTGGAATTATGATCAAGTTCAACCTAACAGCAAGCAATGTCACTCAAAAGGGAGCCCAAAAGTAATGGTTATGAATTAAAAAGGTATGATTGGGGACTTTGGGTTAACTCTCAAAATGATCTTCCACTATTTTTAGCGGTCATTGTGAATGGCTAAGCGCATTTATCTATGGATTGTTCAAAAGCAGTCGTTAAAAAATTTCTTACTTTGAATAATGAGTTTCATGCAAAAGGTATAAGATCACAATTTCCTTTAGCTTTTGAATCCAGAAGGAGAAATTTTTTTCAAGAAACTAAAGGAGAAAACAATGAAGCCTATCGCAAAGAACGTTGCATTGGCTTTATCTTTCTTCATTTGTCTCTCTTTCTTCCCCATTATAAATACTGCTGTTACCAATCCCTTACTCACGGAAACCTGTCAAAAGGTTAAGAACAAGGATCTTTGCACCTCAAGCCTTGGGGCCGAACATGCCACCCAAGACGCAAAAGATGTAGCCGCCCTCGCATTGATAGCTATCAACGTTGCTTCCAACCATGGCGTCAACACTTCCGTCTACATCAAGAAGCAGCTCCTTGACGGTAAGATTTTGGAACCTACAACGGAGCAGAACTTCGAAGATTGCTCGGAAAATTACGAGGATGCAATGCAGGAGCTTGACGATGGGCTGGCAGTCACACTGTCGAGGGATTTCAAACAAGTGAAAATCGAGTTGGAAAGCGCCATAGACGATGCCGACACCTGCATCTCCGTGCTGAATCAAAAAGCAGGAAAAGACAAGGAACTGTATGAGAAGACTAATCACTTTCGCCAACTAATCAGCAATGCCTACGACATTGCCAATATTTTGGCTCCAAAATAATCATGTGCCCCACTTAGCTTCATTACCTACTATAATTTAATTATTCCTAATTATAGAACAAGCTGTTGTGCTATGTAATTGCTGGAAATGAGAGGCGGACTTGTCCAAGAACAAGAACCCGATAGTTTGGATCGATTTGAACCCATCGTTTAATTTTTCATATAAAATCACTACTTTTTATTTAAATTTAATTATGAAACATCAAAAATATAAAATTTTTATTTTGTTCTATTCAATCTGATCTTATTCAAATTCAACTCGAATGATTTTTAAATATGAGATGTGATTTTTTTTTTTTTGAAAATGATGTTTAATATTAATCTATTATATTTGGATACCATAAAAGGTAATGATTATGTACAATTTCTTTTTGGGTAAACTATACCCATGTTCACTTTTGTTTCCCTTAGGTTATATTTTAGTCACTTATGTTTGCAATGTTATGTTTTAGTCATTTATGTTATCGTGTTGTAACATTTTATTAACTGAGCCATTAATTGCAGTTAACGGTGTAACGGTAAGCTGACGTAGCACGTTAAATCATTATTTCAAACAAAAATTTTAGGTTAACTTATACAATTGGTCCCCATATTTTTTTCGTTTTGACCAATTTAATTTTTTTCTTTTATAATATTTTAACTTTCCTCTTTTTTTCTTCTTCTTTATTTTCCATTCTCTTTTGCTTCTCCCTTTATTTTCCTACCTTTTTAATTTCTTTTAACATATCAGGAAGTCGAATTGACAATGAAGAAAGAAGCATAGTATGGGTTTTGGTTATAGGCAATGATGGCTTTCGACTTCCTATTTCTTTCTTCACTACCAATTCGACTTCCTGATATGATAAAATAAATGGAGAAGGTAGGAAAATAGAGGGAGAAACAGAAGAGAATTAAAAAAAAAAAAAAGAGGAAATTTTAAAGAACATAAAAGAAAAAAATTAAATTGCTCAAAACGAAAAAATATAGGGACCGATTGTATAATTTAACCTAAAATTTTTATTTGAAATGATGATTTAACGTGCTACGTCAGCTTATCATTACATCGTTAATGACAATTAACGGCTCAGTGACTAAAACGTTACAACAAGATAACATAAGTGATTAAAACATAATATTTAAACATAAATAACTAAAATATAACTTGATGTAAACAAAAATGAATATTGGTGTAGTTTACCCTAAGTTGTTTTGTAATAATATTTGTTCCTTTCAAAGTAAGATAACCAATTATTTATTGTTACGAATTTTAGTTCAAGTTGAGTACACCAACTGACCAAGATGACAGTTATAACTAACTTATATATGATTGAATTGGATAAAGAACCAATAGGTGATCGAAATAGACTTATAGCAATCTTGTTCTCTTTTAAAATTTGAAATTATTGGTATCAATTAACGTAAGCTATAAACATTACACTTACGGGGATATTGCATGCTTAAGTTTACATTTATTATATAATCTAAAAATCAATTTAAAAAAAAAAAAGAACGAATTTTTCATTTGCCAATTAGTTGCTCATGCTAGTAAGCTTGCGGTGTAAGGCACTCCCGTATTCGGTAACCAATCGTTTCCCAACAAGAATCCCGACACTGTAAAATTAGCAGCATCAGTAGAATTAATCGTATGATAACCAGACCATGTGACCCGACTCGAAGTGTTCGAACCCGGTCCACTATTGTCGTACTCGGCATAGTACAATGTACTAAGTGCAAAATCCCCGTTCCATTCTCTCCAACCAGCAGGATCTATCAAACTGCCCATGAAATTCTGCATGTATACCGTCCTCGAATACTCCTTCCATGGTCTCCCCAAATACGTTTTGAATGTGGTATTGCTAGAGGCTAGATCATCAGCGGGCATGATATTGCAGTCATGAATCGATATGCCTGTGTTTTGGTTAGGGTCAGTCCGGCCTTGTGCTGTGATGGCATTGAATTGGCCGCTCATTGGTTGTCGAGGGTATATGTTGCAGTTCTGAAGAACTACCGCGGCATTTCCAAATATGAAATCAACGGTGCCGTAGATATCACAATCTCTGTAGAACTGCCTTAAGGAATGAGTGTATAGCGTGTCTTGATATCCTTCAAAACTACAGCTATAAAATGCTGATAAATCGGCTCCATTTCTAAGTGCGACTGCTTGGTGCTTGATTGCCCCAGCTGTGTTCTGAAATGTCATGTTTATCGCAACAAAGTTTGGAGCCACCACAGCTGTAATAATGAATAAAATATGTCAGATTAAGCTCATTTTTACTTATAAAGGTTCACATATAGTTAATCTAATTGAAAAGTGAAACTTACCAAAAGTTGCAGAATTAAATGTTGTCCATCCGTCGACGACACTACGGTTTCCAGTGATGATTGTCTGATTGATACCATCACCAATCATCATCAAGTACTTTTTGTTCTTAGCAATTGAAACGTACTCTTGATAGACACCAGCAGTGATGTAGATTACAAAGTAACCATTTACACCATTGGTGTTATTTGGAGCCGCAGATATAGCATCATTGATGGTAGTGAAATTCCCACTACCATCCTGACTCACCGTCACAATATCACTCACCAAGACCTCTTCATCAGTGTTGTTCGTTTGAAGAAGCTTTCTTCGGCTTACAGTCTCATAAATCGAGCGTGTTCGGCTCGACATTCTCATAAGCAAACGCCCATGTTTAAAGCCTAGTTGCTTGCTGCTACTAGGCTGCCATGTAGCCTTCTTCTTCCTCTTAGGAACCCATCCTTTAGTAAAAAGAGCCAATGAAACACTGTAAAGCTTTGTGTCATTTGTGAGAGGAACCGAGATGCCATTCCTTATGCTCCAAGCTGAAGAAGTTGATTGTAAGCCGTCCAAACAGGTCTGCTGATTAGTTAAAATAGCACTCAAAAAAGTTTGTACGTCGTCAGCTTCGACATTGGACAGAGTTGAACTAGTGGCATTCACGGTCTTAAAAGAGCTCAACAAGAAATCCATGTTGAGGTCAGCTAGAAACCGGCAATCCTCCAAAGCACGAATGGCGGACACCGATAACGATTGGCGGTACTTCCGTAAGTACTTGTCGACCAAGTTAACGAATTTTCTGGATTGCGACAGAGACTTACGAACAGAGAAACGCCCATAGTTGTACACATTGGTGGTTTGATTTGGTAACACGGATCTGCAATAAGAAGGGTCTGGCGTGGACTTGCAAACGGATCCGGGTGAGACCGGATCCGATGGGAGACTATCTGCAAAGGAAGGATATATGAACAAAGGAAGAAGAACAAGGTGACATATCATTAAAATAGAGCATATCAGCTTCGAAGCCATTGCTTGTAACAAAAGAAGATTATGCTAAGCTGATTTGGAAGATATGTATTGGAGCATTAGGTCTATATATAGAGAGTGAAGAAAAAGTATACAAAGTCGTATTTGTCTTTTACTTTTAGAGAATTGCAGAGGTAGACCATACATTTATTAATAAATTGGAGTCAAGTCAACTGCAAGTATTTGATTAAAAACGCGTCATTCATCTCGATGAATTGCAAATTATATAATATCCCACATGAACTGGGAAACCAACTAGCCGAGCTAGCTGTTCAGAAAATTTTTCAACATATATACGGCTTACCTACTACCAAAATTCATGAAATCTCCTAATTTTGCCTAATTTCCCATTGGAATCTCTTATAGGTAGCGCATATACAAGGTCGTGTGAAATGTTTATGGCTTGATAATTATCTTTTATATATTTTCTTTTAAAATTAAATATAATTAAAATATACAACTCCACCTAATTATTAACCTAACGGCACTTTGTAACACTTGTAGATGCAGATTCATAGGTTTTTCGCTGCCGAACCCTTTTGCTATGTATCCAAGCAAATTAAAACTTACTTTTTATTTGCTTTTTAATATTTTCTTTTATAAATATATTTTTTACATAATTTTTTAACATCAATTTTTATATATATAATTTAAATAATAAATATTATTTTTGATTTTTTTTATATTTTCATAATTTATATCATATATATATATAATTTAATTAAATCAACTTATGATGAATAATTTTCAAAGTATGGTATTATTTATGAGTTAAAAATCAAATATCATGATTTTAAAACTAACAGGCTTTAGATGTCGAGTCACCTATCACATTTTATTACCTAATAAATACTTCTTTGGTAATGAAAGAAAAATTGAAAATTAATTTCAGTTATTTGGTAAACTCATTGATAATTTTTTCCCGTATTATCCAAAATTTAAAGGCTTCACGTCCAAGTCCAACATAATTCACAACCAAAGATTCCAACTGGCCTAAGACGAAAGTGACATTCCCCCAATTTTTTCTTTTTAATTTAATACCGAAATTTTAAATTAATATATAATAAAATTATATTTTAATCACTCAAAAATAAAATAAATATTGTTTAATTCATTTAAAAATAATTAGATCATAAATTAATCAATTATAAAATTATATTTTAATCTTTCAAAAATTTATTATTCAATTTTGATATTATTAAAAAATTTCTGAAAATTTGCCCCATACCCATATTTTGGAAAAACTTTGTTGAACCCAAGAAAATTATATTGAGACTTGGGAATAGGGATGGCAAAACTCGAACCATCCAATAGATTCCGAAACGATTCGTTTCAAATGGAGCAGATTTTTTCTTTTAAAAAGTGGATGTGGGGATTGGCGTGGTGGATTTTTTTTTTCTTTTGGATAGCGAGTATAGAACGGTTATGGTAATTGCTTGTCCTACCCTAACTTGCACCACTATATAAAATTACAATTTTATCTTTGTATATATAAACTATTAAAATGGTAAAAATGTAAAAATGTAAAATATAAAAAATTCGATATATTTTATGTTTAATTATAATTTTAAAAAATTATGTTTAAATATTTATTTAATTTTAAAAAGATTGAAAATATTAAAAATAAGTAACAAAATTTAAATTGAAATGGAGTGAAGTGTACTGAGGATGGATGTATCCAACATCCATGGAGATAATAGTGGTTCTCTAGATTATACATTTATAATAGAACAGGACAGATGATAAAACAAATCGTACCAATTATAGAATGATGATGAATTTAACAATATTAATTCCCGCCTCACTCTATTATTATCCCTACTTCAAAAACTCTTACTATAGTTACAAGAGAGATATAAAACTATATATAAAGACAGATAAACGAGATAAAAGAGAGAACAAGCAGAAAAAAGAGATTTCTTAAAATAATAAATAATCAAAATGATTATATTTTCTAATCATTGATATTTTATGATTCACTAATCATGTATAAATTAATTATATAATATTAATACATCAAATATAATTTTTCGGTGAAAACTAGTGGCGGTGCCAGTGCTCGCACGGCTGGCTCCCTCTAAAATGAAAACTTTTTCATTTAAGTCTTTTATAATTTATAAAATTTTAAATTAATAATGATAAAATTATAATTTGGCCTCCAAAAATTATAAAATTTTGATTTGATCCTTTAAAAATTATAAAGATATAGACTATTAAAATAGTGAGATTACATTTTTACTATCATAAAAATATACAATTTAATTCCGTCCCTCCCAAATAATTTTCTTACTCCGCCACCGGTGAAAACTATGGTTGTTTTATTCTTTACTCATGGGATATATACTCTGCAATTTTTAGTATATTTGAAATTTAGTTTTTTATTTTTATATTTTAGAATTTAGTCTCTTTACTTATTAAATTTAAAATTTTAGGTCTAATTTATTAATATTATTTTGTTAAATTTTTTTAATTTTACATCTTGAAATTGCAAAAATACTTACTTGATAATATATAAAAATTAAGGTTTTAATAAATGTGAATTAAAAAAATAATTTTAACAATTTAAATTGTATTTTTAAATTTTAAAAAAATAATAATAACTTCTTGAAAATAAAATAATTAAATTTCAAATACACAAAAGGTAGGAAAATTTGAAGCATATTTTAACTTAATTTTTAATTTCGGTGCTTTGGCTTCTTTTTTTTTTCTTTTTTTTTTTTCTATTTCTTTTCTTACATTCTGATAATTCAACTCGAATGTGATATCTAGCTACTAGCTAGTCACAATGACGAGCTTGTTTAAAACAAGCTCCTGCCTCCTTAGTGACCATGTTTTATGAATGATTTAAAGTGTTTCATTGAGTTACAATTTAATTATAAAATTATTAAAAATAATTATTCATTTTATAAATGAATGAATAAATATTATTTTGAGAATATTAATCTCATTTTACATTTAAATAAATATAAAATAATAAACTCAAGAAAAAAAATAATTAAATTTGAATCCAAATCATTATATATAACTACAATTTCAAGTTATAATTAACTTTTATTATGTTCTATAAATTTGCTAATACAGGTTTTTGCACGCAAATCATGATTGTGACGTAATCTAATGTAAGTTAGAATGTGCTCACTTTCAGGTGAAGGTAATATCTAGCCAGTAATGCATGAAAAAGTCTACAAAGTACGTAGGACGTGACCCCAAAATCCTTTTTTTAATTTTTTGTCACCACACTTTTGCCCCAGCATGGGGTTAGGTTATTGACGGTGGATTTTGGATCGGATTTGCCAGCTATCACTTATTATTTTGACGCAAAAAAGGAAGGATATAACAGCCTAGTCAATACGCGCAAACATGCTTCTTCTTTGCATGTATTAAATCAGTGCTGATTGGCTCATGATAAATCACTATTCGGTTAATAAAATGGTTTAATTTTACCCAACATCCCCAAATTATAGTTTAAATTTTAAATTAGTTATGAATTTTAAAATGTTTCAATTTATTAATATCATATAGGTCATTTCGCTAGCCTAATTATTAATTTAGGTATTAATCACTAGCTCAAATTTGATACATAGTATGTAAATCAAATTTTAGACCCATATTGTTTACCTCATAAACTGAAGAAGGTATTGCTTTAGTAATATGGGAAAGTTGAATTTGACAAGGTTCTTCAATAGAAGGCATGTAAGCATTAATTTCATAAGTTTGATATTTTGCGTAAATCAAATCCGGTAAATTTAGAAAATAGTAAGTGTAATGGTAAATATATTCTACTATTTTTATAAAAAAAAATTATATTACGAAGTTGTTAACAAAAAAAATAATCACAAATCTCGAAAAAATTACACTAAAATATTTTAGATCCCAACTAACATAATATTGCAAAATACCTCGTTTGAAAGCCCTCGGAGTTGTGTGCGGAAACATGTGGTAGCTTGCTGGTGCTGAAACAGTTAATGAAGCTTCCCAATACTATATTTTTGGATTTAATCAATATTTCCACTTGTTTTAAAATAAAGTTAATTATAGGCTTGATGTATAATATGATACTTGAATTTAATATATATTTTTTAAAATTTGATATTTGTATTAAGTTTTTATCCAATATGATTTTGTATTTGACAAAAGTTATATACTTTAGTACTTGAAGATAATAATGTTAATTTATTAGTATTTAATTCAAGGTTTAAATTTGATTGGATGAAAATTCGAGATTAGCTAATAATATTAAATCGAAAGTAAATTGTATCCATCTTATTGTATTTGACAAATTAAATGTAAAATTAAACAAATTCGCATTTAATACTAAATTTATTCTATTAACAAAATCATGAAAAATTAGAGAAATAATATATAATAATAATATAGAAAATGTCAAGCTCCAGTAATTATAAACGTATTTCCACATATAAGACCCGAAAATATCTTAAGTTTCGAATAATTAAATAACAAATTAATAATTAATTATAGTTAAGAGGGAAGATGGATCAGTATTAATTCAAAAGTCAAAATCTTAATTCTTTAAAAAAGTCAAAATCTTAAATGTTTGAATTCAAACATTAATATTCTAATAATTGTAGGAAAAGTTCGAATGCTTAAACAGGTTAATGTCCTGCTCAGCAGTTCTGCATTCTTATAGTTACTTCTTTGATTGCTTAATCGTTTAATTAAATAGACACCTTTGTGCAACTTGGGGCTTAATCTAATAGCTTTATCAATTCATTGATTCGTTGTTTTTCAAACGTTTTGGATAAAATTCTTATTTACTTCGGCAAATCAACTCGATTTTTTTTATGAAATAAATCTAACTTTTAATTTTAAATCATTTTAGCTTTCAATTTTAACATTTTTTTTAATGTTATTGATGTGATAATCTCTAGTGATAACATGGATAATTTTTTTTAAAAAAATTATAATTTTTTTTAAATTTGTCTAATTTTTAAATGTTTTTCTTAAATTTTTATAAATTATGCGTAAATTACCATGCAAGTGATCATACCAATACTATTAAAGTTTCAACAGTTGAATAAATATTTTCATCCAAAAAAAAATCAATTTAACTAAATTTTAAGATTGAAGACTAAAATATCTAAAAAAATAGAATAAATATCAAAATCACAAAATAAATAAACTTAGAAATTAAATTTATCATTATAACTAAATAAATCATTTGTTTGTTATATCTATATGGTATATGGCTTAATATTCAATATACTTGTAGATATAATTCTAATTTAATGAATTAGATGATAACACAATTTTTAAAACTAAATTTTCTTTTAACTTCATTTTAATTAATAGGTTTCACATTATTAATATAAGATATTACTATTAGATAATTTCTAATAACTCTTAGCGAAGCTTGTATGCTTCATAAATATGATTGGAAAGAATGGCATATTTTTTATTGTAGTCTAAAAAAGAAATAAGCTAAGCCTTAGTATTTAAATTTGGTAATTTTTTAATTTTAGTCTCAATGATGATATGGTATTTTGAGATAATTTAATTAACTAAAGAACATGACAAATAACAAATCAGGAAAATAATCGATTAACAATCAAAAAGCAGGACAGTGCTCAGGAAAAAATCCACGTAAATTTCATCTTCATTATCAATCTAAATTACACAATTTTTCACATAGTATCTTAATCTATGGAAATCCCTAAATTATGCTAATATATCTTCCGAGAGTAAGAGCAACTGACTCTAGCTTTATTAATTGAAATTTCTTTCTAATTAAAACCCTTATTGTCGCATTAACTCGATATATGGATCCCACTATTAGATTTGACTCTAATCCAACGGATTTATGTCATCCTATTTTAAAGATTGCATGTAACTCCACTCAATTATGCTAGATCTACTCTTAAACAATGTCTATTCCTCCTCTAACCACAAGAAACAAGAAGACCTATAGTAAATGTCAAAGAAATCAAAAGGAGATATTCAATCTTGATGGAAATCTGCTTCAAAGTTAACTTCAATGGTGTTTTTCGAGTTTTTTTTCTTCATATTCTCTGACGGTTTACTCACGTCTTCTTATATTTGGTATATATATGTCTTAAAATGCCTGAAAAACCTAAAAATTGCGTTTTTACGCATTTCTGGAGTACAGTTTGTGATTTCCACATAGTCTGGCACATGGCCGTGTGGCAGCCTGTATGGGAGGGTCCAGCCTGTGTGGCCCCTGTATCTTGCTCCGATTTTTTTATTTTCACTCGTTTTTTGCTCTTTTTGCTCCCAAATGTTTTTCTAATTATAGAAACATGAATTTAAAGGATTAGAAGCATAAAATGCACCATTTTACTTCAAATAATCATCCAAAAACGCATTAAGAATGAGGCTAAAACATGTTACTTTTGGTATTCATCAAATATCCCCTCACTTAAGCGTTTTCTTGTCCTCAAGCAAAATCCTCAACCCACATTCAAGTTAACTTTTCTCAATTTTTCATTTCTATATTTTTCATTTTCATCAATAATGTTTCAAGGTAATTCACAAACAATCATGCATTGGAAATTCAATCAAAAGGATACTAAAGATTTAAGTAGTCCAAGCCAAAATTTTAAGCACCAAAAATAGAGGTGTCTCCCCTTATCTAAATAATTACATTTAATTAAAAATTAATAAGAATTGATATCCTCACTAAAGTTCACTCAAAGCATTTAAAGTGTTTAAGGTTCAAATATTAGACACTCAACAGTTGAACGAGAAATGCTATTACCATAAGCTTGCTTGAAAATCAAATCTCCACCACTATAAAATGAGATGACACACCAACCAAGAGGTCTTTAAAATGTTGTAATGGGGCTTAGGTTAAGGGTATGGACAAGGCCAGAAAAGTTGGTTATAATTGAGATCAAGTTGATAAGTTACCAAACTAGAAAAAATAATCAGTTGCTGAATTAAAAGAAACTTCATCAACAAGAATACTCACAAATGGAAATGAGCTTTTCAACAGAATATGAAACTAATTTTTCAAGCTCAATCAATTTTTTTTTATGTTCTTTAATATATAAATTTGAATTTTTTTAAACAAGAATAAAATTTAGCAATACAAATGATGAAATATAGTTAGACAACTAACCAAATCAAATCTCAACAAAAATGTAGTCAATAAAAAGGATACATTTACAACATAGATTTGGGTTAAGGGTTAACATTAACGGGTTACTAAAAATACATGTTAGGATTAATGGGGTTTACTAGGGGTTAACACAACAATTTAGGTGGTTAAAGGTTAAATGGGGTAAATCCTAAGTACATCAATTATCGTAGTATATCAAATCAATAATGAGGTCTCGACATATATAATCGAAGCAAGCTAGAATAACAAATCAAATTGATATACTCTCAATCAAAAATAAAATAAGCATGACTAATTATATGCTTTAAAGGCTCAAAGCTTACAAAAATTATGGTTTTTATGTCAAACTTGCAAATTTAAAATTTCAAGATAAAACTTTGATTTAGGGAGACAACCTAAAATATTTATTTATGAAAAACAACTTATCATGCTTGAATCTCTCGTGTCTTAATTATAAATCAACCAATACATAAAAATCCAAAAATTAATCCAAAACAACATCAATAAAAATTCCACATAAAAAAATTCACTCTAATGGAGGGTATAAGAAAATTACTTAAACACAACAAATAATTCAGGGATTTTATCACAAATATACAAACAACCTCTCCACACTTAAGGCGTACATTGTCCTTAATGTATAAACAAATATAATCACAGAAGAAGCATAATATCATAAGAGAGGGAGAGAACTGAAACTGCCCTGAATTTGGATAAAATCGCCAGAATAGTGAAATAATAAAAATAACCATCAAAATTATAAAAATAATAGCAAGGTTCAAAATAAAAAAAATAAGTCTCACAAATCAAAATAAAACAACTAAAAAAAAGTACAATCGAAAATAGTATAAATAAAGCAAATAAAACGAAACAGATCAGTAATCGTTGTCGTGAGAAGTGTCATGATCATGAGGCGCATGATCAGCATGAAAGGTATGGAGATGCTGACAAATCTGATGGAAATATGCCTCAATGCTATCGAATAGATCAAAGCATCGCTGCTCAAAATGGTCAAACCGCTTAGAGAGGTTATTAAGGTGTAACAGTGGGAGCAGCGATAGGGTGACTCAGAGGCAGAGGGGAATGAGGCGGGTCCGCATGACGAGGAAGATCATCATCTGGAAACTCCTCGTTCCTAAGGATTGGAATGAGATAGTATATATCGACGGGGACCCACTCTATGTTGCCGCTCAATCATCCTCATGTGACTCATAATCAATAATCCTGCAGGATCATCTATCCAACCAGCGTAAAGGAGGATATCTACTTTGGAGTATCAATGAGGCCAAAATACTTCACTAGGTGAGTCACATAAGGGCCCAAACAGATAGGACCATTCCTACTGCGGTCAGTCTGATGGCAACAAGCGAGGGCGATGAAGTATGCAAGATTGATGGGCATCGTTACGTCATACACCAAAGAAAATAAGCATCAGTCGTGCTCACAACCCCAGTACTCTTCCTATGTCTCGTCAATGTATGTGCAAGAAGAGCGTGGATGTAACGAAAGGCAGGAGGCAAGTATGTGGCGTCGACTGGCTCAGGTTATAAGGTGTCGTCATCTCTGCTATATCGGGCTAAAAAAGACTCACTGAGGTAGATACCAATGGCCACTCCAAAAACCTGAGACACTCAGATAACGCGTCGTACCACCCAATCAGAATGAGACAGTGCGTGGCTCATCTTGTCTTGACGTCGCGTGCTGGAGGAATAATGTCGAGTAGAACTCTAATGTAAGCTCTAAGTAGGTGGGTTCGACGATAGAGAAAAGTCTATCCTATGGAGCTGTCTTGATCAGTGCACGCACTCCATCGACCAAATGTATCTCTTATAAGGTCGCCTAATCGATACAACAACCTAATCCCAAGGTTTTCTATCATAACTACTGATACATGTCCTCTTGAGGTCCTAGAGGGAACTAGAGACTTGGGTGTCTCGCGACTAGAGGAGAAACCGGGACGAGGTGGCCTTTGGTGTCTTTCGCTTTTTAGAAGCGAGGACAACAACCTTAGATTTACCTCAAGTATTCGTCATGATTTACCTGAAATAAAATATAAACTCAAATATCAGATAACCAAGAAAAAGTAGTATCACCAATAATTAATTGAGAAAATAGATAAATTAGCATAATAAATAACACCAATCAACATGTAATTTATCTCAAAATGAACACCAAATCACATAATTAAAACTAACAGCCATGCCTAAAACAAAAACCAAAACTAATACTAAAGTAAATAAATAAAATAATAAAAAAATTAAATAATAAAATAACTAACTATATAATTCTAACATGATTGCTAAACTAAATAAATAAACAACTAACATTGATGATAGTAATAGGTATGACAATAATAATACTAAATAATAATAAAACTAAATATAATAAAAAAAAGAGAAAGGTAATGAGCCAAACGGTGGGGTTTTGGGTAGTTGTCGGCGGCAGTTAAGGATGGCAATGGAAGGCTATCAACGATGGTGTAGTTGCGGTTGATGGAGGCAGAAATAAATGGGGATGGGGGAATCGATGGGTAAAAAGGTTGATGCTGGTGCTGCGCTGGTGAAGAAGGACTAAATTGGGAGTGAGGATGGTCAAGGAAGTACTATTCATGTGTGGGTGGTGTAAAAAATAAAAGATCGGGGGAGAAGGGGATAGGAGAGAGAGCTGGTGAATGGTGGTGGAAGATCGAAGAAAGGATCGGTGAAGGGGAAGGGGAGTTGGGTCAATGGACACTAGGGAACAACGTGAAAAATGGGTAAATGGAAGGCTGACCGGCTGCGTTATAGGCAGATTGGCAGTGTGGGGGCTTGGTAGAAGCAGATTAGTGGAAAAAAGAGACTGAACGATGATTAGGGTGTTGGTTTGGGGATAACAGCGCGAATAGGGAAAAAAGATAAAAAAAATTAGGGTTTTGAGTTAAAAGGGGGGACACGGTCATGTAAAGGCACATGTTGGGCTACATAGTCGTGTCACAAGACTATGTGGGAATGTGTCATCAGGCCGTGTGGTTACTTTTAGCCCGTGTAATATTTTGAAAAGCTTTACAAAGAATAGGCCCTAGCCACACGAC
This sequence comes from Gossypium longicalyx, assembly GCA_025698465.1. Lineage (NCBI taxonomy): Eukaryota > Viridiplantae > Streptophyta > Magnoliopsida > Malvales > Malvaceae > Gossypium > Gossypium longicalyx. The sequence goes on from CM047006.1 coordinate 21,047,312, forward strand.
CTAAGACACGCCCGTGTGTCTAGGTTGTGTGTGGCATAGGGCCGTGTACGACGATCCTTCGTTTCATACACGTTGGTGTATCTCACATGACCATGTCTCTAGCCCGCATGGGGCAAAATAAAATTGAAAAAATTAGCTCCAGTATCCATATAGCCTAAGATACGCTCGTTTTTCCAAGCCGTGTATCCCACATAGCCATATCTTCAAGCCGTGTGGACCACTCTAGGCCGTGTGGCCCTTTTTTTAAATTTTTTTAAAGTAATAAATATAAAAATGAATGTAACTTTTTTTCTTTCTTTTTTTTCCTCAAATTAAAAAATATATAATGAATAAAAGTTTTTTTTAAGCAAGTAAAATAAATAAATAATACTAAAACACTCGGGTTGCCTCTCGATAAGTGCTTATTTAAAGTCTAAGCTCGACTTCCCTTTTTAAGCACGTGATTAAGGTGGATCTTGGAGTCGAAGCTCCTCTCTCTCGTTATCAGATTTACCACTAAAAGAAGGTTTGAGACCAATATTATTTTGATACCAGTACTATTTACCTTGAACGTGCTGAATTTAGAATGTGTTACATCAATTGTACCGTATGGAAAAATGGTTTTTACCACAAATGGTTTGGACCCTATTGACTTAAATTCCGGATGAAAATTTTGTGGATCTGATTTGTCTAATAGTACTTTGTCCCCAACATTGAATTGGTTCATTCTTTTTACATGCACATCATGGTGTTGCTTTGTTATTTCCTTTTGCTTTCTCGGTTTCTCATCAAACTTTGTTCACAATTAATCTAGTGTGTCAAGTTGCACCATTCGCTCTTCACTTATCCCTCGAGTTTTATCACTTTAAATAAAATATGGCTTCAACACGTTTTCATGAGGGATTTCCTACAAAGAATGTTGAGCCCATGATTACTAACATTAATAGAACAATTAGTATCATCTCGCTCACTAGGGACTCTCACAAAATCACGTGCTTGAAGTGTAATCTTTTCATCACTTACATGAAGCACAAGTTCACCATTACCCACATCAATAACAGTTCTACAAGTGGCTAAAAAGGGTCAACCTAAAATCATATGTACATTAATATCTTTATCCGTGTCCAATATAACAAAATTAACAGGGAATATAAATTTATCGACTTTCACAAGTACATCCTTAATAATACCCCTAGGATATCTAATTGATCTATCCACTAATTAAATACTCATCCTAGTGGGTTTGGGTTCCCAAAGACCAAATTGTTTAAACATCTTATAATGCATAACATTTATACTAACTCCGAAATCAGCCAAAGCGCTTTCAACATTTAAACTACCAATGAGATAATGAATAGTAAAACTCCCTGGATCTTTAAGTTTGCTAGGTAGTTTGTTTTGGAGAATGGCCGGCCAAACTGCATTGAGCTCCATAGTTGAAAAGTTGTCTAACTTCCTTTTATTTGTTAACAGCTTTTTTAAAATTTTTTACGTACTTTGGCATTTGCGAAAGGGCTTCAACAAAAGGTAAGTTAATATGTATTTTTTTTAAAAAGTTTAAGAAATTTATGATATTATTCGTTTATGCGCTCTCTCTTCAATGCTACCGGATATGAAATTCGTGGTTTGTATTCTCTAACCAAGGAGGCCAAGAAGAATGAGAAGAAGCCAATAAAGTGCTTCTTGTGTTGTGGTTCACATAGGATGCGAGAATGTCCAATACAATCTAAGATATTTCTCGACCAATAAAGAGAACAAAGTAGAACCTAATGAGGAAAGGCTATATCAGCTTGGATCAATGATACTCAATTCTACTAAAGCAACAATGGAGCACAAGCAAAAAGGGTTAATGTTAGTGAACATTAACACCATAGGCTGGAGAAGGAGTGTTTTTGTTAGTATAGGGGAATTTGACCTATTCATTTTGGAAAAATTTGTGGGTAAGCTTGATCTCTCGGCTTTCAAATCGATCAATACAGTGAATTCCAAAAAGGTCCCAACTGTGGAAGTACCATAATGAGTTGAGTTGCAAATTGGCAAGTGGAAGGGCAAGAAAGATTTCAAGGTAATTTATCTAGATGATTACAACTTCATGTTTGGCCTAAACTTCCTTGAACAAATTCATGTTGTCTTGGTTCCTTCTGTCGATTGTATTTATATCTTGGATAATCGACAACAATATTGTGTTGTGAGGATGACCTTAGATATGAAAGTTTGAACCAAGGTATTGTTGGCAATCCAGCTAACCGAGGATGTTTCGTATGGAGGGAATACTGACTCGATAAATCAGAGTGCTATTGAGACCCTATTGAAAATACAAGGGGCAAGGAAAACCGATATGAAGCATGTTGAATCATCAATGGAGCTACCACCTTTGAGAGAGATGGGTTGTGCATCAGAATTTGGGGGTAAATTAGTGATGCAAACTGGGCAGGTGAAGCAAGTAAGTGCAATGAGTGGGGTACATCTCAAACAATTATCTAGTGTTTCTCATTGTAACTTACAATTGGCTTTGCAAAGACATAAGGACCCTTTTAGAGTTCCGAAGTCGGTAAACCGAGGGACTTACAAACTAGAGTTAGTGGGGAGTACACGAGGTTAACGCGGTGTTCAATGTAGACATACTAAAACCTATGTGTGTGGTTCAAGGGGATCTCGATCGAGGCAAGCCACAAGTGGACGAGTAAGAGAAGCAAGCTCTTGCGAACAAGATGTACCAAAGACAAGTGACACGGATCTACTTAGGCGATTGTAACACCCCTCACCCGGTTTAATCGTCAGACTTGATTTATAGGATGTTACAACAGTTAACAAAATAGATGCATGCAAATCTTAATTCAAAAATTTCTAATAAACATGTAATTATTACATATATCATGCACCACAAACAAAAATGAGTTTAAATCGAGCTTATGAAAGCTCTAAAAATTGACTCTAGAAAGTACATGGATCAAATTGCAACATTTTCAAAAGATTAAGGTATTCATGCAAAATAAGGGTCACACGGCCGTGTGCCCAGACTGTGTAACTTATTGAGGCCGTGTGTATTAGATACCAAAATTTCATCCATTTCATTTTTCGTTTCACTTTCTATTTTCGCTGAGGGAATAAAGAACATTGAACTTGGATATACAGAACTAATTTAATTCCACAAACTGTAGAGTTTATTTGTTTATACAAGCTTTATTCGATGCTACTCACTCAAACTATCAAGAATCCGTAATATGTGCCAGATCTTAGACATCGGTAATGAATAATTCGATTTTCTCACACAAGCTATGATATTTGAATTTGCTAACACAAGCTGTAGGTTAGGCTTATTTTGCAACTTTATTTGATGCTATTCACTCGAACTGTTAGGAATCCACAACACATGCTGGATCTTAGCTACCGATAAAGAAATCTCTAACTAATGCGCGATTACTTTTTGAACCTTAGTGATATTCCATTAAGATTCCAATCGTTTACTAAATTAATTTAGGCACCGTTATAGTTTTTGTGTCATTTCAATCTTGTAACTGTATACATACTTTTCATATATCGAATTACAATCCATATACATTTTAAACCTTATAACATCATCACATACATACTATTCAATCACATAGCTAATCACATCCATTCAATAGCATATACCTATTCATATTTATCATTTAATTCATATTTTACGATTGAGTCCATTTGATGCCAAAACATTGCAACCCTGATAATACAAATAGCAAATTACACAATATAACACAAGCATATTATGAATTAATAGAATAAGTCTCATTTTAACTTACTTGGAAAAATGACAAGCAAATAAGGTGTTAGGGACTAATCTGTAATTTCTCCTTTTTCTAGATTATCTTTCGATTGACTCAAATCTCAATATATAATTATTCATTTTAATTTATCAATTCTAAACATATTTTAAAAGCCTATTATAAAAATATATCAATTCAATATCATTTTACAAATTTCTCTAAAGTTTCACATTTTATTCAATTTAGTCCCTAAAACCAAAACAAGTATATCTTTCACATTTAAGCTCCATTTCATGATAATTTTTCAAATACATCCTTCTATAGCCCTTTATTATCAATAATTACAAGATTTCAACATTAATTTTGAAATATTCACACTTTAGTCCCTATACTTAAAATTAACAAATTTCACTTTACAAACTAGTCCTTTTTCATATTTAAGTTTTAAATCTAACCAAATAGCATCAAAAAATTCTAAAAATAATCAATGACAACTTTTAGAAACTTTAATAGTTTCAAGAATTGACACATGGGTTAGCTAGATCAAGCTCTCAAGGCCTCAAAAACATAAAATTTACAAGAAAATGGACTTGAATTACCTAACCAATTGAAGAGGAAAAGCTTGAAACCCTTAGGCTGGAGCTTTGGTTTCCTTAGCTACGGTGTTCGATGCTTGACAAAGAAGATGAGAATTTTTTTTCTCTTTCTTTCCATGTTTCTTATTATTTAACTAATTCATTTACTTTAATTAAAGAAATTTTGTAATATTAATAAAATAAACATATACTACTCGATAGTGAGACTAGTCAGGAAAGACCTAAAGTGTCAAGAAAGTTCTGAGGCGAATCAAGCTAGTGCCATTTCGAAGATGCAACAAGGGCGTTGCAAAAATTAGTGGGAGAGAATGTCACTGGCTGCGGTTCAAAGCCCGATGAACATCAACAAGGTGAGTTGAACATATAATCAAACCATATGGTATCTTAAACATATATCAATCTAATTTATTTTAAAAACAACATTTTTATACCATGCTCATGCTAAATTCAACATTTATCTATTTGAACATTAATCTCATATCATTCATTTCAAATTTTCTTTTTACATTAACCACTTAGCCCGATGAACTCTACTAAACGGACTCGGATACTCAGGTAACTACACCACACCAAGTTGCTCATCTGAGCTGATACTACACCACATCAAGGCACCAAAGTGCAAAGCGCATAGTCATCATTTGCATATTCACATGCTAATACATCTTTCCACCACACCAAGGTCTCCGTGGAAACATATAATACCCGATAATCCGCAACAAATGTTGGATCTCAATTTAACCTATGACCACCTTTTACAAACACATATCCTGTACAAGCGCGCATAAAACCCTATTGAAATTTCAATCATAATCTAACATTTACTAAGTTCACTCGGGCATATTTAACACATATATACATTTCTTTATAATTTAGTCCAACTCTCACATTTATATCAATTTACGACAAATCAACCCACAATCAAACACACATACACAATTCAAATAAAAAATAAGTTAAACACATTTACACCATATAAACTTACTTGGTAAAAAAGAACCTCCAGGGACTAATCGATAATTTTGGCTTTTCCTCGATTATCTCTGGTTTGATTCAATTCTTAGTCTAAACAATTATTTCAGACAATTCATCAATACTAAATATTTTTATATCATTCCAGGATATGCATGAACCAATTTAATTCCATTTTTCAAATGCCCCTTAATTTTACATTTTATTCAATTTAGTCCCTAAAATTGAAATAATACTATCTTTCAAATTTGAGCTTCGGTTTTAAAAATGATCTAAATCACATCCATTATAGACCCTCTACTATCTATTATTATTGAATTTTCACGTCAATTTCATATTTTATTAGTCCTTTTGTACAAAACTAGCAATTTAAACATTACAATCTAGTATCTTGTCACATCTAAGCTTAAAATCTATCAACTTAACACCAATTTCTTCAAGAAACACACAATATAAACTTTAAAAAACTTTAAAATTTTTACAAATTGGTACATGAGCTAGCTAAATCAAGCTTATAATAGCCCATTTTTCAGTAGTGTTAGAAACAATGATTTTGGGACCATAACTTCTGTTAGTCCATAAATATTAATTATCTAATACTTACGAGGTCATTAGTGTCGTATTAAATTATGGTTAAGAAATTTTATTGTTTAGATAGTAAATTAAGTAAAAGGATTAAATTGTAAAATAGGTAAAAGTTAATCGCTATAGATTTAAAATAGTAAAGGGACCAAAATGGTAATTAAACCATGGTAAAAAATTCCAAGCGGTGATGGACATGATTACTCCAATTGCTTTTGGGATATTTGCTTATTAAGTCCTAGTTAGTTTAGGGTTAAATTAAAATTAAGAGTTTTGCCAAAAAAATTAAAATAATTGAAAGACTAATTGTGAAATTAAACCCTCCTTAAATGGTAATTATACCATTTGTTAAAATAGTAGACAATTTAGGTAAGTTGAAGTTGAAATTTCATTAGGAATTAAAATTATAATTTAGTAAATTGATAAATCAATTAAGTAAAATTAAAAAAATAACAAAATTTGAAAGGCATCATCATATTTATTTCTTTCATCTAAAAGCTGAAACTCCATTTCCAAGGGGAGATAAGCTTTGGTCACTTAGGGTTCCTTAATTAGGTAGGTAAATCTTGTCTGTTTCTAGTAATTTTTATGTTTTTAAGCTCGTACTAGCTTAATCTAGCTAACCCCATGACTAATTTGTAAAATTTTTGAATGTTAGGGATTATGAAATTGATGAGTTTGGTATATTTTATGGTAGATTAGCTTGGTTGTTAGATAGGATTATTTTGTAAATGAGTTTTTGATGATTTTAGTGTTTAAGGACTAAAATGTGAAAATAATAAAATTACTTGTACTTGATGTGAAATAACTACAAATATAGGCTGTAATGAAGTCCTAGATTGCTCTGCTAAGCTTGGGTTTGATTGAAAATGGTTAAATTGCATGTTTTGGCTTAGGGACTAAATTGCATAAAAGTGAAATGTTGGGGTAATTTTGTAAAAATGTCTAAAAGGACTTCATTGCATAAAATAGGTTAAATTTGATGTTGGAATTAGTTAATTGAATGAAATTATTATTTTGGATCAAGAACAAGTTGAGAATAGAGGAAAAGAGAAAGTTACGGAATAGTCCCTGCACTTTTGTTATTGTTGCAGTTTAGTTTGGTAAGTTCGTTCAGTTTAATTTTGATACAATTTAAATGTGTGTCATATGGATTTAATTGTTGAGTGTTGAATAATGTATTAATGCTCGCAATTGAATACTGATGAAATATCCTAAGCCGGATAAACGTAGGATAGAGTACGATTGGCATGCCAATAGGTTATTCTGCGCATAGTACGAGATTGGTATGAGATGTGATGATGATTTCTGTTATTCTTCTGTTCACTAAATATACTGAGGTCCTGTATCTGTTGCAGACTATCGTGTTATATTACAATGTTTTTCTAGTGTGTTACAAGGGAGGATGTTAGCCTATGGGCTAAACACTTAGTGCCGAGGTGTGTTATCAGTTGGATTGGCTCGTATGGGTGTTTGGTGTGTTCCGGATGGTTAACCGTGTACTCATATCTGTATACCATTCATTGGGCAATGTTTTATTGATCATTGAATGCTATTGAAATGTGGAAATTGATTTGCATATTTGTTTGAGTATTACTCACCTACTGTGAACTATGACTGACAGGAACTCTGTTTACTGATCTTGTTAATTGAATTATTAGGTTTAATTCGGTAAGCTTTACTATTTAAACGACGAATTTACTAAGATTCATGAAAGCTTACTCATGTCATTTGTTTGTTCTTTGTAGATTACATTTGTGGAAATCAGGAGATTGAATCAAGTTGAAGAATCACAGTATTCGAGGATCTTTTGGTAGATTTTGAATTACTTTTGGCTTATATGGCATGTAATAGGAGCATTTGATTATGTTCGTAAGGTTCCTAAATACTTGTAATGTGTGTATGTGTGCATTTGATGTTATGATATGAGTAACTAAATGTGGTATGCATTGTTTAATTCTAAGCTTAAGCATAAGTGGACAAGCATGAAATTGTAAGTCTGACATGAATTAGATATGGTATGTTTGGACTGAAGTAATTTGTTTTATGTGTGTGATATGGTCCCTGTTTCTAAAATTTTCATTTTTGTCCCAAGTCTTTTTATTTGTTTCGAATTAATTCCTGATCATTCCTAATATATTTTAAGGCCTCATAGGCTCGATTTAAGACCCATAAATGTATGTCCTACTTCAATTTGAATTATTTATAAATTTGTTAATTAATTTGGTAAACCTGATGCTATTTATTACTGGTTGTTCTGAATTGTACAGTAATCTCCGTAACCCTAATCCGGCGATGGATATGGGTTTGGGCGTTACAAAGCTCTCATTACCTCAAAAACATAAAAATTACAAGAAAATGATTTAATTGAACTTACAAATTAGGGGCTAAATGTTTGAAGCTTCCTTAAGGGTTTTCTTTGTTCTTTGTTTAGTGGAGAAGAAGATGAATAAAAAAAATGGCTTTTTCTCTCTTTAATTTTAACTTTTATACTTTTGATTAAATTTAATTAATCAAAATTAATTAATTAAAATTTAACTAACCAAACCTTAATCTTAATTAGCCAAAGTCAGTGGATTATAACATCATCCATTACCATTTGATGAAACAAAATGGTCTATTCATCATTTTGAACCTTTAACTATTTAATAATCTATAGTGATTGAACTTTTACAATTTAGTCTCTATACTTTAATTAAACAATTAATAGACAAAATTAAATGACTAAACTTTAATATTATTTTATACCAACTCTGTAAATATTAAATATTTACAGATCCAATTTACGAAAATAAAATTTTAAAACCATCGTTTTTGGCTCTATTGAAAATCGGATTGTTACAACTAATTTTTAGCCACATTAATAATGTCAAGTATTTTAAGAGGGGCAATTATGGTATTTTAAAAAGACATTAAGAATAATATTTTTAAAAAATTAAGAAAAAGAAAATTTTACATTAGGTGTTTGCTTTATTATTTTTTAATGTAAACTTATCTAATTTTTAAACTTTATTAATTAATTATATATATGCATTTTTTTTTGCTGTGTTCATGTTATTTTTTTGAAGTTTTACACATTACTAATTAATTTTATGTATATTTTGATGCAATCATAAATCCGGTATTATATTCATGTTATTTGTTTTAATTATTTTCAGTTGTTGATTCATAATTAGAATAACTTTGCCATGTCTATGCTTTTCTTAATATATATAATTTTCACACCTTAAAAATAGGGGTGAATTTGAAGGGGTAGGCACGGCGTTGCCTCCCCTCAAATGGAAAATTGATATTTAAATTCCCTATAAAATAATAAAGTTAAAAAATTAATTTATGATAAAATTACATTTTAATCTGTAAAAATAAAAAAAATTTATATTTAATCATTTAAAATAATAAACAATAAATTAATACATTATATTTAATCCTTTTAAAAAAATTTACTCAATTTTAACTCCTAAAAGAATTTATAGATTCGCTACTGCTCAAAAATTAAATGTATATATATTTTGCCACATTCTGCATGTGTGTCACACTTATATTACTTTCATTTTGTAAAATATTTTGTAAAATTTGTCATAATTATTCAATTTATTGTATATATTTAATTTGTAGAAAAAAACATAGATTCTTATTATATTCACATTATATAGATTTTAGCACATTATGTTTTTCATGTACATATATATATATTTATGACACCATGAACATATGTTCTGATTATTTTACATTCTTTTATTAACTCTTAAGTTATGTCATATTTCCTATAATATTTCAAGAAATTTTAATTTTAATTTTAAATTCATATACTTAAAAAAATACATAATAATAATTATGTATATATATTATTCAATTCAATTCATAAAATAATAGAGATAATATATACGGAACTCACATCCTCCAAATTATTGTAATATTAATAATATAAATTCAACTAAAACTGAATTCATGTAATTTATTATATATTAATATAAAACTTTTTTTTTCGGGGAAGAAAGCCAGGATGTATTGTAGAATAATTAAAAGATGAACCTTAATTACTTGACAAAAGTTTCCACTTCTTCAAGTGCAACTTATTCATTATCGTACGTGTGGACAATTATTCACATATAATGTTTTAGTTTAAGGGATTCTCTTTACATTAAAAAAGAAAAAGAAAAGGGTTTTAGTTCGCAATCTACTCGTGTATTGTTGAGGAAAGATTTTATGAAACGGTTTTACTAAATCAAAATTCCTTTTTTACCGTAAAATTGTTTATATTGTGATCTTATTTGTAAAGATTTATTGTAAGATATTGAAATGGTCCGCACTGACTATTAGTGTTAAACTCAATTAAACCCGTTATGACACATTACCAAATATATATATATGTTTAAGGTCTGTAAAAATGTAAGATATACAAACACCTGTATTTGTATGTATATATATGTGTGTATAAACTCAGTCCTCCACTCTCTGCTCTCTACTTCTCTTCCATTTTTCAACTTCGAAAACTAGCATGTACGATCTAAGTGGAAGATCTAATAAGATCATACTTGTTCTTCTACTTGTTTTGGTCCTCATTTCTTTGATAGTTCCTTTGGAAAAGAGCCCTGAAACTAGTGAAACCCACCATTTTCATGTCAATAATAATCTCCAAATTGCATACACAGCATGTGAAGGCACTTTATATCCCGACCTTTGTGTCGCCACTGTCTCCATTCTCCCAAATCTTGCTTCTAGATCACTCCCCAACCTTATCTCAGCAATTTTAAACCAAACCATGGACGAGGTGAGACTCTCTTGTGCCAACTGCACTGAGATTGAAAAGGGTCTCAAGAGTAACACCACCTTAGAATGGGCCGCCATAAATGATTGCATCGAGCTTTGTAACCATACCCTAGCCGAGCTGAGGGTAGCCCTCGCCGAGCTTAACCCGAAGAGGGTACGGCTCTCTAGGAACTACCATAAGATAAAGACGTTTCTAAGCGCGGCAATGACGAACCAGTATACATGTCTCGATGGGTTCCATGGTAGCAAAGGAAAAACTAAATACGTAATCAAAGCAGCTCTACATAACATATCTCATCATATCAGCAACTCTTTAGCGATGCTCAACAAAGTCCCTGGTGTCAACGAGTCGAAACCCGTTGAGGTTTTTCCTGAATACGGTCGCCGGAGAAGATATTTCCCGGCGTGGTTATCGCTTAAAGATCGGAAACTTCTACAAGCTCCAGTTGACGCAACTGAGTTCGACCTTATAGTTGCCCAAGACGGTAGTGGAAACTTCACTACCATAGGCGACGCTGTTGCGGCAGCTCCGATACACAGCTACGAAAGGTTAATTAAATTTCTTAACAAATTCATAATTGATTGAGGGAGTAATCATGAGCTTAAATTGTTGAATGTTTTTGTTGAAATTGATTATAGGTTTGTGATATATATAAAAGCTGGTGCTTATCTAGAAAATATAGAGGTGGAAATGGAGAAAACAATGGTGATGTTTGTGGGAGATGGCATAGGGAAGACAGTGGTGAAGGCAAACAGAAATGTGGCCGATGGCCATACCACTTTCCGCTCTGCAACAGTCGGTGAGTTTCTAACTTTGAAAACTTCAAATTTAGTACTACAATTTTGTGTTTTTGTTAGGGTTAATATACTATAGGGCTTTACTGTTTATTTTAGTACTGAAGTTGTTAATTTACTCTAAGAATCTTGAAATCCCACGATGGAGTTGTAAATTGAGTTAATTTGTTAGGTCAATTTCATAATTTGCTAATTAGTTGAATTATTATTTTTTTATTATTGCAATTCAAAACAAATATTATTACAAAAATATCTCCTTTTGTTTTTTCATTTGAAAGTATGGAATCAAAATGTACTTTGGGACTATAATAATAATACTGGGTTTTCACATCATTGTTTGGATGGGGTCCTTCAGCGGTGATGGGCGACGGATTCATAGCCAAGGGGATAACCTTCGAGAACTCAGCAGGGCCAAGCAAGAACCAAGCCGTGGCATTAAGGAGTGGATCAGACCTCTCCGCCTTCTACAAATGCAGCTTCGTAGCGTACCAAGACACTCTCTACGTCCACTCCCTCAGGCAATTCTACCGAGAATGCGACATATACGGCACCGTCGACTTCATCTTCGGCAACGCAGCTGCCGTTTTCCAAGCCTGCAGTTTATACGCTCGTAAACCAAACCCAGACCAAGAGAACGTTTTCACAGCTCAAGGAAGAGCAGACCCGAACCAGAACACTGGGATTTCAATTTTGAACTGTAAAATCCGTGCCGATTCTGATTTAATCCCCGTAATATCATCGTTCAAGACATATTTGGGGCGTCCCTGGAAAGAGTATTCGAGGACGGTTATTATGCGGTCGTATATAGATGATTTGGTGGATCCTGCAGGATGGCTGGAATGGAGTGGGAATTTTGCTTTGAATACACTTTATTATGGGGAGTTTTTGAATAGAGGACCAGGGTCGGATACGAGTCGTAGAGTTACATGGCCTGGGTATAGAGTCATTACAAGCTTCGCAGATGCAAATCAGTTCACTGTTGGGGCATTTATACAAGGAAATCAGTGGTTGAATTCTACTGATATTCCATTCAATCTCGGCTTGAGGTGAAACCTGAAATTTAAATGGCGTTTACGGTTTAGCCCTTTTTTCTTTTTTGTAAATATTTTGATCAATTGCCATCACATGCATGTCAAATTGCTTATTTTCTACCATAACTAATAATAGGAAAACTCTATTTTAAAGTATTTGTTTATATTTTAAAGTATTTGTTTATAAATTGTTTAGGGTTTTTTTTTATTTTTTATATTATTTATTAATATGGGTGGTGAAAGTTTTCATAATATTTTTTTTAAGGATACCTTCAAATTCATGGATGTTGAATTTAAGAAGTTTGTAAATACCTCCAAAATTCTCCTATTCTTTTTAAATTAGGGTATTTATTATTAGGCATAATTGTAAAAAAAATTACCCTAAATGTTTAGCGGTTTTTGGGTTTGATCCATTAATATTTTTTTATTGACATCTTCAACGTTATGATTTTTTTAGAAATCAACCCAATTTTAACAGTAAACATGAGTTGACCATCAGTCAAGCACCAGTCAACGAAGTAAACCTATGTGACGTGTTACATAATCACGATGTCATCAATAAAAAAATTTATTATTTTGTTTCCATCTTCTTTCTTCTTCTCTCTTTCTCTCTTCCCTTTCCCCTGTAGTTGTTGTTACAGTTAAAAAAAAAAAAAACCCATCATCATTTTCATCAAAGCCCGCTCTTGCTTTTCACTCTCTCAAATACCCATTTCAATTACCGTAAAATATCTATATCTAAATATCTATTGTGAAAGATAAAATGAAAGGAAGAGAACGACTCGGGATTCAGGACTATTAGATTCAAATTCATTGGCCATTTTAAGCAACAAAGACAATGAGGAAGCCAAACAAGCACTACAGCAAAACTAACTTTTAGCGGCGTTTTTTAGGCCTTTAGCGGCGCTTTTAAGCACCACTAAAACTATTTGCAGTGTTTTTAAAAGCATCGCAAAAAACGTCACTATAGATAATGCCGCTAAAGTTTGCGGCGCTTATTTAAAAAAACGCCGCTAAAGAGCATGACCTTTAGCAGCGCTTTTGCCACAAATGCCGCTAAAGAGCATGACCTTTAGCGGCGCTTTTCCCACAAACGCCGCTAAAGAGCATGGCCTTTAGCGGCGCTTTTCCCACAAACGCCGCTAAAGGTAATGAAATTTAAAAAATATATATTATAAGATATTATAAAGGTCATGAAAAATATTAAAAAAATTAAAATTCATTATCAAAATATTGAGAAGAATAATATCTATGATATAAATATATATCCCATCAAACAAAAAGTTAATCAATAACAATCAAACAAAATACCGCACTTATCATACTACACCAAATATCTAACAAAATACAAATAGAACAAAATAATGATAGAATGCACACTTTAAGATCAGCAGTTAGCTCAAACAAGTCGTCACTATGCATGAATTTAGCTAATCTTGGACCATGCATCCAACAAAAAATCAAACCTGCAACAATGGTGTTTGAGATGAACCGAACTTTGGCCTCCAAGGTGGAGCAAAAGTTGTGGGGGCTTGGCAGTTGAGTGGATGTACTAGCAATAGACAAATTTTCTGTTCCAGAGTCACCACTAACTTCCGTTTGATTGTAATAATCAACCCATTGCTTGTAATGCTGCTGATAATGCAAAGAATTTGCACCTGCATTACCAGCGACATAAGTCCCACTTGAATCTTGAGTATAGTTTGAACATTGCTAAGTAGTATAATTTGCATAATTGCTCCCATTCCATGTGGTAGTCTGATGAGTGTAACTACTGCTTGGGTAACCTCTAGTTGTCTGATAATCACCAGGATTGTAGTAAGTGTTTGAATAACTTGTAGGCCCAGCATAAGAAGGCAAATGAATGACATACCAGTTCTGAGAAAAAAGAAACAAAAGTTAATCAATGACATATGAAGGCAAGAACCAACCAAAATAATAGAATCAGATTCCAGTTATTATGAAAGTAGATAACTAATCTAAGATAAGGTTCTTCTAAATTCAGAACCCTAAGTCAGATTAATAATAAAATATGCAATTAACAAGTCAACATTAATGCCACATATAACATCAAATTGCATAGCTTAATATACTCAATACATTAGCATAAATAACATCAGATTGAACAATGAATTTAACACATTTGAATAGATCAATTTTAAGCTTATTAATGGTTAATTTAGCATGTGAACAACATATAAATGTTTTGCATTTACAGCATGGTTTAATCAACTTCAAGCAGCAAATTAAATGCTGCAAATTTCCAGCATTCAAAATCATATATGGACAACATTAATATGACATTTTCGAGCACCTTAAAGACACATTTGGAAAATTTGAAGAACCATTTGAACAACCACATTCGAACATCTTAAAGACAACTAAATTTTGTCTTGTTTTGGACAACCTTACAGGTCAGCAAGGCATGTATTAAACCACGCCTAACATGTTTATTTCATCATGCTTTGAACAACAATAAACAACCAATAGGCATTATATTAAATCAACTCTTTAACACATTCGAACAACTTAAAATACATCATTTGAATATCATAAATCACAACTTTCAGACACCATAAATTGCAGCATTTAACACCTAAATTTTCAGCTTACTAACATCATAAATTCGTATCCATTTGGACATCATTAGTTAACATTTAACAATTCGTATCCATTTGAATTGATTCTTATGCCAAAGGTGAGTGGATTAGTAGAATATTTGGTGTCTATATACCATTTAAAATTTTGCTTCATGCCATCAAGCTGCTGCTTCTTCATTTCATTAACCATTCCAACCTCTGCTTTTTACTTATCACTATGTTAATTTTCAACGTGTTTCATAACATAGACTCGTATAAACATTTACATGTGATTTTATCTGTTTTTTTTAATTCATTAAATATACTTTTACAATTTCAAAAAAAAATCTACTAATATTAATTTAATTTATACCAAATGTTTTTATTTTGAAAGAAATAATTAAAAATAAAAAATAATGTTTTAAAAGTAATGAAAATAAGAAAAAGGTGACAAATAGTCAATAGTGAAATATTAAATGATTAGATAAAATAAATAAAGCATAAAATTAATTTACAAAATTAAAATAATTGAATAGTTTGCCAATTGCAGCAAGATTTATCAAATAAAAAAGGCATTCATGTTATACTTTAAATTTTATGTTTTGCTATTAAAAAAAAAAAAAAGCTCAGCTTAGGCCCATTTTCCAAGAATGTAACCAGACAGAATTTATAGAAGAGGATATCAAATATGTGATAAAATCAAATGCATGGTCATACATTTCAACAGAAGGATATTATTTTAAATGATTCTGTATATTACTATTGGACCATCAATGATTAAAGGCAACAAAGTTATGACCTTGCTAAACGTGTTAACTGAGCCTCATGAAGAATAGCATCCCCAATAATAAAAGAACCAACTAAAAGAACATACAGCTTTTTGTTGAATCAATATTGTAAAATCTATGAGGTAACTTTGTACTTGATAATGTGAAGAGAAAAAAAAAAAAAGAGTTTGACCTGCGTACCTTGTTATCTTTTGCACCATGTGAACTACTATTAATTTTTGGCCTGAAAGCATTTAGATTGCTTTTCAAAGTTGCTCCAACAGAATCTCGTCTCACAACTTCATACTCAACATTTTTATAACAATTAACACAATTGCACTCATCACAATACATGCCAGATGCAAAGCATTCACAGTACCTGACCAAGGCATTGCAATATTAACTTCCTATATCTTATATCATCAATCATTGTAACTACATTTCAAACGCAAAAAATGGCTCAATCCAAAGTATGCACCTGTAAGCTAAAGTCAGGCCGGTAAGGAAATCACTTATACGACCCTCAAAGCCACATATGTCAAAGCACATTAACTAATCTCTTTGAGTTATGATATGGAAAGATAAATTTTTAATAATGCCACCATAAAGCAAGAATCAGAATTTGTTTCAACAAAAAAGAAATAAAACATTGTTGCTAATAACCGGATAGAACAAAAAAAAATAGAACTGCATAACTGCACAGGCTCAGAAGCAAGAGGGAATTAAAGGAACTAACCTCCATATCTAAGAATATCCTTTTGCTGAAAAGAATCTCAATTGTATGCAATAAATGCATCACCAAATACATATATATGAGAAAATGAAAATAATATTCCATACATAGTTAACTCATATCAAGAAAAACTAGAGGTTTCACAATAAAATGTAATGCTTCTGTTATTTATCAGAACGGTTCTCATTTTTAAGCTCAAACTTATACATTTATTCAATTATATAATTAAAACAGCAATCTTATATAAAAATAATAATATAATATTTAATAAATATTCATAAAAAATTAATAAAATATGTAATTACATATTAAATTAAATGAAATAAGCCGACACTTAGAAGTGCAGAACATAGAGATATAAATATAAATCTCAAGGATTTCAAACCTCAAAAACAGGCTCCATTTGCTTCCTTGGAGTTCTTTTAACAGTTTCATGTTGTTGTTTTGCTCCATGTGTCCGCATGACATATGATGGTAAAAACAAATAAGCACCTTGGTCATACCTGCCAATATTCATCTAAATGATCAATATTCATTGCATTTGCAAAAACTAATAATAGGATTAAACTCAAGAACATGGTAGAGTATCATTTATCATCTGCTTTGCACCTGAAACAATCTGAAATTTAGCTAATTCAAGTAAAGCCCCTCCCAATTTGGTTAAATTCTGCAACGATTTTTAACTGATAATAGGAAACGCCGCACGATTTCTTTAAAAAAAAACTCAAACCAAAGAAGAAAATAAGAATAAAAGAATTAAATCCTCATTGCTATTAAAATCGATTAACAGAGGAAAATAACTGCAAACAAAGGAACGAATTATAAAAAAAATTGAAAGGAAAAGAAATAAAGAAGGAACCTCAGCATCAAGAGGGTCCTAGGCATAGTTGACTTCAGAGGTTTTACGAATGTGTTCCGTGACTAAAAGGCGATCGAAGTCGGCTTGAGAAAACTCCATTTTCGTGATTGTTTTCTTCTGTTAGTTTAGAAAGTGAGGGAAGAATGTAGCTGCTAGGGTTTTTCCTTTTTCTATTGGAGAAGTGAAATAGAGAAGGTAACATAAACTCCATTGCTTCTTTGATCATTGCTTCTACTAATTTCAAGTGAAATTTTAGGATTTCTTTGGGGAGGGGGAGGGAACCGATTTTCTGAAAAAGAAAGGAGGGAAAAAAGAAGAGATTTCATGTTGAATTTTGGGATTTCGGGGGGAATGGGGTAACCAATTTTGGGAAAAAGTCTTAAGGCATTTTAGGGTAAAAAAGCAGTGTCGTTTTGTGTAATATTTTTTGCGGCGTTTTTATTGCTTACCTTTTGCGGCATTTAAAAAAAAAACCCCACAAAAAGTCATTTTCCTTTACACAAAATAGCGTCGTTTTGCTCTACTAAAAATCTCTTATTTTGTTTTAATATATACAAACTTTATCATTATCTCTTAAATAATTTAAACTATATTGATAATTTTAATATATTAAAATAAATATTATCATCTTTACAATTATATAAGAAATTAATTAATATATAAATTAAAAAAATCAGTCATATACCCAAAAAAAAATTTAAAATTATTTTAATTAATAGTATTTTATTTTTTTCATTTTTGACATGTATTTTTCTATGTTTTTACTTTCAAAATTTTTCTCAGTAAAATCCAAATGTTGCTTTAATTTTCTAACAATAAACCCTAAACCTTAAACCTCAAACCATAAACATACACCCTAAGCCCTAAATATATATATTACAAGGGATAAAAGTAATTAAAAAAGAACCTTATTGCATACCTAAACCCTAAAATAATTTGATTTTTTGTTATTTTATCAAAAACCCTAACCCTTAAACCTTAATAGCCTAACCCTTAAAACCATGAACAGGCTCGTTTAAAAAATGCCACTAATAACAAAGATACAAAACGGGCTCGTTTAAACTCTTAATACATGTTTGCGGCGTTTTTGTTGAAAATGCCACTAAGTATGCAGTATAAAGCCTAATAATTTTTCCTTTCTTTTTTTCTCTTTTATTATTATTATTATTATTATTATTATTATTATTATTATTATTATTATTATTATTATTATTATTATTATTATTATTTACTAAAATGGTTAAATTTTAATTTGGTCTCTCTAATATATTTAAATTTCAGATTTTTTTGCATACACTTTAATTTTTAATATCATTTAGTCTATATATTTTTATAATATTATTAATTAATCCAAATAGTTAATATTATTAACTTCTTGATTAAAACATTACATGATAATATATAATTTGAATATTGAATCTTAGAGAATAGAGATTGAAATGTGGTTTCCCATTTTTTCTAGGTTTGTGTTGTTCTTTTACATTAATATCTATATATATACACATCAATAAATATCCATATGAAATTTATTTTTACGGTTTAGAGTTTTAGGATTTAGGATTTTATATTTAAGGGTTTAAGGGTTTAGTGTCTATAGTTTAGGGTTTTACAGTTTAGGATTTAGGATTTAGGGTTTAGGGTTTAAGGTTTAGAGTTTTATGATTTATGATTTTGTATTTAATGGCTTAAGGGTTTAGTGATTCAGGTTTAGGGTTTAAGGTTTAGATTTTTAGGATTTAGGATTTTGTATTTAAGGTTTTAGCGATTTGGGTTTAGGGTTTATGGTTTAGAGTTTTAGGATTTAAGATTTTGTATTTAAGGGTTTTAGGGAGTGTTTATGGGTTTAGGGTTTAGGGATAATTAATTCAATATTTTAAAATTAATACTATCCCTTTTATGATTGTATAAGAAATTATTTAATATATAAATTAAAAAAATAAGTCATATACCCAAAAAACTTTAAAATTATTTTAAATAATAGTATTTTAATTTTTTTTCATTTTTTAAAAAATACTTTTCTATGTTTTTACTTTCAGATTTTTTCTACGTGTAATTATTTTTTTGAAGAATTTAAATATTCAATTAAAAATAAATTATATTTTAATTAATATAAATAAACTTGTTAAATCAGATAAAATATTTTTTGCGGCGTTTTTCAGAAAGCGCCGCTAATGCTCGAATCTATAGCGGCGTTTTTTAAAAAGGGCCGCTAATGCTCGATCTATAGCGGCGTTTTCTAAAAAGCGCCGCTAATGCTCGACTATAGCAGCATTTTTTGAAAAGCGCCGCTAATGCTCGATCTATAGCGGCGTTTTTTATCCAAACGCGGCTAAAAACCTGTTTTGCTGTAGTGAAGAACTAAGCTTGAAGGTTGTCAAGAAGGCACTGTTAGTGAAAGCGACGATGTTAAATCAAGGAATCGATTTTGTTTTAGTCGGTTGAGACGTCATCTCTGTTGTAGATTTGGCGTCTTCATCTTCTCATGGGGGATCCATTGTAGCTAGGCCCGTTCTTGACATTTTTGGGCCCTAGGCGAAATAATAAATTGAGACCCCTTTTAAAAAATTATAAAATGTAATACAATAAAATAAAAAATGGAGGCCCTTTTCTTTTTGTTTTTCTTGTCTGCAATGAAGTGTCCATAAGAAAATTTAAAAGGCTGAATTTTTTTCCTTTAAAAGTTGAAAATTTTATTTTTAGGCCCCTTCCAGCCTTAGGCGACCACACTCTCAAACTACCCTCAGGGCCAGGCCTGACTGTAGCTGGTACCAGTGGCGGCGAAGAGGCGGCTTTGGATTTGGAAGGTAAGAAGATTGTTAAAAGGAAACAGAAGAAAACAAAAATTGAAAATGTTAAAATTTTGTTATTCTTATTTCTAATTTTTAATCGAGTGTCCTGCTTGTAAAATTAGTAGCTGAAATTAATTTGAAAGAAAAATTCTTACTAGAAATAGTTGATGAGATGATGGAGGTAAAGAATCATAATTTTGTTGAACTTATCATATACTTCGAAATGATGTGAATTAGATTAGTAAGTAAGATGGCTTATGATAACAGTTTCCTTTGGTTCATATTTTAGGGCATTTTTTCACGATAAACTTTGACCTTTTTTCTTTCTTTAGATGTAGATATTTCAATATAGATATTTTACTGTAATTGAAATGGGTATTTAAGAGAGTGAAATCCAGGTGTGAGCTCTGATGAAAATGATGATGGGTGTTGTCGAAATCTTTTTGTGAGATCGACTTTTTATTTTTAAAAGAGCTAAAATAGGAGTCGCCACCAATCATTTTTATTAGGTATGATTGGTTCATCTCATAATTTGATTATTTTAATAAAGCTTAGATTTACTAAAACGATGATTTTTGGTTTACAAAATCTAGGAAATGGGTTTGGGAGTCGGTTACGCACGAGGAAGGGTTAGCACACTTGTAACGCCCAAAATTGGTACCTAGTTGATTAATTGATGTCTTCGTGTCGAGAATAGAAAGTTTGAAGAGAATTTAAACACGAACCTACCTTGCATGATGATATTTGGTTAAGATATCGCTCAACTAAATTTTATGAAAAAAGGGCTTTATTTCGAGTTAATTAAGTAAGAAAAATCGTGCCCCGTAAATTAGAACACGATCCCTCAAATTCTCGAAAAAATTAAAATAATCGCCGTTTTTTATCGTTACTTAAATATTTCTTTTTTGTTATTTTAAATAGGATATTCGATTACTTCTGTTCTAGCTATACTCCGTAAGTTAGAAGCACGACTTCTTCGAATCCCAAAAATAATGAACATTGCCTCAGTTTTGAATATTTTATATGCATTAGATAAAATGAGTGTAACCTTTAAAACGAAGTATATTTATTTGGGAAAAGTAAAAAATGATAAATATATTGTAATATGACCCATGGAATAGTGATAGCGAAATAAAATGAAATAGTCATGTAGGTAAAAAATGATATAACGATATTAGGATAATAAGCAAAAAAATGAAATAAAATAAATGAGAAAATTAAAAATTAAAATTAAAAAAAAAATAAAAGAAACATGTTGATAAATAATAATAATGCAACTATAATAGTAATAAGAATACCGGTTTATAATAATAATAGTGATAATCATATCTTAACTATTATCATAATAATAATATGAGTAAATAAAATAATAATAATAACAAGAATAATCATAAAAATAAAATGTATAAATAAAAGAAAATATAAGTAACATAAATTTTAAATACTAAAATAAATAATATAGTAAATAAAAAGGAAAAATTAACCAAATAAGGGATTAAATTGAAATTTAAGAGAAACTTGAAGCATAAATTGCAAAATAAATAAAGAAAAGGGAATAAAGGACTAAATTTAAAATATACCAAAACTAATCGTCTAAATTATAAAGAAAAAGAACTTAAAGGATTAAATTAAAATAAGATAAAAACTTTAGGGGGTCAAATGGAAATTATCCCGCTAATATTGACACGTGTCACTCCCTAAGGGGTTCATAGTGGGACAGGGGACTAAATTACACAAGGATTTAAATTATGGGGCGAAAATTAAAACAAATAAAAATGAATAGGACTAAATTAAAAAGATGAAAAAAGTTGAAGGACCAAAGATGAAAATATCCCTTTCCCTAAAAAAATGCAGATCTTAAGGGGAAATGGGTCGATTTTTGGGTTGAGTTCCAAAACGATGTCGTTTTGGGGTTTCTGAAGCCAGGCCAAAATGACGTTGTTTTGATATACCTATATAAGTCAATTTTTAAAAAAAAAAAATCATTTTAGCCTTGTTTTCAAAAAAAAAAAAAAAAAAAACTTCCCTTTTTCTCTAGGCTCTCCCTAAATCCAGCCACGAAGCCGACGAGTTTCCGCAGTGGCCGCCAATCTCCAGCGACGGAGACCGCTGCCTCCAATGGCCAGAAATCGCCAAAATTTTCCAAAGAATCCCTTTTTTCGTGTAGAACTCCGATCTGGAGTCAGAATCGCCGAAAATCTTCGAAAGGGAGAAAAACCTTTCGGCTTCTACCCCTCCGACAACGGCGCAATAGGTAAAAAAAACTTTTTTTATTTTCTATTTATTTCGAAAAGTAAAAACATAAATAAATAAAATCACCTTTTTTGTATTCAATTTTTTGTATTTCTGATTTCTTTTCTCTGTATACGATTTCTATTTCAAAAAATCCCCTTCTTTTACAATCTGTTGATTTAGGCTTCTTATAGCCAATTGATTACAATATTTTTTCCTTTTTTTTGTTGTTTCTGCTATTGTTTTCGCTATTTTTTTGCGTGTTCTTGCTTTTGTCCTTGTGTTCTCTTTTCGCAGGTGGCAGTGGAGGGAGAAGGGCTCCCTTGTTGTTTTGTGAATAAGGCTGACCTCGAGCAGCATTCGTGCTGACATGGCGATGTGAAGGCGGCGGCGCGCAGAGGTTATGGTTTTTTTCTTAAAAAGTTTAGGTTTTTGGGCCATTAGGGTTTTTTCATTTGGGTCATTTGGGCCTCTCTCTTTTTGTTGTAATTGGACTTTGGACTGTTATTAATGAATTCTGTCATCCTTTATTTTATTTTTTTGTATTTGGTTTTTGTTTGGGCCCGGGCAAAATTGGACTCCTACAGTTGCCCCTCTTTGCTCATTATCGTGTAACAGGAATGGAGCAAAGACTTTAGGAAGGACCAATTTTGTCTGGTTTTGCCGAATCTCGACTTCTTTGGTGCTTCACTTTTTCAAGTAGTCTTATTAACCCACTGTAACTTCAGGGTTATAGGAATTTTAGTTTCAGTCTACTCCACTGCAACTTCAGGGAGATAAGACTTGTAACTTTAATCTACTCCACTACAATTTTAGGGAGAGAAGATTTGTAACTTGTAGCTTTAATTCGTTACATTGCAACTTCAGGGAAATAAGAATCACTATGGTAGATTTAATCCAACCTACTGTAACTTTAAAGGTATAGGATTTGTCACTTCAATCTGCATCCACTGCAACTTCAGCGAAAAAGATTTGTAGCTTCAATCTATTCCATTGGAACTTCAGGGAGACAAGATTCATTATCTTCAATCTACTCCACTACAACTTCAGGGAGATAAAATTTTTAGCTTTAATTTGTTCCATTACAACTTCAGGGAGATAAGATTTGTGGCTTTCAATCTGCTCTACTACAACTTTAAGGAGATAATAATTGTTGTTTTAATTTGTTCCACTGCAACTTCAGGAAGATAAGATTTGTTGTTTCAATCTGCTCCATTGTAACTTTAAGGATATAAGATTCGTGGTTTTAATCTGCTCCACTGCAACTTTAGGGAGATAATATTTGTAGCTTTAATTCGATCTACTGTAACTTCAGGGATATGAAATTTGTGGTTTCACTAATCTATTACACCGTTCTCTGGGGAACATGACCTGTAGAATCTATTTCATGGGCCTTTTTGTGCCAAACGATTATGATGTTATGATTAGAATGAATCAAATGCTCTTAACTATATGTATATGAATGATATTTGCATGAATGCAGAATATCATTTTTCGAGAATGATCCCTTTTTTAATGTTTAGGTTGACATTGCTCATTGTTCGTCAAGATTCCATTACTGGTGTGTTACCATGCCTTCTTGTTCAGATCTGGTATCTTGATAGAAAACTCGAAGATGTAATCACAATTTACACTATTCGTTCCCAGATATTTCTCACCCTTAGTTTTGGTTAGTTCTAACTAGTGGTACTGTTTCAAGTCCTTGTACCATTTAGAAAATTTTTCAGAGCAATATGCAAAAGTCCTTTTACTTGAATATTGTTAGTTCATTGATCATTATTTCAATGTAAAAATGCTTGAAAAAGGTTGTAACAATAGACAAGATCGAAATTTATTGGGAGCAAAGCTTGAAATGAATAGATTAATCAAAATAGCAAACGTTGCTAAAATGCAAAATGAGTAAGATGGAAATAGGTGCCCCAGATATCGTAGCATGAGCTTCTCTGCACAAACTTCTTTAGGACCATTTTGAGCCTGATATATGTTTAGAAGATCTAGAGTACTTTGTTGATGCCCCAAGATGTAACGTTTCTCCTTCTGAGAAGAAACGATTACCATATGTTCAATCTTCGATCTAAATCTGAGTTGCCATTTCCTAGGTTTTCAACTCAAAACCTCTTTGGTCTCAAGACGCCCTTTTGCGAGTTTTCACATTGGCCTCTCCCCTTTTTTAAGGTGAAGTATTTTTTGATTGAATTTGAATTTACAAGGTTAGGCAGGTTTTTTTCATCCATCTTGATCCAAATTAGCGCTCTTCCAGAAAAGGCCTTCTTTACTACATAAGGTCATTCCTAGTTTGGCATCCAGTTTCCTCTAAAGTTTTTTTGTATGGGCAGGATTTTTTTTAATATCAGGTCTCCCTCATGGAATTCTCTTGGACGAATGACCACAAAGATGAATCGATGCCCATTGGAAGCTTTTGGTAAGACCAACCCAATGACATCCATGCCCCAAATAGAGAAAGGCCATGGAGAAGTTATAACATAAATAGGTGAATGAGACACATGAATTTTATCTCTATAAATTTGGCACTTACAACATTTATTGGTATAACTGATCCAATCCCCTTCCATAGTGGACCAATAATATTTGAATCTCATGATTTTCTTGACCATTGTAAAACTATTAGCATGCATTCCGCAAATGCCCTCATCGACTTCTTTCAAAATCTTTTTGGCCTCAACAGCATCCACACATCTCAGTAGCACATAATCCTTTCTTCTTTTTTATAGGATCTCTCCATCTAAGACATAATCATTGGCCAATCTTCTCAACGTCCTTTTATCAGTCTCGATTGTTTGATCGGGATATTCACAGTTCTTCACATATAAACAATATATCATGGTACTAAGGGTGATCATCCTTATTTTTGTCCTCGATGTTTAACAATGGGTCGAAGCCTCGTAAATACTCATCTGGATGGGTTTTAAATCCTCTTGTTTGTTCACTTTTATCATGGAAGCTAAAGTAGCCAGGGCATCAGCCATCTAATTTTCATCTCGCGGGAGGTAGCAGAAGATGATGTAATCAAACTTCTTAATTAACTCAAGAACCACCCTTTGATAATTGATCAATTTGAGGTCTCTCGACTCCCATTCACCTTTGAGTTGATAGATTACTAGTGTAGAATCCCCATATACCTCTAGTATCTTGATCTTATATTCTATGGCTGCACAGATACCCATGATGCATGCTTCATACTGTAATGGCCTAAATTCAAAATTATCGGAACAGTGGTTTCGTAACCACAAATCCGATTTGAAGAGAAATTTATTTCAATATTTTTGCATGAAAATTGATATGATAGGAAAATCGTATGAAAATATTGATAGAAAAATTTTACCGATTTAGTGGTTAGTTAGAAAAAGAAATTATTGAAGAAATTGGGTAAAACAAGGTATCGAGACCTTTATCTCGTAAAAACGAGTCGAAAATAATTTTATAAATATTTATGAAATGTTAGTAATGTGGTATTAAAATTTCGTTAGGAAATTTTAATGTTTGGGTAGTCAATTAAATGAAAAGGACTAAATTGTAATAGGTGTAAAAGTTGCTAGAATGATTAAATAGCTTAAGAGTCTAATGAGAAAGGATTTAAAGGCAATTAGACCCAAAATTTATTTGGGCTGGACAGCAAGGGCATGAAATCAGCAGGAATTTGATAAATTAAGGGTAAAATTGGAATATTGCAAAATTAACTAAATAAAGCTAGGACTAAATAGGAAATATCTAGATTTCTCTTCATTTCTCTTCAATTCCAGCAGCTAAAAACGCCATAGGAGGGTTCTCTAAGCTGTTATTTCATAATTTTTGCACCAAGTGAGTTAATCCTTGCCTTTTTCTTGTAATTTTTGTGTTTCTAAGACTTTTACAACTAGGTCCTACTATTAAATTCATTAGTTTTTGATTTCATGGATGAAATTGAAAGTCACCATGATTGATTTCTGTAAGTTTATGATGAAATAGAATGAAATTAAAGTTTTAATTTATTTATGAGATGATTTTATTAGGTAATTTCAATGGAAAATTGATTTTTAGGACCTAATTGTGAAAATGTTTGGAATTAAAGTCTATTTCTGAAACTATGATTCCTAAAGGTTTTAAACTAGTTTAAGGTGATATAATAAAGTGTTAATTGAGAAAAATAAGCTCAATTGAGAGACTAATTGAGTAGGGACGAAATTCTCATTTATTAAAAGCTTAGGGGAAAAATGGTAATAAACAGTTTGCACTAAAACAATTTGGACAGCAGCAGTACACTAACTTTGAAAAATCACCATAAATTGTATAAATCGAATTAGAAGATGAACAATATATGGAATTAAATCTTATTGAGTCTAGTTTCTCATAGAAGAAACAGTGTAAGCAATGAATTTGTAAATTTTGAGATATAATGAATTTTGTGAGACAAGGTCAGAATGAATTTAGGTTCCCCTGTTCTGACTTTGAAAAATCATAAAAAATTAAATAAAAATAATTAGGAGCTTAAATTTATATGTATAGAATCCTTAATGAGTCTATTTTTAATGGAAATAAACTATAATATCATTTAAATCCTGTATTAAGAGATAATTAATTTTTAGTGAAGAAGGGTCAGAACTGTTAGACAGCAGAACAGGGGTGACTTTAAAGAATAAACTGTACTGATTGGCTAAACCAAAAATTCTGAAAATTTTATGGTAAGAAGATATATGAGTTTAGTTTCAGGTAAAATTAACGGAACTTAATTTGAAGTTTCTTAACTCGAGTTATAAATAATTTAGTGGCTATAACTTAAGTAGACAGCTTTGAATGAACTATAAATAATAGTGGAATTATAGAGAATGTTGCATATGAACATGAAATGTATTAAATTGATAATTAAATTTATTTATTTAGATCCAGAAGATTCAAATACGAAGCTAGATCGAGGAAAGGAAAAAGTTCAGGATTAGTAGATTTTTGTGCACAAACAAGTATCAAGGTAAGTTCATGTAACTTGAGTTATATTCTTAAATGCTTGAAATGTATGTTTTTGATATGAATATGATTTGAATGTTCATTGTATGAAAATTGATAAAACATTGATATATTTGATAAAAAAGGAAGAAATCCCAGTTGAATGAAAGAAAAATTCGATGGATCTCTGAAAAAGGAATTGACGGTAAAAAGGATCAAGCCCGGACGGGTGATCCTATCCTGATATAGCCCTCCCGAAGAATATGTGGAAAATGGATTTAGCCCGGACGGGTAATCCGAATTAGGGTCTGAATTTAGCCTGGACTGGTAATTCAGATCCAAGCTCATTAGAGTAATTGTCGTTGCAGGGGATTTAGCTTTGGGTGGTAATCCCGACAATACTCTATGAGTTTATATTACAGGGGATTTAGCCTGGACTGGTAATCCCGCTGTAAGAATGAGGTTCGCGGGAGTGTGCTCTCTGAAATGGAAATGTGTGCACATGAATATAAATTGACGGACCCGAAATTGTACACTAAAAGTGTACCTCTGAAAATCCATCGAAATTCCGAGAAATTCAACGGGATAAATATGGAAAAATAATAAGGAAATAGAAATCATGGTATATATTATTTGTACATGCAAATTATTGTACTAACTTGAATGTTGAGTTTCTGCATATTAGGATAATAATGCATTGAATGGATATATAAATGTTTATTGTATTGTATTGAAAATATTAGGTAAGTATAACTCTTGTTACATGAGCTTACTAAGCACAAAGTGCTTACCCTGTTTCATTTTCCCCTGTTTTGTAGTGTTAAGAGCTCGGAGATCGGATTTGGTCGGAGATACATCACACTATCAACCTTAGGATTTCGGTATATAAAGAAACTTTATTTTGAAAATCAATGGCATGTATAAGCTAATAAAGTAAATGATTTTGTGAAATGAATGTAGAGTTAGCCATTGGTATGGTTAACAAACCTGGTTTTGGGTATGTGATGATGTTATCTTATAAATATGCATGAATTTATTTTGAAAGTATGTTGAATTGGTTTGGTTGATGTGGATTGGTCTCGGTTTAAAATTTACAGGGAAGGTTAGACATCTATAAAAGGGGGATATATTGAGTTAAAAAAAAATTTAATTTGTAAACTCTGGTAATAGTTCTTACCCTATTCCGGCAATGAATACGGGTAGGGGTATTACACATACTCTACCATTTTATTTGTAAAATCAAAGTCAAGTTTACCGGTTAAAAGAGAATGATCTCCGTCTAGAGATACTAGGACCGCCCCGGTTTCGTTACCCATAGAATTTGATGCTCCGTCAAAATTTAGTTTCCAAGGATGTCCTTCTTGAGCATCTGCTTTAGTGGCTGCAACATACATCAGATCTTCATTCGGGAAATCAAAGTTCAAAGGCTCGTAGCCTTTTAGAGCTCTACTCGCTAGAAAATCTACTATTGCACTCCTTTTTACTGTCTTCTGGTTCATATAGATTATATCAAATTTGGAAAGTAGAATTTGCCATCAGGCCATTCTTCCATTCAAAGCAGTCGACTGCATCATGTACTTTAGAGGGTCTATTTTTTAGATTAACCAAGTTGTATGGTACATCATGTATTGTCTCAGTCTCTGGGTTGTCCAGATTAAGGCGCAACACAATTTTTCAATTGGTGAGTATCTTGTCTCACATTCAGTAAACTTCTTACTGAGGTAATATATCGCTTTTTCTTTTCTCCTTGACTCATCATTTTGGCCAAGCATGCATCCCATGGAATTCCCAAATACTGCCAAGTACAGTATCAGCGGCTTGTCTGGGCTAGGTGGTATCAGTACTAGGGCATTGGACAAGTAATGTTTGACCTTTTAGAAAGTCTTCTGGCATTCCTCATCCCATACACCTAGATTATGTTTTTTAAAGAGACAGAATATGGGGTAGCATTTCTCGGTTAGTTGTGAAATGAACCGGGCGATTTAATTTAATCTCCCTAAGAAACCCCGGACCTCCTTTTGAGTGCGCAGCAGAGGCAACTCCTGTATAGATTTGACCTTATCTAGGTTGATCTCGATCCCCTTTTCGCTAACTACGAATCCTAGCAATTTTCTCGACCTAGCCCCGAAGGTACATTTTGTTGGATTGAGCTTTAGCTGGAATTTTATCAACCTCAAAAACAGTTTCCTTAAGACTTGGACATGCTCTTTTTCTGTTAGGGATTTTGCGATCATATCATTGGCATAAACCTCGATTTCTTTGTGCATCATATATTGAAACAAAGTTACCATGGCTCTTTGATACGTCACTTCCGTATTTTTCAGTCTGAATAACATCACTTTATAGCAAAATATTCCCCACATGGTTATGAATGTGGTCTTTTCCATGTCTTCAGGATGCATCTTTATCTAGTTGTATCCAAAGAAGCCATCCATGAAAGAGAACAGTGAATAATCTACTGTGTTGTCCACTAAGGTGTCGATGTGAGGTAATGGAAAATTGCCCTTCGAAATGGCTTTGTTTAAATCTTTGTAGTCTACACACATTTGTACTTTCCCACCTTTCTTAGGGATGGAGACTATATTGGCTACCCACTCTGAGTATTTAATCACTTGTAGAAAACCGGCGTCGAATTGCTTCTTGACCTCGTCTTTTATTTTTAATAGGACGTCGGGCCTCATCCTTTAGAGTTTTTGTTGGACCGACTTGCATTCTTCCCTTATGGGAAGCCAGTGTACCACGATATCAGTATTTAGACCAGACATATCTTGATACGACCACGCGAAGATATCTTTGAATTCTTGGTGTAACTCAATGAGGTCTCACTTTGTCTCTACAGTGATTCAAGCTCCGATTTTCACCTCTTTTTTTTTCTTATTTGTCTCCTAAGCTTACAACTTCTACTGACTCTTTGTAAGATAGGATTTGTTTCTCACCCTGTTCTACCATCCTTAACAAATCAGGAGATAGGTTACAATCTTGATCATCTTCAAATTTCTGAGGTTCCTCTAGACACATATCTTGCTCAAAAGAAGATTCTGAGTCAGTAGTAGCGTCGCTCATATCATTGATATTTGGAGACATGTTATAGGAATAAAAGAACATCTAAAGAAAAAATTAATCTAAGAATAATTATTTGTGTGGTATGAGTATGAATGAAATGGAAAAAATAAGAGAATATTTGCCAAAATGAGACACAAATATGCATTTTATTGAAATAAAAATAGCGGACATATGCCTTTTTCACAAAAGGATTCTTATTGCTCCAAAGCTTAGAGCAATAAGTATGTTTTGGACATTACTCTGAATTAGTTCTAAAAATTACAAGGATCTCTTTCGAAGTCCAATTGTTCAGAACACCTCCAAGGATATAAGGACGAATGCTTGACAGGTTTTCCCCAATTCTTTCTTCGGATATGACATTGATGCTCAAGTTTCTCCTTCTGAGCTTTCTTTTTCTGTCATCTTTCGTTTAGGGTAAGTGGTTTCTCTTGACACAAACATATTAGATATATGGGGAAAGGTCATCGGTTCTCATTTGACCTCTCCCCCACTCAGTCGCGCTATTCTTCTTTCTTGTTTTTTTATCCAGCTCTTTCTTCTTTTGCCTCGCATCTGGTTTGTATCCTAAGCCAAAACGGTCTTGCTTGTCCATCAGTATTGGTACCTCGACTCTTCCTTGAAGATATTTTTTGAGTCCTCTTCTAGGCAAGGTTTATTTCCCAACCTTCAACTGCATGCCCATCCTTATAGTTTTGGATATTTTGGGCACTAAGATCTTGTCTCCTTCAACAATAAAAGTTGCATTAACAAATTCCAGTGGTCGAAAAGAACATTCTATTACCTCTTCATCCGCTTCTATGTATGGTGCGTCACTAGTTACGGATGCAATAATATCCTCTTCAGCATTTATCATCACCAATTGACCCTCCGTTACCAACTTTATTTTTTAGTGTAGTGACAACGGCACTACCCCAGCCAAGTGAATCCAAGGCCTACCCAACAAGAAATTATAAGAGGGATTGATATCCATCACCAAAAAGTCTACCTCATATGTGTTCGAACCAATTAAGAGAGGTATTTCAATCCTTCCTATCACCCTCTTTTCTGTACCATCGAATGCTCTCACTATATTTTGGCATGTCTTCATATGAGAGCTATCCACTAGCAACCTATTCAGTGTGGATAGAGGCAAAACATTTACTGCGGATCCATTGTTGATTAACACTCCCGGTAATGTATATCCCTTATAGTGGGTAGTGATGTGTAGAGCCTTCGTGGATTCCATACCCCCTGGAGGTATTTCATCGCCGTTGAAAAAGATGAAATTGTCGGCACTCAGATTGTTAACCAGACGGTCTAGCTTCTTTATAGAGATATCATCAGTGACATAAGTTTCATTTAACACCTTCATCAACGCGCTACGATGTGTCTCTGAGCTTAAGAGCAAGACTAGTACTGATATGCGAACTGGTTGTTTGTGTAGCTATTCTACAACACTATACTTGCTATGCTTCAAGAATTCCTTAGCCTCGTTCTCTGTTACCGACTCATTAACTGGTGATTCCAATCTAGCCTTTTTTTCTTTCTTATGTTTAACTACCAGGGTTTTTTTCCTTTAATGGGCTCAGTTATTGCATTTGCAAGGTCATAGCACCTCTCACGGTGCGTGTAGAAACCAATATCTAGACCCTCTTTTGAAGTGTCAATCGAATTTTCCTTTCTTGGAATCATCACATTGCAATCATAATTCCATGGAACCCTTTTCTATCCTTATAGGGAAAAACTACTGGTTTTTGAATTATGACTCTCGGCACAGCTTGTGTTTTTGCTTCATTATTTCTCGACAGTGAAATATTCACCACCGGGTGGTTTACCTTGTAGACCTTCTTCGTTGATCCTTCCTTTAAGGCGCAAACAGCTCCTCCTTCCAAGCTCTTAACATCTTCAAAGAATTCCAATTCTTTGTTATCCATCAGATTTTGCACTAGAGCTCTGAACTCAGCGCACTCTTGGATTTCATGACCTTCTTCGGCGTGGAACTAATAGTAGCTCCTCATTCTTTTTGGCATCTCCTCTAAATCTTGAAGGATTAATCCTACGTCTGTCATCTTTTGCCAAACCCATTTTAGTGGGGTTTTTACTTTCGCCACATCGGTTTTGGTCATCTTTCCTCCACTCTCAATTATCTCATTTACCCTTTGATCTGAATGACTGGGTAACGAATTTCCTACCACATTAGGTCTAGATAGATCATTGAACCTTACGATCCCCATATTGATGAACCTTTCAATCAATTTTTTAAATGTAGTGCAGTTCTCAATTGAGTGTCCCGTTATCCCTGTGTGGTATTCGCATTGAGCATTCGCATCATACCATTTTGGGAACGAAGGTTGTATGGGTTTTAAGTAAAATAGGGATACCACATGTGCGTCGAACAAATTATGACATAACTCTCTGTATGTTACCGGTGTGGGTGTGAATTGAAGTTTTTTCATGTTTGGCCTTAAGTTAGATTCTTGCCTCGATAGGTCTTGATGGCTGGTTGATACAGTTCTTGGTTGGCCTATAGTGACCAATATTGAATAACTTTTATTATACACACTTGTGGTGTTCACTTCATTTTCCTTCTTTCTCAAGGCTAATCTTTTAGCGTTTTTCCCCGCGTCTATTTTCCCACTCCTTACTGCATTTTCAATCATTTCTCCTGACATTACTATATATGATAAGCTCTTGGTAGCACTTCCCAACATATGGTTAATGAACGGGGCTTTCAAAGTGTTTATGAAAAGCATTGTTGTCTCCTTCTCTAGAAGAGTTAGCTGAACTTGCGTTGCTACCTCTATTCATCTCTGAGTGAATTGTCTAAATCTTTCACTTTGCTTCTTCTCCATGTTTTGCAACGTAATTCTATCAGGTGTCATGTCGGTCACATAGCTATATTGTTTCATGAAAGCCTGTGCCAAGTCTTTCCATGAGTTGTTTTTGGCTTGGCTTAACTAATTGTACCACTTAGCAGCCGACCTGATCAAGCTATCCTAGAAGTAGTAGATTAACAATTGGTATTTATTAACGTATCCTGTCATTCTTCAGCAGAACATTCTGATATGGGCCTTAAGAGAACTAGTCTCATTGTATTTTTTGAATTCTAAAGTTTTGAATTTTGGCGGGAGCACTAGATCTAGGACTAAGTCAACTCCTTAGCATCAACCCCACAAAGGTAGTCAACACTCTCCATAGTTCTGAACTTCTCCTCCAACCACTTGCACCGATGTTCTAGCTATTTTGGCAATTCTACTATTGCTCTATCCATTTCTGCCATGTCGTCCAAATCAGGAACAACTGGGTTAGTCGGGTTATCCCTAAGATTGGAACCTGAACCTGTTAGGTAGTTTACCGATGCTAAAGTGTCGTCTTGATATTGTTGAGGTCTTATGGTAACGAGTACCCTTCATGGATATATATATATATGGTTGAGCTTGAACATTCACTGGGTAAAGCCTGGGGGATATGTAAGGTCTTCATTATCATCCCTAGAGTTAACCACAATACTTTTCCCTTTTTCAATCCCTCCAACCAGCAACTGGGTCAACTGGCTTATCATACTTCATTGGGATTCTTGTATTTGATCTCTCATGTCATACTGTACCTTAACTAATTGTTCCTACAGCTGCGCTTGCAACTGATTTTGCATGTATTTCTGAATTTGTTCTAATCTCTCTGATCTTTGATCCATGGCTTTGGTTTTGCCGCGAGTACCGAAATGATATTCAGTTGGCAGATTCTTGTTGTTTTCCAGGGTAATTGTCATAATTTCAATTAATTAAGGTCTTTTTATGAAATTAAATGCATGTGATGAAATGTAATGCTGATGAATGAAATGAATGCAAAAAGAGACATTGATTCTAATTCAATTATATGAGAACAACTTTTCTAGAAAACAAATCTCTTTACATAAAACATATATATTTTACAAATACAGCCTTCCCCTAATACTCAAAGCCTTGACTTTCCTGAGAAGCGAAGCTAATTCTCGGTTCTGATTTAATTCTAATTCGTATTTTAAGCTCAACATGTCAGCTTGAACTGCTAGGGTTTGCAAATGGTCAGCTACTTCCCATACTTGAGTCACAGCTTCGCCCATGATGTGATCTCTATCCTTAATTTGACTTTGAGAGTGTTGGAGTTGCTCTTTCCAGTGTTTATTATTCATTTCAAGAAGTTCAACTCGAAGTTCACAATTTTGCAGTGTAGTTTTGAGCTCTTCTATCTTTCCTTTCAACTCTTCAATCTTACTTAGGTTTACTTTCAACTCAATTGTGGAGTTGCGACTACGATATTGGTGTAGTAACCTTTCTAATTCTGCTACCCAGGCTCTCAATCCAACCTTTTTATTTCTGCTTTCTAACAAATCATTTTCTAGAGCATCTTCTCGAACTCGAGCATCTTGAAATTTCTTTTCCCATTGATCAGCTCTAATCTTTTATTCTTTGATTTCTTGCCACTATTGTTTTGATGTTTTATCCAACCTAGCAGTCCTTATCGACAAACGCAACTTCTTATAAAATATTTTTAGACTGTCCAAGTCTTCCTCAGCCTTGTTCTTTCATTTTTCTCATTTTCTCGGTCTTTAAGTTTTAGACGTCAACATTTAATCCTAATTGCATATTTTATTCTTCCAACTGTTCTATCTTCTTCCCCAGCTCCGAACTCCTCTTTCAAAATCTTCCTTTACAGTCTCTAGCTCAAATGGGATCACTTGTAGGTGTTCTTCTATTGGCCAAGTGTTTTCTTGACTTGACACAGGGACATTGTCATTGACAGTTTTACCCTACCACCAATCATATTCGGGGGTCATCATGGGATTTGGCAAATCCTTTCATTTTGTGAGTTCAGTTTCAAGCGTTCGATATTTCACGAACCTTCTTCTTGTAATTATCACCTTTGTACGCAAACTCAAACTGAGTCAACCTTTGCGTTACTGGTATAAAATGCTTCGACCTATACTGCCTCAGTGCAAGTAGAGGGGCATATCTAATAGCTCCCCATACTCGAGTAGAGGGACCCAATCGAAGTCTCTACATCAATACAAAATTTCATCAAGGATCATCCAAGGGGCCCTCCATTCAACGTCTTCGTCTTAGAGACTCTAGAGAATTGCCATCCACTTTTCTTCAGAAATGTTATCTCGCCTTGGGGTAGCCACGAATTCTTTCAATAGAGGGTAGTTCTCAAAGAATACTCGATAAGAGAGCTTTTCTACCTTCCAAAAGTGGCTATGAAACCATGCTAACAAGAGTTGCGCACACCCAATAAATCTTTCTTGATCTAAAAGTTTCAACCAAAATTGCTGGGGCGGGTGTGACCCTTTTGTCAAGCTGGTCAAATAGATCTAAAACTGCCTCATCTATGTGCCCTAATGCTTTGGGGAAGATGACCAACCCGTAAATACTCAAGGCGAGAACGTCAACCCTTTTTTTTGTATCCTGATTTGCCAAGATCAAATCCCGCAAACTTTTCCAAGCGACACATTTTCTATCTCCCTTCTGTTCAATTCAGGCCGTGACCCATTGCTCGCTCATCCCAGTTATACTTATTAGCTTTTTTAAGAAAGTCAGGATGCTGGTGGCTCTAGAATAAGCTTTGTTAACTTGGATCATCGGGCAACGAAGCAGAATTGTGTACTCTTTTACGGTGGGCACCAAATCTACCTTCCCAAAAGTAAAGCAGCTACAGGCGGGATTCCAATATTGGGCTAGAGCTCAAAACAAGTACTTATCCACTTTGACATCGAGTAAATAAGGTAAATCACCATAGTCACGGTAGAATAACTGCTTGGTTTCGTCATCCCATAAGTCTCATATTTCTTTAAACTTTTGGAGATTATTTTGAGTTACACTGATGCGAGTGAAATCTTATAATTCTAACACATATCCCTCTATCAGGCTGTCACCCTTCTCTTGTTGTATCTTCTCGAACCGTATCCAAACAGACGCATTATCTTCTACTTTATCAAGAAATCCCTTTTCCATAACAAGCTTTCTATTTAGCAACTGAATGTGAATCAACGCCCTTTTCTATGAAAAAAATGCAATGCAATTACAGCAAAAAAAATGAAACAAGTCAGTACATTCCATACAAATTCAAAGCAAGAAATAATAAATAGAACACCTATTCGGGTGACCACTAGAGGTTTGGTATGGTTCTACCTAGGGTAGGTTCTTAAGGCTTATTATATGTGATTAAGTTCTAAAGTAAAGGTACCTGAACCAGTAGATTCCTCAATCCTCAACCATTATAGGCTTATATGAATCGAGTTCAGTTCAGGGGAATACATTTACCTATGGCTATACGGAGATGAAGATCTTACGAAGACATAGGTACAGTTGTATCCCAAAAGCAATCCACTATCCTATATGGAGGTGAAGACCTCACAAATGAATAACTTCTCACTCCCACTTAAGAAGAGGAAAATTGAATGATTATGCAATGCAATATACGGAAATGTACCAAGATAAACTTGAACCAATAAAGTAGACATATCATGATGAAGACGTGATTTACCA
The DNA here is from genome assembly GCA_025698465.1 of Gossypium longicalyx. Classification (NCBI taxonomy): domain Eukaryota; kingdom Viridiplantae; phylum Streptophyta; class Magnoliopsida; order Malvales; family Malvaceae; genus Gossypium; species Gossypium longicalyx. The sequence continues at coordinate 21,084,243 of CM047006.1, forward strand.
CCAAAATAAATTATGAAGGACGAAATGCAAGGGTGGGATCGTTAATTTAAACCAAATTATCAATTTTCGACAAAAAGACCAAAAAGTAATCAACCTGTGGCTTGACTCTCTTATTTTGTCCCCAGTAGAGTCGCCAAGCTGTCGAAACCTTTTTGTGAGATCGACTTTTTATTTTTAAAAGAGCTAAAATAGGAGTCGCCACCAATCATTTTTATTAGGTATGATCGGGTCACCTCATAATTTGATTATTTTAATAAAGTTTAGATTTACTAAAACGATGATTTTCGATTTACAAAATCTAGGAAATGGATTCGGGAGTCAGTTGCGCACGAGGAAGGGTTAGCACGATATGGAGTCGGAATCGCTGAAAATTTTGCCAAATATCCCCAAAAAGGAGAAAAACCTTTCGGCTTCTACCCTTCTGACAACGACGCAACAAGTAAAAAAGACTTCCTTTTTTTATTTTCTATTTATTTCGAAAAGTAAAAACATAAATAAATAAAAATCACCTTTTTGTATTCGATTTTTTGTATTTTTGATTGCTTTTCTCTGTATTCGATTTCTATTTCAAAAAATCCCCCCTTTTACAATCTGTTTATTTAGGCTTTATATAGCTAATTAATTACAATTTTTTTCCTTTTTTTTTGTTCTTTCTGCTATTGTTTTCGCTACTATTTTTTGCGTGTTCTTGCTTTTGTCCTTGTGTTCTCTTTCGCAAATAGCGGTAGAGGGAGAGGCGCTCCATTGCTATTTTGGTGAATGAGGAAGACCTCGAGCGGCGTTCGTGCTGACATGGCGAAGTGAAGGCGGCGACGCGCAGAGGCTAGTTTTTTTTTTTTTTGAAATAGTTTAGGTTTTTGGGCCATTAGGTTTTTTTTTCATTTGGGCCACTTGGGCCTATTTTTTTGTAATTGGACTTGAGACTGTTATTAATGGATTCTGTTATCCTTTATTTATTTTTTTTGTATTTGGTTTCTATTTGGGCTAGGAAAAATTAAGTTCCTACAGGTTTTTTTTTTACTGTAACAGCAGCTATAGGGGGAAGGGAAGAGAGAAGAAGAAAGAAGAAAGAAGATGGAAACAAAATGAAAAACAATGTTAAAAAAAATTTTTAGATGATGTTATCTGTGACATCATGCTTATGTGGCACGCCACATAGGCTTACTTCGTTGACCAACGCTTGACTAACAGTTAACTCACATTTACCGTTAAAGTTGGGCTGATTTCTAAAAAAAATCATAATGTTGAGGGTCCCAATAAAAAAAAAGTTAATGGCTCAAACCCAAAAACCCTTAAACGTTGAGGGTATTTTTTGCAATTATGTCTTATTATATGATTATAATACTTTGACACCCATTAGTGTCAAGTTTATTTATATTACTATTAAATTTTAATTAGCTTACGTTATCTATTTTTTAAAAAAAATTACTATAATGTTCAATTTAGGGTTAAATGTTATCTTCAATAATTTCATGGTCTCTAGTTTCACTTAAAAACCCTACTAAAACCCTGGTTTTATAGCCTACAAATATGCAAAGTTGTTAGTTTTTCACAGTAAACCAAAACAAATCATTCTCTAGTTTTACTATAAATCTTAAATAGCTAAGTTGTTTCTAGACTTGTCTAGCAATAACATTCCTCCCACTATCTAAAGCATTCAAGCTTTAGCGTATTTGTAACACCCCCTACTCGGGATGAATTAGTATATCACAAGCAAAGAATGTTACATTTGGACATCAATTTTACTTAACACGAACATTGATTTCAAGACTTTGTTTCAATATAAATAGACTCCTTTGAAATTATTTAAGTCATTTTTAGACTTTCTTTAACGTTTGGTTTTAAACGGGGCCTACTGAAGGCTTATTCAAGTCAAAACGGGATAAACAAGGTCAATGTTGCAACATTGGAAAGTGGGTGTCACAACACTGATGAATGTCACAACATTGGGAAGTGGGTGTTGCGACACTAAGAACAATATGCTCAAAGTCGTAACATTAGACTCTAATGTCACGACACTAACTTTTGGATGTCACGACATTAAAGGTTGGTGTTGCGACACCAAAGACAAATTACTCTACTTCATGTTCAATATCGCAACACTAATTTCTGATGTCGCGACATTAAGATTAGACTACTTGGAACATGTCTAAAAACATTTAAAATTAAGTTTAAACTCTCAGTAATCATCCCATATCATTTCAAAATGATTTTAGTACTCAAAATAGTTCAAACTAACATTCAAAAACTTCATGTAACTCATAAGTATATCATAAAGTACAAAATGTTAAGAGGCACGCAAGACTATAGTTTTAGAACCATTAAGTTAGTTACAACCAAATTTCAAATGATTCAAATCCTATATACATGTCACTCTATTTCCAAAATTTAAGTATCATACTTTTCAAATCTTTGCTTGATGATGAGATAAGGATGAGGATGAGGTTGGCCACTTTAAAAGTTATCTTCACCCGATCTTTACCTACACATTTAAAACAATGCATTAAGCTCATGAAAGCTTAGTAACTACCCATGAACTTAAATCTTACAATTTCTTAAAATTTATTTAATAGTAACAATACTATTAATATAATTTCATAACATATCACTATTTTCAAGAGATTATTTACAACTATATAACACTTCATTTAAGTCCACTAACCTATTATTTTATAACCATTCCTCTAACTTCACTTAACACTTATCAATTTCATATTCATTTTCAAGTTCACTTAATCATTAAATTTTCATTTATTATGTACTTATGATTACTTATGATATTCATTTGTCATCACTTATGTTTACACTTATTCATACTTTAAATTCACTTACCATACCTCATTTCTCCAATACTATATTATCACTTCATGATTTATCAAAATTCACTTACCTTGGTTACTTAGCCCATGATAGATACATTTGAACCAGATGAATACACAAAGTAATTCACGAAACATGAGCATAAAAGTGTTAAATTCAAGAGCATCGAAATGCTAACTACAAGAGCACCAGAGTGCTAAACAAAGGAGCATTCAGCGCTAAATGTAGAAACGCGCTATAGAATTTCTATCTCATGCCAATATCCATGAAGTTCAATGATGATCTACATGGGCACTCAAATATCACTGAATTTACAATAGCTAATCATGAATATTGTATTCCACAATTTTCACAATTTCATTACACTTTCACATTTCTTTCATTTAGATTTACTATTTAAGATTACCTGAACATATAATTGTTGGAAAAAGGGGTTTGGAAAACATAATAAAAAATAAGTTTAAGGGAAAAACCAGAGTTTTAATTTTTTTTCTGAAAACAAGAACTTGATTGTGATATCTAAAGTAATAAACACTTAATCAAAGTTGTACATTTTCGATTTATCTAGGATGAACGCTTCGACCAAGTAATCTTCTCCACTATCCTCAAGCTCACGTCTACTGAGTGTGAGCTCGCTTCAAATCAGAAAACTTTTCACAAAATTACCAGTGGGGTAATTTTACAATTTCTCTAAAATTTGAGGTTAAGTTATAAATATGAAAAATATCTCTAGAATTTTTTCTGAAATAATTTCTTCAAAGAATTTACTCTCTATAAATTTCTCTTGAATTAAGTGCATGAAAAATAATGACCCATGACTCCTTTTATATAGGGAAAGTTTAGAGAGTTCAACTATGAATAAACTTAATCACTTTAATATTAAATTAATAAAATACTATTAAGATAAATATTTAATTTAATTTAATATAAAATTATTAAAATAATATTATTTTTGAAATAGTTAATCTGAAATCAAATTATTTGGTAAAGTCCCAGTAGGAATGTGATTCCTCCATTGCTCAACTGCCAAAGGACCACTTGTCGGCCACTGAAATGCCGCCATCGACATCTTATTCGATGGTGCCATCGTAGGTGCGACACCCTTATGGCACCCCAAACTAATTCGATTGTTGCCGGTTTGATCCGAGCCATGGACAGCTCGAATGGTCCGATCTTGCCACCGATTGGATCGTTGTCCCGATTTCATATACCAGGCCTGATTCGACAAGTTTTTGGGTTTCAGTCTTGATTTTGGGTTCTTGAGCCCAATTTTCGATCTCAGGTCCAATTTTCAAGTTCAACTACCCATTTGGCCAATTTTCCAACTTGAAAATTAATTTCCAAAAACATTATATTTATTTTAGTTAATTTAATTTTACTTGGTCAAAATTAATTTTCCCAAAAATCAATTAGATTTTCCAAATTAAGTTTTCAAGAACATTATTTAATCGAATTTTCTAGTTGAACAATTCTCAGGACCGCCTAATTTAGTTCCACATCAAATAAATCAACTCAATTGAATTATTTCCAAAGTCGTAGAATTTTCTTCTGATTCAAATGAAATACAACCGAGCTTTTGTTGAGCTAGCAGAAGGACCAATCAGACATATACAATTAGGCTTGAGTTATTGCAATTATTTCCAAAAGCATCGTTCTGATAATTCAGAATTTGCTTAATCATGGAGGCAGCCCACAAGAAGTACCATGATTGAAAACTCATTATTGTATACTATTTACGAAAATAATTCATCCAACTGCTTTGTTCAATGACCTCGTCATGTGTGTGTTACCCTCATATGACATCCTTGATTCCTTTTAATTGAATCTGCTCACTCAATACAATCCTATTTTATCTCACTGTCACCATTGTGTATTCTTAATGATTCATATGATCAACAAATTACTGTGATAAATTGCTTATTCGAGAACAAGCAACCTGTGACCACATTTCATACACAATGCCAATGAGAGGATATCATTAACTCTTTAATCAAGCTATGAATTTCATTGTTGATATTAAAGCCATGCCATACACAAGTCATGTACCCAACATACTGGCTATGGGCTCAATCATCTTTAGAGCATAAGCCTCTACTTATATCAAAGCACATAAGTTACATACGCACGATCAGTGACTAACTCAGGATTTAGATAAATCACACCATGAACATCACAAGTGAATTAATTCACAAACGGATTCAGAATTAATTCATTTTGGGCTCAGTCCAATGTATCATTCTTCCAATGAATATATCTATGTCTCTACCCATGGAGTCAACTGCTCCGATAGCCAAGACTAGCCATCTCCCCAATTGGAATTGTAGACTACATAATAATCATTCTAAGTATTTGAATCTGTAACACCCCTTACCCGTATTCCGAGCCTAGAATAGGGTACGAGGCATTACCGAACTTAATATGATCAATCATGTAAAAATCAGCCATAAAATTTCTTCTAAATTAAAAACTTTCATACATATGTTTAATGTCCCTTATATAGGCCTACGGGGCCCAAAACATACATTCAGGGTGGTTCGGGACCAAACTGTAAACACATAAAACTTTTGCAACACTTAGAAAATTTTCACACTTTGGAGAGTCACACACTCGTGTTTTCAACCCGTGTAACTCTCTGTTTATAACTTCATCACCCTTGTCAGTCGTACACTTCATATAAATAACAAAAAAACGTGTATGGGCTCAATTCTCATTAAATTTCTCATATATATACACAATTTCACGTTATGTAATCATACAACATATATCAGTCATATCTCTGTAATCTAAATATATTTTCATAACAATTTATCTTGATTTCATATTATTTTATATTTAAGCTTAAATAACCAAAGTATTTGAAATATCATCTTTATGCAAATAGTACACATGAGGTATATAATTCCATAATTATGAATAAACACATTTATCAAACATTTTCCATATTCATATATCAATGTCTCATATCTCCATATATCAATAACCGTCATTTTCATGAATTCCGAGTTCAATTTCATAATTATTTATCTCGTGTTCAATTTATTCCATGTCGAAACTTTATTCATTAAAACATTTGAATTATCAATACATATGGACAGTACATTCAAGATGAACAGTTATATAATCACAAATAAATTCATTTATCAACCAAGTTCTATACTCATATCTTATCAACTCGTACTTCCTTGTATCACATAATTCCATGTAACACTTACCAAACTTTGTCAAATTAGTGAACGTCTTACGGAATTGAGTACTTCGTTTTCGATGCCATAGTTCAACTATGGTCTTACACATCTTCACATAATGATGCCATAGCCCACTATGGTCTTACACATATTCATATATCGATGCCATAGCCCAACTATAGTCTTACACGAATCACATATCTCACTGATGCCATATCCCGGATATGGTCTTATACAAGAGCATATATCACACCGATGCCATATCCCGATATGGTCTTATACGAAATCACTTGTCACTTGTAGTCGAAGCTACCACTATTCATCGATCGTAGCCGGAGCTACCATTTTTCACTGATTAGGTAGCCGGAGCTACCACTTTTCACTGATCAGGTAGCAGAAGCTACCACTTTTCACTGATCAGGTAGCCGAAGCTACCACTTTTCACTTGTCATTTATCCTTGATCAGATAAGTGTAGCCGGAGCTATTACTTATCACTTTCATTTGTCCTTGATCAGATAAGTGTAGCCGAAGCTATCACTTATCACTTTCATTTGTCCTTGATCAGATAAGTGTAGCCGAAGCTATTACTTATCACTTTCATTTGTCCTTAATCAGATAAGTGTAGCTGAAGCTATCACTTAAAACTTGTTGCCATGGTCCAACCATGGTCTTTTCCTTTAATTCATCTTGTCACTGAACTGAAATGCTTAATTTGATCATTTATTCAATTTTCATGCTTTTACATTATTCACGATTTTATCATCAATACATATGAAATAACACATCATGAAATTCATAAAATTAACAAATAATCACTAAAATTTAGCCATATAAACTCACAAGTTCAATTTTTGTATTATAACAATAATTATAATTTCATAATAAATATTCCAAATAAAACATTATATCATTTCTAATCCAACACTTATCGATTATAATCGGGCATGTGATCAATTTATACACGAGTCATTCATATATTTTTGTATATTTTCCTCCTCCTCCTCTCCATCCACATCCTTAGTATAAACAACATACTTGTAGGTAACATTATCCATAATTTTCACTATCTACTTAGGTGAATATTCAAGCTGTCCATCTGTGTCATGGTCACTAAATTATTTTTATCTTGAGCTACAGAACTTAAAATTAAGATCCATAAATTTTCCCAGAAACTAGACTCATATGTCTTCTTACCATAAAAATTTCATAATTTTTGGTTTGGGCCAATTAATACAGTTTATTCATTGAATTCTCCCCTGTTCTGTTGTCTAACAGTTCCGACCCTTTTTCACTAAAAATTAATTATCTTCTCGTACAGGATTCGAATGATGTTCTCGTTTATTTCTCTTGAAAATAGACTCATTCAAGATTCTAAAAATATAAATTTAAGCCTGTAATTATTTTTATCCAATTTTTTATGATTTTTAAAATTTAGAACAGAGGAACCCAAAATTATTCTGACCTTGTCTCACAAAAGTTATTGTATCTCATGATTTACAATTCCATTGCTTACATAATTTCTTTTATAAGAAACTAGACTCAATAAGCTTTAATTTCATATTTTATTAATCCTCTAATTCTATTTATACAATTTTTGGTGATTTTTCAAAGTTAGACTACTGCTGCTGTCCAAAACAGTTTTAGTGTAAAATGTTAATTTCCATTTTGCCCCAAATTTTACAATTCATACAATTCAGTCCTTGCTCAATTAACCCCTAAATTAAGATAATTTTCTCAATTAATAAATTTTCTAGACATTATAAGTTATTTCATAACTATTGAAATTCAGAATTTCCACATAAAACTCTAACTTCAAACTCTTTTACAATTAGGTCCCAAACATTCACTTTCTATTCAATTCTTTCAATAAAATCAGAATATAAACAATTTAAAGCTCTAATTCCATGCTAAATCATCATATATTTCCATCACTCATCCATAACAACTTCAAAAATTAGTCATGGAATAAAAAAAACTAATGAAATAATAAGTTGGACCCAATTGTAAAAGTCCAAAAACATAAAAATTTCAAGGAGAAAGCAAGAATTAAACTTACATGAAGCTAGAGTATGAAAACCAGCTTGAACCCTCCTCCATGGCTGTTTTTCAGCTGATCAATATGAAGAGAAATGAAGAGAATTCTAGATATTCCAATTTAGTCCCATTTTTATTTAGCCAATTTTGGCAATTTTCCAATTTTGCCCTTATTTCACCCATTTCCTGATTTTTCTCAGCTATTGCCGCCCAAAATATCTCCTTTGGGCTTATTTGCACTTTAGGTCCTTCCTCATTTGACAATTGAGCTATTTAATCATTTTAGCAACTTTTACACCTTTTTCAATTTAGTTTTTTTTATTTAATTAACCACCCAAACGTCAAAATTTTCTGACTAAATTTTATTATTACCTCACCAACACTCCATAAATATTTCTAAAAATATTTATGGCTCGGTTTATGAAGTCGAGGTCTCGATAGCTCATTCTCGACCCATTTTAGCTAATTAATTCTTTTAAATCACCAAATTCACTAATTCAAAAATGCTTTTATATTCATATTTGACTCATAGGTATTAATTTATTAAATTTTCAACTCACCCGTCGGATTTAGTGATCTCAAATCTCTATTCCTGATGCCACTGAAAATTAGGCTGTTACAGAATCAAATGCTTACTTTGATTCTTTTACGAGATTATAGACTCGTTTAGATTATTTTTTGAAGTAAGTTGTCTTTCTTGCAATGTAAATGTTTTTACAATACCATTTATTATCAGTTTGAACTTAGACAATCAATGAGCTAATATTTGCTTGTCACAATTTCTCTATGCATGCAAAACATGAAAGATAGAAATATAAAAGACATAATAGTGAAATGTAAAACTAACTTTATTTATTTATTCATCGTTCAAATACATAGAAAATAATTACATGTTTACTAAAATATGGGCACATTTTCCAACAATAATTTCGACATTGAAACTTTTAAGAGCATTTTATTTACACTTTCATTTCATGACTAACCATAATCTTTATTCATACTGGTATTTATGTCACGATTTTTCACAATATAACTACACTTCTGCACTTATTCACTTTAGTCTTTATTTTCACAATTTAAAGAATAATTGAAATTTCAATTACAACAATTACAAGATATTTATTCACTAAATACTTGGTCCATAGTTTATCATATATTTCATACTCTCTACATCATTTTCATTTATTTAACAATATCACGTAAACTTTTGTATACATTTCAATTCAGTCTTTTTTACTACAAAATTTAATATTCGCTGCTTAGTCAATTTAAATCAATTTATTTTCATGTAACTCTTTACTTCTCTTAACTCAATTAAAGATTTCACAAATTTCACAATTTAGTCCTTATCATCATGAAATTTTAATATTTATTATAATTTCACTTTAATATCACTTTATGTTTAACTCACTACCTTTTCAAACTTCAATTATGTTTTCTATCATATTATTTTATTTCACATATCAATATTATTTTACACTTTATTTTACTAATTTACCATAAATCTCATAAAGTTTACATTTTAGTCCTGAGGTAATAAGAAAAATCAAGGGTACTTACCTCTCGTCAACCTTTAATCACTTGTTTTTCTTTTTTATTTTCCACTTGAATTGTAATACCTTATACTCGACCTAATCATCGAGTCCTAGTTAGAAAGTGCGACATTAGTTTCCGAAGCAACTATGATCAATCACAATCAAATTACACCATTTATGCTTATGAAAACATACGTTTAAAACAATATGCAATGATTTTCGGGTCTTACACAAGCTTACGAAAGCTCAAATAGTAATTCGAGGTCAAAGAAGGACCAAATTGTAAAAGTTCCAAAATACAGGGTTGATGTTGTGACGTCAACGTTTCCACCTCGTGATGTCGCCAAATAGTTTATCACATCACAAGTTAGACGACTCGATGTCATAACATCACTTACTGTGTTGGCCTCATCGAGATGATCGAGTTTCTTATTTCGCCGTGACATTATAAGTCTTTTCTCATTGCGATGACATTCGAATGACGTCGCGACGTCACATACTATTTTTGCATTTTCTGCAAATCAACAAGTTGCTATTTATCAAATCCAAACACATACATACTACTCAACATTCAGCTAACACATGCCAACCTCAAATATCCAAAATATGATTTACATTATCTTATTACAACAATAAGTTCAGCCTTAACACTATTAAGTAAGCTCTCTGATACACTTCACCTATGCTTTTTTTCAACCATACCAATTTCATCAAAATCATTTACCACTGTAGCATCAACACATCACAACCATAAGATTTATATATGAACATATAACGACTCAAGTAATTAGATTCAAGTATATCAATCTCTATTAACGTTCACATAGATATAAAGTATACCAAAAGTGACTCAACTAGTTATATGCCAACTTAAAACAAAAACGGGATATACAAACTTTGCTGAGTCCAAGATTATTGACTGGATGCTAAAGTCGATGCTCAAGATCTAATATTGAACCTAACCTACACACAGAAAACAAACCAGACGCTGAGTGATAAAATTTAGTGGTATTTCTAGAATTCAAGGAAACAGAAGCAAGTTAAGTCAATTAAAACTCTTAACCAACATGCTATTCAACCATTTACCAAACTTCATACTATAATGGTACCATTTATACCATGTGACTGATTCTATACTTGTTCAACTAACTAATATAAAAATACATCATGTTAAATACCATTTCCCGAATTGAATCAATTAATTTGTCAGATTTTCATATAATTATTAATATTAATTTAATTCATATATCGATATCAAATTTACATTTTAAATCCCTATAAATTTGACTCAGATTTCAAAACGAATATATGAATTAATCCAACCTGCATCCCTATCTGGCACTATAGTGCATCATCAGATAAACCAAAAGAAATATACCAGCACACGTAGTACATCATCAGACAAGCCAAAACAATTATATTGGCACACACAATGCATCAGCGATTGAACCGAAATATGACTTGTACATTTAATAGGCAACCAATTTCCAATTTCATTATATGTTCAATTCACATTTTATCAATCTCAATTCATCATCAGTTCACTATTCCAATATTGTATATAACATATCTCAACCAAATTTCATATCAAGTTCATATATCAGGTAAGTCATGCAACTTTCTATTCTATTCAATTTAGTCATCTATCTCGGTATACCATATCAAACATCTCATCTTAACTCATACAAACATTATATACTTACCTCATAACTAAATCATGTAATTTAACATGAATAAGCAATAATTAAATTGAATGGTATAATAGAAATACAAACCGAAAGCTCGCATCACTCGTCGTTAGCTTTCGCCTTTCATTTCCCTTTTGATGGTTCTGCATTGTTTTTAGCTACTACTAATAATAATCTGACAATACATAATATTAAATTGTAGCTCAAATCACAAACAATTACAAAGTCACACACATTTTTTAATTTATTCAATTTAGTCCCTAAAATGGGGACTAACCTAACTTTCAATTTAAAGCTCCAAATTGAAATATGATTTCACTAATACCCATTAGAGACCTCCTATTTATTATTACTACTGTTAATTTTATATTTTATTCAATTTAGTTCTTATGAAGAAAACTAAAAATTAAAATTTACAATCTAGTCCATTTTTACATCTAAGCTTAAAACCTATTAATTTAACACCAATTTATTCAAGAAATCAACAATGGAAAGTTTAAAAAACTTTAAAAATTTTATAAATTGATACAAGGGCTAGCTAAATCAATCTCCTACAACCTAAAAAACATAAAATTACAAGAAAAGGACTTAGGAATCTCACCTGATCAAGGGTCAAATGTGTAACTTCCAAAAATGGTTTTTCTCCTTTATTTCTATGGTGTTTTGGTGTTCAAAAGATGAAAAAGTGTTAACATTCTCTCATTTTTCACTTATAAGCTACATATACTTTTAATTTTAACCTTAATTACCTAATTAAACTTAATTTAATTAATTTGATGTCCCTTAATTAAACCGTCCACTAACACATATATTGGCATGGTCTAATTGCAATTTTAGACCTTTGGTTAATTGCAATTTAAGTCCTCAAGACATTTTCTAATTCAAAATCTACAACGATTGTACTTTACAATTTAGTCTTTGAACCTTAATTAAGCAATTAATAGAAAAAATTGAATTAACAAACTTTAATATTCTTTTCTAAAAACTTTGCAAATATTTTAATTTAATATTCAAGGACCCGATTTACGAAAATAAGGTTCTAAAACCATATTTTTCGACTCCATTGATTTTCAAGTCGTTACATAAACCACTTCCTCTATCTCTCTCTTCAATATCATGTTAAAAACATAAAAATTTTCATGAGAAATCTCTACTTTATCATCACGTCCATACTTATCTAACAAGATTAAACATGAAAACATAATAAAACATTGATATTCATACCTTGTTCTCTTGATTTTATGCCTTAACTTGATTCTCTCTCCTAAAACTTCTATTTTTCTTTAATCCAAGTTGATATTTATATTCCCCATAGTCTTCTTATCATTTTTTTCATCTTGATGGCTATGAAAATTCTTTTATTTCTCGGTGAAAATAATGAATTTTGATGGAAATGACCAAATTACAAAGAAAGCAAACTTTCTTTATTTCATTCATCCAAGGTGGACACGAGATGGAGAAAAAGAGAATGAAGAATTCTCTACAAATTTCTTCTAAAATATCTATTCATTTAAATAAATAATATAATATAATACTAAAATAATATTATTTTTAATCTAACTAATCATTTCTCAACACTTTTCATCCATAATTATTACACTTGATAATTTTTTAATTTGAGAAATGACCATTTTGTCCTTCATGATTCTCTACAATTCCATCCTTGAATCACTATTCACTTTTGGTAAAATTATAATTTAGTCCCTCATATTTCTCCACTTATTCAATTTGGTCCATGATTAACATTTTTGTTACAAGAAATTGGGTTATTTTCACTTTTGGTTTATCAACTTCCCATATTTACATTTCAACACTTCAAATTTTGAATATTTACACTTGTCACAAAACTTTTCACTTCTCTACAATTTAGTCCTTACTTTATTAATATATTAGAACACACTTCTTAATTAAACTTTCTTTGGCATTCATCAACCTTATTTTTTATCAACTATATTCCTTATTTTACTTTACTAAGGAATTCATTATGCACGATTCTCACTTAATGATACTTTTATAACATATTGATCCATCTCCTCAGTAGTTGTATGCATTGAGCGATTAATGTGACAAGCTTTTCCAACCATGCGCACTATATTCAGAGATAGCATATTGATCCATCTCTATTGTACGTCAAGTTCTACCATAAATCTTTCTATGGTTTTCCTTTGACGACACGACACTTGAGAATCGATGACACTCGTACTCTACATCAAAGTTACTAAGTTAGATTGTTGTCTCTTTGTCTATTGAAAGGTCTATTAATAAAAACAACCTCTTCTAGTGCAATATTTGTTTCCCTGCATGAAAAATGAAATGTATATGCTTCCAACTTCCATCTTTCCAACAAGGAAAAAACAAATTCATGAATGATATTGAACTTTGCCATTATTGATGCCACATGTAACACCCCTTACTCAGTCTGATTGTTGGGCCAGACTTACAGGGTGCTACCACAGCCACTAGAGCAATCACATACAGAAAAAAATTCCATTAGAATAGATTTACTACAATTCGTACATCGATATAATTTACACTATGTTGACCCGCACAAATGTCAAATAGATGACATGCGAGTAGACCTCGCGGGCAAATACAACGCGAATAGTCTCGCATACAAACATCTCACAAACAGTTCTATTATAGTGTGTTTAGACTCCGCGTAAAGACATGTGGCAGATAGCACCTGCAGATAGACTTATAGTAATTTGGCTTGGCAAACTCATACATACACAAAGCATCTGTAGACTACTTTGCGAACCATAAGTGGTGGACAGTCATGCAAAGATACAAATCACAGATTATCTCACTAACAGTCTGTAAGCAGACAATTCATTTTTAAATTCAACCTTAACACATTAAGATGTTCAACAAACATATCAACATCTACAGCTTGCCAAAACAAACATACATAAGATCAAACAATCCATTTAACTTTAATCATGCCATAACATTAATTACTTATACATTCATCATATCAATATCATTTCAATATATCATATTTTACCAATTGGATCAAGCTCAAATATCAAAGGCGTATATGCATATACATGGTTTAACTAACCAAAACACAACAAAACTATTAACCATTAGACATATTTACATGCCACTTATAACCGGCCAAAATGATCAAAGGACTACTGAATTGATGGGTGGATAGTGTGAGCTTTGGAGATGATCCAATGGACTTGTTCTGCAAAATGTCAACTACATAAATAGAAAATGAAACAGAGTAAGCATTAAATATGCTTAGTAATTCATACGAAATTTACTTAACTTAACTTAATATTCAAATAATTCAAACAATTAAAACATATTGAAATTAAACATGAAAATCCTTTGGCAATCTGTTACTTTCAAATGCATGTCAACAAATACGTTCAAAGGTTAACACATTACATATCATGAGCTTATAATATATGTACAGAACATAACAATCTATCATATAGCATATACTATTTCAATATATCCCAATTGCAATATGCATAAATCCATTCATAGCATACTTCCCAATCATTTTATTATCACTTAATATCATTTCCATTTTTGTCTTTTGCTTGAAGGCCACAATAATTTGAACTCAATTGCTTGGGATTGATTTGTTTACTTATACAACGTATTTGGGCTACTAACACTAGTTTTGGATCAGGATTGCTAACACTAGCTTGGTTCGATACTGCTAACACTAACTTTAGAGAATCCACAACATATGCAAAATCTCAAGTCATCGAATTAATCCTGATCACAACACCCATTTATTCATACAGACTGATATTCTCGGGCCGCTAACACTAGCTTGGTTCGATACTGCTAACACTAACTTTAGAGAATCCACAACATATGCAAAATCTCAAGTCATCGAATTAATCCTGATCACAACACCCATTTATTCATACAGACTGATATTCTCGGGCCGCTAACACTAGCTTCAGATCAGGGTTGCTAACACTATCTTAGCTCGATGCTGCTAACACTAGCTTCAAATAATCCACAACATATGCTAGATCTCAAGCTATCGGATGACCCCTGATCACGATGCCCGTTTTCCCTTTTAGGACTTTAGTAGCATGCCATTTGCATCTCAATTGTTTATTAAATTCACACGGCTTGTTATCGAATTCATTACAATTTATCAGTTTCAATTACTTTATTTCATCCTATAATAACTCTCTATTGTCAATAATTACGAAAATTTCATGCTAATTTTGAAATAATTCATTTTAGTCCCTAACTTCAAAACTAACAAATTTTACTTTACAAATTAGTCTTTAATCAATTCTAAGCTTACAACTAACCTATTTAACCATAAAAACATCAATAACCATCAATAACAATATTTCAAAACTTTAACAGTTTTATGATTTAATACTCGAACTATCTAGATTATAATATCAAAAACATAAAAATTATAAAAAACGGACCTTGAATACACCTTCACGCAAGAGGAAGAGTTTGGCCAAACCTCAAGCTTCAAAAATGGCCTTCTTGGTTCTCTTCTTGTTGATGAAACGATGAAGAAATGTAAAATGATGACGATGTTTGTATTTTATTTCATTTTAACATATATTATTAATCATAAAAATATAAATTTTAACATGTATAATCTTTTAAGTAGGCACAAACCGGCCACTATATTTTAAAAGTGGTCTAATTGCCACTTAAATGCTTAAACATTTATTAAATAAGTATTTTAATTAATAAAAATCAATAGTGATTAATTTTTACAATTTTTATGATTTGGTTCTTATATCTTAATTGACCATCAATTCAATAAAATTTTAGGATCAAAATTTAATTCACCTATATAACAACTTTAACTATTTATGGGCTCGGTTTACAAAAACGAGGTCATGATACCTCATTTTTTAAGACCAATGACTTTAGGGTCAAACTACTTCTACCCTAACTAAATATCCAATTAATGAATTTCACCAGACCAAAATTTAATAATAAGACAATTAACTCATAATTTTTACGGAGTCGATCATCGGATAACTGAATTCCAAAACTACCGATTACGACACGACTAAAAATCAAGTTGTTACACCACATGTAAGCCATCACTCCTCAAGCATTCTACTATACAACTATCAATCTCCAAGAATTTAAAATTATGTTAGATTCGGAAAACTGGTTCTTCTTTTCATTTAAAAGAAAATCACAAAAGGATAATATTTAAATTAAAAAGTCTTTAAAATTTTTAAAAAATTAAAATTAAAAGAAAATTGAGTTTGAAGTTTCACCATATTGAGAACTAGTTACAGTGTGCTCTTCCTGAAGCCTTGATTCCACCATTTTTCCACAGAAAAAAAGAAGAAAAAAATATTTTTTTTTAGAGAGTTTGAAGAGATTTTTGGTGGAAAGAAAAGTGAAATAAATGAGGTATTTGTAAAGGGAAAATCAACTCTCATAATTGTCAACTTCTGCATATTTAATAGATTAATTAAGCCAACAACCAAATAAATTCTCGGATCAAACTATCTACGCATAGAGTTAATTTTCTAAACTTGAAAAACTTCTTCATATACATATTTTAATAAATAATAAAGAAGTTAAAATAACATTATACAGAGGGATAGCCACAAATGATTAACCTTCCTGAACAATAAACTGTGTTACTGTCCAAAATTCTTTCTTCTTTATTTTCTTTGTACAATCTTATTTTAACATATTTTCATTGTTTTCTTTTCTTTTTATTTTAAGAATTATTTCCATCAACTCTTAAAAAATTGTGCTTTATTTTTGCAAAGAATGTGCATTGCATTTTCATTGGCTTTTGTGATTGTTTGTGTAGGTTGGTGATGCAAACAAGGAGTGTTTTCAAAATAGACAAAATAAAAAATAAAAACTCTCCTGGTTCTGATCATGAACAAAAAAATAAAAAATAAGAAGACCAGAAGACATGGACACCCCAAGGAGTGTTTTCAAAATAGACAAAATAAAAAATAAAAACTCTCCTGGTTCTGATCATGTTATAAACAGGTGGAGTTTTGTTTGTTTATGCAATACGTGAACTCCACCTCTTTTCTTCTTGTAAACCTATGCCAGGTACTTAACCTCCGCTCACCAAGTCGTTAACCGCATGCAGACCAGAAGGACAGGCTCCCATATCAACGATTGGATTATGAGCTATCAGAAGCAGCAACTTATATCAACGAACCCTTTGTAGGGCTCACTCTTTCGGCCAGCTTTAGGGCCTTACATCGATACATCTTCTAGGTTTATCAGTAACTTCACAGATTTTATCTGTTTGTAATCTTTTTTTTTTTTTGTTCGTTTTATTGTTGTAAACTTTAATGGGAAATATCTACGGAAAAAAAAAATGGTTTATTTAGTTAGAAAGGAAATGGTTTTTTTTTTTTAATCTAAAAAAGGAGTGCTTTGTGCTAACCATAAAACAGTTCTATAAGGATTACAACTCATAGTGGTTGAGTTGAGCCGAATTTGGGTTTCACAGATGCAAAAATTTAGATTCATTTTTTAGGTTCGGTTCGAAAATGGATTTAAAATTTTATTTAAGTTCGGCCTATATTAAAAATGCTAAATTTGATGTCAACCTGACCTGACTGTAATAAATTTTTTTAGATTATTTTTATATATAAATAAATTTTAAAAAATAATACATCAAATATACTAAAAATATTAAAATAAATGTTTCCCAGTAAATTAAAAATAATAAAAAGAGTATAGGTATGTGATTCAGGCTGGGCCAAGCTAAGTTAAAAAAATTCTACCCGAAACCCGATGTAACAACTCAATTTTTCAGTAGTGTCAGAAAAGTGGTTTCAAAATTTCATTTCTATAAACCAAGTCCATAAATATTAATATTTAATATTTAATATTTAATATTTACGAGATTATTATAGAAATATATTAAAGTTTGGTCTAATAATTTTGTCGAATTGATAGTTAATTTAGATAAAAAGACTAAATTGTAAAAAATCTTATCGCTTTATATTTTTAAATAACTAAGGGATGAAAATGAAAATTAGAGTTTTTTTTTTTTTTGTAGAGCATTTTAGTTCTTCAAATGGTGGCACGTAATATTAAAATCCACTAACTTAGATAAATGTAATTAACTTTTAATTGATAAGGTTTAATTAAATAATTATGATTAATTAAACTTTAATTACAAGTATATAAGTTAAAATAATAAAGATTTTTTCACCCTTGCCGTGAGAAAGAAAAGAAAACTTGAGAAAAATTGCAAGCTATTTGGCCTCTCAATTGTAAGTTAACTTCAAGCATTCTTTTTGTAATTTTTATGTTTTTGATGTCATGAGAGCTTGATTTAGTTAGCCCATGTATTAATTTGCAAAACTGTTAAAGTTTTAGAAAATTTTCATTGATGGTTTCTTGAAGAAATTGATGTTAAATTGTTAGATTCTAAACTTAGATGTGAAAAAGAATTAGATTGTAAAATTTAATTGTTAGTTTTGTTAAAAACGACTAAAGTGTATAAATTGAAACAAGGATGTAATTGATATCAGTTTCGAAATCGAAGCTCAAAATTGGAAGATATTGCTATTTCAGTTTTAGAGACTAAATTGAATAAAATGAAAAACTTAAGGGACATTCAAAAAATGTAATTGAACCATTACATGCATATAATAGAATGTTTAAAAGTGTTTTATATTTATAAATTAAATTAGATAATTGTATAAATCAGAAATTGAACCAAACTAAAGATAATCGAAGAAAAGCAAAAATTGTTGATTAGTCTTTAAAGTCTCGTTTATTGTTGTTTTGCTAAGTAAGTTCATATGGAACTTACTAAATTATTTGTTGAATTGTATTTGTTTCAATTGTATGTTTATATTTAAGTGAAAATGTGGAAATTGGCATGTTTGACTATTTATGGATTGAATTGTAAAACGTGAAAATGTTGGCTATGCGGAAGGGTACAAGGTAACGATACAAATGTTACATGTTTACGGAATTTGTTGGACATATGTATTCTGATATAAGGCTTGAAATGATATGATTACAATAATGATGCCCATGTGAACTTAGTAAAAGTTTATAATATGTATGACATGTCATTAGGGTTAAATACTAAATTGATCAGGGATTTACATGATGATATGAGATCCAACATTTGTTTCAGATTCTTAGTTACATGTATCGTTGGTTTAGCTTGGATTGGTAACCTCGATACGATGTTAGCTTGTGTAAGCAAATTTATAAAATGTCAACTTGTGTGAGAAGATTCATAAGTGTCAGCTTGTATGAGCAACCCTGACCACTTCCAGCTTGTGCGAGCAAAATAGTATTGTATATTCGAGTTCAATTTACTATAGTTCTCTCAGGCAAAAACTTAACCTAATGAAATGGGAAACATTGAAATGGTTTAGATACAAATTGAATCATATATGTTTCTAGTGTGAGTTGTTATATATATGATCATTATTACAAGTTTATTTTATAAAAGTTTACTACCCAATTGATTATATACGATGTAATGCATTAGCTATCTCAATATATGCCAAAGAATGCCAAATTGAATTATTATCGTGTTATATATTTAGTTTATTGAATTGTCAAGGTAAGTTAAGTAAATTTCATATGAACTTACGGAGCATTCATTATACTTACCCCATTGCTTTCCCTTCCCTTGTAGATTTCACATTGTGGAATATGTCAAACAGATCGTTCAAAGCTCACACTATCCCATTTTTGAATAGATAGCTTTTCAATCATTTAAAGTTTGGAATTGTGACATGTACATAGGTAATATATATTTGTTAAGCTTTGAATGTTAGTCGTGGTTTGAAACCTATCTAATGCTTGATCTTGGCAATGTTAATGTTTAATTGAAATGGTTAGTTTTGGTAAATGTGTTTGAGTTATGTTTAGTGATTTAAAATAGCATGTTTGAATGATATGAAATTGAATAAGTTGAAATGGTATAAATTATGATAAATGGAACTTATATTGCATTGTTCATATGGGATGGTTTGTTTTGACAAGTTTTTGGTATGGTATGGTTAAGTTGAAATTGAATGTTTGAACTTGTTAGGTAGAAGTCTTTTGATATAGGAATTTAGTGGATTGCTTGTGATGCCGCGACATCACAACTTGAATGTCGTGACATTGACTTTATTTTATTTTGAAAGTTTTGCAATATGGTCCTCGATCAAGGAAGCTTGTATTTGATCTTCAATGTCAGGACACCAAACTCTAAAAGTCGTGACATTGACCTTAAATGTTTGAAAAACTTCACAGATTAACTCTTGTTTGATTTAGGGATGGTATTGGGCTTTCGTAAGCTCGTTAAGACCTGAGAATGAATGAATATTGTACTTATCATTTATAATGCATGTATTTACTAGTATAACGAATCAAATTTAATGTTATATGATTGTGGTTGCTTTGGCAACAAGTGTAGCATTCTGTAGGTCGAACTTAGCGATCAGTCGGGCGAGGGGTGTTACACCCAGCCCATTTAAAAAACGGGCCTTATTTTTTATCCAAACTCATTTTTTGAGTTTATATTTTTACCTAAATCCTCTCAGTTTTGGAAATAGTACAATACCAAATTGAATATTAAGTTTAGCTATTTCCAAAATTTAATGCGACAAATACATTATCACATGTGAAATACCATGTCAACTTATTGTTTCCAAAATTAGATAGTAAGTTTATTAAGTTTATCTATTTCCAAAATTTAATGTGACAAACATATTATCACATGTGAAATACCACGTCAACTTATTGTTTCCATATATTAGTCACAAAAAATCAATCAACGGATTTAACATTTATCATTTTTATCAAGAATGAAATTTCAAATTCGGAAAGTATAGAAACTAAGAATGATCTAATTGGAAAACATAAACTAAATCTGTAACTTTACAAATAGTACAAAACTAATATCAAATTTTAACAAAACACACTTAACTACTACCATTTGAATTATGATTGAAATCTCAAAATTCGAAAAAGGCATATAACTTATTTGGCTCTCCAACTTTACAAAAAAGTCATTTTAGCTCTCCATTTATTTTTTTTCTCTTTTAGCCCTTGAATTTGTATTATTTATGAAATTACCCCAAAATGGATGAAAAAGTTAACAATTGTTAACTTTATTGATGTGGCATCCACATGGCAGTCCACATGTATGCCACGTTAACAATTAATTAATTTTTTCAAATTTAAAAAATATTTTTAATAATTTTTAATTTTTTGAATTTTTTGAATTTTTTAAAATTTTATAAATTAATTAATTGCTAATGTGACTTTCATGTGACAATTCACGTATATGTAAGGTATTTAATAGCGCAAGTTTAAGGGATTAAAATTAAATGAGAGCTAATATATATATATATATATATATATATATATATATTTGAAGTTAGAGGTAAAATAAATAAAAAATATCAAGACTAAAGTAGACGAAACTAGGGGTGAGCAAAACTCAATTCGACTCGAAAAAACTGAAAAAAAAAATTTTAATTTCGAGTTAAACGAATCGAGTTATTCGAGTCAATTTGAATTTTTTTTTCGAATTCCGAGTTCGAATCGAGTTGAGTTTTCGAATTTGAATAACTCGAATAATTCGAATATCAAACTATAATATTTTACATTTTTATTCCAAACTCCTAAACCTTTTTACTTTTCCCTCAAAACTTTTACTCCTTCCTACTTTCCCCCCAAAACTTTTACTCCCTTTCCATCCCAACCCCCCAATCTACCCAAAATTCATTTCCCACCAAAATTTTACTCTCCCATTTACTTTTTCTCAAAATTTTACTCCCAAAAACTCTCAAAACTTTTTTATTTTCCCCCATAATTTTTACTCCCTCCCACTTTCCTCCTAAAATTTTTACTTCCTTTCAATCTCACCTCCCATCTACCCCAAATCCATTCCCCCCCCCCCTTTTTTTGATATTTTCCCTTCAAAATTTTACTCCCCCTATTTACTTCCCCTCAAATTTTTATCCCCCAAAACTTTTTATTTTCCTCCTAGATTTTTACTTCTCACCCTTTACTCTAAAATAAAAAATCAAAATTATCCAAAAAAAATCACTAAACATAAATAGTAATAATTTTATTTATATCTACTATTTATATTATTAAATTAAATTTCACATTTTATATTATTTATATTATTAAATTGTTTAGTCATATTGAATATTTATATTAAAATTGAATTATTAATTATGCCATTAAATATTCATGTTAAAATTTTATATTGGTATCAATTTCACATTTTATCTTTAAAATAACTTTTATTAAAATACATAGTGACAATAATCTGAAGATAATTGAAATAATTAAGTAAGCAAAGAAGCTAACTCGTATATAAAAGATTAATAAATAAATTATGAGCTGATGAAAGTTAATAAAAATTTTGATTAAGGTGGACAAATTTTATTACAATGGGTGACAGTGATTACAAGGACCCAAAATTATTTTTTAAAATTTAACTCGAACAAATATATTTGATTCGATTCGATTCGAATTCCATCTCACTCGACTCGATTCGAGAAAATTTCAAATCAAATTAGAATGATAAAA
This sequence comes from Gossypium longicalyx, assembly GCA_025698465.1. Lineage (NCBI taxonomy): Eukaryota > Viridiplantae > Streptophyta > Magnoliopsida > Malvales > Malvaceae > Gossypium > Gossypium longicalyx. Next base: position 21,107,023 of record CM047006.1, read on the forward strand.
TATGATTCGTCAACTCGATTAACTTGAAATTTTTTCATTCGATTCGATCGAACGCTCACCCTTAGACGAAACTAAATCCTTGTTTGATCCTCCTTCCCTATTTTCAATGCTTCAAACACTTTCCCCCGAACTGTTCTTATTGCAAATTCCACGCTAGGAACAACTTCGAGGGAACTGAATTAACGTCTTCAAAAAACGTCAAATTCTACGGAAGTCGGTCAAAACCCGATGCGGCGTATAGCCAAAGGAATAAACAAGGTTACCGGACATTCCCAGAGTGTGAACGGCATCGTTAATAACAAGGAACAAGAATAACTATGTAGACATACAATAGAAAGCAAAGCAGCCATTGAAAATTCAAAATAAATGCAACACAACAGGTTTTTATTATTAGCATGTTTAGGGTATAACGTGTAAGGATATACTCTCGGGCCACCTTGTTAAACAATGACGACTAGAAAGAGGAGGGAGAGTGTACAAAGATTGATTGTTGTTTTAGAAGGAGAAAAAGTCACCGCCGCCGACAAGACAGGCATCGTACCACTGGAGAAGGCTTCGACGTACATGAGCAATAATACGGTGGATGAGATTTTAGTTCTCACCCTTCTCTCCGTCGATTGTTCCGGACCATCTTCCAGCAAAGGTTTTCGTGGAGAGCATAGGTGCAATCATACGTGTGAAGATGATCCCCGCGTCAGGTTCCTTCGTGATCAAGTCAGCCAAAAAAAGGAGGATTATAGGCGAATTTTGAGACCCTTCTATGAGAGATGCAAAAGCAATGGAGTAAGTCTTGTTCTAGCTGTTTCTTGGTGTCTACTTAAAAACTTGAACACAAGTCCTTTGTCACGGTCCAGTCGATTAATTGTATAAGCGAATTTAATGTCTGTATTACAGGTGAAGTTTATGGTAAAAGTTGCTGCAGGCTACCAACCAAAGGATATCATAACAGAAGAGGCCAACAATGTTGGTGCTACTTGGATTATTATTGATAGGTTAGTTTTCTCCAATTTCTCTTGTATATTAGCTAAGTTGGAGATTATACACTGAAGTGTCAAATGTTTCATCCATTTTATTCTTGCAGTTGTTTTACCAAACACTTAACTTTCCGGTTGAGTGGTACCGAATGTAATGTATCATTGGTGAGTGATGAGGATAGAGCCTTTGTTGATGATCATTGGATTGCAGAGGATGAGTCATCAGAATGTTCTACGCTGATGGAAGTAATACATAATCCCAAGTCTCCAAAGCTGATAAAGGGATCAACATCGAAAGAGAAGCTGGTCATTTGGCCAAGCACCGGTAAGGAAATGAAGCCAGAGCCACTTAAAGAATTCAAAGCCGGTCATAATCTTCCTTGTAGTAACTTCAGCTCAAGAGTTTCCGCGGCTGATTTTACAGTAAAAAGGCCGCAGGAGCTAAGTTGGGAAGAGATTACACAAATAACAAAAAGGTTTTCAACAAGTACTAGGAATGAGCATGAGAAAAATTATAGCACCTATATTGGATACTTTGACCATCAATCTGTATTTGTAAAGTGGTTTGTTCCACACTCTGGATGCATTCTTGAAGCAGAAATGAAAGCAGCCTTGTTTATGAACCATAAGAACATAACGGTTATTACGGGTTTCCATCAGAGCGAAAACGGAACAATTTTGATCTTTCCTCTTCTACAAGGAATGTCATTAGATAGATACATTTGGGGTGAGTGTACTCCTCCTATATGTATAACCCTTCCTTTTTAAATGTTCACTATGAACATTTTAAATTTGCTAAAGGCTTCATTCCTTTTACAGGCTCGGAAAGAAAGAAGTTGAAATTTCAAGCCAGACTGAATATTGCCATAGCTATAGCCCAAGGCGTTCGATACATGCACGAAGAATGTCCACAATGGCCAGTTGTCCATGGCGACTTGCAGCCCCAAAACATTTTTCTAAGACTTGATTTGCAGCCTATGGTGAAATACCTTAAAACCAAAATCTCTTATGCAGGGTATATCATCTTCTTATCCTCTGATCTTGATGTTTCTTTTTCCTTAACTTTGTTAGATTTCGGGTTTCGGAAAGGCTACATGGCTTCACAATGAACAACTATCCTTTAACTGCAAGAATGGGTATGCAAGATTCACTCTATATTCTGATATATATATATACACACACACTCATTCACACACACACCTCTTCATCATTAGGGCAACTTGCTTTATTTGTTTTCTTGGGCAATAATCTAAAATCAACTTTTGTTGATAGAAGGTTCCTCAAGGATCCTTTAGGTCACGAAACAACAGAACTAGTGAAATGCGATGTCCTATCGTTCGGTATTCTGCTATTGAGACTGTTTTGCCGGACATCGGTACCTGAGGATGACAAAAGTTTAGTTGAGTGGGTTAGTGGTCAATTCTTTGTTTATTGTTCGAGTTCGATACTAGCTCTTTCAGACTTATCAATTCCAATAACATATATGATACATCATTCGGGAATGACAGGCTCGGCCTTTGATGCTACAAAGAAAATTCTATGAGCTATTAGAGGAAGACTCAGAGTGGTCAGACCTACATGGAATTTATAGAGTCATGACTGCTGCAACTGCATGCACAAGGACCAAGCCGGTTTCTCGACCCTATATGTATCAGGTATTTATATTCTACACAACGAGAACCCTTCCTTGAATTACAACTATGACTTGATAAGTGACCCCTTGTTTTGTTTAAAACACCAAATCAAACAGGTAATCAGCATTCTTAAAGGAGAGAATTTTTGTTACATGCAAACATCTCCATCAGACAGCAGTATATAAGGAGGGAACCATGAATTCTTCAAAGGAAAAGGCAACCATTAGCAAGGATATAATCACAGCAGTCAGAACTTGCTGTAACATTGACACAAGGGAAGAAGAAGAATTACAACAATTTAAAAAAAAAAAAAAAAAAAAAGGATTTTTTGGCCTATATGAGACATATAGAACCAAAGGTGAGTGATGGCATCTTCTAGCTTTAGCAACTCTTGAGTTGCAGACAATTGTGAGTGATTGAATGGATATTTACATCATTATCATCTTTGTAAACTTGTTACTTCGTTCATCTAGTACAGAAAGCAAAATTCTTATCAAATTACTGAGTTAACTGCATTGGTTATAAAGACAACTCACCGTTCTTTGAAGCTAGCAAATGAAAGGAATGCCTGAATAGAACCATTATTATTTTCTGTACATGCTTGACTTCATGGTTATCTATACACATATATAAAAAGAAAGGTCAAAAGGACCTTCCTTGTGATGAACGTGGCTCTCTCATACATTCTCCATTTCTTTTCTTTTTTTCATTTTAAAATATTGTTAAATTTCATCTTGGTGCCTCTAATATGCTTAAATTTGAAATTTAATCTATACATTTTAATTTTTAACATAATTTGTTCTGTATATTTTATAATATTATTAATTAGTTCAAATAATTAATATATTTAACTTTTCGATTAAAATATTACGTGGATATATATAATTTGGATACTTTAAGAGTCTTAAAAATAGACGCATGACTTCCTATTTCTTTTAGGTTGTCAGTTTTTACCTTTCTTTGACAGTTTTAAAAAAATAGTTAAATTTCAGTTTTAATCTCTCTATTATGTTTAAATTTAATATTTAATTACTACACTTTAATTTCTATTGTAATTTAACCCATGTAATTTTATAATAATATTAGTTAATTTAAAAAGTTAACATCATTAGTTTTTCAATTAAAACAATCCATGTATGTAGCTTTTATTTTGCTTAGGTTTGCCTTGCTGCTTCTTTTTTTATGTTATAAAACAATGTTTTTTAATTTGAGCCCTTATACTATATTAAAATTTGAGATTTAATCTATATATCTTATTTTTAAAATAATTTGGTCATTCTACTTTTATCATGTCATTAGTTAGTCTAAATATTTAATATTGTTAATTATTTCAATCAAGATGCTGATGTTATTTTTTCTTAGGAATACTTTTCAATAAAAATATTTATTTTATCAAGACGATTTCAAATGAATGTTTTTAAGAAAAAATTTATATAAACATTTTCAATGTTACACCAGTAATTTAATAGAAGGATTTTAATAGTAGTAACAGTTGGACCTAAATTTTTAAATTCAAAAAGTAGATGGTTTAAATTTTTGAAAATAAAAATAGAATTTGAGTTTATTTTAACTTTTAAATTTACCCTTAATTTAATACAAATAAATAATCAACCCAATACAAAACGTAGGAATAATATTAGTGTACATAAACGAACAATACTTAATCTGCATAGTATTATTTTTTATTATATAATTTTAATTATATTATAATTATTTATTGTATGATTATAAACTTTCAATATAAATTTATTAAAACAATTGTAATGACTGAATTTATTTTTTACTAATTAGAAGTTTTGATTAAAGATAATTTTTTTTAAAAAAATGATTTAATGATAAAATGATTAGATAGATTATTTTAGGTTAAATTGTTATTATGATCCCTCTATTATGTTTAAATTTAAGATTTAGCATCTATACTTTAGTTTAACAATGTTTGGTTCTTTTACCTTTCTAATATTATTTGTCATTCAAAATAGCCGATACCCTTAATTATTCCGATTAAAATGTTGATGCTTATTTGTTTCTTAAAAATACACTTTTCAACTTAATTTGAATTTATTATACCAAAAAAATTTTTGTTGGAAAAATGTTTTTTTATAGAAAAATTCACTTCAACATTTTAACTAAAATAGTTGAGGATATTAATCATTTAAACGTGGTTGTAAAAGTAAATAATTAAATTATTCTAATGTCAACATAGTAAAAATATAAAATATAAAATTGAAATTTTATTTTATTTTATTTTATAATCACTAAAAAAAACAGGGGCACATTTTCTTAGAATAATCCTTTTGAATAAATATAAAAATAGTTCAATAAACATTAAATAATACAATAAATTAATATATGTATCATGTTTGTATTTAGAACTTTAATACTTTTTGTTAAAGTTTGTATAATTTGAATCCCGTTACTTGTTGAAGAAATAAATATAATGGCAAAATAAAGGGATCTGTGACGGGCTTTAGCCTCGGGCCACAACTGGGGACACGGTACAGACCATACTGCACAAATTGAGTGTATATAGAACTACACTTCTACTATTTGACTTTGATTGGGATAGGGGTTTTCAACCTTTAAATAGATGTAGTCGAAACTCCTCTTGTATGATTCGGTTTTTAAGATTATTGAATTTCTTCTCCTCTACCCATGGTTTTTTTTTTTCAAAAGGGTTTTTAAGTAAAATCGATATTTTCTTTTTTTCTTTTTTTTATTACTTTGCGATCGTTCTTCTATCATTATCGACGTTTATTATAATATTTTTAATGATTATTTTGGTAGAAATGAAATAAAATGCAATTAGGATTTAATAATTATATTCTGGTAAACACGTTACCTTATATTAGGCCCAATTCCAGAATGTTAATGCAAAGCACATTGATAATTGTAAACCACTTATGTTGGCTTTCATGTTTTAGATTTTTCTTTTCTAAAATAAATGCGTGTTGTTGCATCATTTTTCAAGCAAAAATTGTGTACAAATACACTGGGTATAGGTGTTCCAAAGTTCCGGCGGAAAACTATTGAACGCCGTTGTCAGCCACAGAGGGGTAGCCGGAACAGCCTGGAGCCTTGGCCCTTGGTCAAATAGTAAAATTGTTATATAAAACCCTCTATTAAACATTTTAAACCTTTAGTTATATAAAAAAATTAATTTTATCCTCTCTAAAAAATAAATAATTTAACTTAAATATTTTTAACACAATATATTTATTTTTGACTTCTTGAAATTTTATAATTTTATTTCAATCCCCTAAAAATATTTGGTTTCGCCCTTGATAAACCAATAGTATTTATAAATCTATCCAAAATAAGTTAAGATTTATTAAATGAATTAATGTTTATCAGATCAAATAATAATGAGTTTAATATTTTTTTAAATTGATTAAAAAATTTTATTTAAAAATTTAATTTGACTCGACTATAAATTTAATCAATATTAATATAATATCAGTAATTTCAAACCAAGGAAAAATAAGGTACCATGTGCCCCGCTAATTCTAGGGATCTATCCAATTCCCTAAGGTTGAGAAACAAAAAGGGTAAACTGTAAAAATAATCACTTTTACTTGCTTCATATTACATTTTAGTTATTTATGTTTGAAATGTTATGTTTTAGTTACTTATGTTATCGTTTTGTTACGAAGTGGTCACTCTACCGTTAAGCTCTGTTACCTCCCTAAGGTGGTCCTACGTGACAGTTACTTACGTTATCGTTTTGTTACAAAGTGGTCACTCTACCGTTAAACTCCGTTACCTATCTAATGACAGTCCTACAGGGCAGTCCAAATGGGTTTTAAATGCCAACTTGAATATCCTGTTGCTAATATGAAAATAGGTTTTTAATTAAATAAATTTAATTTGGACTTCCAAGTTGACATTTAAAACTCATTTGGACTGCCATGTAGGACCACCGTTAGGGAGGTAACAGAGCTTAATGCTAGAGTGACCACTTCGTAACAAAACAATAACGTAAGTAACTAAAACGTAACATTTCAAATATAAATAACTAAAATATAACCAAGTCAAATAAAAGTGACAATTTTTAAGTTTATCAAAAAAAATTCTTACATTTTATTCTTAATCCAAACTTCAATTATGGGTGAAATGAAATAGATTTGACAATTTTAAATATAAAAGGAAAATACACAAACGAGGATTGTCTTATATATCTAGAATCAATGTACAAAAGGATTCCAAGTTTATGAATAATCTATTGGGTATGTTTATCATGTGGGACTTTAGTCATGATATTCTAAGCATACTAATGGCAATGGTTAACATTTGATGCCGTCACGACTCTTTAGGTTCCCATGCGTTTGGCACATGGACGAGATGCAGGAACTTTGCAATTAGATTAAAAAAATGCACCATCTTTTTTTCCCTTTCACATTTTCAGTCTCAGTTTGAAATTTTAGAAAAAAGAAAAGCACACTACCCGAAGATAAAGGTTGAAAAATATAGTAATGAGATTAAATTACCTTTTTATTATTAAACAATTTGATTTTATATTAAAAGAATAAATAAGGTTTATTTTTAGTAAAAACTTTTACTATTTCAAAATAGATATATATTATTTGCAATTCAATTTCAAAAGAAAATCTATTTGTAAAACAATAAAATCTTTAGAAATATCAATTCTATTAAATAGAAAATGATTTTTTTTAAAACAATAAATATGTTAAAATTTAATCTTATTTAATTTCTTTTAATAATACTGTAATTAAATTGGTCATTTAATAATAACTTTTTTTTAGTTGATAAGAGGATGGCCAAAGCCCTAAACAAAGTTAACTAGCAACAAGTCTCAAAAAACTACTCGAACAACATCTACAAGCAACAACGACCAAACACTATAGGAGGCGTATCAAAAACTATAATTTTTCATCCATACAAGAGTGCAGTTTAGCTAGCCAATCGACCACATTATTCTTCTGTCTTGGCACATAGTTTAGTGAAGGCAACCAATCTTGCCCCTTCCTCTTATTTCTTGAACTAGGCAAAAAAGCGAATGCAGTGCAGAAACACCGTGATTAATCATGTCCACAGATGTAAAAGAGTTTGACTCAATGTATATCTTATGAATACCTTTACTCCAAGCCAAATCGATACAATGAATCAATCCCCAAAGCTCTGCTTGATCAATGCTACAATTCACAAGAGTAACCGAGAATCCAACACACCAATTCTCTAAACTATCTCATCTTACACCGCTGGCACTTACGAAATTCTAGTATGGTTTTCGACTACCATCAGTGTTAAGTTTGTACCAGTCAGCCTTTCGATTTTCCCAATAAAATAACACTCCATGCTTTAGTTTCTTTAAATCTCAAACTCCTAGCAAATAAGAGAATTCCTTAAGAAAGCACCAAGCATCTCCATCTTACAATTCAACAGCTCGAGTATATGAATTTGCATATATATATATATGTATGACAGTTCACTGATACAAAGGAATAAGATCGAAGATATAAATGCAAGTGTCTCGATGAACTTAGTAAAAGACTCATACACATGGTCACGGGTAATTTGATATCGCTTTAAAGGTTTAACCTGGACCGGTAACCTTACATGTATATAAAGCTTTGACCAGGCTATTATTATATTGATAAAGGTCTAGCCCAGACAGGTAACCTGACACCTCTGTACATGGTTAGCTCGAACGAGCCTTTGATGTGAAACGTACCTATGTTATGAGTTCTTTTACAATAGACTTATCAAGGTTATTCAAGTTGACATTTCGCTGATCTTATATTAATGATTCAATTTTAAGAATTCAAGAAGACTATCTTTCACAAGATTCAATATGTCTATTATCCAAGAGTCCGTCAAAGATTAGCGTTAAGTCAAGAATCAGCAATGACTATTCGCCAAACAAGAATTTAGTAGTGAATCTTTCAAATAAGAGTCTTATAGCAACTATTGGTTAAGATTGAGTTCACAAGTAAGAACCTGCCTATATGAATATATGATGATAATCCCGCACATAAAGGTCCGCCAGTATGTGTTAGCCAAGCTTAAGACCACATATATAAGATTTTATGTATATTTGCATGTAAAAGCTTGCCACGTGCGAATCCCCATGCATAAGTTCTCTGAGGTCAATCCGTCATACGTTAGTCCGCAATGGTATAAATTACTAAGTCATATTGTGTACATTTTGCTGGCAAATAAGCTAATGATTCATTTTGTAAGAAACCAGATTGAATGGGTAAGCAAAGTTATTTTGCATTGTAGCTTATAGCATGAGTGATTGAAATGAAGGATTGTAGCAGTGCTGAAAGTGTACAGATTATTAAGTTGAGCCAATGCAATGGGGAAAATAATAGTACACCAAGAAGATGTGCAAACTATAATAGTGTAAATAATGCTAAACAGGAGATCAAACTTATGAGATTCTAACTTATAGTTTCATGAAGGTATGAAATATTAGAAACTCACTAAGTTTCGTTGTGCTTACTTAGTTTTATTTTGTCTTCTAGGTATAATGGTTTATATGAAGAGCTAAAGAGGGATCAAGCCAGAATTCGCTCAAGTTCAAACAAACATGTGTTCTTATTTGTAAATGCATATAGCAAAGTGACCTAGAGGTCGAGCCTCAAGCTCTAAATTTTTTATAGCAGCGTATGAATTTGGTATAATTATGCTATGATGAGTAATTGTTCAAATGTTAAAAGGTCATTTTTGTTAAACTTTTCATAAATTTATATTTTAATAACTTAAACTAGGAATTTGTAACTATAGCGCTTTATTTTGGTAGATCAGTTAGTTACAAATTTGATAAGAGGGTTTCAGGTCATTTTCAATAATAAGTTAAGTATATATTTTTTAAAAATCTTAGTTGGTTGTCTTAGTCCAGTTGGTACAATGTGACTCTTTGTATTCGAACCCATCAATCGGGTCGGGTATAGGGTGTTACAAATCTATCTTGTTCATGAGGAACCACATGGCCTAACCAAACTGGCCTATTGTTTGGAAAGATTGAAGACCCATCTACATAACTTGGTAAACATGGAAAGTAATCTTAGAATATTTGTAATCTTTGAAGATCCGTAATCTTAGAAGATTTGATTTGTAATCTTAAGAGACTTGATTTGTAGATTGCCTTTAATCTTGGTTATTGATATATTTTAATATGTACTGTTGGATCTGGAGAAGCTCAACTATAAATAGAGACCTCCCCCCTAATTTGTAATCACTTCATTCTTAAGTGATAGAATTCTTTGAGAGCATTCATTCAAACTCTTTATGCTTTTGCTTTTTCGTGGCTTTTCTGTTCTTTCGAGATCTTTTCTCTTTTAAGTTGCTTCCACTTTACTTCAGTGCCTTAGAGAATTTCTAAGAGAATTCTCAATTTCAAGAGTTAGGCTAACTTAGGCAGATTTGAAGTGAAGAAATTGCCTAAGGCCGCACGAATTACAAGAATTAGAGCAAAAGTTTTGAAGGTACTGTTTGAGATATTGAAATAAGTTGCCGATCAAGTCAAACCAATGGAGACTCGTGGAAGGGCCAAGAAAACAAGCAGATCGAAGGACATGTTGTCGACTTTAAAGGGACAAGTGGTCACTTTCAAGAAATCCATGGGAGACACTCGAGGAAGTCGAGGGAAGACTCACTGATGGGTTGGAATCATTAAGGAGTAACTTAAGGACTTTGTATTGGAATCTCTTGGTTCCACTGAAAATAAGCTTATGGGAAGGGATAATGCTCTTGAAGCTATGGTGATGACCTTGAAGGAAGAGATTGCGAAGCTCAAGGGTGAGCTCGTAATTTAGAAGGTCGTTCTAGGTAATGAGGTGTTTGTTGCAGCATCCAAGCCCAACGTGGATGTCCCCAAGCCGAAAGAATTTAAGACGATGAGGTTTGTAAGAGATATGGACAACTTCTTGTGGGGAATTAAGTAATACTTTCGTGCCAAAGGCATCATAGATGATGCTACTAAGGTACAAACTATTGCAATGTATATCACTGATGTCACTTTGTTATGATGGCATTGTAGGTCCATGGATGATAAATATGATGGAGCCGCAATTGAAACTTGGGAGGAGTTCCAAAAGGAATTCAATGCACATTTTTACTCGGAGTATACTGAGGATGAGGCTTGGCAAAGTTGCATCGGCTTACGCAACAAGGCACAGTTAGGAAGTATGTGTAGGAGTTTGGTGAATTGATGCTCTAGATTTCTAATATGAGTGAGAAAGAGGCATTCTTCTCCTTTATGGATAGACTGAAGCCATGGGTGAAACAAGAGTTGCAACGTTGAAGAGTTCAAGAGCTTACTAAAGCCATAATCGTAACAAAATCTTTAATTGGGCTTGTTCTAAAGAAAGACAAGCTTGAGTCTTCCAAGCCCAAATTCAAACCAATGGGCAATGTTGGGGGATACAAAGACAAGTCAGCAAAGAATGGAGATGGTAATACTCAAACTTTTTATAAATCCAAGTCCAAAAAACCATTGGAAAAGAAGAGAGGGCCATTAGCCCACTTCCTTTGTGATGGCCGGTATATGGTAAGAGACTATCTAAAAAAGTCTACAGTTTCTGCCATCGATGGGGATGATGAGTCAGACAAAGTGATGAAGAATCTTAGTTTGATATTGGACGGTGTCGAAACAAAGAAAGGTCGAGGGCTGATGTTTGTAGACATTACTGTGGCTGACAGAAGATTGAATGCGCTTGTTGATATAGGTGTAACTACCCATTTTTCAGTGGTGTCAAAAATGATGGTTTCAGAACCCCATTTTCATTGTTCAAGTCCGTATTAATATTAAATATTTATGAGGTTAATATAGAAATATATATATATGTTTGGTCTAGTAATTTAGCTGAATTGATAGTTAATTAAGGTCCAATGACTAAATTGTTAAAGTTTATTGCTATAGATTTTTAATTAGCCAAATGATCAAATGAGTAATTAGACCATCTTTAAATGGTCAAACAATGGTGGATGAGTTAAAATCCACTAAATTTTGTCTAATTAAGCTTAAATTTTTGTTAATTAAGTTTTAATTAATTAAATTTGATTAATTAAGTTTAAGTATAAGTATATAAGACAAATTAAAAGAAACAAATGTCATTTCTTTTCTTCTATTCATCTTCTTCACCGTAGAAAAAAGAAAGAATAGGGTTTGAAGCTTTCAAAACTTTCGACATTTAATTTGTAAATTCAATCAAGTCCTTTTCTTGTAATTTTTTTTGAGGTCATAGGAGCTTGGTTTAGCTAGCCCATGTACCAATTTTTAAAATTGTTAAAGTTTTTAGTTTTTTAAAGTTTTCATTGATGATTTCTTGAACAAATTGGTGTTAAATTATTATATTCTAAGCTTAGATGTGAAAAAGGACTAGATTGTTAAGTTTAATTGTTAGTTTTGTCAAAAAGGACTAAAGTGTATAAATTAAATATTTGATGTGAAATTTATATAATTATTGATAGTAAATGGTCCTAAAATGATGTAATTGATATCAATTTCAAAATCATAGCTCAAAATTGTAAGATATTATTATTTCGGTTTTAATAAGTAAATTGAATAAAATGCAAAATTGTAGGGGCATTCGAAAAAGGAAATTAAAATGGTTCATGCATATTAAGGTATGGTATAAAAGTGTTTGATATTGATAAATTGAAATGAATAATTGTATAGATCGGTAAGTGGACCAAACCGAAGATAATCGGGGAAAAGGCAAAATTACCAATTATTCCTTAAAGACTCGTTTATTTTTTGTTTTGCTAGGTAAGTTCAAATGAAACTTACTAAATTATTTTTTTTAAAATTTTACTTGTTTTAATTGTATGTTTATGTTTAAGTAAATTTATGGAAATTGGCATATTTGGCTATTTATGGACTAAATTATAAAACGTGAAAATGTTGGCTATACGAAAGGGTACAAGGTACCAATTCGAATGTTACATGATTACAATATTTTTTTGACATATGTATTCTGATATAAGGCTTGAAATGATATGATTACAATAATGATGCCCGTGTGAACTTAGTAAAAGATTAGGATACTTTTGGCAAGTCATTAGGGTTAAATATAAAGTTGATCACGGATTTTCATGATGATATGAGATCCAATATTTGTTGAATATTCTCAGTTATATGTATCGTTGGTTTAGCCTAGACTAGTAACCTCTGTAACGGCCCGATTTTGGGCCTAGTCGGAGAAGTGGTTTTGGAACCACTAACCCGAGGTCAGAGAAATTATTTTTAATACTATTTTATGTGTTGTGGCAGGATTATATGAGAGTATGAAAACTTTGGTGAATTAATTTTAGCAATTTCATGCTTAATTGTGAAAAAGGACTAAATCGCATAAAGTGCAAAAAACCTATTTTGATAGCTAAGGGTGTCATATAGCTAGATAACAAAAATTGGGGGTCTTTAAAGATCAATTAGACCCATAATACATAGGCTGGCTGGCCATAGAGACAAGAATGGTCAAAAAGTCAAAGTTAGGTAGATTTGGTGACTAAATTGGCTATGAATAAAAATAAAACAAAGAGAAAATTTTGTCATATTTTCTCTCATCTTCTTCCCACCAAAAAATCAGCCATAAGAGGGTTTTGAAGCTTAAAAATTCAGCCACTTAATATCTCTACAAGTAAGTGACTTTAATGGCTTTTTTTGAAAACTTTTACATTTTTAGAACCATTGTAGCATGAGCTTTTTAATAAAGGGACTATTTTGATAAATGGTTGAAAGTCTAGGGTTTTACCATGAGATTATTCATGTTGTGTTCTAAAATTTTATGGAAGAAAATGAATCATGGTTATGAAATAAACAACTTTTGTGAAGGGATATCTCATGAAAACCCTAATAGGATCATTTTGCATAAGTTGTAAAATAGTTGATAAATGTGTGAAATAATGAGAATTGTGAGCTACTCCAAGTATAAAAAGTAGTCGGCTAGTCTTGGTTAATGAGAAAATGTGATAAAAATCGATTTTTGAGTCTAAGGGTAAAATGGTCATTTTGTGAAAGTTTAGGGGAAAAATGGTCATATTGCCCAATTATAAATTTTTGGGTGCCTAGATCGATAAAGTGATTAAATTTGTGAAATTTTATCATTATAGATCAAGAATTATAAAACCCGAGCCTAGACCGAGGAAAGGCAAAACAACTGGACTAAGCCGAACTAGTCGCCCCATTTTGAGTACCGACGTAAGTTGTATGTGAATGATACAACTACATTGTTATTATATATGTGTTTGAATTGATATAGCATAAATTGCTTGTTTGTGGAAATCATTATGTATGTTGAATATTGAGAAAGTAGAATTCCCGTTTGAACCTTAGGGAATAAAAATTGGATATTCATGCCATGACATTTGTGTTATATGTGTGCTAGTGTAAGACATGTCTGGGACATGCATCTGCCACATTATAAGAGCCAGTATAAGACCATGTCTGGGACATGGCATTGGCATTGAGATGAAAGCTAGTGTCAGACATGTCTGGGAAATGCATTGGCCTCGTGATGTAAGCCAGTGTAAGACATGTTTGGGACATGCATCGGCTACGAGATGTGTCAGTGTAAGAATCTGGGACATGGCATCGACACGTATAGAGGTGTTAGCGTAAGACCATGTCTAGGACATGGCACATGCGAGAGCTAATATAAGACCATGTCTGGGACATGGCATTGGCCTCGATTTCGAAAATCAATGTAAGAACATGTCTGGGACATGACATCGACTTGATAGATGAGCCAATGTAAGACCATGTTTGGGACATAGCATTGGCATTACACCCTCTGTTTAAGGCTTAGTGAATATCCGATAGCATTCCGAATGGTTCAACGGAGAGAGTTACATTTTAAGTTAAAGGAGAAAAGTATAACCATGTTGTGAGTGGTATAGGTACCTATTGAAATGTATGAGATGTGAGCTTAATATATGCTATGTGAAATGTGTTGGATAGTGATGAGTAAGTTGTGTTTATGCCTACTTTAGTGCTATGAGCATGTTTATGAATGGTAAAGTTGTTGTTATATCTATTGCATGCAACTTACTAAGCTTTATGCTTCCTCCATCTCATTTCCATTTTCTTATAGTGCCGCCTAACTAGCTCAAGGACCACCAGACGTCGAAGGTATCGATCACACTATCAGTTGAAGCACTCGGTATAATTAGACTTAATATTTTGAGTCTGGCATGTATAGGAACTTAGACTTTTAAGTTTTGTGTCACTGTTAATTGGCCAAATGTGATAGCTTACTCTAGCATTTGATTCATTTTGTGTAAGGCCATGAAAAATAGCTAATTTTGAAAGTTATCATATGAATACAAGATAGTCTTTCACAAATGTGAAATTGATGGCATGTTTGAATGTATGAAATGTACATAAACCTTATCTATAGTTATTTGGCTGAGAAATCATATTAAGTTAGATTTTGAAATGTTGGTTGGCATTATATTTTGTTCCAGGGTGGCAAAAGGCTTGGTAGATAGCCTCATATTGTCCACATAGGTAGACACACGGACGTGTGTCTAGGCCGTGTATGACACATGGCTAGCCCTATGGGCATGTTGTCCGGCCGTGTGTCCCCTGCATGTAAAATTTTCAAGTCAGCATGCATGGTAGTAAACACATGGGCAGAGACACGGCCGTATGTCTCAATCGTGTGGAGGACACGGCCTCTGGCCACGGGCGTGTGCCTTGGCCGTGTGCCCCTTATTAGATGTTGACGTCAGAAATAGAATATCAAGGTTTTTGGACACGGGCTAAAACACGGGTGTGTCATGGCCGTGTGAGGAACACGGGCCATAGACATGGGTGTGTGTCAGACCGTGTGAAAACCCTTGTAGGTTCGAATTTAGAATTTAATTCGCACGGGTATAGGACACGGGCGTGCCCCTAGTTGCTTGGGCCGTGTGTGTCACACGGGCCATCAGCACGGACGTGTTGCCCTCCCACATGGGCGTGTGCCTTATTTTAAGGGTCATTTTTATTAAGTCAGTTTGAGGACCCGAGTTGGTTCCGAATGGTTTCCAATGAAAGTTTGAGGCCTCGTAGGCTCACATTAAGGAGTTTAAACAAGGTTCGAAAAAGTTTTAAGTTTGATCAAGTCTTGGTGACCCGGAAAAGATTGTATGTATGTAGTTAAGTATAGTAATGCCTCGTGCCCAGTCCCAACCTCGAACTCGGTAAGGGGTGTTATATTTAGTGGTATCAGAGTTATGGTTTAGTCAGTTCTAAGACTAACCTAGCGTGAGTACGAGTCTATCTATACATGCCATAATTGTATATTGATAGTATAACAACTCCTGACGAGATAAATTGTGTTTTTATTTATATAGTAAATGGATCCTAACATAGCTACTGTGGATGATGTGAAAAGTAATGCGCTGGCTCCCGCTGAAGGGACCGCGCAAGTAGATAGTGGGCCCATGACAATGAGTCAGGGCGAATGAGCTAGAGAAGCTTACATCCACATGATGGATGCATGGTACTCGGAGTTCATTCATGCGAATCCGAGTACTCTACCTCCCCCACCTCCCTCAATTTCTCAACCCATTCATATAACTCCTCAAGGAGCAGAGATGGCTAGGAGAGAGAAACCTCTAGTGGATAGAATCTATAAACAAGGGGCGGAGGAATACCAGGTGAATATTGATGATGACCAGGAGAGAGCAGAATTTTGGCTAGAAAATACCATTAGGGTATTTGATGAGCTATCATACACACCCGAAGAGTGTATTAAGTGTGTAGTGTCACTCCTGTGAGATTCGACTTATCAATAGTGGAACAGTCTCATGTCAGTCGTATCGACAGAGCGAGTAACTTGGGGATTCGTTCAGGAAGAATTTCGAAAGAAGTACATTATTCAGAGGTTCGTTGACCAAAAGAGGAAAGAATTTCTCGAAATAAAACAAGGTCGAATGACAGTAACAGAGTATGAGCATGAGTTCGTAAGGCTCAGTAAATATGCACCGGAGTGCGTATCTACAGAAGCCATCATGTGCAAGAGGTTTGAAGATAGACTGAACGAAGATATTCTTCTATTAGTTGGCATCATAGAATTGAGGGAATTTGTGGTGCTCGTGGAGAGAGCATGTAAGGCCGAGGAATTGGCTAAAGAGAAGAGAAAAGCTGATATCGAGTCTCGAGACTCAAGGAAAAGACAGATAGGGAAATCACAGCAGAGTTCATCTAAGAGATCAAGAGAGTTTTCTACCCGACCCAACGCGTCAATGGGGTTCTCGAACAAGAGCAAGAACAGGCATCACGTGGCGTCTAAAGCTCAAACCACTTCTATCGCTAGTGTTGGTAGTACTCGGCCAAATAGGCCAGAATGTTCACAATGTGGTAGGTGTCATTTCGGCAAATGTCGAGGGAATGAGAGGGGCTGCTTCAAATGTGGATCACTAGATCACTTCATCCGAAATTGTCCTGAATTAGAAGATAAAGAGAAAAGGCAAGATGTGAGGGCGAATAGTGCTCATTCAAGGGGTAGACCATATAAGAACCCTGGAAGTGGAGCTAGCAGTAGAGGTGCACTAAAAGATGCTACAGTGAGGTCCGAGGGTAGAGTGCCCGGAAGAATTTATGCGATACGTGCCCGTGAAGAGACAGAACTGCTTGATGTGATCACGGGTACCTTTTCTATCCATGATATACCTGTTGTTGCTTTAATTGATCCAGGGTCTACCCACTTTTATATTTGTATGGAATTGATATCCCGTATGAACATACTAGTAGAGTCTACCGAATTTGTGATAAAAGTGTCCAACCAATTAGGCAGACATGTGCTAGTTGACCAAGTGTGTAGAAATTGTCCTTTGACAATTAGAGGTCACTGTTTTCCGACTAACTTGATTTATTTTCGTTTAATAAAATTGATGTAATCCTTGAGATGGATTGGTTAACTTTTCATAGTGTTGTAGTGGACTGTGGAAGGAAATATATTGAGTTGAAATGTGAAGACAGGGATTTTTTTGGGTTAAAACGGGTGAATTAGACATTTTGCCTGTATTGATATTGTCCATGTCGGCAGTGAGATATTTGGGAAAAGGGTATGAAGCTTACCTTGCTTTTGTGTTAAACACTCAAGTTTCTGAATTGAAGGTTGAATCAGTACCGGTAGTATGTGAGTTTACAGATGTGTTCCCGGAGGAATTACCTGGACTGCCTCCAAAGAGAGAAGTTGAATTTGAAATTGAGTTAGTCCCTAGTATGGCACCCATCTCGATTGCTCCGTACAGGATGGCTCCAACGGAGTTGAAGGAATTAAAATTTCAACTACAAGAGTTAATTGACAAGGGTTTTGCGAGACCGAGTTTTTCTCCGTAGGGTGCCCCAGTACTATTTGTGAAGAAAAATGATGGGTCAATGAGATTATGTATAGACTACAAACAGCTTAACAAGGTGACGATGAAAAAAGAGTATCCCTTGCCAAGGATCGATGATTTGTTATATCAGTTGAAGGGAGCTACCGTGTTTTCTAAAATCGACTTAAGGTTTGGCTACTACCAGCTAAGGGTTAAGGAGCAAGATATACCGAAAATCGCATTTAGGACGAAGTATGGGCACTATGAGTTTCTTGTTATGCCCTTCGGTTTAACAAATGCCCTTGCGGTGTTTATGGATTTGATGAACCACATTTTTCGATCGTATTTGGATAAGTTCGTAGTAGTCTTTATTAACGACATACTGATTTACTCACGTGATGAGAGTGAGCACGCGGAGCATCTGAAAATGGTTTTACAAACCTTGAGAGGTAAGTAGTTATATGCCAATTTCAATAAAAGTGAATTTTGGCTTAAAGAGGTTGGATTCTTAGAGCACATTGTGTCGGGAGATGGGATCAGAGTTGACCCGAGTAAGATCTCGGCTATCGTTGAGTGGAAATTGCTGAAGACTATACCAGAGATTCAAAGCTTTTTGGGTTTGGCTGGATACTACAGAAGATTTGTAAATGGGTTCAAGATAATAGTGACTCCGATGACAAGGTTGTTACAAAAGGATGTCAAGTTTGAATGGACAGAGAAGTGCCAACAGAGTTTTGAGAAACTAAAAACTTTTTTGACCGAAGCCCTAGTGTTAGTGCAAGTGGAACCAAGAAAAGAGTTTGTAGTGTATAGTGATGCATCCTTGAATGGGTTAGGGTGTGTGCTCATGCAAGAAGGCAAGGAAATAGCTTATGCCTCGAGACAGCTAAAGCCACACGAGAGAAATCACCCGACGTACGATTTAGAGTTGGCCGCCATCGTGTTCGCATTGAAAATTTAGAGACACCATTTGTATGGTGAGAGATGTCGAGTGTTCACCGACCATAAAAGTCTCAAGTATTTGATGACTCAGAAGGAGTTGAATCTACGACAACGAAGGTGGCTAGAGTTGATAAAGGATTACGATTTGGCGATTGACTACCACCCGGGGAAGGCAAATTTAGTCGCTGATGCTTTGAGTAGGAAATCATTGTTCGCCTTGAGGGCTATGAATACTCAGTTGACCATGATTGATGATGGCTTGATTCTAGCCGAGATAAAGGCTAGACCTACATTCCTTCAAGAGATTTGTTTGGCTTAGAAAGGTGATAAAGAATTGCAAGCCAAGAGAGCCCAGTGTGAGTCGGGTGTTGAATCAGATTTTCGAATTAATATCGACGGATGCTTGATACTCCAAGATAAGGTTTGTATACCTAAGAATAACGAACTCATTCAGAAGATTTTACAAGAAGCACATAGAGGTTGCTTGTCTATCCATCCGGGTAGTGTAAAAATGTATAACGACTTGAAGAAAATGTATTGGTGGTCAGGAATGAAAAGAGACATTTCTGAATTTGTTTCTAAGTGTCTAGTTTGTCAACAAGAGCAGGCTGAACACTAAGTACCCTCGTGTTTACTTTAGTCTGTGATGGTTTTCGAGTGGAAATAGGACCGAGTAACTATGGATTTTGTGTCAGGTTTGCCTTTGACACCAAGAAAAAAGGATTCAGTTTGGATCGTTGTTGATAGACTTACTAAGTCAGCACATTTTATACCAGTTCGTACTGACTATTCCCTTGAGAAATTAGTCATGAGATCGTGAGACTTCATGGAATTCCCTTGTTGATTATTTCAGATAGAGATCTGAGGTTTACCTCGCGGTCTTGGAGGAAGTTGCAAGAGGCATTGGGAACGAAACTGAATTTTAGCACGGGTTTTCACCCACAAACCGACAGTCAGTCGGAGAGAGTAATACAAATCTTAAAAAATATGTTGCGGTGTTGTGTTCTTGAGTTTCAAGGCAGTTGGGAAAGGTATTTACCGCTGGTGGAATTCGCCTACAACTATGGTTATCAGTCGAGTTTGAAAATAGCCCCCTATGAGGCTTTTGTATAGGCGTAAGTGCCGAACAAGTTTATATTAGACCAAGTTGAGAGAGAATCAGATTCACGGGGTCGACTTAAAGAGATTAAAGAAAATGTTAAAGTGATTCGTGATTGCATAAAGGCCGCATCGGATAGACAAAAATCCTACGCGAATTTGAAACAGAAAGAGATCGAGTTTCAAGTCGAGAATAAAGTGTTGTTGAAGGTATCCCCGGGGAAAAAGGTTCTCCGATTCGGAAGGAAAGGCAAGCTAAGTCCCCGTTTTATAGGACCTTATGAGATTACCGAGAGAGTATGGCCTGTTGCCTACCGTTTGGCTTTGCCCTCAGAGTTGGAAAAGATTTATGATGTATTTTATGTGTCCATCTTATGTCGATATAGATCAGATCCTTCGCATGTAATTGCGCCAACGAAGATTGAAATTCAACCGGATATGACTTATGGCGAGGAACCGGTTAAGATTTTGGCTCGAGAGGTCAAACAATTGAGGAATAAAAGTATAACACTCATGAAAGTTTTGTGGCATAGACATGAAGTTGAAGAGGCCACATGGGAAACTGAGGAGACCATGAGAGACCAATACCCGAATCTATTCATTGGTAAGATTTTCGGGGACGAAAATCCCTAAGGGGAGAGAATTGTAACAGCCCGATTTTGGGCCTAGTTAAAGTAGTGGTTTCGAAACCACTAACCCGAGGTTAGAGAAATTATTTTTAATACTATTTTATGTGTTGTGGCATGATTATATGAGAATATGAAATTTTTGGTGAATTAATTTTAGCGATTTCATGCTTAATTGTGAAAAAGAATTAAATCGCATAAAGTACAAAAGTCCTATTTTGATAGCTAAGGGTGTCATATAGCTAGATAACAAAAATTGGGAGTCTTTAAAGAGCAATTAGATCCCTAATATATAGGCTGGCCGACCATAAAGACAAGAATGGTCAAAAAGTCAAAGATTAGGTAGATTTGGTGACTAAATTGGCTATGAATAAAAATAAAACAAAGAGAAAATTTTGTCATATTTTCTCTCATCTTCTTCCCACCGAAAATATCAGCCATAAGTGGGTTTTGAAGCTTAAAAATTTTAGCCACTTAATATCTCTCCAAGTAAGTGACTTTAATGGCTTTTCTTGAAAACTTTTACATTTTTAGATCTCTTGTAGCATGAGCTTTTTAACAAATGGACTATTTTGATAAATGGTTAAAAGTCTAGGGTTTTACAATGAAAGTATTCTTGTTGTTTTCTGAAATTTTATGGAAGAAAATGAATCATGGTTGTGAAATAAACAAGTTTTGTGAAGGGATTTCTCCTGAAAACCCTAATAGGACCATTTTGCATAAGTTGTAAAATAGTTGATAAATGTGTGAAATAATAAGAATTGTGAGCTGCTCCAAGTATAAAAAGTAGTCAGCTAGTCTTGGTTAATGAGAAAATGTGATAAAAATCGATTTTTGAGTCTAAGGGTAAAATGGTCATTTTGTGAAAGTCTAGGGGAAAAATGGTCATATTGCCCAATTATAAATTTTTGGGTGCCTAGATCGATAAAGTGATTAAATTTGTGAAATTTTATCATTATAGATCAAGAACTATAAAACCCGGGCCTAGACCGAGGAAAGGCAAAACAACTGGACTAAGCCGAACTAGTCGCCCCATTTTGAGTACCGAGGTAAGTTGTATGTGAATGATACAACTACATTGTTATTATATATGTGTTTGAATTGATATAGCATAAATTTCTTGTTTGTGGAAATGATTATGTATGTTGAATATTGAGAAAGTAGAATTCCCGTTTGAACCTTAGGGAATAAAAATCGGATATTCATGCCATGACATTTGGGTTATATGTGTGCTAGTGTAAGACATGTCTGGGACATGCATCTGCCACATTATAAGAGCCAATATAAGACCATGTCTGGGACATGGCATTGGCATTGAGACGAGAGCTAGTGTAAGACATGTTTGGGACATGCATCGACCTCGTGATGTAAGCCAGTGTAAGACATGTCTGAGACATGCATCGGCTATGAGATGTGTCATTGTAAGACCATGTCTGGGACATGGCATCGGCACAGACATGCGAGAGCTAGTATAAGACCATGTCTGGGATATGGCATCGACTTGATAGATGAGTCAGTGTAAAAACATGTCTGGGACATGGCATCGACTTGATAGATGATCTAGTGTAAGACCATGTCTGGGACATGGCATCGGCATTACACCCTCTGTTTAAGGCTTAGTGAATATCAGATAGCATTTTGAATGGTTTAATGGAGAGAGTTACAGTTTAAGTTAAAAGAGAAAAGTATAACCATGTTGTGAGTGGTACAGGTACCTATTGAAATGTATGAGATGTGAGCTTAATATATGCTATGTGAAATGTATTGGATAGTGATGAGTAAGTTGTGCTTATGCCTAGTTTAGTACTATGAGCATGTTTATGAATGGTAAAGTTGTTGTTATATCTATTGCATGCAATTTACTAAGCTTTATGCTTACTCCCTCTCCTTTCTATTTTCTTATAGTGTCGTCTAACTAGCTCAAGGACCACCAGACGTCGGAGGTATCGATCACACTATCGGTTGAAGCACTCGATATAATTAGACTTAATATTTTGAGTATGGCATGTATAGGAACTTAGACTTTTAAGTTTTGTGTCACTGTTAATTGGCCAAATGTGATGGCTTACTCTAGCATTTGATTCATTTTGTGTAAGGCCATGAAAAATGGCTAATTTTGAAAGTTATCATATGAATGCAAGATAGTCTTTCACGAATGTGAAATTGATGGCATGTTTGAATGTATGAAATGTACATAAGCGTTAGCTATGGTTATTTGGCTAAGAAATCATATTAAGTTATATTTTGAAATGTTGGTTGGCATTAGATTCTATTTCGGGGTGGCAAAAAGCTTGGTAGATAGCCTCATATTGTCCACACGGGTAGACACACGGGCGTGTGTCTAGGCCGTGTATAACACATGGCTAGCCCCATGAGTGTGTTGTTCTGCCGTGTGTCCCTTGTACGTAAAATTTTCAAGTCGGTATGCGTGGTAGTAAACACACGGGCAGAGACACGACCGTGTGTCTCAGCAGTGTGCAGGACACGGCCTCTAGCCACTAGCGTGTGCCTTGGCCGTGTGCCCCTTATTAGATGCTGACATTAGAAACAGAATGTCAAGGGTTTTGGACACGGGCTAGGGCATGGGCGTGTCATGGCCGTGAGGAACACAGGCCATAGACACATGCGTGTGTCAGACCATGTGAAAACCCCTGTAGGTTAGAATTTAGAATTTAATTTGCACGGGTATGGGACACGGGCGTGCCCCTAGATGCTTGGGCCGTGTGTGTCACACGGGCCATCAGCACGGGCGTGTTGCCCTCTCACACGGGTGTGTGCCCTGTTTCAAGGGTCATTTTTATTAAGTCAGTTTGAGGACCTGAGTTGGTTCCGAATGGTTTCCAATGAAAGTTTGAGGCCTCGTAGGCTCACATTAAGGAGTTTAAATAAGGTTCGAAAAAGTTTTAAATTTGATCAAGTTTTGGTGACCCGGAAATGATTGTATGTATGTAGTTAAGTATAGTAATGCCTCGTGCCCAGTCCCAGCCTCGGACTCAGGTAAGGAGTGTTACAACCTCGATACGATGTCAGCTTGTGTGAGAAAATTCATAAATGTCAGCTTGTGTGAGCAACTTGTTGGATCTAGTGCCCTAAGTGTTGTATTTTCATCTAACTACACTTGTAATTTCTTTTGAAACAACTGGTTAATAAAACAATTTCATGGATTACATTAATATACTTTGTATAATTATCCTCACATAGATTTTTCACGCAAAGCAAAATGGAAGTAAATGTTGCTCATTGGTTGTCTAAATGTTTAACTAATACTAAGCAGTATTACATAGTCGGATCGTGGTATAGAAAGACAACTTGTATTAGTATATGAACCTAACATGTCATTAGTCTAATTGAAAGTGAGAAAACCGATTAAAAGACTAATATGTTGTCTATCAAATCCAATTGGGGTGATGCCTTATCTTGGGCATCGGAACGAATGACTCTCAGAAGACAGTGACATAGATGTGATTGACTGGACTGACAGCACATCGGATAGGACCAAAATAGAATAGATCTTGAATCTATTTATAGGTATATTCACTTGTGGCATTCATAGTGTGACATACCTAAATCCTGAGTGAATGGCAGACTATGTATGTGTGATTCATACACTTTTGATGTAAGTAAAAGCCTGAGTTCAAATATATAAGTAACCGAAAGTTGGTGCATTGGGTGTATGAATTCTGTAGTATGCAACATCATTCACAATAGTGGAATTCATAGCCCAAAACATGGGTAAATGATATTCTCTTATTGGCATTACATGGTTGATGAAAAGTAAACATGGTCACGAGTCATCCATCTTTGTGATAGATGACTTGATCACTATTTGATAATGATAGACTTTTCATGAAGAAAGATGTAATGTTTACTATGAAATAAAATAGGAACATATTGGGAGAGTGGATATTATCCCAAAGAGATCAAGGATCTCCTATGAGAGTAGTAAACTAATGAAAAGGTCATTGGACGAGCACTGAGTAGTTGCTTTTGTAATGGTATGTCGTTGGGGAGAGCTTAGTCACGATACTATAGTGAAATGACTTTATGACTAAATGAGTTTATAATTAATGGGTTAAATGTTGGAACTTAATTATAAATCATTTAAGCTTCAACTACATATGTCTAATCAGTCCCTCTGCAAGCTCGTTGAAACAAAAAATGAATTGCGTGTTTTAACAGAAATGAAAAGAAAGAATAGGATAAGAGAAATGGGAAACATTTAGGAATGATTATGGTTTTCTCCAAAATGGAGAAATGGGATCATTTATAAATGAATATAAGTTTCCAAAAATGGAAATGATCTATTTGCAATCCTATATGGATTACTTAAAAATGATCGGAAGAATGAGTTTATATTTTTTGACTATTTTGAAGCCTAAAAATGAAAATAAATCATTTGGTCATAGTGAACATATATCTAATCAGTCCCTCTACAAGCTCGTTGAAACAAAAAATGAATTGCAAGTTAGAATAGAAATGAAAAAAATGAATAGGATAAGAGAAATTGGAAACATTTAGGAATGATTATGGTTTTCTCCAAAATAGAGAAATGGAATCATTTAGAAATGAATATAGGTTTCCAAAAATGGAAATGATCCATTTGCAATCCTATATGGATTACTTAAAAATGATTGGAAGAATGAGTTTATATTTTTTTGACTATTTTAAAGCCCAAAAATGAAAATAAATCATTTGGTCATAGTGAACATGTTGAATTGTGAAATATTGAACATATTTTCTCGAAATTTTACCAAGGGCAAAATCATCAAAATTTTGCTGGAGATAAAATAGGGATGAGAAAATTGTTTTATATAATATTAATGTCTATTTTAGAAAATAGAAAAACTGAATCAGGTTAGATCACAGTATAGAGTACTAGGTCAATAATGTCCAAAAAGTACTCATAATTGGACCCAGTGTGAGAATGACCCAAAAATCCCTCATGGACATAAAGGGGGCAGCAACCCTAGTAGGAATACTAGGGTATGCCATCTACCCTATTCCTATTCTAACTAGGATGTTGTTTTTCTATTTGAAATAAGCCACTACAACTAAATAAGGGTTCTCCTTATCTTCCTATAAATATATGGCGTCGATAGAACAATTAACACAACTTTGAGAGATTTTTATTTTGTCGAAAAATAAAGAGAATTTATTCTAAAATTTTGCATATATTTTTCTGGAATAATAATTCTTCCAGTTTCTAAAAAGAAGAGAGAATTTTTGTTTTCACCCCAAAAGAAGAGAACACTTTTTCTTGTTCTTTGTTTCAATCCAATCCAATTTGTTCAAGCCTACACTCGAAGAAGTTCGTGGTACGAGAATATCAAAGAAGATCATTTGGTTGAAAGCCGGGAACAACGAACTTCTGTTAAGCCAAAAACACAAGTACGACTTTGGTTAAGGTTTATTGCTATAAATATCACAAATCGGGTTGGTTTTCAAAATTTTATTTTTTTGTTAAGCAAGAAAATCATTGTCAAACCGAGATTTTTCCAACACAACCCTGATCATTGTTAACTTATGTGAGCAAAATAGTCTCATGTATTCGAGTTCAATTTACCACAGTTCTCTCAAGTGAAATCTTAACCTAATGAAATATGAAATATTGAAATGGTTTAGATATGAATTTAATCATATATGTTTCTAATGTGAGTTGTTATATATACGACCATTATTACAAGTTCATTTTATGAAAGTTTACTAACTGATTGGTTGTACATGATGCTATGCATTAGTTATCTCAACATATACCAAAGAATGCCAAATTGACTTGTTATCATGTTAAATGTTTAGTTTATTGATTGCCAAGGTAAGTTTAGTAAATTTCATATGAACTTACTAAGCATTCATTATGCTTACCCCTATTTTTTTCCTTTTCCTTGTAGATTTCACCTTGTGAAACACATCAAGTGAATCGTTCGAAGTTCACACTATCCTATTTCTGAATCGATAGCTTTTAATCATTTTAAGTTCAAATTTGTGGCATGTACATAGGTGTTTTACAAATGCTACCTTTGAATGTTGTATATAGTATAAACTTACCAAATGCATGATTTTGGTAATGTTAATGCCTTGTTGAAATGGTATGATTTAGTAAATGGTTTGAAATGTGTTTGTGGTAATTGAATTAGCATATTTGGGTATGAATTGGTAATGATAAGTTGGTATTTGGATGATTGATTGATATACTTATTTGTGAAATAGTTGTTGGATTTGAATATGGTTTAAAATGCATGAATCGGTATTTGGGATGCCTAGATGAATAATTGTATTTTGATTAGGATGTTAAGACATGTGGGGCACATAAATTAACATGTTTTGGAATGGTTTGGTATTGGCAAATGATACGTGTTTCGGTAGTTGATTGAAATGCATGCCATGGAAATGAAATACCTAAGCTTAATTGGTGAGTTTGATTTGAATATCTTATAAGGAAGTTAAGTTGAATGTTTAAGCTTATTTGGTATGAAATCGAACATGTTTTGGTTCTTCTGCATTTGGTGTTTGGTTTATGTAATGTTAGGTATGGTTGGAATCATCAAAATTGTAACATCCTCGTTATGCATCAGAGTTAGGAGTAGTGCTACGTTGGGTTAGAAATATTAGAGAATTTGGAAATGAATAAAATAGGAATTTTCTACTGTTATTGCAGAAAATAATTAGACTCTACAAGGAATTAAAAATACTTTTGAGACAAGAATATTAATTCAGAATGTTGACTTAGTTGTAAGAGAATGGAAAAGTATTTGGGCTAAATATGTTAAATGGTAAATGGTGGGCTAAATTGGTAATTATCATTTTGTGATTAAAATAATAGGATATTTTATAGAATGGTATAGAAAAAAGATCATCCTATTATCATTTTCAATCTACGCCATTTTCATATTTCACCTATTTCAACTTTTAATTTTATTACAACTGTGTCCTTCCACCATTTTTAAGCATTTCCAAGCTCAATTTCTTCAATTTCTTTCATAGTTTCTTAGTAAAATCAATAGAGAATCCTATTATCCTCTTTAGTTTCATGAAAAAAAGAATCAATGGTTATCTTAGAGGTGAGAGAAAATAAGAATTATGCTTTGATTTCAAGTGATTAAGGTAAGGATAATAGGTTTCTACATGAAATTCATGTTAGTTTCATTGAAATAGCATAGACATGTTAATTGATTATGATTTTGATAAGTAGATGTTATACGTTTTGATATGTAAATAAAGAAAAAAGGAAGAAAAGTGATTGAGTGATTGAATAAAAAGGAAAATAAGTTGTCAAAGAGTAGTAGTAGAAGAAGAAAATGTTTCAGTCAAGCTCTAATTGTAAGTACTTAAGAATTATTCTCTAATTAATTTTAGTTTAGGTATAAATCATGTTAAATTAATTGATTCTATTGTGAATATGTTGTTGTTATGTATGAACTTTAGTAGTGAAAAGTGATAAGTTTGATTTAAATTTTAATTGTGTTATGAAATTGATTTAGTGTATTAAAGTAGTAAAAAATAATTAAATTGTAAATTTAGCAAAATAAGTCATGTGGATTTTGAGTGTTGAAATGAAAAGGTAATTGCCTTATGATGAAGTAATGATGATGTGAAAAATGATTGTATGGTAAAACTATTAGTTATATTGAATTCAAACTATTAGTTATATTGAATTCATGGTAACAAAGACTAAATTAAGGTAAAATGGAAAGTTTGAATTGTATTTTATGGATTGAATGAATGCAACGGCATAAAAGCATTAGAGCCCTTGTAGACGAAGTGTGAACTATTAGGATATGAATGGCATGCCATTTGGAAGAATGATGTGTGCGACTCAGACTAATCACTTCGGTGTGAAACTATAACTGAGCACTTTGGTACAATACTAAGACTATGCACTTTGGTTCAATACTGCAACTATTCTGAATATCCTATGTGTTCTATTTAGTCTACATTGGGCTGTAAAAAGAAGCATGGTAAGAAAAAGTTTAGTGGGACGGTAAGTAATTCATGAAATATTATGTATTTATTTATATATATATGGTATTGAATTAGAAAGGTACATCTCTAAATATATAAATTGACGTTAGTTGATCCTTAAATGATGAGTTTAGTTCTTGTAGTACTTACTAAGCTGTCACAAGCTTAATACATTTTCTTCCCAACACGTAGGTAGAAGCTAGGCTCAAAGTGCTGGTCTGAAGGTGAAGGTCGACTCATCACATCACATCCTCGAGCTTTAAAGATTATGGTTCAAACATTTTGGTTTTTAGATATGGCATGTACATAGGTAGAATTAAGAGTAAACGAGATGCTTTTATGGATCAAATTGAAGGACTTGAATTTTTTTATAGTTTTATAAACTTAATCGTAATGAACTCATTTTGATAAATTATGGGATTATTGAAACTATAGTTGAGTTTATATGCCTGAATTGTGATCTGAACTAGTTAAATTGTGAGTTTTGATCAAGGATTGGATTGGTTAAAATTGTGTGGATTGCTTAGGTAAATTTTCCCTTAAATTTCCAAAACATCTAACTGTAAAATAGTATTGATACTTTGGGTAAGGTATTGATATACTTTGTTAACAAGTATCAAAACTTTTTTATCTTTGCTAATTTTTTTCAAAACATCGAAGCTCAATCTGGTATCGATACCAAGTAGGGTATTGATACTTTAACCCTAGGAACAAGATGAAATTCTTTTATAACCGAAAAGTTTTTTAAACTTTATAATTCAATCCTTATTCGACCCTAGACAGTTTAGAAAACTATTATAAACCATATAGATCTCGAAAATGATTATGAGGTATATAGGAAATACATATTGACCCAATTCTGATTAGGAAAATGTTTAAAAATATATTAAATTTGACATTTTGTTGCTTCGAAAACAAATATAACATTCTAATACCTTGACCCGACAATATTATCAAGTATAAGGGTCTTACAAAAATAAATACCAAATGGTTCATTTTTACCAATAAAAGTGTCCTTGTCCCAACGACCATTCGTCTTCGTCGTAACATTGATCGATAATAAGTGACATCGAGTGGCTTGATGTCGTGACATGAAAAATTATTTGGTGACGTCACGACGTCAACCCTGAAAATTTAAAACTTTACAATATGGTCCTATTTTGAGCTTGGGTCAATAAAAGAGCTTTCATAGACTCTACTAAGGCTTGGTTTTGATTGTTTAACTTAATGTAAATGAGTTTAATACTTAGTTGTATGTTTGAATAAATTTTATTATATATTTGACAGTAGTTGCTCCGGAAACAAATGTTGCATCCTATAGCTCGAACATGGAGATCAGTTCAGGTGAAGGGTGTTACATTTAGTGGCATCAGAGTTAAGATTGAGTGGATTCTAGGACTAAAACGTAATGCGTATTAAGCCTAGAAGTACATGCCACAATAATTTGCGATAGCGTGATGCTTTCTAATCCAAATTGACTCTATTTTCATATATATAAACCATGTTGGTCAAATCTAAACGTGTCGTATCAGATGAAGTCAATAGTAATGTTCTTGCTTTCAATCAGGGAGCTATTAATAGTCTACCTGATCCGCAAGGGCTTGAGAACGAGGCAAGATATACATTTTTCCAGATGATGAACCAGTGGTTAACTTAGTTCGCAGGAGCTACCCCTTCAACTCCATAATCCCAAATACACCCTCCTCTCTCGATTGTGCCTTCTATGGCACCCCCTCGTCCTCAAAATTCTAATTTGGTAATTTTTAATCGACCTCTTATTGATAAAATTCGTAAATGTGAGGCAGAAATTTTCGAGGCAATAAAGGTAATGATCCAGCCAGAGCTGAGTATTGGCTAGAAAATACTTTGAGGGTTCTAGATGAATTGATGTGTACCTTAGAGGACTGTTTGAAATGTGTTGTATCTCTATTGAAAGATGAAGCATACTCGTGGTGGACGACTCTAATATATGTAATTCTGAAAGACCAAGTAAATTGAGATTTCTTCCAAATCGAGTTCAGAAAGATATATGTCAGCCAATTGTATCTCGAGAAGAAAAAAGATAGAATTTATGGAACTAAAATAAGGAGATATGTCTATGGCTGAGTATCAATGAGAATTCATCCGTCTTAGTAAGTATGCCAGAGAAATTGTGCCTACCGAAGTTGAAATGTGTACCCATTTTGAGTGGAGACTGAATGAAGATATACATATGCTACTAGGAGCTCTAGAATTAAAAGAGTCTATTGTTCTATTTGAGAGGGCTCAGGAAATAGAGGACATGCATATCTAGATGAAGCAAGACAAATACAAGATTTTACATTCCAAAAAATGGACTAAGACCAAATCTTTTCCGTCTCCTACATCTAAAAATTAGAGAGATGTTTAAAGTCGATTCTCTACTCAATTAGAGATTTTCGAAAAAGATGGACCGAGTTCAAATACTGTGCTATCGCAGACTACATTAGTAGCCTGTAGACATTGTGGAAGAATTCGCGAGGGTAAATGTAGAATGAAAAGTGGAGCCTATTTTCTGTGTGGCTCTAAAAACCATTTGAGACGAGATTTCCCAAATAGGCCAGATTAAAACAAAGAATAGAGTGTAAGGCTAGTGTCAACTCTGACGACGGGTAGAAGACCGAGAACTAGTAGTAATGTTGGAGCCAACTGAGGCGGAATCAAAGATATGACAGTAAGATCTGAAGCTCGTTCACCTGCGAAAGCTTATACTATATGGGCCAGAGAAGAAGCTGATACTCTTGATGTCATATCTGGTACATTTTTTCCTTTCGATGTTATTGTACATGCTTTGATTTATCTTGAATCAACACAATTACATGATTTGATTGATCTTGAATCAACACAATCTTTCATATGCACCATATTAGTAATTGAAAGAAATATGTCAGTAGAGTTGATCGAATTTAATGTTAGAGTAACAAACCCGTTAGGTCAATGTTTCATTGTTAATAAAATATATAAAGACTGTTAACTAAGAATTCAGACTCGTGAGTTTCTAGATAATTTGATGTTGTTGTCGTTTGGCGAGTTTGATATTATTCTCGATATGGACTGGTTAACTCTGCATGATGTTGTAGTCAACTTTAGACAAAAAAGAATATTGATGAGATGTAAAAATGGTGAATTGGTAAATATTAGGGCAAAGAGATCTTATTGTTTAACCAATATATTATCAGTAATGTCTACTTGAGAACTAATAAAAAGGTTGTGAAGTGTATCTATCCTATATTTTGGATACTAGAGTGCCAGAGTAAAAAATAGAACAAGTTCCAACAGTTCAAGAATTCACTGATGTGTTTCCTAAAAAATTGTCAGGGTTACTACTTGAGACAGAGGTTCAAATTGTTATTGATATAACACCAGGAACTGCTCTGATCTCTATTGAACCGTATAGAATGACTCCGACAAAATTGAAAGACTTGAAGGCACCAATTGTAAGAATTGTTAGACCAAGGATTTGTTTGATCGAATGTATCACCTTGTGATGCTCTAGTGTTATTTGTGAAAAGGAAAAACAGAACCCTAAGATTATGTATTGATTACCAAAAACTGAATAAAGTGACCATAAAGAACAAGTATCCACTTCCACGTATTGATGATTAGCTTGATCAGGAGCAACCGTGTTTTTTATGATTGATCTTCGATCGGGCTATTATCAACTCAAACTCAAAGAGCCAAATGTGTCAAAAATCACTTTCTTAACTAGATACAAATATTATGAATTTCTGTTAATATCGTTTGGGTTAACTAATGCCCCAGCCACTTTTATGGATCTAGTGAATAGAATTTTCCAATCGTATTTGGATAGATTTGTTATTGTGTTCATAGATGATATTTTGATTTACTCGAAGAATGAAAATGATCATGATTAGATCTAATAACTGTGCTACAAACCTTGCAAGAGAAACAATTGTACGTAAAATTTAAAAAAAATGTGACTTATGGCTACGAGAAGTGGGATTTTTAGGCCACATGATATCAGCTAAAGGTATCTGAGTTTATCCAAATAAAATTTCAGCAATTGTGAACTAGAAAAGTCTGAGGAATGTCATAGAGGTGTAAATTTTTTTGGGACTAGCTGAATATTATTCCAAGTGATTTTTGATGTGATAGCTTGAGGTAGCACATCTAGACAATACACATCTATATCACTCTCATCCAAAGAAACCAATGTCACCTGCAAAGACAATTCCATCAACAATTATCCATTTAGAAAATCTAATATGGCTTATCATATTATTATATAAAACTTTACTAATTCATGTTTCCAACGTACATATGATGGTTGGAATATGCAAACGTGCTAAATCTCTTATAGACAGTAAAAAAACCTACACTACCTACCTCAACTACATTCCAAAACAGATTCTTCACAGTAAAGTTAAAAAAGAATAAATGAAAACACAAATAACAAGCATCAGACATAGCCTTACCATCCTTCACAGGGATAGTGAGAAACTTATCCATAGATTCTTGATGGTTTGGATGATAAGAAAAGTTTAGAGGGGTAAAATAAATGGTGATGAAGGAAAAGTTTGGATCTCTTATGGTTTTTCTTGTTTCAACATCTCTATTTCTTCTCTTCTTTTTCTTTTACTATTTTGTTTGGTTCTTAAATTGGGTTTCCACTGTGGCTAGTTAACTGGCCACGCCAACTAGTTAACAGGGCACGTCACCTATCTCGTTAGGCCTATAACAGAAAATGTTAGTGGGTGACTAATTTTTACAATTTTTGAAAATCATGCTGAATGTACCTTTTATTTATTTAAAATCCTTTTTAAGACAAAAAGTTTGAATGAAACGTTTATCGTTTGTCACAAACTCTCAAAGGTATATAAAGCCTTACAACATAAATGTTTGATAAGTCAGACATACTCATAGTGTGTATTACTATTTGTCATTTGAAAACATGTTTCTAAAAAGTTCCTCTGTATGTATAACATCGCCCTACGATCAGCCACTTCGGTGCATTTATGGCTTGGTCCCTTAGGGCAGGTTGGTTCAACTCAAAAACCTCCATTACAAATAAACGTCTGTAAGTTCAATAGAACTTAGTGAACCTTAAACATTATTACCTTTAACCGATGTCATTGAGTTTCCCTTAAATTAAGAATTTTATACTTTCTTTTAGACTTTTGAGGATACTTTTCTAATTCCTGATGGATAATTAGGTGCCAACCTCCAATTTGACCACCTTGTACATGCTCCACTAGATTGGCGGATCACAAACTACACAATTTATAATTGATCTTATTCCACACCTATTTTGAAGATAGAAATTGGATGAAATTCTCATACTGACACTACTCTTGGCGAATTCCTATACTAGCCCTGGCAGCCATCAGAATACCAGGTACAACGTATCTTTGGGTATATTCAAAAGATGATCCCATTTCAAGGAACATAATATTCTTGATCATCAAAAAAAAATCCCAAATGACTTCGACACATACAAGAGAATATCCAGTTTTTGGTGAACACTTACACCACTCATGGTTCCAAGTACATGAAGCTTTCTGTCTTAGTAGGTTACAATAGTGGGTTCAATAGTCGGCATACTATCGAGAATTTTTTCAGAAAATGCCTCAAGGGCATATCCAGATATCACCACGAAAGCGGATTCACAACTCGTAAATTAAACATTGTAGGATCCATAATGCAGACCTTCCAGAAAACTTGCCACAAGTACCCTTAGATTACTCTGCCGCTGGAGCTTTCTGAATAATACGCCACGAAAGCTTTTTCAAAGAATTCACCACAAGGGTTTTACAGATAGTTCACCATAAAGGCTTTATAAATAATATGCCACAAAGGCTTTATAGATAATATGCCACAAAGGCTTTCCAGGTAACCTGTCGTGTTTAGCGATATGGATTTGCCTAAACTCAACATCACCTGAGGTTTGCCCATCATCACCCCAAGGACATACAGCAGCCTTAGAAGATAAATGCAATTCATCTGCCATATCCAGAATATGCCATGGCCATAGTCTTTCCACATAATTGTCACACTAGCATTTTCTCGTGTTTACTATCCCGGTGGATCTCGTATTTATGGTCCCAATAAACTACATTTCGCCATACTAGCCTTCGTGTTTACTATCTCGATGGTTGTCATCAAGGTACCACCGCAGAGATCCGTTATCGTATCATATATTTTCTCGACACTTCGCTTGAACCCTCTTTACTGCCAACATACATTGTCATGCATCACTCAAATGATATAATGAACATGTTTACACAAATTTCATTCATACTATCAGCCAGACCTTATTTTTTAATGCATAATTTTCTATATATGATTACCATACATTGTCATTATCATGCAGTGCAATATACATGTCAATACATACGTACAGATGCTTCACAGGTAATCTCACAAACAAGCATACATACTACAGTTTCTCAAGAAGACATTCTTATCTAAGTGTACGACGATCATACAAGGGTCATGATATTATTATGCATAGGAGACGGGTCTAGAGGCTCACTAGAGACTCACTTTAACCTCGACCTGGAGCTTCCATTTCAAATGTTCATCCCAAACCAACAGAAGTAACTGTTTAAAATATTATAAGATTTTCATTAGAATCCCTATTACAGACATTTTACTAACATTTCAATCACATGTAACCCTCATGTAGGGTTTTCCACTCATACCTTACTGTTCTTACACCTTTTTAACATCCTTACCCAACAAAAATTGCAACATACAAGGCTATAAGACCTACCA
Source organism: Gossypium longicalyx (assembly GCA_025698465.1). Taxonomy (NCBI): domain Eukaryota; kingdom Viridiplantae; phylum Streptophyta; class Magnoliopsida; order Malvales; family Malvaceae; genus Gossypium; species Gossypium longicalyx. Next base: position 21,142,282 of record CM047006.1, read on the forward strand.
GAATGTTGAATCATCCATTGATTACATGATATCTTAGTTCAATCTTAACAAAAAAGAAGAAAGTGTTGAGTATAGAAAGAAGAATCTGATCATTAAGAAAAACCATCTAAAATATCCCCCCTCTCATAAATATATTCTCGGTCCCTCCTAATTTCCTACCAAATCCAGGGTAGGTAAAAGAAAATCTAGAAAAGGTTCACTTTGTTGTTGACCAGTCACTAGGAGGGTCAAATCAATCCAACTGACTCATGTTGAGGAGTTGCCAACCATGCCGCCGTGATGATGTGTTTAGTTGGCTTGTTTTATTGTACAAGTAATCTTTCATACATCTTGCTATATTGTTATTTACTTTTATCTTTGCTTCTGTTGCTGCAGAGTCTCAACAACTCCAAACTAAACCCAATATAATATCCACTTTAGGTGTACTATTCTTTAGGCGTAATTATTCCCAAAGGAAGTCTTTCTTCACTTGAAGACACCCTGAAATTAAATCCTTAGGTAATGTCAACAAGCAAAATTCTTTGTTAGTATGTGCCAAAACTCTATCTCGCCAACCAACCAGCCAAGGGGAAAATCATGCTATCACAGTGCGCCAAAACAGAATTAACATGCATTATCTCACTCTCAACTGGATTCGCCAATTCTGGGGTGTGACATGTTTTTTTTCCTCAACATTAAATTATGAAAAAAAGAATATACTAACTATATTAATAAATAATTATTGTCTTATTATAAGAGGAATTTGGAAAGGAAAGTTAATATACAAACATAAAAATGGTAAGTAATATTGTCACATATCGAAAATCGGGCTAGTAGAATCGGGATAGTAAATCAAGGATTAGTGAACCGAAAATCGTAATTAAGTTAGATCATTAAAATAATTAGAAGTTAATTAAATAAAATATTAAAATAAATATAATTAATAATTTTAGGTTAAGATATTAAAATTAAGTGTTTGAGAATTAATTTGGTTAAAAGGGATTTTAAAAATAAAATCGGGTTTGAAAATAATTGATAAAAATGTGTTTTAATTAAACTAAGGACTGATTTGAAAAATAAGGGAAAATTAGAAGTTTTTAAGAGGAAATTTCCCCTTAATTTTAAAAAAATCTGCTCATCTTCTTCCTTCTTTAAAACCCCCACGTCCCTTCCTTCCCATTTAGCTTCTCATTTAAAATTTTTTTTCCAAATTCAAATATTATATTTTCTCTCAAAAACACCTCAACACCTTCTAATTTTAAAAAAAGAAATCATTAAATCCTCAACAAATTCGTCATTGTTATTCTCACATTCAACTTCAAATTAGATCAACATGTTGTTTTCTTCAAATTAAGGTAACATCTTGACTTATTATGACTAGATTAAGGTTGTTTTTCTAATTCAAAATTTAATCGAGTGTGTTAAGAGTTTTTAATATTTAAACCTTTTTAATCAAATTTCGGTTCAAAAATGGTGAAATCCGAAATAATGAGTAAACCTATTGTTTTTTATTATTTCTAATCTTTTTTTAACTAAATAGAAGGTATTTGAGCTCAATTTGAAAGATCGATATCCAACTTTAATGAATTTTGAATTTTCACCTTTTGTGTGTTCATACAAGCTTGATTGTTTTGGAAAAATTAGATCAGTAAAATTGGATGAAATTGATGGTTCGGATATGTAATTAGATTATATTTAAGAATATTAGAATCAAAATTAAGGCTTAGAGATAAAATTTGAGTGGTAAAACAAATATTTCAGCAACTAGTTAAATTTTTGGTATTAGAAAAGTTAGCTTAGAGTGGTGATTTTGCTACTGTTTTTTTTTTTAGTTTAAGGCTGCTAATAATGATTTTATATTGTAATTAATATGTATGCAAAGTTTCGGATTCATCGGGAGGTTTCACGAGCAATGCAAAAGGATAATAAAAGCTAGTTTGACATTGTTGTGCTAAAGGTATTGACTAAAGTGAGTGGTTTGATATACTATATTTAAACTCTAATACACAGGTTAAGGTAACATATGTGAATCCCCTGCTTAATTGATATGTGAACCTTGACTTCTTTACTATGCAAATCCTTATAATTTTGATTGAATCGTTGAGTATATACTCTGTGCGATTTTAATGGTGCAAAATACATAAACTTATAATATATACATGGGCTTTATTTTGTATACAGCATATATATATATATTGAGTGTTATATATATAAATGGGGGAGTTGATAATATATATACGTGAGATTGGAGTCATATATAATATATGTGAGTGGGGTATGTTGGTGTTAAACATATACATATAATATATATATATATATATATATATGCGTGCTTTGGTGCTATATAAGTAATATATATGCGTCTTATATATATTATATATATGTGGGTTGTAATATATATACACGTAAATATACGTATAACTTTATCTTATATATTATATATGCATGTCTTTATTTTAGTATTATATATATAATATAATATATATGTGCATGGTTTGGAGAGTGTGAGCATTTGTGCTATATTTATGTCAAAACCATTTTCATGTGTTTTGGAAAAAAATGGGGTCGACTTAAAAAACGAAAATGGGAGTCGCCACCAATTTTTTTAGGTGTGATTGGATCACCTTGTAAAACATTTTGGTCTATGAACATTTGAGAAAACGGGTTCGGGAGTCGGTTACACACGAGGAAGGATTAGCACCCTCGTAACGCCCAAAAAATTGGTACCTAATTGATTATTTGATGTCTTTCATGTCGGAAATTTGAAGATTTTAAAATGCAATCCTCTTTTGAAAGAAAACTATTTGAATGCCGCGAACTTGAAAACTAAGATTCACTTATCTCAAACGAATCAAAAACATCACATCCAGTAAGTTAGGACACAATATTTCAAAATCTTTGAAGCTAAGCTTGCCTTTGGAAAATTTCTATCTTGAAACAACAAAACGCCATATCCAGTAAGTTAGGACACAATGTTTTGAAATCTCAAGAATAGTTGTTTATATTTTAAAACTCAAAACATTTAGAAGGGTACTTGGATATTCGAATTTGACGAGAAAAATCGCAACCCAGTAAGTTAGGGCACTACTTTTCTCGAAAATCCTAAATGCCAAATATTGCCTGTAATTAAAAAAACAATTTTTTTGGATAAAAATAACAATTAAATGAAATATATTTTTAGAACAATGATTTGAGTAAAAAAAAACAATTTACTAAGAGTAATATTTAAAAAAATATTCAAAAAAAAATTTTGATATGATACTAAGATTATTTAAAAAATATAAAAAAAATTAGGGAAACATGGATTAAATTAAAATAAAAAAGGTTGAAAAAACAAAGATAAACTAAGAATAAAATAAGAACAAACCGCAGAAAATAAGAACGTAAGAGGGAGAAAAATTTGAGTGAATGCTCTCAAGAATTCTTATTGCTTCCCAAAACTCAAATGATTTTTCTGTTCTTTTCTCCCCCTTTACAATGAGGGGAGAGGCTTCTATTTATAGTTGAGCCTCCCCAAATCCAACGGTACAGATCAATTACATCAACGGTTAAGATTAAAGGATATCTATAAATTAAATCTCCAAGATTACAAAATCATATCTTCTAAGATTGTATATCATATCTAAGATTGCAATCATATCTAAGATTGTATCATATCTAAGATTGCATATCACATCTAAGATTGCATATCATTGAAGATTATATTTCCATATGAGTCAAGCTTGTAGATGGACCTTAAATCTTTTCAAATAATGGGTCATTCCAATCGGGCCAAATTATATTTGTAATTCTGGACTGAACTTGGACTTCGTTTTTTTTTGGGGGGGTTTATTATTTTAAATACTGAAATGGGCCAGGCAAAATTGAGTGTCTACAATTTATATCGAAGACAGCATAGGGCTCTTTGAGTCCAAAATTGATGTGTGTTTTGGAGATCCGTTTATCCAATTTGTGATGATAGAATTCACTTATAGGTGGTGACTGAGTCCCCTATAAGTTTCATAATCACAAAAATGTCAATTTATCAATGTTTGAGATATATGAGATATGATGTGGTATGAATGCATTATTATTCTGAATGAACTGTTAAATTGTATGAACTGTTATTTCATATGAACAGATATTTTATGTGAATTGATAATTTATGTGATCTGCTCATTTACATGAATTACTTATTATATATGCATTACTAATTTTATGAGAACTGTTGTGTCGTACGAGTTACTACTTTGTGTAGACTGTAATAATATGTGAATCGTTATAGTATGTCACCCTTTAACTTACTGATGTGTTTATTTGTAGTATGTTTGAGCAGTCACTGAGCTTTCATAAGCTCACCCTCTCTTTTATAACATTGCAGTAATATAGCGTGCAAGGAGATGTGGAAGTGAGCTATCCAAGTTATCCAAATTGAGGTTATATTTGGGTATGCCGTTGCTTTCACAAACCCAATGAGGAAGGCAATATGGGACCAAGTTATGGGATTTAATATTAGACTTATAATTTTCGGGTTGTAATTGGACACTATGGACTATTTAATTGTTTGATTTAAAACTTTTATCATTGTGTTAGAAAGATTGTTGAATGATGGATTGTGATTGATTGATAATTGGTTTGAATAACTATTTGACTAACTTGTAAGTGCAGGTTGAAGAGTTGCTGGTCATCGAGGTAAGTCTTAGATGTTTTATGTGTGATTTGGATACAAACATGTGCTTATTATGAGATGGAACACATAATTTGGTCAAGTCATATAAACTGTTAAATGTTTGCTAACTAATTAATTAATAATGTTATGAGGTTGTGTGAGATGCTTTAATAAAATTTCCAAAATAAGACTTATATATTTAATCCTACAATACTAATGTTAAACTTTGTGAAATGGAGTTTTTCCCAACATATTACTATATATTATGTTTTAAATTTAATTATATGTTTTTAAGCTAAACAATTTTACAAGTCCTTACAAATATAACCTTTTAAAAATAGTCTATTGCATGCATGTATGTTTAACTAAAGTTTTCAAGGTAATTGTATGTTAAATATTAATTTGTGAATTAGTTTTGTTGTTGATTGTTGATCAGAGTAGCGCAACAGAAGCATGATATTAGGTTTTTATTAAATATTCCATGATGAATTGTGTGATGTGATTGGTCGGTTGGTGTGTTTTGTGGTGTTTTGACGAAGAGTCACTTCAGCAGCTAATGTGATGTTCGAAATTTGAGTCAGACCGTCTCGGTCGGGTTTAGGGCGCCACTAGTATCACATCCACAATTATAGAAGGAGTAGATATCCACTAATTTTAGTATGTTTTGGATTTGTCACCCTACACATGTTCCTAAACAAGGTTGCCAACACAATAGATCCCTAACTGAGCCTCTTAGTTTTTTTCAACACAGTAGTGGCAACCACTTTAAATAAATTAGATTTTGAGATTGATCTGGCATCAATACCCCTAATCAATCCCAATATAAATGCTCGAGAGTGCTACTCCCTTTACTCTTTAGTAATTTTATTGAGGTGGTAAAAACTTTGTTCTAACTTCCAACCATGAGATATGAATTCAGCTACCAACAAATATTGTTGGCACCTTTAACAACTATCAACAAATTGTCTCCTCTCTTCTTTAATTACACTAGTAATGACACCTCCATCCATTAGTAAACCTATTTGCATTGCCGCATCTTCTAGTTTGATCGTGTACTCACCACATAGTAAATGGAGCGTGTGTTTCTAATTTCCATCACTCTAGCAATGCACTAATAAATGTAGATTTCTATTTACAAGCACCAAGCATACAAGATGCATGTAAGAATCCCACATCATTTAAGTATGGCTCTAATACTAATGATGCTCTCACAGTTAAGTTGTGTATGAATATCTTAATAATACGATCATCCTCTTTATAATATTGGATTGTGTTTGTTTCAAGTAATTTTTTTTACAGAAAATATTTTCCTTATTTTTCGGTGTTTGTTTATGTAAAATAGAAATGATGAAAATAAAATGCTTTCCAAGTTAAAGGAAAACCCCTTGCTGCTTCTGCTTCTTCTTCTTCTTCTTCTTCTTCTTTCAAACTCAAATGTTTTACAAATCAAAATACCATCACCGACACTTATCCCTTTTCGACGGTAACAATTCCTCAAATGACCTAGGTTATCTTCTTCCTTCTTTTTTCCCATTATTTTCTTCCTCTCATTATGGTTTTTCAACTTACCCCTGCTTTAAATTGATTTGAAAAACCCAAAAGAACTCACTACCATTTTTCTTGCTAGAAATAATGGCGATTGATGACATTTCCCACTCTTCGACAAGGGTTTCCCCATGATCTTCTCGTGAATGATTATAGAATTTTCTATATGAATTCAAAGTATTTTGTCATGATCATATTATCATATTTCATGGGTCTTATATAGTTAGTTGGATGGTCCTTGTTGACCACTGTAAGGATTAATTGGACGCTGGTATATGAAAATGAAACATATATGTCGATTTCTAGTCAGTAATTTGGTTTGTATTAGAAAAAACATAAACTTGTTGATGGATTAAATTTCTTCTCCAAAATTTAATGAAACAAATCAAATATCAAATAGAAATTTTTAAAAAAATACTATCTTGAATTTTGCATGCCTATCATGTATGTTTGAGATCAGGACTCATCATCTCCTCAATCAACTGACCATTCTTATCCTGAAGTGGTTAGTGTTGAAAATAGCGATCTTTAAAGGCAAAATTCAATTTCAACATCAACTCTTTATATTAGCTCAATATCCATGTTTATGATGTATTCATAAGTGTGGAAGTGGAATAATGATTCAATCAATGTTATTTATTTCTTTAATATATATATATATATAATTTTGAATCTTCTTCTTAGCAAGTTTATATTTCATTTATCATTTCCAGTGTCTCATTGTTAATTTCTTATTTAATTGATTTCGTATTGCCCCATTATTAACCTATGGTGTAGCTAATAGTTTGGCCATAGCAGATGTTTCTAGGTCCAATCTAATTTTTGTTTTTGAGTAAGTTATTGTTTTTGTTTGTATGGTATGGGGATGCTAATATCCCAGTTACTTTTGCTGGACCTTTTGGTGCCTAATAATATTAAAGGAAGATTCCTAGAATCATTTTTCTAAAAGAATAATAAAATGCAAACTATAACTACTTCTTAATGAATTACAAACCAATTCTTTGAATTCGTGTATTTGCCTCATTAAAGTCAATTTCTAAAAGAATTGTATTAAAATTTGGAAAATAATTTTAAAATAATAAAAAATATTTTATACAAAATCATTCAAACAAAAAAAATATTGTAATCTTTTTCAAAGAATCTATTTATTTTTCAGAGATCATTTTCTAGAAATTATTTTCAGTGAAACAAATGCAATTTTAATCAATTTTATAATTTAATATATATAATTAAGTAAATATTAGTTAACTTCAAAAATTTAACAAAATTTTCACACCATGTGTAATTATTATATGGAAATGTGATTCTAATCCAATCGTAGCAACAACATTGAATTTGATTTTTTAATTGCAACTTTTGTTAAATTAAATATATTATTAACATACAATTAACATATAAAGTAATAAAATAATATATAAATAATTAGCATACAAATAAATAAAATTGGGTGCAATTACCCTCACAGTCCGTAATAATGGCTCACACTATCCCTCATTTATAATTAGGTATAACTATTAAACCTTAAAATTTAATCATTAAATATTTACTAAAGCACTAAATCATAAACCCTAATACTAAATAATTATGATAATAATATTTTTAGAAAATTCTAAAACCTTGAAATCCTAAAGCCATAAATTTTGGAACCCCAAATCCCTAAATATTATTTTTTAAATTTAATCAAAAATAAAAAAAATTCAATGTACGAAGATTTGTCCGTGAAACCAAAAGTAATCACGGACTGTGAGAAAATGTTTTTCCAATAAATGTCTAATGGATAAAATAATAAATTATTAAACTAATAAATTTTTTTTAAAGGTAAATTCATTAAGAATGGAACTCTACAATTTAAAGAGAAAAAATAGTAAACATTTGTTGTTAATGATGAAAGATAAGCTTCATCAACACAACAAATGTTTTAACCTCAACATCAATAGAACATTATGACACGTTGACAGTTAGTTTTATCACAACTCAAGCACGATATATCTGAAGTGATTACAAGCACTTAATACGATAATGAAATCAGTCTCGAATGGTCCAAAGCGGCAAACAGAAATCAAAAAAAGAATCGAGCATTCACCAAACTAGAGAGGATGACAACAAAATCACCTCTAAAATCACTTGTAAAACTAAAATTACATGTATAAGTAAGACTAAAAAATGTGTTATAAGAGCAAACAAAAACTTCTAAAACTGAAGACTTATTAAACAATGGAAAAATAAACAAAAAACATATAAAACTTAAGACAACACGGGTCTAAATCGACACGTGAAATCATTTATTATTCTGAAATACTTTCAAACCAGAAACAAATTAAAAAGTTGATGAAGAGTCACCCACTTTCCAAGAAAAACTATTGATGGCCGGTAGAGTTTTAGCGAACAACAGGCATTGCCATCTATCCATCACAACTTGTGAAGACAACAAAAATATCCAAAAAATAGATCTATAAATTGAAAATAGAGAATACGTGTATAGTGAGTGAGCAAAATAAAGAAAAAAAAGGTTGATGGGAAAGGAAAAAGGTGGATGATAACTAACCCAAAACTGACACCGCCGTTAAACAAAACAAAACAAAAGATAAAAAAAATAAACCGCTTAAAAAAAAGAACAATTTTTATTAAACTAATAAACTAAAATTTATTATTTCTCTAATACATTAGCTAATTTACTATAAACAAAACAATAGAATTAACCTAATAATATAACTAAACTAATAAAGTTATATTCCTGATTAATAAATAATTTAATAATTGAATGTACTAAATAACCTATAACAATTAAAGGAAATTACTTTAAATTAATTGATAAAATTGAGATAATGAAATTTGAAGAAAAGTAAGAGAATATGAAAATGTAAATGTAAATGTAAATGTAAATGGAGTATTTTGTGATTGTGAGAAAAAGGAAAGAGTTTGATAGTAATATCGGCAAAATGTGATATTGAAAGGGGGGAGGTATGGTGTATATATGGCTTCAAATTAATGTTTATATATTTTTTTAAAGTATACCGGTTCAAAAAAAAGTTAGAATTGATATTTTTTTTAATAAAAATATCTAGTTAAATTTTTAAATATAAATTTTGATAAATTTTTTAATTATTTTAATTTTTTAAATTATTTGTTGACTTACATATAAGATAAATAATGTAATATTAACGTGAAATGCATGTGAACTACAATGCAGACTGTCACGCCAACATCGTTTAAAAATTAGGATAAATTATATCTAATTTCACTAAGCTATTAGTAAATTTATGTTTTGGTCACTGAACTTTAAAAAATTATAAAATGGTTACTAACGATTCAAAAGTTCTTATTTAAGTCATTGGCTTGTTAAGTTTTTTTTTTAAAAAGTCCGACTAATGAGCTCCAAACGACGATTTGATGATCGGTATAGTGGATTAATACCCATCAAGGAGTAGAAAAATATACCTTAGATTCAAATCGATCTGATGGTCAGTGTCGTGGATTGAAGAAGAAAATTGTTTGAATTTTAATTTGTAAATTTATGATATTTAAAATTATTTCATGAAAAAAAACTAAACTATAAAAGAAAATGGGAAGGAGAACTTCTGATTGGTGCAGACAGTATGAACAAAAAAAGGGGCAATTTTAATAGCTAGTGACTTGAATGAAAATTTTTAAATAGTTCAACGACGATTTTATAACTTTTTGAAGTTGAGTAACAAAAACCTTACTAATAATAGAGTGCCCTTCAGTATATTTTACCCAAAAATTAATATTTCACTAATAATTTAGTGCCCTTCAGTATATTTTACCCAAAAATTAATATTTCAAGCTTTTACTACATTTCCGTTAAATAAATAGAAGAGATTTGTACCTTTTTAAAATGTTAAATTTAGCTAATAAAATAATAAAGTCTAAATTGATAAAAATATAAAAACATTGAAGTAATTATGCTTTTCTTAAAGAAAAGCGAAGCATACTATTTTACTATTTTTCTCCAAATCATGGTATTGATTTAAAAAAAAAAACCCTTCGCTCACCATTTTTATTTCTAAAAAAATAAAAATATGGAAATTGAAGGTAGTGTATATTTGTGTGGCTTCAATATCTCTCTCATTTCTCTCTCTGGATTATCTCTTTACCACCATCCTAGGCTTCAAATCCATTGCTTATTGGTCCAAATTTCCATCTCTTCACTGCTCTCAAACCAAAATTCAAAAAAGAAAAAAGAAAACGTAACGTCTTCTCGAATTCGAAGCCCGAATGAGACAATCCTCGAATCTATTTCTTTTCTATCAGCTCCTCCATCCGGGAATTACCTCTCTCTCCTTTTCGCTTTCCGTTTTTTTTCTTGTTGATGTGTTTGATCATTGAGTTATTGTTTAATGCTTAGTTCGATTTCAATGAGATTACTCTGCTATTGTAGAAATGGCTTCTGCTTCTTCCTTATCCGGTGAGTTTCACTTTTTAAAAAAAAAAACTATTTTTATTAATTTTCTAAGCTCTCCGATTTTGTTTCTTGTTTGGATGCTAAGAAGGATTGTTTAGGAAAATGACGGAATATCTGTTCTCTGGTGCTTGTTTCTTCACTTAAAATTCGACTTAGTTTGGATTTTTAAGCAACTAAAAGAGTGTGAAGAATTTAATTCTTGTTCTTTACTTCAACTCCGATTTTATTTATTTTGGTGTTTGGTTCATTTGATTGCAGTTTCCTTGGAATGCGTGAATATATGTAAGTTAAAGAAAGCGGAAGGAAGTGGAAGGTTTGACTGTAGTGTTCTTTCTTGTGCTTCAAAAGCTCCAAGAGTCTTAACTGGATTCCTTGCCAGCACTGCCAATCCTTCTCACTCTTCATCCTTCGCCGACGCCCGACACCGAAGAAGAAATCGCAACAGATCAGTAAGTTTGATTTTTACTTCTCCAGCTTAGTCTTTGTTAGATTTTTAGAATTTCAAAAGCTTGTTAAATTATATCTCTTCATCGGAGATGATTTTTAGATTGAATTTACTTTATTTGATGTATTTGTAATTTATTTCATTTATTGATGCTGTGGTAAGAGAATAGGACATTGACTCTTGTAATAGGCCTTTCAATCAGATTCCAAACTGATACATAGGAGAGGTTGTTAATGTTAGGTTGACAAAAATGGCATGTTTTGGTGAGCTCAGACTGTGAGTTGGTGGGTTCTTTAATGCGTGGAATCATCCAAAAAGTTGTTCGTGAATTACTTAAATTTAAAAAAGAAAAAGAAAAAGAAGAGTATGTTGTATTAAGGTTTGGAACATTTTGAAAAAAATAAATTATTGGGCAAATAAAAGCTGCAATTTCTTAAGGCATTTAGTTGGAATATTTATCTTTTATTTGTTTTCAAGTTATGGTGCTATATAATGTGACTTACGAATTGCATGCATAGACAGCATAGTTGCTAATGCATTTTTGCTAATCCAGTCTTGTGTTTTTACCAGGCTCCTGATGTAGGTGGATGGCATTCAATGGATGTTTCCGCGTTTGTACTGCTTGAAAAACTCTTTAGGTCAAGCTTGCTTCATGTTGGCTGTAAAAGATGGCAGTTGTATTGTTCTTCATCTGTCTTTTCAGATACCTCTAGTGAGGTTTCTCCTGAAAGGATGTGGGAGGTACAATTGACTCATTTGAGACTTCTTTCCTTAGTAATACTTATTATTCTTTAAGCAAGGCTGTTACAGTCACGTGTTTAAGCTCATATTGATTATCGTTCTAATTGCATCAGGATCTGAAGCCTACTATATCTTACCTTTCACCTAAAGAGTTGGAATTGGTCCATAATGCTCTCAGGGTAATGTCTTTGCTTTGTGAAAAACTGTTATCATGCACTTTATGAAAAGTATCTCTCGACATTATGGCTTAACCACAAGTTTTTTGTTTGGTACAGCTAGCTTTTTATGCACATGATGGTCAAAAAAGACGGAGTGGAGAGCCGTTCATCATTCATCCAGTTGAAGTTGCTCGCATTCTTGGAGAACTTGTGAGTTAATAGAAGTATGCTCTTAATGGAAAATGTATTCTGCATTCTGATCTGAAGCCTAACTTGCCTTGACTATTATTCTAGGAGTTAGATTGGGAGTCTATTGCAGCTGGATTGCTGCATGACACTGTGGAAGATACAAATGTTGTTACATTTGAGAGAATAGAAGAGGAATTTGGTCCTACTGTACGTCGCATTGTAGAAGGAGAGACTAAGGTGCTTTATTTATTATATGCATATTATTGGTGTACTTGTCTGTACTAGCTTGAATGTCATGTCTGACAAAACTCTAGATGGTTTTGGCTTTTTTGGGTTTCTTTAATCTTGTTGCATGAACAGGTGTCCAAATTGGGGAAATTGAAGTATAAGAATGAAAATGATTCTGTACAAGATGTGAAAGCTGATGATCTGCGGCAGATGTTTCTATCAATGACACAGGAGGTTATTATTATTTCTTTCTTTCTTTTATCTTTTGGGATGTTTTTATTTTGTGGAAAGTAATGTGCTAATCAAATGGTTTCACTTCTAGGTTCGTGTCATCATTGTCAAATTAGCTGACAGATTGCATAACATGCGTACTCTTTGTCACATGCCTCCGCATAAACAGGTTGGTGGTGTGAGTTGAAACGTACCTCGTAATTGGTCATTTATTTATTTATTTTAACATTGTTGTATTATTCCAGTCCAGCATTGCAATGGAGACATTGCAGGTCTTTGCTCCTTTGGCAAAATTGTTGGGGATGTATCAAATCAAGGTACATTCTTATGCTTTTCTAATATACAATTTCTATTTTATGTTCACGAATTCAAGATAGTATTTAGAGTTAACACAATCTGATTGTATTTTGTAGTCTGAACTTGAAAACTTATCCTTCATGTACACAAATCCTGAAGATTATGCCAAAGTGAAGAGAAGGGTTGCTGACCTCTATAACGAACATGAGAAAGAGCTTGTGGAGGTAAAATATTGTCCTCTTTTACTCAATAGTATTAAGTTGAGCTCTGGAATACTATCCATGTGATAATTAACATAGTAGCTCAATGTTGAAGGTGTACTTTATGGAAGTGTCATGTTTAAACTTTGAAGGTTCTTGAACTAATATCACATCTACATGGTTATGATTCTTTCCTCTTTTTTGGTACTAGGCAGACAAAATTTTGATGAAAAGGATAGAGAATGATCAATTCCTGGACCTTATGACTCTTAAAACTGAAATTCGTGCTGTGTGCAAGGAACCTTATAGGTGAAGCCTTCAATACCTTTTTCTGCCTCTTTGCTCATCATTTATTCAGTTCTCTTCCTTGTGATACATATGTCTAGAACTTTTGGGATTATTTCAAACTGCATTTTGTGGCTATGATCTACAACTGAGTAAGTGGGGACTATGTATGCGTAATTTGGTGTAGAAATGACCTGCGAAATGGTTCTAAGTTTTGTGGGAATGGGGCTGGGAGACTGGGACCCATAATTTCTTGTTTCACCTGATTCTCAAAGAGGGAGTAGAGGTGTCATTTGACCCTAAGACAGTTAGACTAAGTGAGATGTATGATATCATTTTTAATATTTATATTGAATATGGTGTTGCCTTGAATTCCAGCAGCTAATTATCTGTTCCCTATTACTTTTTTTTACCTCTTATTATGCTGGCTTTTTGAAGGCTTGTTTGGCTTGCTTTTGAGTGATAATTTCCTTGCTTGTAACTTTTTGTTATTGTATCACAGTATTTATAAATCTGTGCTTAAATCCAACAGTTCAATCAGTGAGGTTAACCAAATTGCCCAGGTTTGTTCTGATATTTCCTTGAGCCATCTTGACACGTAAATTGAAACATCTTCTTTTTGTTTTTTTTTTTGCTTATTGACACATTCATCCCTGTTGGTTATAAACCAGCTTCGTATAATCATAAAACCAAAGCCGTCAGTTGGAGTTGGGCCTTTGTGTAGTCCACAACAGGTGGATTATTCTGCCAATGCAAGCTTATTTAGTTATGATAGAATGCGTCTGTACTTGGGTAACAATGGCTTCTTCTTTTTGCTGCAGATTTGCTATCATGTTCTTGGATTAGTCCATGACATCTGGACTCCTGTTCCTCGAGCTGTATGTAACCTTTTCTCCACACTTGACTTGTCTTTCTTATGTTAGATTATGGATATTTAGTAAAAATTGCCTGTCTCTTGAACAGATGAAAGACTACATAGCAACACCAAAGCCTAATGGTTATCAAAGTCTTCATACAACTGTAATTCCATTTTTGTATGAAAGCATGTTTCGCCTGGAAGTTCAGGTTCTTAAATTCTCAATGGTCCTCTGAGCTATTTTTCATTACAATCTTTTGCTTGTTTCAATTATTTGAAATAATTTTTTTAAGTGTGAGGACATCCACAACTTGTTTCCAAACAATTTTGAATGAATGTATCGATTAATGAATGTACAAGTGATCTCATTTGTAATTTTGTCTGATCTTTTCTTTTTCCATAAGAAAAAAAAATAATGGCATATTTTATTAAATATTGTTGGTATCGTGCAGATTAGAACTGAAGAGATGAATTTGATAGCTGAGAGAGGCATTGCTGCTCATTATAGTGGGAGAGTCTTTGTTACTGGTCTAGTTGGGCATGCAGAGGCAAATGGTAGAAGTTCAAGAGGGAAGGCAGTTTGCCTTAACAATGCTAACATAGCACTCAGGGTATACCTTGTTTCCTTGAGTAATTGTAATTAAAAGTCCTTGAAGGAGATTCCTTAAGACCTTTTAAAGTCCCCTAACAAGAATGCCAATTTATGGATGAAGCCCTTTCTTTTCTCCAGATTGGTTGGCTCAATGCAATTAGGGAATGGCAAGAGGAGTTTGTTGGCAACATGAGTTCTAGAGAATTTGTGGATACCATTACCAGAGATCTCTTAGGTAGTCGTGTCTTTGTCTTTACCCCAAGGGGAGAGGTAATTCACATACTAAATGTTATGCACGTGTATTTCTGCTAAAAGAATTACAGAAGTCTATGGTGACTAGAGTTTTGATAAATATTTTATGTGATGAACAGATTAAAAATCTGCCCAGAGGGGCTACTGTCATTGACTACGCCTACATGATACACACTGACATTGGAAACAAAATGGTAGCTGCGAAGGTATTTTTGTATATTATGGCTCAATTTTCCCGATTCTAGTGTCAACCTCAACAAAAGGCCAAGTTTAATGCTTGACCTTCTCTTTGCAGGTCAATGGTAATCTTGTTTCTCCAACGCACGTACTTGCCAATGCCGAAGTTGTGGAGATTATCACCTATGATGTTAGTACATATTGATCATTTCCAATTACTTCTCCATTACTTATGCTCAATCATGTTCCCTTGATAATGTTTAAATTGTGGGAATCACACCTTGCTACGCATGGGGACAATATATAGTCTTTATGTTTCTTTTTGTTTCAAAAATATGAAACTAGCAGTAAGGACCATCAAATTCTGAGTATTGTTGCATGATTTAGGTGATTAGATCTATTGTCAAAGAAATTTACATGTATTTACTGTTTTGTCAGTTGTGAAAGAACAGAACACAGGTTACGGGTTAAAGTACTTACAAATATTTTGTTATTGCTGTTGACTGAACTTGTATATGTTTACCTGGTTCTCTTTTAAACTATTAATATTATAGGTTATTTTTGCAGACTTCAGAGCAGTAGCCCTGTTTTTCTCATGCTAGGACTTTTCCTCTTGTTTCAGGCGCTCTCAAGCAAATCAGCTTTTCAAAGGCATAAACAGTGGTTGCAACATGCTAGAACACGTAGTGCCAGGCACAAAATTATGAAAGTAGGCTTGTCGTGTGGTGTATGAATTATAGTCTCTTAATTCTCTTAATTGTCAGTGCTTTGATTGTCTAATTGCTACTTGTAATCAGTTCTTGAGGCAGCAAGCTGCACTATCTGCTGTAGAAATTACAACAGATAGAGTAAATAGCTTCATTGCTGACTCTGAAGAGGAGAGTGAAACGGAAGACTTCTCACGTATTTCCAGACAGAGCAAACCTCTATGGGAGAAAATCCAGGGGAACTTTGTGGACTTTCCCCAAGGAAGAAGTTGTGAAGAAGCCTTGGCTGCGAAAAATGGAAATATTTGGACCCCTAAGGTCAACGGGAAAGTTAACAAGCATGTACAGCATGTGAGTTTGAATGCCGACGGGAACATGTTATTACAAGGCAATGGTGCTGCAAAAATAATACCTGCAAATATTCCACCACCTGAGGTATTGCCTGGTTTGGAAAATTGGCAAGCCAGTAAAATTGCCTTGTGGCACAATCTTGAAGGACATTCGATTCTGTGGTTTTCTGTAGTTTGCATAGACCTAAGAGGTAAATCATTTGGTAATCATTTCATAGAAGGTTTTTATTATAAGTGGTATACAAATCCTTACAATTGGAGTGGGAAAAAAGTAGGCATTTCTTGGTTTTCTGGGAAGATTTGTGAGGCATCCATTGAGATTATTGAATTAGAGTACTCTGATTGATTTGCTTCCTTAAGAATAGATCATCCTACCAAGCTATCCCAATAGACATTAGTGAAGTCTTAGATATAGCATGGCATATTAGACTTTTAGGTTATATTAACTCATTTCTTTTTGGCTAAAGAGTTTAATTTGAAACATGATTTTAGGGATGATGGCTGAGGTCACAACGGCATTTGCGGCTGTAGGCATCACCATATGTTCCTGTGTGGTGAGTGATTTAAATTCATCTATCACATGCTTTGCTTCTGACTGTCAAATCTTTGCTAGTTCCGTAACAGTTCTACTTTCTTTTTTTCAGGCTGAGACTGATAGAGGAAGGGGAATGGCCGTCATGGTATTTCATATTGAAGCCAACCTTGAAATTTTGGTACTGAGTTCAAATCCAATTTTTATTGTTTCTTATATTCCTTTCACCTTTTCATTTTCGATTTCCCCTTTTGTATTTATGTTTGCATGCATGAAAGAGCACTTATATACTTTTCTCAATTGTCATATCAACATATCACTCATTTTTTCACAGGTTAATGCTTGTTCAAGGGTCGATTTAATCCCGGGTGTGCTGGAATGGTCCGTTGGTTGCAGCTGGCCAAGCTCGACGGAATATAACCAACTCCTCGAGTGCTAATTTAAACAATGGATCCATCAAATCGAACTAGTTGACCCAGCCAGATGCAAGCTTGGGTATGAAGTTTTGTCCCACATATAGCTAAAGACCTATTGTTCTTTCTTATAGCAAATTTTACGTCGCCACTCCATAATCTTTATCTATTTGTTAGACGCTCATAACCAAATAAACCAGGAGTCAAGTAAGTTGACTCTGCATCAACGCCCACACTGTATGTAGAAGAAAAAGAGAAGGTTAGAGTTGAGTATACACTTGTAAAGATACTCGTATGAAAAGGATCATAGGTGAACACTTTATACAAGTTTCTTTTAAGTATTTCATATAAATACCCTCATAATTTGGTTTTTCTTTAAATACATTTTTTAATATACCCTTAACCCCGCAAACCCTTCCGTAGTTATACTTATCGGAGAACCTTTCGCTAATTATATTTAGAGGTGTAACTGAGTCAAGCTAAATTCAATACTGTCAAGCTTGAGCTCAACTCAAAATTTAGAGTTTGATACTTGAGCTCGATCGAATATCTATTTTTAACACTCAAGTTTGAGCTCGATAAAACTTGTTTTCCAATTTTTGTACTCAAACTTGAATTCGAGTTTGGTTCGATAATTAAGCTTAGAGTTAATAATATATTAAAGGCAATGTAATTTAATAATATAAAAATATGAAAAGCTCGACAAGGCTCTTAAACCGTTTGAGTCAAGTATTATAAAGTTTGAATTCGGCTCGACTGATAATTCAACTTGATAATTATCGAATCAAGTAAGAACTTTTTTCGAGACAAACTCAAGTAACTTGCGTGTACTAGTATTTCATTTATACCTTTATTTATATTCCCAAATATACTCACTTTAAAAAAACATTAGATTCATAAGTGTAGTTCAAGATTTTACAATATTATTTGTGCCAATTGAATAAATTACTGGTGGTGGTCAATGTAATTCGATGTGATGATCGCTAATCGCTACACTTTCTCTTCCCTTTTTTACACTTGCTTTAATTGTGAACTTGGGTTAGATAATTAATATACTATTTAAACGCAATTGGATTTTAGAAAATGGGGAAATAAAACATTGAACTTTATTAGTACAACAAAATAATCGTAGGAAATATTAATAAAGCAAATTAAGCACTTAACACGTTAATAGAACAAATCGATTAAATAGAAATAAACCCCACTCCCCTTCTTCACCACCAAAGCAGTCAGACAAAAATAATAAAGAATTAAAGCTGCTTATTTAGTAACCATTAGGGACTGAATTATTAGGTTGAGAGGTGAAGAAGAAAGGTCCAACGGAGTAAAGCTTGATCCTCATGTGATTGAGAATACGGAAATCAGAAAGAGGAGCACCACTAATGCCTTTGTTGACATCCACGGGAACATTACAAGTCTCCAATGGAGAGCTTTCAAGTAATGCCTTGCACTCTGTGAGCTTGCTTAAACTTCCGTCCTCTGAAGTCGGAGGAGACAATCTCGCAAAGAAGTAACCCTTTGCATCGGTTTCTCCGCTGCAAACCGAATGAGTCTTCTCGTACCCGTTCTCATCAACAACTAGACATGTTATCCTTGCCAAAGCACCTGTGATCATTGAAACAAATTTGAATAGTCTTTAAACATAAAATATAAATGCTTAAATAGTGTGCGTCTCAAATGGATTATACCTTGAATAGGATAATACTTGGGACCCAATTTACATAAAACAAGCCCTTCAACACCAATGGGAAGATTAGGCTGTTCTTCTCCTTCTGGCTTATTGTATTCTTCTGGTTGTTCTTTATTGTTATAATCAGGCTTCTCTTTACCTTCTTTTTCTTCTAGTTGCTGTTGGTAGAAGTAATTTTTAGTGCCATATTCAGGCTTTTCTTCCTTTTCTGGTTGTGTTTGGTAGACTGGTTTCGTGCTATAACCAGGCTTCTCTGTCTCTTCTGGCTCTGCCATTTCCTTTTCCTTGTCTTCTGGATGTGGTTTAGTGCCATACTCAGGCTTCCCTTCCTCTTCTGGCTGTGGGTTTGTGCTATAACCAGGCCTCTCTGACTCTTCAGGCATTGCCTTCTCCTTGTCTTCTAGCTCTGGTTTATAGAAATTTTTCTTGGTGCCATAATCAGGCTTTTCTTCCTCTTCTGGCTGTTGTTGGTTGACTGGCTTGGCGCCATACTCGGGCTTCTCTTCTCCATTTGGCATCGGCTTTGTTTCATAGTTAGTCTTCTGTTCTGCTTCTGGTTTTGCACCATAATCATATGCAGGGCTTTTGGATGAATCATAACCACCATAGTCATTCGCATAAGCAATGACAAGCAATGAACATAAAAGCAAGCAGGTAGCCAACAAGGAACGGGCGATAGCCATATTTTCCAACTGTAACTACCGAGCAGAAAGAGAAGAAATATGATGGGATGAAGTGCAGGGAGCTACCTTCACTGTCGTATATATAGAGGAAATTTTGGTATATTGCGCCATTGATTAAGCAATAGAAGAAATAGGCTTTGTCATGATTTGGTTGCACGATGATAGAAACATCTACATACTTGACTACCACTAACTAATATATTTTGGGTTAATTCCACCAACCATCCCCTGATTATGATTCAAATTCTAAATTGATCCTTAAACTTTAAAATATTCTAATTGAGTCATCAAAATATCATTATCAAATCTAATTCTAGATATGTGTGTGACAAATTTTTCATAAATTTTAGTGACAGTTTGATTTGTAATGCATCAAATCCGAGTTATATACACATGTTTAAATATACTTCAAGATATAGACGAGATAGCAATTAACATTCAAGTTGACAGAAAAACTTGATTAGTATAATATATTCAATTGAAATGTTTTGAAGTGTGAGAATTAATTTAGAATTCGGATATAGTATTAGGAGGTACAGTAGAATTGACCCATATATGATTTGTATAACAAAGCTAAGGCTTAGGTAGGACGGTCGACGAGGAGTGTGCCATAATATATCAATTAAACCTTTGTATATATTGTATGATATAGAGTGTTATAAATCGACTAAATAGTTAGGATATTATTAAAATATTTTTTTGTATACAAAGTAACAAATACGAGAATATTTTTTTATGGTCTTTTTATATTTTTTAATAAAATAATATCATTATACAAGAATTTTATTTGATTTTATATGGATTTTTAATATGTATATTTGCTAATTTTTTGAGTGTGCTATAAAGTTAGCATGAGTAATGAATTAAAATTTCGAAATTGGATCACTTTTGGACACCTCGGAATCTAATCTTAAATCCTTCATTGTTTACAAGGCCCATGAACAAGTTAATTGGGCTAACGGCCCATAAACATACAACTGAAAGGACATTCCGTACAAAAAAAATCACCGCCAAAATGTTAAAGAACCCGGTCCAAAAATTAAAAGCAAGCAAGCAGACACCCTCCAAACCCTAGGGTTAAAGCGGTCATATAAATAAGCCGCTATCACTTCTGCATTTTCCTTCTTTGCTAACAGCAGTTAGCTGCACACCAAAGAGAGAGAGATGGTATCGCTTAAGCTCCAGAAACGGCTCTCAGCGAGCGTTCTAAAGTGTGGAAAAGGAAAGGTTTGGCTCGATCCAAATGAAGTCAACGAGATCTCCATGGCCAACTCTCGTACGTTTTCCTCTTCTCCTTCACTTTTTTTACTGACTCGAGTAGTATCGCTTCCGTAATAATCATTTTTAAGTTGAGGTATGATTTGGACTTGATTTCGCATCGTTTTGTTGGTAAATAGTGAAAACGAAGCAAGATGTTTTAAATTTTTAGGAATTTAATATCTGATTGCTGATGTAGTTTACTTTTAAGCTTCTTTATTGATTTATAACAGTAAAGTGTTATATAGTTCACTGAGATGAGCTTTGGCATATATACAATTTGATTTTTTATTATGCTATTATTTATTTGTTTGCTTGTGAGAGAAAATATCTTCAACTAAAGCATATAGCGAATGTTACTTTAATTGACTTGAGGTTTCCTGCATGTGAAGATTAAAATTTCAGATTAGTCGTAGAATGCTGTACAAGGTTAAATCGTTGTTTTCTCCACTGATATTTTTTAAGAAATTTTTTTATATTTTACTAGCTGTAATTCTGAACAATTAGTAGCAAGTTGAAGTTGATGTAATCTATTATAAGAGATTGAATAGTCTATGGATTTGGTAGTTTGTTTGTAGCTTAGCACAAAAAATGGTTCCTTTATTGTTTTTGGTTATAACCGTGTTCATATTTGGTTTGGCATGCAGGCCAGAATATAAGGAAGCTGGTTAAAGATGGTTTTATCATCAGGAAGCCAACCAAGATTCACTCTCGGTCTCGCGCACGCCGCATGAAGGAAGCCAAGAGAAAGGGGCGTCACTCTGGTTATGGTATGTCTTCTTTATGTATTTTATGATGGTGAGATTTAACGGGAGAAGTTATTCACTGATGCAGGGTAGGTAGCTTGAATTACTTCATTACATGCTTGCAGATTCTGTATCATGTAGAAATCAGATTATATTCTTGAGTCTTGATTATGCATCATGTTTTCCAAGTTACAATGTCCAAAACCATTTTATTAAAAGATTAAATGAAGTACTGCGAGGATTCTTAATCCTGTGAGGAATCTTTTGTTAGCCACCAAAAACTTTGATTGTTGGAATTTTGTGTATATTGATTAACTGGGTCTTAACTTCCAAGCTGATTTTAGGTAAGCGCAAGGGTACAAGGGAGGCAAGGTTGCCCACAAAGATCTTGTGGATGAGGAGGATGCGTGTTCTGAGACGCTTGCTCCGCAAGTATAGGGAATCAAAGAAGATTGACAAGCACATGTACCATGACATGTACATGAAAGTCAAGGGTAACGTGTTCAAGAACAAGAGAGTTCTCATGGAGAGCATCCACAAATCTAAGGCTGAGAAGGCCAGAGAGAAGACGTTGGCTGACCAGTTTGAAGCTAAGAGGGCTAAGAATAAGGCAAGCAGGGAAAGAAAATTTGCTAGGAGGGAAGAGCGTTTGGCCCAGGTAAGAACTTTTGTACCATAACGATTTTCTTACTGTTATTTTAGTAAAAAAATTGAAATTCTGTGGTCTTATGGTACAGTTCTTATCATGATTGGTTATCTTTTATGTAATTATGGATTAATGTACAATTTTTTTTTCTTCTCTTTAGGGACCTGGAGGAGGAGAAAAGTCAGTTGCAGCACAGCCTGCGGCAGCTGTGCAACCAGCCGTGTAAGTACCATCTTCGAAATAGAATTTCTTTTGGTAAAAGGATCAGTGTTTTTAAGTAATATGATTTCGTTCTCCCATTGTTTGAACTTTCAGGGGTTCCAAGAAGTCAAAGAAGTAAAAAAAAAAAAAAAAAAAAAAAAAAAAGAAGTAAGATTTCTTACTGAAGAGTACTGATCGAACGTGACTTTTAGATATTTGGTAATGTCTTAAGTAATTTTGTTGAGCCAATGTTGTGTTTTTTTGGTTGATATGAACTTTTGTTCTTTTAGGCGGATTAAGCTTTAAATGTTTTTTTTTTTTTTAAATTATTATCAGTTTACTGATTTGTTTTTTTTTAAATTACATGATATAATGTTGTGTCGGAATTAATCTTAGTGATTTTCAATATCACTCGTAATAAATCTGAAAAATGTTCACTGCAGTGGACGCCAAGGTGGCTGAAAGCTTTTATTATGATTAATCAAAATAATTTTAATCATTATATTAAAGCGCGTCTATATGTAATTAAAATAATAGGACGCAATTTTTATATTTTTTTGTAAAAATTATCGATAGTAAAATTTTTATAAAATTATTTTGTTTACCGTGAAAAATAATCAGATCACTAATAGAATATAGTATTGATATAAAATGTTTTATATTTCATTAATGCATAAACAATTGGACATGTAAGATTGAATCAAAGGTTGATTTCGGGTTTTTTTTTTTATTTTTGAACAAGAACTACTACCTGGCTTCAGCTATTTTTAGGTTTTATTTATTCGCCTATTTTTAGATGAAAGAAAATAAAATATAATGAATGACTATAATTACATGTATGTTTAGGATAATCTAAATTTGAATTGTTAAAAAATTTATTTACAGCTTCATTGCTGTTCTTCAAATAAGAATGTTGATTTTATTATTATAAGTATACTAAAATATTTAAATACATTATTTATATTTAAATTTATATATTTTATGAATAAATAAATATTAGTTAGGTTCAATTCGTGGAATTGCTTTCTACTTGGGTGGTGTGGCTGATTGAGCGCTCTTGTTGGCTCCTTTCATTGTCTTCGGCGTTGTTCGCTCTAGTTAATGATAGACTGTAAAATTATAATTATCATATTTATTCTAATGATTTATTTATTAACATATTTTGGTTGAATTTATTTATTAATATGTAATTATAATTATAACTAATTGATGATGTAATTGTTTTTTCACGAGTTATTAATTATTACAATATGATTTATAAATTTATTTTGATGTCATATATAAATTTATAATAAAAATATGAATTACTATAATTTATCAAAATTTTTATGAAATTTGTGATAAAAAAAAATACCGAAGGAACTTTTAAAAATAATTTAGATAATTTAGTAAATGTGCCCTTGTATCCGTACATTTCATTAGTTGAATCTTACGTTTTAATCAAATGAATTAAATGAGACAATGTAATATTATGGACATTTTATCATGTAAGACTTACTTAATAGATCAAGAATCAATTGATAATTGGTGTGAAGTAAGAGAGAATTGATTAAACCATGAACAAGTACGAATCAAGATAAAAATTAGTAATATTTTGTTTATAATTTTTATAATTTTTTAAAATTTTATTTAATTGAAATTAAAGTGACAACATCAATGGTTTAACTATTTCTTGATCCATCGTTAATCTAATTTTAAAAATCATCTCTCTAATTTTACCTTCTCATAATTTTATTATAGAGCCTAATTTTACATCTTTTGAACCAAGCGTGACACAATCTAAATTATATAATATTACTAAGTTTGATATCATGACACGACACTCCATCGATGAAAATATAGAAAATAATTTTGAAGAATATAAGTAAAAGACGGATTTTTTTTTATATAAAATTTTAAGTAATTCCCTTGAAAAAGAAATAAATACTTCTATTTATAATTTTCAAAATTTACATTTTTAATATTTTCATTTACAGTTACTAATGAAAATACCGGTTCTAAATCCTTTATCATCCCCCCCCCCCCAAAAAAAAAAAAAAAAAAAAAAACTCCTTTATGGTTAACTGACCGCCTTCATTCAACACCTACATGCTATCAGGGGAGATTGAATAATAAATTGAAACATTCAGTTTTAAACAGCACTGTTCACCTTTTATCATCCAACAATAAGATAATGCAAAACTATAACACAATTTTTTTACTTGCCTTTCTTTTATTTTTTTAAACGTAGTACCTTTTGCTCCCCACTTTTAATGGTTTTAAAGACTTCTTTGGTATCGTGCATTAGCTGAAACACCACCATCGTTCTCTCTTAATATAGGTTTTTGTCCACTCAGATCTGCACTTCCATGATAAGCTCTAACACGAGACGAAACTTGAGGACGGATCAATGCATCGTTCGGGTTGTTACATATCCCAAGCCTTATGAGGAATGTTGCCGTGCTACCTTTGTTAACACCCTCGCTTTCCAACCATATGTGCCCTCCCATTAGATTCACAAACCTGGCTCAACATTTTAACAAACGTATAAAACTTTTTTATCTATTAGATTCTGTTTATTGTGTTATTGTTACATTTGATCCATTTAATAATAGAGCGACTAATTTAAACTAATCCCTATAATAAAAGGGGATGTTTAAGAATTTGTAGTTTTACCTTTTACATATGGCAAGTCCAAGTCCAGCACCTCCACTATTTTGACTGGATCCACTGCGCGGCTGTGCAAATTTGGTAAAAAGAATCGGTATATCTTGTGGGAGAACACCACAACCAGAATCCTTAACCTGCCAGAATAGATGATACGATATCAGCAAGAGAATCATGTGATGCAGCTAATAAAGCTCTTCGATAATCTCCGCATGGACAGTAATTCATTGAATTATTTATCACAAACACTAGAAGATGGTCTTCAACCGGAAATCCTATATGGCATTATCAAAATTATAGCATTTTTAGCAATGGAAAATCGGGAGATGCAGTCAAAACTATAAACTGCGATCATAGTATGAAATATAAGTTTAACAGAAGCAGTCGAGAACCTGGACTCGTAAGTAGAAGTGGCCTTGACTTGACACTGGGTAAAATTCTGGAGGTCGCCAGTCTCTTAAAGACTCCGGTTTTGCAACTGAAGCTATAATTGAAACATAGCCCTCCTTTGTGAACTTCACAGCATTACCAACAATGTTCAAAATGGTTTGCATAAGCCGTTTCTCATCGCCAACAGCGTACATTGGCAAATCAGGTGCCAGGATCATAGTCATAGATAGCTTCTTTATGGATGCAATGGGCTTTATAAGATTAATGACCTAAATGTATGGAAATATGAACATTATTACTGAAATTGAACTGCAAAAGGCAAGATTATTTCCATTTTTATGCTAAGGAAGTACAAAATCACCATCACTTACCTCTTTGAAGATTCCATGAAGATCGAACATTCCAAAATCTAACTCTAGGCTGCCATCTTCAAGTCTAGAAAGATCCAGAACATCATTGATTAGTGTTGCCAAAAGGTTGCTACTCTTTAGCACTGTCTCAATCATAACTCTTTGTTCTGGAGTTAGCTCAGTCTCTAAAAGAAGTGAGCACAATGCAATAATTGCATGCATTGGTGTGCGCATCTCATGGTTCATTACAGAAAGGAAATCATTCCGTGCATGAATTGCCTTCTCAGCCTCTTGACGAGCCAAGTTTAAAGCAACATTCTGATCCAGGAGCTGATCACGAGCCCGCATGGATTCCTCCAGGATAGCTGCATGCGAAAGAGCAACAGCGACCTGTACAAATATTATCATGATAAGAATCACAGTCTCTCAATAAGTAAATAAGTTTTCTAAATAGAATAAAAAGCAAGAAGATCAAATCCAGTGATTGAAGCTTTTCGAAAGTGAATTCATAAACTTACAGCCAAGTACAAAATTAAAACTGAAGGTCAGCATATCATTAAGACATCAAAGAAGCATCCAATGAAAGAAAGCACATAAATCATAAGATGACCTGGTCTGCCACAACTTCGACAAGTTCCAATTCATGGTCTCGCCATTTTCTGGCACTTTCCGTGGGGAGAATAAGAACCATAACTGCATAGCTTTTTGCAGAGAGTTCAGGCCAGTCATTAATTTGGAAATTTGAGAGATGTAGAAGGGGTACCCTAACAGCAACAACCTCTGGTGGCACATATCTTCCCACTAGAGGTCTGATCCTGGCTAGCGGGCAAGTGTATGGTATACACATCGCTCGAGCACTATTGAAGACTTCATTGACCATGGGAAGATTTATTGGCACAGTAGATCCAACTTGTATTTGGTAATTGAGAGTATGAGAAAGTTGCAAATCCTTACCGGTCCTTGATGGCATCCAAAGGGCACATTCCTCCAGACCCAAGGTCCTACCCAATTCAACAAGGGTAGTCTTCAATATCGTATGCCTGTCGAGCGTGCTTCTGATTTCATGAGTTAGCATCCTTACATGCCTTCCAGTTTCTTCCTGAGTGAGAATAAGTCCCATTTCCCTGTCAAGCTCCTCGGCTTTGTTCCTCAGAAATAATTCCCGAGTTTTAACACTCAACAGATCAGGAATAATATGTACAAGCATCAATGCAGTCGCACATGATACAATAGCACATGCAACCTTGGCAATGGTCATCACCATAGCAACAACTTTAGAATGCATAGTGAATGTCCACAAGTTTATAAAGTGTGTTGCCCCGCAAAGAATGATAAAAGCACCAAATTGCATAAGCACCCATCGATACGGGAAGAATGCAGATTTCTGAACAAAATAAATAAGCTCTAATGGAATTGAGAAATATGCAAGTGCGATTAAAACATCCGATATATACTGATATTTAACAAGCAATTCTTCAGGTGGCCACTGTGAGTCAATACAATCACAAGTCTCCATTATGTGACAACAACCGCGCTAAATCTGACCAAAAAAAAAAAATCAAGAATAAAATGTTATAAATAAAGTACAATGCGAAACTTACATAAACTCAGTGACCTCATGACAGATTTTCTTATCTTAATAAGATGTTTTTCAAATTTTATACATTCATATTTGACAGAATATTGCGCTACATTAGTAGAAAAAAAAAATCAATGAAACGATAAGATTTCGTTGGAAGTTTTTCTTTTTAGTTTTCCTACACAAACATTAGCATAAGATTCCATCACAACTTTTTTTTTTAAAATATGCTTTTTTTTTCTATAAATATTCTTCGTCGCTTCTCCATCTTTATAAATAAAACGAAAAGAAAAATATAAAAGCCAGGAAACAATTCAACGTTCGGCCTTCTGAAGAGAATTTGTTCTTAATAGTCTTCCTAAAAGGGGACACAGCTACTCAGTAATCACATCACTGTAATATTAATTATATGAATTTTTTTCCATGAAAACATTTTCCCTCGAACCAAACACAACTTAAGAAACAAAAATCACTTAAACCGCATATAAAAGAAACATAATTTACATCTTATAGTAAATAAAAAAAAAGCATTTAAATCTGAAAGTTTAATCTACAAAGAAACATGAACTAATAGAAAAAACGAAGAAGAAGAAGAAGAAGAAGAAAAGATAATGGAAATGTAAATGGATTACCACTGCTAACGAAGATAGAAGAAGAGGATGAACGGCAAGAGATCAGTTGCAGAGATAAAGCGCGTGATCCAACCGTCCATTAATGAGGCTTTTTTTTTTTAAATGTTTGGCCAATGTTTAAGCCTCTTTGTTTTTTATGTTGTTAAACTTGCGACTGAGAGAGAAGAACCAGTAAAAAAAGGTTGGAAAATGAGTAAAGTGTTATGGGCAGCCAAAAGCCGAAAGAAAAAAAAAATCCTTCACGGACAAGGGAAGGTGACGCACGAATTCAAATGGAGATTTTACACGTGCGGTTACTGTGTTGGATTTTCCTTTTCAGTAAGTTATTTTCTTTTTGGATCTTACTCGCACGTGTGAGGGTTTTTTTTTTTTTTTTGGTTGGGGTGGTGATGAAACCCATATATAAGATTGGGATTATTTATCATTTACAATCCTATAATCTATTTATGTGTGCTATAATTTGTAAGATGAGTAAGTTTCAAAATATTCACTTTTTGTTTAATTTATATTATATTTTAGTCATTTATGTTTGAAGTATTACGTTTTAGTTATTTATGTTATCGTTTTGTTACGAAGTGATCACTTTACCGTTAAATTTCATTATCTCCCTAACGACAGTTCAAATGAGTTTTAAATGCTACCTTGGATGTTCTACATGGCAATCTAAATTAAATTTATTTAGTTAAAACTTATTTTTATCCTAGTAACTAAATATCCAAATTGGCATTTAAAATCCATTTGTACTGCCATGTAGGACTGTCGTTAGGGAGATAACAGAGTTTAACAGTAGAGTGTCCACTTCGTAACAAAACGATAGCGTAAGTAACTAAAACGTAACGTTTCAAAAATAAGTGACTAAAATGTAATCCGAGGCAAATAAAAGAATAATTTTATAGTTTACGTTTTGTAAGATCCCTCATGAATTAAAATGGTATTGAATGGAAAGAATTTTTAGAAAGACCAAAATCAAAATTAACGGTTGGTATTCATAGGAATAACTTCAAACTATATGTTAGTTATTGATTTAAGGGCTATTACTTTTTAGATTTTCAATGGATTCGAGCATGGTTAAATAAATAACATGTGTATGATTTAATTTTATCGATAACGTATCAAATAATTAACTTTTAAATTATAGTTAATTTTTAGTTTAAAATTATACAAATAATGAATGTTTAAAGGTGTTGAGAGCATGCAATGGGCATTGAGATGTTTAGAAGACTTTTGGAGAGATATGAAGGATTATGAAAGAAATTGAATAGAGTTTTGATTAACGGGAAAAGGCTTAAGAACTTTCTTAATAATGATAGGAATTTATATTCAAGAGGAGCAGCTTGATGTGAGTTCATCAAAAATAGTATGTTACCTCATAAGTTTAACGATAGTGTAACAGATAATTAGATTTAAGATTTATCTGAGTTGATATAATGTGACTAATTATCGTTAAATTTAATGCTAGAAAATAATGGATGAATGAGATTTAAGATTTATGCTGGTAATCTTTAAATTATGCAAGAGATGATGTCTTTTTCAAGTGAGTGGTTTTAGCTAAGACTAATGTGAGATAAAATGTTTTTAGACAAACTATTTTTTGAAATTATGTATGCTAATGTGACAAGTTTATTTCATAATTGTGATGTAGTTAGAAGTAAAAATGATGATGATTTGAGTAGATGGAGTCCATATTATTCCATGAATCAAGGGACATACACCCATAAATAAATTCTAGTGGAGATATTTCATAATTTGGTAAGTTTCAAACTATTAGAAAGAAGATATATTTTAAATTAATATACTTTATTGCATTATTTTATAACTAAACGTGTGTGCACAAATTTTCACAAACTTTGGAAAGGGTGGAAACGTATGATCTTGCCTACAGAAATGTAAGACAAAGTTCCAATGCACAGCCAGTAGCAGCTAGGAGAGCGGATTTGATTACATCAAGTATTAATTTTAGTTTAGTTTTTCATTTTTTATCTTTTAATTTATATTATTTGTCGAATCATCTTAAAATAAAATAAAAAAGTTAACTTTTATTAGTTTTGCTAATGTGATATTTATATAATAGTCTACATGATTAATTAATTTTTTAAAATTAAAGGTATAATAATTTTTTTGCCCTTCAATTTTATAAAAAAAAAATTATTTTAACTCTCTATTTAATTTTTCGTCTCTTTTAACTCTTAAACTTGTACCTCTTATTAAATCATCCAAAATGAATGATGATTAATGTTTGTTAATTGTTCTGATATGGCATGCACATGAGTTGTCACGTAAATGACACATCGACATTTAATTAATTTTTTATTTTTAAAAAAATACTTTACAATTAATATAATTTTTAATTTTTAAAAATTGTTTTTATAGTTTTTAATTTTTTTAAATTTTAAAAATTAATAACTGTTGACGTGTCATCCACGTATATGCAACATCAGCAAAGCAAAAAAAAGTTAACTTTTCTATTAATTTTGGGATATTTAAAAAAACGCAAGTTTAAGAGCTAAAAGAGACGAAAAATTAAATAGAGAGGTAAAATATTTTTTTTTTGTAAAGTTGGAAGGCCAAATAAATTATTATTCCAAAATTAAAAATATTTAAAAGTATTTTTTAATAATTTTAATTTTTTAAAATAATTTTTAGATGTTTTAAATTAAAAAATTAATTGTTGATGTGATAATCCATATGTATGCCACATTAGTAAAATTAACAAACGTTGTTAACTTTTTCATTTATTTTAGGATGATTTAATAAATAGCACAAATTTAACGGTTAAAGAAGATGAAAAATTAAATGGAGCGCTAAAGTAACTTTTTTTTATAAAGTTAGAGGACGAAATAAGTCATTATATTATTATATTAACAATTATTGTATCCATTGACACACTTACTGGTAGTGGAGAAACCGGATTAAATTATATTAGTAATTGTCATATTCATTATGCTCATAAAAAATAATATTTAAAATAATTTAATAAATTTTAACATAATTATTATTGTAATATTATTTATGACAGTGCGATTATCAGTTTATAATTGTTTAAGATTTAACAATTTTAATTTATAGCTTTTATGATTTTGTTATTTATTTTAAGATTAAAAATATTGGAATTTACTCTTTTTTTTTTTTAAAATAGATATTCTTACCGTTCATGCATTATAGGAAATAATGGCGGAGTCAAAATATTAATTTTAAAAGTGCAAGCTAAAATTAGACGTATTACATAATAATCGATTTTAACATATAAATAATCGATTTTTGAGAGGGTTGTAATATATATACAAAAGGAGAAATTACAAAAATCTTAAACTTTTGGAGGTCTACTTATATTTTTTAGAGGAGTATAGTATATCTATAAAGAGCTAAATTGTAAAAATTTTAAACCTTGAGGGGCCATGACCCTTGGGCCTCTACTAGGCTTCGCCATTGATGGGAGATTCTTTATAGTGGTTATAATAATGGATTATTCACTTATTTATGGTAATTATAAGGAGGTGATTAAAGGATTTGGTATTCATCGAATATGTTATTTATCTTGTTAAGACTTTAACTTCTGAATGTTCGACTAACAGATGGAATGATAGCTTTGGTGTAGTTAAAGTCATTTAATTGATTATGTCGAAACTATTTTTATTTTGAAAAACAGAGGTCGACTTTAAAACGAAAATGGAGTCGTCACCAATCCTTTTTGTTTAGGTGTGATCGGGTCACCTTGTGATCGATCATTTTAATAAAAGCATTTCGGTTTATTAAAATAACATTTTTGGTCTACGAAAAACTAGAAAATGGATTCGAGAGTCAGTCTCGCAATGCCCAAAATTGGTACCGTATTGATCAATTAACATCCTAATGTTGAAAATTTGAAAAAGATTTTAAAATACAATTCCTTTAAAGCGCTTGGATAACTTGAATTGGATATTGAGATTCTCTCGCTTAGAAGGAATAAAATATCATATCCAGCGTGATAGGACACAACATTTCAAACCCTCGATACAAGATCATCTTATAATTTTCAAAACTCATGCATTTGAAATTTCAAAAGGATATTTGGCTATCTGGTCAAACGGTAAGTCAAAATCCAGCATGATTGGGCACGATTTTTCGAATTTTTAAACACGAAATATTTCCTTATTTTTTAGAAATCCTTATCGGGATACGAAATGTCATATCCAGTGAGTTAGGACACAACACCTCGAATTCTTGATAATAAGCTTTTATTTGAAACTTATACGTTTTGATTGAAAAGGGGTACCCGGTTACTTAGATTCAACGAGGAAAATTGGAACCCAGTAAGTTAGGGCACAATCTTCTCGAAGATGCCAAATACTGAGTATTGTCTTATTTTGAAAACTTTTGAATAAAATGATTTTACAACTTAAATGCTATTAAAACACGACCCTTTAAGCGAATAAAATGCGATGGAATAATAATGTACAACGCAAAGTAATAACTCATAAACAAAATGTTATAATAATAAATCACAAATAACAAATAAATACAAAGTAAGAAAGTCTAAAATAAAATATAAAACAATTCTAAGCAAATAATACATAAAAAGAATTTAAAATGGATGTTATAAAAGCGATCTAAAGTATATAAAATAATTTAAAAAAAATTAGTATCCATTCAAGATAAAATAATGTAGGGGTGTTCAATCGATTAACAGACTGGTTAACTGACCCGAAATAACATTAACCAAATTAACCGACCCTTCAAAAATTTTAACCGTTAACCGAACCGAATTTTTTTCAAAAAAATTAACCGAATCAAAATTTTTTCGGTTAATTCGGTCGGTTAACCGAATTAACCGAAAATTATATATATTTTTATTTTTTGTTAAAATAAGTATAAAATTAACCAAATTAACCGTTAACCGAATTACCCGAATTATCCAAATTAACCGAATTAACCGAATTAACCAAATTATTTGTATAAAATTATTTTTTATTTTTTATTTTTATTTTTTTATTTTTATTTATTAAATTATTTGTAATTTTTATGATTGGGTTGGGTGGGGTACTTGGGTTAATATATATTAGATTGGGTATTTGGATTTATATTGAATTGGATTTGAATAAATAGTGGGCTATTTATATATTATAATTTTATTTATTAATATTTTCGGTTAAACCAAAAATATTCGGTTAACCGACCGGTTTCGAACCGAATTAACCGTTAACCAAAAACTCAAAAAATTATTAACCGACCCCCGACCAAACTAATTCGGTTAACCGACTGATTAACAGAATTCGGTCGGTTAAACGAATTTTTTCGGTTTTACCCGAATTTTGCACACCCCTAAAATAATGTATAAAACTCTTTAAAAATATTATATAAACAATTCAAAATATATAATGTGTAAAAAAAGTTTGAAATACATAATGTACGGGCCTAAATTTGTCCGGGCCAGAGAAAAACCAAAAAATAAAAACAAAAAAGTTCAAATATTACAGTCCAAACAAATAACCCAATTACACAACCCAAAATCCAAACCCAATAACCTAAACCCCTAACCCAATTTCTATCGGCCTAATAGGCCCAAAACACTACACCAACTCAAAAACCCTAGGGTTTCTAAGCCTCCCTCACACCACAGCTACCACCTACGTGCCTCGTCGGCACGTCCAACGCCCGAGGCTCAACTCCTCTTTTCCCTTTGCACCAAAACGGAAACCCCGCTCGTTGACCTTCCCCTAACCTGCAAACAGACCCAAAAGAAGAATAGAGATGGTGCAGCACGCAAAGGCAGACAAAAACAAACAAAAAATCGATAATAATATGTATTCGGCTATATATATAGCCAGAAAAATGTAATTTTTTTTACGCATACATATCAATCAAAACAGAGAATATTGGCAAAAAAGGTGATTATTTCCTCTAATATTTTTGTTTTCGTTTGTAAGGAAAATAAAACAAAAAAAAACCTTACCAAACCTCTCGGGTTCGAGTTTCTCTCTGGCGCCAAGGACCCGGAGCCCTTAGGGCTCAGTTTGGGGATACGGTCGCGACGGTTTCTTAAAGGAATCAAGTCTTTCGAGGCTTTTTTTTTTCGTTTTTTTTATCTTTGTAGACGGAGGGTGACTCATTCGAATGAGTTTAAAAAAAAGGGGTCGAAAGAGCCAATTTTAGGCTCCTCCGACCGCCGTCTACGGCGAGGCCACGACGGAGACCTACCGGACCCCTTGGTTGGATTTTGGGCTGAGACCCAGAGAGAAAGACCCCCATTTTCTTTTTTTTTAAAGACACGGAAGAAATGATGTTTTTTTTTTTAATTGACTTTTAAAGGCCCCTAGTACGACGTCGTTTTGGGGCAAGCTTTAGACACCCAAATGGCGTCATTTAACACCCCGACCCGAGATCCGACCCGAAACCGCCAGGGATCTGCGAGTTTATGCAGAGAGGGGATATTTACGCGTTAAGTCCCTCTCTCCGTGCTGTCATTCCATTGAGTTTCATTTATATTCTTTTTTTTAATTTATCTCTAAAATTTGCGCATAAATTCAATCTAATCCACGCCCACATGCTGCGTTTTGGGGACGGGGGATTATTTCCCTATTGGTCCTCGCCAGTTGTTGCGCGTTGCATTTTAACCCTTCTATTATTTATTTTTACTGAATGTGGCCCCCTTAACCTCACTTTGTTTTGATTCAGCCCTATTCATTATTTATATTACACTCTAGGCTCTAAACTTCATTTTGATTTCATTCAATTTCAGTCTGTATAGATTATTATGTTTTTATTTTAATTGATCACGCATATGTCTATTTATTTATTTGTTTCTTTATATTTTTATTTCATATTTTAAATTGTTATGTGTCCCCTCATCCACATGCTTCTTTTTTATTATTATTATTATTATTATTATTATTATTATTATTATTATTATTATTATTTTCAACGCTATCATTATTTTTTATTATCATTATTATCACTAACGTCTTACTATTACTATTATCATTATCATATTAAACAATTTAATAATATTTTCAGCACATTCATTTTATTTACATCGTTATTCTTTTATTATCATTTTATCATCATTTTATTTCTTTTTTTTTTTTAAATGATTTCAAACTTTAAAACATTTATTTGTATTATTCCTATTATTATTTTTATTGTTATTATTGTCTTTACTATCGTTGGTTCATTTTGCAAGTTTTATTGTTGGAATTTGTTGGCTAATTTTATCATGGCTACTATAGTGTGTTATTATCATTACAACATTCATTTATCAATCATATATACTTGACTCGTATAATCGTTTTATACTATTGCATCTTTATTCGAGATTTTTTTAAAACAAGACAATATTTTGTGTTCACAAATTTCGAGAAAATTGTGCCCTACGTGCTGGGTTTCGATTTATTGTTTAACCGAACGAACGGATATTCTTTTTAAAATTTCAATGCATAAGTTTTGGAAATTGTGAGATGATTTTGGTATCGAAGGTTTGAAATGTCGTGTCTTACGTGCTGGATGTGATATTTTATTTTTTCGAAATAAGAGAATCTTAATCGTTTCAGACTATTGCATTTTTATTCAAGATTTTTTTAAAAACAAAGCAATATTTCGTGTTTGGAAATTTCGAGAAATTGTGCCCTACGTGCTGGTTTTCGATTTATCGTTTGACCTAACAACCAAATATCCTTTTTAAAATTTCAATGCATAAGTTTTGGAAATTATGAGATGATTTTGGTATCGAAGGTTTGAAATGTTGTGTCCTACGTGCTGGATGTGATATTTTATTTCTTCGAAATAAGAGAATCTTAATATCCACTTCAAGTTACCTAAACATACATAAAAAGGGATCATATTTTTTTTAAAATTTATTTTAAAATCTTTTCAACTTTCGACATTAAGACGTTAATTAATCAATTTGGTACCAATTTTGGGGCGTTACGAGGGTGCTAATCCTTCCTCGTACATAACTGACTCCCGAACCCGTTTTCTCAAATTTCGTAGACCAAAGTCAATTTTTAGTAAAACAAAACGTTTTATTAAAACAATCAAATTACGAGGTGACCTAATCACACCTCAATAAAAAAAGGGATTGGTGGCGACTCCCAATTTTCGTTTTCTTTTCAAAATATAAAGTCGATCCCCGATTTTCAAAAAAATGGTTTCGACACATAATATATGAAAACATTAAAGTAAATAATGTATAAAATTGAAATGAGCGTTATATAAAAAGTTAAAATAGATAATAAAAAAATGTAAAATAAATAAATAGAATGTTAATAACAAGAGTAAAAAACATATATAGGAAAAAAATAATGAAAATAATATTAGTATATAAATAGAAATAAAAATATAATAAATAGAAATATAATAATAGTATAAATATAAATAGATAAATAAAAATTAGATAAATAATAATAGTATTAGAATAAAAAAATAAATATAAATAGAGACATAAAAATAATAGCAATAATATATTAAATTAGTTAATCTGATAATAAAATAGCGAAAATAAAAAAGGATTAAAATAACCTTAAAGCAAAATTCT
The DNA here is from genome assembly GCA_025698465.1 of Gossypium longicalyx. NCBI lineage: Eukaryota > Viridiplantae > Streptophyta > Magnoliopsida > Malvales > Malvaceae > Gossypium > Gossypium longicalyx. The sequence continues at coordinate 21,178,856 of CM047006.1, forward strand.
GGGGCAAATCAGAAATAAATAAAAGAAAATAGACCAATTTGAAGTGCGAATAACATGGAGGGACCAAAAGGGAAATAATCCCCACCCTCCAAAACACATAGCTTCAAAGAAGACCAAAATGTAGTCAAAACAAATTTTATGGCCAAAATTAAGAATAATGAAAACTTAATTGCAAATCAAATAAAAACAGAAGGGCTAAAAGCAATCGGACGAATTTAGAAAATAAAGAAATTGAAATGAAATGGACAAAATTCCCACGTAATTGAAAGAGAAAAGAAAATAATTCAATTCCAATGGAAATAGGAAAAGAGAGAATAATCCAATTCTAAATTGAAGTAGGAATACCAAAAGTCCTCCAAAAGTAATTGCCCTCCCCTTTCAAATAACAAAATACCCCTATTTATATACATGGAGTTTACTAAAAATAACCTAAATAATTTAATAATAAAATAAAATAAAAAACATATCTTCCTATTTTTAGCCTTTTACCAAGTCAACAAAATTTGATAACTCCTTGGCTTTCTCCATCTTTTTTATTTAGCCACAATTTAATGATTGTCTTTTAATTTGGCCCCTTTTTTTAACTTGTTTCCGACCGATTGCATCCTTTGGCTTCGGTTATTATTTTTTGGGCCCAGACCAAAATTTGCCTATTACAGCTGCCCCTCTTTGCTCATTGTCGTGTAACGAGAATGGAGCAAAGATTATAAAATGACCAATTTTGCCTGGGCCTGCTGAGTCTCGGCGCTTCCTTTCTTCCTCTTCAAGTAACCTCGCTTTAACCCACTGCATCTTCAGGGGTATAGGAATTTTCGTTTCGATCTGCTCCACTACTGCTTAAGGAGATATGATCTGTAATCTCCATCTTGCTCCACTGTTGTTCAGGGAGATAAGATCTGCAACCTTCAGCCTGTTACCCTACTGTTAATGCTCACTGTCCTCGATCTGCTCCACTACTGCTTAGGAAGATAAGATTTGTAACTCAGCCTGTTACCCTACTGCTTAGGGGGTTAAGGCTCACTGTCTTCGATCTGCTCCACTACTGTTTAGGGATAAGATCTGTATTTTTATCCTATTACCCTACTGCTTAGGGGGTTAAGGCTCGCTGTCTTCAATCTGCTCCACTATTGTTTAGGGATAAGATCTATATTTTCCAGCCTGTTACCCTACTGCTTAGGAGGTTAAGGCTCGCTGTCTTCGATTTGCTCTACTACTGTTTAGGGATAAGATCTGTATTTTCCAGCCTGTTACCCTACTGCTTAGTCCTTTTGTATAGAAATCTTTAATGCCAGGTCCCACTCGTGGAATCATTTGGGACGAACCTTTCTATTGTAAGTTCACATTATTTGCTTTTGGTATGTTTTGACCATGACGGGTAACTTTCAACCTCTTCTCTTCAATTAAGTTCATTGGATCCTTCTGTTTCATCCAATTCTTGACTCAATCGAAGCTTGGAGAAAAGGAATCTCGATTTCAATACTGTTTTTATCCCATAAACCAATGAGCAATGTGTTGCCCCAACGAGTCTTGCTCGATGTTCGATAAGCATAAAAGGTAAATTATAACTTCTTTATGCCAATCTTTACAAGTTTCGGTTGCCTTTCACTATGACATTTGTTTTATTATTTTTTAGGGGGGGTTTGATGACTTTGTAACATTGGCATATGAAGTGACCTTCACCCTCCTCATGAAGTAATCGATGACTACCAAGATGAATCGATATATATTAGTCGAGAATGACCTGATAACATCTATACCCCACATAGAGAAATTCTAAGAAGAAATGAATGAGGCACATGAATTTTGTCTCCCTAAATACAACCCAACTGATCCAATCCCCTTCCATGGTGGATCAGCAGTACCCGAACCTCATGATTAACCTGGCTAACGTAAAACCATTAGCATGTGTCTTTCGAGTACCCTATAACATCCTTACGTTTTAGTAGGCTAAGCATATCTTGATGTGATCATGAGAAAACATCTTTGAATTGGGAATAACCCAATGATATCTCGCTTTGTCTTTGTGGTGAGCTAGGCTTCGACCTTCACCTCTTTCCTAAGCTCGCAATTTCCACTAACCCTTTGTAGTGTAGGATCTGTTTTTCATCCTGTTATACCATTCTTAACAAATCAGGATATAGGCTACAATCTCTTGTCATCTTTAAAGTCTTGAGATCCGCTTAAACACATATCTTACCCCAAAAGGGAGTCAGTTACAGCATTACTCATGTCGTTGATATCTGGGGACCTATTGTAGGTACAAAGGCATATTTCCAAAGAATAAATGATTCTAAGGATGATAATTTGTATGATATGACCATGAATGAAGAATAAAAGAATATTTAAAAGATAGTCCAAAAAATAAAAGAATGTATACTATGGAATGAGAAAAATGAAAGAATATTTGCTCAACAAGATATATTTTATTGAAAAAGAATATTTGCTCAACAAGATATATTTTATTGAAATAAAAATTCTGGACACAAGCCTATGTCACAAAAGGATTCTTATTACCTTTAGGCTTAAAGTAACAAACGTGCTTTGAATATTACTCTAGATTATCTTTAAAAATATAGGGATCTCTTCCACAGTCCCATTGTTCAAAACACTCTCAAGTATGCAAAGATTTGGAAACTTTTATTCCCCGATTCTCTCTTCAGATATGTCATTCAGATTCCCTGATATTCCTTTCCTATATTCTCGACTATCACGTTTACCCCATTATCTGTATGATTGGGTAACGGATTTCCTTTACTAGGTGCATCATCGAATTTCACAACGCCCATGTCGATGAGACTTTCGACTAGCATTTTGAAAGGAAGGCAATTCTTTATCTAGTGTCCCACTGTTCCCACATAGTATTCACATTGAGTACCTGCGTCGTACCATTTGGGATATGTGGGTTGCAACGGCTTTAAGTAGACAGGGGATACAATGTGCGCATCAAATAAACTTTTGTACAGCTCCCAGTATGTTATTGGAATAGGAGTAAACCAGAGCTTCTCTGTGCTTTGTTTTGTATTGGGCTCCTGTCTTGGTGAAGCTTGCTGACCCGTGGCCACTGCCTTCGATTGGTTTACTATGACTGGTTTTGCATAACTCAAGCTCACATTGCTGACTTTATCTTCTCTCTTCTTCAGGGTCGACCTCCTGGTACTTTCCCTAGCCTCTATCTTTTCGCACCTTATCGCATTCTCTATCATCTCACCAGACATTACTATGCCCGTGAAACTCCTAGTTGTACTTCCCAGCATGTGATTAATAAAAGGTGCCTTCAAAGTATTAATGAAAAGCATAGTTGTCTCTTTTTCCAACAGCGGCGGTTAAACTTGCGTAGCGACTTCCCTCCACCTCTGGGCATACTGCCTGAAACTTTCATTCGAATTCTTCTCCATGTTTTGTAACGTGATCCTATCAGGCGCTATGTCGGTCACATGGCCATATTGCTTCATGAAGGCCTGTGCTAAATCTTTCCATGATTTAACTTGGGTACGACTCAGCTGATTGTACTATTTGGCCGCAGCCCCAGCCAAACTGTCCTGAAAACAGTGAATCAATAACTGATTGTTATTGACATGACCAGTCATCCTCCGATAAAACATCGTACTATGAGCCTCAGAGCAACTGGTTCCGTTGTATTTTCCAAATTCTGGCATTTTAAACTTCGTAGAGAGTACCAAATCTGGAATCAGGCTCAACATCTTAGCATCCATTCCGCAATAATAATCAGCGCTTTCCAATGCCTTAAATTTCTCCTCCAACCATTTATATCGGTCTTCCAATTGCTTTGAAAATTTCACTCTTGCCTTTTCTACTTCCGCTACCTCATCAAAGTTAGGGACTGTAGGAATTGCCCGATTGTCTTCGGGGTTAGAACACGAGTCCGTCGAGACATTTATCGGTGCCGAAGTACCAGTCTGATAATAGGGTTTAATACTGACAGACACCCTTTGCGGTGGTACTGAGGTATCTATTGGGGAAAAACCTAGAGGGTAAGCAAGAATCTCACTGTCGTCCTCAGTATTGGTTACAAGACTCTTCCCTTTTTCCGGCCTTCCAACTAGTAACTGAGTCAATTGGCTCATCATATTCTTTTGAGATTCCAGCACTTGATCCTTCATATCTCGCTAGATCTTGGCTAATTGCTCTTTTATTTGCCCTTTTATCTGTTCTTGCATCTCCTTCTGCATTTGCTCTAATTTTTCCAACCTTTGATCCATAACTTTAGTTTTTCTTCGTGTGTAGTAGTGATGTTCCAGGGTAACTATGATTACTAGTTAATTAGGGTTCTTTTGTGAAATTTAATGCACATGATGCAATGATGCAATACAGTGCAAATGCATGGAATGAATGCAAAAGAAAGAAAGGCGTTGATTCTGAATTCAATTCTATTGGAACAACTTTTCTAGAAAACAAATTCCTTTACATAAAATGGATTACATGTGCTGCCCTACCCTCATGTTCCAGGCGAAGACACCGATTTCCTTTCTTTGTAAAAGTCAAATCTCGCAAGCTTCCAATAGATGCCTCCACTAGCTCCTTTTTCTTGATTCGGGCCACGATTTATCACTCACTTATTCTCGCGATGTTGGTTAGCTCCTTTAAGAAAGTCGGGATGCGACGGCTCTCAAACAATCTTTATCAGCTTAAATCTTCGGCAAAGTCTTGTTTTCCTCTGCAAACTGTCAGCCTTCACCGTTGTGTTTACTTGGACCATATTCAGACAATCGTATTATAATCCACTTTATCAAGAAACACGTTCTCCCATGACAAGCTGTACTATTTAGCAATCAAATATAAATCAACACCTCCTTTCTATGATGATGTAATGCAATGCAGTCATAAACAAAACAAAACACGTTAGCACATGAGAAAGAACAATATAGAACACCTATTCGGGTGACCACTAGTATTTGGCATGGCTCTACCTAGCGTAGGCTCCTAAGTCTTTCTATATGTGGTTTGGTTCTAAAAAAGGGTACCTGAACCAGCAGATTCCTCAATCCTCACCTATTATAGGCTCATATGGATCGAGTTCAGTTCAGGGGAATATATTTCCCTATGGCTGCACAGAGGTGAAAACTTCACGAAGACATAGGTACGGATGTATCCCGAAAGCGATCCACTATCCTGCACGGAGGTGAAAACCTCACGAAAGAAATAGTTTCTCACTCCCACTTAAAAAGGTGTGACCACAACGGTCATACAATGCAATGCAATGCAATGCAAAAATATTTTATGGGACTTGAACCAAAACGAATGCAGTAAAAAGATCGTATGTTTAAAAACCAAAATTTAAATTTTCGGCAAAAGGACAAAAAATAATCAATTTTACGGCTTGACTCTCTTATTGGTCCCCAGTGGAGTCGCCAAACTATCGAAACCATTTTTATTTTAAAAAACGGAGGTCGACTTTAAAACGAAAATGGAGTTGCCACCAATCCTTTTTGTTTAGGTGTGATCGGGTCATCTTGTGATCGATCATTTTAATAAAGCATTTTGGTTTATTAAAATAACGTTTTTAGTCTATGAAAAACTAAAAAATGGATTCGGGAGTCAGTTACTCGCGAGGAAGGATTAACACCCTCGCAACTCCCAAAATTGGTACCGTATTGATCAATTAACGTCCTAATGTTGAAAATTTAAAAAAGATTGTAAAATACAATTCCTTTAAAGTGCTTGGATAACTTGAATTGGATATTGGGATTCTCTCGCTTAGAAGGAATAAAATATCATATCCAGCGCGATAGGACACAATATTTCAAACCCTCGATACAAGATCATCTTATAATTTCCAAAACTCATCCATTTGAAATTTCAAAAGGATATTTGGCTATCTGGTCAAACGGTAAGTCGAAACCCAGCACGATTGGGCACGATTTCTCGAATTTCCAAACACGAAATATTTTCTTATTTTTTAGAAATCCTTATCTCGGGATATGAAATGTCATATACAGTGAGTTAGAACACAACACCTCGAATTCCTGAGAATAAGCTTTTATTTGAAACTTATACATTTTGATTGAAAAAGGGTACCCGATTACTTAGATTCAATGTGGAAAATTGGAACCCAGTAAGTTAGGGCACAATCTTCTCGAAGATGCCAAATACCGAGTATTGCCTTATTTTGAAAACTTTTGAGTAAAATGATTTTACAACTTAAATGCTATTAAAACACGACCCTTTAAGCGAATAAAATGCGATGGAATAATAATGTACAACGCAAAGTAATAATTCATAAACAAAATGTTATAATAATAAATCACAAATAACAAATAAATACAAAGTAAGAAAATCTAAAATAAAATATAAAACAATTCTAAGCAAATAATACATAAAAAGGATTTAAAATGGATGTTATAAAAGCGATCTAGAGTATATAAAATAATTTAAAAAAAATTAGTATCTATTCAAGATAAAATAATGTATAAAACTCTTTAAAAATATTATATAAACAATTCAAAATATATAATGTGTAAAAAAAATTGAAATACATAATATATGAAAATATTAAAGTAAATAATGTATAAAATTGAAATGAGCGTTATATAAAAAGTTAAAATAGATAATAACAAAAAATGTAAAATAAATAAATAAATAAATAGAATGTTAATAACAAGAGTAAAAAACATATATAGAAAAAAAAGTAATAATGAAAATAATATTAGTATATATGTAGCGACGTAAAAATTTGCTTTCGGTCGCTAATTGTGGCGATTTAATAAAAACTTGAAAACTGTAGTTTGATTTTATGAAACGTAAATTGAAAAACGGAAATAAATAGGGGAGTCGCCACCGATCCTTTTTATAGGTGTGATCGGACACCTAGTAAATTTATTTTTAAAACAAAAGAAGGCCGAGTTTAGGTCTACGTTAGAATCAGAGTAAAGTAGGGTCCGGGAGTTGGTTACGCGCGGGGAAGGTATTAGCACCCTCGTGACGCCCAAAATTGGTATCTTGTTAAACACGTGTTGTCTTGATTTTCAAAATACGAGTTCAAAGTAATATTTAGTTGTGATCCGATTGAAGCACGAGAATTTTCAATTCTTTTGATTTTTGGAAAGGTCATACCGTTTTAACACGAGTCAATTGATGTTCACCCAACATAGCGATGAAATCGATGATTTAATATTAAGTCGGTATGTTGCCTTGATTATTGAAATCAATTAGAAAACAAGAACATGATTTTCGAAGTAATGCAAAGCAAAACTGATATGGAATAAAAATAAATAAGTGAAAGAGCTAGGTATATATTGAAGCAAATAACCAATGTGACAATAATAATAAAGATGTATACGATATTAAACGTAATACTAGAATTAAACATGAAAGGAAGATAATGAATATCTATACATAGTAATGACATTAAGAATGTGTACGTAAAATAGGATGAAAAAGGTTCACATAATAATACTAATATGGGTACATAATATATACATATATATATAACATATTTAAAATGAACATATACAATATACGCATATACAGACATATACTAATAATAATGACAGTTTATAATAATAATAATAATAATAATAATAATAATAACAATAAACGTATATCCACTAAATAATACATAACAATATTAAAATAAAAGAATGAGTGGCAATAGTGGAAACAATAAGTGTAGTAATGAATAATATATTATACGAAAATAATACTATACAAAAAGTATATATATGTATACGTACAATAAGATAGATGTATTAACATTAGTAGTAAATATAATAGGAATATAAATAAATAAGATAATAATATGTATGTCGTGTGGTATTAAAATGTATAATAGTATTTAAGAATATATACATAAGATGGTATAAAATATGGACATGGAATGGTATATAAAAAGAAAATATGACTAATAATATTGAAAACATATACGTAATATATCTAGAACATATACGATATATGCATAATATATAAAGATATATATATATATATATAATAAAGTATTGAAATTTGTACATGACGTATATAAAAATAAGGTGTTTAAAATACATACACAATATGGTATTTAAGATGTACATATAAGATAATACAATAACATAACTAATATGGTCTCAAAATATATACATATGACATAGTATTTAAGAACATATATAAGAGAACATATATACATGGAAATAGTATAAAATATGACCAAGAATGTTGAAAATATGTATATAAGATGACATATAAATAATTTAAACTACAATGAAAAAAAAATATATATATGTACATAATAATAAAGATATATATTTAACATAGTATAAAAATTCGTATACATATATATATATATTATGAATAAGAATATTATTAAGGAAAAGGCTATGAATATATAAAAGTGTATATATATATATATATGGATATTAATTGAAACGAAACTAATGTTAATTATAGTAGTAATACTAATAATGATATGAATGATAGTAATAATATAATAATAAATATAAAAAAAACAGAATGATGGAATTAATAATTAAAGTATTATAAATAAAAAGGGCTAAATTGAACCCAAAATATAAAGCACGGGATAAATTCTAAAATAAAAACAAAAGAGATGGACTTATTTGAACACGCACAAAACCATAGGGAATCAAAAGCACAATATTTCAGATTATTAAAACGCTGCGCAGTAGAGGGAGCTAATTTAAAAATCGGGTTAAATTTCAGGGCTAATTTATAAACAAAAAATAATTTGATTGCGAAATATGAAAATGCGGAAGGGCCGATTGCGCAAATAGCCCTTCTGCTGTAAAAACACGCGGATCCTAGCGGGTTGGGTCGGGTCGGTCCGATCCACGATGAAACGACGTTGTTTCAGTACTTAAGTGCAGGGCCTAAAACGACGCCGTTCCCGACCCCTATAAAAGTTAAATTTTTTTGAAAAATCTGTCATTTGTGCGTGTTGAAGAAAAAAAAGGAAAATGGGGCTCATTTTTTCTCTGCTAGGGCTCCAACGCCTGTCTTGGGCACGGTCATCGCCCCGCCGTGGCTCCACCGCGCCTGCCACCGTACACGGTGGCCGAAAATCGCCCCTAGGTAATTTTTTCCTCTTTTTTTTGTATTTACTTTATATGTTATGTAGATCGATAGATTCGAAGAAAAAATAAAGAAAAGTAAAACAAAAAAATAAAATAAAAATATATCACCTTAAGTTTTTGTATTTTCGGCTTTTGATTCTCTGATTCGGGTTATACTCGTGTTCTTATTTTCGAATTACTGCTTGCATATGTATTTTAAATCTGTTCTTTGTATTGATGGCCAAAGAAAAAAAAATCCCCCCCTTTAACCATGATTTTCATTCGGCTTTATAGCCTATTTGCTATACTGTCTGTCTCTTTTTTGTTGCTGTTGCGTGTCTTTCTTGTTTTGCAGGTGGAGCAGGTGGTGGATGTGGCAGACGGCATGGGTGCGGCGCTGAGGAGTTAGTGGCCAACTGAAACCCTAAGTCAGGCTAGTCGGGCCAAGAAATTGGGCCTGTGAGGGTTTGGGTTGTTAGGCTTAATTGGGCTGGGGTATTTGTTGTTTGAGTTTTGGGTTGTTAGGTTAGTAGCATTTGTAAATGGGTTTGGGGTATATTTTGGGTTTTGAGTTTGCTGTGTTGGGTCTTGGGCTAATGGGCTTATGTAATGGGTTGGTGGCAAATTTGGGTTTCTACAATATAAATAGAAATAAAAATATAATAAATAGAAATATAATAATAGTAGAAATATAAATAGATAAATAAAAATTAGATAAATAATAATAGTATTAGAATAACAAAATAAATATAAATAGAGACATAAAAATAATAGCAATAATATATTAAATTAGTTAATTTGATAATAAAATAGCGAAAATAAAAAAGGATTAAATCGAACCTTAAAGTAAAATTCTAGGGCAAATCAGAAATAAATAAAAGAAAATGGACCAATTTGAAGTGCGAATAACACGGAGGGACCAAAAGGGAAATAATCCCCACCCTCCAAAACACACAGCTTCAAGGAAGACCAAAATGTAGTCAAAACAAATTTTAGGGCCAAAATTAAGAATAATGAAAACTTAATTGCAAATCAAATAAAAACAGAAGGGCTAAAAGCAATCGGACGAATTTAGAAAAACAAAGAAATTGAAATGAAATGGACAAAATTCCCATGTAATTGAAAGAGAAAAGAAAATAATTCAATTCCAATAGAAATAGGAAAAGAGAAAATAATCCAATTCCAAATTGAAATAGGAATACCAAAAGTACTTCAAAAGTAATTGCCCTCCCCTTTCAAAGAACAAAATACCCTTATTTATATACATGTAGTTTACTAAAAATAGCCTAAATAATTTAATTATAAAATAAAATAAAAAACATATCTTCCTATTTTTAGCCTTTTACCAAGTCAACAAATTTTGATAACTCCTTGGCTTTCTCCATCTTTTTGATTTGGCCACAATTTAATGATTATCTTTCAATTTGGCCCTTTTTTAACTTGTTTCCGACCAATTGCATCCTTTGGCTTCGGTTATTATTTTTTGGGGGCCCAAGCCAAAATTTGCCTATTACAGATTATATTTAACTTTTGATTTAATCTCGTTAGTGCAGAAAATGAAGAAACATTTTGTGCAAGAATATCATGTTTATCTATTTTACTAGTTTGGAGAACAAGGGAGAAGTTTGAAGTGTCCTATCCTTATCTCTCAAGTGTTTCGAAGATGATGGAAAGCTATTCTATAAAAAGATTTACTTGAATAGTTTTTAGGATAATTTATGAAGATAATTATCGGCATTTAAACTAGTGATAAGTTCTTATATCTTGGTTGCTTATCACGTTAAAGAATAGCTCATAAATAGGCTAATGGTCGACTTTATTCTTCAGTCGTCAATGTTGGTTGGGGCTATAATTGTTTATTTGTGTAAGGGTGATCCAGACAATTGTTGAATAAAAATCATTCTTTGAGCAAGACTAATGTAAGATTAGGTCTCTAATTTTGTTCAATTTCTATTCCAACAGAAATTAGAAGGAAACTACTTTTTAAATGAGTGTAAACCAATTTTTGTTATTCCACCAATAAGTTGAATATCATAGTTGGAACAAAGTGTAAATCGAAAGTTTTTCCATATCCATTTTGGCACATGATTTATCTAATTGCATGTTGAGTCTTGATATGATATTTCTTAAGAATTATATTGATAATGTTTGGAACTCTATATGATGATCTCTAATGCTGCTATCGTTTTCTACTCTCTTTGATGATAGGTTAAATGCATGTTATATACTTCTACTTATGTCAGCCATATATATGGTGTTTCTTTGTTAGGTGATGCAATACTTGAGGGGAGGTGTTATTTTCTTTTGACAAAAAGGTAGAAGTGTTGTAGCTATATGCTTGGACATTTTATTGGTTGGCATGGATTAACATAGGAGTTGTTTATTGGACCGATGTATTGAAGAGAAAAGCTACTTCGGATGCCAAGTTGAAAGGCAAAGAAGCAAAGAGAGGAATAAGATAGGCAAATCCTTTTACTGGGTCTGATCTGAGATTGAGAGTTACATATTCTGGCAATATGAAATGAACAAATTTTTTTTTATTTCAATTGATTGATATATTTGCAACCCCACATGCCCTTGTGTTGTGTCTTGTCTTTAAATCCCCCAATTGGAAGATTTTACAGTGAAATCATGGGATGGGAGTGTGACCACATTAATACTCTGTATTACAAACTTAGCCCATATTCAATGCATTTGGATTTCTGGAGTATTCCTTTCTAATATTTAATAATAATTTGTTGACTCCCTCTCTCGTCAATGCCACCAACAAAAGAAAAAGAAACAAAGACATATGCTCTAACCATTTTTGGATCATGACATTTGATTTGATAATCCCTATTCTCAACCCATGCGTATTAAGGAAAGTAGAGGCTAAAAATTAAATATATATATATATATTTTATGTTTATTATAATATATAACATAATCATTTATGTTGACATGTAAATATGTATACACTGAATATTGATAAAAGTATTATAGAAGTCTTTATATTATGAATCAGATTGTATTTTGTCTGTTCTACTAAAAAATAGACATGTTAGTCCTTATACGTGAGCTCAAAGAGTAACTTGATCTTTTTGGTTGAAATTTTCATTCATTTGTATTATTAAAAACTAGTGTGAATGACGAAATAACCATATAATAACACATGGCGTGCCATGACGTATAGATATCAATTTTTAATAATAGAATTGGATGAAATTTTTAATTAAAAGGTCAATTTACACTAGGTCAATTAAAAGGTCAATTTTAGTTGGAGTCGACGGCTCCTCTAATTTCCCTATCTTAGATTCATAGGGAAGAGGATCAAGTTGGCCCTTACAAACAGCTTAATGTACTATCTCTTTTCAACCCTTTGACCGAAATGCGGTAAAAAAAAAAATCCATAGACTAACAAATAAAATGCAATCATCCTTCTTTCTTCATGTTTGGAGGTTAGATATATTCATAATTTCAGAGGAGAATGGGATTGTATCTATTCTATTGGGCTTCATGCCTTATTGTAATATTCTTGGTTTCAATGAGAAAAAGAATGTCAATAAAACTTGTTACTAATGGAAAATTTTCAGTATTAGTGCTTTCATTGTTTGTTTTTTTTTTACACAACAATAAGATACTCGATTGTTGGAATTTTAAAAATTAGCATGTGCAGCTTCAAGTTTGACCATGTAATCGGCAATACAATTAGCTTCAGGATAGATATGGAAAATTTTGACCAAAAATTAACTTAATCAATCCAATTTGATTTCATCTAAAAGCTACCTCACAAAAAGGCATAGGCATTTGGTTTTTAAAAATAGGAAATTGTTATTTAATATCTCTACAAACTATAAAGGTATACAATAAAATTATATTTTAATTTTTTAAAAGTTTTTAATAACCCTTAAAAAAAATAAGCTTTTAGCTTTACCTTTAATTTGATAATAAAAAGACGGCAATCTCAATCCATCCAATTCAAACTTAAAACTACCGCAAATTAAAATAATTAGAATCTAAAATGATTCAATCTGAGAATGATTTAATTTTAAAATAATTTACAATTGAATTGACTCGAATTAACATAAATAAAAAATTAAATGTACTTAAATTTGAAACACTCCAAAACTACTTGAAATCAACTAAACCAAAAATAATTTAAAAATCTTAAAACTCAAATTAATTCATTCCAAATCCAACACAACTCACAATTCTAATCAAACCTATCCAAGATTTATGGAGAGTATCACAAGAGAGGCTGGCATAAAAGCATGTAATACTCTATGCGGATACTGTCCCATAGGGTGCATAGCTAGTGATTCGCGAACTATGAGTGCGGCCCAAAAGTGGGTTCTCCCCAGGAGGGTCCTACATACATCTTTCATTGTTTCCATGAGTGAATAAGAAATTCAGGGTAACACCAACCAAGAATCGAATCAATATTTAAATCAATCAATCAATCAATTTATCAATTCCATTAATTCATTTAAAAAATTATTAAAATATAAAAAAAATTAATTCAACCATTCATATTAATTTGTAATTCAATCAATTTAATATTATTATTTAAATCAATATTTTATAAAATTTTAATTTAATAAATTCGACTGATCAAATCGATTTAATTTAAGCATTATTGCCATGAATATTGCTTATTAAAAACTAACTCAAAAAGCTACTTGGGGATTCCTCAATGGAGTATGTTTTTTAGATGTAAATGTAAAGCATTCTCTTTGATTTCTTATTTCTACATGGCTTTTATTATTTCTACAACTTTTCAAATGGTGTTTGAATTTCCTTTCATTGCAATTCAAAGAGAAATGTAAGGTATATTTGTCGAAACCTCCTTAAAAACGAGTTTTTAAAAAAATAAAATAAAAATGGGAGTCGTCACCAACCTTTTTAGGTGTGATTGGATCACCTCATAAAACGTTTTGGTCTACGTAAAATCAGAAAACGGGTTCGGGAGTCGGTTACGTGTGAGGAAGGGTTAACACCCTCACAACGCCCGAAATTGGTACCAAATTGAATTGTTTTCTGTCTTACTGTCAAAGTTTGAAATAATTCAAAATAAGATCCCTTTTTTAAAATCGGAACAGTTTGAGTTTAAAAAAAATGAGAATCCTTCGTTCCAAAAGAACACGAACATCACATCCAGCATGTAGGACACGATATTCTCAAACTTTTGTACTGAAATTACCTCGTAATTTAGAAAAATTATTTAGAAGGATACTTTAGGCATTTAGACAAACGGGAAATCGCAACCCAGCATGTTAGGGCACTTATTTCCCGAATTCCTAAATACGAAAAGTATTACTTCAAAGAAAAAAAAAATCCTTTTGGGTATAAATTTCTTTAAAACACTGATGCATTTGACAGGTTACAAGATATAAAAAATAATAAAAATCATATACGCTCTAATACAAATATGACCTAGAAGCTAACATCACAACATACATTAATATTTTATAAACATAAATAACATAAATCTTTATACATTAATATTTCATGCGAGAATACAACATAGTAAACAATGAGGATAAGATATATAATCATACTTCATGAAAATATAACTTACATAAATAAATAATTTTCATGCAAACATATAGAATCAATGATAACAAATAACTCGTGCAATGAATTTATATATTTAAACAATTAACACAAACATATTAATAACATATGAACATATATAAAATAAAACTTAGGAAGAATCACATATTTGGCACAATGAATAATAAAGGGAAATTTTAAAGTGCTTAATACATACTAAAAACGATGTATAATATATATATATATATATAAAATAATAAAACTTTATAATAACATACATAGTACATGTTTAATACACATAAATGTAATACTTAATAATAATTTATAAATTTCATAATAGTGTAATAATATATTAATAATATAAAAATATATATATAATAAAATAACATATAAAATATAAAATAATAAAATAATGTAATGACAAATGAATTTTAAATATTTAATAATAATATATATAAAAACATAATGTTTAATAATAATTTATAAAATTTTAAGATTATACATGATAATATGTAATAAGATATAAATATATGATAAAATATAAAATAAAATAAAATAATATATAATGTATATTAAAACATAAGATAATATAATATATATAATAATATAAAAATAAAATAATATATATTAATATATAAATATACTTGAAAATAACAAAAATAATATACAAATAAAAAATTTTATATGTATAAATAAGTAATAAATAATATTTAAAATAAATAAATTTAAGAAAAAGGATTAAAATTAGCAATGATCAAAACTTTAGGGCTAATTTAAAAATAAAAAAATGAATTTTGGGCCTTCTGGAACGCGCGTTAAAAGTTGAGGGACTCATTGGGAAATTAGCCCTTATCCCCGAAACGACATCGTTCCCAGAATAGGCCTCAAAGGAGCTGTTGAGACTAAATTGAAATAAAATCAAAATGTTAGGACCAAATTATAATAAAATAAAATGAAATTGCAAATACAGAAAACACGGAAGGACCAATTGGGAAATTATCCCATTTTACGAAAAACACGCGGATCCTCCCCGGGTAATCGGGTCAACACGCGGATCCTAAGCCTCGAAACGATGTCGTTTTGTGCTTATTGAGTTAAGCCAAAACGACGTCGTTTTGGTAAGGTTATATAAGCCAAAATTTACCCCAAAAAATTCATTGTACCATCCCCTTAAAAAAAATAAAAAAATGAAGGCCTTCAAATGCTCTCCTCCAGGCTCGAGTCTAGCCTGGACTCCGGTGGTTGTCTGTCCCACGCGCCACCTTACGCGCCACCATTCGTAGCGGCTAGAAGGTCAAAATCCTTCCTTTTTTAAGGTAAATCCTTCCCCTTTTATTCTTAAGTAGTATTTTGTAAGAAAAGGCAAACATCGACTGTTTTACAGTATATATTGCGAATGAAAATAAATAAAAAAAATAAAACGTAAAGAAAATAAAAAAAAATCACCTCTATTCTGTGATTTAAAGTTTGTATTTTTATTGTAAATGTATAATATCCCTCTAGTAGTCTCCTCCTCCCTCCCTTTTACATCGTTTGATATCCGGCCTTTATAGGCATTATTACAATACAAATCTTTGATATGCCTTTATTTGCTCGATTTCTTGCCATATACTGCTTGTACTGTCCCTTTTTATTTCCTTTTGCAGGTGAGCGCGAAGAAATCTCGACGAAGGTCAAGCGTAGATGGAGGCTCGATGAGGGACTTGTGGCGCGAAGAGCGGGGGCATTGTCTGCTGTTTGCGACGCTAGGGATCACAGAAACCCTAAGGTAGCCCTGGTGTTTCAAATTTGGGCCTCGTTAGGCTGCTGCTTATTGGGTTTAGGTAGGCTTAGGATTGGGTTGGTTTAGCTAGGTATTTGGGTGTAAAGGGTCTGCTGGGTGTTTTGGGTATTACATTGTAATTGGGCTTCAGGTAGACTTTAGGATTAAATTTCGGGCTTTGTATATAGACTGTACAATTTTAAAAATGTTTTCAATTTTGCTTTTAATTTGATTTGTTTAATTTAAAATACAGCCCGGGCAAAATATGGTTCATACAGCTGTCCCTCTTTGCTCATTGTTGTGTAACAGGAATAGGGCAAAGACTTATAAAAGGACCAATTTTGCCTGAGCTTGCCGAGTCTTGAGTTCTTGGTCCTCAATCTGCTCCTTGGAATGCTGATGTCCTTGAGAGACGCCAAATATGCTTCTTCAATTTTGTTCCTTGTCAATACAGAGACGCCAAATCTGTTATCTTCGATCTGTTCTCTAACAATACAGAGACGCCAAATCTACTATCTTCGATCTGCTCTCTGACAATACAGAGACGCCAAATCGGCTATCTTCTGCTCTCTGACAATACAGAGACGCCAAATCTGTCATCTTCGATCTGCTCTCTGACAATACAGAGACGCCAAATCTACTATCTTCGATTTGCTCTCTGACAATACAGAAATGCCAAATCTGCTATCTTCGATCTGCTCTCTGACAATACAGAAACGTCAAATTTGCTATTTTCGATCTGCTCTCTGACAATACAGAGACGCCAAATCTACTATCTTCGATCTGCTCTCTGACAATACAGAGACGCCAAATCTGCTATCTTCGATCTGCTCCTTGTAAACGCAAGGATGCCAAATCATCTTGGATCTGCTTCGATGCAAAAACATCCGAAGGTTAGATCTGCTATGTCTTCGATCTATTCTCCATCGAATATGGAGATGCCAAATCTGTTTCTTCGATTTGTTCTCTGACAATACAGAGACGTCAAATCTTCTTAGATCTGCTTCAGCGTAAACGCGCGAAAGCCAAATCTGCTATGCTTTAGCCTGTTACCCTACTGCTTAGGGGGTTAAGGCGCATCAATCTTCATTATCCCTTGAAGGACATATCTTGTATAATGTGTATGAGTTCATGCCTAATGATTAGGATGCTATGATCGAAGTGAGTCAAATGCTCCTAATCAAACCTGTTATAATGCAAAATGTTTATGAATATGACCCCTATTCCAGATGTCACCACTCATTCCTTCGTCGAAGTTTATCTTTATTTCTCTCGAAGTATTATTCCTACTCAGCCTATGGGTTTATACCATTCTTCAAATGCTATGACCCACCAAAATGTCTGTAAGATGATCCTCTCTTAGGATCGAATCGTTTGATTTGTCCAATCATCATTTTGGACTAAAGAAAGAAATTCCTCGAGTTCTTTCAAACCTCACTTACGTAAATTCCTCGAACAATTGTTCTGTTTTAGTTTCTTGTATTATCTAGAAATTTCTAGGGTAATGAGCAAAACTTTATTTGTGAAAATTATTTAGTTCATCTGTCATTATTTTAATGCAACATACTTTAGAATAATGGAAGATGAATTTAATCTTGAGAATAACTAGATTTGAATGAATTTGTCAAAAATACAAAGGAAATTAATCTGATAGCCTATCTTTGAGAAGAAAGAGAATCTAAAGATAGCAAACATGACAAAAGTTAAATGCCCTAGATATCACCGCTTGAGCGTCTATACACCAGCTCCATGAAGACTTTCTTGAGTTCAACATGTGTTTAAAATATCCAAAGTAATTTGTTGATGCCCCGATATGCAACATGCTTCGCTCTTTGTTGAATTAGATATAGCAAGATTACCGTGTGCTCTTCAAAATTTGAGCTGCCCTTTCGGGTTTTCAACTCAAAACTCATTTGGTCACAATGCGCCCTTTGCGGGTTTTCACCTTGGCATCTCTATTTTTTTTATTTTTTTCGAAAACTTAAGGCGCCCTTTGCGGGTTTTCACCATGGATTCTCCTCTCCTTTAGACAAAGTACTTTTTGATTGAGTCTGAATTCACTGGATTGGGTAAACTCTTCCCATCCATTTTCGTTAAGATCAATACACCCCTAGAGAAAGCCTTCTTCACGACATACGGCCCTTCCCAATTCGGCATCCATTTTTCTCTAAAGTCTTTCTGAATGGGAAGGATCTTTTTCAGCACAAGATCCCCCTCGTGGAATTCTCTTGGTCGCATTTTAATGTCGTAAGCTCGCATCATTCGCTTCTGATATATCTGACCCTGACGAATGGCCCTTAGCCTCTTTTCTTCAATCAAGTTCAACTGATCATATCGCGATTATATCCATTCAGCTTTATCCAACTTTATCTTTAACAAGACTCAAAGAGACGGTATTTCCACTTCAATGGGTAACACTGCTTCCATCCCATAAACCAACGAGAAAGGAGTTGCCCCAGTAGAGGTTCTGACAAATATTCGATAGGCAAAGAGAGCAAACGGTAGTTTCTCATGCCAATCTCTATAAGTCTCAGTCATCTTCCCCACTATCCTCTTGATGTTCTTGTTGGCTGCTTCTACTGCCCCATTCATTTTTGGGTGATATGGAGAAGAGTTATGATGCTTAATCTTGAACTGACTACAAACTTCTGCTATCGTTCTGTTGTTCAAGTTCAATGCATTGTCTGATATGATCCTTTCAGGCATCCCATACCGACAAATGATCTCTTTCTTCAAGAATCGACTCACAGCCGACTTAGTAACATTTGCATAAGAAGCAGTCTCTACCCACTTCGTGAAGTAATCAATGACCACAAAGATAAAGCGATGCCCATTTGAAGCTTTTTGTGATATTGGCCCAATGACATCCATGCCCCACATGGAAAAAGGCCATGGAGAAGTCATAACATGTAGAGGTGAAGGTGGTACATGAATCTTGTCACCATAAATCTGACATTTATGACATTTCTTGGCGTAGTTGATACAATCCCCTTCCATGGTAGACCAATAATATTCAAACATCATGATTTATCTAGCCATCGTGAAACCATTAGCGTGCGTCCCACAAACACCCTCGTGAACTTCTTCCAAGATTAGCTTAGCTTCCACAGCGTCAACACATCTCAACAGTACTTGGTCCTTTCTTCTTTTGTACAAGATGTTCCCATCCAAAACGTAGTCGCAGGCTAATCTCCTTAAAGTTCACTTATCATTTTCAGTTGCCTGTTTTGGGTATTTACGATCTCTCACATATCGCAATATATCCTGATACCAAGGGTTATCATCATTTTCTTCTTCCTCAATGTTACAACAGCAAGCTGGAGCCTCAAAGATACTCATCTGAATGGGTCTCATCTCCTCGTCTTTATTTGTTTTAATCATTGAAGCCAAGGTTACTAGAGCATCTGCCATCTGGTTTTCGTCTCGTAGGATGTAATTGAAAGTGATGTCATCGAACTCCTCAAGTAACCCCAAAACTACCTTTCGATAATTGATCAATTTAGGATCCCTTGTCTCCTCTTCACCTCTAAACTGGTCAATTACCAACGCAGAGTCTCCATATACTTCCAAGGTTCTTATTCATCGCTCTATAGCCGCTCGAAGTCCCATGATGCACGCTTCATACTCAGCCATATTATTTGTGCAATCAAAATTTAACTTGTACGTGAATGGATAATAATCACCATTTAAGGATACCAAGACTGCCCCAATTCCATTTCCCACCGCATTGGATGCCCCATCAAAGCTCAGCTTCCAAGGATAATCCTCTGTAGTTGCTACACACATCAACTCCTCATTTGGGAAATCAAAATTCAACGGCTCATAGTCCTCTAGAGCTCTACTAGCTAGAAATTCCGCTATCGCGCTTCCTTTTATAGCCTTCTGGCTCACATAGACTATGTCAAACTCTGAAAGCATAATTTGCCACCTCGCCATTCTCTCATTCAAAGCTGTTGACTCCATCATATACTTCAAAGGATCAAGTTTTGAAATAAGCCAAGTAATATGATATAGCATGTATTGTCTTAACCTCCGAGTCGTCCAAATCAAAGCACAACACAACTTCTCAATTGGCGAATATCTCATTTCACACTCAGTGAATTTCTTACTGAGATAATATATCATTTTTTTCTTTCCTTCCCGACTCGTCATGTTAACCAAGCACACATCCCATAGAACTGCTAAATACTGATAAGTACAGTATTAATGGTCTATTTGGACTGGGCGGAGACAACACCGGAGTGTTCAACAAGTATTGCTTGACCCTTTCGAAAGCATGCTGGCATTCCTCATCCCAAGTGCCTTGATTATGCTTTCTAAGGAGGCGAAAGATAGGATCACACTTCTCAGTTAGTTGTGAAATAAAACGAGTGATGTAATTCAATCTTCCTAGAAATCCTCAAACTTCCTTCTGAGTTTACGGTGGGGGCAATTCTCGTATGGCTCTGACCTTGTCTGAGTTAACTTCTATCCCCTTTTCACTGACCACAAAGCCTAATAACTTTCCTGATTTAGCTCCAAAGGTGCATTTTTCCAGATTGAGCTTTAACTGAAACTTCATCATCCTCAAGAACAGTCTCTTCAAGACTTCGATGTGCTATTTTTCTGTTCGAGATTTAGCAATCATGTCATCAACATACACCTCAATTTCTTTGTGCATCATATCGTGGAATAAAGTCACCATATCCCTTTGGTATGTTGCCCCTGCATTCTTCAATCCAAACGGCATTACTTTGTAACAAAAGGTGCCCCACAATGTTGTACCCCGAGAAATCATCCATGAAGGAGAACAACGAATATCCCGCTGTGTTGTCTACCAAAGTGTCTATGTGTGGCAGAGGGAAATTATCTTTTGGGCTAGCTTTGTTCAGATCTCTGTAATCAACGCACATTCGTACATTCCCATTCTTCTTAGAGACTAGTACAATGTTAGCTACCCATTCAGAGTATTTCACCTCTTGTAAGAATCCTGCATCAAACTACTTCTTGACTTCGTCCTTTATCTTCAATACGATATCTGGCCTCATTCTTCGCAACTTCTGTTGGACTGGCTTACAATCCTGTCTCATTGGAAGGCGATGCACCACAATATCGGTATTTAACCCTGGCATATCTTGATAGGACCATGCGAATATATCCTTGAACTCACGTAGCAACTCAATCAGTCCTTGTCTTGTGTCCTCGGCAATATGCGTGCCGATTTTCACCTCTTTCCCTTCCTCTAGGGCTACATTCTCTATTGCCTCTTTCTCATGGGGCATGATTTGTTTCTCCTCCTGTTTTACCATCCTCAATAGATCCGGAGACACATCACAATCCTGGACATCTTCAAAATCCTGAGATTCCTCTAAACACATGTCTTGCTCGAGAGAGAAATCAGGATTTGTAATATCAGTGCTCATGTCACTGACATCTAGGGACCTGTGAAGTATAAAGAATATACAAAGAATGAATAAATTTAAGAATGATTATTTATGTGCTATGAATGAAAGAATAAGAATTGCAAAAGTTTAACGGAATATTGGTTGATAAAAATGAAACAATATTCGTTCAAATTGATAAAAGTTATGTTTTATTAAAAAATAATAGATGATCGTAAGCCCATTCCACAAATGTAATCCTATTACTCCTAGGCCCTAGAGTAACAAGAATGTTTCGAGAACTACTCTGAAAAATTCCTAAAGACTATAGGAAGTTCCTCCGCAGTCCAATTGTTCAGAGAACTTCCCGGTTCGTAAGGGCGAATACCCTCAAGGTTTCCTTGCTCCGATCTTTTATCGTGTATAGCATTAATCTGATGATTTTCTTCTATAAGTAACCCTCCCGATATGAAGGTTTGGGATATTAGAGGGAATGTCATCGGCTCCCACTCCACTTCTCTTCCATTAAGGCTCGCCCTTCTTCCCTCTTGGCGCTTCTCAACTTCCTTCCTCCTTTGCTTATAGTCTGGCTTGAAGCCCAGACCAAAGCGATCTCTCTTCTCTTTCAGTTCTGGGATTTGAGTCCCTCATTGCAGGTATTTTCCTAACCCTCTTCCTGGTAAGGCTCCCTTTCCCACCATCCTTTGTAGAGCCATCCTCGTGGCTCTTGCTATCTTTGGCACCAGTAGCTCACTCTCTTCTGAAATGAAGGTTGCATTCGAAAATTCTAAAGAACGAAAGGAACACTCAATAGACTCTTCATTCATCTTGACATAAGGGGCCTTGCTAGTGACTGCAGCTATAATGTCCTCCTCCGCATTTATGGTTACCAACCGTCCATCCGTCACTAACTTTAATTTTTGGTGCAACGATGAGGGTACCGCTCCCGCTGAGTGTATCCATAGCCTCCCTAATAAGCAATTGTAGGAGGGCTTGATATCTATCACCAAGAAGTCTATTTCGTATATACTCGACCCAATTTCCAAGGAGATGTCAATCCTTCCCATCACCTTCCTTTCTGTACCGTCGAAGGCTCTTACCACATTTTGACATGTCTTCATATGAGAACTGTCAATGGGTAATCTGTTCAATGTAGACAACGGTAGAACATTCAAGGCCGATCTATTATCGACGAACACGCTTGGGAGTGTGTACCTCTTGCATCGAGTGGTGATGTACAAGGCCTTAGTTGACCCCCTGCCCCCCAGTGGGATTTCATCATCATTAAAATAGATAAAATTATTCGCACTTATGTTATTCATCAACCGGTCCAGCTTGTTAACGGATATGTCATGGGTGACATATGTTTCATTGAGCACCTTCATCAATGCATCTCGATGCACCTCAGAACTCAGAAGTAGAGCCAATACTGATATGTAAGCCGGCTGCCTACGCAACTGCTCGACCACGCTATACTCATTATGCTTAAGGAACTTTAGAAATTCCTTAGCCTCCTCCTCCTTTACTGGCTCATTGACAGGCACTTCAGCCTCTTTCTCCTTCTTCGCACTAATATTCTTTATTTTTGTGGGCTCCTCTCTAACGCCCACCATATCATACCACTTCCCACTTCGTGTATGGGAACCCTCAACTTGTACACTCTTAGACGTACTGGCTATACTCTCCTCCTCCGGCACTGTCACACTGCAGTCATAACTCCATGGTACCCTCTTACTATCCTTATAAGGGAAAAACGTAGGCTTATGGATAATAACCTTAGGCACCGTTTGTGCCCCCACTTCATTATTCCCCAGCAGGGAAATAATAATCCTTGGCCGGCTAGTTCCTTTCTGTTCATCCTCCAGTACACATATTTTTCACAAGAGCTACCTTCAAAAATTTGTAGCTCTTTATTGTCTATAAAGCCTTGCACCAAGGCCTTGAATTCTTCACAATCTTGAACTTCATGTCCTTCTTTCTCATGGAACTCACCATAGTTCCTTGTTTCTCTTCTCTCGCTTTTAGAGGTTAACATACCTCTCTTCATTATCTCCTCCCAAATCACCTCCATAGGCATCCTCACCTCAGCAACATCTTCCTTCATTCTCCTCTCACTGGCTTCGCCAATGGCATTCACTCCTTGATCGCTATGATTTGGCAAAGGGTTTTCAGTATTAGGGGTATTGTCAAACTTCACTACCCCCATCTTAATAAGCCTCTCTACGGCCTTCTTAAAATCGATACAGTTTTCGATCAAATGCCCCGGTATTCCAGCATGGTATTCGCATCTGGCATTTGCATCATACCATTTGAGATATGGGGGCTGCAGTGGTTTCAAGTGAAAAGGAGCAATAGCATTCGCATTGTATAAGCTTTGATAAAGCTCACGATACATCACGGGGATAGGTGTGAACTGCATCCTTTCAGAATTCTGCCTTGCACCCGACTCCTGCCTTTGAGAACTCTGTTGCTCAACCGCAGCTGTTTTAGGTTGATCGACTGTAATTGCCTTTGTAACACCCCTCGCCCATATCCAACACTGGGATAGGGTTCAAGGTGCTACCTGACTTTTACTAACACTTCCATACTAAACAGGGCCATGAAATCTCAAATAATTAAAAACTCAATCAATCACACAAAAATCGGGCCGTAAAATTTTGATTAATTTAAAAAATTTTCTTTTCACATGCAATCTCTCTCATATACGGGCTTACAACGCCCAAAACATACATCCGGTATGGTTCAGGACCCAACCGAGAACTCATGAAAAATTTAGAAAAATCTCTTGCGTTAAGGCTTCACACGCCCGTATGCTCAGGCTGTGTGGCCAGAAATAGGCTATTTACCAAGCCTTTTGTCACTCTCACACCACATGCATAGATACATACTTATCCAATAACATACAACATGGCATAAATGAGCTCTTAAACATCTACAAACATGTTATGCTCAAGTCATTTTCTTATGTAATAAATATTATAGAATTTGCCCACATCATTACCACATACTAGTCATAACTATCATTACATCACGAACCTCATGTCCATCACTAAGCATACATAATCATTTCCACAAACCATTCATGAGGCATTATTAACTATTTACCAATCACCAAATCTTGCATCAGTTACTAACTCATCAATGAATCTCATTTGAATCTCTAGGCATACATACTATAAACCACATCACAAAATATAGTATCATACATATATATGAATAAACATTTAGGCCCACAACATCATTAGCTAACATAGGCCAATTCACATGGCTACAACACTTTATCAATACAAGCCAACACCTTTGGCTAAATCATAATATCACATACTCAACATTAAAACCCTATACATGCCATAGACTCGAAACACTAGGATTTACTTACACCAACAGCGTTAACTCGACAGTGTGATAATATCTCTGATGGCCTAGGGAATATGGGAAAGAAAAGGGGAGTAAGCTTTATGCTTAGTAAGTTCATAAGAAAACAATAAGTAACTCATTAACAAGTTTTATCAATGTTTACAACATAATTACAAATTCACTACAAGTTGTCTTCCTGAGCAATAGTCACTAAATTATTTATAACTAGACCTAAAAAACTCCAAATAAATTGACGTTAATTTTCCCTGAAAATAGACTCATATATCTTCTATCCGTAAAATTTTCAAAATTTTTGGTTTAGCCAATAAATACCAGATTTTTCTTAAAGTTTCCCCTGTTTCATTGTTTGACTAATCTGACCACTCTTCACTACGAATCAAATTTCTTATTGTACAGAATTCAAAATATGTTCTCATTGATTTTATTTGAAACTAGACTCATTAAAGAGTCTAATCATATAAATTTTATCTTATAAACATTTTTGCACAAATTATAATGATTTTCTAAAAACAGAACAAGGGACCCCGAAGTCATTTGACTCTATCCCACGCCACTTCAAATATCTCATTATCAGAAATTATTTTGCTTACACGGTTTCTTTTATAAGAAACTAGACTCATTAAGCTTTAATTACATAATTTATTCAGCTTCTAACTCAACTCCCACAATTTATGGTGATTTTCCAAAATCACGTTACTGCTGCTGTCCCAAATAGATTTATTACAAATTTACTCTTTCACACATTCTTTGCGTTCACATTATTTAAACATGTATATCACTAATCAATTTCATCACAATTCTATAATTTAACTTAAGCAGAATCTCAATACAATACATCATGCTCAATGATTCACACACAACCGTTCAAATTAGCAATTATAAGATGGTTCCGCACATAGCCCACCCTTATCGATAATTTACGATGGTTTTACCCTTACTCACATATATGACATAGGCATTTTCATCTATGCTTCTCATTTCACATTCATGATTCAATTCCAATCGATCTAACATGCATAAGTATATATCACATACCTGGCCAACTTAATGTATTGAACGAATTCAATTGCCGATTTAACACAAGGTCTTATAGTCTTAGACTTTTATCAAATCACTGGCATTTAGCCTGCTAGGTTTTAAACCCGAATTCATCACTGGCACGAAGCCTATTAGACTTTAAGTCTGAACTCATTCACCGGCATTTCGCTTGCTAGGCTTGAAGCCCGATATCATTTCACCGGCATTATAGCTGCGCTAGGCCCAAGCCCGATAATATTATTCACCACTTAAAGCTTGCCGTGCTCAAAGCCCGAATATCACCATTATAAAGTCGTCTCATAAACAATTCATATAATATAGCATGTATACCTGTTCACTTTGCTCTATTTAATCATTCAATCACAATATATAATTACCCTTTGAATCATTTGATATTTTGCACACTAAGTGTCATTCTCAATATCTCGCACACTAAGTGCCATTCTCAATATTTCGTACACTGAGTACCATATTTGATTGCCCCGCACACTAAGTGCCACATTTTGTCGATATATCGTCAGACATTAAAATATTCACGTATATACAAATTATGCAATATTAAAGCATTAGAAACATAAATTTAACAATGCTTATTGCATACGAACTTACCTCATTCGCGATAACGACAAATTAGATCGACGAATCTGATACTTCAATTTACCTCGATATAGACTCGTACGAGCTTAACTTGATCTAATCAATCAAATTCAACTATTACAATTCATATTCTATTCATTTTAACTCAATTTCATATTTTGGTAAAATTACTATTTTACCCCTAAAGTTTCACTTTTATTCAATTTAGTCCCTGAGCTAAAAAAAATACAAATTAACCATTTTTAACCATAATTAAGCTTAACCGAATATTCATGGTATTAAAACAGCCCATAAATTATTTTATGAAAAAATTACATTTTTGCCCCTGATATTTCAACTTCTTTACAATTTAGTCCCTAAGCTCGAAAAATTAAATTCATTCAATTTTGGCCAAACCCATGCCTAGCCAAATTTACTAAAACTTCATAACAGCCCATATTTTCATTTATTCACACTTTCAACCATATAATTTCAATAATTCACAATTTAATCCAAAATTGATATTTTTACCAAAATTCACTTTACAAAACATGTATATCCAACAACAATAGTTTATTTTCCATCATCAACTATCAAAATACTCATGCATTCAACAATGGCAACATTCAAATACTTTAACAGTTTTGAAATCAGAGATACGGGCTAGCTAGAATACGAAGCAACGATCTCAAAAACATAAAAATTATAAAAAACCGAACACAAAACATACCTAAATCACTTCATGCAAGTGCCGAAAATAAGGAAGCTTCAATAACTTTCTTTTTTCTCCTCCATATTCGGCCAAGAAATAAAATTTGCATGGCCATTTTATGTTTTATTTTTATTTAATACATTTTAATATTCCATTTACCTTTTTGTCCTTGATAATAATACATAATTTCATATATGCCAAACCTCCAATCTCCACTATCATAAAGTAATGGTTTAATTGATAAATAGGGACTTCTACTTTAGTAAAACATGGAAAATAAACACTTAAACAATTAGAATGCAACTTTTGCATTTTACGTGATTTAGTCCTTTTTGCTTAATTAACTATCGAAATGATAAAATTTTTCAATGAAACTTTAATACCATCTTTTTGCCACTCCGTAAATATTTATAAAAATATTTACAACTCGGTTTATAGAAATGAGGTCCCGATACCTCATTTCCTAAACCCAGTTGACCTTAAGGTCATACCACTTGAACTTAATAAATCACTTATAAAACAAATATCACAATATCAAAAATATTTTTTTTTTAAAATCACAATTAACTCGTAAATATTAAATATAATATTTACAAACCTACTCGTCGGATTTGGTGGCCCTGAAACCACTGTTCCGGTTAATCCTAAAAACGGGCTGTTACAGCCTTCGTGTTGAAGGTGTTTGTGTTATTCACTTCACTATACTTTCTCTTTGGGGCCAATCTTTTGGTCGTTTCCCCCTCAATTTTGCCACCCCTTATAGCATTCTCGATCATCTCTCCCGCCATGACTACATCTGCAAAGCTTTTAGTGGTGCTCCCAATCATGTGAGTGATGAATGGAGCCTTTAGAGTGTTGATGAACAACATGGTAGTCTCTTTCTCCAAGAGCAGTGGTTGAACTTGCATGGCGACCTCTTTCCACCTCTGGGAATATTGCCTAAAACTTTCATTAGGCTTCTTTTCCATGTTTTGCAAGGTAATTCTATCAGGAATCATGTCAGTCACATGATTATATTACTGCATAAAAGCTTGCGCTAAGTCTCTCCAAGAACCGATCCTTGCGCGACTTAGTTGATTATACCACCTAGCCGCCGCCCCAACCAAACTATCCTGAAAATAATGGATCAATAATTGATCATTGTTTACATAACCAGTCATCCGTCTGCAGAACATGGTAATATGGGCTTCCGGGCAAGTAGTCCCATTGTACTTCTCGAATTCCGGTATTTTGAACTTATGGGGAAGCACCAAGTCTGGGACTAAACTCAAGTCCTTAGCATCCATTCCCTAACGATTATCAGCGTTTTCTAGTGCCCTAAATTTCTCCTCTAACCATCTGTAATGTTCCTCTAATTGCCTTGATGATTCGAGTTTCATTTCTTTCCTCTCAGCTATATCTAGATCAGGGATGACTGGATTGACAGGGTTATCTCCAGGGTTGAATCCCGAACCAGTTTGAAATTTTATGGGTATTCCAGCATCGACTTGCCCCTGTTGAGGTCTTATTGTGACGGACGGCCTTCGGGGATATGCCCCAGGTTGAGTCTGCTCATGAGGTGGGGTAAAACCCAGAGGATGATCCTCATTATCCTCTTCGGTGATAGTCATAGGGGCCTTTCCTTTATCCGTTGCCCCTCTCAGCAGCTGAGCCATCTCAGCCATCATATTCCTTTGAGCCTCTAATATTTGATCTTTTATCTCTTGTTGGATTTTTGCCAATTGCTCCTATAACTGCTCTTGCATTTCTTTCTGAATCTGCTCAAGTCTTTGATCCATATTCTTTGACTTAGCGCGTGTACCGTAGGGATGTGTTGCTTCCAAATTTTCTTTCTCGTACTCTCTCTTTCTCCCTAATAATTTTAACTAATTAGGGTCTTTCTATAAACTTGAGTGCATATGATGTGATGAGATGCAAATGCATGAATGCTAAAAGATATCGATTCTGATTCAGTTTCTTTTTAGAAAATATTATTTAAGAAACAAAAATCTTTACACAAAACGGATTACAAGTAAGCCTTTGCCCTCAGGCCCAAAGTTTTAACCCTATCCAACAACAAAGCTAACTCTAGACCTCTATCTGAAACTAACTCATATTTTGTACTCAATACATTAGCTTGTGCCGCTAGGTCTTGTAAATGAACAACAACTTCTCGAATCTGGACTATAGCTTCTCCCATGAGATAATCCCTATCTCCCACTTGATCCTGAAGATAGTGAAGTTCTCTCTTCCACTGTTCTTCTCTTGCCTTGAGCTGCTCAATCTGTAGCTCACAGTCCTGTAGTGCTACTTCCAACCCTCCAATATTGTGCTTCATTTCCTCGATCTTATCCAAGCTTGCCTTTAACTCGATCACAGAGTTACGACTTCGGTGATGATGAAGAGATCGTCCCAGCTCAGCCACCTTAGTTTTTAATCATTGATTTTCCTTCTCTAGGGCCTGATTACGCGACTGCATCTCTTCGAACTTTTTCTCCCAATACTCGGCTTTGATCATTTCCTCTTGGATCTCTTGCTGCCACTGCTCTGAAGACCTCCCTAATCTGACCCTTTTCAACGTTACCTGGGCCTTCTTATAGTGTGTCTTTAAATCATCTCGATCTTTCTCGATCTTTCTCTTTTCCTTTTTCACTTTCTTGACTTCCATCTTTTGAATATTGACGTCGAGACTCAAGTACATTTTTTTCTTTTTGAGCTTCTCAATCCTCTTTTCAAGCTCCGAATTCTTTCTCTCGAACTCTTGCTTCATAACCTCCAACTCTGATGGAATCACTCGTAAGCTCTCCTCTAATGATCGAGCCACCCCCAAAATTGGCCTAGGGACATTATCGTTGATTCTCCTACTAAACCACCCTTTATACTCAATGGTTGACGTCGAGCCTTCGGTCAAGATCTTCATACAGAAAGGCTTCTTCCAAGCCTCAGAAATCTCTCGCATCCTCTTCTTATAGTGATCTCCTTTATAAGAGAAATCACTCTAAGCTAAACCCTATGTAGCCGGTATGAACTGCCTCGCTCGATATTGCCTTAGAACAAGCAATGGTGCATATCCAACAACTCCCCAAATTCTTGGTAGAGGGACCCAATCAAAACTGCCACAGCGGTAAAGGACTTCACTAGGAACCAACCAAGGAGCCTTCCACATAACATCTTCCTCTCGAAGATTCTGAAGAATGTCTATCCACCTCTCCTCTAAAATGTCATCTCTCCTAGGCATGTCTACTGCTTCCTTTAAGGGAGAATAACCCTCAAAGAATACTCGGCAAGGAACCTTATCAAGCTTCCAGAAGTGACTATGGAGCCAGACTAGCAACAATTGCGCACATCCAATAAATCTACCCTCGCCGGCCCTCTGACATGCACTCAAAGATCTAAGTGTCTCAGCTAGAATTGCTAGTACCGGTGTATTCTGCTTACCAACGCGATCGAACAAATTCGCGACTGTCTCATCTATGTGCCCCAACGCCTTTGAAAAAATCACCATGCCGTAAATACTCAAAGCTAGGACGTCGATCCTTTTCTTTACGTCTGGATGTGTCGATATCAAATCCCTCAAAACGGCCCATGGAACACCCTTACTATCACCCTTTTGCTGCACACGAGCTACAGCCCACTGCTCACTCATCCTAGTAATCATCACCAACTTCTTCGCAAAAGTTGGAAGGCTAGCAGGCCTAACATAAGCCTTGTGACCCTGAATCCTCTAGCAACGCAGTAAAGTCGTATATTCCTCCAAAGTAGGTACAAGATCAACATCACCAAATGTAAAGCAACTATAAGCAGGGTTCTAGAACTGTACCATAGCTCGAAACAAGTGCCTATCTACTTTGACGTCTAGCAAATAGGGAAGGTCTCCATAATTCTGATAGAAAAGCTGCTTAGCCTCGTCATCCCATTGGGCCCAAATGTCTCTCAACTCCTGAAACTCATTCTGCGTCGAATTAATACGGGTGAAGTCCCATAACTCTGATGTATGCCCCTTAGTGACACTATCTCCTTTCTCTAACTGGGTTTTCTCTGACCAGGTACAGACAGAGGCATTGTCCTCCACTTTATCAAGATATTCGTTCCCCATTACAAAACTTTCTAACCTAGAAATCGAACCATGAATCGATACCTCTGAATGTTGAATGACATGCAATGATAGCAAAACAAAATAAATTAGTATCGTATAAAAGTATAACAAACAAACACTTATAAGGGTAGTTTACTAAAAGTTATCACCATAATCCCTAGGGTAAGAGCTTAAAGTTCACTATATGAGTTTCAGTTCTAAAGCGAGGGTACCTGAACCAGCAGATTCCTCGGTCCTCACCCATTATAGGCTCATATAGGCCAAGTTCAGTTCAGGGGGTCACATTTCCCTATGGCCATGCGGAGATGAAAATCTCACGAAGACATAGGTACAGTATCCCGGAAGCAATCCACTAGCTCATACGGAGGTGAAAACCTCACGAAAGCGTAGCTTCTCACTCCCACTTAAAGGTGCGACCATAGCGGTCATGCGAATGCAATGTGCGAAATCAAAGTAACAACATATGCAACAAACACATATAAAATGATCAATATTTTAAAATTTTCCAAACTTTTGACATTAAGACACAAAAAATCAATTTCTTGGCTTGACTCTCTTATAATTCCCCAGTGGAGTCGCCAAGCTGTCGAAACCTTCTTAAAAATGAGTTTTTAAAAAAAAAACAAAAACGGGAGTCACCACCAACCTTTTTAGGTGTGATTGGATTACCTCATAAAACGTTTTGGTCTATGTAAAATCGAAAAACGGGTTTGGGAGTCGGTTACGTGTGAGGAAGGGTTAACACCCTCACAACGCCCGAAATTGGTACCAAATTGAATTGTTTTCTGTCTTACTGTCAAAGTTTGAAATAATTCAAAATAAGATCCTTTTTTTTTAAAATCGGAACAGTTTGAGTTTAAAAAAGACGAGAATCCTTCGTTCCAAAGAACACGAACATCACATCCAAAGATGATAGGACACGATATTCTCAAACTTTTGTACTGAAATCACCTCGTAATTTAGAAAAATTATTTAGAAGGATACTTTAGGCATTTAGACAAACGAGAAATCGCAACCCAGCATGTTAAGGCACTTATTTCCTGAATTCCTAAATACGAAAAGTATTACTTCAAAGAAGAAAAAAAAATCCTTTTGGGTATAAATTTCTTTAAAACACTGATGCATTTGACAGGTTACAAGATATAAAAAATAATAAAAATCATATACGCTCTAATACAAATATAACCTAGAAGCTAACATCACAACATACATTAATATTTTATAAACATAAATAACATAAATCTTTATACATTAATATTTCATGCGAGAATACAACATAGTAAACAATGAGGATAAGATATATAATCATACTTCATGAAAATATAACTTACATAAATAAATAATTTTCATGCAAACATATAAAATCAATGATAACAAATAACTCGTGCAATGAATTTACATATTTAAACAATTAGCACAAACATATTAATAACAGATGAACATATATAAAATAAAATTTAGGAAGAATCACATATTTGGCACAATGAATAATAAAGGGAAATTTTAAAGTGCTTAATACATACTAAAAACGATGTATAATATATATATATATATATATATATAATAATAAAACTTTATAATAACATACATACTACATGTTTAATCACATAAATGTAATACTTAATAATAATTTATAAATTTCATAATAGTGTAATAATATATTAATAATATAAATATATATAATAAAATAACATATAAAATATAAAATAATAAAATAATGTAATGATAAATGAATTTTAAATATTTAATAATAATATATATAAAAACATAATGTTTAATAATAATTTATAAAATTTTAAGATTATACATGATAATATGTAATAAGATATAAATATATGATAAAATATAAAATAAAATAATATAATATATAATGTATATTAAAACATAAGATAATATAATATATAATAATATAAAAATAAAATAATATATATTAATATATAAATATACTTGAAAATAACATAAATAATATACAAATAAAAAATTTTATATGTATAAATAAGTAATAAATAATATTTAAAATAAATAAATTTAAGAAAAAGGATTAAAATTAGCAATGATCAAAACTTTAGGGCTAATTTAAAAATAAAAAAATGAATTTTGGGCCTTCTGGAATGCGCGTTAAAAGTTGTGGGACTCATTGGGAAATTAGCCCTTATCCCCAAAATGACATCGTTCCCAGAATAGGCCTCAAAGGAGCTGTTGAGACTAAATTGAAATAAAATCAAAATGTTAGGGCCAAATTATAATAAAATAAAATGAAATTGCAAATACAGAAAACACGGAAGGACCAATTGGGAAATTATCCCATCTTACGAAAAACACGCGGATCCTCCCCGAGTAATCGGGTCAACACGCGGATCCTAAGCATCGAAACGACGTCGTTTTGTGCTTATTGAGTTAAGCCAAAACGACGTCGTTTTGGTAAGGTTATATAAGCCAAAATTTACCCCAAAAAATTCATTGTACCATCCCCTTAAAAAAAAATGAAGGCCTTCAAATGCTCTCCTCCAGGCTCAAATCTGGCCTGGACTCCGGTGGTTGTCTGTCTCACGCGCCACCTTACGCGCCACCATTCGTAGCTGCTAGAAGGTTAAAATCCTTCCTTTTTTAAGGTAAATCCTTCCCCTTTTATTCTTAAGTAGTATTTTGTAAGAAAAGGCAAACATCGACTGTTTTACAGTATATATTGCGAATGAAAATAAAAAAATAGAAAAAAGAAAACGTAAAGAAAATAAAAAAAATCACCTCTATTCTGTGATTTAAAGTTTGCATTTTTATTGTAAATGTATAATATCCCTCTAGTAGTCTCCTCCTCTCTCCCTTTTACATCGTTTGATATCTGGCCTTTATAGGCATTATTACAATACAAATATTTGATATGCCTTTATTTGCTTGATTTCTTGCCATATACTGCTTGTACTGTCCCTTTTTATTTCCTTTTGTAGGTGAGCGCGAAGAAATCTCGACGGAGGTCAGACGTAGATGGAGGCTCGATGAAGGACTTGCGGCGTGAAGAGCGGGGGCATTGTCTGCTGTTTGCGACGCTAGGGATCACAGAAACCCTAGGGTAGCCCTGGTGTTTCAATTTTGGGCCTCGTTGGGCTGCTGCTTATTGGGTTTGGGTAGGCTTAGGATTGGTTGGTTTAGTTAGGTATTTGGGTGTAACGGGTCTGCTGGGTGTTTTGGGTATTACATTGTAATTGGGCTTCGGGTAGACTTCAGGATTAAATTTTGGGCTCTGTATATGGACTGAACAATTTTAAAAATGTTTTCAATTTTGCTTTTAATTTGATTTGTTTAATTTAAAATACAGCCCGGCAAAATATGGGTCATACAATAGTAATATATCATCTATCTTTATATGTTAATTGTGTAAAGTCTCATATATTCTTATCTGTGTTATTTGTATCAGTCCGAATTGATTGGTCGGACTGATTATATAGAAAACTGGTCAGTATACAGGCTTAGGTATGTGGGTTGAATCTATCTCGAAGTAAGTCATTCAAAATCAATAAAAAGTTGGAAGTTGAGATTAAAAAAAAAAACTGACAATTAAACTGGGTTTTATAATTTCTTTTAAATTTTATTTTTATAAAATTTTAATTATTGTTAGACCAGTAATAAAATCAGTCAAATCAAGAATTAATAATTTAATCAGTTTGATCAATAATCCAAGCATTAAAATATCAATTCTTATATTAAAATTTTAAAATTATAAAAAACTATTATATTATGTATGTAATTATACGTTTTAATGAAAATATCAAAATTGACTAATTTGAATCAATTTTTTAAATTTTAGTCTCAATTATTTTAAATATTTTAATTAATTAAATTTTATAAATATATATAGAAAGTGTTTATGACATTTTTTAAATATTTTATCCATAATAAATTAAATAATAAAAAATTAAAGTTTTGCTCACTAAAAGTGACCAATTTAATGGAAGGGAGAGACTATCATTTTACCCATAAATTATAAGTAGAATAAAATCTAAAAATAATCAATCCAAAAGTTGAATTTGATAACTTAAGAGTTAATTGCATAACATTCTAAATTATGATATTTATTTTAAATTGTTCCTTATTTTTTAAAATATTCTAATTACATCTCTAAATTATTAATATTATATCAATCAAGTGTTTTTATTATTAAAATTATTTAATTTAATTATAAAATGACATGTAAAATATTATGTGGCATAATTTAAAATAAAATTTAAAAAAAAAAGTAAAGTGTGGTTGCATGTAGAGGTGTGCATGTCCAGCCCAAAGGCCGGCTTGAAATATGGGAGGGTTTGGACAAAAATATAGGCTCGAAAAATGGGCTTGGGCAAAAAAATAAAACCCGTTTAAAAAACGGGTCAAGCCTTGGGTAAGGCATTTTTGGCTTGGGCCCGGCCTGGCCCGGCCCGAATTCACTAAATTACAAAAAAAATCTTTTTTTAAAAATATTATTTTATTATTGTTTTCTCTCTATTTTGCTACTATTTTACTATTATGTTGCTACTATTTTGTTGTTATTGTTTGGATATTGTATAAAACTTATTTTATTGTTAATTTTTTTATTATTTTAAAGACATTTGTTAATTTTGTTATTATTTTAGAGGCATTTGCTTGTTAAGTTTTATCTATTTTAGTGTTATTTAAGTATACATATTTTTTAAAATTTATTTTCAATTTGTTGATAAATATTTATTTTGATATTTTTAGTATTTTTTATGGTTTATATATATTTTAGAATTATATAAAAAATAATATAAAAATTAATATGGGTGGACCGGGTCGAGCCCGGGTTTTAACATTTTTATTCGGGCTAAGCTTGGGCAAAATTTTAGGCCCATTTTTCGGGCCAAGCCGGGCTCAGGCCTAACAAACGGGCCTAAATTTTTAGTTGGACTCAGCCCAAACTCAGCCCGGCCCGGCCCATGCACACCTCTAGTTGCATGCTTTAAAAATACCAAAACTGAAAAAAGACAAAGCAAATGGTAAAGATTCTATAACAGCTTTAAAATTTTCAAAAATAATATTTTCACAACTGTTATGAAATAAAAAAGAAATAAATAACAAAGAAAAATATGGGAACAAAAGAGAATGTATTTTCTTGATCAATAAAGATATCTAGAATGCTTCTATAAAATCTATATTTATAGACATAAGAAGTATAAATGAAATAAACATATTGATATTAGAGTCCTAAAATAAATCAAACTTATCTTAATATTGATGGACATCCACTTAATGATATGATAATCATAACACTCTCCCTTAGATAATAATGTGTCTCGTTAAAACCTTACTCAGATAAAAGCCAGTGAGAGAAAAAATTTTAGTGAAGAAAAAAAAGTACACATATCTATAATACACATAACATGCTGCTCATTAAAACTTTACCAAGAAAACCCAATAGGATAAAACACCGGTTAAGAGAAAAAAATACATTGTTTATTTACTCCCCTCATGACAATTCTACATATTCAATTTTGAATATTAGCTTTTCAAATGATCACTTCAACATATTTGCTAAGTATTTATATAATCATTCTTTTGAATGCCATTAGTGAAGAATTTTAGAGAAATATATTTTGACCTTTGTAAGAGTTTCAACAATAATTATAACAAACTTTGATCATGATCATTCTACAGAAAGACATATAGGTATTTTGGATCCGTTTATAATCTTCCTTCAACGAATATTCACGGTGTCAAATTTACCACATATATGTTTAAATCATTTCAATTCATATAAATGTTTACGCAAATAAACATATTAAACAATTTCTCGAAAATTTTTATATGCTTCCAGCATTCTAATTCTTTAATATGTAATATTTAAAATGTGTAATTTTATTGAAAAATGTTAAACTTGAATTGATGTCATGAATATAAATTTATTAAATGCTTAAGGAAATTTTGATATTTTATTGTTAAAATTTGTATATATATTATTTTATCTATCGTAATTTATTACTTTATTCTTTTTTCAATACAATTTACTACTTTATTATGAATTGTTAATTACCATGTTATTCATTAGTTATTATAATATTATTAATTTGTTAATGCAATCTTCTTCTTTTTTAGCTAATATTTCACTAATATATTGTAAACTATTTAATATTATCTTGTATAACATTTTTTATTAAGGTAATAAACTTTATTTTTATATATTTAGTTTAATTAATTTAAATAAATTAATAAATATACATAATTAAAAAGAGAATGTTTAATGAATTTTAAATTTAAATAAATTAATACAAATTGTATATTCAAATTTTATTAATTTTAACGTGAATTCATACAATGTGAAATCTATTTTTAAATAATTTTTATTTTTATTAAAATAAAATAATAAATAAAATATTTAAATAGGACAACTTTGTTAATCTAAAATTTTAAACCGCTTTTAAGTAGTTCAAATCTATTTATATAAATTAGATTATGGCATACTTATGACTCATGACGTGGGTGGAAAATAAAATTATATAAAAATATATTTATAAAAAAATAAAATTTTAATTGAAAGGGTAAAGTAGAGATGTCAAAACTATAATATCATAAGTTTATGTGCCTATATTTTTTATATAAAATATATAAAAGACAAAAAAAAAGTTCAAAATAGTATAATATATTATGTAAAATAATTGTATTTTAGTCATTACCTAATTAATTTGGTGTTCAATTAATTATTGACACTAACTCAGTTAGAAACTTTATAAATAACTAGATTATGACACATTTAAAATTTCTCATATAGGGAGGAACAAAATAAATTTAGATTAATAGGCAGAATCATGGTTGCTTGAATTGCACCGAACTAGTTGGTTAAATCAATTGGATCAAAAATCGACGAGGGTACTAGTCCGGAAAAGAACATTAGATTTATTGACCTAAAAATTGGTATGGACCAATTCAATTGACTTTTTTTAAAATTTTGTATTAATTTTTAATGTTTTATTTAATAAAATTGGATGAATCAATTTGATCCACGAAACTAATGGACTATTATGAAAATGTTATGCAGTTGTTAGCTGATATCAGAGCTGGATCACCATTTTGTACGTGTTATAGAGGGTACCTAACATTATTTGGGGGGACGTGTGTCCCTTTTCATGGGCAACCTGTAAAACCATTGTATATATCGAAGGCAATGGGATGGGACCAATACAAGACCACAAAATTTGTGGTACTCAACCAATCTGGTAATACGTAAAGCTAGAGTCCACATATGTTGAAAGAAAATTGCTCGAGAAAGTGACCGCCACTATTCCCCATTTAACAGTTCTTCGGTTACTTTATGCAAAGCAAAAACAAGAAATTGAATGGATAAAATGTTTCCATTTAACAGCAAATATTTGGCCAACCTAAACTGTCGGTTATGTATATAGTTCGTGATGATCATACAATGAACCCTAAGAGACCCAAGCCAGAGTGGGAGGGAAGCTGTCGTGTATTGCTGCCAGAGAAAACAGTATGAGTGCTTGATGTTAGATCAAATCATACCAGGAACAACACTTGATCTTAAAAATTGCCACAACGAAAAAAAACTATGGTAAATCACAATCAACTCGAAAACAAACCATTATTGGGCTTTAGACATAAAAAAAAGTTGTGAATCAGTGTGTTGTTTGTAATGCCAATGTTCATAATCTTCCCGGTGGGTATTAGCATAGCTTTCCGAATCAAATGAAGACAAAACATGCATGTCACATATTCGAAAAAGTAAACCCGCACTGAGCACGAGCCATTGGCACAAGCCATAAGACCGGGTAAAAAGAGGGTAGAAGTGGGGAACCAGTCAAGATAGTGAGAAGTAGTAAGAGGTGGAGGTGGAGAGACAAGGGAAAGGAGGCAACGGCGTTGGCGATGAAAGGGTCTATAGAGGAAGAGGAGCAGGGGACGACACTAAAAAGAGCAAGGAGTGGCCTTGACTCCTCAAAAAATTTTAAAAAAAATTGCTATATTATCCCTTTAGAAATGATAATATTATGAATTAGTATCATGGCAAAGGAAAAAGAAAGGAGAAAATAGAAATATTTTGTATATTTCATAGCTAATTTGGACAAAAGAAAGAATTAACTAATTAAACACATATAAGAAGAACAGATGAATGCCTTCTTTGAATTGCCCCTTAATTTGCCAAATAAAAACCAACCATTAAGGTCATCAGCAAAAACGTGCTCTCTTCTTAGCATTTTGAAAAAGAATCCCATTCAAATCCAAATATACGTCTTTCATCTTCAGCCATCATATCCATTAACGATCCTTGAAGATCCTCCAAGCTGTTTCCTTCCTACAAAAAGTAAAGCCAAACCCCAGAAATTTTAAGTAAACCATGACCCTTTTAATTTCTTGCATATGGAAAAAAGAGGGTATACCTTTGAGTTCACATTTTGCATCATCAAAACCATTTCTTGCATGAAGTTAAGAAACCCCTGTTATATAATTCATATCAGTACCGTATAGATTGATATCACATATGGGATTTTTCTAATAAAAAATAACAGATGACTCACTTCATCATCATCGTCTGTAAGTAGACCCAACAACCCAGCGTCATAAATCTTTCTCTTTCCTTTATCCGACAAAACTGCATAATTACAACAAGAACACCTCCTTTAATTAAGTTTATCTCTATGATTATCTATTTAATAAACAAACATTAAAAAAAGAACACAAATAACCCACCTGAATAAGCCTCTTGAATCTGTTGAAATCGTTTCTTAGCTTCACCTGATACATTGGGGTTTTTCATCCATCTATCAGGATGCCATTTCTTTCAAAATCACATGCACAAATTACAAAATGAAAGAGAACCCATTAATTTACATTAATCAAGGAGTCAAGAAAAGTTGACATAATTACATAATTATATAGTATATATATACCAAAGCCTGTCTACGATAAGCTTCACGAATTTCAGAAGGGGAAGCTTGTTCAGAAATTCCAAGCACTGAATAATAACAAGTTCCAGATTTGGACATTTTTCACCACCACCACCACCACAACAAACAGCAATGAAGCTGTTTGGATTTTATAAAAAGAGGGTTCGGCACTTTAAAGAGGTTGACACAATGACATTATGATTAACGAAATAATATTTGGGTAAGATTTATAGAGACATGCAATAACAACATGAATTTCTGCAAGAAAATAGGTGTGGAAGGCGTAGAAAGGCACAAAGATAGGGGGGAAGATTGCAGAAAGTTCGAGAGGGTTCGATTGAAAGTGAGGATTTTGTTGGCCACATGCAGCAGCAACAGTGCGGAGCCACAAGATTGGTGTCTCTAAAGTCTAAGAAGTAACCCCCCATGGCTGAGAAAATGCTGTGGTCCATGCTAGTATACCATTTGTGGCTTTACCTTGCCATTGCATCAATTTTCTACTTTCATTCCAGTTTGCTTTTTTTGTTGTTTTTT
This sequence comes from Gossypium longicalyx, assembly GCA_025698465.1. Lineage (NCBI taxonomy): Eukaryota > Viridiplantae > Streptophyta > Magnoliopsida > Malvales > Malvaceae > Gossypium > Gossypium longicalyx. Next base: position 21,219,710 of record CM047006.1, read on the forward strand.
CATTTTTGGTATTAAAAAAAAAGAGCTAGTCAATTAAGTTTGATTTTAAATGTAACTCAAATATAAATAATTCAAATTTATATCTTTTTAAATTCGATTGAAATAATGTTGAATCAAAGACACACATGTTAGTATCAAACACAGGTTGGAGTTAGTTCTGATAATGTGTTAGGTGTTTCAAAGCTTCGTTCGAAAAATAAAAAAAATTTAAACAAAAATATAGGCCAAAAAATAAAATTAAATAAAAAAATAAGGTCAATTTTTTAAACGGACCAAGTCTTAGGTAAGTTTTTGGCCCGGGCCTGATTTGAATTAATTTAATTTTTTAATGTTATTTTACTGCCATTTCGTTATTATATTATTACTATTTTGTTCTTATTATTTAGATATTGTAGAACTCTTGTTTGGATATTGTACAACTCTTGTTTTATTATTAATTTTGTTACTATTTTAAAGGTACTTGTTTGTTAAGTTGTAACTATTTTTGTATTATTTAAGTATAAAAAATTTTAAATATATTTTTACTTTGTTGAGAAACATTTATTTTAATATTTTTAGTGCATTTGATGTATTATATTTTTAATTTTTTATATAAAAATAATTTAAAAATAATAATACGAGCGGGCTGAGTCAAGCTCAGATTTAACATTTTTTATCTAGGTCCAGTTTGGACAGAATTTTAAACCTATTTTTTAAGTTGGATCAAACCCGAACTTAAAATTTTATATCGACCCGACTTAAACTCAACTCATAATCAGATCTAATAAGAGCTATAGTCACTCCAAAAAAATTAACCATAGATTCTTCACAAAATTGTTAAGTTATAGATTAATATATTGATAAAATTGTATTTTACTTCAATTCTAACCTTTTTAAAAAAATTTCTACTTTCACTCTTAAATTGTATTCAACATGACCTAATAGCCATTTTCTTTTCCTTTTCTTTTAGATTAATTGTAGCAAATGTTTTCAAACTATCATCCAAATTTTAAATTTATCTCTAAAATTTAAAATATTCTAAGTGGATCCTTAAAATATCATTCTTACATCGATCAAATCTTTTTGTCAACCTAGTTGTCAAGTTTATTATTATAATACCAATTTAGATTTAACACAGATCATATTTAAAACACATATATCAAATAGTAAACATATTTGTACAAACCTAATTTGGATCTAAAGCATTAAAAAAAAAATACAACGTCCTTAAAATTTAGGAAGATTATAATTCTTTTTTCTTTTTTTTTTTTACTTCAGATTCAAGTGGTTCATATAGTATGTGTATATGTATTTACAATTTGATTCATATGTTTTAAATATTCTCCACGTCATTTTTAAACAAAAAAACCCAATTTAATGACTGAATTGACAGAACAACTTAATTGATATGATATTGACACTTAAAAACGAGTTTGAGGAAAAATTTAAAATTAAACCGGGGACGTATGGTGATTGAAGCATTTTATGTTTGTCAAGATAACATGTCTCCATGGGGGAACAACGAGCCCTTGCTTGGAAAATTGGGTCTAGGCCAGCCCAAGAAGTCTAACCCATGTTCAGGTTCAAGGCTCTTACAGTTCACAAGGGAACAAGTCTATATTTGGGGCTCTAGAATTCTCCCAAGGGCCGTACACATGATTTCCTTTTGTTATTCCCAGATAGTACATGCAACAATCGTGATTTCCCTCCCCTTGCTTCCAATCACTTAAATAATCTTGGACTTCAATCATATTTCTTGTTTCATCTAAAATCAATCCCTTTTTTCAGATTAAGAATTGAAACACTATGGAGCAGTTGAAAAATGAAGATGAGTTTTGTGGACAAAGAGCCCAACACTTTGACATGAAGCTACTTTTACAAGACGATGATGCTTTTGAAAGTATCTTCTTTCCCCCAACTTTGTTGGACTACAGTCTCACTAACATCAACGAACTCATCGATTTCGACGAACTGCATTCCATTCTAAACGAGGGAGAAGTTAATCAAGGACATGATCAAGGTGGGAGCTGCCATGGCAGCACTACCACCATGGTGACCACTGCTGAACTAATGAATGTCAAACCTAAACTAAACAACGAACAACATGTGATAAAGAAATGGCGTACCAGGAAGAGACTTGAAAGAGGTTCTAAAGAAGCTGCAGAAAAGAAGGAATTACATAAAATCAAAAATAGAGAGGCAGCAGCTCGTGCATTTGAAGAAAAGAAGGTAAAAAACACCCTAAAGCTAGCTTGTAATTTTTAGACTTCTAAATGAAACCCTTTTTTCATTGTTTTGCAAATATATATATATATATATATATATATCATCAGGCTTACATCAAATGGCTAGAAGTGGAAGTGGAGAAATTCCGCAAGAAGAATGCAGATATGAAAAGGCTGCTTCAGGTACTTGCACAAAATTCCCTTCTCTCCAATATTTTCAAGTATATATATATACATGATAATGTATATAGAGATTGATTTTTTTTCCTCTTGTTTTTAAACTTAGGTCTTAGGAAGTAGCATAGGCTCAGACATGGCGCGAAAACAATTAAGAAGGACAGCCTCTGGACTGCTGTGAGCTAATGCTTGAAATCGGAAATATTGCTCTATCTATTTATCTATATATGAATATATATATATATATATATATATATATTCTCCAATTAGGTTAGCATCAGTTATAAATTCTGGAAATACAATGTTTACAAGCAATTATAATTACTCAATTTGATATTACAAATTTACTAAACTTGGTAATAGCTATATTTTAAAGTATTATATTAATATAAAATTTGATACTTATAATAATTTGTATACATTTTATATTTGTGTCAATTTCTTTCAACATAAATTTATAGTTGTTGACTTTTTTTTTAGTATGAAAATTTCTTGTATTTGATAATTACATTTAGCTCGATTAAAATTTTCTTTATGGTTTAGGATAAGTTTAGTATTGCTTTTAAAAAATACTTTTAGGACAAAAATATACCTAAACAATTTGCTTTTTCAATGAAAAATATTCTCCTAAGTAAAAAATTAACCTAAAACCTGAAAATTTTCTAAACTTGGCCTTAGGGCCTGTTTAGTAGTGCTTAAAAAAAGTACTTCTAGCTCCAAAAGCACTTTTGCTTTTAGAAGAAAAGCAGTGCTAAACAAGTTGCTTTTGGCTGAAATTTTTTGCTAAGTACTTCTGAAAAAGAGAATCTAAATTTAGCTTTTTCTCTCTCAAAAGCACTTTTAGTGCTTAATTACTTTTTCACCCCTAAAATAATATAGTATTTCCTTCTCTCTTTTTTTCTTGGTGTTCAATTACAAATATGTTAAAATCATTAATTAAAAATAAAAAATATTCTTACTAAAATATAATAATATTAACTAATTTAAATATTATTTAAATGCATATTTTTTACTTAATAATAACATGTCTAAAATGAACATTTTATTTCTCAAAAGTACTTTTTGACAATAATACTGAACACTCAAATTTTAAACTAAACTTTTTAAAAGCCCTTTTTTTCCATCATTTTTCAAAAGTCTTTTTAAAAATATTGCTAAACTAGCCATCCCAATGAGCTCCACCATTGCAAATTGGACATAATATCCTAGCCAATCGTGTGAGTGAGTATTAGTTTTTTTGTCTTTTCTTTAGAATAGTTTTTTTTAGGTAACTACATCAATTGTCCTTAACTTTTGAAAGTTATATAATTGGCATTAAAGTTATTGAAATATTACATTTTTGTCACTCATTAGTTAGGTTCCATTAAGAGGGTTGACATGGCACGTTAATTTAAAGGGTTAATAACCAATTTAGCCCCTAAATTATAACTAATATATTAATTTGATACTTTATTAACAATAGTTTTAAAAAAATTTAAAGGGGTAAACTACTTAGATAGTCACCCAGGTTTTAATGTGTTTCTATTTTGGTTACCAATTTTTTTTCTTAATTTACTTACTTCTATTAGATTAATTTTTATTTTTAATTACTCCACCAATAAATGCCTTAGTCATTGAATGGAATACTGATGCAGTAGTCTTTTAATAGGTATAATAACAAATTTAGCTCTTAACACTTTACACATTCTGTCAAGTTGGTTCTAATTCTAGACATTTTTAATAAATTTAACCCTCAATATTTGCACATTTTATCAATTTAATCCAAATTAAAAAAAATCAATAATTTTAAGAACTTTAAAATATATATAATTATTATAAAAGGACATAAAATATAAAATATTTTAAAAATATATAAAATTACATAGAGTCTTAATTCTCATTTGGTTCTAATTCTAAAATTCAATAAATTTAACCTTTACTGTTTGTGCATTTTATCAATTTAGTCCAAATTTTAAAAATTTATAAATAAAACATTCAAAAAATAGTTGATCAAAGCCCAAAATCAAAGTAAGTAAAATTTTCTTGTTATAATTCAAAATCATGAAAACCCCCACAAAATGCTCCTTCTTTTGATATATGCAACTGCACAACATTGTGATTAATTACAAGAAAAAAAGTTCAACCTTTCTTGTTACATGATTTTTTGGTCAATCAAACAAAAGAGAGAAACTTTGTAAAACAATATTCATCCCTTTATCTAGAGGTGCTCATGGGCCGGGCCGGGTCAGGTTCGGGCCGGGCTCAACTAAAAATTTAGGCCCACTCATTGGGCTCGGCTGGGCCGAACCTAAAAAATGGGCTTAAAATTTTGCCCAAACCCGACCCAAATAAAAATACTAAAATTCAAGCCTGGCCTAGCCCGGCCCGGCCCGCCCGTATTTATTTTTATATTATTTTATATGATTTTTAAATATATATAATACATCAAAAATACTAAAAAAATCAAAATAAATATTTTTCAACAAATTAAAAATAAATTTTAAAAAATATATAGATTTAAATAGCACTAAGATAGATGCAACTTAACAAGCAAATACCTCTAAAATAATAATAAAGTTAACAAATACCTTTAAAATAATAACAAAATTAATAATAAAATAAGTTTTATACAATATCCAAATAATAACAATAAAATAGTAGTAACTAATAGTAATATGGTAGCAAAATATAGAGAAAACAACAAGAAAATAATATTCAAAAATAAAAAAAATAGCAGAATTTTTTTGTCATTTAGTGAATTCGGGCCGGGCCGGGCCGGGCCAGGCCGGAGGCTAAAAATGCCTTACCCGAGGCCCGACCCATTTTTTAAACGGGCCTCATTTTTTTGTCTAAGCCTATTTTTCGGGCCTATATTTTTGCCCAAACCCTCCCACATTTCGGGCGGGCCATCGGGTCGGGCCGGGTAGCCCGACCCATGAGTAGGTCTACCTTTGTCTAATTTCCCGTTCATCTTTAAGATTCCTATTGTTCTTGTACTCCCGACCAAACCTCACAATCTCAAATACCATACCAAATTCATATCCAACTTTACCAGACTCAAACTACATCATCACTTCGCCATTGAGTACTCACCATTAAACTCACACCAAAGTCGATTTTTTTATAGACATACTCAAACTTAGTTTCGCGTTTTCTTTTTAATTAGGAAAAACCGGTCAGTGAAGCACCAATTAGTTTTAAGCATTTGAATCCTTCAAAACCCTGCACTTTGCCACTAAAAATGGAGCTAAAGATGTTTCTATAAGTAAGGGCTTTCTGATTTGAATCCCTCAACCAACTATTTAATCATGGTTCTGATTGGATTTGGTAGTGATTGATTCAAAAAATTAATTTAAAGGACTTGTTTAACTCGGTAGGGTTTAAAGAAAAATAAAAATATTGATTCAAAAAATTCAAGAGAAATTTTGTTAAAAATTGTTGAAAATTTTGTAAAATTCAAGAAATATTGATTTGAATCCGTAAACCTAATTCATATTTAAGCCTTTATATAATTTTATATATTATTTTAATAATTTATATTTTTTATGTTATTTTATAATAAATTTTATATATTTTCAAGTTTTTAAAATTATAATATTTTTGAATTTTTTGAATTTGGACTAAATTGAAAAAAATATAAAAATATTGAGGGTTAAATAATTTATTGAATTTTTTTAGAATTAGGAACAAATTGACAGAATGTGTAAAGTGTTAAAGACTAAATTTGTTGTTATACCAATCATAAAAATTGACATGTCAACATTTCGTTTAGTGACCAATGCATTTTAATGGCGGAGTAACTAAAAATGACAATTCATCTAATGGGGTAACTAAATTAACCAAAAAATAATTCAGTGACCAAAATAGGAACACATTAAAACCGGGATGACTATCTGTGTAGTTTATACTTTAAATTTTTTAGAATTATTATTAAGAAAAAATTTAAAAGTATCAAATTGATACTTTAGTTAGAGTTTAGGGACTAAATTAATTATTAACCTTTTAAATGAATGTCTCACGTTGTCCTCTTAGCTGGTGCAAAAATATAAAGGATGGACCCACTATTTTACGTTGAGGGGACCCAATATTTTGCACCGTTTATAGATAAGTCGACCGTTGGACGTTAAGAAAAGCCCTCCACTTTTTGACTTTTATCTTCATCCTACATCGACCGTTTCAATTCACCCAATATCCCTCAGATCCTGTCAGATCTACGGTCCATATTAGTCGACCGTTAATAGAAACTTCTTTTTTCTGCTCTTATAATATAGTAACAGATTAATAAATTACTTTCATTTCAATTCAAAATTCAAATGCAGCATTTAACTCCTTTCATCTTCATTTCTCTTCAGATTCTTGTGAGTTTCTCCTCATTCCTTTGCTTTTTTTTCTAGTAATATTCTTTTCTTTTTCTTTCAAAATTTGATAGTAAAGATGGTGCTGAAAACGGCCTCTTCTCCGTCTTCTTCTCCGGTGACGATAACGGTTTCGTCATCGGGAGGCAAAGAGACTGGGAGTAGAAGCATGGGGTTGACGAGTCCAGTTCCACGAGCTTCGAAATCAAACAATCCAACTTCACCTAGTCCGCTGGGTAGCAGAGGGAATCGACGGGCTTCAAGTGGAGGAAGGTATTGCTCCATGTCGCAAGACGATCCAATTCCAATTGAAGAGATAAACTCAGAGTTCGTAACGTATACGGTGCATATCCCACCAACTCCCGATCACCAATCCATCTCAACCTCCCAAACAAGCCTTAACGAAGAAGGGAAAGTTGGGTTGAAGCTGAAACCCGAGAGGAGTTTCATTTCGGGCACTATTTTCACAGGAGGGTACAATTGCGTTACCCGTGGTCATGTCATTGATGGTTCCTTGGAAAGGCCCGAGACATTGAAATCAGGCCTGGTTTGTGGGATGAAAGGGTGTGATGAGAAGGAAATTGAAGGCAAATGTGAGTGTGGGTTTAAGATTTGTGGGGATTGTTACTTGGATTGCGTGGCAAGTGGTGGGGGTCATTGTCCTGGATGTAAAGAGCCTTACAAGGATGTTAGCGATGATGATGAAGATGACGAGGTTAGGTCTGATTCTGAAGAGGATGATCAGGCTTTGCCTTTGCCTTCAATGCGTGAGTCCAAGTTGGATAAAAGACTTTCACTTGTGAAATCATTCAAAGGGCCGAATCATCCACCGGATTTCGATCATACCAGGTGGTTGTTTGAGACTAAAGGCACTTACGGGTATGGGAATGCTTTATGGCCTAAAGATGGTTATGGATCAGGTGCTAGTGGCTTTGAGAACCCCCCAGATTTTGGAGAGAGAAGTAAGAGGCCTTTGACTAGGAAAGTTGGAGTTTCCACTGCAATTCTCAGTCCATACAGGTAATTTCTAATTTACCTTCTAATTCTTTTTAGAGTTCTTCAGCTTTATTATTGGAACATGAAAGACGAAACCGATATTAAAATACCAGCAAGCAGGTTAATTGCAATGTGATTTCAAGTAGAGTGATCTGAATTTATGTTGCAGTTGCAGTAATCTATACTATGGTCAAGTTGTGTGATTTTACATTGAAAATTAGCCCTGAATCTGTTGTTTGTGTGGCTTTGTGCTTAGCCTTGAATTTAAGTTATGTGGCTTTGTGATTTGAATTCAAGTTATATTGTTTGTCGCTTTGGGATTTTACATTGAAAATTAGCCTTGAATCTGTTGTTTGTGGTTTTGTGCTTAACCATGAATATGTATGTTTATATGTTTATATGTGCAGGCTGCTTATTATACTACGTCTTGTTGCCCTGGGTTTCTTTCTCACATGGAGGATTAGGCACCCTAACCGTGATGCAATGTGGCTATGGGGAATGTCCATAACGTGTGAGCTCTGGTTTGCCTTTTCGTGGCTCCTAGATCAGCTCCCTAAGCTCTGCCCTGTAAACAGAATAACCGACCTCTCTGTTCTTAAAGAGCGTTTTGAGTCTCCGAACCTTCGAAACCCGAAAGGACGATCCGACCTTCCAGGGATTGATGTCTTCGTTTCCACGGCAGACCCTGAAAAAGAACCTCCTCTTGTGACTGCAAACACCATCCTTTCAATCCTAGCTGTTGACTATCCAGTAGAAAAAGTTGCTTGTTATCTTTCAGATGATGGTGGAGCTCTTCTAACATTTGAAGCTTTAGCCGAGACAGCCAGCTTTGCTAGAGTTTGGGTTCCATTTTGCCGTAAACATAACATCGAACCCCGAAATCCCGAGGCGTATTTTGGGCAGAAGCGTGATTTTCTTAAGAACAAAGTGAGGCCTGATTTTGTTAGGGAGAGGAGAAGGGTGAAAAGGGAGTATGATGAATTTAAGGTGAGGATTAACTCATTGCCTGAGTCCATTAGGAGGAGATCAGATGCTTACAATGCCCATGAAGAGCTTCGAGCAAAAAAGACACAAATGAAAATGGGAGGCAATCTTTCAGACCCTATTAAAGTCCCTAAGGCTACTTGGATGTCTGATGGTTCTCACTGGCCTGGCACTTGGGCTTCTGCAGAGCCTGACCATTCAAAAGGAGACCATGCTGGGATCATTCAGGTATATATTTCAGACTCAAATTAGATACTGCTTTTGTGTTTGTTTCCAAATGCTTAAGTTTTAGTCTTTTACTTTGCAGGCAATGCTTGCTCCACCGAATGCAGAACCAGTTTATGGTGCAGAAGCAGATGGGGAGAACTTGATTGACACAAGAGAAATAGATACAAGGTTGCCATTGTTGGTTTATGTGTCTCGTGAGAAACGTCCAGGTTATGATCACAACAAGAAGGCTGGAGCGATGAATGCTTTGGTTCGAACCAGTGCTATCATGTCAAATGGTCCATTCATCCTCAATCTTGACTGTGATCATTACATTTACAATTCATTGGCTCTTAGGGAAGGAATGTGTTTCATGCTTGACAGAGGTGGTGATAGGATTTGTTATGTTCAATTCCCACAAAGGTTTGAAGGGATTGATCCCAATGACCGATATGCGAATCATAATACCGTGTTCTTTGATGTGAGCATGAGAGCTCTTGATGGTTTACAGGGTCCAATGTATGTAGGTACAGGTTGCATTTTCAGGAGAACTGCACTCTATGGGTTTAGTCCTCCTAGAGCTACTGAACATCATGGATGGTTTGGTAGAAGGAAAATCAAGTTACTTTTGAGGAAACCCAAGGTGACAAAGAAAGCAGAAGATGAGATAGTATTGCCTATTAATGGGGAACACAATGATGATGATGATGATACAGATATTGAGTCTTTGCTTCTTCCTAAAAGATTTGGGAACTCCACTTCTCTGGTAGCATCGATCCCGGTCGCTGAATACCAAGGAAGGTTGCTCCAAGATATGCAAGGAATGCGAAACCAAGGCAGGCCAGCAGGTTCTCTTGCAGTGCCGCGTGAGCCATTGGATGCTGCAACAGTTGCAGAGGCCATTAGTGTTATATCTTGCTTCTATGAGGATAAAACTGAGTGGGGAAAACGAGTAGGATGGATATATGGCTCTGTCACAGAAGATGTGGTAACCGGTTATAGAATGCACAACCGTGGATGGAGATCAGTGTACTGTGTAACCAAGAGGGACGCATTCCGTGGGACTGCCCCTATCAATCTAACAGATCGGCTGCACCAAGTACTTCGTTGGGCAACCGGTTCTGTCGAGATATTCTTTTCGAGAAACAATGCACTGTTTGCTACTCGACGAATGAAGTTCTTGCAAAGAGTAGCATATTTCAACGTGGGAATGTACCCTTTCACTTCTATGTTTCTCCTAGTCTACTGCATTCTACCTGCTGTTTCTCTATTCTCAGGGCAGTTCATAGTGCAAGCTCTCAGTGTGACCTTCTTGATATTCTTGTTGGCCATCACAATCACCTTATGCCTACTTGCCATACTCGAAATCAAATGGTCAGGTATCACACTTCACGATTGGTGGCGAAACGAACAGTTTTGGTTGATTGGTGGAACCAGTGCTCATCCTGCAGCTGTGCTACAAGGACTTCTAAAAGTCATAGCAGGAGTCGACATCTCATTCACCTTAACTTCCAAATCCGCCACCCCCGATGACGAAGAAGATGAGTTTGCAGAGTTATATGTCGTAAAATGGAGCTTCCTAATGGTACCTCCAATCACAATCATGATGGTAAACTCAATCGCGATCGCAGTGGCAGTTGCAAGAACCATGTACAGCCCTTTCCCAGAGTGGAGCAAGCTTCTCGGAGGGGTGTTCTTTAGCTTTTGGGTCCTTTGCCATCTCTATCCATTTGCAAAAGGATTGATGGGAAGAAGAGGAAAAGTTCCAACCATTGTGTTTGTATGGTCAGGCTTGCTCTCCATCATTGTTTCATTGCTTTGGGTATACATCAATCCTCCATCTGGAAGTAAGGATTACATGAAGTTCAAATTCCCTTGATGTATTTTTTTCTGTAATAGGGGCAACTCAATTGTGCAATGACATGAAGTTTCTCAACTTCATTCTGTGTATCTCTATATGTTCTCATTGAATGAAATTTTGTTTTGACATTTGTTACTCATTAAATGGAAACTATTTACTATAAAAGTTTGGGGGAGGGGGGGGGGGAGACCAAAGAATTTTGTTTCTCAACAAGGACTTCTAAAAATCATAGCAGGAGTCGACATCTCGTTCACCTTAACTTCCAAATCCGCCACCCCCGATGACGAAGAAGATGAGTTTGCAGAGTTATATGTCGTAAAATGGAGCTTCCTAATGGTACCTTCAATCACAATCATGATGGTAAACTCAATCGTGATCGCAGTGGCCGTTGAAAGAACCATGTACAGCCCTTTCCCAGAATGGAGCAAGCTTCTCGGAGGGGTGTTCTTTAGCTTTTGGGTCCTTAGCCATCTCTATCCATTTGCAAAAGGATTGATGGGAAGAAGAGGAAAAGTTCCAACCATTGTGTTTGTATGGTCCGGCTTGCTCTCCATCATTGTTTCATTGCTTTGGGTATACATCAATCCTCCATCTGGAAGTAAGGATTACATGAAGTTCAAATTCCCTTGATGTATTTTTTTTCTGTAATAGGGGCAGCTCAATTGTGCAATGACATGAAGTTTCTCAACTTCATTCTGTGTATCTCTATATGTTCTCATTGAATGTAATTTTGTTTTGACATTTGTTACTCATTAAATGGAAACTATTTACCATAAAAGTTTGGGGGGGACCAAAGAATTTTGTTGATGGTCCCTTCTTCACCCCCACACATTAACCTCAATAGCTGTTTCTAGCTGTAAAAGAGATTGTCAAGACCTTCAACAGTCATTTTTAAGCCCACCATTTTCTTCTTTTGTGGAACATGCCCATGCTTTTAAATCTCTCCAAGTTGGGAGAAAACAACAGAAGGTTTCCAACAGCCGAAATACATGTTGTGTTTGTTTGTATGTATGAGTAGCAACACTCAAGATTTTTTTTTATCTACAAGCATGACCCCAAATGCTTAGAGATACTACTATCAGACAGCTATGGAAATCACTGTCAACATTCAATAAGAGTGCTAATGTGCGGGTGGCATAAAAGGGACAGTTTTGTAAGTAACTCAACACCCGCTATAAAAGCAAAATCTTCAAGCAGGAAAAGTTTTCTTTCTTCATAAATGTGGGAATTTAGAAAACAAAATGAGGGGAAACCCAAAATAAAAATTATTTTTAGATTAGAATTAGGTAAAAAAAAAAAGGGGGGGGGGGGTTGATTAAAAAAATAAAAAGAATAAATGTCCAATGTTTGTTATATGTGCAGGGGTCGGCTTGTGGAACAAAAAGGCTACCAATGCCATGCTCGCCCCTCCTAGAATCATCCAAATGATTAGGACATAATTAAAAATAATTAAGTTGGAAAACCTGTCAAAATCATTTCTGATTTCACCACCAAAAACTATGTAGGCCCCAATAGCTGTTACCATGTTTAAATCAATTAATTAGTTAAAAATAGAGTATAGTATATCCCTATTTATTCATAGATACGAAAAGACTAGCAAAGCAGTCGCATGTAGATTGATGCCAGATAGCCAATTAGTCACAACATTAACAATGAACCCACCCAACCACAATGGAACAAATCATATGGTGATGACTAACTTTTATTTTTACAAAATAAAATTCAAATAACTGGCCACGTGTGGTGCCAGGGCACAAAAGAATCCGGTCCCATTTCCTACTTTGAACATTTCTATACGCTACAATGAATTCCCTTGATGCCACCATTGTATATGTATGCACGTATCACATTATTTGGCAATATAAATAAATAAATAAAAAGTTACAAAAGGGAAAATATATGTGCTTATCTTCATAACTGTGCTGAAGTTATTAACACCGCTCCCAATGGCACCACCGCATCCTCCCCTTTCACCGGCTAATTGGATTCCACGTCTTTGCTCATTGCACTCCACGCCTACAACCCTATTCTCTTTTTTTAATTGTGAAAAGTAAAAATTTTGAGTAGCTAATGGAATGGGCAATCTAAAAAAGATGGAATTAAAATATGTAAGTGACAAAAATAATAGTCGTGGTAGGAATTTACCGGCTAATATATCCTTGCTGTGATTTCAATGTGGGTGTCCGTACAAGTCGTAAGGCGCCCACAATGCGTCCAGTGGACATGGCCGATTTGAGTCCAGCCTTAGCCATGGCTTACCGCTACCAGACCAATGCAAGAGGCTGACGGGACCAGGGTGCAATTCTCGACAACTTCCCTTCACATTGTCCCCACCCAACCCGTGCTGGTTCCATCTATGCTCGATGGGCGCCACACGTCCCGCGAAAACCAACAGGAACGGCGGTAACGAACCAAGCTCATAGATCCGGTAACGTTTCTGGATCTGCATCCATCTTTCTATCCGTTTTGTGTACCCGACCCGTCTCCATTTAACTAGATCGATCACCATCACCCCTGTGTTGAAATAGCACGGCTTCCTCCCTTTGAATGTCCTCGAAAACCGTTGGTCCGACCAGAAACCGCCGGTGAAATAGTTTGTGAAGTTGGCGTGGCAATATTCGGGTGCTCCGATTGTCCGTGAACCCAGGTTGGTGATCCATAGCTTAGTGATGTCGTCAACAACGACTAGATCAGAGTCCAAATAGATCACTCTCCGTACGCACGGTTCTAGCAGATCGGCTAAGTAATTCCTAGCGTAATTCAACGGCTGCTCAAGCGCTTGCCTAACAGAAGACGATATCAGGTTCCGTACAATCTCGGGATCGAAATAATAAACCTTGAACTTCAACTGAGGGATCGTGGACCGAACGAGATTTTCCAGATCGGCGTCTGATACGATGAAATGGAAAAAGATGTTCTCCGGACACAACGAATGCTGGAGAATGGAGTGGACGGCGGCCATTGACCCACGGAGGTAGACAACATCGAGAGTGATGGTCACGTGGACTAAAGAAGGATCGCAGACTCCGGTGATTTTAAGGTCGGTGAAGCCACATTCGTCGGCATTACGAAATCCAGAAGCCTTTCGAAAAGAAAACCGATCCTTGGAAGAGTGCGACGCCTGATACGGTGGTAATCGAAGGTAGCTGTCTAGGTGAGAGGATTTAATGGCTTCAGCTGGAGGGAATGAGTGGAGTGAAGGGGAAAGAATAATCATCAACATTGCTGCGAAAAAGAATCCCGAAAATCGCCTTATCCAAAGTATTTTACTACTGCAAATCCCTCTCCTCTTCTTCTTTTTAGATTTAAAATCAAGCCAATCTGCTAAGAGAATGAACAATGAAGAACGATAGAACAACAGGATTCTCTTTAGGTCCGCCATAGCTCATGAAATGAAGTAAGAAAAAGCTAAGTTCAGATTTTAGAACTGGTGGAAACTGAGGCAGACACTGAAATAAGGGAACCGAGTACTATCGTGCGCCGCCGGCATACTCCCTCTAACTCCCTTTCACTTCTCCTCCTCTTTCTTTATCCAAAGAAGCTGACTGCAGCACCCAGGGAAACAAGGGACAGTGAGACGGAGGTGATGATACTAAGAACTTTTATTTTTTCTCTTAGCTTTACTGTTTTTCTACCATAGAAATCCACGGCCGAACGTGATTATAATTTTTAGAATTAAAAAAAAATTATATTAAAAACAGAAGAGAAGAGGGTGTGATTGAATTTGGAAATTGTAAACTGGCAATGCTTTGAAGAAGGAAAGCAAAGTGCAGACAGCTGTCCTTGTCTTCTTTTACAATGACGATTCTATCCTAAAGCCTTAAGCCAGAAAGCCTGCACGTACGACACTTGGATTGTTCTACACGTCACTTATCCCTTTTTCTTGGATTCTTTTATATATTTTTTAAGCATAAATTTTAAAATTATACATTTAACTTTTATTTAACTTGTAATTGTATATATAAATTTTAATTTAATTATATATATAAAATTTTAATTATGTTTCAAATATATATTTATAATTTTAATTTTAATTTAATTATATATATTTTAAAAAATAAATATATTAATTTATTTTTATATTTAATAAATATAATTATTTATGTATGCAATATATAAACATAAAATGATGTTATATCAATAATCGTGTTAATAATTTATAAAAATCAAATTAAATCAAAATTTCATGTATAAAATTACAAAAAATCAAAGTTCATGTATATAATTGCACATTAAACTATAGTTTATGTATAATTTTAAGTTTTATCCCTATTTTTAATATAATATATAATGTTAAATTTAGTCGTTGATGTTTATAATTTTTTGTCAACTTAACTTTTATTTCTTAGTTAAATTTAGTTATTTATCTTTTAAAATTAATTAAATTATTTTTTAAGAAAACGATGACTAAAACATTACTTTTTATAATCTTAGCATGGTAACCTATATCATGTTGATATGACACTTTTTGTTTTATATGCCACATTAACAATCTATATCATGTAATTCTGAACTCTTAAACCTTTAACCTTGAGCTTATAACCTGTAGCCCCAAACCTAAAATTTAAATCTTGAATCCAAAATTTAAACTTCAAAGTTCAAGGTAAAATAATTACCAAAATTATGTGTGAATGAAATGAAAAAAATTGCACAAAAATTACTATTTTTTAAAAAAAATGGTTGCAGAAAAATAAAAAAATATTAAATTATGGGAAAAAATTAAAATGATTAAAATTTGTAAATAAAGAAAAGGTGTTTGTTTATAATTTAAAAAATTAATTATTAAAGTTAAATTAAGTTGGAGAAAATATTAAATATAGATGAGTTTATAATAATATTTTGTTATCTTTAAAATTTAATAATGTGACACTATTTTATTGGTGCCTAAAAACTATACTTTTTAGGATAATTCTAATATAATTTTTCCCCAAAAATAATAATATTCGAATGATAAAATATGTAAATATCAATGGCTAAATTTATTAATATGGTTCTATATAATAATTTAACAATGTTTAGTTACTACAAACATCTTCAAATTATAACATAAATTTAATTTGATCCTAAATGTCAACACAATTTTATTAAGTTCTTCTATCAACTCATTTGTTTGCTTGGGCATTAAATGTTAAGTCAAATTTAGATTTAATTGTAAATATCTACATATCTAATTAATAAACAACCTGAATATAATACGTTCAAAAAAGTAACCCTTTTAAAATTTACTTTAGATTAAAGTTGTCCATGCAATGTACATGTTTGTACAATTTGATCTATGTATTTTAAATTCTAATTTAAATTTTCATTTAATATCTAAATTGAGGGTTAGAATAATAGAAGTAGATGATTTTGCAATTTAGTTAATAATTTAGGACGATGAGTGGAATTAACCCATTTAAGAATACAAAATCAAATCCAAAGCCCACCCGGTTGTCTTTGTAAGGTATAACCCGATGAGTTAATCCGCTCCTTTGGAGGGGGTTGCACAGATTTCACGTGACCAATAATCTTAGCCTTAAAAATGGTTATGGTTAATGATTGTCGGCAGGGAGAAAACAGATTTTTTATTCTTTTAATTTATGATATAATTAATGTGTGATGGATGCAATGATATTGATTAATCACCATATATTTATAATAAATTAAGTCATCATATAATGGAAGCTCATAGATGTCTTTTCTTGTTTGAGAAACATCTTTGTCTTGTTTGTAAAACATTTTCTTTTGTCTCACTCTTTTTCCCCTAATAACACAAAAATCTTTATACTTCTGCTCTTTCTTTCTTTTTCATAAAAGGATAATTAAAAGGAATAAAATAATTGATTTTCATCCTTTCATTTAAATTAATAGTTATTTAAATAATATTTTACTAAATCAACAATTCAATTAAAGATTATTCGTTAACATAAGAGTTTATCTAACTAAAGATATTTGCATGCTCGTCACATGAACTTTCACATTTTGATGGCATCCAGCTTGGCTTACTTTAGATAATCTTCTCTTTTGTGCGAACCATCACACAAGAAGCACTTCATTAACTCTTTTTTTTTTCCTTGTTATTTGATGGACTTCCACTTTCTTGTCAATGGTTTCCTATTACCAGTTTTAGACTGTCCTTCACGATATCCCCCATCATAGCCTTTGTCCTTAGGTTTGGAAGACTTGTATTTGTCTTTTTCATTGAACTCTATCATGGACTTAGCTATAGCTATGGCTTTGGTAAGATCCTGGACAACTCTCCATTGCAACTCTTCTTTAGCCCATGGTTTAAGTCCATCCATGAAAAAGCAAAACGTCTCTTTTTGACCCAAGTAAAAAATCTAAAGCATTAATTCGTTGAACTCCTACACATACTCATGAACATTGCATTGTTGCATAAGCCGTTGCAACTTGGCATGAGCCTCGTCTTCAGCATACTTTAGGTAAATTGTTGCTTGAATTTAGTTTTCAACTCTACCTAAGCTTCAATAGTGGTGCCACCAAGTTTCTTATCTGTATGACCCTGTCACAAAATAGCAACATCAGTAAAAATACATAGAAGTAGTGTTTACCTCGATGGCATCATCCTCAATATCGACAATGTGGAATTATTATTCCATTCCCCAAATAAAGTTGTCTATATCATTTGCAGACCTGGTCCCTTGAATTCTTTCAACTTAGGGACCTCAATCTTGTGCTTGGATGTCATAGCTAGCATATAATTACACATAGCTGTTTTGCACAAAACAAACTCCCTATAAATTCTTTTATCTTTTTCATCAAGGCCATCACCACTATTTTAAGAGCAACATTTTTTAGGGTCAACATATCTATAATGGCATTAAAAGCACCATGCATCTCACCCTTAAGCTCATCTCTGGCAGAGTCGAGTTATTCAATGTGAGCCTCAATAATCTCAAGGCTTTCTTGCATATTTCCCCATTGATTCCTTGAGTTTGATAGCCCTACCTTCCATTGCTAGTAACATATCTCTCAAGTTGCTAGATTTCTTAACCCTTTTACGAGTTTCTAATTAGACACATTCACTATCTACATGAGTTGCCATCTCAATTAGCACCTTGACTGAATCTTGCTCTAACACCAACTATCACAAGCTTAACTTTTAATCAAGAAAACCATGTGGCATTAAGCGAAGAATTTACTTCAAATTGCCTAAGTCAACCTAAACCTTTGACGTTGAGAATCATAAGCACTGAAGTTAGAAATTTACTAAGCAAAACAAGCTAAAAGCAAGAAAACTCAAGAAAGCCCTAGAGTAAATGCTTAGCATATTGGTTATTCAATGTTTAATGATACAAATGAGACTCGAAAGGCCTGTATTTATAGTTGAGTCTCTTACATCAATAGTACATATTAAATTACATTAACGATTTAAATTCAAACTTATCTAGAAGATAAAGTTCTATTTCCCTTAGAATTCAAATTTACTTGGTAAAATAAATTTATGGGAGTGTTTACTAAATCATCAGGCTTCAAATAGATGAGCTTTCTAGAATGTTCTAAGGATTGAACTATCTTAATAGGTTAAGTAAGCTTAATTTACTCAAATGATCGTCTTAAGTTATTATGTGCGCCTTTGAGCATGGGCCATGACACCAAGCCCTTCCTTTATATAAGTTTCTTCTTTCTCCAACAATACTCTAGACACTCTTATACCACTCAAAAATTTATCTATATATCACTAGATTCTCCGAGTTCTTCACCAGTGACTTTCAACACTTACTTATAAACCACTTAAAATTTCTTCCACCAAATCTTATATTAACAATACTAAATATAACAAATTAGAAAACAAAAAAAAAAAAGAAAAAGAAATGAAAAATCATATTCACCAAATAAAATAAAAATGTATTCAAAATGATGAAAGACGCAATGATATTGCTACTACGTACATGTACGGATGTAGTACAAATTGAACCTAAAACATACTCAAGTACTTGTTTGCCGCATATAGTAGAAACATACTAAATTAAGATGCCACCAAATTCAATGCATCAAGTTTAGGAAAAAATACCATGAAACCAGGGATATGCATGTGACATAATCTTTCCACATTCATGATCGTAATTATTTGCTACAGCACCGCCCCCACATTTTAGCTTTTAATTAATACTGGCTGCTAATTATTTGTTCAACGACGAAATTGTCGTCCTTAGAAGAAAGGGTCCTGCCCAACCATGAATCCCATATCCGACCTTTTAATCCCACTGAGCTTTTGACTTACCTTTCGCATCATAAAAACACTGGCGAGAGTTTACCAGTAAGATGAAGATCAATGGCGTGCACCAAAAGTGGGCTTAATGCAAAAGTAGTGAGGTCTAAGTCCACGTTTTAAGTGGATTCCCTTTTGTTAGAGATGAAAATGTGTTCAAGCTCTTTCACACTCCCTATCGAATAGTTTAAAATATTGGTTTTCGATTCAATTCAATAAACAAATAAAAAAAAAAAGTTAATAAACACGAATAAGTAATAATAATATACACCATTCATTTTAGAACAACAATATTACGATTGGTAAGAGTATTACTTTTTTTCATATGTTTTGATCATGAGTTAGTTATAAATTAATTACATTGATAATTTTTAGTCACTTACGCGACTTCTTTGTAACAAAAGGAAGGAAGGTTTTTTTTTTTTCTTCTTATTTTTTATAAGAGTTTTTTTTACTATTCTTCTAATTTCAAGTTCTAATTTGTACTAATTATTTTTTATTTTATATCTAATTATTTTAACACATATGTATTAAATAAGCTTATTTCTCATGTTATTAGACCAGTAACCATACGTAGCACACAGTTAAAATTTTAAAGAGATAAAATCTTAAAACTATACATGAATTTTGATCTGATGCACAATTAGAAACATGCACTTTAATTTTATGCAATTGGATATATAAAAGTTTGTTTTCAGTCAATTTTCAATAACTGCTAATACTATTATAGATGTAATATCATTTTATGTTTACGGATTGCATATAGAAATGATTATGTCTCAAATATGAAGATAAATCCAAGTACTTATTTATTTTTTAAATGTGTACAAGTAAATCAAAATCAAAGTTTTATATTCACGTTTGAAACACAATCAAAGTTTTATATACATAATTAGTTTGATGTCTCATGCGATGTATGGGTTAATTGTGTTACAATTAAAATATGTTATTTTTTTTTTTTTAGTTTTATGGTAGAAAAATAACTAAAATTTTAGGTATAATAAATCATATGTATTAGTGTAATTGTAATGGTTTGGCTATAACTTGGTGGCTGAAAAGTTCCACCCCTTTAATGTAAATAAATCTTTTTGAAAGTAAAGTAAATAAAAATTAGGTTGTATTACTCCATTGATATAAAACATAAAAAGTTATATGAACTTAATAATATGAAAAATTGATTGTGAAATACTAATGTGAATGTCGAAACCATTTTTTGAAAGTGTCGACTTTTTATTTTAAGAAAACGAAAAAAATGTAAGAGTCGCCACTATTTTTTTTTATGAGGTGTGATCGGATCATCTTGTAACTTGATCGTTTTAATAAAATATTTTGATTTACTTAAACAACGATTTTGGTCTACGAAATTCGAGAAAAACGAGTTCGGGAGTCGGTTACGTGCGAGGAAGTATTAGCACTCGCCCAAAATTGGTACCTAATTGATTAATTAATGTCTTAATGTCGAAAAGTTGAAAACCTAAAAAATTTTAAATACGATCTCTCTTTTTTAATGTTAATTTTACGAAAAATTTACTTGAATAAATTGTAACAAATGTTAAAGACTCTCTCGTCTCAAGATAACAAAATGCCATATCCCGTAAGTTAGGACACGACACCTTGAACCTTTTGAGAATAAAATTGTCTTTATTTTTTATTTTCGAAATCTCACGTGTTTTAATTTAGAAGGATGTTCGGTTATTTAGATTTAACGAGAAAAATTGAAACCCTGTAAGTTAGGGCATGACTTTCTCGAGTTTCTAAACATAGAATATTTCCTTTATTTTTATTTAAAATTCATATATCTTAAAATTTGAAAGGATATTTGGCTATCTAGGTTCAAAGAGAAAAATTGAAATCCCGTGAATTAGGGCATGATTTTCTCGAGTCTCTAAAATTCGAAACATTGCCTTATTATTGAAATTTTTTTGAATAATAACAAGTGTAGTAGTTAAACAAAATGTAATTTCTTATTTAAAATGATAACTAGGATAAAATTGTTACGTTAATGAATAACAAAAATATGAATACACTAACAAAAACAAATCCCGATAATCACATTGGCATGCTAACTTTTAATGCTAATATGGACAATCAAAAGAAAAAATAATAAAATAAAATAACTAATAACACGGATAATAACAACGACAATAATAATGATAACACAAAACATGATAATAAAAGTGATAATAATAATATTATTAATGACAATAATAATAAATAATTCAAAATTTTGAAGGCACATAAAAAATAATAAATAAATAAATAAAGAGTGGAATAAAAATGATAATAAGGTAAAAAAAAAACCGATTAAAAAAGTATGTGAATAAAACTAATAAAAGTTTGATCAGAAATAAGCAAATAAACAGATAAAATATTAATTAAAACATTTCTTTTTTTTAAATGAAAATAAAGTAATTAAACAAACTAGGGACGAAATTGAATTCGAAATGAAATTCAGGGTACAAATTATAAATAATAAAAACTGTAACGACTCGAATTTTAAGGTCATCGGAAGAGTGAGTTTTCGGGTCTTTGATTTTGAAAATTTGATTCGTAAATATTTTTTAGAAATATTGACTAAGTTAAATGAGAGGTTAATTAGATTTTAATTTAGTAAATTTAGCTTAATTAAGGTTAATTTAGTGTAAGGACTAAATTGAATAAAGTGTGAAAGTTTAATTGGAAATTATAGGAAGGTCAATGGACTAAATTAGAAATTATACCATACGGTGACAAGTGTGTGGTAAGTATAAATACATGTGTATTATTTTAATTAGTACAAATGTATGTATAAATAAATATTTACTTACTATTTAAGAAATAATAATTATAATAATTATAATCATATATATGTTATAATAAAAAAAGAAAGAAAGAACGCACGATTACTAGGAAAAAAAAAGAAGGAAAAAGGGAAAGAAAAAGAAAAGGAAAAATTAGGGTTTTAAGATTTCAAGCTTGATTGGTAAGTCAATTTAATTCATTTTTTTGTAATTTTTGTGTCTATGGAATCATAGGAAGAAATACTTTTTGAGTTATGTTGAAATTTAGAAAGTCATTGAATTTTTAGATATTGATTAAGTTGAATAAATAGAAGAAATATGGGTTTAATTGATAGGAATTTAAGTTAGAAGTGTGAGATAGATTAAATTGTAAAGAGAGATATAAGTTTTATTATAGTAGAGACTAAGTTATAGTAGAGACTAAGTTGTTTAAATTGTAGAATTGATGTTTTATATGGAACAATAAGGGTTGAAACTTGTTTAAAGTAGGTATAAAATGAAATTTATAAGGTTATTTGAAGAAAAAGAATGGCTATGGTGGTAGGATCGAATTGGAAATATAGTAAAAGTTACATGGAAATTAAAGAGTGTGTTATTAAATAACATATATTGATAATTTTAAATGTTAAATTTTATGTAGCCAACATAACACCGGAAAACGTCATTGAAAAAGGGAAATGAGAAAGTGAACGAGGATATCGAATAAACCCGAGAATTTCGGTTTGTATTTCTATAAACTATGCTTAATGATTTAATACAATGTAATTGTTATTTTTAATAGTTAGAATGTATAATGAATGATATGATGGAAACTGTTACTACTTCTGTATTGAAATGAAACGATTTGAATACCCTATTAATAGTGTCGGGCTAGTCGGATACAATTGGCATGCCATAGGATTGGAAGTGTTCAGGGATATTCCGACTGTGTGTCGATGAGACACTATATGTGTCGACTACTGTGACTGTTCCGGATTCGTTCCGAAGAGGTACTTTGTACCTAACTATGACTATGACTGTTACTGTTACCCTACAATGTATTTCGGTTTTGGCCAATGAAACACTATATATTATCCCCGATGTGTGGGTTGGATCTGCATATCCGTTTAGGTCCGAGTTATGTTAATAGGGGTAAATGAAAATATTGAAGACTGCCTGATATCGATTAAGTGACTGTAATTAATTTACGAATGTTTAAGTTATCGAAAGACATGACATATATATATTTGAATTGTTTTACTACAGGAAAAAGATGTAAAATGAATGTAAGGGGTGAAGCTATTAAGATTATGAAAGTAAAAAGTTTAAGTTATAATGTATATACATAGCTTATTATTGTTTTAAGTATTAGTTTATAGAAATACCACTGAGTATATACTCAGCGTACGGTTTGTTTCCATATGCAGGTTAGGTACAAAAGAAAGTTAAGGACTCAGCATCCAAGCCAATCCCGAACTCAAAGTGGTGAAGTACTTTTCTTTTGGTAAAATGGCATGTACCTAGGTTGATAAGATTTTATTTTGTAAATGATAAGAATGAGTATGAAAGATGTTGAAACATGATATGAAATATGCATATTTTGGAAGTTAAACTTACATGAGTTAGACTAGTATGATAATGTAGTATAATTTCGATATGAATTGTGGTACATAATCCTTAAGAGGTATTGAAGTGAATGAATGAATATCTGCTAAGTTTGTATGGCATAATGAATGATATTTGATTTACGAACTATTAGAAAGTGTTTGGGCATGAGTTAGATATGTTTAGCATGAGAAAATAGCTTAAAATGGTCAAAAATCATGTTTTCACACAACCAAGTCACATGACCGTGTGCTCAGGTCGTGTGGCTATCTGTTTATGTCACAAAGGCTGTTCCCAAGTCAGATCTGCCCACGACCTAGCCCCACGGCCATGGGAACCCTACGGGCTGGCCACACGGCCATGTCCTAGGCCACACGGGCGTGTGCCCCTATCTTCATGGTAAAATTTCTAAAGTTGCCGGTTTAATCCCGAATTACTTCTAAAGCATGTATTGGGCCCCGTAGACCCATATTAGGGACTTTATGATGAAATTTGAAAGGTTTTGAATTGGAATGCAAATTTATGACTCGATTTTTGTATAAATGTTAGTGTATAAGTTTAGTAATGTCTTGTAATCCTATTCTGGTGACAGTTTAGGATTAGAAGGTGTTACATAAGGACTAAAATAAAACGTGCTGCAACTAGCGAGGGCTAAATATAAAATTGGCCCATCCTGAGGACACATGTCCTTTCTTTTGCGAATCAGCGAATTTGAGGACTAAATTGAAGCACGAAAATAATCAGTGGCCGAAATTAAAAAAACAATAAAAAGGTGAAAAGGGATTAAACTAAAACAAACCGAAAATGCGGAAAGGCCAGGGGCATAAATAGCCCAAAAGATGAAAACACACGGATCCCTCCAGGAGTGGGTCGGGTTGCGGTGAGTCAAGTGCTAAACAGCGTCATTTTGGAGCGTTTTAAGCTATCCCAAAACGGCACCGTTTTGGTGTTCTATTTAAGCCTAAAATTCCAAAAAAAAAAAAAAAAACCATTCCATCCCTTCTTCAGAAAAAAAAAAAAAAACCAAAAAGCTCTCAAACTCTCCCTTCCCCTTCGGGCTCCAGTGATGGCTTCGACCATCAACCACTGTGGCGGCTGCCGGTCCCCGACGATGGCGCCACCGTCCACGATGGCTGAAAAATCAAAAGAAAGCCATTTTTTTGGCTTTTCGACTCCCGAACCCATTGGAAGTCGATTTTCATTGGAATCGATGAACCTCAGCCACTTATGGTGGAGCAATGTGAGAACGACGGTGAAGTTTCGATTCTCTTCTTTTATCTTTTTGTTTTCTTCTCAAAAAATAAAATAAACAACATAAAAACGAAAAGAGAAATAAAAAAGAACCACCTTTTAAAAGTTTTCTTCTGATTCGATTGTTGTGTTTTTGTATTTTAATATCTGTGTGTTTGTTTCGTGTCAAAAAAAATTACATTGGTTGTTTGTGGCTTTTATAGCTGAAAAATACATTATTTCGTTACAAAATTTTTGTTTGTTTTTTGCTACTATTTTCTGTTGTTGCTCTCTTGTCCTTCTTGCATGTACAGTGATGGCCAACTGTGGAGGTACGGAGGTTGACGTGGAGGTAGAGGCGGCGGCTAGCAGCTAGGGTTTCTGCCCTCATTTGTTTTTGGCCGAAAGTTAGTTTAGTTTTGGGCCATTTGGGCTTAGGGTTTTTGTGTTATTGTTTTGGGTTTTTAATTTTGTATTTAGGCCTGCTTTGTAAATGGACAGTATTTTAGACTTTATTATTTTTAGTTTAAATTTTGTAATTTGGGCCCGGGCGAAATTAGGCCATTACAGCTGCTCCTCTTTGCTCATTGTCGTGCAACAGGAATGAAGTAAAGACTTTAAAAATGGCTAATTTTGCTTGGCCTTGTCGAATCTCGACTTCTTTGCTGCTTCTCTTCTTCCAGTAGCCTCATTTCAATCCACTTCAACTTCAGGGGTATAGGAATTGGCACTTCGATCTTTGCATGGATGTATACGAATGATATTTGTATGGATGCAGAATGTCATTCTTCGAGAATGAGCCCTTTTTAATGCTTAAGTTATCATTGCTCGTTGTTCATCAAGATTCTATCACAGATGTGTTACCGTGCCTTCTTGTTTAGCCAATATCTTTGACAGAAGATCTGAAGAAATAGGCACAATTTGGACTATTCTTTCTCAGATGTTTCCAACTCTTGAATTTGGTTAGTTCTAACTAGTGGTCCTATTTCAGGTCCTTGTACTATTTAGAAAATCTTCAGAGCAATATGCAGAACTTCTTTTATGTGATATTATAAGTCCAATAATCGTTGCTTTAATGAAAAATGCTTGAAAAAGATTATCACAATGGACAAGATAGAATTTTATTGAGAGCAAAGCTCAAAGTGGATTAATCAAGATAGCAAATTTTGCTAAGGTACAAAATGAATAAGATCAAAATAGGTGCCCTAGATATCGCAGCATGAGCTTCCTTATTCAAACTTCTCGAAGACCATTTCGAGCTAGATATGTGTTTAGGAGATCTAAAGTATTTTGTTGCTGCCCCAAGATATAGCGTTCCTTCTTCTTGTTAGTTCTGAAAGGACAAGACCAGCATATGCCCCATATTCGATCAAAATTTGAGCCGCCCTTTTTTTGGGTTTTCAACTCAAAACCCCTTTGGTCTCAAGGTGCCCTTTGTGGGTTTTCGCCTTGGCCTCTCCATTTTTTTTATGTCTCAAAGCACCCTTTGCTGGTTTTCGTATTAGCCCATCCCCCTTTTTAGGTGAAGTGCTTCTTGACTGAATCCGAATTTACAGGATTAGACAAGTTTTTACCATCCATCTCGATCAAAGTCAGTACTCCTCCAGAAAAGGCTTTATTTACCACATAAGGTCCTTTCCAGTTTGACATCCATTTCCCTCTGAAATCCTTTTGTATGGGAAGTGTAACGACCTGAAGTTTAAGGGTATCGAAAAAATATATTTTCGAGTTATTGTTTTCGTAAATTGGGTATGTAAATATTTATTAGAAATATTTACGAATGTTAGATGAGTAAGTAATTAGAATTTAGTTAAGAATAGCTTGAATTAAGATTAAATTAGTATGAGGACTAGATTGAATAAAGTGTGAAAGTTAAATTATAGAATAAAGAAAAGTCAAGGGACTAAATTAGTAAATAAACCAAATAGAGACAAATGTATGGTACAAGGTTAATACATTTGTAATAATCATATTTATACAAATGTAATATGTATAAGTATTTACTTAAATTTTAAGTATAAGATATTTTATATATAATATTATTATATTAGTTATTAATTAATTAAAACATAAAAGAAATAAAAGAAATAAAATATAAATAAAACATAAAAGAAAAACAAAGAAAAGAAACAGAAGGTGGGAACAAAAATTGGGGAAAGAAAAAGAAAAGAGAAAATTAGGGATTTGAAGCTTGAAGTTTAATTTGGCAAGTCAATTAAGTCCCTTTCCTTATAATTTTGATGTTTTTGGAGTCTTAGAGTTGAATATTATTGAATTTAAGTGGAAATTTTGAAAATAGTAGATTTTTTAATAGGGATTATGTTGAATGATTTAAATTAGGGGTTTATTTGATAGAATTATGAATTAAAATTGATTAAAGGATTAAATTATAAACTAGGTTATAAGTTTTATGTTGGAGGGATTAAATTGAAAGAAGTTTGAGAGTAAGGTTTTACTATGAATATTTGATGGTTAGGGTGAATATGATATGAAATTGAATAGAGATAAGGTATAAATTGAGCGATAAAAAAATGAATGAGTTAGTTAGAATCAAATTGAAAATTAAGGTTTGAATTAAATAAAAATTCAATTATTTATTATAAATTAATATTGTATTAATATTGTAAATTGCTTAATTTCGGTAGCTAACGTAGTACTAGAGACATCGACAAAGAAAGGAAAAGGGAAGGTTGACGAAGAGTAATCCGAGAATTACGGTTTGTATTTCTATAACCGAACTCAATAATTATTTTGATACATTATTATTACTATGTATGATTATTGAAATTGAGTGTTTGTGAAATTATGATTTATGTGATATTTGAGCATTGGTATTGAATTTAAATTGAATTGATATTTAATCTGAATTTAATTATTAATTGTTATAATTTGGTTTATATGTTATGATAAGTAATTAAGGTAAGTATTAGTAATTTTTATTGAATTGAATTTATATGGATATATGTGATTAATTGAAATGTGTATTGGTTAAAAAAAATGAAAGTGAATTGAATACCCTATTAACAGTATCAGGCTAAGTTGGATATAGTTGGCATGCCATAGGATTGGAAGCGTTTAGGGATACTTCGACCTTGAGTCGATGAGGCACTATAAGTGTCATACTGTTACTGCTACTTCGGTTTAATCCGATGAGGTACTGAGTACTGTACTGTTACTGTTTACTTCGGCAAAGCTGATAAGGCACTAAGTGCCGTATTGGTATGTTGGTTGGATCCGTGTATCTGTCCAAGTCTGAATTATGTTAATAGGGGTAAACTACCGTACTGGACAACTGAATGACTGTACTAGTGTATTGAATAACTAATCATTATTGATTGATTTTGAATTGAATTGAATATTTCTTTGAGAATGAGTTGTGAATATAGTTATTGTTATAAAATTTAAATCTTATAGTATAAGTACATTTGAGTTAATAATTGATTAAAGTATCAGTTTATAGAAATACCACTGAGTGCATACTCAGCATACGGTTTGTTTTCGTGCGTAGGTTAGGTACGAAAGTGACTAACGACTCAGCATCCAAGCCGATTCTGAACTCAAATACGTGGTGATGTATTTACCCTTTGAAAAATGGCATGTACCTAAGATGTTTTTTGAAGTTATTTTGAGATGTGAATATTAGTGTTGTATAAGTTAATGTGGATTGCTCTTTATATACAAACACATGTCTATAATATGGCCATTTACATGGTTTAATTTGAATTCGTTTGGATGGTATTTAGATAAATTGTTTAGAAAATTTTATGTTTGATATCTATAAACATACATGAATTAGATTGTTATATTGACAGTTATGACATGTTTTAGATGTATTTAATCATGTCTTGGATTGATTGAAAGATTGGATTTTAAGTTGCTTGCTATTTAAGGTTTGCAGGGTTGGTAAACTTGAATTGAAAGGCTCATTTTGAGTCCACATTGCCTGGCATACGAGCGTGTGATTAGACCGTGTGAGACACATGGCTTACACACGGGCATGTGGTTAGGCCGTGTGTCCCTTGCATTTTAAATATTTTAAACAGAATGTTCAAGTATGGCCACACGGGCAAAGACACGAGTGTGTGTCTCAGCCATGTGAGGCACACGGGCATGTGCCCTGGTCGTGTAAAAACTGTACTAGATTCAAATTGAAAATAAATCCACACGGGCTAAGCACAGGGGCGTGTGTCTAGGCCATGTGAAACTAAATTATTCATGAGTAATAAGTCAGAGAGTTACACGGGTAAAGGACAAAGGCGTGTCCTGGCCGTGTAAGTCACACAGTATGACAACACGGGTGTGTCATAAAGACACACGGGCATGTGGGTACTTTTCATAAGTAAAATTTTAGAAATTTTACAAAAAATTTTATAAGCTTCTGATTGAGTCTCGATTTGTTTTTAACTTCTTCCTTGGGCTTCAAGGGTACATTAAAGAGTGAATAAGACAAAAATTACTGAATTGCATTCTATATATTCTTGTATTATTCGTGTTTAATCTGTAGTGACTGGTAATGCTTCGTAATCCTATTCCGATATCGGAAAATGGTTAGGGGTATTATAGAAAAGTTCTTTTCAATACCAGGTCCCCCTCATGAAATTCTCTTGGACGAACCTTTTTGTCATAAGCTCGCATCATTCATTTTTGGCACATCTGACCATGACGGATAGCCCTTAGCCTCTTTTATTCAATTAAGTTCAACTAATCATATCAAGAATAGATCCATTCTGCTTTATCTAACTTTAACTTTGACAAAACTCAAAGGGAAGGAATCTTGACTTCAATAGGCAAGACCACCTCCATTCCGTAGACTAAGGAGAAAGGCGTTGCCTCGGTGGAGGTCTTGACAGACGTGCGATAAGCAAGAGGGCAAATGGTAACTTCTCATGCCAATCCTTATAAGTCTTAGTCATTTTCCCCACAATCTTCTTAATGTTTTTATTGGCTGCCTCTACTGCACTATTCATTTTTGAGCGATATGGCGATGAGTTGTGGTGTCTGATCTTGAATTGATTGCAGACCTCCACTATCATACTGTTATTAAAATTCAGCGCATTGTCAAATATGATCCTTTCTGGCATTCCATACCAACATATGATCTCTTTCTTCAAGAATTTACTGACTGCCGATTTTGTGACATTGGCATATGAAACGGCTTCTACCCATTTGGTGAATAATCGATGACCACAAAGATGAATCGATGCCCATTAGAAGCCTTTGACGATATTGGCCCAATAACATCCATGCCCCACATAGAGAAAGGTCATGGAAAAGTCATAACATGAAGAGGTGAATGAGGCACATGAATTTTTTCTCCATAAATTTGACACTTATGACATCTCTTGGCGTAATAAATACAACCCTTCCATGGTGGACCAATAATACCCAAATCTCATAATTTTCCTGGCCATTGTAAAGCCATTAGCGTGTGTCCCACAGACGCCCTCATGGACTTCTTCTAAGATTTTCTTAGCCTCAACAGCGTCCACACATCTTAATAGCACCTGATCATTTCTTCTTTTGTATAGGATCTCCCTATCTAAGACATAGTCACTGGCCAGTCTTCTCAACGTCCTTTTATCATTCTCAGTTGCCTGGTTAGGGTATTTACGATTTTTCACATAGCACAGTATATCGTGGAAACAAGGGTGATCATCTTTTTCTTCTTCTTCTTCTTCTTCGATGTTATAACAATGAGCCAGAACCTCATAAATACTCATTTGAATGGGTTTTACATCCTCGTGTTTGTTCACTTTGATTATGGAAGCTAAAGTAGCCAATGCGTCAGCCATCTAGTTTTCATCTATCGAGAGGTAACTGAAAGTGATGTCATCAAACTCCTCAATTAACTCCAGAACTATCCCTTGATAATTGATCAATTTGGGGTCTCTTGTCTCCAATTCACCTTTGAGCTGATAGATTACTAGTGTAGAATCCCCATATACCTCTAGCATTTTGATTTTACGTTCTATGGCTGCACGGATACCATTGATGCATGCTTCGAATTCTGCCATATTATTTGTACAATTATAATCCAATTTACATGTAAATGGATAATGATCTCTGTTCGGGGATACTAAGACTGCTCTGATTCCATTACCCACAGCATTTGAAGCTCCGTCAAAATTTAGTTTCCAAGAGTGGCCTTCTTGAGAATATTTTTCGATGGTTGCAACATACATCAGATCTTCGTTCAGAAAATCAAAGTTCAATGGCTAGTAATCTTCCAAAACTCTACTGGCTAGAAAATCTGCTATTGCACTCCCTTTTACAGCTTTTTGGTTCATATAGACTATATCAAATTTAGAAAATAGAATTTTCCATCGGGCTATCCTTTCAATCAAAGATGTTGACTCTATCATGTGTTTTAGAGGGTCTAATTTCGAGATAAGTCAAGTGGTGTGAGACAACATGTACTGTCTTAGTCTTCGAGTTGTCCAGATTAAGACGCAACATAATTTCTCAATCGATGGGTACCTTGTCTCACATTCAGTGAACTTTTTACTAAGATAGTATATCTCTCTTTCTTTCCTTCCTGACTCATCATGTTGGCCGAGCATGCATCTCATGGAATTCTCAAATATCGCCGAGTACAGTATCAGTGGCTTAACGGGGTTGGGTGGCATTAGCACTAGGCATGAAACAAGTAATGTTTGACCTTCTCGGAAGTCTTTTAGCATTCCTCGTCCCAAACACCTGGATTGTGTTTCTTAAGGAGATGGAATATGGGGTCACATTTCTCAGTTAGCTGTGAAATGAACCGGGAGATGTAATTTAGTCTTCCTAGGAAACCTCGAACTTCTTTTTTAGTAAACGGCAGAGGCAGCACTTGTATGGCCTTGACTTTGTCTGAGTCAATCTCAATCACTTTTTTTACTAACTATAAATCTTTTTACTAACTACAAATCCTAGCAGTTTTCCGGACCTGGCTCCGAAGGTACACTTTGCTGGATTGAGCTTTAACTGGAACTTTCTTAACTTTAAGAACAATTTCCTCAGGACTTGAACGTGCTCTTTCTCTGTTTGGGACTTTGCGATCATATCATCGACATAAAATTTGATTTCTTTGTGCATCATATCATTGAATAGGGTTACCATGGCTTTTTGATACATTTCTCCCGTACTTTTCAGTCCAAATGGCATCACCTTATAGCAAAATGTTCCCCACACGGTTACGAATGTAGTCTTCTCCATGTCTTCAGGATACATCTTAATCTGGTTGTATCCAGAGAAACCATCCATGAAGAAGAACAATGAGTAACCTGTCGTGCTGTCCAATAAGGTGTCGATATGAGGCAGTGGGAAATTATCTTTCGACCTGGTTTTATTCAAATCCCTGTAGTCTACACACATTCGTACCTTTCCATCTTTTTTAGGGATGAGGACGATATTGGCTACCCATTCTGAGAATTTAACCACTTGTAAGAATCTATTATTAAATTACTTCTTGACCTCTTCTTTTATTTTCAGCAAAACATTGGGTCTCATCTTTCAGAGCTTTTGTTGAACTAGCTTACACTCTTCCTTTATGGGGAGTCGGTGTACCATGATATCAGTACATAACCTGGGCATGTCTTGATATGACCATGCAAAGACATCATTGAATTCTTAGAGTAACTCAATGAGGTCTCGCTTTGTCTCTACAGTGATACAAGCTCCGATCTTTGCCTCTTTTCCTTTTCCAAAACTTACAATTTCTACTAACTCTTTGTGAAGTAGGATTTGTTTCCTATCTTGTTCTACCATCCTCAACAAATAAGGAGATAGGTTATAGTCTCGATCATCTTCAAAATCCTGAGAATCCTTCATACACATATCTTACTCAAAAGGAGACTCTGAGTCATTAGCAGCGTCGCTCATATCATTGATATCTAGAGACTCTTGAATTAACTCTAAAAATTACAAGAATCTCTTCCGCAGTCCAATTGTTCAGAACACTTCCAAGTACATAAGGGCAAATGCCCGATATATTCTCTTATCCAATTCCTTGTTCAGTTATGACATTGATGTTAGATTTCCCAACATTTCTTACGCAATTTCCTTTCTTGGTATCCTTCGTTCAGGGTGAATAGTTCCTCTTGACACAAAAGTTCTGAATATGTATGGGAAGGCCATTGGTTCCCATTTGATCTCCTCCCCGCTTAAACGCGCTCTCCTCCTCTCTTACTTTATTTCCAACTCCTTATTTTTTGTCTCGCGCCTGGCTTAAAGCTTAAGCCGAAGCGGTCTCGTTTGTCTTTCAGTATCAGTGCCTCAACCCTTCCTTGGAGGTATCTCCCAAGTCTTCTTCCTGGTAAGGCATCTTTTTCGACCGTCAGTTGTAGGCCCATCCTCGTAGTCTTGGATACCTTAAGTATTAGGATCCTGTTCCTTTCGGTAATAAATATTGCGTTCACAAATTTCAAATATCGAAAGGAACATTCGATTGCTTCATCGTCTGCCTCTAAATATGGCGTGCCACTGGTCACAGATGTAATGATGTCTTCTTCCACATTTATCGTTACCAGCCAACCTTCCGTTATCAACTTCAACTTTTGGTGCAGTGATGAAGGCATTGCCCCCACTAAATATATCCAAAGCCTCCTCAATAAGCAATTATAAGAAGGCTTGATGTCCATCACCAGGAAGTCTACCTCGTACGTATTTGGGCCAATTAAAAGGGGTATTTCAATTCTTCCTATTACTTTCCTTTCGGTGTCATCAAATGCCCTCACTATGTTTTGGCATGTCTTCATATGAGAGCTATCCACAGACAACCTATTCAGTGAGGATAAGGGTAAGACATTCAGGGTAGATCCATTATCAATTAACACCCCTAGCAGTGTATATCCCTTGCAGCGGATGGTGATGTGCAGAGTCTTAGTCGATCCCATGCCTCCTAGTGGTATTTTATCATCATTAAAGAAGATGAAATTATCGGAGCTTATGTTACTAACCAGATGGTCTAGCTTGTTAACGGAGATGTCATTGGCAACATAAGTTTCGTTCAATACTTTCATCAATGCGCTACGATATACCTCCGAGCTTAAGAGTAAAGCTAGAACTGATATACGAGCTGATTGTTTATACAGCTGCTCTACAATACTATACTCGTTGTGCTTTAATAATTTCAAGAATTCTTTAGCCTCCTCTTCATTTACTAGCTAGTTAACAGGTGATTCAAGTCTGGCCGCCTTTTTTTATCTTTTGTTGAACTGCCAATGTGTTTCCTTATACGAGCTACGCTCTTGCCTTTACTGAATTGTAGCGCCTCTCGCTATGATTGTAGAAACCCATATCTTGGTCCTCTCTTGAAGCGCCAGCCAGGTTCACCTCTCCCGGGATCATCACATTGCAGTCATAATTTCAGGGGACTCTCTTATTGTCTTTATAGGGAAAAACTAAAGGTTTCTTGATTATGACCTTTGGTACCATTTGTACTCCGACTTCATTACTTATTGGTCGTGAAATGATGACCATCGGATAGTTGACTTTCTAGACTTTCACCGTTGATCCTTCCTCTGACATGCATATATTTCCCTCTTCTGGGCTTTTAACATCTTCATAAAATTCTATTTCTTTATTGTCCATCATGTTTTGCACTAGGACCTGAACTCGATACATTCTTGGATCTCATACCCCTCTCCATTATGGAACTCATAGTAGTTCTTCATCCATTAAGATCTCTCATCTGACTCTGGTGCAATTAATCCCCTTTCTACCATCTCTTTCCAAAACCATCTTAGTGGGGTTTTAACTTCCGCAAAATCACATTTGATTTTCTTACTCTCACCTTCAATTATCCCGTTTACCCCTTGGTCAGCATGATTGAGTAACGGGTTTTCTATCACATTTGGTCCTGGTGGATCGTCAAACTTTACAATCCCCATTTTTATGAACCTTTCGATCAACTTTTTAAATGTGGTGCAATTTTCAATTGAATGCCCAATGATCCCCGTATGGTATTCGCATTGAGCATTTGCGTCGTACCATTTGGGAAATAGAGGTTGCATCGGTTTTAGGTAGAAAGGGGATACCACATGTGCATCAAACAGACTCTGGTACAGCTCCCTATACGTCATTGGTATCGGTGTGAACTGGAGCCTTTTTGTATTTGTGCTTGTGTTGGATTCTTGTCTTGAGGGGCCCTGATGGCTAGTGGTTACTATCTTCGGCTGACTCACAGTGATTGGTTTTGAATAACCATTGTTATATGTGCTTGCGTTATTCACATCATTCTCATTTTTCCTTGGGGCTAATCTTTTGGTGCTTTCTCCCGCATCTATTTTACCACTCCTCACTGCATTTTCAATTATTTCACCGGACATCACTATATCCGAGAAGCTTTTAGTGGTGCTTCCCAACATATGATTAATGAATGGGGCCTTAAAGTGTTGATGAAAAGTATTGTGGTTTCTTTTTCCAAAAGAGGTGACTGGACTTGCGTGGCGACTTCTCTCCACCTTTGAGCATATTGCTTAAAGCTCTCACTTGGCTTTTTCTCCATGTTTTACAATGTGATTCTATCGGGTGTCATATCTGTTACGTGGCCATATTGTTTCATGAAGGCCTATGCTAGGTCCTTCTAAAAATTAATTTGGGCACGGCTTAGCTGATTATACCATTTGGCCGCAGCCCCGGTCAAGTTGTCTTAGAAGTAGTGAATTAACAACTAATCATTACTAACATATTCTGTTATCCTCCGATAGAACATTGTAATGTAAGCTTCGGGGCAGCTGGCCCCATTATATTTCTCAAACTCCGGGGTCTTAAACTTAGGCGGGAGCACTAGATCTGGAACCAGGCTCAAATCTTTAGCATCAATTCTACAATGGTAATCAGCGCTTTCCAATGCCTTGAATTTCTCTTCTAGACATCTGTATCGGTCTTCAAGTTGTTTTGAGAGCTCCACTCTCGCTTTTTCTATTTCTGTTATATCATCAAGATCAAGAACAATGGGATTTGCTGGATTATCTCCTGGGTTGGAGCCTAAACCTGTCGGGAAGCTTATTGGTGCCTAAGCACCTGTCTGATATTGGGGCCTGATGTTAACAAACACCCTTTGTGGATATGCGTTTCGTTGTGTTTGGGTGTTTGTTGGGGTAAAGCTTAGAGGATCAGTAGGGTCCTCATTATCGTCCCCGGAATTGACCATTAGGCTCTTTCCTTTTTCTAGCCTTCCAGTTAGCAATTGGGTTAATTGGTTTATTATATTCTTTTGGGATTCTAGCATCTGACCCCTCATGTCTTGTTAAATTTTGGCTAATTGTTCTTGCATCAATTTTTGCAGCTGATCTTGCATTTCTCTTTGGTCCATTACTTTAGTTTTGGCGCAAGTACCGTAACAATGCTTAGTTGATAGACTTTTATCGGTTTCTAGATTAACTGAAATAATTTTTAATTAATTAAGGTCCTTTTGTGAAATTTAATATGTACGATACCATGTAATG
Source organism: Gossypium longicalyx (assembly GCA_025698465.1). Lineage (NCBI taxonomy): Eukaryota > Viridiplantae > Streptophyta > Magnoliopsida > Malvales > Malvaceae > Gossypium > Gossypium longicalyx. The sequence goes on from CM047006.1 coordinate 21,255,708, forward strand.
CAAATGCATGGGATGAATGCAAAAAGGCATTGACTCTGATTCAATTCCATTTTAAATAACTTATCTAAGAAGTCAAGCTAGTTCTCAGCCCCGGTCTGATTCTAATTCATATTTCACACTTAGCACGTCAGCTAGAACTGCTAGGGTCTGTAAAGGATCGGCCACCTCTCGTATCTAAGCCATAGCTTCATTCATAATATAATATGTATCCCTAACTTGATCCTGGGAACGGTGGAGTTGCTCTTTCCAATGCTCATCATTTGCTTCAAGGAGTTCAACCTAGAGTTTGTAGTTTTGTAACACAGCCCCGAGTTCTTCTATCTTCCTTTTCAGCTCTTCAATCTTGTTTAAGCTCGCCTTCAGCTCAATTGCAGAGTTGCGACTACGATACTTATGAAGCGACTTTTCTAGTTCAGCTACTCTAGCTTTTAATTTGATTTCTTTTACTTCGGCTTTTAGACAAACTCTTTTCTAGGGCCTCTTTTTTTCTTGAATCTCTTGTCGCCATTGCTTTGACGTTTTCCCCAATCCGACGATTCTCATCGATAAATGCAACTTGTTATAATCCATTTTCAAGCTATCCAAATCTTCTTCTGCCTTATTCTTTCCCTTTCTTAATTTCTCGACCTATAGCTTTTGAACATCAACATCTAATCTCAAATGCATTTTTCCCTCCTCCAGTTGTTCTATCCTCTTTCCTAGCTCCGAATTACTCTTTTCAAAATCCTACTTTATGATCTCTTGCTCGGATGGAACCACTTACAGGTATTCTTCCATCGATCGAATGCCGTCTTGACTTGGCCTGGAGATGTTGGCATTGATTCTTCTACTCCACCATCCATTATATTCAGGGGTCATCATTTGACCTACAGCAAATCTTTTCATCCGACGGGTCTGGTTCCAAGCGTTAGATATTTCTCAAACTTTTTTCTTGTAGTTATCACCCTTATATGAAAACTCACACTGAGCTAACCCCTGTATTGCTGGAATGAACTGTCTCAATCTATACTGCCTTAACACTAGTAGAGGAGCATATCCGACAGCTCCCTAAATTACAAGTAAAAGGAGCCAGTCAAAGTTCCCACACCAGTATAGAATCTCATCCGGAACCATCCAAGGGCTCTCCACTCGACGTCCTCTTCTAGGAGATTCTGGAGGATCGCTATCCATTTTTCTTCCGATATGTCGTCTCGCCTCGGTGTAGCCACTATTTCTTTTAATAGAGAATAATTCTCGGAGAATACCCGGTAAGAAACTTTGTCTACTTTCTAGAAATGGCTGTGAAACTAAGCTAGCAATAGTTGCGCACATTCGATGAATCTTTCCTCCCCCACTATACGGCATGCATTCAAAGATCTGAATATTTCAGCCAAAATTGCGAAAACAGGCGTGACCCTCTTATCAAGTCGGTCGAACAAATCTGAAACTGCCTCATCTACGTGCCCTAGCACTTTAGGGAAAACCATCAGCCTGTAAATGCTCAAAGCAAAGATGTCGACCCTTTTCTACATATCTGGGTGTGCCAAAATCAGATCTCGCAAACTTTTCCAAGGAATACATTTGCTTTCTCCTTTTTGCTTGATTTGAGCCATGACCCATTGTTCACTCATTCTCGTGATATTCATTAACTTCTTTACAAAGGCCAGGACATTAACGACTCTAGAATAGGCCTTGTCAGCTTGAATCTTCGGACAACGAAGCAAGGTTGTATACTCCTCCATAGTAGGCACCAAATCCACCCTCCCCAAGGTAAAACAGCTATAGGCGGGATTCCAAAATTGAGCCAGAGCTTGAAACAAGTGCTTGTCCACCTTGTTGTCGAGTAGATAGGGCAGATCACCATAATTACAGTAAAATAGCTACTTAATCTCATCGTCCCAATGGACCCATTTCTCTTTCAATTCCTAGAGATCGTTTTGTGTCACGCTGATATGAGTGAAGTCCTATAATTCCGATGTGTACCCCTCTACCAAACTATCACCTTTCTCTAATTGCATTTTCTCTAACCATATTCAGACAACCGTATTATCTTCCAATTTATCAAGAAATTCATTCTTCATAGCAAGCTCTCTATGTAGTAATCGAACGTGAATCGACACCTTTTTTTATTATGGAAATGTCAAGCAATCACAATCAAAGCAAAACAAAACAAGTCAGTATATTTTATATAAAAACTAAAAATTTAAAGTAAGCAAGAAATAATAAAACGCCTACTCAGGTAACCACTAATGGCTCGGTACGGCTCTATCAAGGGCAGGCTCTTATGGCTCGCTATATGTGGTTAGGTTCTAAAGAAAGGGTACCTGAACCGGCAGATTCTTCAATCTTCACCCATTATAGGCCCATACAGATCGAGTTTAGTTCAGGGGAATACATTTCCCTATGGCTATACGGAGATGAAAATCTCACGAAGGCACATGTACGGATGTATTCCAAAAGCGATCCACTATCCTATACAGAGGTGAAGAACTTACGAAGGACTAGCTTCTCACTCTTACTTAAAAGGGTAAGATCAAACGGTCATGCAATGCAATATGCAAAAATAAACCAAAAGACACGGACCAATTAAAGCAAATATGAACAAAGTGATGAAAATTATAACAAAGTCGGATGAAATGCAACAAAAGGATCGTAAATTTAAAATTGAATTATCAATTTTCGTTGACTCTTTTATTTTGTCCCCAGTGGAGTCGCCAAGCTGTCGAAACCATTTTTGGAAAGGGTCGACTTTTTATTTTAAGAAAACGAAAAAAAATGAGAGTCGCCACTAATCATTTTCTATGAGGTGTGATCGGATCACCTCGTAACTTGATCGTTTTAATAAAATGTTTTGATATACTAAAATAATGATTTTGTTCTACGAAATTTGAGAAAAATGGGTTCGGGAGTGGGTTACGTGCGAGGAAGGATTACCACCCTCGTAATGCCCAAAATTGGTACCTAATTGATTAATTAATGTCTTAATGTCGAAAAGTTGAAAACCTAAAAAATTTTAAATACGACCCCTATTTTTTAATGTTAATTTTACGAAAAATTTACTTGAATAAATTGAAACAAATGTTAAAGACTCTCTCGTCTCAAGATAACAAAATGTCATATCCCGTAAGTTAGGACACGACACCTTGGACCTTTGAGTTAAGCTTGTCTTTATTTTTTATTTTTGAAATCCCACGTGTTTTAATTTAGAAGGATGTTCTGTTATTTAGATCCAATGAGAAAAATTGAAACCCCGTAAGTTAAGGCATGACTGTCTCGAGTTTCTAAACACGGAATATTGCTTTTATTTTTATTTAAAATTCATATATCTTAAAATTTGAGAGGATATTTGGCTATCTAGGTTCAACGAGAAAAGTCGAAACATCGTAAGTTAGGGCACGATTTTCTCGAGTCTCTAAAATTCAAAACATTGCATTATTATTGGAAATTTTTTGAATAGTAATAAGTGTAGTAGTTAAACAAAATGTAATTTCTTATTTAAAACTATGACTTGGATAAAATTGTTACGCTAATGAATAACAAAAATATGAATACACTAACAAAAACAAATCTCGATAATCACATTGGCATGCTAACTTTTAATGCTAATATGGACAATCAAAAGAAAGAATAATAAAATAAAATAACTAATAACACGGATAATAACAACGATAATAATAATGAAAACACAAAACATGATAATAAAAGTGATAATAATAAATTACTAATGACAATACTAAAACAATTCAAAATTTTGAAGGCACATAAAAAATAATAAATAAATAAATAAAGAGTGGAATAAATATAACAATAATAAGGACACAAAAAAAACTGATTAAAAAAGTACGTGAATAAAACTAATAAAAGTTTGATCAGAAATAAGCAAATAAACAAATAAAATATTAATTAAAACATTTCTTTTAAAAAAATGAAAATAAAGTAATTAAAGAAACTAGGGACGGAATTGAATTCGAAATGAAATTCAAGGTACAAATTGTAAATAATAAAAACTGGTTAATAAGGACTAAAATAAAACGCGCTGCAACTAGCGAGGGCTAAATAAAAAATTGGCCCACCCCAGCACACGTGTCCTTTCCTCTGCGGATCAATGAATTTGAGGACTAAACTAAAGCATGAAAATAATTAGCGGCCGAAATTAAAAAACAATAAAAAGGTGAAAAAGGATTAAACTAAAACAAACCGAAAATGCGGAAGGGCCAAGGGCGTAAATAGCTTAAAAGATGAAAACACGTGGATCCCCCTAGGAGTGTATCGGGTCGCACGCGGGTCAGGGGCTAAACGGCATTGTTTTGGAGCGTTTTAAGCTATCCCAAAATGGCGCCGTTTTGGTGTTCTATTTAAGCCTAAAATTCCCAAAAAATAAATTCATTTCATCCCTTCTTCAAAAAAAAAAAAAACCAAAAAGCTCTCAAACTCTCCCTTCCCCTCCAGGCTCCGGCCATTAGCCAATGTGGCAGCCGCCGGTCGCCGGCGATGGCGCCGTCGTCCACGAAGGCCAAAAAATCGAAAGAAAGCCATTTTTTGGCTTTTCGACTCCCGAACCCATTGAAAGTCAATTTTCATTGGAATCGACGAATCTCGGCTACCTACGTGGCGCGATGTGAGAACGACGATAAAGTTTCGATTCTCTTCTTTTCTTTTTTTGTTTTCTTCTCAAAAAATAAAATAAACAAGATAAAAACAAAAAAGAGAAATAAAAAAGAACCACCTTTTAAAAATTTTCTTCTGATTCGATTGTTGTGTTTTTGTATTTCAATATCTGTGTTTGTTTCGTGTCAAAAAAAATTACATTGGTTGTTTGTGGCTTTTACAGTCGAAAAATACATTATTTCGTTACAAAATTTATGTTTGTTTTTTGCTACTGTTTTCTGTTGTTGCTCTCTTGTCCTTCTTGCAGGTATGGTGAAGGCCAACTGTGGAGGTACGGAGGTTGACGTGGAGGTGGAGGCCGCGGCTAGCAGCTAGGGTTTCTACTCTCCTTTGTTTTTGGCTGAAAGTTAGTTTAGTTTTGGGACATTCGGGCTTAAAGTTTTTGTGTTATTGTTTTGGGTTTGTAATTTTGTATTTGGGCCTGCTGTTGTAAATGGACAGTTTTTTGGACATTATTAATTTTTGCTTAAATTTTGTAATTTGGGCCCAGGCGAAATTGGGCCATTACAGTGTATATGAAAAATAAATAATGGGAAAATTCATCAAATGAGATGATGATGGGAAGATATTGACAAATATTGATTTATATAGGTTTCCATAAATTACCATAATTGTAAATGGTTAAATATGAAACCAAATAATTCCCTAATTGAAGAAATATTTTATAAATTTCATGGCCAAAAAATAATGCGTATACTAATGTTAAAGATGTATTTTAGGAAACATTAAATTAATGAATGACCTTCAAAATTGCACTAATTTCAAATTTTAATTTGGCAATATATCATAAATTAGAATATTGAATAGCATGATATTATGATATAAATAATTAAATGTTATAAATTATCAACAAGTGGTTAGGTGTAATGATAAGATACATTGTACTCTTAAGAGGAGAACTCGTGTTTGAATCTTGGGAACAAACATTGTTGGGAGGGACAACCCCAAATATGGACATTAAAATAGATATGAAGTAAACCAAATAAAAATAATTATATGCCATTAAAAAGAATTGTAAGTAACAATTATTAAATATAGTTACGATACTCTTTTTTTTTTGAAATTTTAAATGTAAAAGTTTGACGGTTTAGATTTAATAATTTTTATTAATAAAGATTTCAAAAGGTTACAGATCATGAATTGGTAAGGTTATCAAGAAGGTCCGACTAAAGGAGGATGAGCCGCCAGATGAGGAGGGTGAGGCTGTTCAAATGGACTTTGATGTCCTTAAAAAGGTTTCCTTTAGAGACATGGTATTGAATGCATCACTAGAGACTGAATCTCAAGAGGAATCCTGGGTTGAGGATGATAATGAACTAATAAAGGAAGATGTCAAAAAAGAGATAGTGGATGGTGTTCCATCCATTGATTTTTCTAAACGTGTTTATTCACTGATTAAGAAAAGTATGGCCAGAATGGTAGTTGTAAAATTGCTTGGGAGGACGATTGGATATAACGCCTTATGAAACAAAGTGTGTTCCTTATGGAAACCGACATATAGAGTCAATGAAAGATTATACGAGTATCCTATATTAGGGTCAACGGGTGATCTTTGGGCACTATTTGGCGGTTCAACGATGGTTTCCTAGTTTCACAATGCTACAATCGTACCTCCACAAAGTTGTTGTGTAGATTCGTATCCCAGAATTGTCAGGAACGTTATGCAAAAAGAGCATTCTCCATGAAATTGGAGAAATGATTGGCACATTCATAAAGATTGATCTTTAAACTGACAATGGATCATGAAGCCAATTTGCAAGATTTGTTGTGCACGTCGACTTACTTAAACCTCTTGTTTCGAAAATCAGGATAGCTAAAAGAATTCATCGTGAAGAATATGAGTCTCTACCAATTAGTTGCTATCACTATGGTACTTATGGACATTTGAAGGATAAATGCCTTCAAAACCAAAATGAGAAAGCTATGTGATAAACCATAAATATAACATGTTTTAATCTCATGCTTGGCATGTTTTTAGATGATATATTACATATATTAGTGAATTTGATGATCCTAATCATTTAATTTCATGTTTATATACTTAGGTGAGCATAAGGGAGCAAAAAGAGCGAAAAACAGGCCAAAATCGGACAAAACTGGTTGTCTTAAGAATCCATACGGCCAAGCCAATCCCATGCGGGTTGAACACATGCCTATGTAAACCACACGGGCTTGCCATACGCCCATGTGTCACCCCGTGTCGATATCGCTCTCTATTTTTGAAACACGCAAAAAAAGCCAATTTTTAGGGTTTCTGAGCATTCTAAAGTTTATAAATACACACTAGAAGAGGACCTAAAGGGGGCACGCAAAGTAGAACGCAGAAATTACTCGAAGAACATTAACGGACTCAACTTAGAAGCAGGATCTCCTTCAAGACTGAAGATCTCCATTCAATTTCTTTATAAGTTTTTGGGTTTCTTTATGTTTTGCTATTTTCCTATTTTTGAGATGTTTTCCTTTCTAAGTATGAAGTAAATTCCCTAGATACCTAGGGAAGATGAAACCTATGACAGATCTTATTATTTGATTTTTCTGAATTACATGATAAATATTTGTTCTTGATCTCAATTATGTTTACTTACCTTCATGTTTAATGTTTTTAGGATATTAATTCATGATTGATGTCCTTATTCTGTGGAGCAAAAGTCCCTGTTTAAGAGTAGATCTAACATAACTGAGTGAATTTACATGCAATCCTAGAAATAAGACGACATAAATCTATCGGATTAGAGTCAAATCTAATAGGGGAATCCATAGATCGAGTTAATGCGACGATATGGGTTTTAATTAGAAAGAGATTTCAATTAATCAACCTAGAGTCAGTTATTTTTATTCTTGAAAGAGATATTAATATAATTTAGGGATTTCTATGGATCAAGTCGAATGAATAAATCGTTTAATTCAGATTTAGAATAATAAGTGAAGTCTAGGTGGATTCTTTCTTGGGTATTGTCTCTCTCATAATTTTTTCTTCGATTATTTTCCCAATTCTCTCTCTGTCACTTAGTAATTAGTTTAGTTAAAATTAGACTTTAAAATAAATCATTCAATTTATTCAGCTAAATAATAAAAAGATAGTAACTACTAGTACTTTTAGTCCTCGTGGATACGATATTCCCGACTCACTATAGCTATACTATCATTCGGTAGGTGCGCTTGCTTTTGTCGTATTTTAGTTAGTTCATGACGTCATCACTATGAATGAAGAGATTAATGGTGATAAGCAACATTTTTACGGAAAATCGAACTTGATTGTTGCTTATCCCTTGTCGACAAGTGATAATCATGGAAACAATCAAGTTCATGGAAACAACCATGATTATCACTTGGATTGTTTCCATGATCCACTTTGATTGGTTCTAGAATAAGAGTGCCTAAAAGCCATCACTTCCTGGAGCTTCTAAAGGGGCCATATCAAACAATGCTACTTTAATTTCATCATCTGACACTTCCTTTCCAAGAATTTGAACATTATATTGCTTAATACTAGAGAAGAAGCTAGGGGGTAAAATGTCCATGGGTCAAGTTGAAGGGCTTCAGCATCATATATCTATTAACCACTACCATTCTTAAAAGTAGTATTACAATTATGTTTCCTTCTTTGTAAGGTACGACAGTAAAAAAACTTGGTATTTCGATTACCCAAAATTAGCCATTCACATCGGGTCTTCTGCTTCCATAAGAGTTCCTCATGATGAAGAACACTTTCTAATTCCTCTCGAACTTCCATTTTAGACTGAAAAAGACTACTAGAATAAAAAAGCTTTGTCCTGTTTGGTATACTAGAAAGCTTACTCAACAGATGCCTTTTGCATGTTCCAATATGCCCATAAACAGTTCTATTCCATTCCTTACACCCAAAGAAAAACTTGAAAGGCAGCCTACCAAATTACCACAAAATCCCCACTGACCTTTACCAAAATCCAAAAAGGTTGGATGTTAAAGTCACCTAGCTAGAAATCTAAAAGGTTGCTCCTTTAAAGTTCTAACCTTAGGTTTTAAGGAAAGAAAAAGCGGTTTACGGTTAGACTTAATCCTTGGAAGATGAGTAACCAAACAAATAGAGAAAACATTCAACCATGCATCATTCCCAATGGCTCTGTCAAGCCTCCCAAAAATCCCCATCTGCACCAAGTGAACTATGGGCCTTTAAAACCCAAACCATGAACATCGGTGGACTTTAAGAAATCATCACAAAGCGAAGACATCCTTCCTCTAATCTGTCCACCTCTTTTCTCATTAGTCGAAAGAATAACATTAAAATCCCCAATAGCGAGCCAAGGGACCCCTCACAGGAATAGTAGCCTTAAGCCATTCCTAGAGAAATTTTCGTTTTTATCAATCAAGACTTCCATACACAAAAGCGATATAAATAGGTTAGCGATGAGAATGATCAATGACACAAATTAGAATAAATTGGGGATGATTATGAACTACCTCAACCTGAACCAAATCCTTCCAACCAACCAAATACCACTAGAAAATCCAATAGCTTTTACACGATGAGAAAATTAAAAACCTAACTTGTCAATAATGTTATATGCATTTGTTCAACTAACTCTCGTTTTCAACAAGCTCATGATATTCGGTTTATATTCCAAATTATACTCCCAAAAGATATGAGGAAATTTTATACTTGCGCAACCTTGACAATTCCATGAAAAATTTGATAAATTCATAAAAAAAAAATACAAGAGTTAAAGGAAAAGTGAATAACCTCTACTATTTAGTGGAAGACGAACTTTCCAAGCTTTTCTCATTCCTTGATTGAGCTCCCGTGTCACCAACAATATCAATTTGGGAACTAATAAGTTCAGCCATAGAGTTCATTATGTCTGAAAGAGGAAAACATGAATCCCCCGAAGCCTTGAATATTTCTCTATGACCTCGAAGAGTTATATTCAGAAACTTTCCATTCCTATCTGAATCATTTTTTCCATCATTCCCACGTCTTCTACCAACATGAATGCCCTTCCCTAACTTTATCAGTTATTTGCCTTTAAAGCTTTTCCTTCCACTACAGTCAATTTTTCCTTAAAAGAAATGGTCAAATGCTTACTTGGGTCAAGCACTCATTCTTTCAAAGGAACATCTATTCCACTTGGTCCTAAAAAAATAGGATTTAAAAAAGTTGTTGAGTTAGAAATTCATTTCTATAGTATTAAGCTTATTATCAACACAAAACTCCTTAATATTTTCATTGACAATCAGTACATTAAAGTTAACATAGAAAATACTAGGGTAGGCCTCCCCACTTTCGGTGAAAATAAAAATAAAGGGACTAATGGGCTGATTGCCCATCTCTTTAGCTTATCGTTCTTCGATACCTAGATTTGGGTTATAAAAGGCCAAATGGGCCACAGTCAACACCGACCCACCTTGTGCACCAACATCCAAATTCATTTCTTTATTATTTTTATTTTTTGATGGGCCTACTATTTCCTTTACTTTCTGAAGTAAAACCCTTTGTGATGCCCTTTTAGGAGAAGCCCTAAGTTTTAGATTTTCAGTCAAAATCTTCTACCCTTCAAACCCCACTTATCGCCACTATTAACATTGAAAGATGAAGTCCTAAATCTGGAGCCATTCCCTCAGATCCCAAGACAAAAAGCTTGTTGACTATAATTCGGCCTTGAACTCCATCGAGATTTCCTATTGATAACCATCTAAGGCCCGTACGCCACCAAATCCCCGACTGAATTCTCCTTCGCCACTATCATAACCTCCACCTCTGATCGGCTCGTTTTAGATGCTTTTTTTGGACACATCTTTCTCATATGGCCATATCGTCCATAACTAAAGCACACCATCGAAAGTGATTTAAATTCCACCCATTGGATAGTTCCATTGATCAGCACCTAAGAAATCAATGGCTTGTCAAGGTCCACATAAACTGGCATCCGAGCAAATTTTCCTCTTGTTCCACTGTCTATGTTGAAACCCAATTTTGTAACCTTACCAATTGTCCCCCCGATTTCTTCAAGAATCCTTCGTTTGTACAAGAAATTCGAGAGATTTGGAAATCTAATCCATGCTTTAACAACACCCGAGTAAGGTTTCATTGGGTTAAAATCTGGACACCAAGGTTGCACTGTGATCCCGTAAATAATCCATGGTCCTTAAGATAAAACTTTCTCAAAATCTTCTTTGTTTTGGAATTTTGCTAGAAAATATCCGTTTTATATGTCCATTAGATGAAATAGTGAGAAAGGTCTACATAAACTACTAATTCTATTTTGCAAGGCATTATATCCTGTAGAACGGCCCAAAAGCTTGATTACCACCATGGTTGCCATGTCTTTCATCAAAAGTTGATCGACTCTTTCAGAAAAGTTAATCGCAGGGATTCCATTCACCATGGATCTTGTGATATCCCTTTCTAAAAATTAGATTTCTTCGACATCTCCAAAGTTGGACTGGGTCTCTGACGCCCTAGTGTCACGGGGCTAGAAATCTGTGCGGCCTTAGACAATTCCTTCATTTCAAATGCGCCTAAGTCAGCTTAACTCCCACAAAGTGAGGATTTTGCGAGAATCCACTAGTGCACCAATTTATATAGAGGAAGCAACACAAGTCAAAAGAGTGCTCAAAAGAACAGAATATGTATAAAAAAAATAATACATGATAGGTGTTTGAGTAAATGATCTCAATTTAGTATTCACTCTCAATGAATATAAAACAATGGATAATTTAAAACTGAGGGGGAAAGTCTCTATTTATAGTTGAACTCCCCAAATCTAATGGTCTAGCTAATTTACATCAACGGATGAAATGAAGCCTATCCCTGCAATTAAGGGATTTACAAGATTATACAATCAAATCAAATTAAATCTTATCATATATTATTCTCTTTAATCTTCTAACATTAGTTTCCTATTTTATCAAGGTAATCTAACTTTTCACATCTGCTTTATTGGGCCACCTAGGCTTCAAATGTAACAGCCCGATTTTGGGCCTAGTCGGAACAGTGGTTTCGGGACCACCAATCCAAAGTTAGAGAAAATATTTTTATAAATATTTTAGACTTGTAATATGTTTATATCAGTGCATGAAAATTTTGGTGAAATAAATTTAGCGTTTTCTTGCCTAATTGCGAAAGAAGACTAAATCGCATAAATTGCAAAAGTCTTAAATTGATAGATAAGGGTGTTAAATTGCCATGTATCATTATTGGGGGCCTTAAAAGAGCAAATAGATCCCCTAATGTTTAGGCTGGCCGGCCATAGGGGACAAATTGATGAGAAAGTCAAAATTAGGTGGCATTTTGGTGACTTATTTTGACTAGTAATAATATTAAAATAAAACAAAAGGCTTCATCTTTTTATTTTATTCTTCTTCAACCAATTTTCACTATCTAAAGGGGGTTTTGAGAGCTCAAATATCAGCCATTAATATCTCTTGCAAGTAAGTCATTTAGAAGGTTATTCTTGATGATTTTTACATTTTTGGACCCCTTAAAGCATAAGCTTTCAAATGAGGGTACTATTTTGCAAAATGATTAAGAGTTTAGGGTTTTTACATGAAAGGATTTGTAATTTTTCTGAGTTTTTATGGAAGAAAATGAGTCTTAGGTGTCTTATGAACAACTTTTGTGAAAGGTGTTAGCAACAAAACACCTAAAAGGACTATTTTGCATAAGTTGTAAAATAGATGATAAATGTGTGAAATAATGGGAATTTGGAGTTGCTATAAGAGTAAAAAGGGTTCGGTTAGGCTTAAGATATGAATAAATTCAATAAAAATTAAATTTTGGGTTTAGGGTAAAATGGTCATTTTGTCAAAGTCTAGGGGCAAAATGGTTATTTTATCAAAGATGTGAATTGTCGATTTCTTAATTCTATTTAGTGACTAAATAAGTATATTTTGCTATTATAGATCAAGAATTACCTAATCCGAACTTAGACCGGGGGAAAGCCAAGCAAATAGACTAAATCGACTAGTCGTCGCATTTTGTAATCTGAGGTAAGTTGTATGTAAATAATGCAACTACATTGTTAATGTGATTGTTGAATTGTATTTGAATTAATATAGCATGAATTGCTTGATATTGGAATTGAGAAAGTATGATGATAATAAAGATGGTAGAGTTCCCGTTTGAACCTAGGAAACAAATCAGATATTCATGCCATGACATATGGGTTATTATGGGCCAGTGTAAGACATGTTTGGGACATGCATCGACCACATTAAAAGAGCCAGTGTAAGACCATGTCTGGGACATGGCATCGGCATCAAGACGAGTGCTAGTGTAAGACATGTCTGGGACATGCATCGGCTATGAAATGATAATCAATGTAAGACCATGTCTGGTACATGGCATCGGCACCCTACCCCATGTTTGAGGCTTATCGAATATCTGGTAAAGTCCAAATGGTTCAACGGTGAGAGATACGGTTTAAGCTAATGAGTAAGGTATAATCGTGTTGTGAGTGGTACATGTACCTAATTGAAATGTATGAGATATGAGTTCGATACATGCTATGAGATTTATATGGATAGTAATGAGTAAGTTATGCTTACGCTCACCTTTGTGTTACGAGCATGTTGACGAATGGTAAAAAATGTCGTTGTATATTTATTTATGTGCAACTTACTAAGCTTTATGCTTACTCCCTCTCATTTCCTTTTCCTTATAGTGCCGCCTAGCTAGCTCGAGGATCATCGGACGTCGGAGACAACGATCACACTATTAGCCGAAGTACTCGGTATAGTTAAACTATTTGTTTTTTAGAATGGCATGTATAGGGCTAGGCTTTGATGTCTTTGAGTCCTTGAAAAATTGGCCAAATTTGTTGGCATGAGTGATTTCCCTTCATTTTGTATTAAGCCTCCAATGATGGCTAATATTCATTTTGATATATGCAAATGATATTATTTTCATGGATGAGTAAAATGCACAAATAAAATGTTGTCCATTGTGGCTGATTTGGTTACATGAAATAGTCTTGTATTAGTTTTGGTTGATATTGTGCAGGTTGTGTAAGTAAAGGAGGCAAAGAGGCTTGGTAAATAGCCTTATTTTGTCCATACAAGTAGGCACGCGGGCATGTGTCTAGGCCGTGTGTGACACATGGTCTGTCCATGGGCGTGTGGTCTGGCCGAGTGTCTCCTGCACGTAAAATTTGCAAGTCAGTATGCATGATAGTAAACGCACGGGCAGAGACACGGTCGTGTGTCTCAGCCGTGTGAAGGGTACGACCTAGCACACGGCCGTGTGAAGGGCACGGCCTAGCACATGACCGTGTGCCTTGGCCATGTGACCCTCAATAATTGCTGAAGTCAGAAATAGAATGTCTAGGTTTTTGCACACGGGGTAGGACACGAGCGTGTCATGGCCGTGTGAAGGACACGGTCGTGTGCCAGGCCGTGTGAAAACCCCTGTAGGTGTGAACTTAGAATTAATACCACACGGGTGAAGGACACGAGCGTGTCCCTGTATAGCTTAGGCCGTGTGAGTCACACGGGCGTGTTGCCCCTCTCACACGGGTGTGTGCCCCTTTGTCAAGTGTTATTTTCTAAAGTTGACTGAAGGACCCGGATTGGTCCCGAACGATTTCCAATGTGTGCTTTGGGCATCGTAGGCCCATATTGAGATGTGATGATAAGTTGAGGAAGTTTTAAATTTGTCCAAGTTTTGAAGACTCAAAATTGGTTGTAAGTATGAGTTCAAGTTAGGTAACGTCTCGTATTCCGTCCCGAGATAAGATATGAGTATGGAGTGTTACATCAAATGGATAGACTTTTTCATCAGTTTTTTTGAATCAAATCAATTCTCGTGAATTAAACGATTCACATCTAACTGATAGACCACCATAAAATATACTTTGTACGATGGTCACGAACAGCCTGAGAGACTAAAAGCACCTACCAAACCACCCAAGAGTCTGTCTTTCTAGAAAAGTATCGACTTAGGTTCCAAATCCATATCCATATCGATGTCCCATCCTTATTCAAGTAATTGAATCTCACTTTTTTTATTGATGTATCGTGAGAAAATCCAGAGCTTCCACCACCGTTATTTTCCATTTTTGTATGAACCTTTGACTTTTTCTCTAACGTAATCAATAGCTTTATGATAGGAATTTTTCAATCGTATAAAAATCTTTCATATGGAACTGCCTTTTTCTTTTAAATTCATATATATATATATATATATATATATATATAATTATGATGTAGATAGCTTTCCAAAATATCTTTCCCTACATGTTATACTACACGATATTTATATTTCTTCAAAAAAAGTATTTATATTTCTATTTAAATTGCATTAATAGTGAAAGAATTTTTAACATGCCAAAAATATAGTGATATCAAATAAATTTATTATTTCAAAAACATTCAGAATGAATTCCAAAAAAAAAATGTGAAACCTTATAAAAATTTATTTATTTCAAAAAATTTTGAAAATTTTTAATTATAAAAAATAGGTTTTTTATTTATAAATTTTGAAATTTATAACATAGTATATCTAATATTTATTATATTTATTTAATAAAATAATTTATTTCCTTCATTAACTTTTCTTTTTTACCAAAAAATTTACACCTTTAATGTTAAAAAATTGAAAAATATTTTCTTTCCATATATTTTACATTTTATATAAGTTAATTCTCTAGAAAACAGAAAAATAAATCATAGGTCAAAATGCTATAATTAAAATTTATTGAAGATGATATTTGACTGCTTTATATGGTTTTGGCTGAATCAATTACACAACAAATTGATGGCATTACACGTGACATTATAGGTGATGACAATTTTCGTCTTTTAAATTTATCCACGTAACTAAATTTTTTATTTTTGGATAAAAATTCTACGATAATACATATGTTAAATTACATAAAATAAAACTGGGTTTATTCTAATAGGGTTGAAGGGGCAGCTCAGCCCAGAAAATGCTTGAATTGATAATTCACAGAACCCCTGGTAGTGCTATTTATATGTCCAAAAGTATGCAAATATAGTTTGTAAAATTATTGTAGAGCCCTTTATTTTTGGGGATTGGGTTATATTTTATCTCTTTTATTAAAAAATTATAAATTAATTTATATGTATTGGATTAAAGAATAAACTAATCTATTTGTTAAAAATTTTATCTGTTTCTATGGTTAAAAATTAGTCCATGTGTGTCTACATGAGGTATACATGACACGTCATGTATAACTGTTTAATTATTTTGTCAGCTGTCACGTAAATTTTTAATAGTAGAAATAGATAAATTTTTTAACAAAAAAGACTAATTTACTTTCTAATCTAACATATAAAAACAAATTATCTATTTTAAAATAAAATAAATAATATACAATCTAATTCTTAATACAAGATTTCCATACTACTACCATACTTAAGCCGCATTTTATACCCATTTTGCAAGAAATATGTTGTCTTTCTGCGAAAAACCATACCTTGGTTTTTTCTACCTTTTACTTAGTTTTTTTTTTTTTTTTTTTACATATATTTCCTTTTACTTATATTTTCATCAAAAAGAACTTCAGCCACATAGCTTCTTCTATCTCGGGAGGTCAATTGAAAATCTGTCGAGGCACATGGGTTGGGCACATGCCGAAACAAAGGATCCAACAAAATAGTCCTTGTGGACTTAGGGTCGGCCTAAAATCTGGGCTTTCAGTTCAATACAATCCATCATTGATTTCAGCTTTGGATGTTGAATATGGGCCATAACAGTTCTAAAATAATTATTTGTTGTTTAAAAGTCAAGTAGTCAACTGTATCACTTTTGAATTACGTTTGAATATTGAGATCATCATAGTTGAAAAGACTGTACTTAAATATCAGCTCCAACTTGAGAAACTAGCCTTAGACTGTAAAAACAGATAATGACACGTGATTATACTAAAAAATAAAATAATTATATATATATATATATATATATATATATTAGGTAAACCAGAACAATGACACTAAACTATTAGTAAATTTATATTTTAGTCACTCAATTTTAAAAAGTTACAAAATGATAACTAAGCTATTGAAAAGTTTTCATTTAAGTCACTAGGCTATTAAAATTGCAGATGTATGGCCTTTTTTGTTTGCATTATCTGTACTAATCAAAAGCTCTTCTTTCTATTCTTTTTTACAAGTCAAGTTTATTTTTTCATGAAACAGTTTTGAATGTCACAATTCTATGAACCAAAATCTAAACAATTTTCTTCTATGATCTTCAATATTGACTCTCAATACCGTATTCATTTAGAAGAAAAACAAAAATTGCGTTTTCATTATGGGCTTACAGAACGACAATTACTTAAATACATTCATATTGCCAGAAAAACCAAATGGTCAACAGGTCAAGTTTTACTATATTTACTTGAGATGCAGTTGGATAACACCCTTTTTTGATTGGGTATGGCTTCGACTATTCCTCAAGCCTGTTAATTAGTTATCCATAGACATATTTTAGTTAATGGGCGTACAGTAGATATACCAAGTTATCGTTGATCTAAAATATATTCTTCTACTTGTCAATGGATACTGATTAATCATACTCATTGTCGAATCGTCACTTGAAGCTCACTAGTCTGAGAAAAAACTTAATAGCCCAGTAATTTAAATAAAAATTCTCGAATAATTCAATGATTATTTTATAACTTTTTAAAATGACTAAAATATAAACTTTCTAAATAGTTTAATATTCAACCTATTTTTTAAGGGTAGGAACTTTAAATCCAACACGCAGTGAAAAGGATTGATTTAATCTTAATTCGGTTAGTATTGATATTATTATCTGTGTAGGAGGATGTAAGTTTGAATACACTGAAGCGCATTATCTTTTTATTTAAAGGTTAAAAAAAGACTATCGGTAAATTTAAACTTTATATAACAATAAAAAAGTGAAAAGGAATCTAAGCAACCTCGAAGCGAAGATGCCATCTTAAGAATAGAGTACCAAAAAAAAGTGAATTAATTATATAGATAGGCACATTAATTAAAACGCGTGGGGGTGAGGGTAGCACCATTTCTTGCGCATTTTAAGTGGGGCGGATGGTCTCTTGGAATAGCAGCGCCACCACATTATATAACTATATTTACGTACACTTTATTTGACCAATCACGATTTAGCTCAACTTTATAGTCAGTCCATATATTTTTACATAAGCTGAGATTAATCTTTACTTATTTGCTACACATGATGCTGTTTCTTTGCTCGATTCTCTCACCATCTAGTGTTATCAATATAATTTAATCACTTCGCCTAAAAATTCATTTAAATTTTATATATATATATATTTACATATTTTTTTCATTATATGTATCATAATTTATGAGAATAAATATTAATGTAGAAATAATTTATGATGACTTGATAAAGGGGTAATCTTTATAAATG
This sequence comes from Gossypium longicalyx, assembly GCA_025698465.1. Lineage (NCBI taxonomy): Eukaryota > Viridiplantae > Streptophyta > Magnoliopsida > Malvales > Malvaceae > Gossypium > Gossypium longicalyx. The sequence continues at coordinate 21,273,709 of CM047006.1, forward strand.
TATATACTAGAATCTAGATATATAGGTAACTGCTAAGCTACATTTCTTGTTAATTGAACAAACCCACTAATTGAGACTCTTGTTTTATCTTTTATGTAAATGAAAACCACACAAAAGTTTCATTGCATGTGAAATAGATTGAGAATGCTTTTTGTTTTGTTTTTTCTTTTCTTTAATCTCAGGTTATGCTAGTAAATAATTTTGTTCAAGGTAAAAAATTGATGGATTTAATACCCTTGTTGAGTTGTTAAATTCGTCGTTGTATGGTTTTCTTTGTTTATATCGCTTGTACCAATCAAAAGCTATCATTCTTTTCTATTCTACAGTTCAGTTTTTTTTCTTCATGAAATAGCTTTAAATATTATGAATCTATGAACTAAAATCCAAACAATTTTCTTTTCCGATCTCTAATTTCAACCGTCAAATCTACTTGGATCTAAGATATGTTCTTCTACTCAACTATGAGTAGTGATCTACTATACCGATTGTCAAATCGTCACTTGAATTTCATTAAGTAAATTTATTTTTATAGAAAAAGAACTTAACTACATAATGATTTATTTTATATTTTTTTAAATTAAATAATTAAAATATAAATTTAATAATTTAATAATATTTAAGTTAGGTGAAAGGTGAAGTGAGGCAACAACATCAATTCTTGTCACATTCTTCTAAATGAATATGCTTTTGACATTAGCAGACGTTTTATTTTTAAAAAAAAATTGGCAGTACTATTTTATATTGGACAAGTATTGGTGTTATCTGTCTTTCTTATCTGTCATGATCGATTCATACAGAGTTGTTCATGTCAATTTGAGAATGATTTATAGTGTGTTTTAATTGTAATTAAAATAAATTTATATAATATAAATAAAATTATAATTACAATTACAATTAATAATATATTTATATAATTATTATACTTTATAAATTGATTTATAATAAATTGCAATATATTTTTTTAGTTATATGACTATCAAGTAAATATTATTATTTATTTTGAAGTACCACTCTAAAAAATTTAACAAATAATTAACAGTATTAACAGTTAGATATGAAATTTGAAATATGATAATTAAAAAAATTAAATTTCTAAAAATAAAAGTATAATGACTAAATTTTAAATTATCAAAAAATAAAATATCTTATGGCATATTTAACCTAAATACTTTATAAATACATGTTATCGAGATCTTGTATTTTATTGCATGGAAAGTATAGTATGTTGTGGGCTTATAAATGTTGTTGCAAAAGTTGTAGTCCTTATCATTTCTCTTTCATCAAAGCTTAAAGAGATACAAGAAACTCTAAAAAAAGGAATACAAATAATTTTCAAAGTTGTTATACCTCTCCCACCAAGGAAGACACGTTCCAAGCTGAAAGATCATCGGAGGGATGAACTCCGTTGAACAATAATTCCAGAAGGATGCTAGAAACCTCACCTATCATCCTAACCAATAAGACAAACGGAAGGCAATCGATTCAAGGAAGTCAACCACCCGCTTCTCCAAGCTCCCAACTTCCTATTAAGAGCGTGATCTTCTTTGTCACCAAACCCCATGTAGGTTCAACTGCTCCATACCATTGAATCAGAATGAATGACATGATTTGTCCTATCACAGACATCCTCGCCTAACCGAAGACATCTTCCACACGCATTCTACAGTGATGATTAGATGGCAAGTTCAACACGTTATCACCATTTTACACAGGATCCCACCTTTAAATACCCTTAAGAACGATGGAAAGAGGATCAATTCTCAAGCATACACAGCCTACACTTTGTCAACCTAATCTTGGCGCTTGGTCTCCATACTCTTTTCACCATCACTCTTTGTAATCTCCGACTTTCTGCCCAGATTGGGTGAATTGACCTCCACAACCACCATCACTCCCTCCTCCTTACTCTTCCCTTATTGTATCACTGTATCAATAATTGGTGCGATGAGCATGGAAAACATGACTTTAAGATCTTAGAACGACATCCCCATCGACCTAATTAACCCTACCAACATGGTCATTTCTTCTTCCCCAATTGACACCTCTATTCCCGCTAGATTAGGATCCTCCTCCGGCTTGTTGTCCTCTCAAACCTCTCTTCTTCCTCTTCTTAAACCACAAGATTGCCTTTGCATCATGCGTCTAACCTTTACCATTCTTGGAGCAATTTATAAAGGCTTTGAATATACCGTTGTGTCCCAATTTAGTTGTCTCGTCTGTACCAACTATTTCTATAACGACTCAGAATTTAGTGGTGTCAAATAAAGCAGTTTTGGAACCCTATTTCCATAAACCAAGATCGTAAATATAAATAGGAATATTTATAGAGTTAATAAAAAAATATATTGAAGTTCGATTGAATAATTTAGCCGAAAAAGTGGTTAATTATGGCTTAGGGACTAAATTGTAAAAGTTCAATCGCTATATAATTTTAATTAAGAAAAAGCTTAGGGACTTAGAAAACAATTATTCAAATTATCAAAATAGTTATTTAACCATTTTTAAATTATGATAATGGAATAGGATGATTACATGCACTTAACTTAATAAGTTTGATTAATTAGATTTAATTTAAGAACATGATACTATTAATGATGATTAATTAAAATTAATCATGTAACACCCTATACTCGGCTCGACCGCTAGGCCCAAGTGCCGAATGTCATAACAATTTGAATAAATTAACAAAATTTCCATCCAATTATACCAACTTGTCTAAGGAATTTCTTCCTCATTTCACTCATAACTGAGTTAAAACACTTTATAGGCTCCTCTTATCATTGCCTTTGGTGAATCCCCTTATTATCCAATTAGCCTACGTTCCCAAACGCGTCAATTCCATTGTGTCTTGTGTCTTGTTACGCGAGTCACATCGTGACTTCTTCTTTATACCTTGGCTGGACTCTTGGTTTATTGACCTATAGACTCCATAAGTTACCATACCCGAGCCCTGGTCTTACACATTGTAACCCATTGTTTAATGTTCTAGCGAACTCTATTAGTTGCATAGTCGAGCTATCGACTCACACGTTAACCCTATGTTTAATGTCTTGGTAGACTCTCTCGTGTTTGCTGTCCTAACAAACTACCACGTGTTTACTATTCCGATGGACTACACAATGTTTACTGACTCTAAGAGTCTCTAAACCTCTTTCAAGGTGTCGTTTCGTAAAGCCTAGATACAATTGTTACGGTGTTACCCCGAAGGACTAGTCGATAATTATCGTCGCGGTGTCATTTTAGCAGGCCAATAGGTAACCAATCCATGATGCCATCCAACCTTCCTAGAATTCCCATTCCAAATCACTCATTACTTCAATACATCAATTATTCATATATTCAACTATCACGTCAAGGTAAATTCCCCTCTATACTCCATATATATTACTCAAGCATATCATACAACTTATCATTATACATACAATACGCCAGTTAACTAATCACAAATTAATGAACATAAAATAGTTAACAGACACCCTATTAAGAGCTCACTCAACATACTCTTTCATCAAGAACATACATACCATGCACTTAGGCAAACTTAGCACATATTCAATGTGATTCATTCAAGCAACATAACATCATCTATCACCCAAGGGCAAGGTACATAAACTCACATTGCTTCCTTCGTCCTCGACAGTTTAGCTTGTCCAACGTCAAAGCCTTCTTTGTCCTGGCTACTAAGCATGGCAACAATAAGGACCCCCTCTCAGATGGCTCTATCCTCTACTATTTTCTCCCAGAATTTTTCATGGCCTCTACAAGCCTTTTGGAGATTACTAAAGGAGCACCACCTATGTAAAGCCAACAATAGAACAATTAATGCTGGATTAACATAGATAACGTGTAACGACCCAAAATTTACAGGTATCGAAAAGTTGAATTTTTGGGTCATAAATTCCGCAAAATAAATTCATAAATATTTATTAGAAATATTTACGAAGCTAGTAGTGTAGTTAATTAGACTTTGGTTAAGTGAATTAGCTTAAATTAAGGCTAATTTAGTGAAATGACTAGATTGAATATAGTGTAAAAGTTTAATTGTAGAATAAAGAAAAGTCAAAGGACTAAATTAGTAATTAAACCATAAGTGCTAAGTGTGTGGTCATAGTGAAATACATGTGGAGTATGTATAAGACATATATTAATAATTATTAGTATTTACTTAAATAATAAGTAAATAATATTATATTATATTTATATTAATAATATAATATATTAAGTAAATAAAAGAATAAAAAAAACAAAGAAAAAGAACAGAGAAGGCAAAACGAAAATAGAAAGAAAGAAAGGGAGAAAGAAAAGAAAGGTGAAAATTGAAGGTTTAAAGTTTAAAGCTTGATTGGTAAGGCAAATTAGTCCATTTTCTTGTAATTTTAGTGTTTATGGAATCCTAGAAGCAAAACTCTACATGAATTACGTTGAAAATTAGAAAGTTAGTGAATTTTTAGATGTTGATTAAGTTAAATAAATTAAAGAATTATGGGTTTAATTGATAGGAATTCAAGTTAGAAGTGGGAGAAGGATTGAATTGTAAAGAGAGGTATAAGTTTTGCTATAGTAGGGATTAAATTGTCTAAAATTGTAGAGTTGATGTTTTATATTGAATAATAAGAGTTGGAACTTGTTTAAAATAGTTATTAAATGAAAATATGAGATTTATTTGAAGAGAAATAATGGTTATGGTGGAAGAACTAAATTGGAATTTAAGTAAAAGTTACATGGAAAATAGAAAGTGTGTTATTTAATGATATGTATTGATGATTTTAAATGTTAATTTTTTTATAGCTAACGTAGCACCAAAAATGTCATCAAAGAAGGGAAAAGAGAAAGTGAGCGAAGATAATGAGTAAACTCGAGAACCACGGTTTGTATTTCTATAACCAAACTTAATAGTTATTTTGATACATATGGTTGATATTATGTATGGCTATTGAAATTAAGGTAAGTATTGATATTGTGGTATTGTGTTGACTTATGAATAGTTGAATTGAAATGTATATTGATTGTTAATGATGAATTTAAAAAGTGAACCGGAAACCTATTAACAATGTCGGGCTAGTTGGATCTAGTTGGCATGCCATAGGATTGGAAGTGTTTAGGGATACTCCAACTTTGTGTCGATGAGACACTATAAGTGTCGCTTCATCATATCGCTTTTTGAATTCGTTTCAAGAGGTACTCTGTACCATCATTATCATTCATCGCTTTTTTGATTTGTTCCGATAAGGTACTTTGTGTACCGCTTCATATTATTATCATATCGTCTTATTGGTATTCCGGCTCCAGTCGATGAAACACTGTATAATATCCCGGTGTATGAGTTAGATCCACGTATCCGTCCAGGTCTGAGTTATGTTAATAGGGGTAAACTCATCAGATCGAACAATCGAAAGATACTCATTATTATCAGTATGTTCTTATTGAATATGATTTTATTGATAAGTGTTGCTGTGATATAATGATAAATGAATGATATTTTATAAAGTTCTTATTGTTAGAATTTATAGTTATATTTTAAATGCATGTTAAGTATTGGTTTATAGAAATACCACTGAGTGTATACTCAGCGTACTGTTTGTTTCCATGCGCAAGTTAGGTATAAAGTGATTAACGTCTCAGCATCCAAGCCAACTCCCAAACTCAAATACCTGGTGATGTATCTTATCCTTAGGAATGGCATGTACCTAGGTTGTTATGATGTTATTTTGAATATAAGAGAAGTTAGTGAGGAATGTTAATAGTTAGTCCATAGATGTAAAGTGAATTATATAACATGGTTCATTTTGAATTAATTTGAATGGTTCTTAAGTATAAATTTGAAGTTGCTTTATTCAAGGGTTGATAATATACTAATGTTGGATTGTTATATTAGAATAATAAATGTGTATTAGATATGTTTAATCATGTTATGGACTGGTTGAAAGATTGTATTTAAATTGCTTGTTATTCAAGGTTTGCAGGGTTGGTAAATTTAAACTATAAAGTTCATTTTGAGTTCACACAGCATGTCACACGGGCTTATGATCAGACCGTGTGAGACACACGGCTTGCACACGGGCATGTTGATAGACCATGTGTCCCCTGCATCCTTAAATGTGAAATTAGAGTAGTACACGAGCAAAAGATACGACCATGTGTCTTGGACGTGTGAGGAACAAGGGTTTCAAGCACGGTCGTGTGTCAAAAACATGTGAAAATAACTTAAAAATGGTGAAAAATTAGTTTACCACACGGCCTAGCCACATGGGTGTGTGCCCAGGCCGTGTGCCCCTCTGATACTTAAGAAATTACAAGTCAGAATTCCACACGGGCTGGCCACACGGCCATGTCCTAGGCCACACGGGCTTGTGCCCCTATCTTCAAGGTAAAATGTCCAAAGTTGTCGGTTTAGTCCCGAACCACTTCCAAAATATATATTGGGCCCCGTAGACCCATATTAGGGACTTTATGGAGAAATTTAAAAAGTTTTGATGTAGAATGCAAATTTATGACTCGATTTCGTATAAATACTAGTGTATAAGTCCGGTAATGCCTCATAACCCTATTTCGGTGACAGTTTGGGGTTAGGGAGTGTTACATAACGGAAGGCATACCGAGTTTTAAGCACGTACGAGGATCATCCTCGTCAGAAGTAAGTGACTCTATAATACTTAGGTGTTGATTATCATAGAGTTGTGGGACCTTTGAGCAGTGCCTAACAGAACTACCCAATTACAGTAATAGAGATTGCAATAGCAAGTGATGTAGCATAAAGGTTTTAGTGTCACCCCTCGCAGACACTTGGCTACTCAAGAACTCGCGAAAAATGAGAAAGCGTGTGCCACTAGCGACCACTTATTATTATTATGAAAACCCTTTAAAAAATCTCGAGACATATTTCGTAGACACCCTAGTCTCCAAGATAATATTTGAAAACACTCTACAAGGTAATCTTGAGTGGAACCACCAATATCCCTTTGCAATTCATCATTTTAAATTGGCTTGAACCACTAGGAATGTCTACTAATCAAGGTTAAAATTTGCACTTATGGGTAGAAAAACATTTCCATTCTTTGGAGAAGCCAAATCTTTCACCAAACTTCAGCTCCACCAAAATGTATTCTTTATAATCAATCTGCATTGTAACTTCCCCAAAAAAGAAAAAAATTCTATGTTTTAATGTGTGCATCACGTGGCCAAAACTCAAACAAACTAGGGCACTTTTCCTCATTCACCTTCCGTAGATATTACATATACCAAAAGACACGAACGAAAGATTTGGAACCTCTTTTACAACAGATAATAAAATACCCAACCAATAGCCATCAGGAAACACTTGTTAGTTGCCAAATGAAACATTAAAGTCATAGATGGCATCTCGAATAAGATCCAAAAGGGGGAAAATAAACCCTGCCTCAAGAAGGAACAACGAAAGATAAAGCCCAAGCCTTCCACTAGTAAAGTCAAGTCCAAAAACTTCACTAAGATGATGGGACCCTTCTAGAAAATTGATGTCATACTTATAATACTTCTCAAGCAAGCTGTGACACTTCAACAAATTCTTCATTTCTCATTTTGTCGCACTACATATATAGCTAATACTAGTAATTGGTTCATCATCTACCCTCAGATTCCTTAATAATGATCCTTTGCTCCTTCATCGACTCTCTCAGTGAAGCAATTTCAGAACGACCACCACTTTAGCCTTGAGCCCTATAAGATCTCCTATTACCCTTGGCAATCTCTTCCAAAAATCATCAAAATATTCCTGAAAATTCATCAAAAAAATAGGTACCACGGAGAATCTAAAGCACAAACGCCTCTTGGAAACTAAATATCACTGTAACAATCTAGCAAAAACCCAGAGAACTAAGGAGCACAGTTGTAGAAATTTCAAATGTCGAAGAAGAAAAATGGTTCCAAGAGAGAAAACCAGAGAATAGATAGGATCACTTCTTAAAATGCATCATTTCAACAAGCATATACCATCCAATGATAACTTACCACATGTTTGGAAGGATCATTGTTCATCATTATCATGATTCCTCAAAACGCACATTTATGGCAGATTCCCAAAAGTCTTGTTATAACACTTCACTATTTGACAAGAACCACCATCCACTGAAGTGTTATTTAGAAAGAAGACAATTAAGAACAATTCATCTCAAGAAGGGCCACTTTATAACCCCTTTTCGACTTAAAATGAAGGAATATTATTATACCTCCCCCATAAAAGAAGGTTGTAGCAAGCCGAAAGATCACCAAATAAATGAACTCCACCAGCCAACAATTTCGGAAGGACGTTAAAAACCTTATCTCTCATCTTAACCACTCGGCAAATAGAGGGTAGCCAATTCTAAGAAGTCAACCACCCGCTCCTCTAAGTTCTCAGCTTCTTGTTAAGAAAGTGATCTTCTCGGTCACTAAACCCTAAGTGGATTCAATTACTTCGTACCACCGAACCAGAACGAATGGTAGAACCTGTCCTATTACAGACATCCTCATCCCACCGAAGATATCCACCTTATATGTTCCGCAATGATAATTAGAGGATAAGTTCAACACGTTAACACCATCTTATACGGAACCCCGCCCATAAATACCCCTAAGAATCCCGCCTATAAATACCCCCAAGAATGATGGAAAGGGGATCAACTTTCAAGCATATAAAGCCTACACCCTGTCAACCTACTCTCGGAGCTTAGTCTCCATACTCTCTTCACCATCACTCTTTATAACATTGGACTTTCCACCCCGATTGGATGAATCAACCTCCACAAACACCATTGCTCCCTCCTCATCAACCTCCACAACCACTATTGCTCCCTCCTCCTTACTCTTCCTTTATTGTACCACTGTATTACCAAAAGTTAGGATGATTTATTTGTCTATTCCAATTCAATTTAAATAAATAAAAATGATTTAAATTTAAATTTAATTATAAAATATTAATAATAAAATATTTTAATATTTATTATATTGACACTAAAACTAAAGTTAGACCAAATTCAAGGTTAAGCTTGTAAATTTATTATAACCCAACTCAACCCGACTCATGGATACATATGTATGACAAACAAAGCTTAAGACTTCTCATTTTGAATTAACTCTAAAGGTGCATTCTCCATTAAGGTGGAAAAGTAACGAAGAATACTTAATTTTTTGAATCAAAAGTGCGATCTTTTTCACCCAAACCAAAAGTTGGAGTTTAGGTGCCTTTGACTTTTGCATTTGGAAGTGGAAATTATAAAAATATGTTATTTATATTAACTACTTAAAAAGTATAAAAAATAGATTAATTTTTTATTTTATATATCACTATATTAAATTATTTAAATGTCATATAATTTAACTAATCTTTTACTTTCTACTATATATCATATCTAAAAATAACATTTCAACCTTCAATTGTTAACAACAATAGAAAACACTAAAAATTAACAAATAATCTATTTTTTAAATACTTTTGAAAAATACTTCTCAACTACAACCTCTTTCATTGACCCACATGAAGGATCTTGATATTGAAAGAGCTTTGCTTTCCCATTGTCAAAGCTTTTTGCAGTTTTTACTTTCCTCATTTCATGTAGTTCCAAAGCCCCACCAAACATGAATATTTTAGCTGTGTTTTAGTTGGAAGTTGAGTCCTTAATTGTTATACAAAAATAAACTTTGCTCTCAATCATTTTCTGTGGTATTTGATTGTGTAATATAGCTACTACAATCAATGAATCTTCATCAAAAGTTAAGGTTATGAAAGAAAAAATATATTCCAAATTGTTAGTCACTACCTTAGTTTTTAATGTGGTGAAAGAAATAGAATAGATCTTAATTAAACTTGTTAAAAAAATTAACAACATAAGATGAACATTAAACCATTTTGAACAGAAAAAGTAGTAGTTTTTTGGGGGGCTTGTCTTTGAGGATCGATTCCTCCTTTATGGTTCCATGAACTTGTGTTCGCCACTGAGTTTTGTGGTACAACCCGATGACTGAAAAAGAAGATAGTTATTTCCACCATTTCACCGTTGACAAATAATGGCAGAGCTGAGCTTCCCCGCCTCACGAGGCACCAGCTGACCTTGCGCCATCACCAACGATTTATAGATCTCGACGATCACTTTCTCATCGTACTCCTTAACCGGACGCTTCCCCAAGGCTGCAATCCCATGATGGTCCCCCATAGCTCCACCGTAGCCGGTACTAACCATCCGGGAGTTAGCCAACCCCAGCATCATTTTCACGTACGCATCACGTAGCCAAACAAAGAACTTCTTGGGCGAAGGTAATCTCAGCTTCGCTTTCACCCTTATCTTCCAGAATCGCCTCCGCCGCGACGACCCAAGCTCCACCTTGCTCCGCCGTCCTCCTCCTTTCGTACCATTTAGCTTGATGTAGCCTCTCCTTTGCCAGTACCCTTTCAAATTCTTGTACATGGTCGCTGAAATACCTTCCATCACTGTTTCTTAAGATTTTTCTTTTCGAAGGAAAGAGAAGAAAAGAAAAAGGAAGTGGGGTGGAGATTGAAGAAGATACGAATACATATATACATATACACACATATATATATTAAATATAAATTAGTGTAGTAAATAATTAAAGAGGAGAAATTTATAGATATATAGAGTAGAGACAGAGGGAGAGGGTGGGGGTGATAAATGAGAGAGATGCAAATGAATTAAATATATGCAGCAGTGCCAACATTTTCGTACAGGGTGTCCCCCTGTCTATATTAAATGTGTGTTGCCATTCCACGTACCACGTTATAGCCGTCTGATCGTTGATCAGAGTTCGTGGGGCTTCAACTCTTATTGGTAATTTGGGAAGTATTATATATTAAACTCACCCACGTTCTTTTGAGAGAAAGATTCATATATGTTTCAACAACTTCAGCTTTTTATCAGCTTACAAAAATCAAATCATGTAATGGGGATGAAGGGAATTCCGTTTTCAGATTGTAGGTAGGTTTTCCAATTCCAAGGTGAGAAAGAATGAACTACCTAGCTACACCTAGCATTTGGATTAACAAGTTTTTATATAAGATATTGGTGATGGAAGTTGGTGAAGGTTATTTCTTGGTATAGTTTCAAAGAGTTTGGAAATGTTTTAGAGTAAGCTGATGAATGGACTTGATGTGGATCATGTTCGTATAAGTAGATCAAGTAGCTGAATCATGGTAAGTTTGTTTGCACATTTATTTGAATGTGATTGGATGGTTCATTGTTTGATTATAGAGCTCTCGTGTGGGTACGATGTTATGTATTAAGCATGCAGAACACAGAACACAAATGTGGGTATGATTGATTGCATGTATCTCTTAAAACTCAATTTTGACTAGGCCATGCATATTAATGGTGCTAATGGCATATCATTCATTTGTTTACGGATTGTATTTCTTCTAGAAACAAGAAATGATTAAGCAAAGATGAATTAAATATTTAATGAGAACACATGGATGATTGGGCGGTGGCTTTGATATCTGAATAAATTACGCGAAAAAGGGCAGACTTTAAGCAATTATTCAAGCAAGTCAAATTGTTTTCTAAGTTGCACATGTATATACCTTGGACCTGTCATGGAGATCGTTTCCTACTAGGTTTTGATATTTTCGGTAAATATTAAACACTTAAAAGGTTAATTTAACAGTAAAATAATGTTGCAGCTGAGAAGTGCAGTTAATATATTTGAAAACCAATAAGCCAACAGTTCCTAGTTTGTATTCCATAGATATGGGAACATCATACAGTTGATCTGTTAACTGAAGTTTCTTCAAATGTAGACAAACATTTGGAAATTGGGAGTGAAAAGGATGATTCAAATTCGATTTGAAAAAAACGATTTTTTTCAGTTTATTCGAGTTATTTAATTTTTTTTATTAAAATAAATAAGTAATTTAATTTTTCGAGTTTGAGTCGAGTTCAATTTTATAATTTAAATAATAAATTAATATAAATAACCCTTGTGTCCTTGAAATTTTAGGAAATCCATATTGATCCTTTTTAAAAAATTCAAAATAATCTTCAAAAATTTTAAATATTTATAAATATTTTTTTTTCCAAAAATATATAAAAGCAGAAAAAATAAAAATTATTAAGAAATCTTAAAAATATATAAAATATTAAATTTTAATTTTAAAAAAAATCTAAAATGATGAATTTGAGATGTTAAATAAATAAATTATTAAATCAAATGTATCATACTACTTTAACTAATTAAAATTTTAGTTTTAAAAAATTTATTTACTCTATTAAACCATTGATTTATTCAATTAAAGAGTATCTTTACAGGATTGGGGTGTGTTGGAAACTGCTAGGTATTCTGCCAAAGCCGTCGTTTATTTGGACGGTGATGATTGCGTCATAAGACAATAGCCGGGTGGTTGGCCAGCAGAATTCTCTTCTTCATGCTGACTTGTTAGGCCGAGGACCGTGCTTAATTTAGAGCTAAGCCACCTCCAACATCTCATATAATTTATTGAGGGGATTTTGATAGATTAAAAAGAGTACGTGAAGTGTGGCTTGTTAAAAAATGAAAAATTTTCAACAGGTATAGTACTGGATTCAGGTATTTGTGTTTAAATTTATTTTAAGATTTTGTCTCTCGATTTTATAAATAGTTTGAAGAGAGAGTGAGTTTACAAAGTGAGAGCACTTTCATTCACCAAGGAAATCTCTACATTTGCTCTTGTTAAGATTTAAACCCATATCCTTACATGGCATTTGTGAATAAAGAGGATATTGAGTCATTTTGTGAACCTGCTTCGGTTCTTAGTAAAATTGAGAGTCAAAACTCGATGATAAAATCTCACATAGACATCTCGAATCCAATACCTGTTGAAGCGATCTGCCAGCCCTCAGCAAACAACAATTCATGGATTTCTCCTCGAATGATCAAAATTTCCTCAACACAAATAAATCACTACCAAGTGTTGAGTGTAGCGGTATGGTAAATCGTACTCTTAAAAAAAGAAACCAAATTATAACTTAAGAGACAATATTATTAAAAGAGATCATTATAAATCCCAAATATGAACAGATTTGAAAAATAGCAAAAAAAGGAAAAGGTGATACGGGAGATTGTGGGACGTAATCACAATTGATGTAAGGTTGGAGCAATGTTCAATCCATTTCCTGTCCAAATATGAATACCTAGAATTGTTGTTGTGAGCCGGTAGTCCGTGGTGTTTTATGGAGACGTTGGTCCTATATTTTGCTCACTTATTTAGTGAAAACAATCAAACAGGTGTCAATTAATTTACAGACAATGCTCGAGTATTTAATTGACATCCCCCTCCAAGTAAGCTGAATTGGGCAATCAATGGAAAGGGTAATCCCCTTTTTCCCTCATCATTTAATATTAATATATATATTCAAACTAGGGGTGAGTATTCGATCGAATTGAGTCGAATCGAGTTAAAAATTTTAAGTTAATCGAGTTGACGAATTCTATTTTAACAATCGAACTCAATTTAATTTTTTTCCGAATCGAGTCAAAAAATTTCGAGTCGAGTCGAGTCGAATTAACGAATTTTATTATTTATGCTCAATGTTCCGTTTACATAGATCGATTATTTTACTAGTAAACAAAGTACAAGTGTAATAGGTCAATTTTTAGCTTGGCCAACAAAAAATAAAAGCCCAAATAAAACAATAATAAAGTCTAAATTATTACAGTCCAATACATGGCCCAAACTAAAACCAAACCCAAATGACCCAAACAATAAAACTCTAAAGCCCAAGTTAGCCCAAACACATAAACAAAATAGCAAACCCTAGCAACCAAAGTTTTCAGCCGCCGCTCCTCACCAGCAGGGCCACCACGAGCGCCGCTTCGTCGCACGCCTCTGACGCCACCTCTTCCACGCATCGCACAACACCTGCAACCAAATCAAAAACAATGGCAAAGAAAGCACGCGAGAAACAGAGAAATAAATAGCAAAAAAAAAAAAAAAACAGAAACAAAAGGGTTGTGATTTCGGCTATAAGAGCCACATTGATCTCTTTGTAATTTTTTTTTTACGCGAACATTAAGCAATCAAAAAGAAAACACAAGCAAAAGGTTGATTTTTTTTCGTATCTCATTTTCCTTTTGTTTTTGTATTTTTATCTTTGTTTTCTATCTTTTATCTTTTATTGTAAATCTGTTTTAAACAAAAAATATAAAAAGAGGAGGAAACTTGCCTGAACCCCACGGTCATGGTATCGGAGAGCCCTTCTCCATCACCGAAATCGGGCCCAAAAAGGGGCTGAGAGTCTCCTCCCTTCGGCATTTTCGGGTTCTGGAAGAATGACCTTTAGATGCGCTCCAACACGAGGCTAAACAAGCCCATCTTTGCGCATCGTCGGCCATCGGGAACGGTGGTGGTGTGGCAGTCACGACAGCGGCAATAATGGGTTCTCTAACCCTAGCAGAGCAAAAAAATAAAAAATGAGGGTGTTTAAAATTTTTTTTAAAAAAGTAGTAGTAAGAATGATTTTTTTAAAAAAAAATTAACTTAAATAAAAGAAGCAAACAGTGCCGTTTCGCACCTGAGGTATTAACGCCGAAACGACGTCGTTTGGAGTGTGCCTGTGCGCCACCCGAACCGCTCCAGGGGGTCCGCGCGTTTCCTTTTAATGGAGAAATATCCACTTTGGTCCCTCGTATATTGTCCCATTTCGTCCTCATGAATTTAGGCGTGTTTTATTGAGATCCCTGGCAGCTTTCTGTTATCTATGATCTGTACCTCAAATTTCGATTCAGTTTCAATCATGTCCTTAATTTATTTAATTCATTTATTAACCTTTTTAAGTTTCGTAATACATTTAATTAAATGTCTTATATCTTATTTACTTTAAATCCATTGTACTGTTTATTCATATTATTATCATTTATTTTAACTTGCTTTATGTATGTATTATTTATTTTATATTCCTTACCTATTATATATATATATATATATATGTATACAAATAGTTTATTTCAAGCCCTTTTTTTATATATTTATAATTATTTTAAAAATTGTTTTGTTATATATTTATTTCAAATCATTTTATATTGTTTATTTTCAAGTCATTGTATATTATACATCTCAAATAATTCTTTTTATTACCTTTGAACTATTATTATAAAATATATTTATATTGTTTATTTTTAATTCTTTTACACATTATATTTTTTTAAACTTGTATTATATCATTTTAAATCGACTTATATATTACTTATGTTAAAATTATTTTATATACCTTATTTTAAACTCATTATACTTAGTTCAAATGATTTTATTATTATTTATTTTAGGTTTTACATATTATTTTACACTTTTTATATATACATATTATCTATTTCAAAATTTTTCACATATATCATTTTTTTAATTTACTTTGTATGGTTATAGATTTTAAAATTCCTTTTTACATTATTTATTTTATACTCATTTAGTATCATTCTAAAATTTGTTTATATTTTATTTATTTTGATTTGTTGTATACCTTTTATAATTTAATTCATTGGTCCTTATTTATCGATGTTATTATTTAAATGTCGTATGATTATTGCCATTGCATGTACTATAATTCGTTATTTGTATTTTCATATCATTATCATTCACTTACGTAATATTTTATTCATGTATTATTATTCCATGCTCATTATTACATTTTTACTTCATGTCATCGCATTGTGAATTAATATTTATCCAACTTGGATCTCTTGATTTTATTCCAAACAAAATAACATACGTCGTTTAAATATCGTATTTGTTTTTATTCAAAAACAAAAATTTCAAAACAAGGCAATGTTTCGCGTTTTGAAACATCGAGGAATTGTGCCCTAACTCACGGGGTTTCGGTTTTCTCGTTAATTCTAAATTACCAAATATCCTTTAGAGTTTTAAAATACACAGATTTCCAATCAAAATTAAAGATAAACTTGCGCTCGGGAGTTCATGGTATTGTGTCCTAACTTACGGGATGTGATACTCCGATATCTCGAGACGAAGAAATCTTTAGTAATCGTTTTGATCTAATTCAAGTGTCTTTTTAAATTGACATTGATAAAAAGGATCGTATTTTAAAATTCGTTCCCGATTTTCAACTTTCGACATTAAGACACTAACTAATCAATCCGGTACCAATTTTGGGCGTGACGAGGGTGCTAATCCTTCCTCTCACGTAACCGACTCCCGAACCTATTTTCTTGAGTTTCGTAGACCAAAAACACCGTTTTAGTAAATTAAAATATTTTATTAAAACAAAGGTGATCTGATCACACCTAATAAAGATCGGTGGCGACTCCCGTTTTAATTTTCATTTTCAAACAAAGTCGATTCCCGCTTTCAAAAAAATGGTTTCGACAACAAGATTTTAGATTAATTTTGAATAAAGGAAAAAAAAGGACAATGGGGCAATTCGGGAAGAAAAGTAAGACTAATGAGTAAACATTTATCAAAACAACGTAGTTTTGCAACTTGATATTTTTTACTTTTAACTTTAGAAAAGCTAAACATTTATCAAAACGACGTAGTTTTGTCTTTTCTTATTTAGATTTTCGGATAACTTGAATTAGGGGTAAGCGTTCGATCAAATCGAATGAAACCGTTTGAGTTAAATTAGAAAAATTAATAATGTTAAATTAAAATCTTGTATAATATAACTATTTCCATGTTAGAACACATAAATTTGAAACAATATATATTTGAATTTTTTTAAAGCAAAATAATAAAAAAATAAAATATTTTAGTATGATATCATTAATCCTTTATTTTGATTTCATAATTATTATTTTATTAAATTTTTTAGATTTTTTTTAAAATCTATAATTTTTTTTTAAAATAAAAATTTTAAAATTTTTATAAATATTTTGAATTTTAAAAATTATTTTGAAAATTTGAAATTTATTTTGATTTTTTATTAAGAGAGACCAATTTGCTCATTTTCAAAATTGACAAGGATCAAAATGGTATTTATACTAGTCTGTTATTCGAATTATTCGAGTTATTTGAATTGTAAAAATTTAAATCGACTCGAACTCGAAATCCGAAATTTCTTATTCGAGTTGACTCGAATAATTTGAATAACTTGATTCAATTAATTCGAAATTTGAAAAAAAAAATTAAATTTTTTGAATTGAATCGAATTTTGCTCACCCCTAATTGAAACAATCTTTGATCATATATGCTCTTTTTGGCACAATTCTTAGAACTATTCATAACCCCTCCCCAATCAATAAATAAGAGGATAATACGCTTCAGCACACTCAAACTCACATTCTCCTACATTGTGATTGAATCTAAACACATGTATCGTTGCTAATTTTAATCTCCCTACAACCGTACAGTAAATCAAACCTTGAAAAAGAAAACTTTTTAGGCCATCACATGCCTCACCGAAGGCAAAATCTCAAATGCTCCCATCTCTATATGCCACATTAATTTTGTAAATCCCATCAAAATTCACGTATGCATGTGCAATAATAACAGCATCATTTAAACTTAAGACTTTAGGGTTTAGTCATATGAATCAGTGCCTTGCATTAATAAACCATGTTTCTTGATAAAATTAATTAATTAACTAATCCCCAAGTCTCCTGAATCTGGGAGTCCATTCCACCTTGGTCATTCCTATGCAATCTCAGCTAGAAACTTCGGCATTGGTAATAAAGTTTGGAGTATATAACTTGAAGTTATAGTTTATTGGTTATTTTCTTTTAGAAATTATTTGAGCTTGAATCATTGATATAATAGGTGTTGTGCTGTGTGTTGGCAGTAATTATTTTTAAAAATTGTCTGAGTTAAAATCATTGAAATAATACCTGTTATGATGTGTGTTGGCACTAATTTACTTCAATAAGTGAAGTATGAGTTGTACAAAAAGACACATGGGTTATACTGAGGTTCAATAAATTATGTTATGTATTTATGATTATTAATCTGAGAATTAGATAAGGTTTGGATTGTTTACCCGTAATCCGGCTAAGTTCTACTGGATGGATACGCACAAGTTTTACAATAAGAAGTCAGCAACGAGAGCTCGTTGTCTTAGCTCAAACATGCCACAAGGTGCTCGCAAGGAAATCCCGCAGTCTTAGCTCACATATACTCAAGGAGTTCACATATAGGAGCCACGAAGTCTAGCAAGCAACCTAGAACAATACATATGTCCTATGCAACAATAATAATTTATATAAATATTTGATTCTTCTCTTTAATAACAAAAAAATTAATCGACATATTGCAATATGGAGTATTGACAAGCAGAAATGATTCACATGGAAAATTATATATTCATATTTTTCAACAGATTACAAGGAAGAGATTAAAGATAAAAGCAAAAACTACTACAACCAACATTTCTTAATATGATTAAATCAACCTTATTTTTCATGACCTAGCTAGTGATTGAAGTTGATTATTATCTGCCATTGTAGAAATTTGGTAACCCTTAGAAGAAGCTGAAAGTGGCCGACAGCAATAGAAGAACGATGGGAACGAAAAGCTTCAGTTCCAAATGTCTAGAGCAACCAGCCCAATGATATGAAGGTGGAGGGAAGTAAGGAACCGCGCCGTTGGGCGGAGAATAAACACCGCCACCTACAAACTGTGGAGGAGGAGGTCCTGAAGTTGATGGAACCTGACATACATTGCAAGGTGGTGGAGGGCATCCGGGGCACGGTGGAGGGCATAAGTTGCATGGAGGACATGCAGGACACATCGGGGGTGCTGGTGGCAGTGGCGGCGGATAAGAAGGTGGAGCAGGAGGTGGTGGACACTCAATTACCACAGGAGGGGATGGTGGTGGCGGTGGAAGAACAACAGGTGTGCAAGTATCGCATTTGATTTCACCTTGGGATGATGTCGTTGTTATGGTAGGTGATGCAGCCAAAGGGAATGCGAGACGCGAAATGAAACCAGCAATTACCAGTAGCAGTTGCATGGGATAAATCGACGCCATATTTGGAACTCTTTCACCTAATAAAAGCTTAGAAGGTAGAGTTAAATGTTAAGGTATACGAAGAAGGAAGGGAAGTGATATGGAGAAGAAGATAGAGGAAAAAGAAATACATGTGCATTGGTGACCGCAGCATTGTTTCGTATTTTATCTTCTATGGCGCCATTATAAAAACAAGAATTAACTTTTACAAATATAAAATAATAATAATAAATTGGATAAAAAAACAAAATGTTGTATCCTTATATATTAACAGATAATTTCAGAATTTATGACAGAAATTAAATTGTAATTTTTCTATTTGAGAAGGATTAAAATCTTTATCGACTTCTTTAGATTCAAATTTAACTTGTAAATTTTATAGTTCGAATCTTACTCGTAATTCCATATGTTAACATATGTAATGACCTGATGGTTAAGGGTGTTCACTATTATAAGTGTGGTCTGAGTTCGAATTGTGCTAGTTATGTTAATTGTTAGGCTTTCCCCTGTTATTGTAATTCACCAAAACAAAAACAAAATTAAGAATAAAAAAATTTGTGATAGTGATTAAGAAGCATGAATGTAATAAAGATAGAATTTTAGGATAAATGGTGAGTTTGGATGGGCGGTGCATTTAACTACGGTTAGTGTAAAAATAATGATGACTGTGAAGTTAGATATTGTAGTGATACTGTAGTGTAAGATAAAAAATAAACTGAACATACCGCACCGCATCCAATCGTCTATCTAAACCCACTTGAAGTATTTTATTACAGCTTAGCTTAATTGACTAGAATGCAATATTTACAGCTCTTTAGGGTTTACTCTCCTTTACATATTCTAAACCTAAAAGGTATAGTTTTTGAAAGAAAACAAAATGTTATAACTTTGCAACAAACAAATTATAGGAAAGAACAAAATTAAATGATGGACCACTCTAATTGGTGGCTACGTACCATAACTTAATCTTTATTACCATGGCATAACTTGATACAATTCAGCCACCGACAAGACATAGTTAAAAGAGAAACACGATTTTGGGGGGTTCTGTTTTAAATTTATAAGGTGTCGGTGAATATCAGCATTTCCCTCCATTGTACTTCTTATGAGATAATGATTAACTATGTTATTAGGGATTGAGTGTTATCTCAATTAATATCCTTATTATATTAAGGTTTAATAATTAATTTAGTACCGACACTATTTTTTAATTATAATATTGTGTTATTTCACAAACGATATTTGAAAATAACAATATTAATTTTTTAGTCTTTATTTTATATTTTTGAGTTGATTTGATGAAAATTCATAATATTAATTATTAACTTTCATCAAATCAACTTTAAATATAACAAGTCGAATTTTAATGGCATCGTAAAATTCAATTGTAGGGCAAAATTCATTAAATCGAGTTAGCTAAAAGTTTGGATCGAATAATTATGAATCAAATACATGTTAATTAAGAAATGAAATTAGTTAGTGATTAAGTGAGTAAGATATTGAGTATTTAGTATAGGGACTAAATTAAAATAAGTGAATAAATAAGAGATTTGATTTGAGCTTTGCCGTAGGTCCTGTTTTCCATGTCTTAATATGCAAATATCCCATAATTAAAATAAATTTAGCGGATTGAAACCATCCTAGCCGTTGGATTCCATTATATGTTTCTGCTGATGCTTATTAACCATTGACTATTAATAGATTTAATTAAATTAAGTTTAATAGACAAATTGTTAATGGAAAAGAATTGTATTAAACAGTAGTTTAATGCTGCATCAAGATTTTAATCTTGAAAAAAATTAAAACTAAATAAAAATCCTAAAATTAAGAATGAAATTACTGATGTGGCATTAAACTATTAGAAAATGATAATATCACTGTTTCATACCATCCTAGAGAGATGACTTGATAAATTAAGATCGTATACATTATATGTATTGACATGTACAAAAATTTTGGATGAATAAATGGATTAATATAATAATTGTTCATTGAACTATGTGATTAAGTACTAAATTAGCTTGAGTTGCTTCGCAATGTATTGTAACATCACACATTCAGATCTAATAACCATATTGAATATTGAGGTGTCACATTTAACTTCAAATTGAATTACATTTATCACACTGTATTTAAAATATAACAAATACCACATTAAAAAAAAAAAAAAGAGAGAATCAAATTCGAACACCAAATAATATATTACACTTTATAATAATTAGGAGATTATAAATTCTAGTATGTTATGTATTTTTATATCCTAAGATTATTCATACATAAAAATTAAGTCAATCAAAATACGAAATCTCATAAATAGATATAAGTTTTACAAATTATCTCATCCAATATATATTGCCAATAATATTAAATTTACTTAAAGTTGTAATTTTTAATAATAAAAAAAAAGACTACTACTTAAAAAGTGTAGGACGTCCAAATATGAAGAATATGATTATCTCTTAGATGTTTTATGTTTCAAATTGCAACCATTAATATTATATTTGTTTGATACAAAATCTAGTATACCCTAGCACTAAATACACATTTATTAGAAAAGATGAAAGAAAAAAAACATAAACATATCAATAAATATTGAGTGTAGTGGTAAAGTAAATTGTACTCATGAAGAAGAACATAAGTTGTAAAGTAAATTGTACTCGTAAAGAAAAATATAAGTTTAAATCATGAAGACGATAATATTGAGAAGAATAACCACAAATTCAAACATAAACAATAAAACAAATATGAAAATTAAAAAAAAAAAAAGATGTCCAAAATTTTGTTTGTATATAAAATTAGAGATTTCTTTTAAAGTAGATGGTATCGTGGTTTCTTCACAACATTTGCGTAGATTTATTCCTATCTCTAAGATGTTCTTTTTCAAAAAAAATGAAAAGCGAATTTTTTTAATCTTAGTCTTTTCTTTCAGTTGCACACAATTTAACATTTGTCTACACTAGTGTTGAGATTTACTCATAATTCTGCATTGATTTTGTACAGGTCCAAATTTGCCCGGCCTGGGCCCAACGAGCCCAATAATCTTAACCTATTCCTAGTCCAAACAAAATAAAAAAAAGAAAAAAACCCTTGCCCCCTAAGACCGGCGCCGTACCTAGGCCAGCATGCCTACCGCCGTGCAATCGTTGCCCACACGCCACCACCAACTCCTCAGACACCTGCAAACAAATCAAAGAAGAGCAGAGACAAACACAACACGCAAACAGTACGCATAAACAGTAAATGAAGCAGTGTGATTGGCTATAAAAACCCGAATATTATCGATGTAAAAGAAAAAAAAAAAAGAAAAAAAAATGAAAAGGAAGGAAAAGAAAAAAACAGAGAGCATCTAATACAAAAAATCAATCAAAAACCAAAAATTTAAAGGTGATTCCTCTTTTGTTTCATTTTTTCTTTAAAATCTCTGTTGCTTTTATTTCTTTTATATTTTTTTGAATAAAAAAATAATAATAATAAAACAAAAAGAGTAGAAAAGGGAGGGTACTCACCTCGTTGGCCTCCTCGGCGCCAGAAGAAATCCATTCGCGCAACGCCAACCACTGGCCCACAACGGCGGCGCAATGGACACCGGGAAATCCTATCGCCGGACATGGGGAGTGAAGGGAGAACAAAGAGAACTCTCTATCTCCTTTTTTTTGTTTTTCTAAATAATGCTGAAACAATAATAATGAAAAAAAAACAAATTTGGCTTAAATAAGCCAAGCAAAACGATGGGGGGGAAGTTTGAAGGGGAACTCGCGTGCTTTTGAGGCCCTAATAGGATATTTTCGGTTATGGTCCCTCCTTCTTTCCTGCGCCATTCTATTTGGTCCCTTTTTGCATTTTTTTTTCTTTTTAAATTTCACCCTTTATTTTACTTCATTCCCGTTTTAATCCTTGACTTGGACAGATGAAGCACAGCGCATAATGATGTGGGATATTGTCTCATTTTATCCTCGTACATTTAAGCGCATTTTGATTCAGTCCCTGTTGGCCTTTTTCTTTATTTGCAATCGATACTTCAAATTTTGATTTAGTTTCAATCACACCCTGAATCCTTTTATTTTATTCATTTATTTATTTTATTATATCAAGATATCTTATTATGTGTTTATTCAAATATTTTATAGGCTGTTTAGATAAGATTGCTTATATGTATTATTTATTTTGGTTTGTTTAAATATGTTGGTTATTTAAAATTGTATTATTATTTGTTTCAGTCTGTTTCTTTAACACTATGTATTCTAAATTGTTGTATATATTATATATATATTTTGGCTTTTCACATATTATCTATATAGCATTTCAAATCTTTTACACATATTATAAAAAAATTTTGTTTTGTATATTACTTCTTTAAATCTCTTTTACTTTAGATTCTTCCTTTTTTTTTTAAATCGACTTATATGTTATTTATTTTTAAAATTGTTTTATATATCTTATATTAAACTCTTTTATTAATTTAATTTATTAATTTAAAAAAAAAACGTTTTTTTATTATTTAGGTTTTACATATATATCATTTATTTTACACCTTTATATATATATATATATATATATATATTTATTTTAAAATTACTCATAGGAATCCTTTTAATTTGCCTTGTATAATATAGATTTTAAAATTCTTCTACATTATTTATTTTAAACTCGCTTTATGTGTTATTCATTTTAAATCATTTTATTATTTACTTTAAAATTTTTATATATATTATCAATTTCAAATCGTTATGTCTATTTTTATGTATGTATATACTAGTTGTTTCTTTGATGTCTTGTATATTACTTATTCTAAAATTTTTATACATATGATCTATTTTTTTAAATTGTTTTGTATATTGTTGATATTAATTTTATTTTTTTCACAATATTTATTTTGAATCTATTTATTATCATTTTAAAATTTGTTTTACATTTTATTTACTTTAATTGCCTTTTTAAATGTTCTTAATTTGTTATATATATTATTTAATTCATTGGTCTTCGATTATTAACGTTAGTATTTAAATGATGTATGTTGCGAGATTATTGTCATTGCGTATACTATGATTCGTTTATTTGTATTCTCATATTATTGTCATTCACTTGTGTAATATTTTTATCATCGTTCCATGTCGCACTATACTTTTTCATATCATCGCCTCATGAATCAAGTCTTGTTGCACTTATCCAATAAATCGTTTCGTTTTAATTCAAGCAAGCGACACATCGTTTAAACATCGAATTCGCTACCATTCAAAAACAAAAAACAAAAATTTCAAAATAAGGCAATGTTTCGCGTTTTGGAGCATCAAGGAATTGTGCCCTAACTTACGGGGTTTCGGTTTTCTCGTTGATTCTAAATAGCCAAATATCCTTTTGAGTTTTAAAATACATGGATTTTTAATTAAAATTAAAGACAAACTTGTGCTCGAGAATTCATGGTATCGTGTCCTAACTTACGGGAGTGATACTCTGATATCTCGAGACGAGGAAATCTTTAACAATCGTTTTGAGGTAATTCAAGAATTTCAAAATCGATGTTAATAAAAATGGATCGTATTTCAAATTTATTCCTGATTTTCGACATTAAGACACTAATTAATCAATTAGGTACCAATTTTGGGCGTATCGAGGGTGCTAATCCTTCCTCGTTCGTAACCGACTCCCGAACCTGTTTTCTTGATTTGCGTGGACCAAAATCGTTGTTTAAATAAATCAAATCATTTATTAAAAAAACCACTTTTATGAAGTGACCCGATCACACCTCATAAAAAAAGATTGTGGCGACTCTTTTTTTTTCGTTTTGTTCAAAACAAAGTCGATTCTCGTTTTTCAAAAAAATAGTTTCGACAGATTTCTTATAGTTTAATAAATTAAATTAGACTATTTAATACATTCGAGGAGTTTATTCTTAAGTAATTTAAATATTTTTACATGTTTTTTTGTCGAATTTTACCTTTAAGCATTAATAAACATTTTTGTTTAGTTTTACACCCTTTTGAAACCTAAATTGACCAAATATGTCATGAGAAACCTAGCAATGTGATTGAGTTGGTTTAGGGAGACAATAAGAGCTCAAAATTGAGAAGAACGTCATTCAAAGTGGGTATCGCGACATCGATACCATGGAAGTCGTGATATCCCTGAAGGTACTGATGTAATGTAATTGATTCAAGCTCCAATGATATCGCAAAATTGAGAAGTGGATATCGTAACACTGAAACCTAGTGTTGTGATATCATTGCTTGATGGAGGGAAATTTACTGCAGAAGTAGTTTTTTATCCAGCACCAATCTCAATTAAAATATAGCGCCCAGGGGCATTCTAGTCTAACATTTTGGGTTATAATCATAGGTTAAAAGCTGCTTTTGACTAAGAGCAAAAGAGAGGTTGTTATCTTTACTTTTCTATAAAAAAATTTTAACTTTCTAGTTATTTTCTTCTTTATTTTTCTAGGATTTAGTTTCAAACTTTTCTAGTATTTAGTTGTGTTAGTTGGTAGTTACTTTTTACGGTAGCTTGATCTTAATTTCTAATTAGTCCTTGAAACTTTTTTTGTATTTTCATTTTAATCTATAACATACTTTATTTTTATTTTTAAACTTAAAAATCTGACCTTTCATGATATTTTACACCCACATTATTTTCATCTTCATTCTCCTCAAGCAACCATCAAGAAATTAATAAGTTTTCTTCGACCCCATTCCTTATACTTATTTTAATGTATGTTATGAATGTATGTAAGGTTATTGCTTGTATAGAAATGCTGATGTGTAACTAAACTTATGGTAGTTGGTTAATAGAAATGTTGCTTGATTAGTTTTTGTATAGGGTATATATCGTAAAAATTAGACCAAATTGAATAAATTTCAAAACTTAACATCTTTAAAGGAAAATATAGTTTGGTGAGGAGATCCTATTGAACACCAATTTAATTGTCCTAAGTTAGTCTGGGAAGGTCAAAAGATAAATCAGATTAAATCATCTAATTTGATAAAGTGGTGACCAAAAGGTAAAAATAAAGCAATTAAAAAGTTAGATTTTTTAATCCCTAATCCAAAGATTAATTACCAACATGAAAACCAACCAGTTGTTCTTGTCTATTGAATTGTTAATTATCAATTATAAGACTTAACAAATAGTAGTTAAACTTTTTCGCCTCATGCCCGTTTCTTAAAAATCACTTAATTCTCGAACTCTTTTGGATTTGGTCCTTAAAATATTTAAGTGTTCCATTATAAAACTACAAGTATTATAACTCGACTTGTCATGCTTATAATACACCACCATATTATAGTTATTTTTGAATTGCTTCATAACCCCTGTACACGTACGCCTACTAGTTCATGCATCCCATATTTTATTTAGTTTTTGCGGACCTGGTAACAAACCTCCCTTATTTGCTCTATCTTAATCCCAAAGAAATGCTTCAATTCTCAGAGTTCTTTGGTCTAAAATATTGTTGAAAGATTAGCTTGTATCTGATAAATCTCAATCCATCATTTCCAATGATTATAAGATCATCCACGTAGAGAAATGCTATTGACATTCTTCCATCACGAGCTTTCACGAATAGGCTTGAGTCTGCTGGTGCTGTTGATTAACCACTTTGCACAAAAAATCTGCTAACTTACTATACTAGGCTCTCGGTGCATGTTTTAATCCATAGAGTACTTTCTTTAGTTTACACACATACTTGGGGTGATTCTTACTTTCGAATCCCGGTTGTTGCATATGGTCTTGACATAGAATACCCATTTGCTGAAGTCTCCAAGACTTAAATGTTGTAAGCGCTAATAATACTTGAATGGTTATGATTTAGGAGCCACAGCTAGAAATGCTCTAACAATGGTAGAGAATAATTCGATCAACTATCAAAATGATTGGATAATTAACTCTGATTGCTTTAATCATAACACTGGAGATAACAAATGAAGAAGAATTGTGGTTACTGCCAACTATTCTAAGCTATCAATATTCAGTCCACATAAGGTGAAGTTACAAAATATGTATCATGTATTAGAAATGAAGAAAAATCTGTTACAATATCACAACTCATATCAGATAGAAGTTATGTAGTTTTCAGGCCTGACGACGTCAGAAATAAAAACTCACCAATACACCAATCGTGGAAAGAAGGCAATTGAAGTCAATCTACACAATGTCCACATAATCAACTTGAAAAATGTAAGGCACACAAGGCTTGATCACATGAGTTATGTAAAACTAAAGTCGATGCAGTAGTTTGTGTCGATTGTCAATATGGAAAGACACATTAACTACCCTACAGCGAGTCAAGCTTTTGAGCCGAATTACTTTTAAAATAGGTACACTCAAACGTGTTTGGACTAGTAAAGCAGCCATCAATTAATGGATTTAAGTACATGATCACTTTTATTGATGATTTTTGTAGATATGTATGGATGGATTTCATGAAAAAAAAATCAAAAGTTCTAACGAAGTTTAAAGCAATTAAAGACATGGTCGAAAAGGAACTTGATCGAAATTTACGATGCCTTTATACAGATGACTTCTAAAGAATATGCGAAGATAGCCACCATGTCAGACGACCCCACAAAAAATGTAACTGTCGAGTAGAAGAACCGACACTTGACAGACTTACCAAAGCATGTTACATACAAAGAATGTGCCACTACGATTTTGGGTAGAGTATATGAAAATAACTGCTGATGTTATCGATCCACTGCCACAGGCAAAGCTTAATTTCATGACACCATACAAGAAACTTGGGAAAATCAAGTCTACGGTTATATGGGCTACGTATTTGTGCCTGACCAAAGTTCGATAAGAAGGCAATCGAATACATAGCCGTAAGCTATGATACTCAAAGAAATGGTTGAAAGTGTTGTGATCTAACCACTGAACGATGTTATACATCTAAAAGTGTCGTGAGCTATGATACTCAATAAGGCGTCATCCAATATTCTCCTTTCAAAACACCATAAATTACCTTCTTTCAAAAAAGAAAACCATAAATTACGATTGCAGCGTTAGCTTTTACAGAGTTTTTTGGGGGCAACAACGCCATTAGCTTCATTTATTTACCCTTTCTTGGGCTTCACTTGCAAATCAAAACCATTCACCACGGAGTTCTCTGAGTCTCCTAGAATGCGGAGCCTCTGGAATGCCACGCATCGCGTTTTCCTTCCAAATCCTCGTAGCCCTCAACAGCGTCTCTTCAGCCGTCTCTAGCTGCTCCGCCCTCCACCCTATCCTCTCTCCCTTACTCTGTTCCGTTTCCGATGCTGTCCCGTCCGTCGCTCTAGTGATCGGCTTCCGAGTATCCGCCACCTCTATCTCCGACAACGGGGAAGCCTTGTGATGCTTAAAATACTCCTTGTCATCCATCATTTCCTCTCTCTTTCCCCTTTCCTCCTTCCCTTTGCTCTCCGGTAAAGGCGTACCGTCCATCCCCACGCAGCTCACGTCGTCCAGTGCTGCACCGCTAGTAGCCGTACGCCTTTGTTGAACGTTGGGTTCCAAAGGATGGTTCACTGGCGAACTCTTCAGCCTCGGAGAAGATTCATACGGCAGCTTGGGTTGTTTTACCGGATCCGTTTCGGAACCGGGTTTGGGCTCTTTCTCTCCATGGTCATCTGGATGATTTTCTAGACCCTGCAACGTAATTTTTTTTTTAAAAAAAGGTTGTAACTTTTAACAAATCAATAAAAAGCACAAAGCACAAAAAAAAAAATAGATAAAATCTTTGATACCTGAGGTTCACCCCTGTGAACATCAGGTCCAGCTTCAAGTTCTCCAGAGTGAATAGTAGGGTCAGCTGTTCTTCCTTTAATGGCTGCTCCAGAGGCAAATCTTCGGAACTGACCCTGTTTTTGGGCTGCAAACACTGCCAAATACGATCTTGATGATGCTGTTGCCAATCTAAATTGCATCATTGCCTTGTTTTGTCTTGGTTTATGGTGTGTGGTTTCTTTGTTTGGTCGAGTAAGAAAGGGAACACACTTGAGATTTTAGATTATGAAATGGACAAAGGTGGACGAAGAAAAGAGATGGATTAAGACAAGAATTTTGTGAAGACACGTGTACGAATGAATTGAGGTGGCATCCATTTATAATGCCTCGTGGCGTTATACTTTCGGTTTTGGTGTTGGTACCAGAGGCACCTAGAAGCATGGGGAACTTCCCTCTGCCTGCTTGGAATTTGCTTTAAACTTCGAGAACTTGAAACAGCATAAGCCAAAACTTTCTTTTATCTTTGGTCATCTTCACTTATCCAGGCTACCCTAGAATTAGGGTTTGCAAAAAAGAAAAAAAAAATCCGATTTTGATGGGTTTCAATTTGATAAAATCGGATTTTTTTTAAAAATCGAGAATCAAAGAAAAAGCCAAAATCAAGTGCAATTTAGAAATTTATGTCTATATTGTAGGCACTAGTACAACCAGCAAGTTTTAGAAAAGAAGGCAAAAGACGAAGCAATAAGCAAATATATATACCTTATATAATATATTATGGATTACATCAGATGCAATAACAATCGGGGTTTTGGGTTTTTTTTAAATATTCTCCTAAGCCTTAAACAGGTCCTAAGCACAGTTAATAGCCAGTAGATAAAGCCATTAAAAGAAAAGCTGCTTGTTCTTCCTCTCTGAGCTTCATCTTCCATTTCTGGTCTTCCACTATTTGATGCACCTTCATATCTCTTCCTTGTATTTTAATCCCACTTGGACCAACATCATCAATTCCATTTTTAGTTTTATATTTTTCTGTTATGTTCCTACTATCACTGTTCAACCCAAGAAGTGCTGCCCTCTTTTTCTTTCTGAGCCTAATCCCACATGCATTGCAAAGAGACTGCATGTTTGTAAATGAAGAAACAAAAACCCAAAAAGTCAGTCACAGCAAACACCAAAATTCTAAACATATTATGGTTGTAAAATGAGTTTTTTTTTTTTTTTTACCTTAGGACCAGCAGGACCACCTCTCCAAAGTGGGGTTTTAGTGGTTTTACAATCTACACATCTTTTGTTTTCCTCCTTCAATTGTCTCTGATGTAAAATATGCATCTTAAATAGGTTTGATCAAAGGAAGGTGAAGGTGGAATTGGAATTGGAGGGTTTACGGCAGGGGAGAAGCAGAGCAAAACAGGGGATAAAAAAAAAACAGAGAAAGTTGCAAATATTATACAAAGTCTACAACTAATGATTGCTTCAAGGATTTTATATAAATCATAATACACTAAAAAGGACCACCTGTTAAAGTATTTGGGTTTATCTTTAAACTTTTTACGAATGAAATGTTGAGATTTTTACTATAGATTTTATGTTAAATATAAACTTTTAATTTTATGTGTACATATATTTATTACGCAAATTATGCGTAATATTTTTATATATTAGAAAAATTTTCATGGAAGGCTCAAGCATAATATTTTGAGGTGGCAGAATATAACATAATCACATAGCATTAACCACAATGATACATTCTTCAATAAATTGTAGCTTATTAACCAGATGTTCACTTTCATCAATAATAACTGTCGTGCCCTAAAAAAATAGATGGGTTAAAAGACATTTATACTATAAGGTCTGTCATTATCAATCTCAAGATCACTTTCCTAAGCTACTCCTAAAAGAAACACATTTTTAGTGACTGTAACACTGTTTTTTTCACTCAAAAGAAAATTATGGTTTAAGCTTGTAATGTCTTAAATCAAATTCATTCCTCAGTTTCTGTTTCTTGCCAAGGTTGGAACAAACATCAGCTAAGAAAGCAAAACAAAAGCCCATGAAGCGCATTAGCCATAATAATATCAACATTGCCCAGTCCTTGAATTTCATCTTTGGAAAGTGGCTTCTATCTGAGATGAGCAGTGCCCTGTATACAGCTTCGGTCAAGGCATAGGCTGAAACTGGATCAGATTCTTCTACTGGGAATCCATATTCATTGAGGCATAGTATGTCGTAAACTCCATTAGTCTCCGATATTTCGAGATGTTCGCATATCTTCATCCTGCCATCGATCCTCTCCTCAGTCGATAACAAATCACCATGTGTTAAGATCAATAGAGGGTTCTCATCTGCAGCCACACATAATTTGGAATGGAGACTTAGTCAAGACATGCATGCATGCACGTATGTATGTATGTATGTTAAAGACAGTACTGAGAGAAAGAGCTTACTGCTTTTTCTTAAAGCAGGGAAGCTGAAAAGCTGTCTGGTAGCCTCTAATGGCTTTAAGTCTCCTGCTTTTAAAGCTTTGTAAATCTGTGCTATGTTAGCTACAACCATCACACAATTCACTTCTCTCTGCAAAAAGTTCGAAGACGATCTCAACGTAATGTTTTCCATGGCAGCATCGTCTGCTGTCGTTGCACGGTCATTGTATCTGAAGCATGGTTGATTATGATGAATCCCCTCACTCATCCAACTCGATATTTCCTCCAATGCTTCTCTTGTACTATGGTAATCGAACCCTCTCGAATCGTAAATGCAGAAGCCGCTACGGGTTGATCTCAGGACATTATGTTCTTCCATGTACATGGTTGTGTAATTGGACCTTCCTGCAGGTAAAAATTGTAAAATCTCTTGTTGCTGCACCTAAAGTTATTAAATTATACAAACAGAAAGTTACCTGATGATGTTTGAGCAAAGGGTATTAGACCGGACCGACCGAGAATACTGTACATGAGATTTATAAGCGAGCTCTTGCCTGAACCCGAAAATCCCACCAAGAGAATTGTGTTAACTGGTGGAATATCCATATCTTCCTTTGTGATCCCTCCGGTAGGTACCCAAAAATCACCCGAGCGATACTCGAGAAGCTTGTGCTGAAGCTCATTTAGTCCATCAGGTGCAACCAAAGCCAATCTCTCCAACTCCCTAAGTAGTCTCAGCCTAGGCGTTAGAATGGAAACATTAGGAAATCCCAGCTTCAACTTAACGCATTTGTCGAATTCCGCAGCTGTTCTCCACCAGCAATACGCCAATCTACATGATTCGCAGTCGTCTTCATCAACACAAGATACTTGGCTTTTCATCTCTTGTTTCCAACGGCATTCGTCAACACGACGATGGCAGCTTAGCGTACACCGATGATTGTTGAACCAAATGACTCTATTAGCCAATGGTAGCACTGTTGGGAATAAAGGTTGAAGGTGATCAAAAGATGCATGTGTAAAACAGTGCTTCAAAGCTACATCCAAACATGTACAATCTTTGTTCAATTTCCTGGTTCCTTCCATACAAGATGATTGTTCATTTTTGGGATAGTTCCAACCGTCCATAATTTTACGGAATTAGCCTCATCACAAACTTTTCCAAAAGGCTACGACATGGGTAGTTTTGTCATTAGGTTTTAGTAAAGTTACCGTTAGTATATACTAAAAATGTAATGACCCCAAAGATACAAAAGTTAAATATGCAAAAAGTAAATCGGTGTAATGGGACAAGTTTTTTTTAACTATTTTAAATAAATATTTTTAATTTTTATAAGATTTTCTGGACAAAGAGTGAGTTGAATTTTCTTTTGTTTCAATTCATACAAATTCACAAAAAATTGAGATGAAAGTTATAAAACTTAAGCCGATATCAAGGGGAGCAAATAAAAAACCAGTTGTTACGATCCCTATTTACCGACCCTGGATTGCTCTAACACAAAGGGAAAGCAATAATTTTTAAACTAGGTCCAATCTTCAAATTAAATAAATTAAATTTTTTGAAAAAATAAAGATTCAAAAGTCAAATTTTTTACCTTGTTCATGCAAAAGTGTAAGATGAGATGCAATTAACGAAAGTGGGCATAAAATATAGGAATAATACTAATTGCATTTAACAAACACTGTAGTTTTAACTCCAAAAACATCCTTCTGGTTTTCGACAATGATGCATTACCGTAAAAGATAATTTTTCTTTTTCTTCCTCAAAACTGATCGGAAAGACCAAAATAGTAACTCCACAACTATTACTAAAATGAAATATCTAAAAGTTATTTTTTTTTTTAAAAAGAAGACCTTTAATGAAGAAAGTAAATTGAGCATATGCAGGAGCATATATTGAGACTGACTGATATAAAACAAGGGAAAAAAGCAGAAGGTAGGACATGGAGCTGCAAGCCTCCACCCTTGCATCCGAGTATTACGATGCTGAAAAAAGAATGAACTACTGCAAAGATAAAGTAGAAAAAACAAATATTTGTACGGCTTCTGGACTCTTCAAGCGTCTTTACCATGGTTTATCATACACCTTGTCTTTATTTGATGACTTCTTGAGGACATACTTATGCATTACTTGAACGATATGTGAATTCCGAGAAACACCAAGAAAGTACTGACCACTGAGTTTCGTTCTACTCCAACCAAGCTTCCTGCAAATTCGAAAGTTAGCCCAGACAGCCAAGATATATACTCTCAAAGCAATTAGACCGAGCAGCAGCAAAACTGAATCACCAGCCACAAGCGGCATGTGACCAATTCCAGATGCAAATCACAAACTAATGCAATCTAGGCAATTAAGTCAAAAGCTCATTTTCACAAAAGTATTTTTTTATAAAGTATGGCACAGCCAAATAGTTCACATATTCACTCCCTAGATATAGAGACCTAACTGAACATTTCGAGTAGAGCATGAAGAAGAGATGCAATGAGAGCTATGCGGGTTTAAATGAAATTCATACCTTCAATTGAAATTGAATCCACCAGAGGGGACAGGAAGTTGATTGCCTCCAAATTGGAGCCCAGATTGTGCAGCATCACCAGGGGGTAAAGGCTCGTCCTCATCCTCCACCCAATAAGTTTCAAGAATCTTCACTGCCTTCTCGTATATTTCATTGTTGTCATGACTTTGGAGGTTTTCAATCTTTTCCAATCCCTCAGCATCATCAATTAACTGGGCATAGAGATTGACGTCTCCAGTGTGACCCAGATTTTTCTCTGCTTCACCAACCTTCAAAATGTTTTCAAGACCTTCTAAACAAACCGTGACAATTCTTGGGTCAGGACAGTTCAGAAGATCACATAATGGCTTAATGCAACCTTGGCTCACCAAAAACCTGGCGAACAAGACAGGAAGTTAGTAACTTAAAACAAATTGTTCCAAGAAGAATCCAGAGAATGATTATAGCAAAGGGAATATACTTTATTTGTTCATGGGTACCACCAGATGTAGCATTTGAAATTGCCCAAGCAGCTTCTTTCTTGATCTCAAACTCGGCATTTTGAAGGAGATGGACTAAAGGGGCTATAATCCCAGCCTCAATTACAGCCTGCAAAAGATTTTCAAAACTCATGATCCAATGGATATCCATTCAAATAGGATGAAAATGCTACAATTGAAAACTAAAAACTTTTACTTTTTAAACTTTGCAGCAGACCATCAAACTATAGATTTGTCATACTCTATGATTGGCTTACCTGTATCTGATCTACATTTCCAGCAGTGATGTT
Organism: Gossypium longicalyx; assembly: GCA_025698465.1. Lineage (NCBI taxonomy): Eukaryota > Viridiplantae > Streptophyta > Magnoliopsida > Malvales > Malvaceae > Gossypium > Gossypium longicalyx. Next base: position 21,308,000 of record CM047006.1, read on the forward strand.
TGAGATGGTCCAGCAAGCTTCCTTCTTGATACTCTTCTTGTAGGTATTTGTCAACAGGTTCAAGAGGCAGGGAAGGGCTTGGTGGCCAATAATGCACTGAACGGGGTAACAACATAAAGAATCAGAGCAACGCAGAAAGAGGCAACCTAATGCAGTGAATTGAAAAAATAATAATAATTGTATTCAAAATAGAAGCAGGTGACGTTATAACTTATATCACTTACAATGATTATTCTGTCTGATCAAATGTATATTTAAGACATAAACTACGATTTATCTCACAATATGCCAATTAACCATGAAAAAAAATACACCAAAAACAAATTATGCATGGATAATATGATAAGATGTACAATTTTTGCCCAGTCAGCAATTTTTACTTAACAAATCTTCTAATACCTAGATTCTTCTAGAAGGAAAATATGTGAAGTTCAATGTTATTTACAGAAAATTTTCTATGCGCATGTCAAACTTAAAAGTCAATTGAAAACCATGTAAAAGGTTTCAAGTCTTCAGAATAATACTCAATAGTAAACCTTCATTTAAAACTCTAAAATCTTCAGAAATTCATTGCCATGATAAAATGGGATAAACACATGTTAAGGACCAACACTCAAAATCAGAGTTGCAATGAGCACACTGGCACATTAGATGTTATGCATCACTTGCTGTATTTATCAAGCAAAAGTCATGTACATCTACCTAGCAGAACAGAGTAATAGATCTGCATTAACGTGTAGAGACAGTCTGTCAAAATAATCCTAATAAAAAACATCAGCACTGCCCCCCAGAAGGTTTAACCACAAAGAAGTGTTAGGATGAGTCAAAATACATTATAATAAGTTGTGTACAAGAACAAGGACAATCACAAAACAATATCTCAAGGGAATGCAATTGAAATAACTGTTGAGAAAGTAATATACATTGTCAGGAAATATTCCGTACCTGAGTCTGCATATCGTCCCCAGTAACAATATTTCCAACTGTGCGAAGGGCAGGAATGAGAACCGTTGGGGATGGATGACTAACAAGAAGAGGGAGGATGAGTGAGAAAATATTCAAAACAACCAGAATTCACAAGCAACCACTAGGAGAAATAAACATAGGAAAACAAACACGTCAATTTCAGAAAGGCAAAGAAGTCCATCACTTACAGCAAGAGCTCAATAAGTCGAGGGCAGACACCTGCCTCAATAACAGCTTGGATTTTGTCATTAGTACCATCTGAGAGATATGACAGAGCCCAGCATGCATCTGTCAAGACTTCCTCATCATTTGAATGGATAAGGCGCTCAAGAGCTGGCAAAGCTGGCTTTGTCTGCTTATCATATTTCAAAAGAACCATGTATTAGAAAAGTTCCTCACCAGAAAAAGGGTCATAACTCGAACAAGTCATCATCAGAAAGTCCAACCTGCTCAAATGAAGGTTGTGGCTTGCCCCTGCAGAAGTTTGACAAAGTCCAGGTAGCATTTCGCAACATAGACAGCTTTGCATGCTCATTAAATTGTGCCAAAAGAGGCACTAAGGCCCCATGGCCAAGGACCAGGTCACGGCATTTAGGAGAGTCTCCAGCAACATTCCCCAACGCCCAAACAGCCTGCAATTCCAAAAGAACAATGAACCATAAGAGAAGTGCAAATAAATTGTGTTAATGAATAGATGATCACTTGCAAACTGCAGTATTTACCTGTTCGCGTACGTCATCCGTTGGAGAACCTAGGAGTTTAACAAATATAGGGACAGCTCCATGATCAATTACAACTCTGGTATTGTCTGATGTTCCTGAAGCAATATTTGTGAGAGCCCAAGCTGCCTCGAACTACAAAACAAATGGATAAAACAATAAAAACAAAAAAGAAAGAGATTGAGCAAAATCTTAGTAACTTCAGAAACAAAATATCACACCTGAAGCTGAGGGAAGTCATCCCTATTAAGGAACTCAACAAAGCGAGGAACAACACCTGCTTGTACAACTTCATTGATTGGAGGACTACGTTCTGCACATAAACTAAGAGTAAAACTCAAATTTCTAACAAAAAACGATGTCAGAAAGGGGAAACATAACAGCAAATTAATCAACCTATTGATAGCAGCTTTCGGAATTGAGTGGTTGCCTCAAGCTGCGCATTCTTGTCATCAGACCAAACGCCCACAACCATAGCCGGAAGACTTTCTAACTGCAATTAGATAATAAAAATACCAGAAATATTTTTTAATGCAATTTCCATTATCAATTTTCTTCTTGAGGCTTACTACAATCGATAAATTAAACAAACATTCCTCTCCATTTGATTAATACAGCTTAGGCTTCCTTCTAATCAGCAATTCATATTTCAAAACACGATTAACACTGCAAAAAAGTATTCATGTACAAAACCTAATTAACCCTAGTTATCAGTCACGACACAACGGAGCAAATCGATTAATCAGTAGAATATACCTTATTCTCGGAACCAACGCCGGAAGATAACATCTGCTGTTGCTGCGGTTGCGGTTGTTGAGCAAGAAGTCCTTCGCGACGCTTTTTTAGAAGGTTCTCTTCTCTCTTGTTCTTCCGGATCTCCACCATGTTGTCTTCTCTCCTCCGCCGACCTTCCTCCGCATCAACCGCCACCTTGTATCGGTTCCGTCGAACCTCGGTCCTCGCGCTCGGTCTAAGAGACATCTTCGCTTGTTTATTTTTTTCAGTCAATCAGATCGAATCACTGATTAATTGGCAGGTGAAATACGGCGTACGATTTTCAGAAAGAACCGATCAGTTGTTTGAGAAAATGTCAGAGAGAAAGAGAGTGAAAGGTGAAGAGGGTTTTTGGAACGTTATTCGTATTATTGGATCGGGAGAGACGTTGGGCCGAAGCTGAGGAGAGATATATTGTTTTATACTTTACAGAGAGAGGGGATTTTTTTTTTCCTTTCTTTTTCTGGTTTACTTTCCTTTTCGAAATTATTTATTCTTTTCTTTCTGGTGGAATATGAGTTTGATGTGATGATAATTACGATGGTGCCACTGATTTTAAATTTGAACGTTGGGGAGAAAACCTAACTCACCGGATTGCTTAATAGTAGGTGTCCTTTTTTTTTTTTTTTTTTTGGTTCATTCAAAATATATATTTTAAGCGAAATGCTTAAAAAAAACCCTTTTTGTTCTAAAAGTATTTTTGTAAGAAAATTGTATTCTTTTTTTTTATGTTTAATTACAAATATATTAAAACTATTAATTAAAAATTAAAAAAATATTTTTTAAAAATATTAATTAAAATTATTTAATGATTATATTTAAATATTTAAAATATAGTTTATATATTCTAATTAAATTTTATAAATAATTAATATTTATTGCTTAAAAATATTTAAAATTTATATTTCATATGTTAAAATATTAACAACAAATTATAATAATTCTTTTATATTCTTACTAAAATATACTAATATTAACTAATTTAAATATTATTTAAATGCATATTTGTTACTTGAAAATAACATGTCTAAAATGAATATTTTACTTCTCAAAAGTAATTTTTGACAGCAATACTAAACACTTAAATTTTAAACTAAATTTTTCAAAAGTATTTTTATACAGTACTTTTCAAAAACATTACTAAACTAGGCCTTAGATTGGGTAAATGATTAAAGCAAATATATATGTTAAAGAAAAGGGAAAAAAATAAAATGAGAAGAATGGAAAGTTAAAGAAAAAAAGTAATTATTATTAAAATAATAATAATAAAAAAAGATGTAATACTGTTTTTTTTATGAATTATAATAACAAGGGAAGGCCCGAACAACAAACGTGATTAGCGTAACTTAAACTGTAATACCCTGAAAATTTTTACAGTGAGATATTATCCTTGATATAGTAAAATAAGGAAATAAAGTGACAAAAAAGGGAATTTTGAGTTATGTCAATATTGAGAAGTATATTATGATACATTAATTCAAGAAAGGACTAAATTGTAAAAGTGAGAAAAGTTTTGTTGCACAAGAATAAATACTTAAAATTTGAGGGGTTAAAGTATAAATATGAAAAAGTTAAAGGACCAATAGTGTAAATATTTTAAGAGTGGAATGATCTAGAAACTAAGGAAAATGGATTGATTAGGACCAAATTGAATAGGTGAAGAACTATGAGGGACTAAATTTCAATTTTACCAAATTAAATGATGACTTAAGGATGGAATTTTAAAAGATAATAAAGAGCAAAATGGTCAACTGTAAGAAAGAGAAATCTAAAAAGTAATGATGATGTTGATGATATTTTATGATTATTTAATTAGATATATATTATTTTAATAAGATATTTTATTATTTTATTATTATTTCATTATTATTTTATTATTAATTATTTAGTATAAAAGGAAGGAAAGATGAAGAATTTTCATCATCTTTCCATGCATGCAACCAATGTTAGAAGAGAAGGAAAAGAAAGAAATTTTCTTTTCTTTACAATTTGGTCCTTCCACCAAAAATTCACCATTTTCACCTAGAAATCAAAAGAATTTCCATAGCCACTAAGAGAGAGAAATGTTAAGGAGACCATGAGGAGTTAGAATATCAAGTTGGATTCAAGAATAGAAGCTGGAGTAGAGAAAAAATCAAGTTAAAGATTAGTATCAATAGAACAAGGTAAGTACATCAAGATTTCAATATGTTTTTAAGTTTGTTATTATTGACAAAGCATGGAAATAATGTTATAGTAGAGTTTTCTTACATAAGGTCCTATGTTCTTGATATGTTAGTGAAGAGAAAATAAGAGAAAGTGATGAGAAATGGTGTAGAAGAAGAAAATAAGGGTGTTATAACATGGTAATTAATATCCTGTACCAAAACAGTTTTGGACAGCAGCAGTAGTCTAACTTTGAAAAATCATAAAAAATTTTAGAAATCGAATTATAGGATGAATAAAGTATGAAATTAAATCTTATTGAGTCTAGTTTCTTATAGAAGAAATTATGTAAGCAATGGAATTGTAAATCATGAGATATAATCAATTTTGTGAGACAATGTCAGAATGATTTCGGGTTCCCCTGTTCTGAATTTTGAAAATCATAAAAAATTGGATAAAAATAATTATGGACTTAAATTTATATGTTTAGAATCTTAAATGAGTATATTTTCAAGAGAAATAAACGGGAATATCATTCGAATTCTGTACGAGGAGATAATTAATTTTTAGTGAAGAAGGGTCAGGACTGTCAGACAGTAGAACAGGGGTAAATTTAAAGAATAAACTGTACTTATTGGCTAAACCAAAAATTCTTAAAATTTTATGGTAATAAGATATATGAGTCTAGTTTCAGGAAAAATTAGCGGATCTTAATTTGGAGTTCTATAGCTCCAGATATAAATAATTTAGTGACTATGACACAAATGGACAGCTTGAATATTCATAAAAGTAAATAATAAAAATTATAGATAATATTACTTATAAGTGTGTTATATACATTAAGGATGTGGAATGGAGAGGAAGAGAAGGAAAATATGTATGAATATTCATCTAACATGGATAATTTGCATGTTTTAGGCTTAGGGACTAAATTGAATAAAAGTAAAACCTTATGGGTAATTTTGTAAAAATTTCAGAAATGACCAAATTGCATGAAACAAACTATTTTATTATTTAAATTACAAAATCGAATGAAATTATTAATATAGTTCAAGATTGGGGAAAAACATGTTTTTAGGGATTAAATTGAAAAGTGTTGAAATTATGAAAAATTCTGATATTTTATAGAATTCATGGGCTGTTATCAATATGTATGAGAATAATAGCTGGAAATAAGGATTAAATTGCAAGAATTTTATTTTCCTGACCCTAAGGATGAAATCGTCATTAAATAAAAGTTTAGGGGAAAAATGGTAATTTTACCTAGAGCATTAATTAAATACATTAGAATATGAAATGAATGAAAATGATGATCAAATTTATTTATAAAGATCCAGACGACTCAAATAAGAGATTTGATCGTGGAAAAGAAAAGATATCGGATTAATAAAATTATAAACACAAACAAGTAATGAGGTAAGTTCATGTGACTTGAATTATATTCTTAAATGTTTGAAATGCATGTTTTTGATATGAATATGATTTGAATGTTCATTATATGAAAATTTATGAAACACTGACATATTGATAAAAAGGGGAAGAAATCTCGATTGAATGAAAGGAAAATTCGATGGATCTTTGAAAAGGAATTGACGATAAAAAAAGGATCTAGCCCGGACGGGTGATCCTATCCTGATATAGCCCTCCCGAAGAATATGTGGAAAATGGATTTAGCCCGGATGGGTAATCCAAATTAGGGTCTAAATTTACCCTAGACTGGTAATTTAGATCCAAGCTCATTAGAGTAATTGTCGTTGCAGGGGATTTAGCCTGGACTAGTAATCCCGACAATACTCTATGAGTTTATATTACAGGGGATTTAGCCTGGACTAGTAATCCCGCTGTAAGGATGAGGTTCGCGGGAGTGTGCTTTCTGATATGAAATGTGTAAGACCATGGTTGAAAGATACCATGGCAACATGATAAAAAAAATGTGTAAGACCATGGTTGAAAAATACAATGGCAATGTAACATGAAATGAACAAGATCATGGTTGAAAGATACCATGGCAACCTGACAGAAAATGAGTAAGACTATGGTTGAAAGACACTATGGCATCATGTCGAAGATAAATAAGACCGTAGATGAGAGATGCTATGACATCAGTTGAACAATTGATATTCAGATAATATGTATCAGATGATGAATGGTTATATGAAATGGTTCTATGAAATGTTTACAAGAATTGATCATATGGAAATATATGTACAAAATAGATGAAAGATAGATAAATGAAATATGTATAAGTACACTAACAAGTGTTGTTGTTGATGCTTAGACAAGTGCCAAACCATTGATTGAATGGTTATATATTTATTTATATGATGCATTGATTCGGTAAGTATTTAATTGAAATTTTTTTTAGGTGATTCGTAAATTCTAGTAATGCTCTGAAACCCTGTTTCGACGACGGATACGAGTTAGGGGTGTTACATAAACTCAAGTCACACCGAGGACGATAAATACCATTGACCATTAAGCCATCACATGGGTTCAAAAACAACATAATATTATAATTATGTATTTCTTAAAAAAATTATATACATAAAACAATTAGGGCAACAAAAAGTATGGGTAAACTACATTTAAGGTCACTAAATTATTAATAAGTTTACATTTTAGTCATTCAACTTCAAAATTACAAAATAGTCACTAAATTATGCGAAAGTTTTCATTTAAGTCATTCAACTATTCAAAAGTTTTTATTTAACTCATTGAGATGTTAATTTTTTTAAAAAGTTCTGCTAACGAGCTTCAAGCAACGATTCAACGATCGATATGATAGATCAGTACCCATCGATGAGTAGAAGAACATATCTTAGATCCAAGTCGATCTAGTAGTCAATGTCGGAGATCAGAAAAAAAATTGTTTGAATTTTGATTCGCAAGTCTGTGACATTCAAAATTGTTTCATGAAAAAAAAATTACAAAAGAGAATGGGAATGAAAATTTTCGATTAGTGCAGACGGTGCGAACAAATAAGGCTATATAGAAGTGATTTTAATGGCTCATTGACTTAAATGAAAAGTTTTGAATTGTTCAATAATCATTTTGTAATTTTTTGAAGTTGAATGATCGAAACGTAAATTTATTAGTAATTTAGTGACTTTAGGTATAATTTACTCAAAAGGTATTTTAGTTTGAATAAATAATTAAAGGAAAAAGGAATTTGCAAACAGAATTCCTATTTTTCTTGATAAAGTTCCTCATCAAGAGATTTCATTGAGGTTATTTGCTTAAGCTTAAAGACTTGTCTGATAAAAATATAGGTTAAGGTCTACTAAAGAGTCTCTATTAAAATTTGCTTTATATATGAATTTATTTTGAGATGGTTGGGTTTATTAATGGGTCGGGTCGGATTATGCGTAAATAAATTGGGTGTGATATATTTGGCAAATGAACAGTAAATTGTAATGGTGTTATGATATGAATAAATTTTCAATGAAAAAAAAAAATCTAAAGCAATTTTTAGTAGAGAGACTAAAATGAACTTTGCATAATAGTATAGGGATTCCAAGTAAACTTTGACCATCTAATATATAATAGAAAACCTAAACAATTTAGGTAAACCACTTACAAATATGGAAAATTTTAAAATTTAAACAAAATTTGAAACTCATACCTAACTTTAACAATTATATATATAATATTAATATCTACCATTAATTGAGTCTTAACTCGATTGGCATAGGTGTTATTGTCAATACAAGAGAACGTCGGTTAGAATGCGTTAAAGCGCATTATTCTCCTATTTATGGGTTGATGAGAGATTATGAGTAGTTCTAGATATAGTCTTACAAAGAGTAAATATAAATAGATTATTCAAAAATAATAATAATAATATCGATATATCGCATCTGTAATGAAAAATCTTCGAAGAACAAAAAGATATTGAAGAAATATTGTCTGGAGCATTAAACTTTTGAAACTGTACTTTCAAACAGTAAACTCCCTAGTCCTCTTAACAAGTTTACTAACAAATTTCTATGCACTAAATTCACTAGCTGCCCAAAGCATACATATGTCATGGTTTCCCGACCGGTGGTGGTGGCAGTCGAGACATAGAAAATGGAGGGATGGCATAGAACATGGTGTTCTTGTCTATCCCGGTTTTACTTCCATCCAACAAAGCCACCAATGCTGCAACCAAACCTGCATTTCCAGCAATGGTTGGTTCGGTAAAATTGTAATTGGACCTGTTGTACTCTTGAAAACCATCGTGCTTATCAGGTCCACCAACCATGGCTCCAACAATCGTATTTGGATTCGGCTTTTTACTCTCCTTCCATCGCAATCCTTCTTGACAGCTTTGATGCTTGATGTAGCCGGGAATCGATGCACCTTTGTGGTGCACATACTGAGGGAAATGATCACTAAATCCTACAACGTAACTCATGTGCCGCAGATTGCTCCCCAGGATGTAATCGATCTGTGTCTTCGCAAAGTCCCGAAATGCATCTTTCGGGTAAAACTTAGCCCCGCACTGCCATCCCGGTGTGAATGTAGCTTCGAGGTAATCGGCGTATAACGTGGCCAAGAAAGCTGCATTCGTGACGTATTGAAGAGGTTTAGGCTTACCATGGTTTAGTTCTATTAGGCCACCATTCGTCCTCTTGAAATTGTGAGACCCTGGAAGGTAAGAACAAATGATTTCACTGATCTGCTCGTGAAAGTTCTTCAACATTTCTTCGTATGGATATCCGAAATCTAAGAACATCCTCAGCCGGCTCATAAGCAATTGTGCACCCGCATGCTTGTTGTCCCAACCGAGTACGCCATAATCGGGACCTCCCCAAAAAGCCTTGGCATGTTTAGCCAAGCCAGGGCTGGTAACAAGGTCAATGTAGGAAGAATTCCCTGTTGCACAATACATCCAAGCTCCTCCCCAAACAAACTCATCCCAAAAACCAGACGAATTATAAAAACTCGAAGGGGGATCCGAACCACCGGCATACCGTTCGCCTTCCCCTTTTGTAGCGAACTTAAAGAGTATATCCGCTCCGTGGACTAATTTCTTCGAGTATTTATGATCATCTTTGAAAACAATTGATGCAGCAGCTAAGGCGGCAGCCATTTCTGCAGCTAAAGCTGGACAGGTAGAACATGGAATTACAGGCCTTGGGTAATTAATGCTCTCGGGACGTATCCAACAGTTCTCTGAAGAATTTTTTCCAACTTGTAAAACAATCTTGTCTATTGTATCTGCAGATGAATTGAATGTCTTCAATAAGTAATCCGTTCCCCATCTGATTATGTCCTTGACATGGTTAAGCTCTCCGGCAGTTTCATATTTTGCACTGTACTCCAATACACTCCAACTCAACATGGTCATTGCAAAAGATGCCGGAAAACTGTACTTGACCGCCTCCCCGCCGTCGTAGTAGCCGCCTTCTAGCCCGTTCAAGTATCCCTTGCCATCGTCCAAGCACGAATCACCCCGCCATGAAACATTGTTATTTGCAGGGAGTTTTCCGGCTAAAAAAGAAACAAACATTGATGGATCAACAATAAGAGTAAAAACTTAAGAAATTTGACCAAACCCCATTAAAAATAACGTCTACTTCTACCCTGGTTCAATGTACTAGGACAAAGAAAGGAGAAACACCAACATACATCTTTGAGCATTAAAGAACATAAGGGCACGTTGAAGAGCAATGGTGTAGTTGTCCTGAACGGGAGGTGGGCGGTGGTGGTGACGGCGAGTTGCTAGAAAAGCGACAATGGCTACAAACCCGGCTAAAACGGCAACCACTACCAGGGTTCTGATCAACACGGTGGGATTAATGTTGAAGCAACGTTTCTTCTTCTTCCTTTTCATTTCCATATCCATGGCCGGTCTTAATAACCAGCCTTGCTTCACTTCGTCTTCCAATGGTGATTGATAGGCAGATCTGTCATAGTAGTGGCGGTGGCCATTTTCGATGCTTTGATCTTCCATTTCTAGGGTAATGTCAAACGTACCACCCCATAGATTTGATCTTTCTGGCATTGGTTTTCTCTATAATGAATTGGAAATCTTTTGATTAATTGGGTAAAAGAGAAGGAAAAAGGCATGAATTTACGATTCTTTTTATTAGTAGCTGGCATTCTAATTTACTTCACTGAGAAAAAATGGAAAGAATCCAGGGTTTAATGCATTGAATTTGAATCACGAATAGGCAGGCAAGGAAGACAAATCCATTTTTATCCGTTAATGATTTGCTCTAATTAATGCTTTCCCTTAATACTTGATTAAGTTAATTTTTAACTAAAATTATTTTTATAATATAAACGATGTCATTATCATCAAATTTAATTCTAAATGTTATATTCTATTTTTATTAAAAAATTAAATTTAAGTGAAAATATTTTTTTTATTAATCGTGAAATTAATATTTATTTTTTAATATTGTTTAAATTTTAAAATTTAATTGAACAATTTAAAATATAAAGATATGCAAAATACATAAATTAATAGTAAAATTTGTCCATGTGATATATATTTTTTAAAATATTTACGATGCATCAATCTTCAATTTAAATTTATATTTAAATGGACTTCTAGTCGTATATCTCATATTTGGAAAAAAAAGTAAAAAGAATTTTGTTTAACCTACCTAACCAATTATTATTAAGTTTATTGGATTATATCAATTAAGAATTAATCCAATTATATATTCGATAAAATATATTACCTTTTAATAAGATTAAATATATAATTAATTACGAGAACTAGGTAAGATGATAAATGTTTCTTTTATCTTACTCATTGGTTATTGGTTTGATTCTTATCTTGAGTGTAGAACAATTTTAAAACTCATAACTAATGTTTGCCCTCTTATTGAACCTACAGAATGCGAAGAATTAGTCATTGAACTCGCTTTAGTGGATACATATATATAATTAATTGATTGAAATATTTTGAATTTTTTTTTGAATAAACCCTATCGAATTTGTCCCTTGGAGTAATGATTTTATGTTTGCTTTGAAGTTTGGAATAACACTTTTGATTTTTTTACCCAAATAATATAAAAAATAATTAATTACGAAAAAAGTATGGAAAACATATCAATTACGAAAATAGGTATTTGCTACAGTGTCGTTTGACAAATTGGAGACACCAGATTGAAATGTGATGACCTAAAATATTCAGGGACTTGATATGTAAATTTTCTGTTTTGGTTGGCAGCTGAAAAAAGGCTTTAAGGGTGCCCTTAAGTGTAGCGACACCAAACTTTAAATGGGTAAATTACTTCATAACCCCATTATTTATTATTTTCTTTTATTCCCCTTTAACACAAAAATAAATAAAATAAAATAAATTTCGAGATTTTTCAAGGTCTCCTACTGATATTCATGGCTACCATGGGAGAAATTGAAACGAGCAACATTCATGTCGGCTCTCAGCAACTTCTCAATCATGGGTACCAGTCACGATGTCGAATTTAGAGTGTAAACAATTTTGGTTTTGATGATACGACCATCATTTGGAAGCTCCTTCAAGATCCCATCAATGTCAATATTCGCTATTTCTTTTTTTATTTGCTCAAATTAAAAATCTGCTATGCTTCACCAATCATCAATTAAAAATTATTAAAAATCATCAATCAACAAGATTAAGGAAGAAAACCCAGATAAAAGGAACATTAAGATAAATAAAACAGGGTTAAGGTAGGATTGGGGAGAGAGATCAAATGAGGTAAATATAGAGATGATTTTTTCAATATATATATATAATCAAATATGAACAAAATTACAAGAAAACATAAATTAAAATAAAAATAAGATAGCTTTATGTTGAGTTAAATTGAAAAACGAGATACTATATCTTATAATCTAAAAAAAAAAAAAAGTGAGTTTTGAATAACACAACAATAAAGAAAAATATTTTTCAAAAAATAAATAATTTTTTTGTGTTAAAAGAGAATAAAATAAAATAATAAACAAGTTGATTTATGAAGCAATTTATCTTTTTAAAGTTTAGTGCCGCTAACACTATAGCAAATGTCTATTTTTGTAATTAATATGTTTTACATACCTTTTTCATAATTAATTATTTTTTATATTATTTGCTTAAAAAATTAATGTTTTTAAAAAATTTAAAATAGGATTTTTTTCATAAATTTGAAATTTAATCATTATATTTTTATTTTTAAAAGTTTACTTCTTTTACTTTTTTAGATTTCAAATTTAAGAGCCAATTGTTAATAGTGTTTATTTTTTTTGTCAAATTTGTTAGTTTGACATTTAAAAACAAAATTCACTTGGTAGCAATGTACCAAAAACAATGATAGTGTAATGAACCTGAACTTAACAAAATAATTTTAACAGTGTTAAACTTTAAATTTGAAATCTGAAAAATAGAAAAATTAAATTCTAGAAGGGATAATATAATTTTGAAATCTAAGAGTGTCACATTTAGTATTTTAATAACCGGACTGGTTGTTGAACAATGTCACATTTTTTGTTAGACCAACAATAATTAAAATTTCATAAAATCCTAAGAAAAAATAAAAATAAAAATGTTATTGAATCAATTCAATCTATTTAACTATCGATTTTTGTCCTGAATTTTTTTTTTTATCAATTTCAAGCAATTTCCAAATAAATTGGTTCAACTCATTTATTCTGACCATTATATTGATTAGTTATTAGTTTGTCTAATTTGATCTTATTCCAACAACATTAGTTACATCATCAAAATTTGACGAGATTTAAGTTCAAAAACCAAACTAGATATAGTTGTCAAGTTCAATGACCAATATGGACAAAAAAATATATTGCCAAGTTAAAGAGTCAAAAAGTAAATTATTCCTTTCTAAAAATAAAAGTATAATGACTAAATTCTAAAACTTAAAAAAGATAAAAGAAAATTTTATGGTATTTAATATTTCTGTAGTTGAGTTTTTGAGCAAAATTGAAAATTTTCTTTTGTGGGGAGTGTTATCAATTAAAATATTAATAGGTTTACAATTTCTATGGCAAGAAATCAATTTGTTAATTTATTACTTTATGTCAATGTAATTTAGGTTTAGTTTAGATGGATAGTATGTTTATCTGCTGTTAGTATAAAATTAACGATAACGGTAATATTAGATACTGTAGCGATACTTAGGGGTGAGTAAAATTCGATTCGATTTGAAAAAATCGATAAAAATTTCAAATTTTAAATTAAATGTTTATTCATTAAGTTAAAATGCAAAACCATTATATTGTTTATATAGTTAAATAATCTTGTACTTCGTCTACTAACTAAATAATTAGTCTATGTAAACACAACATTGAGTATAAATAATAGGATTTGTTAACTTGACTAGACTTGACTCGAAATTTTTGACTCGATTCGATTCGAAAAACATTCAAATTGAATTCGGTTGCTAAAATAAGATTCATCAACTCGATTAACTTAATTTTTTTACTCGATTCGACTCGACTCGATCGAATACTCACCCTTAATGATAATGTAACGTGAGACAAAAATTAAACTAAACACACCGCACTGCACCCAACCGTCCATTCTAACCCCAGCTTAGTATTTTTCACAAAAATTATTGTTGCTATTTTTTGGCGTAATTAATGTGGCATGGTGATTTTCCTTACAATATCGGGGGACGTTTTCCCGCAACGTTAGATCATGTATCTTTTAAGGTCTCAATGATGTTGGTTTTCTATTTCTCTTCCTACCTAATTATTTCTATTCAATTCTACATTTGCTGAACTGTTAAACACATTTTTTTCAGCGTAAATAAATTATTATTTTTGTTATATAATATATATTTTTCAATGGGTGCTAATGGGCCAGATCGAGTCAGGTTCGGATTGGACATATGCAAAGTATTTAGATTAATTTTTTAAGTTCAGGTTTAGTCCAACCTAAAAATAGGTTTATTTTTTGTCCAAGTTCAACCCAATTTAAGAAAAGTAAACTCAAGCCCAACCCGACCTGCTTATATTTGATTTTTTAAAATTAATTTTCTATTTAAAAATATAATAAATTAAAGCTCCATTTGTTTCATTGAAAATAGTTTTTAGAAAATGATTACTTTCCTGAAAAAAATTAATATTTTATGATATTTGAATAAATGTGTAAAATATTTTTTTTATTTAGCAGATTTTTAAAAAATATTTCATAAAAGTTGCTTTTAATGAAATAAACATACATTTAAGATTTCTCATCTTTTAATTATTTAATTGATTTTGTTTTATATCTATAAATTTATATTTTACATTATTTTACATATATTGTAATGATTTATTTTTAAATAAATACATCAAATTAGATATATAATATTACTTAATTATTAAGTTAGAATATTAACAATCATAAATTAAAAACAATCAAAGCGAATAGATAAATTCATGATTGTGTTATAAAAAAAACAAAAAAAATATTGAATAATAATAAATTAGTTTCCAAACCACAATTAGTAGTATATAACATTAAATTAATAATATTATCTAAGTGCATAATTAGTAGTACACCACATGATGACTAAAATATTTGTTTGAATAATAATAAATTAGCTTAAAAAATGGTAGAATAAAGATTAAATAAAAGTTAATTTATTATTATTCAATTAGTAGAATAAATGCGCTCAGATCTATGGTAAAATCATGCTTTTAATTTCAAAATTCAAGTAAGTTACTGATTATTTTCTTGTAATTTTTTACAGATTTGAGGTCATAGAAACTTGATTTAGCTAGCCCATGTACTAATTTATAAAACTGTTAAAGTTTTAGAAAATTGTCATTGTTGATTTCTTAAAGTTTTAGGTGTTAACTTGATAGATTTCAAGCTTAGATGTGAGAAAAGACTAAATTAGACTAAACCGAATAAAATGTAAAATTGATTGTAGAAATAAGAAATAGGAAGTCCCTGAAGTATAATAGTGAAATTAAAATTCAATTTGAAGCTTTAGATCGAAAGTTATATTAGTCCCAGTTTTAGGGACTAAATTGAATAAATTACAAATTTTGTATAAATTGATAATTGAATGTTAATTGGTTGATTATTGATAGTGTTATATGTTTTATGTTAACCTATAGCTAACGTCGACTGGAAAATGTCTGAAGACATATTGGTAAATAAAGCTTTATCAGTTTGGAAAATGTCTTACCAAAAAAATTTGGTGAGACATTTTACGGGAATAAGGTGATAAGTTTACGTTGACTAGAAAACTTTTTATGTTGACTATCCTAGTTGAAATAAATATCGAAAAAGGCTAAAAATATTTCCCTAAAAGCTTTTACGTGAAACAAAGAAAGCCTAAATGTACTAAAAAACACTAAAATAAAAATTTTCTAACACATTAAAAATATATTAAAAACGTATTTATATTAAAAAATTACCATAAATATACTAAATATTTTATTATATTAAAAACCCAAATAAATATAATAAATGTTTTATTGTATTAAAAAATACTAATAAATATAATAAAATTTTTTATTGTATTAAATATAATTTTTTAAATTTTATATATTGAGTTGAGTTATTTTGCAGGGTAAGTTTTTTTTTTTTTTTTTTTTTTTTTAAGTTGAGTAATGAGTTTAATTGTTATTAGGTTAGTGATTTAATATATATACTTATTATTTAATATATATAATTAATGTAATTATTTTTTATAACATTATATATTCAGGGTGAACTAAGTTCAGGCAAAAAAACTCTTGCCCACGACCCAGCCCATATATTCAAATATTATATTTTTGTCTAAACCCTATTATTTTTCAAACGGCCTAAGCAAGTGACTTGGCTCATGAGCAAGTCTAAACATAAATTTGTAGAAAAAAAAGTTTATTTCATAAATTGGTAAGATTTTAGTAGCGATGGTTAGGGTGTTCAAACAGTTAATCAAACTGAACTAATATTAACCGAATTAATTGAACTTTTTAATCATTTAATCGTTAACCGAACTGAAATATTTCAATTAATTCGATCAGTTAATCGAAATTTTTATGTTTTTTTTTTTTTAGTTAAAACAAGTATAAAATATATAAAAAATTCATTTGATCGAATTAACCAAATTAAAACTACATATAATTTGTATTATTTATTAAGTTTGGTTAATTACCCGATTTCGATTCAAATTAACTGATAACCGAATTTCTAAAAAATTATTAACCGACCTCCAACCAAATTAAATTAATTAATTGATCGATTAATTCAATTTTAACCGAAACTTGAATACTCCCATTTGTTTATCTCCTATTTTGATTTTAACCGAAATTTTAAAAGACACGAGTGCATATAGTTTACTATATATTTTATAACTCTCTAAAATTATATGTTTTTTTTATAACATATATTTATATGATCATTAAAACCATTTCACTGTAATTGTAATTAAGTAATTGAATCTAGAATGATTAATGAAGTTTTATGTAAAATTTTAAAACTATTCATATTCTTAAGATATAATATCTATAAGGTGAACTTTTGTTTGTCTCAGATTACATTTTAGTCATATATGTTTGAAATGTTACGTTTCATTCACTTACATTATTGTGTTATAACATTTTAGTCATTGAGCGTTAATTGCCGTTAATGGTGTAACAATAAGCTGATGTGGCACGTTAAATCATCATTTCAAACAAAAATTTTAGGTTAAATTATATATTTGGTCCCTATTTTTTTTCATTTTGAGCAATTTAATTTTTTTTTACGTTAAAAGAAATGGAGAAGTGAGGAAAATAAAGGGAGAGAAGAGAATGAAAAGTAAAGAAAAAAAAGGAAAGTTAAAAGAACATAAAAGAATAAAATTAAATTGTCCAAAATGAAAAAAATATGGGGACCAATTGTATAATTTAATCTAATTTTTCGTTTGAAATGATGATGTAATATACCATGTCAGTTTACTGTTACACCATTAACGATAATTAACGAGTCAGTGACTAAAACATAACATTTCAAACATAAGTGACCAAAACGTAACATTTCAAACATAAGTGACTAAACTGTAACTTAAGGAAAACAAAAGTGACTATTTTGGCAGTTTACCCTTAAATTAAATTAATAAATATTTTAATTATTATGAAAAAGGAAACTAGTATTTTAATCTAAAATAAAATAGCAGTTGAAAATTAATGCCAAAGATTAACATGCCGTTTGGCGGCTAGGGGCAGCGCTACACTTATAAAACCCACCTCCCTCGCTTTGAGCAATTGAAGAAGAAGAATGCCCGCCCAAATCGCTATAGTAGAAGAAGAGCAACAACAACCTCTTCTCCACAGTACTACCACCGATGGAATCGAAGAAGAGGTCGTCACTTCCTCATTATCCAATGAGCCAGATGCCCTTAAACGCAAGCTTATCGGCTCTAATCAACGCCTTCTTTCCCTCGACGTATTCCGTGGCCTTACCGTCGCGGTATACTCATCCACTTGAAACCTATCATTTGATTTTAGCTCAAGTATTATTCATATTTAGCATGCCAGTTGTTCTTTTTTGTTTGTTTGTTACACTAATTAGAAAATCGATGTGATAAATTAGCTTGGAAGCAGTTAGGGTAGGAGAACGACTTATTTCTGTTATTTGAAGGGAGAGCGTTGAGTAAGAATTGAAGTGAAGACATAATTGGAAAGTTTTAGCATTTGGAAAATCATTGGCTAGCTGATATTTTACTCATCGTGATAAGTATATTTTAATGTATCTTTTAGACGATTTCCCCCTATATTGGTTGATTGAGAGTAATGGTGTAACCAAGTCGAGCGGAGCACGAATACTGGCGGCTCTATCTCTAGCTCAACTCAATATTTGGAGCTCAATACTTGGCTGGAACTGGACTGAACATCTATATTTAAGCTTGAGCTTGATTAAGCTCCTTTATTAATTTTTATGCTCAAGCTCAAACTAGAGCTTGATTAAGCTCAAGATTGAGCTCGAGTCGATAATTAAGCTTAGGGTTAATATTATATATTAAGGGTAATAACGTAATTTAATAATATAAAATTAATTAAAATATATTTTAAAAATGAAAAGTTCGATAAGGCTCCGAGCCACTCGAGCTGGAGTATTACTAAGCTCGAATTTGGTTCAATGATTACTAAATCAAGTTTGAGTATTTTTCAAGTTGAACTCGAGCAACTTGCGAGCATTGGTGTCTCATTTATAACCCTAATTGGGGGAGCTTTTATTTTTTCTGCTTATGTTATCTTTTGGTTGATTAAGCAGCCTACCATAAAATCAGGAGGTGTTTTTTTTTTTTTCGTTATTATGTGATTACTTACTAAGTTACTATTAGTTTAGCTTTCAACTCAATTCCTAATTAATAGTTCTTTTAATAGTTGATGATTTTGGTTGATGATGCTGGAGGGGCTTTTCCATCAATCAATCACGCTCCGTGGTTTGGTGTGACCATAGCTGATAACGTGATGCCATTTTTCCTTTTTGGTGTTGGGGTCTCTATTAGCCTTGTATTTAAGGTATGCAAAGTTCTTTAGCATATCCAATTTTGTGATACCGTCTTTCTCTTTTTGCTGTTGGGGGTCTTATTTGCCTTGTATTTAAGGTATGCAAAGTTCTTCAGCATGGATTTGACTCTTATGGGATTACTGTTGTTTGATGAAGTTCTAGATATCATGCCATTTTAATATTTATTTGATTCTTCTCCATAAGTTTGCCCTTATGATTTTGACAGTATCAGTATGAACTCTTTTCCTTGCCCCACATTCCTCATAAAGCTTTATAGCTATTCTTAATTTATGCATAGCGCATTGAACTTTCTAAATCAATATCTAGGATGGGAATTCATCTTACGTTACTGTCACTTCTACCATTCTACAATTTCAATTAACACTGTCTTTTCCATTGACTAAAGAAAATTTTTCTTTTTGTTCATGCCCATATAACAGCAAAAAAAGTATATATCCAAGAATGTTGTATCTGCAGATAGTGCACATAACAAACTCGGAACAAATAAAATTGATTACATGTGTGCAGAAAGCTTCCAGCAAATCATTGGCCACAAAGAAAGTCGTATTGAGGACAGTCAAGCTCTTTCTGCTGGGGTTGTTTCTACAAGGTTGCCACTTTCACCCATTGTTTTCTTAAAATTTTATTAACTTCTAACAAGTCTATAGTCTAGATAGGAGTGACCCACAACTCATATAATTTTGGAATATCTTGAATGCAGAACTTTTAGTCTGTTTTGTGATAATTCTTCTTTTATCTTTTGGTTGTTAAGCTGCAAGCTCTTAGTAACAAAGTCATTTATGCATATTTCAAACTTCAAATATCCATTTTGTTGCCTACTTGATAGTTTTGAAAGCAAAAGAGGATAAAATGTGTATTTTTTGTGTTTAGCTAATACTGCTCGGAGCTGTGGTTTTTAAATTTTGAAATATGCTCATAGGAGGATACTTTCATGGGCGTAATAATCTTGCATATGGAGTTGATGTGGCCAAGATAAGATGGCTAGGTGTACTGCAGGTAATAAATTTTATCGCAAATAATCTTGATGTTCTCTTTATTATTATTATTATTATATATTTTATGTATTCAAGGTGTCACTAAATTATACGTGTGAGTTGTGCTTCTGCTATGTGTTTGAAAAACACTGAAGTCTAAGTTGGTGCTAAATATGTTAGTATTTACAAAAAAAAGAGGACAATCTTGTAGGATTTATTGTTTTTCAAATGTGAAGGGGAGCTATTTGAAACCTTTTTCAGGTCATATGCATGAATGCAACAGCTTAAGGCATGGAATGTTCCTTACCTTTGCCTGAACCAATGCTCATTGCCTGACTAAGCACTGCACTGACTGATATATTTTGTCAGCTGAACTGTTGATCAAACATGAATCACCTATGCTTCCATTAATCATTTCCTCAATTGTTGTTGAAAAATTCATTCTGCACTCTGCTGTATGTGCTAAATATATGGATATTGCCTTTACTCAGATACATTGAGCTAATTTCTATCATATTTGTGGTTTATTGTCTACAGAGGATATCAATTGGATATCTGCTGGCTTCAATAACGGAAATCTGGCTTGTTAGAAATGTCATGGTTGACTCTCCAACTGCATTTGTTCAGAAGTACTACATTCAGTGGTTAGGAAATACTATGCTTGTCGAAATGTTTGTAGAGATTTACTCCTTTGGCTTTTATTTCTATTTATAAGCTATAAGCTGGCAAAACTTTTACCTTTACTTTTATTGCAGGATTGTTGCTACCCTACTATTATCACTTTACATGTGCTTGCTCTATGGCCTTCATGTTCCAAACTGGGAATTTCAATCCCCAAGCGTCACTCTGTCCACTAATGGGCCCCATACTCAGATTGTAAGTTGTGTTCTTTGGCATTTTCAAGACTGCACTATGAAGTGTTTGTAACACAATGTGATTTCTGAGGTCAAATATCTGTATGTTGTTTGACATGGCTTGCATTTGGTTGGTGAATGTTGTTGTTAGATTAAGCTGTGTTGTGGATCCTGTGAGTTGTACATGTTGCTTTTGTTGAAGAGCCAAACCTTTTTCATTTTCTGTGCTGTCATATTGCCATCTATTCACATACAAGCCTTCTATATTCTTCTTATTTCAGGGGCTATAGATTTAAGCTATTAATTGAACTTAATTTTAAAGCACAAGTTATGAACATATCTGGTAGGCATGTCGTGCAATCCTGGTAGCCAAAGCCTGGTGGGTTGTGTCTCAATTGATTTGTCTTTATTGAGAAAACAAATGAAAATTTTTTCATGAGAATATTAGTATATGATTTGAGAGATGTACTGCTAGGTTTGATAAATTAATCTGAAACTACAATTTTTGGGATAAGAAAATCCATAAATTTGAATGTGTTCTGTTTTGATGTTGTCAATATTTCTATCAGAAGCATATGTTCTGTCATCCAGCTTTAATTCTAGTTTATTCTTGTGCTTTTACTTTGCTGCATGGAACTTAAGCAGGTTACCATACTTTTTAATAGGTACATTGTGGAGTAAGAGGGAGTCTTGAACCCCCATGCAATGCTGTTGGCTATATTGATAGG
The DNA here is from genome assembly GCA_025698465.1 of Gossypium longicalyx. Classification (NCBI taxonomy): domain Eukaryota; kingdom Viridiplantae; phylum Streptophyta; class Magnoliopsida; order Malvales; family Malvaceae; genus Gossypium; species Gossypium longicalyx. Next base: position 21,329,573 of record CM047006.1, read on the forward strand.
TATTTTCTGGGTGAACAACATCTTTATCGACGTCCTGTATACAGAAGAACAAAGGTTATTCAAATATTTTCTTATGTATTGTTGATCTGGTGATGCGTTTTGGAATACCCCCTGTTTTAAGATCTTAATGGGATATGCACTCATTTTCATTCACAGGAATGCAGTGTTAATTCTCCCGACTATGGGCCTTTGCCACCGCATTCACCTGAATGGTGCCTTGCTCCGTTTGATCCCGAGGGCATCTTAAGGTTAGATAATCACCTTCTTTCATCTTGTTTCTAGCTTTTCTCAACAGCTGTAAATTATGTTCTTTAAAGTTGTAAAGATGAATTATTATAATATTTTCTCACTTGTATGCGCACAACTTAAGGTCCTTAAATACCAAATATGCCGTTCCTATTGCTCGGTGTTATACTTGGAATTACCCTTATGGAATTTCTGCAGTTCATTAATGGCTGTCCTCACTTGTATTGTGGGATTGCATTTTGGACATATACTTCTGCATCATAAGGTACCACTATTCTTACTGTTAGGTGGGGTCTGTGGGCTAATCTAATTATGAACTTTCCTTGTCAGAAAGGAAAAAGGGTTATGCTAAGGATATTGCATGCATATGTTGGTGAATGTGCTCTAAATATCTTTTCTGCAGGGTCATATGCATAGAGTGGTTCTATGGTCCATGTCTTCCTTTGTATTGCTATTTTCTGGATTTGTTTTACAATTGCTAGGTAAGCTGTCTCAAATGACAATCTCCTAACTCTAGATTATAATTTTGTCATATTAAAACCTAGTCGGTGTATGATTTTCTTGGAGTTTCGAATTGATGACTGGTTGGTGTAACAGGCATTCCCTTCTCCAAACCTCTGTACACATTGAGCTATATGTGCATCACTGCAGGAGCATCAGGCTTGTTCTTGACTATCATCTTTTACATAGTAAGTTCATCCTTGGTGATTGGGTTGTCATCCTAATGTTTAGTAGTAGAAAATTCCATGTCGTGTTTGTAAAAGATATATTCTACCTGATTCATGAAGCAGTTGCTCTTATCAAATTATAATACATTTCAGTCCAATCAGTATTAAGAAGCTGTCCGTCACAATTTCTTTCTAAAATGTTATCCAAGGGACTGAAGGGAACCTTGATGGAAGCATAGATACATCCATCCAGGTTTCCTTTGTGCTAGAATTTAAATCTGCATGAGCACAGGAGCCCAAGTGTAGTCGACATTATGGCAAGTTATTTGATTGGAAAGCTTAATTAACACGAGTAGGAAACGCCTGATCAATAGAAGATAAATTCCAACTAATGGAAGGCTATTGTGAGCAACTTTCCTTATTTAGTAAATCTAGATGTTGGGTTAGCCGTTGCATAGCTTTGAACCCTATAAATCTTTGGCTTAGGTGTTGCAATTTTTTAGCTTTCCTACTTGAAATCATTGTATATCTATGGAACTTGCTAAAGGTTTTCCTGCTCAAAACCTAATAACGTGACCTAGAGATTGTCTTCTTGGATCCCCTTCGCATTCCTGTTGGAAGTTCCTGCATGTATGTACATGGCCAAAAGTAATTCTAGTCCCTTTTTTATAATTTTATTTTTTAGGGTTTTGAATGCTATGCAAAAATTATATTTCCTAAGTAATGAGGAATACAACTGAGCACGGTTGTATTTGATGCAGGTTGACGTCAAACATTTTAGAAAGCCGGTGGTGTTACTTCAGTGGATGGGAATGAATGCTCTTATAATATATGCTCTGGCTGCTTGCGACATTTTCCCAGCTGCCGTGCAAGGCTTTTATTGGCGCTCACCAGAAAATAACTTGGTATCTTTCTCTTTTCTTTTCTGGGTTTGTACTTTTCTATGTTTCTTATCCTTGCCTTCATGAAGGTAATTTACTTAAGAATAGGTGAAAAACTGCAAGCTTGATTGCCCTATTAAGGCATTTCTGAACAGCTTTATCATTGTCAAGTAATGCTGTAATTTGGATGTTCTTTTTTATACAATACCTACTTCTACCCATACACCCAAACCCTTAAATCAAAGGAAAAACACGCTTAAGTGCACTCGAAACCCACATCTTCCTTGTTGTTGCAATAGCAACGGTGGATGATTTTTTTATTCTGATATACTTTTTTTCTTTCATGTCAAAGTAACTGTATGAGAACACTACTTGCAAATTACATGCACTTTCTAGAGTTAATGTTTTAAGTATAAAAATATTTTCAGTGCAATGCATTGCTTTATCAACATGTTTGATAGAACTAGTTATGTTAACAATTAAAATTATAAAATGCAGGTTGATGGCTTGGAATCATTGTTACAGTCCGTACTTCATTCGAGCAAGTGGGGTACCCTGGTATTTGTATTGCTCGAGATCTTGTTTTGGTGCCTAGTTGGCGGTTTTCTTCACATGAAAGGCATATATATAAAACTGTAGAAACAAAAATAGAACAAAAACATTAGTATATCAGGTGTTAGTTAAATTTAGAAAGAAAAAGAGAGAAAATTAACCAGAAGTGGTACTCTGAAAACATGAATTGTCACCTAACTTGTCAACACCCTCACATGGCATTTCCCTCTTAAAGATGTGGCATCAAATGTTTCATGTTGGAAAATAACATACTGTACCCTCTTTTGGTGATTGCCTGAATGATGAAAACTGTTTTTCATTCCATTTCTAGTATTGGTGAAATTAAAGAGCAAAGCAAAGCAATCACCAAAAACTTGTGGGGGTGCTGCCGTGTACAGCCACTTGTAGAAGATTCAAGATCATTTCTACTTTGGTATATTTAGTTTCTTCCTCTCAAATCAAAGACAACAATTTTTAGTTCACTTTCGGCTATAAAGACACATTATGCACTCTTTTCTCTTTACTGTACTCTATAAAAATTAGGTACTTGCCTTATTGCACTTACATCTGCCAACTGTTATAGCCTATCTCTAAAAATGGCTACTGAGAAAGCCAATGCTGATGAGACCCAGAGTTACGATACAGAAGATAATTTCGGTGATCGATCAACAGCTAGCCAGGAATCAACTAAGTTTCAACTCAGTAAAGCACTTGCACGTAGGGCAGTTTATGGTCCAAGCAGCCGCCGCAGCTCTGGAAACAGAAGGGTCCGAACCAATGCCGAACCTAGAACATTACCGAGCAGGCTGAGCAAGGTTTCATTAGCTGATGATGATTCTGAGAAGTAGCCTACCATGTTTGATTGATGTTAATTAAGGACATTTTTTTGTTTTTTGTTTTATCATTACATGGCTTGTTATGATTCATGAAAGCATGGTATCTTTGTAGAGTGTAAATGGTTAAATAATAAAGCACAAGATTCTGGTGCTTGGAAAAAAAGATGGTGTACATAAAGCATAAACAACAGAAATATATAAATATGGTGGGTCGTATCTCGTGTCTCCCATATGAAAGTTGAAAAGATTGCCTTAGCATTAGGGCAAACTTGGAAAATACAAAAAAGCACCAATTATGAAGCAAGGCATCTATCTAATCTGATTCTGATCAATGATCATCACGCTTTTGGGCCTAAACTTCCGTAATTGTTTATTAATTATGACAGAAAGTTGCAGTACTGAAACATTTTCCAATAATCAGAGCAAAAAGGAAGACAGTCCCAAGGTTTTGAAGCGCCAAAATCGAGGTTGCATCGCAGCTTCACACATTTCTTTTAATTTTTCTGATTAACCTCATAATTTGTTTTTTTTTTCTTCCTTTCGGAATAAATCTCTGAAACAAAAAAAGAAGGAATCATCCGGTACAAAATCCCACGTCATAATACAGCAAAGAAGAAACTTTCAAATTTGTTCTTAAAAAACTGTCTCTTTTTCATTTTCGTTTCAACCAAAGAAGCACCATCTCCCCAAACCCTAACACCATTCTTTCTTTTTGGTTTCCTTTTGTGTTGCGATCGCGATGGAGAGTTACGGATCGGGTCAAAGGCCATACGGGGCGGATCGAAGGACGGAGATAGTTAGCGGAAAGAACACGAGCGTTGGATCCAATCAGATCTACTCTACTACTCGTTCGCGTTCCCCTGATTTACCACCCGTTCCGACTCGGACGAGTCAAGGATCATCGAAGCCATGGGGATTTACGGATCCCGAGATGAAGAGGAAGAAGAGGATCGCGAAATACAAGGTTTACACAGTGGAAGGGAAAATGAAAGCTTCATTGAGTAAAGGTCTTCGTTGGATCAAAAACAAATGCTCGCAGATCGTCCATGGTTATTAAAAAAGGCGGCGAAAATCAACGGCTCAGATTGTGTAACGTCGGATGGAGAGTTGGACCCGATGAAATCGATGGTTTTGGACATTTTTGGGCTGAAAAAAAAAACTGGGTAAGTAAAAGACTATAATAGGTGGGACATTATATAAAATTTTTTAGAATAAGATTTATTCATTTTTCTTTTACTTTAATTCTTGCTAAAGCATTGGAGAATAGGGTTTAATTTATGAAAAATTTGGTAGCTGTTAAAAATGTTTAAATGTTGAATGACTTCTTTTTTGCATTATATATTATTGTAATTTCATTATTTCAATTAATGATAGAAATGAAAGATGTTTGCAGAGCATTGTTGATTTAGGGTTTCACCTCATCATTTCACAATGATGGAAGTAGTTTTTGATCTGAGTGGTAAGCAAAATTGATGTTAATTTTTTAGTTTTAATCTTGTAAATAATATCTTATAGATGCCTCTCGAGTTTTAATCTTATAGATGTAGAAAAACTCTTGTTTAAGAATTGATAAAATTAATCCAAGTAAACTAACATGGCCTCAAACGAAAAATAATGTTATGAATAAGACTGAGGAAATAGAAAAAGGCAATTGATTCTTGTTGAGGGGTCCACCGACACGAGGCTACATCAAATAGTATCATCTGCTCGGATCACTTATATGTTATAGTTTGGTGTTCAAAACCTTACCAATGGTAAGTTGAGTACCTTTTTTTTTAAGTAATTGATTGTATGTTATTCATGGTGTATTTCAATAAGGTGTTGTCACTTTGCGAATATGCGTCTTAAATGTTTATTCAAATACTTAGGTTTTCTGTGAAGTTAATAAATAAAACCTGAACTCGATGATGAGATATTACTAATCTATTGATAAATTCGTCAACTTCAAATAAACAATACTTTAAATACTCTTCCAGAGAAGAGTCGGTCTGCTTTCAACTATTGTCTAATACACATTAACTGTACTTAGATTTAAGACCAAAAAAAAAAAAAAAAAAAAAATATACGTTAAAGGGAAATTTAATAAACTGTGGGGAATGTTTGGTAATAAAGTGGATAAAACAGAATCATCGTTTTCATGTAGGAAAAGGAAAGAGAAAAGGGTGCCTTAAGTTATATGTTGAATTCCCAATGTGTTTAATATTTGTTGGAAATCGAGATAAAAATATGATTTGTTGGTCAAAAATTCATACACCCCCAATACACAAAATTTCATCATTTATTCGTATACTCTCAAGATCCCTCTAAAATAAAATTGTAATTTCGTGTCATCTTTATCCCTTTTTGATAAGTGAATGACAAATCAGATTCAAATTTAAATTTAAATCTAACTAAAAATGTTAAAAATCAACAGGAAAAATCTAATTTATCATTTTTCCTATTAAAAGAGAATAAAGATGACGTGGAATAACAATTTCATATAACATTTTTTTCTGAAACTAGTATTAATTGAAGTGCATACACATCCAATAGAAAGTGGCTTAATACTAAATTATATATATAAAAGTAAACATTCAATTCAATTTGGTGTTACAAACGATATATATAAAAAGGGTAAAATACAAAACATAGCCCTAACGTGCATGCATGCAAATAAATGCCATTCATTCTTTGTTTTTGTCATCTTTGGCACGTCTTAGCACTTCCAGAATTCAAGGTTTGAAGCCTCATTTGTTCGTAAAATTGAGTTATGAATTCTTCTGCTTTAGCATCAATCTCTTCATCGCCACCGTCATCGTTGTGCTCATCGCATTTCTCTTTGTCGCTTCCTTCACAAGGCGAATCGTACGGGCTTGAATCACTTGATGACACGTCATTGAAAGGCGAAATCGGAAATGCTATCGGAGACAACGGCGACAAAATAACTTCCTCCTTTTCTTCTCTATTGGGCATATACTTGGGCTCGAGCATGATCTTAGGAGTGGTGGCCTTCATGCGTGGGGAATGAGATGGGGGCAATGGGGTGCTTTGTAAATTCATTGGATGCACCGACCCAACAACCATCCCTTTCCACTCTACCTTCGAATCCACATCAACCTGAACGGGCTTTGAATCCGGCACCGTTTCGGCCACGGGTTTCGTACGCAACAATCCAATAGCCACCTTGAAAAGACTCATGGAAGGGGAACGTGTTCTTCCCTTTTGCAAGGGCACATCATTTCCACCATCGGGAGCCTTCTTTTTGTCCCTGAACATGGAAATACATGACATCATTGATGATGTGTTTTCCATTTTACAGAGACAAAAAAGAAAAGAGCTACCGATTTATGGTTTTTTGCTATGCAAATTAAGAGTAAAAATTCCTTTGCCAAATTGAGACAATAAAATAGAGATTTATATAATACGATTCGAGGGAATGAAACACATCTAAAACAGAAGGGAATATTCTTAAAATGACCAACAAATAGTATTTACAACAAAAATGATATTAATTTAGTTACAAAACTCAACAATTACCCCTTTCTTAGATTCCAGTCTGTCAGGTTTTTCTTTATGAATGGGATACCTAACTTCATTTATATATATATATATATATATATATATTATAAAACTGTTTAAAAATTAACTTTTACGAACCCTAAAACAGATATAGAAAATATTTTAAATTATAATTTTTTCTTCGTTTTCAAATTTGAGCAAAGTTTTGATGATTTTCTCAAATAAGATATTTTATCTTTAGGGTCTTTATGGTTAAAAGTGTGTGTATTGAAAATTTAAAAACAAATCTCACATGATTTAGTCCATGGCTCTACTATTAATTAATAATGATATTTTGTTTAAATTTAATTATAAAATATAATGTTAATAAAGAAACATGTTTTAATACCAACGACACACTCTAATTATTACTCTCTTTTTCAATTAAAATTTCATGGTTGATATTTTTGGGTCACATTTTTTGGACTTTGAAATTAAATATTTAATTAATTAAATTTTACAAAACAATATATTTTAAAACTATTTTCAACAAATACATTGAGGAGTACATGATTTATTGATTTTAATTAGAAGTTAACATTACGGTGGTGTTCTTTATGTCTATTTTATAATTCATCTTATATTTGAATATAAATTCTCTTCTTAATTATACAATATAATTTATAACTGCACCCAATAATTATCAAAAATACCTTAAATGTAAAACATCCAAAACCTAATCAATGTATATTGATTTACCAGCGAATGCATTCAATTTAGTGAGGTTGCAATATATGAAATATACTTTTATCATTCAATAACAGAATCCAATTAATGAATGAATACGAACATTGCTAAAAAATTATTTTACTATGTAAAATGATAATTTGTGTTTATTGATTTTAAAGAAATAAAATGTAACAAATACAATTTTTTTTCTTCGATTTTTTTAATATTTGTTTATGTTGGTTAGAAGAAATGTGGAGATGTATGGAGGAGAAGTATTAAGCTTGAGTGAAGGTACAAGATTCACACGATGTAATATGTGTCGAGAGTTTCATAGCCTAAAGAGTTATTTGTCCTCTTTTTTGGTAAGTAAGAGCCTATATATTCATACTCTTAGACGAATGTCTTCTAGGTATTCATGAGATGAGTTAGATGATATTGTTAAGACATGTATTGGTACGTATTCTCTGAACAACATGTCACATCGTAAGTTTTTACAGTTTATATATTAATGAGTCAACAAGTTTTACAAGGGGAAAATGAAGCATGATGAAATTTTTGTTATTGATGAAGTAACCGCACATTAAATATACGTGGAATGCAAGTGAATTATGTATATAAGTGTTTGGGGTAAAGATTGAGGATTTTCTACAAGGTGTTCTTGATGGTGACCAAGATGAGAGGACATAACTTCCTAATTATTTTGTGAGGTCTGATTTTGAGGGGATCTTGGGTTGCTCGCATTTCTTTCATTGGTTTGGTGTTTTCTAAGGTTACTTGGAAATTTTGCTCTTATTATTGTTGTAGTTGTTCCCACATTAGTTTCATTTTCACTTAGGAATTAGAATTTCAGTCACGTGTGGTTTGATCATTAAAATTTGGATGTGGCTAAATTCTCGATGGTGGTTAGAAATTGCACTAAGGATTTGCCTTAATAGTTTCTCTAGAAATATAGTTTTTCTAATCATATGGGTCTAATAAGCTATAAGGTTGGTTTTTACCAAGAGGATATAGCAATGGTGGTTGGAGGATTTTCTTAGGTTACTAGCTGGTGATTGGAGATAATTTCATCAAAATTCACCATTGGAAGTCTAAAGGCTTCCTAGTAAATAGGTTCCACACTCACTGCACATTTGTTGACGTTGGTTGAGGGAATGTAGAGATGGATGAAGGAGAAGGATTGAGCTTGGGGAAGGGCCTGAGATTTATACAGTGTAATTTGTACTGAGAGCTTAGTAGCCTAAAGAGTCATCTATCCTTTTATCTGTTAAGTAGGAGCTTATACATACATACATACTCTTGATCAAGTGTCTCTTCTAGGTACCTAAGAGATGAGCCATGTGGTCTCGTTGACACATTTATTGGTACATATTCTCTATGCCACGCATCACCTCGCCAAGCCTTCTCAATCTACATGGTGATGAGTGGGTTGGTTTTACAAGTGCCAGATGAGGCATGATAGGGTTTCGGTCATTGGTGAAGTAATGGGCCTTAGAAGGATGGACACTTGATATGGGCTCAAAGAAGTAAGGTAAAACGAGGTAAGGCATATAATAATATTAAATTTGTTGGAAAATTGCTTTTAGAAAATCAGTTTCTGTTGGCACAACTTAATATTAAACTTGTGTTTTGAAGCCAGGGAGATACCCAAATCGTACCCAAATTTTCATGTAGTCCAAAGTCTTCAAGCTTTGTATTGAATAATCTTTTTTGTTATTCTAAAACTCTTGATTGCTTAAAAAATGAGCTCTAGGAACTGAACACAAAATGAAAACCAAGACTTCTTAAAAGGTATAGTTGACTTCCTCCATGTGGGAGTGCTGAAATTGAAAAACAACTTCTAAATTTAAGTTGTAATTACTTAATGAATGCAATTATAATCTCATAAATTTAAAATCAAAACTCAAGAAAAAATAGAATGTATTTAAGTACAAAGAAAATTAACTCAAATAAATTTTTACTAAATTTCCACAAAATTTTCCCTTCATATATAGTCTATATAACTTTTGGTTTACATATCCTATTTTTAGAAGAATATTTGCAAGAGGTATATTTGAATTCGATGCACATGAAATAATTATTTAAGAAGAATCCGAGTCCTGATAGGATTCCTCATGCCCCACGGCTAATGGCATTAAGGGATTAATTCCATTGTGTGCCACGACACCATAGCCTTATTTGGCTAGATGGGTTGGTCCAAGTTTAATTTAATTATATGTGATGGCCCGATGGTTAAGGGTGTTCACCACTTTAGGTGTGACCTAGGTTCGATTCACGTTTGTTGTTCGGACTTTGTGTAACGTTCCGTAAGTTAGAGTGTCGAGAAACATATTTTCAGGACCCGCCTTTGCAAATCGAGCTTAAAAATATTATTATTATATTTTTAAGAGTTACTTTAGAAGTAAATTGAATGTTAATTAAATAATTTTAATTGTTAGGGACTAAATTAAGAATGAGCAAGAAAATATTAAATTGCAAAGTGAGACTTGATTAAAGGAGTTATTTAATAAATAGAGCATTACCTATATAAATTTTGTTAGTGGATGTTTATGATGGTTTATATATATATATATATATATTGTGTATTGAAACCATTAGTAATTAGAATATATATAATAAAAGATAAAAATTAAGAGAGATGGGTTTAATAAGAAAAAGAAATAGATTAGTGGAGAAAGAAAAAGAAAAGAAAAACAAGTAAAAGCTTCATGTTCTCTTGCATGCCGAAAAGGGGAGAAAAAATTTCAGCCATTTTATTTATGTTTTAAAGCTCAAATTGGTTAGTAAATGTTGGTTCTTTCTTTATGAATTTTGTGTTTTTGGAGTCCTAAAATCATGAATTAAATTGGCATGTCGAAATTTTTAGAGTTGTTAATGTAGAGGAACATATCATCTTTGTAATAGTTGAGTTTTGAAGTTGTTTGGTAGAATTGGGGGATTAAATTGTTTATCTAAGCAAAGTTTCAGGACTGTTTTGGTTGTGCTGGAAAAAATTAGTTAAGTTAGTAAGTGTAATGAGTGATTAAAAATATTTTTATTAAGAGTTTTTATTACTAATAATTTTTAAGAAGTTAAATATTATAAATTTAATTTGTTATTTTTAAGAATCTAGGGAAATTATATTCTTTTATGAACCATATGTATATTGGTTAACTATGATAATGTTATGGAAAAGTAATGAAGATGTGATTAACCTAAATTTTGATATTAATGATTTAATATGGTCAATTTTTTATATTTAATATTGGTGTCAAGATTCCACAAGTGATAAAATGTTGGATTAATTTTTGGTAATTGATAGTAGAAGGATTTGATTTTATAAATCTATTTATTTATGTGAAGAAATAGTATTAATTGAATGAAATTGTAAACATTGATCAAGGAACGAATCGATCGGATGTGAATCGTGGAAAAACAGAAGTAACGGAGTAGTCATCGGCCTCACTATTATGACCGTTTTGTTAAGGTAAGTTTGTAGACTCAAACTTAACTTTTCTATTTACTATTTAATTAATCAATGCTAATCTAGTACTTGATATAATAATGTATGTGTTTTTATCGAATTGATGTAAGGAAAATGAATGAGGAAATCGTGGAAGTAAATCATTGCACAATCATTGGTATATTCGACTAGCGCTGGGTGCAAACATCGTTGGTTTGACCAACTAGAGCTGGGCTCACTACGGATTTTGTCGATATATTCGACTAGCACTGGGTGTAATTTTTGTCAGCTTGTCTGACTAGTGCTGGGCACACAATCGTTGGTATATCGGACTAGCGTTGGGCTCAAACACCTTTGGTTTATCCAATTAGAGCTTGGCTCACATTCAATATCGTCGGTATATCCGACTAGCGCTAGGTGCAAACATTGTTGGTTTATCCAACTAGAGCTGGGCTCACATTCAATATCGTCGGCTAACCTGACTAGCGCTGGGCGCAAACTCCTCTGCGGTTTATCCGCTAGGCACAGGGTGCCATATAACTAATAGACCATACAACAAGGTTACTTGAATTATCGAAAGAGTTGGTTATAGGTATCATTAATGAAGAATTGAGATTTTTATTTGGTTGAGATATAAGCTCATATTATTTGACTGTTCTTGTGGTTAATTATATAAATGAAATCTATTAAATGTAAATTGGTTTCCATGTTTGCATGCTAGAAAAATTGTAGACTCGAACTCGACATCCTACAAAAATCCCGCACTCAACGTCGGTGATGTTTATTTTCTTTTCTTTTCTTTTTTGTAATTTTGGCATGTACCTAGGGTGCGTCTATGTCCTTGAAGTTGAATGTTTTGGGTATGTGCTTATAAGATTGTAAATATACATAGATATATGCTATGTTGCATGTTTTGGTGATGGTTGGTTTTGTCTATATGCTTATTTCATATGATAATGCTCAATGAAAGTAGTTATTTTGAGAAAGATGAGTATAGGTCATGTTTTTACTACATTCAATTATTTGATTGCTTAAATTTTATTTGAGGTACCTATGAAGGGTATATTGGTTGTGGATGGATGTTTTAAATGTAGTGTCAATGAGGGCACATTAGTTAGGTATTAAGATGTTTGTTTAAATAAGATTTGAACATGTTTTATTGAGTTTTGTTGTTGTTAAAGGTCCCTTGTTAAAGTGCGTTTAGGTAGTTGATTGGTTATGCTTGTATTGGTTTGGAAAAAGACTTGTTTTTAGGTGATTTTTAGACCACACGGCTTGAGACACGGGCGTATGTCTCAGCCGTGTGTCCCCTGTAGGTTCCTTTGCATGCAAGTTAGGCAGTTACACGGCCTAGCACACGGCTCGGCACACAGGTGTGTGGCTTGGCCGTTTGACCCAAATTAGTGAGTTACATGGGCAGAGGCGAAGCCAGGCTGGCATAGGCCCCGGCCTCCCCTAAAATGTAAAATTATTTTTAGGCCCTTGAATTTTTTAAAAAATTTTAAATTAGTAAAGGTAAAATTACACTTTGGCCCCCCTAAAATTATAAAAATTCGATTTAATCCTTTACAAATTATAAAGATATAAACTATAAAAATTTAAAATTTCATCTGGCCCCCCTAAAAAATTTTTCTGGCTTCGCCCCTATACACGTGCATGGACACGGGCTGGGACATGGTCGTGTGTCCTTACTTCGAATGTCCATACGGCCGTGTGACCCCTGTAGTAAAAAATTTGCAACTTTTTCTTTAACTTTCCAAATGATTTCTAATTGGTTCCGAAATGTTTCTAAGGTATTTTTAGGGCCTCAAAGGCTCGATTTTAGGACGATACACATGAAAATGATTCAATTATAGTATGTTTATGATTATATGTAATGTATGTTAAATGTTTCGATTGTACGGTAATATTCTATAACCCCACTCCAGCGATGGACATGGGTTAGGAGTATTACACTTTGCCCTGTTATTGTAATTCACCAAAAAAAAAAAGGAAGCTCATATAATTATATTAACTCAACTTTTAAATGTTCTTCAAAATAATTATCTTAAAATCAATTAATTAAATTAAATAATTTACATAATCCAATTTTAATTCCGTTAAAATCATGATGATTTCAGAATATTAAAATATATGCACAAATTATAATTGTCCAAAGAAAAATATAATTATGATGACTATTTAATTTAATTTTCACATTTAACTCAATTATTTAATATGTTCATCCAATTAAATAATAATACAAAGAAATTAAATTAATTCGATGTCATCTCTTATTTTCTTAAGAAAATGCATTTATTGCAAATAATAATACATGCAATCTATTAATTATATATTGCTTTTTCTCCATACATTCAATTAGTTTTTATTATGCAATACGTTCAGAGTTATAGTGAGCTAGTGGAGGGAACGACTAGACTTATATAACTCTGGCTTAAATAATTTGAAATTAGATCCCAACTTTTCGTCTACTAATCATAAAGTTATTTAGTCACAACCAATCTACTAAAAGTACCACGATTAATCTCCTTGTAACATACCATTACAAAAGCTACAATATTAAGTTTTTTTGTCCAATAACCTTATCATATGTGTGTTACTCTTATAGTATATCATTGATCCCTTTAAGTTTTCTTCGTTTACCTAATGCGATCCATTTTATCTCATGGGCACTATTGTATTTTTTGTGGTGAAAATGATATCATTTTCATAAGCTATACAAAGCCAATAAAGATGATATCATTTACTCTCTTATTCAAGTTATGATTCAACTATTGTAAGTGAAGCCACACCATGCATAAGTTATATATCCAATGTACTAACTTTCGACTTGCTATAATGAAAGCTTGAGTTTTCAATATATCTAAGTACCCCCGGGGGGGTTATTCACACGCATAATTATTCGCTTATTCAATCACAATTCAAGAATTCAAGGGTTGAAGTCTCATTTGATCTTCAGCCTTGACATCAATCTCCTCGTTGCTATCCTCGTTGTGCTCATCGCATTTCTCTTTGTCGCTCCCTTCACAAGGTGAGCTATATAGGCTCACGTCACTTGTTGACACAACGTCGAAAGATGAAATGGAGAACGCCATCGGAGACTGCAGCGACATGATCTTAGGAGCGGGAACCTTCATGCACAAGGAATGAGATGGGGATAACAGAGTGCTTTGTAAATGCAGTGGATGCACCAACCCAACAACCAACGCTTTCCACCTTACCTTCGAATCCACATCGACTTGAACGGGCTTCCAATTCGGCACCATTTCGGCCACAGGTTTCGTATGCAACAAGCTAAGAGCCTCCTTGAACAAACACATGGAAGGGGACGTGTTCTTCCCTTTTGCAAGGGCACGCCATTTCCACCATCAAAAGCCTTCTTTTTGTTCCTGAAGATGGAAATGCATGTCATCGGTGATCATTATCTTCCATTTTATAGAGGCAAAAAAGAAAAAAGATCCACAAATGTATTATTTTTTAATTATGAAAAAGAGAGAGATTAAAGATTCCTTTGTTGAATTGAGACAATGAAATAGTGATTTACATAATATTATTTGAGGTTCTGAAACACGATTAAAACAGAAGAAAATATTCTTAAAATGACCAACAAATAGTATTGGCAACGAAAATAATACAAATTTGGTTACTAAATTGGTTCTTTTTTCTTCGAAGCAAAGAAGCAAGTAAAAATGTTATTTTTAATGGAAAACTCCATTCTCTCAAGTTTTACTTTATGAATGGGTACTTGATTTTTTTTTTTTATTTTTTTTATGTTTATTAAAAACTACTTAAAAATTGGTCTTATAAATCGTAAAATCGATACGAAAAATATCTAATTTAAAAAATAAAAATAATTTCTTTGTTTTCAAATTCAAAAAAATTTGAGATATAATCCTTTAAACTGGTTTCTGCTTATGGTTATCGAATATTTAAACTCAAGATTGGTTTCAATTGAAAATTTACAAAGAATATTTTTTTTCATTCCATGTGTGATTCAATCTACAACCTAGAACACGGCCTTGACTTAATAGTATATTTTTGTTTAAGTTTAATTATAAAATATAATGTTAAATAGAAACTTTTTTATGGTAAAATACAAAAATGGTCGCTATAGTAGTGCTTTTGTTCTATTTTGGTCATTGAATTATTAATTTTTTCGATTTAGGCATTAACTTTTTGAAATCTAATATTTTGATCACTTTCCTATTAATTGCCATTAAATGACAGACGAACATTTGATGTGAGCTTTTTTTTATTAGTCTAATAATAAATTTAGTTTTATAATATTTACATATTTTATCAATTTGATATTAAATATAAAATATTAAAAAAATGAACCCTCAATGTTTACAAAATTTGTCATTTTAATTCAAATTCTAAAAAAAATCAATAAATTCAGCCCTCAAAATTTACAAAATTTATCAATTTATTTCTAATTCTAAAAATTAATTATATTTATACAAATGCTCGATTTATCAACTTAATTTTTAATTAGTTCTACCAACTTGATTTTTGTTTATATAAGTATCATATTTTTATAAAAATTATAAATCAAATTAATTTATAAATAAGATAATATTGAATTAATTATATTTTAATTAATTTCAAAGGGTTGGATTTTGAGTTCGATGATATTCTTTGCTCCTATAAGGACTATGACATCCAGGAATCGTCTAATGGCAACCACGTTGAACCCAACAACTTCAATAAAGTATATCTAAAAGGAATCTAATTATGTTTTAAGATTTAAACATAGTTTTCTATAAGAAGTATAATGTGATTTATCATTCTACCCATTAATTATCGGTAAGAGTAAAGTATAAAAATTTATTACAAATTGGTCAATAATATTATTAATTTGTAACATTTTGGTCATTAAACTATTAATTAGTGTATATATTATGTTAAATAATAATTTTAAATGAAATTTTGAATAATTTGAATTTTTTTTCTCTTTGTAAAATCTCAAATCCATATTTTGTTTACATAAACAATTAAATCGTTCTTAGATGTACAGAGAGAAGGGTTTCTTTTTTGTAAATAAAGGTAAAAGTTGTCATGGTAACTACCTCCGCCACCAACAACGTTAACAATTGAGACCATTACCCGTTACAGGGCCTCTTTCGCCACTTACGACTGTACTCGCGGCGTCCGAATCCTCGGTCTCTGTCTAATTGTATGTTGTTAATGTAAAATTTTCTATTTCTTATTGATGTCTTTCACGAAGATCTGTAGCATTTAACAAGATTATCAGTTATGGGTTTATCAGAACTCAACTCGATTTTTCTCTTTAAATAAACATAAAATAAAGCTAATAATATTTATCATGATTTCATAAAAGAAGCTTAAATGTCAACCTATAATTCATTTACGGATGAAAAAATTGGCAATTATATGAAAACATTGTTGCACAATAACTAAGAAGTGAGACCACAAATCTGATGAACTAAAGCAGTAGCAAATTATCAATACTTAAACCACCTCAGAGGCCAGGGATGATTGCTTGTAAGTCTAAGCTAACTTTATCTCATTGTGTTGCAGCTATCATCTTTCATCAAAACAACAGTCATTAATTCCATTAATCCTATGTCATAAAGTTTGCAGACATAACAAAACAATTATCCATTTGATACTCTTTAATTCTAGAAGTTCCTCAATGCACTGAAAATCAATCCGTGCGCACTTCCATGGGAAAAGTTACAACTAAAACTAAGCTTATACAACTTCAGTGGCAATCTAGATGCACTCGAACCGCTGTTGATCCCAACCCAAAACAATTCACAGGGTACCTAGCATTGGCCCCACTCGTTTCACCCCGTTGGAACAACTTGACGCCCCACAACAGCAGCCTTCGCCGCAATAGAGTCAAGGGAATGAATCAACGACACAAGAAACTGTTGCACCCCAGATGGGGGCGATGAACAGCCCGCCTGCTGCCAAACCGCTTGGGCAAACGGACACCAAAGCAAGAAATGATACAACGAATCCAAACCCCCACAACGAGGACAAGAAACGTCGATATTAACTCCTTTTTCAGCAAGTCTACCCCTCGTCGGAACATAAGATTTAAGACACCGCTACGCAAAATCCTTAACCTTGGCGGTACATTGCTATACCAAAGACGCAACCAAGGACCATCTTCCTTATACTAAGCAAGATTAGTGTATAAATCAACAACTAACTGGTACCCCAATTTAACAGAATAAATACCATTGGGAGACATGCCGCACTAAACCAATCGGAATATCTATCACACTTGATGGAACTCAAACTCGTTTATGTCGTATTCTACTTTGATATTGAACTACAACTTTAGTCATGTCCTGGTAAAACAAATTACATGTTAATATGTACATAGTTACAAGATACAGTTAACAGATTACATGTTTACTATAGCTTTGGATCCAGTTATAAAATTGCTATAATGTAGACGAAATTGCCTTTCAGCTGAATAATAAATCAAATATGCCAACAAAATATTTGGAACAAGAAAATGAGACAGACAACACAAAAGTTTCCAAAAATTTTTAATAATTCTATAACTTATTCTTAAATTAAATGGGAGGACTAAGTTGAAATAATTAAAATCCATGGGGTCCAGGTTGAAATTTTAGTGTTGTTTTAATATTCTCCCCACACTCCCAACATAATTATCACATAATATAATTTTAATTAGAAGAAGAAACATGCGCCCATGAACTCAGCACCACTCTTCTATAAATTTAATAAAATCAAATCGTCCATAAATTTAAAGTGCAATTTCCCTATCATTTTCACACTTAATTAATATTAACAGACATAAATTTTAAATTTTAAAAAATATAAATATATGTTAGAATTAAGTGACCCAAATTCTTATAGAATATGATGGAAAATAAAATAAAAGTAAAATCCATATAGAACTAGATTTCTTTTATTTTATTTTAGAATAAGGTTTTTTAAACCTTATTAAACTTCATCTATTTTATATTGATTAGGATAGGGTGTTTCAATCCTACTAGAATATGGCTTTACAAGCCTATAAATAGACATAGTCTATTCCTCTTGTATTGATACAAATTTTTCGACATAGTGAATTTTCTTCTCCTCTGCCTGTGGTTTTTTCCGAAAGGGTTTCACGTAAAATTTGTGTGTTCTTTATTTTATTTATTTTATTCATTTTTTTCACAAATTGGTATCGAGTTTCCGGGTTATTCATCTCGATCACGGTAATGGCGTCTTTGAAATATGAAATTCATTTGTTGGATCGCAACACTAGATTTGCGTTGTGGCAAATTAAGATGCAAGCGCTTCTTGCACGATGGATCTCGGAGGATGCCCTCGCTAGGGATAGATAAGATGCCTTCGACATTAACAGATGAAGAGAAAAAGCGTAAGGATCGAAAGGCATTAACACAATTACATCTCGCATTTGTCCAACGAAATTTTGCAAGATGTGATGAAAGTGAAAACTTGCACGCATTATGGAAGAGGCTAGAACAAATATGTATGTCGAAAACTCTAACAAGCAAGTTGCATATGAAGCAGGCGTCTTTATGCTCATCGTTTGGAGGAAGGTGCGTCAGTACCACGAACACTTAACAGTTGTTTAAAGAAATTCTCTCAAACTTGGAAGCCATGGAGGTTCGGTATGATAAGGAAGATCTAGGGTTGATTCTACTTTGTTCGTTGCCCCGTCTTATTCAACCTTTAGAGACACGATTTTATATAGCCGTGAGTCTCTAACAGCAGATGATGAGGTTTATGATTCTTTAACCTCGTATGATAAGATGAAGCATCTTGTGGTTAAACCCGACTCTCGGGGAGAGGGTCTCATTGTTCGTGGGAGACAAGATCGGAATGCGATGATGATCGTGGTAGGACACAGAACGGAATCCTCGTGGTAAATCTAAGGGTAGATCGAAGTCTTCAAACAGAGGTAAAACTTGTAACTTCTGCAAGAAGAAAGGGCACATTAAATCTGAGTGCTATAAGCTACAAAATAAGATTAAAAGGGAGGCTGCGAATCAAAAGGGAAAACAACCAGAAAATTCCGGTGAAGCTGATGTTGTAGAAGACTACAGCGATGGTGAACTTCTAGTAGTCTCACAATGATTCTAAAGTAAGCGAGGAGTGGATACTTGATTCAGGCTGCACATTCCATATGAGTCCCAATCGGGATTGGTTTACAACTTACGAAACAGTGGTCTAAAGGTGTTGTTTTGATGGGAAATAATACTTCGTGTAAATCGCAGGTGTTGGAACAATTAAAGTTAAGATGTTTGATGGAGTTGTCGAACACTTAGTGACGTCGGCATGTTCCGTAATTGAAAAGAAATTTAATTTCGTTGAGTACTCTTGATTCAAAAGTGTACAGATATACAGCTGAAAGTGGGGTTTTAAAGATTTCCAAAGGGTCCCTTGTTGTGATGAAAGGACAGAGAAAGATTGCCAAGTTATATGTTTTGCGAGGTTCTCATCATATCGTGATGCAGCTATCGCTTCCTCGTCCTTGTCGATGATGATATTATTAAACTTTGGCATATGCGCCTAGGGCATATGAGTGAGAATGGCATGGCGAAATTGAGCAAAAGAGGACTTCTTAATGGGCAAGGAATTTGCAAACCGAATTTCTGTGAGCACTGTGTTTTTGGAAAACAAAAGAGAGTTCGATTCACTAGAGGAATCCATAACACGAAGGAAACATTGGAGTATATTCATTCGACTGTGGGGCCATCTAGAGTGCCTTCCAGAGGTGGAGCTAATTATATGCTAACCTTTATTGATGATTTTTCCGAGAAAAGTTTGGGCGTTCTTCCGAAGCGAGAAAAGTGATGTGTTTTCCGCATTTAAGTCTTGGAAAATTATGATTGAAAAAGCAGACGGAAAAAGCAGATAAAATACCTCCGCATGCACAATGGCTTAGAGTTCGTTCGATGAGTTTAATAGATTGTGCAAGTCGGAAGGAATCATAAGACACTGACGATTCGTCATACTCCACAACAAAACGGCGTTGCGAACGAATGAACGAGCGATCATGGAAAGGTTCGATGTATGTTGTCAAATGCCAACTTACCAAGTCATTTTGGGCGTAAGCGGCGTCATCGCATGTTTTTTGATCAACCGATCTCCATCCGCTTGCCATTGAGAAAAAGACTCCACAAGAGGTATGGTCCGTAATCCTGCTAATTATTCGATTTAAAGATCTTTGGGTGTCCTGCATATGCTCATGTTGATAATGGAAAATTGGAACCGAGATCCATTAAATGTGTTTTTCTTGGTTATAAAGCTGGTGTAAAAGGGTATAAGTTATGGTGTCTGAAAAATAGAAAAGTTGTGATTAGTAGAGATGTTGTTTTTGATGAAACTGCTATGCTACCTAACTTATCTCTTAAAGACTCTTCCAATAAAGAAAATCAAAAACAAGTAGAGCATCGATTAATACAGAGTCAACTCCTCAAGCCGAGTACAAAAATTGAGAATAGAGTTGCTTCTTCACCACAATACTCTATCGCCAAAAACAGAACTAGAAGAGAAATTAAACCTCCAAAGAAATATGCTTTGGTGATCTAGTTGCTTATGCTTTGAATGTGGTGAAGATATAGATGCGAATCAAGAGCCATCTAATTATTCTGAGGCGCTACTGTGAAGGCTCGAGAAAAGTGGATGTTTGCTATGCAAGAAGAGATGGAATCACTCCACAAAAAGTAACATGGGACCTTGTGAAACTTCCTAAAGGTAAAAAGGCATTTCGTTGTAAATGGGTATTTAAAAGAAAGAAGGGACTCCAGGAGTTGAAGAACCCGGATATAAAGCAAGGCTTGTTGCAAAGGGTTACAATCAAATTCCAGAGTGGACTTCACAGATGTGTTCTCCCCAGTTGTTAAGCATAGTTCGATTCGAGCTTTGCTTGGTATTGTGGCCATGCATGATTTGGAGCTTGAGCAGCTTAGATGTAAAAAGCGCATTTTTGCATGGAGAGCTTGATGAGGATATTTACATGCAACAACTGAAGGTTTTACAGTTTGAAAAAAGAGAACTATGTTTACTTGCTTTGAAAAAGTCCCTTTACGGTTTGAAACAATCACCAAGACAAGTGGTACAAGAGGTTTGATTCCTTTATGACTTCTCATGATTTCAAAAGAAGTAGTTTTGATGATTGTGTTTACTTTAAGAAAAATAGTGATGGTTCTTTTGTGTATCTACTTCTTTATGTTGATGACATGTTGATAGCAAAGAAAGATAAAGAAGAGATAAGAAAGGTCAAAGCCCAACTAAGTAAAGAATTTGAGATGAAAGATTTAGGACCAAAGAAAGAAGATACTTGGTATGGAGATTCTCGAGATAGAAAATCAAGTAAATTGTACCTAAGTCGGAAGGGTACATTGAGAAAGTTCTTTGCGGTGTTCAATATGCAGAGTGCTAAGCTCATTAGTACTCCTTTAGCAAACTTTATTTCGGACTTTCATCGATTTTGTCTCCACAATCGGATGATGAGATTGAGTACATGTCACATGTTCCATACTCTAGTGCAATGGGGATCTCTCATGTATGCTATGGTTTGTTCACGTCCAGTTTATCATATGCAACGATCGGTGTAGTTAGCGATACATGGCAAATCCGGTAAAGAACATTGGAAAGCGATTCAAAGGATTTTAAGATACTTACGAGGCACTTCACCGATGTTTGCTTACGATTTGGAAGAACTAAAGATGGAGTCATAGGGTATGTTGATGCTTGATTTTTTGGAGACCTTGATAGAAGAAGATCTCTCACGAAAGTTACATCTTTACAATCGGAGGTTGTGCAATTAGTTGGAAAGCCATTTTGCAAACTACGATCGCTTTGTCTACCATCAAGCCGAGTACATGGCGATTCGAGGCTTGCAAAGAAGCTTTATTTGGTTGAAGGGACTATTTAGTGAACTCAATGAAGGCCTTCAAATCAAAGACAAGATTTTTTGTGACGATCAGTGCTATATTTCTTACAAAAGATCAAATGTTTCATGAGAGAACAAAACACATTGATGTTCGGTATCATTTTGTTCGTGATATTATTGCTCGTGGTGATATTGTTGTGAGCAAAATTAGTACTCATGAAAATCCTGCAGATATGATGACTAAGTCACTTCCTAAAACCAAGTTTGAGCATTGCTTAGACTTGGTTGGTGTTCATTGTTGAGTTAAACCCTTAAGGGGTTTTATGGAAGAGGTGGAGAACTTGTTTATTGAAAGTTCGCAATGAAGAACTTGTTCATTGAGAATTTGTGTCAAGGTGGAGATTGTTAGAATTAAGTGACCCAAATTCTTATAGAATATGATGGAAAATAAAATAAAAGTAAAATCCATATAGAACTAGATTTCTTTTATTTTATTTTAGAATAAGGTTTTTTAAACCTTATTAAACTTCATCTATTTTATATTGATTAGGATAGGGTGTTTCAATCCTCTTTAGAATATGGCTTTATGTAGTTTATAAATGACATAGTCTATTCCTCTTGTATTGATACAAATTTTTCGACATAGTGAATTTTCTTCTCCTCTGCCCGTGATTTTTTTCCCGAAAGGGTTTCCACGTAAAATTTGTGTGTTCTTTATTTTATTTATTTTATTCTTTTTTTTTTCACAATATAAAAATTAGATTTTAAATTTACTAAAAACATAGCTTGAATTTAAAACTGCATTTCTGGCATTCATCTGTTTTTGATGTATCCGACAAGTTGTAATGTGGGACCCGCACCCAACAGTTTGAAACATGTGGGAACCTACAGTTTAACTAAACCACAAAAAAAATGCCCCGCAGCCAATTTCACTCCTTTTTAGGTGCCTTTTCTTCAAAAAGTTGTATCAAATTATTATTCTTTATATAAATTTTAATATCCTTATATTGAAAAACAATGTAGTGTTTAAGCGTGCATGAATCCAAATAATTTTATATGTCATAATAAGTAATAGTATTAATTAAGTTAAAATTCAAATAAAATTATGATTATTTAAATCCTAATTTTGAGAAATTCATAAAATTGGAGGGCCTCACCCATTAAAAAAATATAAATATTTGTTGTTATTGAGTTCAAACTTAATGCTTTAAGAGGTATCAGAGAAGAATAAAAAATTATCGAAAGGTCAAAGTACAAATTTACTATGTAATTTCTCATCATAAGAAAATTAATGTGTTAACATTTTAATGGCCAAGACAACTGTCTACCCCTTTAAAAAAATAAAAGTGGGACGAAGAACACTCGGAAAACTTGACCTCGACTAGTTTTGAGTTGTTAACTTATTTTGTTGTTTCATGTGAAAATGTTGATAAGTTTGAGAGGAAGATTCGTAAACATAGGCATTTAAATTATAATGGGAAATAATAAAGGTATGATTCGTACAACTTCCAGGAGCATTCAGTTCAAACGTTTGAAAGTCGTGTTTCAAATAAGTTAAGATCTGTCCCTTTCTTTCTTTATTATCAATTATCATAGTGGTTGAGCTTTGGATTCTTCAATTTCTTTAATTTGGCAGTACTTTTAAACAATACGGAAAGCCTATATTTCTCTTTTTAATCCCTCAACTTTTTGTCCATTTTAATTTTAAAACTTGACAATTTTTTTCAATTTAATTCCTAAATTTAAATTCTATTAAGATATAATGAAATTTTATCATCGTATTTTTAATAGGATACAAATTCAGGGTCTGTGAAAATTTTCTAAAAAACCGAAACTAATGTAGATATAAAAACTTTAGAGATCAAATGGAAAAATATTATCAAATTTAAGGACTAAATGTTAATTGATCCTAAATAAAAACGCAACAAAAAGCCTGTCCTGCCAACGACTCCCAAAAGGAGGGCCTACACTTCAATCATTTGCCTCTTTCTTTCTTTTTACTAATACATATTATTTTTAAAACTATTTAAGTGTTGAGTCATTATTTTCGTCTTGACTATAATACCCTTTTTTTTTTTTTGAATTTTGGGATGGTTTGAGTAAATGTAGTAGATTCAAAAAATAGATTTAGATAAAAAAAAAATTTAGATCTCTTCTTCAATTTATAATATTTTATATTACTTTTTTTTATATATGATGTAATTTATAACACAAAGAAAAATCTTTACTAAATATATAATACTACTATAATATAAACATTAAAATAATGTTAAGATAACTATATATAAAATTTCAATAAATAAAAATAAATTTTAAAATATTAAATTAAAATAATATAAGTAGACCTAAAATGAGTTTGGGCTAGCCTTTTACAAATACAGATGGGCTTGAGCAAAATTTTAGGCTGGATGGGACTAGAACAATCATAAAATATGTTAATATCATCTTAAGCCTAACCATAACCTGGCATGACTCGACCGATATATATCTCTTTTATGGCTTTATCAGTAAATTAGTGGGATAAATCTCAAAATTATACACGAACTTTAATTTGGTGCAATTATACATGCGAAACTCTAATTGTGATTCAAATGTATCTTGAAACTTTAATTTTAATTTAATCATACACATTTAAAGAAATAAATACATTAATTTATTTTTATAATGGATCAATATAAATATTTATGTATGCAATATATAAACATAAAATGATGTTATATCAATAATTGTGTTAATAGTTTACAAGAATTGGAGCAAATCAAAATTTTAGGTATAAAATTGTACAAAATCAAAATTCATGTATAGTATTGATATTTATACCTAAATTCAAAAATATTTTATTTTAATATTAAAATCAATTATTTTCATGGATAAAAAATTCATAGGTTAGGAATTTATTTAGCTACAAAAATAACATAAGGACTTGTTTAAACAAAAAGTAGTTGTTTAAGGAGTTTTTTTAATATATTAACCAAAATTAAATTAAAAAAAAAAAAACTCCGAAAAGAAATATTTTCTGCTGCTCCTACCTATAGTAAAAACAAAAAGAGAGAAGGTCATATTTGGAAATAAAGCGGGGACAGCTCGATTTGGGTCGCGTACAACCGTGTTTCCCACCGCCCATTGGTCCACATTTTCTCACCAAACAAACAAATATTTTCTTTTTTTTCTCTCTTACCGCGTACTCAAACGCTCCATCATTGCATTCAATTAACATATAAATACCCAAACTCCACTCATCAAAACACAAGAAAATCTCAAACTACAATTCCAACAAGAAGTCTTACTATTTCAGTAACCAAACCAGAGCAATTAATTGATTATCCCAGTTTTTTTGTTTTTTTTTTTCTCCTATTGCAAATGAAACTAACCAAAATGCCTAAGAAAAACGGTACTGATCTTGGTCGAAGAGCATGGAGTTTCCTTCGTTTAGCACTGTTATGGGCAAGAAAAGGCGGTGTCTTCAAGCGGCGACTCACCATGGTCGACCTCCGATTGGTGATACCCAAGTTTTTAAAAAGTTCAACAGCCGCTCCTCTTCATGACCGTCTTCATTACAGGGAACGTGAGTTTTCTTTCGACGAGACACCCATTTTTCACGTTAAGGTCCACCGTTCTGCTTCCGTGCGCTTCCTTCTTCCTTGCATTAGTCCCACCGAGGCCGTAGATTTTGAAGATCGTGAAATTTATAGCTGTGGTAATAGCAACAACAGTTATTCAACATGTTCTGATATTGTTGAAGAAGGGGAAGAGATGGGATATGAAGGTTGTGATGAGAAAAGTCCATATCCATTAGAGGAAGAAGGGATTGATTTGAAGGCAGAGAAGTTTATAGCAAAGTTTTATAAGCAAATTAAGTTACAAAGACAAATTTCTGATTTGGAATATACAGAAATGATTAAGAGAGGAGCTAGTTGAACAATCCTTGGGGATTTTCACTTTTCTTTTCTACTTCATTATATTTTTCACCAGTTTCTTGCAGCTTTTACACTCTGTGTTTTTGCAAGGCTGCGGCTTTTTGTTATTTTTGTAACCACGATTCGAGTGTTTATGATATATAATAGAATTAGTACATTACATTTTGGTTGATTGATTTTTTTTTAATGTAAAATTTTGTTGTTAGGAATAATTATTAACCATGGAGTTAAGCTGCATATTGTTTTAAGAGAAATAGTGTACATTATTAAGAAATACAACTATAAACCCTAATAGAAAAAGATGGACATAAAAAAAAATGATATTACTTAAAACAACGAGTTTTTTTTATAAAAATTATCTGAATTTTTTTATTAATTATAAAAATGACTCATTTTTTTTATTATGTACATAAATGATCTGAAATGAATAGTGAAAGTTAGTGGAGTCAAAGAGATTAATGCCACCCACTTACCACATCAGCCAACCATTGGCGGTTAGAATTAAAAAAAATTATTTTTTTATTTTTTACTTTTATTAAGTTAGAGGTTGAAGGGGAGGAAGATCAAGACTGATTTTTATGTTTTTGTGTTTCTATTTATTTAGAAATTTTTATAATTTCAAGGTATGTTTTATTTAACGATAATTCAGTGGAACTTCAACACCGACAAATTTAATGGTCCTTTTTTCGGAGTGTAGATTTGATTCCTTAATTTCATATGCGATGACAATTTCAAGTAAAAATAGGGGTCTCAGTTGCTAGTGATTTGTTCGGTAACGGGTTCAAATTGGTTATGTAAGTCATTCCGTTGGTTGTGGTAGGACGATAACGGATTCAAATTGGTTATGCTGCCAACGGGTGGATTATTTGGGATTCTCTAGGTCATCGGGATGTTTGAAGGTCTATTGGAATCCCAAATCGAATCACACGGGTGAGATTACCAATATTAGCAACATTTGAGTTGCAAAATATTAGCACTGAAAAACTTGCTCGGTCGACTTTCTCGTGTTGCGGCTAAACATGATATTTTTTAATTTGTAAGACACAATATTGTCAATCTTGAACAAAATAGAAATCATCGTTTAATTATGTTTTATTCGTATTGAGAAAGTTGCTCGTGTTGTCGTTAAAATTGGTCGTTTATGTTCCTTTGTAATTTTTATGTTTCAAAATTCAACATTTTTTTAAATGTAGGAAAATATAAATCACGTACTAAAATAAGTTATGTGAAATTATTTTCGAATATTGCCAATGTAAAATAATATTTTTGTAAAATATAATTTTTGAATTATGTAAACCTATAATTTTTTGAAATGTTGGCAATGTAAAATAATTTTCTTTTAAATTATTTCTATAATGTGAATTAACTGTTTGCTAAGGGGAGTAACTAAAAAATAGAAATATAAGGGGCGAAACTAAAAAAGGATAAATAAAAAAAGTTTGGGAAAAAATGAGAGAAAAAAAAAAAGGACAGTAGAAAGGGAGTTGGCTAAAAAAAAGAAAGAAAAAAGGTATTTACTGTTATAGAAAAATTAATAAAACTATAATAATAAGTAAAAGGTAGATGAATAATACGGGAGAATTTTCATTATTTAATTTTCACTTACAAGGTGCTTTATTTATAAGCTCATTTACATTCAATCAATAAATGTAAATTAAGTCTTCTTAATTACTTCATTTAAACATCTCATAGTCATAAATGAAGTAGAGAGTTTTATCTCATTACTTTAATAAATGTTTAAAGGGTTATAGACATCTATTATTTATGTATCTAGAACACTCTCCCTTGGATGTCTTTTAAATAAAAATGTGTCTTATTAAAACTTTTGTTAGAAAAAACCATGTGGGATAAAAACCTAATGAAGGAAAAAGAATACACAATCTCCTATTACAAGTTGTCTCGTTAAAAACCTTTATCAAGGAAACCCAATGGGAAAAACGTTGGTTAAAGGAAAAGAGTGCAACATATTTTTTACTCCCTCTAATGACAATATCACATTACATCTTTCAGTTGATGCATTCCAATCTTATCTAGTAGTCTTTCAAACATCGAAGTTGATAATACCTTCGAAAAAGGATAAGCTAAATTATCACTAGAACAAATTTCTTGACCTTCTATGTCACATTTCTTCTCAAGATCATGAGTGAAGAATAATTTTGGTGAAATATGTTTCGTTCTGTCACCTTTGATGTAACCACCCTTCAATTGAGCTATACATGTTGCATTATCTTCATATAAGATAGTTGGCATCTTTTCCTGTAAAGACAAATTACATATCCTCTGGATATGTTGAGTTATTAACCTTAGCCAAACATACTCTTGGCTTGCCTCATACATTGCAATTACTTCTCTGAAAAGTAGCCACTTGCTTTTCTTTTTGCAATTGAGGGCAGTTTTGTATAAAATGATTAGTTGCTCCACATTTATAACAATCCCTCATTTTACTTCTACATTCACCAGGATGGTATTTTCCACAATACTTGCATTTAGGCTTAAGAACATTTTGCACACTACCCACACTAGTAGCAGGTCTAATAGATACCCTGTAATCAGGTTGAGTCACCTTATTTTTATTTGATCATTCAGGCATTGATGTGACTAGACTAAAATCATCTCTAGACTTTTTAGTCGGGAATGCTGAGAATGATTTGGAGGAACTTCTTTTGTAAAATTCTTTATTCTGTCTATCTCGTTGAATTTTTCTGTTGTACACCTCTTCTATTTTTTGTACACGATCTGACAAAATGAAAAATTATCGTATTTCAGTGCCCACAATCATCATTCAAATTTCGTCATTCAACCCTTCTTCAAACTAAATGCTTCAAACTGAATGCACATTTCTTCTTCAATTGGTACAATTTCCCGGGCATATTTACTGAGGTATACAAATTCCTTCTCATACTCGGCTACCAATCTGTTTCCTTGGTGCAGGTCAAGAAATTCCCTCTTTTTCTTGTCTAAATAGCTCTTGTCGACATATTTCTTTTTAAATTCACACTGAAAGAATTCCCAAGAGATTTTCTCCTTTGGCACAACAGCCACTATGGTCAACCATCAGTTGTATGCTTCTTTTTTCAATAGTGAAACGACACATCTCAGATAATCATCGGGACAACAAGCCATTTCTTAAAAAACTCTTATTGTATTCTGAAGCCAATATTCAGCCTTGACTGGATCTTCATTTGACCTACCCCGAAATTCTTCGGACCCACACTTTTTGAGTTTCTCAATAGAAGTACGTTTACTAGATTCAGTCACTGGAGGAGGTGGAAGCATAACTGGAGGCACTATAGGTGGTATAGTAGGGGGAGGAGGTTGCTGAGCCATATTTCTTTCTTACATGAATTCACTAAACCGTTGATTCATATACCCAAAGAACATGTTTTTAAGTTTTTGTTCTTGAGCCGGAGGAATTGGGACATTACTACTCGTCCCATGTTCAGATGTTTGTGCTCTACTATTTACTTCATCATTATCAGCACGTTCAGATCTTTCTGACATCTTTACAATCTATAAGAAAATAAAGGTTAGATCGGATCATACATATCACACTATCATAGATTTATACGACATGTATTTCTAAACATTTCACACATTTCATTCAGTATGAGAATAACTAAATTGTAGCTCTGATACCACTAAATGTAACACCCCTAACCCTTTTCCATCACCAGAATAGGGTTACGAAACATTATCAAAATTTACAGATTAAATATGAACATTTCATAACATTTAATATACATAACAGAAATCAATCATAAAATACTCATATTGTCCCTTGTATGAGCCCTCGAGGCTCAAAGTACACATTAAAAGTAAATCGGGACTAAACCGAAATCAATCATAAAATACTCATATTGTCCCTTGTATGAGCCCTCGAGGCTCAAAATACACTTTAAAAGTAAATCGGGACTAAACCGAAAACTCAGGTAATTTTTCTCAAAATTTTAAAATTTTTCTTAGGTGTAGGGGACACACCCCCGTGTGGCTCACACGACCAAGAGACATACGCCTGTGTCTTAGGCCGTGTGGGCATTCGAAATAGGGACATATGGCCATGTCCCAACCCATGTCCAATTTAGGGTGCTTACTGACTTGAGTCACACGGTCAAGCTACACGCCCGTGTACTAGGCCGTGTGTTATGAAATTAAGGTGTAGGGGTCACACGGCCAAACCATACAACCATGTGCTAGGCCATGTGCAAAAACCTGGGCATTCTATTTTTAAATTTTAAAGTCACAAGGGACACACGACCGGAACACACGCCCATGTGCTAGGTCATGTGTCACACACGGCTGAGACACACGCCTATATCTCTACTCGTGTGGACGAAAATAGGCCATTTTATAGCCACTTTTCTCACCCAATCTTGGTATCTACCTAAGCACAACCACTTGCACATTCACAAATCACAACAAAGCCTTCATTTCAAGCCAATTTATCATAACTTATATTCAAATATCCTAGCTTACCAAATTAACTATATAGATCTATATATATATTACTAAATTCACTAGTTCAATCTATGCTTCAGTATGCCTATTACTTAACCATCAATTAACTATTTCAAATACACCTCATGCATGGTTAATCCATACTTATATAAGTTAATTTGAAATATAAACAAAGTGTAACTTATAATATTTACACAAACTAACTTAACTCAATACTATATTAATCATATACATGCCATATAAACCTTAGTACACGTTGCAAAAGCAGCAGGATTCAATTTGATGTGTGGCTTGATGTGTTGATCCGATCTTCCGACTTCACATTAGTCTACAAGACCATTAAACAATACTGTTTAATGAAGCTTAGTAAGTTCGATATGTTAAAGATAATTCTTACCGGACTTAATATAAAACATTAAATAGTAAATTAATCATGCACTCTCCTTGTCAAACACAACATAAATCGATGAACACACTTCTTTCAAATTAATATCAATAGTAATCGATTTCTTTCAAATTAATATCAATAGTAATCAATAAATATTTCAATTTCACTTACATAAGTCATTTACCAAATCTTATAGAATCGGAGAACGACTTACAGATATGAATACATCGTTTTCAGAAGCCCGAAGGCTAAACATAAGCACATAAGTGCTAAACAGAAACCCATAAGGGTTGAATGGAAGCTCATAAGAGCTGAATGGAAACCCATAAGGGTTAAACAGAAGCTCAAAAGAGCTAAATAGAAACCCATTAGGGTTGAACGAAAACTCATATGAGTTAAACAGAAGCTTGTGAAAGCTAAACGAAAAGTAAACACAAAAGTTCGCAACAAATGCTGAACCTCAGTTTACTTGGGTAATTTTTCGTCAATTCTTCATTTGCTATCTTTCGCTATAGAACGATTGTACTTATTCCCGCATTCTATTCAAATCGGATATTTGCTTCAAATTTATAATTTAACAATATTTCATTTTTCAAACATATACTAAATACTTAATACCGTTCACAATTCAATATAAATATTAAAGTTTAACCACACGAACTTTCCTGGGTTAAATTGTAAGATTTGCAGAAGTTCAATGATTATTCTGCTAATTTTGGTTTTTCACGATTATCTACGGGCTCTTTATCTAAAATATAAAATTACTCATTCATTAGCTATATTTCAATTCCAATTCACTTCACCATTCATATCCCTTAATTTTTGAAATTACACAATTACCCTAACTTTTACAATTTTTACAATTTAGTCCCTTACTAATTAGTTTATCAATTGAGCAAAATTTTCTCAATTGACAATTTATCTAAATATTCTAGACTATCTTACAGCCCTTGATACATAAAAATTTAATAGCAACCCTAATTCTTTAATTCTTCACAATTTAGTCCTAAAATCAATATCTATCAAATTCATTTTATAAAACCATCACACAACAAAATTAAAGCTCTATATCCATGTTAGTTCATTAAAAACATTTATTATTCACCAATAGTAACTTTCAAAATTACCAATAAAATAAAAAAAAATAATGAAATAGTTAGTTGGACCTAATTGTAAAAGTCTTAAAAACATAAAAAAAATTCAAGAAAAGGACAAGAATTAGACTCACATGAATCAAAATATAAAGAAACAGCTTAGAAATTCTCTTCCATGGCTGTTTGTCGAAATTTAGAAGATGAATAACTTAAAAACTTATCAAATTTCAATTTGTAAATGTAATTTTGTTTTATTTACCATTTTGCCATTAAATGGCTATATTTTATTAATTTCCTTACTTATGCAGCCTCATCCTTTAATTTTAGGCTTAATTCTTCTTAAATCCTTCCTTATTTATTTATTAAGCCATTTAATAACTATTTCTTTTAATTTGCAAGTTTTGCATCTTTTTTAATTTAATCCTTTTTAATTAATTAACTATTAAAATGTTAAAATTTTCTAACAAAATTTTAATACTACCTTAATGAAACTCCCTAAATATTTATAAAAATATTTACGGCTCGGTTTATAGAATCAAGGTCTCGATACCTCGTTTTCTAAACTGTTTAACCTAATAAATCCTTATAAAACACAAATCACTAATTTAAAAATCTTTCTAAAATCACATTTGACTCGTAAATACTAAATAATAAAATTTATGAGCTTACTCATCGAATTTGGTGGTCTCGAACCACTATTTCTGACACCACTGAAAATCAGGCTATTACAGATATTGTATTAACATAGGCATCAGTTACTGTCAAATGAGAAAAATATTTTTTATCTTTGAGTATCGCATGTGTTGTAGCACTATCTGCAAGACACATGTCTCTATTGATTTTTGATCCAACGAAATTTTGTTGAATATTCTTATTCTTCATAAAAATAAACAAAATATAATATGAGAAACTTTGCAAATATTTATTAAATATATAAATTATTCTTTATGCAATAAAATAAAGCATACTTAAAACAACATAAAAATGTCAAAATAATATCAACTTTTCTAATGATTCTTAAACAAATCTACCACATGTAAGTGAGTTATATTATTAAGGTAATGAAATTTATCACCCTTATAGGCATGGCCAGTTTTAGTATCATATTGAATATCTTCATCTTTTGTCTCAATTTCATCATTTTAAGTTATAAAATTTGTCTCCATATTATTTCCCTTCTTTTTAATGGATGCTTGATAAATTTTCACTAAATGCTCAGATATACGACAGGTACGTGACCAATGCCCCTTCTTACCACGTCGTTAGCATAAATTCTCAACAATCTTTGAAGGATTATTTTAACCACCTCTTTCTTATCATTCATTGTTATTTTTTTTTCTGATGGTTAGAAGTATCATTGTTATGGCCATCATGATAACGATTACTAGTATGTCCTTGACCACAGCTGAGACAGCGACTACGGCCTCTATATTTTCCATTTTCATAATTATTGTATAGTGCTACATTCACTTCAAGGAATGGTGCAGAACAGTGAGACGAATTCCATGATTTTTCATCAACAACTCATTATTTTGTTCATCCACCAAAAACCCTGAAATCAATTCAGAATACCATTAAAAACCTTTTTCATAGTATTGCTGCTACAGGAGTACATTAGTAGCATGAAAGGTTGAAAATGTTTTCTCTAACAAGTCCTCATCAATTATGTTTTCTCCTCATAATTTTAGTTGAGAACTAATTTTAAAAAGTTCTGAATTGTATTCACTTACAATCTTAAAATCTTACAACTGCAAATGCATCCAATCATAACGAGCTTTAGGGAGTATAATAATTTTCTGATGGTCAAATCATTCTTTCAAATTATTTCACAACTCAAGAGAGTCTTTCAAAGTGAGATATTCCACTTTTAATCCTTCATGTAGGTGATGACGAATGAAAATCATTGTTTTTGTCTTGTCTTGATTAGATGTTTCTTCATATTCTAATATAGTATTTCCTAGACCTTTAGCATCTAGGTGAATTTCAGCATCTAATACTCATGACAAATAATTCTTGCCTAAGATGTCTAAGGTTGCAAATTCAAGTTTGGCAAGATTTGACATTATAATCACTTGAATAAAAAAATAGTAAAATAATAAGCATTCTCAATCATAAAATAATCCAATTATATATATCAAATTTACAAAATAGTAATATGTATGTGAAATATTGGCATAGAGAAGAATAGTGATAATAATAACTTAAAACTTGAAATTTCTTTTAATAAAAAAAATATGTATATATAATTATCATTATAACATTTGAGCTATAAAAATAAATGTGCAAATGTTACCTAAAGCAAATATTTCATCTAGAAATTAAAATAAAAGAATGATGAAAATACTTATACAGTATATAGTTTAACGAGAGTTATATGGGCAAATGATATATAGTTAAAATGACGTGAACTTCACTATAAATTTATAGAAAGTTGTGTTAATAACGTGTTATAAAAAAAAATTAATAAAACAATAATAATAAAAAATAGGATGAAAAATATGGGAAAATTTTCATTATTTAATTTTTTCTTACAGAGTGCTATATTTATAAGCTTTTTTACATCTTATGGTCATAAATGAAGTAGAGGATTTTATCTTATTATTTTAATAAATATTTAAAAGGGGTTATAGATATTCATTATTAATGTATTTATAACATTTACACATAAAATAAAATAAAAATATCGGAGCATTTAAAAAAATATAAATATGAAAAGAGTTGACAAATTGATCACATCACGTCAATTATGTCAGTGACGTGATAGGTCTAGAGGCTAGCTTAGCTTTTAACCTTATAAAACACTTACCTGACTTAAAGCTGCCTCCCTCCCACAGCTGGAGGTAGGCCTTTATTTGGTCCCCATATTTTAGAACTGAAATTTTAAATAGAAGAGAAGGGGAGAGACAGGTTAATTTTTTTTTTTTATTAGTTCTAATCTAAGTTTATTGTGTTTGTGTTAGTTTGTGCTATCTGAAATTCGAGATTAAGGTATGTAAATTATATATTTTGATGTAATATTTAATTATAGTTAATTTATTAAGTGATGGTTAAATTTTTTAAAAATTATGTAAATATCAGAATATCTTCTTTAGTAAATACATATCATATTGCATCAAAAGTCAACAAAACAGTAAAATTGTTAAATTAAAAATTATTGATTCACGTGATATTTATTTAAAAAGCGTGATATGTTTTAATACTTCATTGCCCAATTTATTATCATTATCTTATTACGTAGTTTGTATTAAATTGATGATATTATCATTATGCTTACAATTTTGGATTCATTATCTTACTACCTACTTCAATAAGCTTGGATTGAATTTTGAATTCAACATTTAAGAATTTTGATTGAGTGTTTTATATTACGTAATTTGTTATGCCTAATAATTTAAATATAATACTGCATTATATATATATTAAAATTAGTTTCTTTGGTTTTATATTGAAAATTCTTCCTTTTTTCAATTCAACATGTTTTTTAGAAAAACATTTATTTATAATTTAAATATATTATATTTATTTGTTAAAATTTTGGTATGAAATTTTAATATTCAAATTTAAATATATTTTTTCATTAAAATTTATTATATAATCAAAATTGCATCAATATTTAAAATTTGAAAAACAAAAAATATTTAGAAATTGTAAATTTTGAAAAATGAAAAAATACTTAAAATTGTATAAGTTAAAAATGCATATTTCATTTAAAATATATATTAAGTTATACTTAATTGAGATATTAATTTTTTATTTTACCATAAATTTTAATTTTTTAGATATTTGATTTATCCTCTTTTTTTTTTTATAAAAATTTACCATACATTATGAGTATTGGGTGTTGAGGTCGCAGATCCATTTTCCCAAGTACCGTGCGAACAAGTGGATCATGTGGGATTTGGAGACGTGGCATTGAGCCGAAAGTCTGACCTGAGGGCAGATTTAATATCCATCTTAGTTAAGCAGTGGCACCCAGATACCCACACTTTCCATATGTCGTGCGAGGAGTGCACAATCACATTAAAAGACATCACTATGCAACTTGGCCTACAAGTTGACAATGATGTGGTCACGGGATGAAGCATAGTGTTGGAACCTTCAATGGCATGTAACAACTTGCTTGAATGGTCCCCTGCTGCTAGGAAAGAGAACTTCACGACCTTGAAATTCTCATGGTTGAGAGCGAATTTCAAGAACTTTCGAGCACCACCACTGAGAATGAGCTAAGGTGCGCAGCTCAAGCCTATATTCTGCAACTGCTAAGTAAGGTACTTATGTCAGATGGAACATCTAATAGGGTCCACTTAATGTACTTGTCTCTATTGGAGGATTTCAACAGTGTTGGTACTAACAGTTGAGGATCAACAATGTTGGCGACATTGTACCAAGAGATTTGTCGGGCAACAAATCATGGCGCACATAACATGGTTGGTTGTGTGGTATTGTTATAGTCCTGGATGGTGTATAGGATGTCGTTTCTGGCGACTGTTAGGCATCAACCATATATGTGGCCACTTGTAATAGGTAAAAAAAATTATATTTAACATTTAACAACTCATATAAGTGTGGATAATATTTTATGGTTTATATGCTAATGTGTTTGTTTCGATTTCAGATGGGCCATGCCTCCGGGTATTGGAACAAGACACTTTGTTCTTGTACTCCTTGTGGAAGTTGACAGTGATGTGGCGAATGTACTAGATGGACCACTACAGGACCTCAGAATGCCGAGTAGCAGCAAGATGGCCCTTGGATCTGTTAAAGACAATGCAAATGTTATCTTGCCTGAGAACATGCCTCCACAAGTTCCTACTAAAAAATTATCATGATTTGAAGTTCTCTGACTCCACGATGACAAAGAAATTTGGTAGTACATTTCAGTTACCGTCTTGTGCAACTGTAATTAGTAGTATCTGTGTGTATTTTCCATAAAGCCATGTTTCATCAACGTGCACTAGCGGTTTGCTGTGGCAGAAGGCCCTAACACATAGATCAAATGTCCAGAACAATAGTTGAAAAACTATTCTCCCCGGTTCAAGTTCCCTATTTAGCCCTCCGTAAGGCAAAGTCTGTAAGTCCACGACAGTACTTTGCACGTGCTCCAGAATCGCTGAAATCCATCCCTAAAGTTCATCATATGACTTATCTCAATCACCGTACAATTGCTCAATGGCAATCTGTTTCGCCCATCATGTTTTTTTGTACGACACTCTATACTGGAATCAGGTCTACCTGTTCGCAATTAGGACCAATACAGGAACGGTTGCCATTTCTTTTACCAGCAGCTTGATACAGTTGCAGATACTTTTAGCATCCAGTTTCTGGTGGTCTTACGTCATACGTGCAACGATGCATATATGAAGCCCTTCTAAATACAGCTCAAGGTCACCAGTCGCACCTTTCGTCAACCCTCCAACATTCCCCAACATATAACGTCGGTGTAGACTTTGTGACCTTGTAATCAATTGACACCTTCATGATGTACTATTTTATGGAAAATACGCAGTCTGTCTTGTTTTGTGAACCATTACCCAACAAACAACTCTTCCAACTGTGAATTTGACGTCTGGATTTAC
This sequence comes from Gossypium longicalyx, assembly GCA_025698465.1. Classification (NCBI taxonomy): domain Eukaryota; kingdom Viridiplantae; phylum Streptophyta; class Magnoliopsida; order Malvales; family Malvaceae; genus Gossypium; species Gossypium longicalyx. The sequence continues at coordinate 21,366,689 of CM047006.1, forward strand.
GCTCAACATGTGGGCTTTAAGGTCATTCTGTAAAATAATGTCACGACTTGGGTTCCCGAAAGAAGAGGTGTAAACATCTTCAACCTCTTCTGGGCTTTCATCGTTGATATTGTCTAGAATATCATTAAAATCGGGGTCACTAAAATCTTTAACGTTGTGATTAAAATCTTCATTAGTATCGGACCCTTCTTCGACATATGCATCAGTGTTTATCACCTCCAGATGTATTTGTAGACAGGACCTAGGACAGGGTTGTTATACGAACTCCCACCATAATTTAGATTTTCGAGCATTTGCAATGTCCCTCCACAGTCTGAATGATCTGTCCATCCCACATTAAGATCAAATTCAAACCTGTAATATTGACTTATTTGATTGACATTCTCAATGAGCTCTAAATCGACTAACTTAATGAATAACTCAACTGGTTGGGGGTTCTTATTCCCAATCGACAACCATATGGCCATCATAGTACCCAAGTCATCATCATCTAACAGTTGTATCTCTATAAATTTTCACGGATCTGTAGAGATTGGAAACTTATAAAATAATCTTAACATTATTGGGAAATGTGCCTATATTGTAGTAAACATGTAATTGTTTTCTATTTATTTGAACGATGAATAAATAAATAAATTTAATTTCACATTTCACTATTATGTCTTTTTTATTTATGTCTTTTATATTGTGCATGCATAGCGAAATTGTGACAAGCAAATATTAGCTCATTGATTGTTTAAAGTTCAAATTAAAGATAAGTGGCATTGTAATGAATGTTTACATTGCGAGAAAGACAACTTACTTTAATAGATAATCTAAATGAGTTCGTAATCTCGTAAAAGAATAAAAGTGAGCATTTGATTCAAATACTAAGAAGGACTATTATATCGTCTATAATTTCAATTTGGGAAATGGCTAGTCTTGGCTACGGAGCAGTTAACTCCACGAGTAGAGATATAGATGTATTCATTGGTAGAATGATACATTCGACTGGACCGAAGATAATTAATTCTGAATTCGTTTGTGAATTAGTTCACTTATGACGTTCATGGTATGATTTACCTAAATCCTGAGTTAGTCATTGATCATGCGTATGCAACTCATGTGCTTTGATATAAGTAGAGGCTTATGCTTTAAAGATGATCGAGCCCATAGTCGGTATGTTGGGTACATAACTTGTTATGGCATGACTTTACTAGCAATAGTAGAACTCATAGCTCAATTAAAGAGTTAATGATATCCTCTTATCGACATTGTGTGGATTGATAAATATGTAATATGGCCACGGGTTGCTCGTTCTCGAACGAGCAATTTATCACAGTCATTTGTTGACAATGATCATCTTAATCATTAAGAAGATACAATAGAATCAATGAGATAAAATAGGATTGCATTAAGTGAACGGATTTAACTCAAAGGAATCAAGAATATCACATGAAGGTAACACACATATGACGAGGTTATTGGACAAAGTAGTTGGATAAATTACTTTCGTAAAGAGTATACAATAAAGAGTTTTTAATCATGGTACTTCTTATGAGCTGACTTCATGATTAAATAATTGCGAATTATCGGAACGATGCTTCTAGACATAATTGCAATCACTAGAGCCTGATTGTATATGTCTAATTGGTCCATCCGCTAGCTCAACAAAAGTATGATCGGACTACATTTGAATCAAAAAAATTTTTTACGACTTTGGGAATAATTTTAATTGAGTCAATTTATTTGATATGGAATTAAATTAGGTGGTCGTGAGAATTATTCAACTAGAGAATTTGATTAAAGAATTTTCTTAAAAAATTAATTTGAAAAATCTAAGTGATTTTTGAAAAAAATTATTTTCATCAAATAAAATTAAATTAAATTAATCAAATAAATTAAAATTAATATGATATTTTTGAAAGTTAATTTTCAAGTCAGACAATTGGCCAGATGGGTACTTGAACTTGAAATTTGGACCTGAGATCGTAAATTAGGCTCGGGAGCCCAAAACTGAGACCAAGACCCAAAAACTGGTCGAACCAAGCCTAGTATGTGAAATCGAGTCTGATATGTGAAACTAGACCGACGGTCCAATCGGTGGCTATACCTTATTTGTTAGGTCATCATTCACCTGAACCGAATCGGCTCGGGTTGCCGTAAGGGTGTTGCACTTGCATCACCGGACACGGCACTGCCGATGGCTACGACGGCGACGTCTCAGTGGCTAGTGACGGTTGGTTGTCAGTGGTTGAGCAGTGGAAGAGTTACACTCCTACTTGGAATCTATCAGAGGACTTGATTTCAGATTAATTATTTAAAAAATAATATTATTTTAATAGTTTAATATTGAATTTAATTTAATACTTATCTTAATATTAAATTTAATTTAATATTTGTCTTGTAGAGAAACATTCTATTATTTTAATAAGATTTAAATATTATATTAATTTAATATTAAAGTAATTAAGTTTAATTATAGTTAAACCTTCTAAGCTTTCCCTATATAAAGAGAGCATTGGGTCATTATTTTCACACACTTGAAATCAAGATAAAGTTATAGAGAGAAAATTCTATAAAGAGATTATTCTAGAAAATTTCTAGAGATATTTTTTTGATTTACAACTTAACCTAAAAGTTTAGAGAAATTATAAAATTACCCCACTGGTAATTTTTGTGAATTTTTTTTTTATTCGAAGTAAGTCCACACTAGGCAAACGTGAGCTTGAGAATAACGGAGAAGACTACTTGTTGAAGTGTTCAACCTAGATGAATCAAAAAGGTACAATTTTGATTTAAGTGTTTATTACTTTAGATATCACAACCAAGATCTTGTTTTGGGAAAAAAATTTAAATTTTGATTTTGCCCTAAATTTATTTTCCGTTGCGTTTTCTAAATCCCTTTTTCCAACAGACATTGCCCTTCCACAACTGATAGTAATTTTCGCACTGATCTTTCTTTTCATTTCTTCTAGCTTCATAGTTTTATTGAATCGCAATTCTACTCTCTGCCGACCTTGAAATATACAACCAACATCACCTTCTACAATTTCTCCATAAAAAAGAAACGTACACCAAAAACACTGAATTATTCATCTTCACCACAATTTTTGAGCTTTCCTACTAAACACAACAATTTTATCTCTTTTCTTTCTTTCTTTTTCAATTCAACTGTTACAAGAGTGTCAAGAAAAAAATTGTATATGTAGCACCACTAAGGTGGTCAAGCCAAAAAGAAGGACTCCACCAAAATAAAAATAAAAAAATTTATTTTTTATTAAAAACAATTTTAAAAAACTTAAAAAAAATAATGGAAGTGGATGGCGCCAATATCTTTGGCTCCACCAACTTTCACTATTCATTTTAGAGCATTTACGTTGATAATAAAATAAAGTGGTCAATTTTATAATTAATAAAAAAAACTAAAAACATGTTTGTTTGTAATTCTTTTTTAATCACGATCGACTATACAAAAATTACTTTTACATATTAAATAAATTGATATTCAAAAAGGAAAGACAAACAACTAAAACTTCTTTTTTAAATCAAAGTGACCCAAAATGAAATAAGAAAGTTATGTGTTTTATTAATAAAATATATTATTTGTTATGTTTTAAGGGTAAATTTTACCGGATCAAAATAAATGATAAAATTGTTAAAGAAATATTATTTCAAGTAAAATGTAATTGATAATATATATTTTAGTAGATTAAATATTAACTTATCTCAATTTTTTTATTTCTAATTTATTCAACATAAATTACAAATATTTTTTTTATTGTTAAACTCAAGTTCAACCTAGCCCGCTTTGTATTTAAAAAATTATATTATTTTTTATATAAATATAATACATTAAATACATTCAAAACATTAAAATAAATATTTCCTAACAAATTAAAAATACATAAAAAGAAAAAAGTTTTTATACTTAAATAACACTAAGATAATTGTAACTTAGCAAACAAATGCCTCTAAGTTAGTAGCAAAATTAATAATAAAACAAGATTTACACAATATCCAAACAATAACAACAAAATAATAGTAAAATAGCAGTGAAAAGAATTTAGACAAATAAAGAATTTAGACAAATTCAGGCCGGACCGGGACTTGGCCAAAAAATCTTACCTAAGGCTTGGCCCATTTAGAAAACAAGCATTATTTTTGTCCAAGCTTTTTTTTCGGGCATATATTTTTGCCTAAACCCTCCTACTCTTCGAGCGGGCCGGTTCATGATCAGGTCTAAAGTAATCTTCCTTCAAACATTAAAGGCATTTTTTTTTGCGTTAATTAGGCTTGTCTTCTTCACGACTTATTACTTTCTGTCATCATTTTAGCGTCACTTAATTATCATCCAAATTTTAAATCAATCCCTAAATTTTAAAAAGTCCTAATGAAGTTTTTAAATTATAAGCATTATATCAATCAATCCTTCCATCATTCTACCTCTAAATTTAAGCTTAAATGGGTCGAATTATGTATCGCCTTATTTTGGCCCGTATCCTAACTCTTTTATTTTCACAAAAGCACAAATTATTGCACCACATTTTTCTGTTTTTAGTCTTATGTCAGGTTGGACTGTTGGTCATCCATCATCGATGTGGTACACGCCCAAGCCATCTCATTTCCTGATGACCATGACGCATACGACCGAAGGCGAACCCCGACAACCACAACCCTGACTAGAAGCTGAACCTAGAAGGAATCCAACGTGTAACCGTCGACCACCTCGATGTGGCACAATATCATTTAAATTAATATAAGTTCTTTTGAATTTTTTTTGTACACTATTTGATTTTTGTACCATTAAACTCTAATTAAAATTCGAATTTACTTTGAATATTTTCACATAGCACTAGAATAAGATTTGATTTGAACAGAAATATCAAATTTTTTTGTTGAAAATTCACATGAACAAATATTAAATTTATTTTAGATTAACAATGGCTAACAATTCCCATGAAGACATATTATAATGTTTAACTTCGATGTGGATAGGATGGCATTTTATGACCCAGGTTCTTATACCACCCGCATAACCTTTGCTGGTTTGAGCGCTCCCAAATATCCATGTTGTCGCGTATTTGGGTCTAGCACAGTCGACCTTTTGGTTTGCGGCGCAAGTCTCTATCAGGTAACAATTTAAATGGAGCAAGCGATATAGGCGGCCACTTACGTTCATCTGGGATTGATTGGATCCACTTAATTATCTCCACACGTTGTACGATTTTTCTAATTTGTACACTTCATCAACAAAGCCTATTAGATCCAAACGGATATTCATACAACCTGCAATTGCATGAGCGCATGGATAACGAAGTGTGTTAAATATCCCACAGTCGCAATTCCTGTTTCTCAAGTGTACCCGGTACACCCCCCGGTAATACCTTTATTCGACCTGTCGAACTCCGTCACCCAAAACCATAGGTTGTCGTGCGAGTAAAAAACTATGTGTATGCAATTTGCTCGTGCCTTCCCATTATTAATTTCTTCCACTACCGTCGAGCACCATACATGGCCTCCATGTAATTTCCTGGCATAACTCGCCACTCGCTTTGGGAACACTTTCGCCAGACGGAAGTATGTCTGTTTCATAACTGTGGTTATCGGCAAATGACGCGTTCCCTTTAAAATGAAATTGATGCATTTTGCCATGTTAGATGTCATGTGGTCATATCATAGCCCGCCGTCGTATACTTATGTCCAATGTTCTAATGGTATGTTTTCAAGACATGTTGTCTCTACCAAGTTAGTTGACCCTAATATTGCCAATATCTCATGAAAACAGTCCTTCATGATCTCGTACCCTGTCAATATAAGTACATAACGACAATTACGTACCAATAAATATAAAAATACAAACGAGATATTACAAACCAAATAATATTGGTGGCAATCATATACCCATGTTCGTCACTTATCGTCGCTCAATGGTAGACCGATGTTGCTAATAATAGTTGGGCGCAACGTGCCTTAATCAGTATCGACGGTGTGTGTGATCCCATAGGCTTTTCTATCGTTCAATTGCAGACAGTATTCCAAGTCCCCAGTCTGATTTGACGCATATATCAGGTTGGGGGTAGACATGCCTCTTCAACCTAGACAAAAAGAAATCTCAATTGTCTGTTTTCTCTCCTGTTGTTATTGTAAACACAATTGGAAAGATCCTTCGATTACCATCATATGCTATAGCCAACAAAAATCGATAGGTATATCTATCATACATAAAGGTAACGTGTAATGACCTGGTAGTCACGAGTATCAAAAAGTATATTTTTGGGTCTCTATTTTCGTAAAATGGATTCATATATATTTATTAAAAAAATATTTACAAAGTTAGTTGCGTGATTAATTAGGTTTTGGTTAGGTGAATTAGTTTGAATTAAGAGTAATTAGGTGAAAGGATTAAATTGCATATAGAGTGAAAATTGAATTATAGATTAAAGAAAAAGTAAATGGACTAAATAAGCAAATAAGTCTTATTTAACAAGTGTATGGTAAAAATAATTACATGTGTACAAATAATATACATATGAATATAATGATATATGTATACTTAATATTATATTATATTATATTATATTATATTATATTATATTATATTATATTATATTATATTAATAACTAAAAGATTAAACAAATAAATAAAAGAAAAAGAATAGAAAAAGAAACAAAAGTAGAACGAAACAGAGAAGGAAAAAGAGAGAAAGAAAAATGAGAAAAATTAGGGTTTTCAAGAGTCCAAAACTTAATTGGTAAGTTAATTTAGTCCATTATCTTATAATTTTTATGTTTTTAGAATCCCGGTATTAAATACTACCCGACCCATGTCAAAATTTTAGAAATTTATTAAGGTTTTAAATGTTGTTTATGTTGAATAATTTGAGTATTTGATAGATTTTCAAGTTAGAAATGAAAAAGGATTGAATTGTAGAATAAATAGTAAGTTTTGAGTAATAGGGACTAAATTGTGAAAATTTTGAAATTTAGGGATTTATGTGAAAATAGGGAGTTGAATTTAATCTAAAGTGGAATTTGCATGAAAATAAAGAACTAAATGTGAAGAATAAAAGTTAGTCTCGGTTTAGGGACTAATTGAAATTTAGGCAATATTTGAAAATTTTAAAATATTAAATATGAAATTGAATTGTGTTGTGTTGTATTAATGAATTTTAATTGTTTTAATTTCGTAGCTAACGTCGTACCGGAATCATCGACTAAAAAGGGAAAAGATAAAGTCGACGTCGAATAGCTCAGAATTTTTAGTTTATATTTCTATAATCCGAAACTAGTTATTAATTGTTATATTTTTAATTTAATGTATATGGTAAGTGTTGAGGTGAGAATTATTGTGTTTTGCAATTGAAATGGATTGATTTAATATGTGATGAATTTATTGAATTTATATAGATTGAATTGGTATATATATATATCGAATATATTGATTATTTGAATTGAAATGAATATTGGTTGTATTTGAAAAGTGAATTGGAACCCTATTAATTGTATCGGGCTGAGTCGGATATAGATGCAATGCCATAGGATTCGAAGAGTTCAGGGATTTCTTCAACTTTAAGTCGATGAGACATTAGGTGTCAATTTATTACTTCGGATTAATTCGATGAGGCACTGGGTGTCAATTTACTTCAGTTTAGCCGATGAGACACTTAGTGTCAAATTATTACTTCGAATTATTTGATAAGACACTGGGTGCCAAACTGATGTGTTTTAGTTGGATCCTTGTATCCGTTCAAGTCCGAGTTGTGTTAATAGGGGTAAACATATAATAAAATTTTATAATTGGTATTTAAATGGCATGGTATGAGAAATGAAATTGATATAGTGAATTGAAAATAGAATGTGAAATATGTTGTAAATACATGGAATACATGAGTTAAATACTCATGAATTGACTATGGAATGAATAGTGCCATTTGTTTAAATGATATGTGAACAAATTATGGAAATCTATTATATAACAAGTGATGAAAATTAAGTATGGTATATAATGATGTATTCATGAATTGAGTATTGCATGACTAATGCCATTATACGAATAAATATGGTTTGATATGTGAATAACCATTTATATAGCAATTGTACGAATAGAATATTGTTTAATAAAAAAAATGATAGTCATGATACTAGACATTAATATGTCCTTATAATTTAATTGTGCTTATTATATTATCATGTCTTTAAAAATTCAGATTATAGAAATACTACTGAGTTTACTCAGCGTACGGTTTTATTTACCTTGCGCAGATTAGGTATAGTGATTTTGAAGAGTTGTAATTGAGGTTGTGAGCATCTATCTCATCACATCTCCAAGTGCCAAGAGGGTATGTTTCAAAATTTTGAATAGAATGGCATGTAGTTAGGAAGATCAAGTGTATTCCAAGTAGTAGGGACAAAAATATAATTTATGAAAACTTAATTTTTTTTTCAAATTTTCAAATATATTAGTGATTAACCAAAATCACTTTGGCACCAAATGTAATATTCCTATATCAGGTTCCTTGGATCGAACCGGGTATAGGGGTGCTACATACCGTCTATTTGTGCCAACGATTTGTAATACTGGAATGCATCCCGATATTGCTTGAAGGTCCAAAATAGACGCTTAAACACTCGGCACCCACGGAGCAAGCAATCATTGTAGTATGCAAGACCCGTTTCAAGATTTGTTACGCAACCAGGTACGTACCTCTCTAGCACTTGACACCACTGTTAGACCTCCTTGTATGATGCGTCCCACCCATTGTGCATCTTCTCTAAGGCCTTCTGCTTAGCTATCCACGCCTTACAGTACAAAGGTGTGTAGTTGAATTGACCATGAATATTGGCAATTTAAACTGACACATTAGTCCTCAGATCCACCTTAACCATCAGTAGTATTAGGCCTGTGATAATATCTAAATCCAACTTCAGATGATCCCGTGAAAACCTGCAACCCCACGAGTACGTTAAATTAACTGGAAATAACCTTAAACCCTAAATAAATCCCTAAAAACCCAATGATAATGTACAAGAGGAAAAACTTTTTAATCGTCCATAACCCCCGTCTTTTTCTTAACAAAAGTCATGATTTTACATGAGCAGCTGATGTCTCGCACTGCAAACTTCCTTTCAAACTTCTCAAATTTGAATTTAACCACGTGGAAGTTAACCCCGTTCTTGATGTTGTATAGCTTCAATGCTGCGAGAAAACCATCTTTACTGAAAAACTCCCTACCTACTTCCAAATCACCTGAATCTGACAATGCATTTCTGTGGCCCAGCCTTCCGTGTGGCAGGTCTGCAAACTCCAACGCATCCTCTTTCGAAAGATTGAAATTATATATGTGGGCTACCGAAAAATACACCGTGAATTGTAGATTTTCTTCTTCATCATCTTCATCACCCTCTTCAAGTTCACTTAGGACAGACTCAGGTTCAAAAAATAATCCAACTTTTGAACCATCGGCACCAGGCTCTCAGGGTAGATCCACATCGGATTCATTGTCATTTTCATTCTTCGACCTACTAACATTTTCCATGTTGGAGGTCCCCTCACTGGTGGACGTCGTAGAGAGTAAATCATCCCTTCTCGTGTATGTTTCGAAATGTCAAAAAATCACATGTTATTTGCCAACCACTACCATTCCCTAGTAAGTATTCCTATTGTTGAACATCAACCCACCTAGGTGCATGTCTCATCCACTAACTGAGTGTCGTACAGAGGTCGTGTATTCCGTTCTACCACCAAAACCCGTTGGTTCAATGTTCTGCCTCCTACAATTGAAATCTAAGGCTGAGACGGATGAGTGTCTTCCCGTTGATGATCTTGAGATATCATAAAGGAAACTTTCTAACAGAGTGGTTGTACTATCGACACTTTCAATCGTTCTCGCCTCTTAGACAATAAGAGTTGTTGAAGTCGCAAGTCCTTCATCTGGTCTTGAAAATTCCACATATAACTCAATAAACGGTGATCCACTTTCAAAGTGCGTCTACACTATCGCCTCTAATCCCCGAGCACTTTTGATATCAAATGAGTCATATCTCGCAGGATCGATCGAAACACAAAACCGATACTTAATAGACGAAACTCACATTGCAATAGATCCAAAGATTTTTCGCCTAATTCTTTTACGAAGTTTTGTCAACTCTGTATTCTGGTTAAAAGCCAGTCGTACTGTGTTCTCCGATAAAAAAGTCACGTTGTTCTTAGTATCACAAACCTCACCTTCGTAATAAATAATAGCATTAATTCGTCCACTTATTTTCAACCAATTTATCTGTTGAGAGAAATTCAAAACACGAAAAATTAACACGTAAAATCAAAACATTATGCAATAAATATAATGCTTCATATAAATTTTAACACGAAAAATCAACTTATACCTTCAACCTCAACTTCTATTCTTCTGAACTTCTTCAATTTCTATTCCTCCAACTTATGCCATCAGAGGCTAAAATATGGGTCACTTATAGCCTAAGGGAATGCATACCACTCCTTTCTATAAAATGCTTTAGATAATGGGGGTTGAAATTTGTAGAGGAAAAACGCTCCAAGTAAGACGCACTATCAAAAGCAATACTGAATATGGGCATCCAACTGAAAGCGTTTTCAGTACTTTTGTTGACAGTGCATCCTGCTTGGAGCGTTTTTCCTCTACAAACCTCAACCCCCACTATTCGAGGCATTTTTCACAAACCTCATCTTGGGAATCCAGAGATATTTTTTTAGAACCATCTCATCAAATTTATTTCAGAAGCAGCAGTACTGAAAATGGCATCCACTTGGAAGAGTTTTTTGTACTTTTGCTGAATGTGCATCCTACTTAGAGTGTTTTTTCTTTACAAAACTCAACCCATCTCATCAAAATTATTTTTTCAAAACTCATCCCCTCAAAACTATTTTTTCAAATCCCATCCTGTACAAATTCTTTTTTTCAGAACCCCTAAACCCAAAAAATAAATAGAACCTAAATCTAACCACTTAAAAACTAAAAACCCTAAACCTTAATTTCATAAACCCTAACCCTAACCCTAAATAATTAAAAATTAAAAAACCCTAATCAGGATTAGGAAAACATAAGCAAAAGCACGCCTACGTGAATGCTTTTTAGTAAAAACACTTCCACGTCAACGTGTTTTACATGTCATCAGGAAAAAAGCGTTGAGCTGGATGCGCTTTTCTGCGTTTCTCCTGAAAATGATGATAGCTCAGCGTGTTTTTGTGAAAATGGACCATTCCTGTTATTTTTAAAAAAATTGGCCTATTTTCGTAAATTTTTTTAAAAATAGGCCTTTTCTGGTCAATTGGTCGCTAATGAAAATATTATGCTTATTTTTATTGGATGTTGATGATATTTAAAATAAAATGAAATGAAAATAATAGTTTAATTATCTAAATGAGATTAAAAAAATTTTTAATTCAAAAAAATGTATAATTTAAAAATGAAATTATAATTGAAATACTAAAATAATGGATTTTAAATCAAGAGTTTCAATTGGTTCAATCATCTAGTTTAGTGTAAAGACAGTAATAACAATGAAATTAAATATTATAATAATATTATAATACGAGACGAAAAGAAAATTAAATGCACCACATTAGAAATAAACGTCCATTCAAAGAAACCTTAAGTTTTAATTAAATAAATTATTAAAATCATAAATATTTAAAAATAGAAAGAAACTACAATTCATTTAAAATCTGGTTTAAGTCTTTGTTGGGATGGATATATCAATCTGTTGCTACTCCAATTGATTCGTTCAATTCCAACAACCATAGTTGGAGTCGAAATGAAAATCAACACTCTGATGGTTCGTTAATAACACGCGTCCAAATGTAAAAACATATGAATCAATATATATCATAGACCCGCAACACAGGTTACCAGATCTCCTCCATCTCCATCTCCTCTTCTGTCTCAATCTTTTTCACAATTTATTCTCTGTTTTGTCTGAACATCTTTCTACTCTCTCGTCTTAAAGCAAAGAAAAAAAACAGTCGATTCCCTTCTCTCTAAATTCAAATTTATCCCACTCCGGATAACAAAAAAAAAAAAAAACAATGGGCCCTGAATCGAGCTCCGCAACATCATCATCGTCTCCATCTGGGAAACGAAGCAGAGATCCCGAAGATGAGATTTATATCGATAATCTCCACTCTCACAAGCGTTATCTCAGTGAGGTTTCATAGTTTCTTTTTTCCTTGTTTTTTAAATGCCCAAATCATCAAAGTTTCAACTTTTTGTAATCTTTGTCTAAATAATTTTATAATATTATACCCGAAGTTCTGGGTAGTTGTTATCTCCACGTACGATTTGTTTGTTTGTTTTCATCGGATTATTTGCATTAAAGGGGCTTCAATTATTGAAAAATTAAAAATACCTTTTGGCAGATAATGGCATCTAGCTTGAATGGATTAACTGTTGGGGACCCACTTCCTGAAAATCTCATGGAATCTCCTGCTAGGTCTGAAACCATGTTCTATCCCAGGTTTGTTGTCTGTCTCAACCTTAATCAACTATTTTGTAAGTGACCCTGAACTATGCATGTGTTATTACTGTTCATGTTGAGTTCAATACCGTTATAAGTGGATTCGATCGTATGTAGTTTATCTTTCTATATCCAATTAGCTCTTTTTTGGTGCTAGAAATAGAAGGTGCAACGGCTATCTATGGCTATATTGTAGTCTGCAACTTGGTTCACTCATCCTTGTTATCTTTCCAGGGATGAAATGTCTTGGCAATATTCATCGATGTCCGAAGATTCGGATGACTCGAGATTTTGCGAGACACCTATGATGAGTACTTGTTTATCCCATTCCGATAGCCGGCCTACTAGTCCTGTTTCCCCATACCGATATCAAAGACCAGCGAATGGTTTCACCTCTGCTCCTTCAACTAGTTCATACCCTTTGCACGGGAATGTCAGCACTATCGGTTGTTCTCAGCCACGCCAAAGAGGCTCGGATACAGAGGGACGGATCCCATCCTCGCCGAGTGATATCTGCCACTCAGCTGACTTACGAAGGGCAGCACTCTTGCGGTCCGTGCAGATGAGAACACAACCTTCCAGTCCGTCATCATTTGAAACGCCAGTTGAGGATAGAGAATATCAGATTGAGGAGTGTTCTACTTTGGGTATCTCAAAGCCTGAATTCAGCCAAGAGAAATCTTTGCATAGTGAAAGTGGATGAATACGGTGATTAGAGGTCTTCCATCATCGTTCACCCTCTTGTTTCACATGCTTTTCTCAAAATCTGGCCTACGGAACCTTTGTAAAATCAGTCTTATGGTTTAAACGTGTTATTTCACATCCATATATTGGTTTAATTCAAAATAAGTTTCCAGGAAATCTATAATAGGAAAAACAGGAGCAAAAATTCGAATAAATGCCGAGTGAAATCACTGGTCAAAACTAGTTATAGGAGAAAAATTCCATCATAAGAACTTTTACTAGTTACTGGTGCTGCTGCACGCAAATGGTGCTCAAGTCCTAATCAAGGCCTAGCGATTTGCTGCTGGAAGACACCCAAAACATAAAACGCTAAGATGATCCCAGTCATTGAAAAGGTCGATGAAACTTGAACCCGCCGCAGCACTAGACGAGGTGAAATTCATTGATCTAAGAAGATGCAAATGTTGATAGGATGTTCTTCTTGAGCGTGAATTCATCAGCTTTTGCTGGGCTTATTGACTGCATCAAGAACAAAAGAAAAAAAAAAACTCATGGTTCAGAACAATCACCACTGAATATTTTAACCGTTGGCAACTAATGCTGTAGAGCCAAGTGGATCCCAAATGGCTAACGAGCCAAGGTTTTGATACTCAAGTTTGAGCTCGATTGAACATCAATTTCTAAACTCGAGCTCGACTCGAAACAAAATTGAGCTTTGAGTAGCTCAATCTCGATTAAGCTCATTCACACTAAAGCTCCTTCAACATGAGGGTAAAAATGTAATTTCCTAATATAGAGATATATTAAAATGAGTAGCTTGATTAGGCTCGTTAGCCATTCGAATCAAGCCATCAAGCCATTACAGTGTTTGAATTTGGCTCAACTGATAGCTCGAGCTACTCAGCTTAATAATTACCGAATTGAATTCAAGTTTCTTTTAGTTGATCTCAAATAGCTTACAAAAATTATTGTCTCATTTACACCCTTATCTTATTAAGATATGGCAAAGATGATTCAGGGCACCATCCTGTTAATTAACTGTAACAGTCAAACCACTCACTATATGTACTTCTATTACAATAGTAACTCTTTACCTTCTCAAGCATGCGCTGCAGCCGCTCAATTTCCTTCTTGGGGTAGTCAGCACCTTTCTCTAAACAGCTTTTAGCAGCTTTCAAGTATATTTTTCCATGCCTGACAACCAGCAATATGAACATTTATACATAGAAATAGTAGTAGTCCTTTGACACAAAATTTTGAAATGGAAAATAGGTACTGATGAGTTCTCCTTTGGAGCATAATATTGAGAAACTAAATGAATACCTCGCGGTAGAACCCTTGAGCTTCTCAACTTCCTCTTCAATCTTGGAGAAGACTGCTTTCTTCTCGTCGGCAGAAGCAGCCACAAACTCCTTCACTAATGCATCCAAACTTGACAAAATACCAGCCTATGCAAAGAAAACCGAGAACAATTAATCCATATAGAAGTATTGATGACAAATATGGTGTACCAGCCTACATATGAGCTACCAACCATTGAAGTTAACTGCCCTTTTGCATCACGACTGGTCCCACATTTCTCGTTGATGAAAGAAACAAAGTCATCTAAATCCCTGCCACCGTCGTAGTCTTCGCCAGCTTTATTACCTTTAGGGAAGAATTTCAATGTTGGAAATCCACTTATTCCATACCTGCAACAAAAACATAGGCCTTAAAACCCACTGATAACTCCCTAATTGTTAACAAACGCTTCATAAAAGAAAACCGAGCTTGTTGGATAACTCCATGCTTACTTTTCAGCTAGATCCCTGTATTTGTCAGCATCTAGATTAGCTATCACTACATCTTCTTCCGATTTAAATGCAGTTGCTACCTTTTCATAGGTCTGTAGAGACAAAAACAAAGGTTTAGAATGCAGATCACCACTTGTACCAAAAGAATAATGCCTACTTTATTAAACAAAGATAGATGCTTACAGGAGCAAGGTTTTTGCAATGGCCACACCTGGCAGAAAACCAACCCAGAACTTGGTCAAAACAAGTTCATATAAAAAGGGAGATGGAACTAGAAAAAGCCTTCGGTTTCCCTCCAAAACAGTAATATTACCAACCCAAGAAAAAAAACACACGCTTACCAAGGTGCATAAAACTCAACCAACACATCTTTGGTTTCATCAAGGACAATCTCATCAAAATTATCCACATTTAGCACTGCAACATTGGATGGCAAAGTGGCTATCTTCACATTAGTCCCTGTCAATACATCAGTTTAGCAAAATCATATTGTGTTTTGACTATTTTGGGTATCAATCTACATTCAGAAAGTCAACCACACACAAGAAAGAAGTAATGGCAGACCACAATGCGAAAATTCTTCAGAAGGAAAAAGACATATGTACCTCCTTCAGTGTTAACAAATTCAGCAAGTGCCTCAGCTGTGCGTGGTCCTTCATACCTAGGTAAAACAATTTTGATTTACTAAGACCATGGTTTAAATGAAAATATGAGTAAAAGAAACTAAACATGAAACAAGACCTAACTGTCACAAGATCTGTTCCAACATGTTAATTTATACTCACTTTTTAGGTTCCAAAGAGCCTTTAGGAAACCACTGAACAGTTGGGTAGCCTTGAACACCATATTTGCTGCATAAACTCTTATGTTCATCACAATCCACCTACACATAGCAATAGCAAGAAAAAAACTTCATTATAGTAAAAAAATTTCACAATTCGAAAAGCCTCGATAAACAATAATTCATAAATCAACAAGCAAAGCTATGTAATTATAAATCACAAACCTTTCCAATCAAGACGGATTTAGCCTTCTTAAAACTTGCCCCGAGCTTCTCGTACTCAGGAGCTAGCTTCTTACAGTGTCCACACCTGTAGTCCGAAATCAAAATAACATATATTCAGAATATAACTAGCTGGATCTTAAGTTTTTTCCATAATCTAAATCCATACGCAGAAGTATACCAAATTCAAAACAAAGAAAAGAGGAATATCTTTAGCAAAAATTCAGTGACCTAGAGAGTATGATCCTAAGAAAAAAACATCAGAACCAAAAAAATGAATAAGAGAAAACAATCGATGTTCAACTATGACTTGCTGAAGATAGATCTAACGATCGATTAATGAGGATCTACTCTAAAACATCAAAAATATACAACATAAACACTAATATAAAAAAAGAAATGAAAAACAATAGGCGATAGAAAAATTATTTACCAAGGAGCATAGAACTCGATGAGAGCTCCTCTATCTTGACCAACTTCCTTATCGAAGTTCGCTTCGGTCAGTACGACGACGTCATCAGCCAAAGCTGAAGCTAATAACAAGGCCAAAGTTCCAAAGGCTAAACAGATCTGAGACTTCATTTTTTTTTTTTTTTTTTTAATCTTCTTCTTCTTCCTCTGTTTGAATCTCCCTCTGGTTTCTTTATTATTCTCCCGGTCTATTGAAGACTTTTTTTTATTATAGCAAGTGCTAGACGGTTGGTTTTTTAATTTCTACTTTTTTATAAAAAATAAATTTCTTTTCTTTTTGGATAAATTTATCCAAGGACGATATTTTGAAAAACAGGGACTATGTGATGACGTGGCGAATTTTGAATTGTTGAACTGAAAATCATGAGTAGTTTATTGGTGTATTTTTGTACGATGATGCGTGGCGGATATGATACGCTCCATGGCTATTGGTAAAGCGTAGGCTCAGTGACGTGTTTATAATGACGTGGCATGCTGTGATAGGTTCGATTGTCGTGGAGGAGTTTTAGGCTTGGAGCCGACGTAGCCCAATATCTTTGTTTACAAAGGATTGCCTTAAGTCTTAACCCAATTAGTTATGTAGGATTGAGCCAAAACCCATTTTATATACTTTTCAATGAAAACTAAAAAGAATAATAAAACCATTCTCGAATAAAAATGGTGTGCTTTTTTTAATTGGTATATTTACACATTTAATCCTCAACACTTACACAATCTTTCCATCAGAAAATGAAAATAAAATCCCCCATTATCTAATAGGTTAAGTTTATATCTAATAAGGAATAAAAGATGTAGAGATAAATATTATGAACTCATGAGTTGAATATGATTTGTTTGTCATGGATTGAAATGTAAAAAAGAAGATATTTGAATAATTAAAGGTTTAAAAAGAGAAGATTTGCTAAAGTCTTGTCATTCCGCTCACACCAAATGATATGTATAAATGCAGTCAATGGAAGTTTGAGAATGCAAACTATGAGAAACATACCTTTAAAGTAAGCCGTAGCCCAATTCAACTCTTGAACCCAAGTCCCAATAGGTCTTGTAATACCATAGAGAACCAAAATCAATCCCCAAAGCCTTCGGGAGAACTCACATTAAAAAAAGATGTGGTCTCTTGTTTCAGTAGCAGAGGAACATAGAAGGCAGCTGCCATCAATGTTAAGACCACAAGCAATTAACCTGTCTCTTGTAGGTAGCCTGTTCAAAATAGCCATCCATGCAATAAGTGAGTGTTTAGGCACTTGAAGTGGAAACCAGATAAGCCTCTGCCAAGGCACCTTTTCCCCTTTCATTCGAGTATCCTCCCAGAGCTTAGTGGTAGACACATAGACACCAATAGGGAACCACAAAATAGATTCAGCAGCAAGATCCCTCAGCTTAAGGAGCCTCCTCCTTGTCCAGCTGCTAGAGGAATTCAAAGAAACATTCCTGAAAGAATCCCCTTTTAAAACATACCTTTGGATCCAAGCGATCCATCAGGAACCCTCAGAAGCAAGCAAGGCTCGAATCAGTTGAAGCATGCAAGCCTTGTTCCACTCCTCCAAATGTCTGATGCCTAATCCTCCCTCTGACCTGTGTAAGCAGATGGTCCTCCAACTTACCCTAGCCTCTGCAGCACTGCTATTGGATCCCTTCCAGAAAAATCTTGAGCACAGCTGGGCAATACTTTGGAGAATAGACTTAGGCAGAAGGTACTGTTTGCTTCAGAAAGCTTGCACACTGAAGAGAACAAATTTGATCAGTTGAAGTCTGCCAGCAAAACTCAAGTATTTGGCAGACTAGTAATTAAAATTTTATTGTTTTGTATTGTTGTTAAAAACCGCTTTTCAGAAATAAAATATTTATTTTATACATTGTGTGAAGTAAAAATATGCATTTAAAAATTGTTTAAATTTATTCTTAATATTTTATTAAAAATAAAAAATAATTTATTATAGCTCATTATTAATATTTTAATATATGAAATATAAAATTTATATTAATTATTTATAAAATTTAATTTAAATGTATAATCTATATTTTAAAAATATAATTGTTATAAATTTAAATATATAATATTTGAAATGAATTTAAATACAAAACAATTATATAGTAATATAAATATTATATAAAATATATCAAATTATACCTAAGGGTTAAAGATGTCATTTTCGCTCCAAAAATATTTTTTCAAAAGCAAAAACTAAAAAATAAGCTGCTTTTACTTTTGGGTCTTGGATCTGATTAATATTGATTATGACTTGAAAAGTATTTTTTGAAAGCAACTAAAAATAAAATTTTAGTACAAAGTAAATGTGGATTGTAATGCAAGTTGAGTGTCAATATCGTTAAGAAATTATTATTTTAATCAACATTTCTCTTAAAAAATGAATTGAGTCTTTTTAAAAGATTAAATTTAATTTAAAAATAATAATAATGACCAAATTGATAAAAAATAATGTAAATATTAAGTGCAAATTTATCGTTAACCGATTAATTAATGATGTTTGGAATAATGTTTTTCACCATGCATTTTCTTTATTAAAATAACAAAAGGAGCAATAGGCAGTTAAAACGAACAGATCATCACCCAGGAGACACAAAAAAAACAAGGAGACAGATTTATTAACACTGTCTAGCTAAGCAGTTCACAGCTAAGTGAAACAGCCAAACAACCATGGAATATCATGTCTCTCACACTAAAAATTCCTTATTTTCCAACATATATCTATCCCTTCACCATTATAATCACTTTCCCACAACCAAGTTGAGTTGCAGTAGTACTCTCAGCATCAGTTGCATCAAGTAGAACTGGCAAATTAGACAGCTTTGAGCCAAGAACCTCAAACCAATTGCTAGAACTTGAAAAGTGGACTTGCTTCTTAGGAGGTGGAGAAGGTGAAATAACAACTGCCTTGCCCTTTCCTGATTCTTCATGAGCAACAATACTATCAGCAGCAACACTGTCAGTAGTAATATTATCAAACACTGAATCCTCAACCACTTGATCAACAGATTTCTTATCCTTGACAGGAGTCTACTTAGGGCAATTCTTCACAGAGTGCCCAAAAGAAGAACAAGGAGGACAACAAGCAAGCATGACTCCATAACAGTAATAGAGGTGAGAGATCCATCACTCAGTTTCACATTGATAGAACGAGGAATTACGGTATCAATAGAAATCTCAACACAAATCTTAGCATACGAGAGACGAGTTTGAGAGGCAGTTACACTATCCATGTACAAAGGAGTACCAATAGCACTCGCAATGTAACTTAGGCCTTTTTGCGTAAACAATTCCAAAAGGACTCGATAACATTGATTCCATACAGGCATCCGGCCAAGATTCAATTCCATCTTCCTAAGATTAGGTTCCCACTTCCTAACGATAACATAAATACTCTATATGTGCTGATAAATGCCAAAAGTAACATGTTTTAACATCATTTTTAAAGTGTTTTTTGGATAATTATTCGATTTAAAATGGTGAATTTTATGTTCTCAAACCTTTAAATCTATGTTTTTATATTTAGGAGAACATTTGAGAGCAAAAAGAGTGAAAACCGGAGCAAGTTTCAGGAGCCACATAGGCTAGGCCATTCCACATGGGCTAGACACACGGCCATGTGAGCCACACGGGCTGACACACGATCATGTGCCAGACCGTATGGATTTCACGAATCGCAATCCAAACATGCAGGAAAACGCAATTTTTAGGCTTTTCAGACATTCTAAGACCTATATATGACACAAATAAGAAGATAGGAAGGAGCCATCATAGAATACTCGAGAAAACAACTCGAAAAACACCATTAAAGCAGACTCTGAAGCAGATTTCCATCAAGATTGAATATCTCCTTTTGATTTATTTGAAGTTTATTATGAGTTTATTTATTTCTTATGGTTATACTTTCTTTGAAATGTTTTTATTTGTGATTATGAACTAATTTTTCAAATACTTAGGGAGATGAACTCTATAATGGATTTTGTTATTTGATTTCTATTTTTACGCAATAAATACTTAGATCTTGTTCTAAAATATGTGTGTTTAATTCTTAGTTTGATATTTCTAGATTATTAATCCATATTCAATGTACTTAAATCAGAGGAGGAATAGACCCTATTTAAGAGTAGATCTACCATAATTGAGTAGAGTTCATGTAATCCTAGAAATAAGACGATATAAATCTGTCAGATTAGAGTCAAATCTAATAGGAGATCTGTAGTAGGCCCAATTTGCTCGGGCCCAACTAAATTGACCAGCCCAAACAAATCCAAATAAATAAAACCAGAACAAAAAATATTAATAGCCCAAATCAAAAAATAATAAAGTCCAGTCCAAATTACAAAAAAACCTAAGCCCAAATGGCCCAAAATCTAAAAAAAATTTAGCAAAGAAAGAGGCAGAAGAAACCCTACACGCCCCTAGGTCCTCTACCATGCCAGTCTTCTGACCTCTGCCACCGCTTGATGCACGCTTCCTCCACCTGCTCCCTTCCGTTGACCACGCCTAGGCTTGCAAAACAAAAACAAAAAAAAGAAAACAAGACAGAGACGCAGATGACGGCATAAACAGTAGCAAATAATAGTGAAAAAAGATTGTAAACTGGCTATATAAAGCCACAAGAACAGAAAAGAGAAAAAAATCGAATACTAAATAAAGAGAAATTAAAAATCAAAAGTTCAAAAGAAAAGGTGTCTTTTTATTCTTTTATTTATTTATTTTTTTACTTTTTATTTTTTCTTGCGTTTCAAAAGGAAAATAAATATAAAATAAAAATAGAGAAGTCAAATCTTACATTTTTCTGTGTTTACGCCGTCGTGGGGGGGACCGAGGTCATCGTCTCCTATGAAAAATGATGTTTTTGGGATCGGGAGTCAAAAAGGCCAAAGATGGTCAATTTTTATGATCTCCGGCCACCGTGGACGGCGGTGCCGTCGCCGGTGACCAACGGCCGTCACGGTGGACCGGCGAACGGAGCTAGGCCGGAGGAGGAGAGCTGAGAGAGAGTTTTCTAGATTTTTTTTTTAAAAAGGAAGAGGAAATGATTTTTTTTGGAATTTTTTAACTCATATAGTGCATCAAAACGACGCCGTTTTAGAGGGGTTTAGAAAGCCCCAAAAAGACGTCGTTTTGGGGCTGAACCAAACCGACCCGACCCAAAGGCGGAGGATCCGCATGTTTTTGTGAAACGAGCTATTTGCGCACTGGCCCCTTCCGCTTTTATGGCCTATTGCGATTTAGTCTCACTTCCTTTTTTTTCTTTTTTTAATTTTGCCCTTGTAATTTTATTTTTATTTTATTTTGGTCCTCTGCAGAACAGTGTGTTTATAAGGCCTGGGATAATTTTCCCGATGATCCCCACTCCTTGTTGCATATTCCATTTTAGTCCTTAAGCCTGTTTTAATTATTTTATTATTTATATTTTAACCCCCTTTTGTTATTTATTTATTTCAATTTGCCTTCTTAATTTTATTTAAGTTATAATTGAGCCCTCTTATTTCTAATTCATTTATTATTTATCCATTTATTTATTTGTTTAGTTATTCATTATTCTTTTTATTTTATTTATTTGCTCATTCATTTACTTTCCTATGTATATTGTTCGTTCATTCATCCATTCATTTTTATCCTTAGTATTCACTTATTATTATTCTTTCATTTTTTTTATTTTTTATTTTCATTTTTTATTTTTTTTTCATTAGTCATTCATTTTATTTATATCTTCATTATTATTGGTGTTTTATTATCTGTTATTATTATTACTATAATTTATTCTTCTATTTATTTATTACCCATTTTTTTACATACTTTTAAAAATCAGATTATTTAGGTTTTTACTTATATATATATATATATATATATATATATATATATATATATATTATTTTTATTACTATTACTATTATGATTTTATCTATTATTATTGTTATTTATTTATGCATTTTATTATAAATTGTACCTTTAATTTCATTTATAGTCTTATTTGATCCTTTATTCTCAATATTTTATAAACGATTTTTCCTCAAATATTAATTTAAATATTTGTTTATTTATTTATTTCTTTTCCTTATTATGTTTAGAGATTGGTATTATCATTTCAAATGTATATTTTGTCATTACTATTATTTTTATCATTATTCACTTCATTATTTATTTTATTTTATTGTTCATATTAATGCTAAAATAGTATATATTATATGATCGTCGCCGTTGTGTACATTATGAAATGTCCTATTAGCAATTTTTATTAGTACCGTTTATCGATGCGACATTTCATTTGTATACCATCATCCCATTTTCAACATCACCATTTTATCTCACTTCGTTAAAATCACGTCAAGAAATCGCGTTTAAATGTATTTTTCCATAATAGACAATATCTCGAATAAAAAAATATTATTTGTTTTAAATATTACGTTTGATATTATTAAAAAAAAGTTTTCAAAATAAGATAATATTTCGTGTTTGGAAATTCGAGAGATCGTACACTAACGTACTGGGTTTCGATTTTTCTCGTTTGACCCAAATGGCCGAATATCTTTTTAAAATTAAAATGCATGAGTTTTGAAAATCAAAAGGCAAGCTTATTCTCGAGGGTTTAAAATGTCATGTCCTAACATACTGGATGTGACATTTTATCACTTCGGGACAAGAAGGTCTTTAGCATCCGCTTCGATTTATCCAAACATTTTTTTGTAAAATTAACATTAATAAAAAAAGGGAGGATCGTATTTTTAAATTCTTTATGGATTTTCAACTTTCGACTTTAAGACATTAATTAATCAATTAGGTACCAATTTTGGGCGTTACAAGGGTGCTAATCCTTCCTCGTACGTAACCGACTCCCGAACCCGTTTTTTCGAATTTCGTAGATCAAAATCGTTATTTTACAAAACATTTTATTAAAGCAATCAAATTACGAGGTGATCCGATCACACCTAAACAAAAAAATATTGGTGGCAACTCTCTATTTTCATTTTCAAAATAAAAAATCAAGTCGACCCTTTTTAAAAAAACGGTTTCGACAGGATCCATAGATCGAGTTAATGTAATAATAGGAGTTTTAATTAGAAAGAAATTCCGATTGATCAACCTAGAGTCAATTGCTTTTAGTCTTGAAGAGATATATTAGCATAATTTAGGAATTTATAGGAATTTATACGGGTCAATATACTAAGTGAAGAAATTATGTAATTTAGATTTATAATTACAGATAAAATCTAGGTGGATTCTTTCCTGATATTATTTCGCTTCTTGGTTGTTAATCGATTATTTTCCTGATTTGTTCTTTACTATGTTCTTTACTTAATTAATTAAATTAATTTTAGTTTTAATCAATCACTCTAATTTGTCGGTTAAATAATAGAAAGACGGTAATTACTAGCATTTTTAGTCCTTATGGGAACGATATCTTTGCTCACTATAGTTATACTATTTACTGATAGGTGCACTTACCTTAATTAATTTTTTAGTTGGTTTACGACTGCATCAAATGCCAAGATCCATGTTCCAGGACCTAGTCAGGAGCAACAGAAGAACCAAATTGAAATATGAACAAATTGTCACCTGCTAGATGCACAGTTACTTCACTTTGTTTACTCCAAAGAATGTTGACTAGTCTCTGCATCGTTACAAAATTGGGTGCTTTCCCAAAGATTTAAGCCACCAAAGAGTGCTACCATTTACGGACCACCTTCCACCAAAACATCAGCAAGGGGCTTCACAATGACCTTACCGTCCGAGACTTGTGGTGGAAAGTAAGCAAGTGACTGCTCATTGGAAGAAACAAACAATGACCTTCAATCAAAAGGGGCATACATGAACCAAGGAAAGAAGTGTTACACCCCCAAACCAAGCCTGGACGTTATGGCCGAATCTGGCGGTGTCACATGAAAGTGCTTTCGAAAATTAAGTCATTGATAAACCATTTCCCCGTTTAAACAATTTTCGTTATCTTATATTATCTCTAGACCAAGTTAGTTGTTTTCAAAACATCATCCATTTTTTTACAAGTCGTTATAATTTGCAGAAGCTTTTAAAACGGTTTGCATAGTGCTGAGTGTTTTAAAAAAAAACATTTGTAACTTTTAAAAACTCATATTTCCCTACCACTAATGATTATAAATTATAAGCAACGATAAACAAACCCCAAATTAAAGTAAAAATCCATAAAGGCCTTATTACAGTAAAAATACCCCAAATAATAATACTTAAAATCATAATCAAATGCGAAGATATATGCAGTCGTGTGGCCACCTCTGAGTCCCTCGTGGCACCTGTTCACCTATGACTGGGGATTACCTGTACAGTAAAACAAAAGGGGTGAGTTTACGAAAACTCAGTGTGTAATCCCCATGCACAAAAACAGATAGCATACAGATGAACACAGTCTGGGAATAAGCCCTTTTTCAGTAACAGTGTCAGTCCAGTTTGGGCCTTAGCCCATCTTAGTACAGTAATAGTCGCATATATACAGTCACAAGAATCCTACCCAATCAGCCTTTACACACCATCTCTGTCCAACCCTACGCTCCATGTGGGGATATAATCAACCCACCCAACTCTACACTCCAAGTAGTACCGAATGCGACATTATACAGTAATATGCAGTTGAGCTACCAGTAAATCAGGCCCGAGGCCTCTCAATGCACTTCCTCCGAATAATATAACATCATCCCCATGTAATGCAACATACAATCATGGCCTGCTATCGCATAGTGCCATGCATATAATCAGTATAGTATTCTAATCATGCTCAGTAAACAGTCATACATATATCATTTAGTCAATTAGGGAATCAAAGCATTACTTACTAACCCCACAGTAGGTTCACAGTCGACTCGGGCGACTCGTGCAACATTAGCAAACAAATCAGTAATTTGGGCTCACGCCTATGTGATCTGCTCGTGTGGGCCTACACACTCATGTGACCCACATAGCCCAAATTGGCCTTGGCCATGTGGATCACATGGCCTGGCCCAACATTCCACACGCCCATATGGTTCACTCGTGTGGCCCACACGGCCCAAATTAGTCGAGCCTGTGTATCACACATGGCCTACTTGGCCATCACACGACCGTGTCACGCGTGCACCGCCTACCTCGTCGCTCACATGCCCATGTTCCGTCACACGGGCGACCACACGCCAGTGTGGCATCGACAGAATACTTTTTTAGCTTTTTGTCGTTCTCTATTTTCAGTGTTTCGGGTATACACCTGATATCGTTCTACTGCGAAAGCACTCCCGAGCACTCCAGAACCTATAATTGAACAATAGGCACCTATTTAATCACTTAACAGTCGGATAATTATCTAATCCGAAACTGAAACTTAAACATTAAACGATTCGATCTTACCCACAACACCTCGAAAAAATTCGACTAAGACTACACGAAAGACGAGTCCCTTATTTCAGAAGGAAACGATATGACCCCAGATTAGTGCCTTAGAAAACGCAACGTACAGACAAAAATCAAAGTTCCACTTACCAATGCTGCACAAATAAATGACAGAGAGAAACAGGGGAGGATACGATTCTGATAATAAAGGAAGTAGGATCAGAAGAGAAAGATAGGTAAAAATTCGGCAGTCAGGGGGAAAAAATTCAGCAGAGGAGAGAAAATAAGGATAAAACGTCAGAAATTGAAAAACTGATATTTTGAGAAACAAAAATTTGAACTAGATAGTGATAACTCCCCTACCCCAACTCTCCTTAATTATCTCCATCAACCTCTCCATTAAACCCACTACTCAGAATCCCCATCTACTCAAACTCTCACACGGCCCAAGCAACAAAATAAATCCCTTTGAAAGGGATTCAAACTCAAGACCCTTTGCAACATTAACACTCCGCTTAACTACTAGACCAAGAAGCTCATTCTAATGTAAATTTACCAACATTTATTTATAAGCCTACTGACTAGGGATAAGGGTTTGTTCATTTAAAAGTGAAAATTTGCCCAAGCTAAAGCTTGAACTTGGGATCTCTTAAACTCTCACAAAACACTTAACCACTGAAGCAAATACACAATTGTATTAAATTTTAACAGAACCAAAAACATAAATTTTGGAACGTTACAAGAAGAGCTCAAAAAGAGAATAAAAAACAGAAATCAAAACAGCTAATAAAAAACAAAGATCAGAACAGCTAACAAATAAAATCAAGGAGATCAAAGAGAAAGAATCGAGAAATCGAAAGAGAATGAAAGAAGGCCAAGGAAAATCCGATGCAGGATAAGCCTGCTAAATGCACCGAGAGTATTTCCCTAAACGTACGCCTTCTCTACACTTTATGTATATATTTGGACTAACATAAGATGATGTATTACAACAATTAATGAGTCATGTACTAGCAATTAAAACTATCAATGGCAGCATCATGTCTCTGTAACTCAATGTCCTTGTGTTCAATGCTGAACTCACCCCACTGGCTTAGTGACACAAATCATCATTTGGTCGTTGTGTTTCACTACCCATGATGTCCTTAAAACACAACACCTAACTACTTTCAATGTCTTGTCTCTTTCTCAGCATTACCTCTAGGGGATTTGGCCTTCAGTTCTTTCAACTACAGTTTAGACATGCCAAACTATAGTTTATTCATTTATTTAACTTGTAATTTTTTTCTTCCTTCTGTAACTGGTACCATATAAATCAAACTCGAATATTTAATTACAATTTTTTTCAAGTGCAAATTGAAAATATTATGTATTAAATTGAGACAAAATAAAACTCAAACATAAAATTGAATATCGAAGACAACCTCAAGTATCATATAGTAGTCAATAATCTCTTAACCCAGTGACAAGAATATTATGTTATAGAGATGAGAGCTTGAGCTTAATCCTAAGTAGCTATATTCCTTTCCCTATTAAAAAAAAAGTATCAAATAATACATTAACCCTTCTAGATTTGGTTTACGAAGGTTGGTAAAGCAAAAACAAAATTAAGTAGCATTTTTTTGGGTAATATGTTTTTGATAATTTAGGGTCAATTTAATATTGCTATTGCAGTTGAGAATTATTTTTGAAAAGTTCGGTTTAGGAAAAAAATTTCTATTAGAAAATGTTGTGGAAAAGTAGTATAAAAAAGTGTGATTTGTTAATTTAAGGTATTTGACATTTCTCTCAAAAATTACGTTTAAAAAATTAATATGCTTATTTTAAACATGTTAAAAATTAAAAAATAAATTAATTTAGATAAATTTTAAATAAGTTAATATAATTATACATAAAATATACATTTTAAATACTCCTTTTAACAATTAATAAGTTATTTATAAACTTAATTATACATGAAATAATTTAATTTTAAATATAATAAATATTATTTAAACAATTAATATAATTATACATAGAATACAGACTAACCCAAATTTTTAAATACAATTTAAATAATTTACACAAATAAAGGTATTTTAATAGTTTGCACTTCAAAACTAAAAAAAGTAAAAATCACTTAAACCTCCAATTTTTATTGTAACTCATTATTAATATTTTAATATATGAAATATAAAATTTAAATATTTGTAAGTAATTAATATTAATTATTTGTAAAATTTAATTTGAATATATAATCTATATTTTAAATATTGTTAAAATATAACCATTATAAATTTAAATATATAACTTTTTATATTTGAAATTAATTTAAATAAAAAATAATTATATACTTATATAAATATTACATAAAATATATAGACTATACCTAAAGGTTAAAAATGCCATTTTGGCTCCAAAAGTGCATTCTCAAAAGCAAAAACTAAAAACAAAAGGAAACTGCCAAAATAGTTATTTTTGTTTTCATCATGTTACATTTTAGTCACTTATGTTAACGTGTTGTAACATTTTAGTCATTGAGCATTAATTGTCGTTAACGGTGTAATGTAATTTGACGTGGCACGTTAAATCATTATTTCAAATAAAAATTTTAGGTTAAATTATACAATTTGTCCCTATATTTTTTTCGTTCTGTGCAATTTTTTTATTTTACTTAAAAAAAGATGAATAAGGTAGGAAAATAGAAGGAGAAACAGAAGAGAATGAAAAATAAATAAAAAAATGGAAAGTTAAAAAAATTTGCTCAAAAAGAAAAAATATGGAGACCAATTGTACAATTTAACTTAAATTTTTTGTTTGAAATGATGATTTAACATACCACGTCAGCTTACTGTTACACTGTTAACGATAATTAACGGCTTAGTGACTAAAATGTTACAATAAGTTAACATAAGTGACTAAAACGTAAGATTTCAAACATAAGAAGCTAAAATGTAATCTAAAGGAAATAAAAATAATTATTTTGATACTTTACCCGAAAAATAATTTTTTTTTCACTTTTGAGTCTGATTAATATTGATTATGACTTCAAAAGCATTTTAAAAAAGTAACGAGAAACAAAGTTTAGTGCAACTTAAATGGGAATTGCTTTTAAGTCAAAATATCTTTAATATTTTACGTTTTACTCAAAATAAATATTAAAAAAAAACACAAATAATTTACATAAAATTCCAACTTTGAACTATAAAAAAGTAGGTAAATTTTACCTATACAAAGGTAAAATGAGAAAATCTTTTTAGGAAGCTAAAATTAAATTATAATTTTTATGACAGAAAAAATATAATTTTATCATTTTAATAGATTATATTTGTATAATTTTTAAAAAATTAAATTTATTTATATTTAAAAAAATTAAAATATAATTTTAACTATACTATTTTAAAATTTCATACGGAAAATTTACCATACACTGCTAATTCTTTTTTTGATAAGTACACTGCTAATTCTTAAACGTAACAAAATATTTGGTTTTTTATTACCTAATGTGGTGGACCACACGATCTTGACTTTTTAGGATGCCCAATTACTTTAGAGGCATGTTTGTTATGAATTTTAGTACAATAAAGTGGGAAATGCTTGTACCACGTGCGTGTTCACCCCCAAACAAAAAAAAAAAAACCTTTTTCTTTTTTAAATTATAGAAATGAGTCGTTTTTAAAAAAATGGCAGGAATGGTACATTTTTATCAAAACATGTTGAACTAGCATTATTTTTAAGGGATACAGTAAAAGTCGCATTTAACTTCTATTATCAAGTAAAACGCATTAACTTGAAAGCGTTTTTCAAAAAAATGTCCATATGGGTGCACTTTTATCCATGTTTTTCAGTTATTATTTTGTTTTAATTTTTAATTATTTACAATTAGAGTTTTTTATGTGAATAGGTTTAAAATATAGGGTTTATTTTTCCAGGGTTTGTGTAAAAGCATTCACACGTGGACGTTTTTTTAAAAATCACTTGTTTTACCTAATAAAAGAGAAAAAAGCGTTGAGTTGGACGTGTTTTTTTGCGTATCCCCTGAAAACTATAACAACTCAGCGCTTTCCCGTTATTTTTTAAAAAATTAGCTCATTTCTATAATTTTTTTTGGAAATGAGTCTTTTCTGCTCATTTGGTCATTATAAAATACATATATTATACAAAAAAAATATAAAGTTAAAATACATAAATAAATTTTATTTTTTATATGACGATCTAATAAATATATAAAATTATTTTAAAATCAATATTATTTTTATTATGTAAGATATATAAAATTTGAGTTTTATAATAATTTAATAAGTATATGAATTATAAAAATAACTACAAATATAATTAATAAAATTATTATTTCAACATAAATTAAAACTTAATATATTTATTTATTTATTTCTGTATAATTTAATTTAATATGAATCCAAGTGAAGTACACTAAACTGCGACCGTCAATCACCCTGGCCACTTGCACATAAATCAGCTGGCAGATTCATTTTTGTATAGTTGGAATAAAAGAAGTTGAGAGTTATTAATTTTTACAATAATTTAACTTTTAATTTTTTAAAAAAAAATTAAATTTGATCATCAACATTTTTAAAAAAATTAAATTTTCATTTAACGAAAATATTGACTAAAACATTAAATTTTTTAAACATAGCAACCCGTATTTTTTTTTGGAAATTTGAATTTATTTTTATTTTTAAAATATTTTTATAATTTTTATATTAGTTTTTGATGCAGCACTTAAGATAAATAGTATTATATTAGTATGAAGTAAATGTGGATTACAATATAAGTTCAGCATTAAAAAATAATTTGATTATTTTTAAAAGATTAAATTTAATTAAAATAAAAATAAAGACTAAATTAATAAAAGATGTAAATATTAAAGATTAAATTTATGAGTTAAAAGATTAATTAAAGATGTTAGGACCAGTGCTTTTTCACCATGCATTTTCTTTAATAAACTAACAAAAGGAGCAATAGTTAGTTAACAAATGATAAGATCATCATCCAGGAGACACACACAAAAAAAGAACAAGGAGACAGATTTATTAATACTGTCTAGCTAAGCAGTTCACATATAAGTGAAACATCCAAACAACCATGGAATCTCATGTCTCTCACACTCAAAACTCCTTATTTTCCAACCTTCTCCATTATAATCACTATCCACAACCAAGATGAGATGCAGTAGTACTCTCTATGATGATCATCATGCCAAAGTTCATTCCCTTGAGCTAAACTTTCTCAGTATTCCAAATCAAGATCATCATCAACAAAACATGATGTTATTGGATTCAAATCATCTCCAATACTGTTCTCACCATACCCACTTAGTGAGAAATCATCATTTGGTGGTAACAGTTCACTGCCCATGATGTCCTTAGAACACGGTTCCCAAATGTCCTCACTCCCTGTCTCTTTCTCAGTGTTACAACTACTAGAGTTTGGTCTTGAAATATTCTCCATGTTTCTTTCCTCTTCTGACCCCGAATGAGAGGGTATAACAGGCACCACCTCCATAGGTTTATTTGAAGAACTGATAGCATCTTTCTGGGCATTATAACAGCAGCTTTTGTTTTTCTTCATTGCCCATCTATAGATTTTCCTGCTCAAATGAGCGTTCCAATAGTTCTTTATCCCATTGTCTGTTCTTCCCGGTAAGTGACTGGCAATCAACGACCACCTGCAAGTTATAGCACAAGCGGCAAAAGATTAGATTAGTACACCCAAAATGGCATTGTAGCAAAAGAGAGCTTACCTATTTCCCAAAGTAGAATGCAAATTAACAATGGTTTCGTCCTCTTTTGCAGTAAAGTTTCCTCTCTTTAAATCGGTTCTCAAGTAGTTAATCCATCTCAGTCTGCAACTCTTCCCACACCTTAACAATCCTTCAAAATGCCAGACCGTACACACCAATTAATACGCAAATAAAAAAAAAAAAAAAACCGAAACGAAAAACCCTTAATATGTACGTACCTGCATTCTTGGGCAATGATCTCCAGGAGCCTTCTCCATTAACTTGAATATACTTGGTCAAAATCTCATCCTCTTCAGCCGTCCATCTCCCTTTCTTTAACCCTACTTTTTCACAACAAGGAGCCCTCCCCATTTCTGGCACTGCACTGCACAGCAAAAGTGGTCATAAAAAAAATAGCAGACAAAAACAGTAAAGCGCAATTGGGGTTTAAAAGCTGAAAGTGAATATATAGAGTTTGAGAGAGTCAGAGAGACAGCTGAGGTTGTGGTGTGGATGTTAAGAGAGACACCTAGGGTTGTGGTGAGGATGGGGCAGTGATAGGGACTTTTTCTATGGTGATGAATGGCGCCATGTTTGCCTTGAATAGTGATGGGCTCGTTTAATAATGGCTTCAACCCTTCAATGTGAAAATTATAAATAAGGATAATATACTATTTCATACCTGAATTTTGTTTCAATATTTAATTTAGTACTTTTACCAAATTGTATCAATTGGTCAAATTCAAATATCAAATTAAACTAATAAATTAAATTAAATTTAAAAAAGAGGTATAATGATAAATTTAACTCTCAATATTTATTTATTTTTTATAAATTTGACTCTTATTCTTTTTTTGCTTAGTTTGAACTTTAACTTTTTAAAAAGAGTTAAATCACTTTCTTTTAATGAAAATAATAACTAAAACATTAATTTTTTTTAATGATATTAGAAGGACAACCGACATAATAGTTTACTTGTATTTTATACTGATATGACACTATTATTTTATATCAGTCAATAAATGATTTTAAATTTTAAATATATATAATTAAAAAAAACATAAAGTAGATGTTGATTACAATGCATGCTTTAATATTTTAAATTTTAATATTAAAAAATAATAAAATTAATCATCACATTAGACTTTTTTTTTTTTATGTAAAAGTTAAATGTGAAATTTGCTAGGTTAAATTGATAAAGAAATATAAAACATTAAGAATAAAATTTGTAATTATGCCTAAAAGAACGAGAAAAACGTTGATGAGCTTTAATGATTTCCGTACACCTTTACGTTCCACCTGCCCCACTGCAGTTTCTGTCGTTTTTCTTTGTATGGCATCATGACTTTACACTTCAACTTTATAATTACTCATTCATTTATTTTAGTTTTAGTTTTTTACTTTATGTTTTTTTGTCAAATTATTTAAAATAGATTAAAAAATTAATTTTTTTAATTTTTGTTTTATATGCATGTTGATTGTCATGTAGATGACACATTATCAATTAATTAATTTTTAAAATTTTTAAAATTCAAAAATAATTAAAATTTATTTTTTAAAATTAAAAATTATTGGAAAGGTAAAAAGAAGTATAAAAATGTTTTTAAATATTTTTAAAATTTTAAAAAGTTGATTAAATATTGACATATCATTTACGTGACCCATGTGTATGCTACGTTGTCAATAAAATTAACAAACATTAAATTTTTTATTCATTTTTAGATAATTTGACAAAAAAATATAAGCTCAAAAGCTAAAAACATTTACTATATGTGCACAAACCCCTTCCTCAAGAAGGACAAACAAAAAATCAGAGATCGAAATTGATATTTTTTTATTAAGTTTAATTATTTTAACTAATTAAATCAATGGATATGATATTCTTTTCTTAATGATAATTATAATTCATGATTAATATGTATTTTTACATAATTAAAGGTAGGGGTGAAACTAGAAAATATTTTTAAAGGGGACTGAAATAAAATTTAATTTTTAATAGTCAATATCTTAATAATTTTTAAAGGATTAAATTAAATATTTATAATTTTAAGGGGACCAAAATACAATTTTACCTTTATTATTTTTAATTTTTTATTTTTTTTAAATGATGAATACAACAATTTTCCATTTTAGGGCCATGGATTCGCCTCTTATTAAGGGCATAATTAATCTATTAAATCCACAGATTAGTCTAAGCCAAATTTATCATCATTTGATGTCAATGTCAACTTTTTGGTACATTTTGCTGTCTGTGTCACCAATCCAGCATTGAAGAAATACTATTGTAATTAAATGGGATAATTTATTAAAGGCCCCTGTACTTTAGATTTTATTCTAATGTGATACCTATATCTTCAAAATGTTAGGAAGTGACTGTTTAATCTAAATAATTTATTTTTCCTAATTATAGTGGATTAAAATGGATAAATTCGTTGTATAAGAAGTTGAGATTAAAATAATTATTAGATAATGATTTTTATAGGCTTTTCAAGGTTAAATGATTTATGAATCATCTGGGAGCAATATTAGATACATCATATAAAAGCATTACAATATGATAGATGATTATTTGAAGTGCTTGAATATTTGGTGTTATTTCTAACTAGCTTGTATGTCTTAAGTGATTTATGAACTTTGAGTCTAGGAAATGGTAGTATTTTTTACTCATATAATGACATGTCATAATAAATGTTAATCCATCTTAATTTTATATGGTGCATTGGTCATCTTAGGGTGGGTTTGGATAGGTAATGGGGTGTGGTGCGTTTAGCTTACTTTTTGTCTCACGTTACAATATCACTATAGTATCTAATCTCACCGCAAAGTCTCACGCTACAGTATCTAATCTCACTTATACCGCTATTTTTGCACTAATCACAGGTAAACGCACCACACATCTAAACTCATCCTTACAAAGTCAACAAGTGGTATGTAATGATTGACTCATACATTTTAACTTTATTGTTATTATAAAAGAGTTATATTGGTAGTTAAAATTTTTTTAGAAGAAAAAAATATTTTTTATGAAAAAATTTCAGTCGTGAAAACATTTATGTTGTATTTGTTTCGTCAAATACAATTTTCAAAAAATCGAGTTAAGGAAAATTTATTTAATGAAAAATGTTTTATGTAGAATCAACCAAACACTTGAAAAATATTCTCCGAAAGCAGTTTTCAGTAAATCAAACAAGCCCTTAGACTTTTTGTCCTGAATTGAGTTCGATTATTGTCAAATATTGGTGGAAACATGATTAAGATTCGCTGGCGGTATTAGCAATCTTTGTGTTGTTTGAAGGCTCTAGGTGGATTGGGGTTTCGTATTATGAAAGTAATTTTTTAGGTATAATTAAGGTATCCTCCATGTCCATTTTTATGGTCCATGAAGACTAATCTTTTTAAGAATCTCTTTTTGCCCCATTAATAATGTCGTCTCCAAATTATGAACTCATGTTCTTCCCTTTAGAGTACAATGTGCCTTGCTCTGTAGGTTGTGTTTTACAAGCCAAATACTTTACCGTGTATGGTTCTATGTGTAATGGCCTAAATTCAAAATTATCGGAACAGTGGTTTCGTAACCACAAATCCGATTTAAAGAGAAATTTATTTCAATATTTTTTGCATGAAAATTGATATGATAGGAAAATCGTATGAAAATATTGATAGAAAAATTTTACCGATTTAGTAGTTAGTTAGAAAAAGAAATTATTGAAGAAATTGGGTAAAAACAAGGTATCGAGACCTTTATCTCGTAAAACCGAGTCGAAAATAATTTTATAAATATTTATGAAATGTTAGTAATGTGGTGTTAAAATTTCGTTAGGAAATTTTAATATTTGGGTAGTCAATTAAATGAAAAGAACTAAATTGTAATATGTGTAAAAGTTGCTAGAATGATTAAATAGCTTAAGAGTCTAATAAGAAAGGATTTAAAAGGCAATTAGACCCAAAATTTATTTGGGCTGGACGGCAAGGGCATGAAATCAGCAGGGAATTTGATAAATTAAGGGCAAAATTGGAATATTGCAAAATTAACTAAATAAAGCTAGGACTAAATAGGAAATATCTAGATTTCTCTTCATTTCTCTTCAATTCCAGCAGCTAAAAACGCCATAGGAGGGTTCTCTAAGCTGGTATTTCATAATTTTTACACCAAGTGAGTTAATCCTTGCCTTTTTCTTGTAATTTTTGTGTTTCTAAGACTTTTACAACTAGGTCCTACTATTAAATTCATTAGTTTTTGATTTCATGGATGAAATTGAAAGTCACCATGATTGAGTTCTGTAAGTTTATGATGAAATAGAATGAAATTAAAGTTTTAATTTATTTATGAGATGATTTTATTAGGTAATTTCAATGGAAAATTGATTTTTAGGACCTAATTGTGAAAATATTTGGAATTAAAGTCTATTTCTGAAACTCTGATTCCTAAAGGTTGTAAACTAGTTTAAGGTGATATAATAAAGTGTTAATTGAGAAAAATAAGCTCAATTGAGAGACTAATTGAGTAGGGACGAAATTCTCATTTATTAAAAGCTTAGGGAAAATTGGTAATAAACAGTTTGCACTAAAACAATTTGGACAGCAGCAGTACACTAACTTTGAAAAATCACCATAAATTGTATAAATCGAATTAGAAGATGAACAATATATGGAATTAAAGCTTATTGAGTCTAGTTTCTCATAGAAGAAATAGTGTAAGCAATGGATTTGTAAATTTTGAGATATAATGAATTTTGTGAGATAAGATCAGAATGAATTCGGGTTCCCCTGTTCTGACTTTGAAAAATCATAAAAAAATAAATAAAAATAATTAGGAGCTTAAATTTATATGTCTAGAATCCTTAATGAGTCTATTTTTAATAGAAATAAACGATAACATCATTTGAATCTTGTATGAAGAGATAATTAATTTTTAGTGAAGAAGGGTCAGAACTGTTAGACAGCAGAACAGGGGTGACTTTAAAGAATAAACTGTACTGATTGGCTAAACAAAAAATTCTGAAAATTTTATGGTAAGAAGATATATGAGTCTAGTTTCAGGGAAAATTAACGGAACTTAATTTGGAGTTTTTTAGCTCGAGTTATAAATAATTTAGTGGCTGTGACTTAAGTAGACAGCTTTGAATGAACTATAAATAATAGTTGAATTATAAAGAATGTTGTATATGAACATGAAATGTATTAAATTGATAATTAAATTTATTTATTTAGATCCAAAAGATTCAAATACGAAGCTAGATCGAGGAAAGGAAAAAGTTCAGGATTAGTAGATTTTTGTGCACAAACAAGTATCAAGGTAAGTTCATGTAACTTGAATTATATTCTTAAATACTTGAAATGTATGTTATTGATGTGAATATGATTGGAATAAAGGAATGTTCATTGTATGAAAATTGATAAAACATTGATATATTTGATAAAAATGGGAAGAAATCTCGGTTGAATGAAAGGAAAATTCGATGGATCTCTGAAAAAGGAATTGACGGTAAAAAGGATCTAGCCCGGACGAGTGATCCTATCCTGATATAGCCCTCCCGAAGAATATGTGGAAAATGGATTTAGCCCGGACGGGTAATCCGAATTAGGGTCTGAATTTAGCTTTGACTGTAATTCAGATCAAGCTCATTAGAGTAATTGTCGTTGCGAGGATTTAGCTTTGGGTGTAATCCCGACAATACTCTATGAGTTTATATTACTGAGGATTTAGCTTGGACTGGTAATCCCATTTGTAAGGATGAGGTTCATGAGTGTGCTCTCTGAAATGGAAATGTGTGCACATGAATATGAATTGACGGACCCGGAATTGTACACTAAAAGTGTACCTCTGAAAATCCATCGAAAATTCCAAGAAATTCAACGGGATAAATATGGAAAAATAACAAGGAAATAGAAATCATGGTATTGATGAGCTCATCAATCATGGTATATATTATTGGTACATGTAAATTATTGTACTAACTTGAATGTTGAGTTTGTGCATATTAGGGTAATAATGCATTGAATGGATATATAAATGTTTATTGTATTGTATTGAAAATATTAGGTAAGTATAATTCTTGTTACATGAGCTTACTAAGCACAAAGTGCTTACCCTGTTTCATTTTCCCTGTTTTGTAGTGTTAAGAGCTCAAGATCGGATTTGGTCGAGATACATCACACTATCAACCTCGAGGATTTCGGTATATAAAGAAACTTTATTTTGGAAATCAATGGCATGTATAAGCTAATAAAGTAAATGATTTTGTGAAATGAATGTAGAGTTAGCCATTGGTATGGTTAACAAACCTGGTTTTGGGTATGTGATGATGTTATCTTATAAATATGCATGAATATATTTGGAAAATATGTTGAATTGGTTTGGTTGATGTGGATTGGTCTCGATTTAAAATTTACAGGGAAGGTTAGATATCTATAAAAGGGGATATATTGAGTAAAAAAAAAATTTTAATTTGCAAACTCTGATAATACTTCATACCCTATTCCGGCAATGAATACGGGTAGGGGTATTACATCTATGAGTTTGGACGCATCGCTTACATGACAGAGTCTATGTGCGACACATCCCATTGTATAGGGTGGTATCTATTAGCAAATAAGTGATGGTGCTTATGTACTAGTGTAGGATCATCCACTGATCCATAGTGCTAGTATCACTAGATTACAACAATGCAAAGTTTCAAATGGTATAGTTGTTTATGTACACGATCTCTTTTGTTCGAACATTGCCACTTGTTGTTAGGGTTCTCATTTCTTGCGTTAGGTTTTTGGTTATACAATTGCCCCAATCATTCTTAGTATCCCTTTGCGTCAAGTTGAATGTGATCATATGTTAGATCGGGGCTTACATATTGCAAGTTACTCTGGGAAATGCGACACATCTATTGGTGATGGAGCATTTTTGGGTCGAGGCACCCATTTCTTTGCTTCTTTCAACCCTAGATCTACCTTGTAAATTTGTTGCATTTATTTTATAACTAGTTTTTTTTTTATTTGTTGCATGTTAGTAACTATAGCGGGTAGTTGAGTTAGATAAGAATGGTAGTTTTCTATTAGATTAGTTGTTATAATATGTTCTAGATAGTTTGTTCAGTTAGAGGTTAATTGAAGAAGGTTAGTTAGGATTCTTGTTAGTGCTAATCATTCTTCAACACTCTAGTCTTTTTGTATAAATATGAGCCTCGTCCCTACTTTGGGTTTAAGTAGACCAATTCTTTTTGCTTTCTTCTTAAGTTTTATCCTTTGTTATTGGAGTGTTCTTGTGTTCTTTTTGTTGGAAAAAATGGGTTTGAAAAACACAGCAGAAAATAAATTTAGGGAAAATAGAGTTTTAATTTTTTTCCAAAACGAGATCTTGATCGTGATATCTAAAAGTAATAAACATTTAATCAAAATTGTACATTTTCGATTTGTCTAGGATGAGTGCTACTGAGTAGTCTTTTTCGTTATTCTCAAGCTCACGTCTATCGAGTGTGGGCTCGTTTCGAATTAAAAAAATTTTCACAAAAATTACTAGTGGGGTAATTTTATAATTTTTTAAAAATTTTGGGTCAAGTTGTAAATCAGAAAAATATCTCTAGAAATTTTCTAGAATAATCTTTTCAAAAAAATTTCCCTCCACAATTTTCTCTTGAATTCAAGTGTGTGAAAATAATGACCGAAGGCTCTCTTTATATGAGGAGAGTTTAGAGAGTTCAACTATAATTAAAATTAATCACTTTAATATTAAATTAATATAATACTATTAAGATA
The DNA here is from genome assembly GCA_025698465.1 of Gossypium longicalyx. Classification (NCBI taxonomy): domain Eukaryota; kingdom Viridiplantae; phylum Streptophyta; class Magnoliopsida; order Malvales; family Malvaceae; genus Gossypium; species Gossypium longicalyx. The sequence continues at coordinate 21,405,904 of CM047006.1, forward strand.
AATATTAAATTAAATTAAATATTAAACTATTAAAATAATATTATTTTTGGAATAATGAATCTGAAATCTAATTATTTGGTAGAGCCCTAGTAGGAGTGTAACTCTTTCACTGCTCAACCACCAAAGACCAACCGCAGCCGTTGCAGCCGCCAGTACTACTCTGTCCAACGATGCAAATGTGACACCTTTACGGCACCCCGAGCCGGTTTAGTCTGGTTTAGTGACGACCCGATCGGTCTGATCTAGCCACCAGTTGGACCGTCGGCCTGATTTCACGTACCATGCCCGGTTCGACTAGTTTTTAGGTGTTGGTCTTAGTTTTGGGCTCTCGAGCCCAAATTACTATCTCAGGTCCAATTTTCAAGTCCAATTACCCATTGGGGCAATTGTCTGACTTGAAAATTAATTTCTAAAAATATCATATTATTTTTAATTAATTTGATTAATTTAATTTTACTTTAACAAAATTAATTTTTCTAAAAATCACTTAGATTTTCCAAATTAATTTTTCAAGAAAATTATTTAATCAAATTATCTAGTTGAACAATTCTTACGACTACTTAATTTAATTCCACATCGAATAAATCAACTCAATTAAATTATTTCCAAAGTCGTAGAATTTTCTTTTGATTCAAATGCAGTCCGATCAAGTTTTTGTTGAGCTAGCGGGAAGACTAATCGGACATTACAATTGGGCTCTAGTAATTTCAATTATGTCTAAAAGTATCGTTCTGATAATTCACAATTACTTAATCACAGAGTCAGTCTAAAAGAAGTACCAGGATTGAAAACTCCTTATTGTATACTATTTACGAAAGCAATTCATCCAACTGCTTTGTCCAATGAGCTCGTCATATGTGTGCTACCCTAATATGATATCCTTGATTTCTTTGAGTTAAATTCGTTCACTCAATACAATCATATTTTATCTCATTATCACCATTGTGTCTTCTTAATGATTAATATGATCACTGTCAACAAATGACTGTGATAAATTGCTCATTTGAGAACAAGCAACCCTTGACCATGTTCCATATTTATCAATCCATACAATGCCAATGAGAGAATATCATTAACTCTTTAATTGAGCTATAGATTCCACTGTTGCTAGTAAAGCCATGCCATTCATAAGTCATGTACTCAAAATATCGACTATGGGCTCGATCATCTTTAGAGCATAAGCCTCCACTTATATCAAAGCACATGAGTTGCATACGCATGGTCAGTGACTAACTCAGGATTTAGGTAAATCACACCATGAATGTCACAAGTGAATTAATTCACAAACGGATTCAAAATTAATTCATCTTGGGTTCAGTTCCATGTATCATTCTACCAATGAATACATCTATAACTCTACCTGTGCAGTCAACTGCTCTGATAGCCAATACTAGCCATCTCCCCAATTGAAATTGTAGACAATATAATAATCCTTCTTAGTATTTGAATCAAATGCTCACTTTGATTCTTTTACGGGATTGCGGACTCATTTAGATTATCTACTGCAATAAGTTGTCTTTCTCGCAATGTAAATGTTTTTACAATGCCACTTATCTTTAGTTTGAATTTAGAAAATCAATGAGCTAATATTTGATTATCACAATTTCGCCATGCATACAAAATATGAAAGACAAAAAATACAAAAAACATAATAGTGAAATGTGAAATTAACTTTATTTTTTTATTCATCGTTTAACTAAATAGAAAATAGTTACATGTTTACTACAATATGGACACGTTCCCCAATGAAATTTAAAGCAAGTATTTCAATTCCCTGATTTTGCTTGGCCTTCCGTTGAGTTTCAATGGTGTGGTAGATACATCCCCTTCTTCATGTCGTTTACTATTAGTGGACTTATTTGTTGTTTGAGTAATCAACATTTTCTCTTACGGGTGTGAACTTCTATGGTATAGGCCAAATTTCACTGCAACCCAACTTCCCTTACAACCAGTCGTGTTTATTTCCCTCATCTCTAATCGTTTTTTAAATGAATTTAATTGTCTAATGTAAGTGTCCCCCTTTTTTCCCCATAGGTTCCAACCCTTAGTCTCCACTACTCTTGGCAGATTATTTGTAATGACCTAAATTCAAGGTCATCGGAATAGTGGTTTCGTAACCACAAATCCGATTTAAAGATAAATTTATTTTAATATTTTTGCATGAATATTTATATAATAGGAAAATCGTATGAAAATATCGATAATTTTTTTTTACCGATTTAGTGGTTAGTTAGAAAAAAAATTATTGAAGAAATTGGGTAAAATAAGGTATCGAGACCTCTATCTCGTAAAATCGAGTCGAAAATAATTTTCTAAATATTTATTGTCGAAACCACTTTTTAATTTTTTTAAAAAATGGTAGGGATCGACTTTAAAAAGCGAAAATATGGAGTCACCACCAATCTTTTATTTAGGTGTGATTGGGCCACCTAATAAAATACTTTATTTTATTTAAATCGATTTTGGCCTACGTAAATATGAGAAAATATGTTCGGGAGTCGGTTACGTATGAGGAAGGATTAGCACCTTCACTACGCCCAAAATTGGTACCAAATTGATTAAATATCGTCCTTATGTCTAAGATTTAAAAATGCTTTTGAAATGTGGTTCCTTTTACGACATTTGAATAACCCGAGTTGGTCATCAAAATTCTCTTGCTTAAGAGGAATATATGGCATCACATCCAACCCGATAGGACATGATCCTTTATGCCCTCGAAAACACGATAAATTTCGAGTTCCAAAATTTTATACGTTGAAGACCTCAAAAGGATGCCCAATTATTTAGTCCAACGAGAAAATCGAAACCCAAAGACAAGATGCAGTTTACTCCTCAAATTTCTAGACACACCTGACATTGCTTTATTTTAAAATTTGGAGAACATGAGTGAAATTCTAAAGGAGTACTCGATTATTTAGAATAAACAGGAGATCGCAACCGAGCACGATAGGGCACGATTCCCTGAATTGCCAAACATCAAATATTACCTTCATTTAGAAGATTTTTTAAAAGCATGAGTGAAATCCTAAAGGAATATTCAATTTTTTTGAACAAACGAGAAATAGCAACCCAGCACGATAGGGAACGATTCTCGAATCGCCAAACATCGAACATTTCCTTCGTTTCAAAGAGTTTTTTAGGAAACATGAGTGAAGTTCTAAAGGGACGTTCGATTATTTTGAGCAATCGAGAAATTGCAACCCAGCACGATAGGGCACGATTCCGCGAATTGCCAAGTATCAAACATTGCCTTCGTTTTAAATGGTTTTTAAATGTATAATCATAAAACTAGCTTAAAACGTCTTAATGCGTTTTGAAATAAGACGAAATTAATCATAAAGATTTGGATTTTATAAAACCACATTTCATAAACCAAATGGAAAATAATGACAGGGGATAATGTACACACATAAGATACAATCAATTAACGAACTAAAAATTAAGTATAACTAACCTAAAAATATAATCCGATTACAATCATGCATGGGAAATAATTGACATCATAATACAATGACGAAAATAATAATATAACAATTCAACACAACCAAAACAATACACACAATAATATGCCACAATAATATACAAAGCATGATATAAAATAATCAATGCAAGATGTAGAAAAACAGGATTTTTTACTCAACTGGGTTAAAAAAAATTTAAAACACCAAAATAGGGTGTCAGATACATTATTTACGAAAATGGGTTGTTTTTTTGAGTCGAGCCTACCTGACAGGCGCGACCCATTTTTTTAATAATACATATATTTTAAATATTATTATTTTATTATATTTTAATAATTTTTAAATTTATAAAATCCAATCGGGTCAAAACCGGGTCGTGCCAGACCCGGAGGCGCGACCATTCGCGCCTGCTGCAGGGGCGCGACTGCCCTGCAGCCTGCCACGTGTCCCTGCCCCCCCATGCCACCTGTAGAGACCTGGAAAGAGAGAAAAAAAATTAAATTTTGAAATGGGGGACCATATAAGCACCGGTCCCCCAATTTTGTGAAGGCAGCAGCAAAGAGAGAAAAGAAGAAGAAGAAGAAGAAGAAGAAGGAGAATGAGGAAGAAGAAAAAAATGTTAGTAATTTTTTTATAATTATTTTAAGATTAAAATGTTAGTAGTTTAGTGTTATGTGATAATTTTTAGTGTTTGTAATTATTTTAAAATTAAAAAAAAGTACATTTCTAAAAAAAGTAAAATATTAGTAATTTAAGAGTGTTATGTAATTATTGTGCTTGAATATAGTTTATTATTTGCTAATTTTTGTTTTTGTTTTTAATACTACTTGTCAAGTTTTGCTTTATTTGTTTTTTAATTTAAACTTTTTTTTGTTGAATTTTCAAGTCCATGATTTTTGTTTTACTTGTATCTAACACCCTATTTTGGTGTTTTAATTTTTTTTTAACCTAGTTGGGTAAAAAACCCCATTATTTTGCCATTGATGCTCGATTTTGATAGCTTGATGGCAGCCTCCCTTTTAAATAAGTATATAAAAAAAAATATCAATATTTTGCCAGTTGTTGTCCATTTCTGGATTTACTTGGAATCGATGTTTTTTGTTTTTTATTTTAAAAAAACTTTAACAGCATTCACTTCATTGTTAACAAAAAGTGAGAAATACAGTGACTAATACATTCTAAAAAATAAAATAAAAATTTATACCTATGTAAAATGTATAAACTTGAGAGTTAATCCTTTCAAATATTCTTAAATTATAATTTAATTTAATTTTAAACTTTTAAAATTAATTAAATTTACCTATGTAACGTGTTAAAAAATAATTCTTTTAAATTTTATAAAAATTTAATCAAAACTTAAGGAAAAAATAAAATATTTTTAAGAGTAAAATAGACTATTAATAAATTTTTCTTATATTTTAGCTTGTATAAAACACATAACAAGAGAATTAATATATATTAAAGAATTAAACACATTAATATAAATGATATGTTAAAATGCATTTGGCTTTATGATTGGAAGTAATGTAGTACTTTGCGGTTGAATAGATGCATAATTGACTAGTTGAAAGTGAGTATATGAGAAATAAGTTGCTTTGAATATGGAAAGATGTTGAATAAACGATCTAAAGAGAGTAAGAAATAGAATTAAATAATTCTAAAGAGAGTAAAAATTTTTAATGTAATTTTAATGTAATTTTGATATAATATAATTTTATAATTTTTATTTATTTGATAAATTTAATTGCAGATTTGCAGCAAATGGGTTCGTTGATTGATAATGAAAATAAGGGTCACATATCGAGTAACATTAATGAGATGGTAATGAAAATTTTATTTGATAGTCACATTGTTTGTTGAATGAAATTATATTGTATTAACCATTTCGTAAATATAATAATGTCAGGTCGAGTACCGCATATTGAGGGGTCGTATTTATAGTGTAGGGTTTCAGCCGGATGAACGCGTAATACCGTTCTTAGAGTTAGCGGGGTTCGGATCAGCAGCATTGATCCAGACTTTTGATCTGCGATATGACTTAATTTCTACCTTAGTCGAGCGATGGCGTCCGGAGACGCACACATTTCATTTGCCGTGCGGGAGTGCACCATCACTTTAGAGGACGTTGTAGTACAGCTGGGGCTCTCCATCGACGGGAACGTGGTCACGAGCGTAAGTCCGATCTCAAGGCCGGCTCGCCTTTGCTATGAGTTACTTGGACGCTCCCCAAGTGAGGGTAAATTTGCCACATTGCGGTTTTCATAGCTAAAGGCCAATTTTGAGCATTTGCCCAATACTGCCACTGAATTGGAGGTTATGCAGGCCGCTCGAGGTTACATTATGCACCTTATAGGAGGTGTACTTGTGCCGAATTCATACGGCAGTGAGGTCAGTTTGATGTACCTACCGCTACTGTCTAATTTACATAACACGCGTTCATACAGTTGGGGGTCCACAGTGTTAGCCACGCTGTACCGCGAACTTTGTCGGACGACAGATCCTTCTGCTATGGACATAGGCGGATGCCTCTTACTGCTGCAGTCGTGGACACTTTATCGAATGCCATTCTTGGCATCCATTAGTCACCAGCCATATATATTTCCACTTGTTAATAGGTGATGAATCTTTACGCGTTATAACAATTAATTGAATTTGTTGGGTTATATTGTTCTAACAATTTGTTTCCGTAGATGGAGCAAGAATCTGGGTATCAAGAGGTCATACACGGTTCCAATATACCGTCTGATGATCGAGAATCATTCTGGGGAGGGGGTAGGTTTTTCAATATCAATTTAATTTTATTATTTTTATCTCACTCAATTCGCGTTAATATGAAAATGTTATTAACTGTGCTGTTCATTTGGATGCCGTATTCTGTTCCTAAGATTATGGTCGTTATTCCTTCGCATGCCTACGTCCACTCAAACTTATGGTGCATTAGCGCACCCCTTATCCATTTTCAGACGGTGGAGTGGTATCATGGCAATCGAGTACTCCGGCAGTTCGGTTGTGTACAATATATCCCGACACAATCAGTACGATTGCCTACAAAGCTCCATGGCATGACTAGGAGGGGGATGCATTAGGCAGATTGGGGAGATGTGCATGAAGAGTATGTTACGATGTGGAACAACCGGTTTGGTAGGATACCTCCGATGGATCGTTGTTTGGATCTGCGGCCCTCAACACAGTACCTACAGTGGTACTATGAGAAGGGGAAATCATTTTTATTTGGTGGGCGGTCGATGGTAGTCCCCCCTCATACGACACGAATTGGGCAATATTTTCTAGATCCGCATCATGCACCAGCTCGAGTCGGACCAGAGCGAGCAGAGCCGAGCGATGCAAGATCGAGGCGAGGCAGGCCGGAGCTACACTCCGGGAGTAGTTCTTATCATCTAGATTTGGGGGCCGATGACTATTTTTCGGGCTCTTCAGCCCAGGGATATTATTCAGATTTTGATATCTTCAGCCCACTGCCACATCTGTACTCTACTCCTTCCGGCTCATATCTACCACCGTATTCTACTCCTCCCGGCCCATATCTAGCGCCATTCTCTACTCCACCCGGCTCGAGTTTATTAGTGGCATTTGAGACGTTCTCTACACCCCTACATATGGATGAAGAGAACGTTGATCGCCATAGTCGCTCACAACGTGAATGTCGAGCTCCACAAAGATATACCCCTAGAATCACAGCATCAAACCATCAATTTTAAGGGGTTTTGTAATATATTGAAAGGATAAGGTTATTTTTTACCCATTTTCACAACTTGTCATTTCCAGTCTGCGTTCTTATAATCCGATAAAAGTTAGCCGCGATTTGCCGTATACAGTAAACGGATCTCCATGGTACACCAGAACGCCTAATGACGACAATTAATCATTTCCCTCTATTGGAGATGATGTAAATATTATCATTACTAATTACATACCTCCGCAAATTTGTAAGAAAGAATTCTCACGACTCCATGTTCTCCTTATCTACGATGGAAAAAGCAATCGGGAGCACGTTTCTGTTCCCGTCTTGAGCAATCGCAATAAGTAAGATTTGTGTATATTTACCGTATAGCCATGTCCCATCTACTTGGACAAGCGGCTTGCAGTGGGGAAATGCATGCACACATGGATCAAATGTCCAGAACATCCGATGAAAATTTTTTTTACCCGGTTGTCGTTGCTCATATGGGCCGTAATAAGGTCGTGTCTGCAACTCAATGACAGTCCCTGGTATGTACTCCATCATTGCTGCAATTCATCCCTGCAACTCATTGTACGATGCATCGAAATTTCCGTACAATTGCTCCATTGCCATCTGTTTAGCTAATCATGCCTTTCAGTATGATACTCGATACTGGAATCGTGCCTGCATTTCGACAATTAGTACTAAAACTTTAATGGTCGACATGTATTCAACCATCAACATGATGCATGTACAGATAGTTTTCGAATCAAGTTTTCGATGATCTTCTGTCATTCGTGTTGAAGTACATGTGTGAGGCCCTACAAATTTTCGTATCTCCCACATCTGAGACTTCTGGATAAATGCAGCTCGTATCCGCCAATTGCAGCCTTACTTAGACTTCCAACACTCTCCAATATATAATGTCGGTTTAGACTCGACGACTTTATAGTTTACTGATATATTCATATTATACCGCTTAATGGAAAATAGGCACTCTTCATTAATTTCGAATCTCTGGCCCACGAACAACTCCTCAGGATCAGAAAATACGGCCATCTGGTGAGCAGGTACTATCTCAGGGTACTCCGAGAACTCCGCTGCATGCGCTGTATCGGGGTCTATCCGAGACATGTGTGCCCCAGGATTATTGTGTATCACAATACGACGGATCTGGTTTCCGACTAAAGACGCATTAATGTTTTCATCCTCGTTCACGCCTTCATCGTCAATATCATTCGGGACATCATCCACGTCGGGATCACTATCAGTATCGACTTTATAATCAGAAGGATCACTACTTTGGTATAAGTCATCACCAACCGTATCAGTCTCGGGTGCAACATTAAGATCAATGTCGATCCCATGTGTAGTTGATTGACTACCAACGTATGAAATAGGAACCACCATACACGGCTCTTGAGGTACATCTTCTTCACTTAATGGAGTTGGATCTTCTGTTGACTCCACAACAGCTAACTCAGCAAATAAATGAATCGGTGCATTTTGGTTGCTCTGACAGTAAAGAGCGACCATTGTCTCCACGTCTTCATCGTCTACAAGTTCCATTTCAGTGAATTTTATGGGATCCATCGAAATTGGAAACTTGTAAAAAAGTTTCGAGATCCTTCTCCCACAACGTCTATACATTTTTTCACTAATCTTTTCCTTCATATCATCAAACGAGATATTTCTATTAAATCTCATTGCAACTTGTTTGCGGCATTCAAATATACATCCGACGCTTGTTTTCAAAATTTCTCCATCGAAATAAACGCATACGAAAAATTTATTCTCCATCTTCAATACTAGATCTATTAAAAAATTTTCAAATTTATCAAAATTTTCAAAAATTTTGATGCAAAATTTTTCATTCAGCTGCTAACAAATAAATTATTAATCTAACAAAATAACTTTAAATAATAAAATTTCTAGCAAAATTCTACATTCTACTTAAAAAAAAAAAAAACTAAAATACATTCTTCTTCTTCTTTTTCTTCCTTTCCTTCTTCTTCCTCTCTTCTCACTTCTGCTAACCCCTCAATTTTTTGTATGTAAAATATTTGCATATTGAAGGGGTATATATAGGGAAAATTTAGCATGTGGGCCCCACTGTACATGTCGCGCCTGTCAGATAGGCACAACATGTTGAGCCTATCTGACAAGCGCAACTCGTATTTTTTTCAATAAAAATTTATTAAATTAATAATACTAAAAAATAATTAGACTTAATTTTAAAAATATTAAAAAATCTAAGCATAAAAAATAATAAATTATCATAATTATAAAAATAATAATATTAAAAATTATTAAACTTAATTTCAAAATTATTAAAAAATTTAAGCATAAAAAATAATAAATTAATAACATTATTAAAATAATAATATTAAAAAATTATTAAACGTAATTTCAGAATTATTCAAATAATAATATTAAAAAATTATGAAACTTAATTTCAAAATTATTAAAAAATTTAAGTATAAAAAATAATAAATTAATAATATTAATAAAATAATAATATTAAATAATTATTAAACTTAATAATTTTTTTTCTTTTCTCTCTTTGCAGGTGGCATGGGAGGGTGCAGGGCCGGGCGGTGGGGGGCAGGGACACGTGGCAGGCTGCAGGGTAGTCACGCCCCTGCAGCAGGGGCGAATGGTCGCGCCTCCGGGTCTGGCTCGACCCGGTTTTGACCCGATTGGATTTTAAAAATTTAAAAATTATTAAAATATAATAAAATAATAATATTTAAAATATATATATATTATTAAAAAAATGAGTCGCGCCTGTCAGGTAGGCTCGACCCAAAAAACAACTCATTTTCGTAAATAATGTATCTGACACCCTATTTTAGTGTTTTAAATTTTTTTTTAACCCAGTTGGGTAAAAAACTCAGAAAAACAACATAGCAATTAGAAGCTAGTGTGCCATAATGATTTTAAAATAATAACGAATAAATGGACACATAATATATAGGTTGACAAATTTGTATAAAAACTGGGAATAGACATATAATTTTTGAAATAGATATTATAGAATAAAAGTTTGAATCAAATTGCATGTAAAACATTTTAGACACAAATTCATTTAAAAGATGACAAAGTACATGCTAATTTAAATAATATATAATACAAAAGAATAATAAAGATACATGACAAAACATAACACACAAAATAGATTTATAAAACATATGTACATGTAAATTTATTGTAAAAAGATCATGAGATTAATAATAATATATATAAATTTTAAGTTAGTCTTAAAATTATATACATACCCTTATGTCAAAACATTTAAATAAGAGGCTATATAAAACACAAAAGTAATATAATATAAAGAAATATTCAAAAATAATAATTTTATAACTACAAAGATGAAGTTTCTAAAATTGTTTCATATATACATAATTATTAAAATATATGTTATGGAATAAATATTTTTAATCGAATAACATACAAAATATTGAAGAATATTAGCTTAAAATTGACAATTTTCATAAAAAAATTAAATCATGTACCAAATATGAAAAGATATAAAAAATGTATAATAAAATATAATCTTAGAAATATAATAAATTTACAAATCATATATATATAAATAACTTTAGAAGTAATTATTTGTAAAAACATGGAAATGCACACAAGGTTAAATTATTTTTACTACATGTGTATAAATATGTATAAAAGTATTTAAAGATATTAGAATTATATGATATAAAGAGGAAATTCAAACAATAATTTTATGCTCACAAAAATGAATTTTAAAATAACAGCTTAGCTATTAAAACGATGCATGTATAAATATACGCAAAATATTTAAATGAGATGTTATACTAAATGCATAAATAATATAATAAAAAGAACTCCAAAATAATTATTCAATTAAAAACAAAGCAAAATTATTAAAATAAATCAACACCTAAAAAAAATTAAACGGATTTAAAGTAGTAATTTATATCAATAAAAACTCAATTATAACTGAATAAAATTTAAAGGGATAATTTGTAAATAAAATAGAGCATTAAAATATAAAAAAGACTAGCACGCCACGAACGCGAATGCTCAGGGACCAAATCTGGAAATATTCCATATCCCAAAATACTGCATAGAAGCGTGGGCTAAATTGATATGATTTCTTAATCCAGATGTCATTTAAAAAAAACAACTAAAGTACCAATAGGGCCTAATTCAACATCAGAGTGAACGAGAGGGGTCAGCGTGCAAATCTCCCAATTTAAGCAAACATACATGAATTTGGCCTGCTAAACGGTCAACATGCGGGCCTTTCCCCCCTTGGAACGGCACCATTTTTTAAACCTGATATTAAAACCCCCATTTCCATTTATTTGCCTTTCAAAATGCTAATAGTCTTTAAGCTCCCTTTTTAAAAAAAAAAAAGAACCCTTTAGTCTGCTCTGTTAGGGTTGGTTCAGCACACAGCCACCAAACCACCATTAGTTCGATGGCCGGCGGTGCGAAACACCAGACTCTACCATCGGGGGTCGCAACTACGGAGATCTGGTAAGTCACTTCTTTCCCTTTCTCCTTTTTCTTAAAAAAAAATCCTCAAATCATATTTCGTTCTTTCGACAAAAAACGAGCTAAAATCCAAAATGAAACATTCGACCCTCGCCCGAATCTCCTTATTTTCGAGATACTTGGGTGTTCATCGGTGTCGTTTCAGATGTTTCTTTCTTTTATGCAAAAAAAAACGCAAGTAAATGAATAGAGAAACAAAAGGAAAACAGACTTGAAAAATCACCTCTTGATTTGTGCTTTTTGCTTTTTCTATTTCTTTGTTGTATGTGCATTCATAAAAAAAAAAAAAAAAAAACAAAGCAAAACATTGCTTTCAATTTTATAGCCGAAATCCCAAAAAATCAAAATAAAAAAATACAATTTTTCTTTTTCTATTTGCTGCTGTGGTTTGTCTGCTTCTTCTTAGTACGCAGCAGGGCGCGTGGGCATCGTCTGGAGGTTTGTCTTTGGCGCGCGCGTGGGTACTTTGGAGGGTACGGAGGCTGGGGCTACTGCGGTGCAAGCAGAAACTGCTAGGGTTCTGCCTTGATTTTTTGTTTTAGGGCTGTAGGGTATTTGGGTCTAGGTTTGGGCTTGTAATAAGTTTGGGCTAGGGTATTAGTTATTGGGTCATGTAATTGGGACATTTTAATGGACTGTTAATATTTTGTTTATTATTTTGTATTTTGGGTTCTTTTTCGGGCCCGGGCAAATTGGCCTAATTACATTTATGAAATGTTAGTAATGTGGTATTAAAATTTCGTTAGGAAATTTTAATGTTTGGGTAGTTAATTAAATCAAAAGGACTAAATTGTAAAAGGTGTAAAAGTGGATGGGATGATTAAATAGCTTAAGTGTCTAATGAGAGAGGATTTAAAAGGCAATTAGACCCAAAATTTATTTGGGCTGGACGGCAGGGGCATGAAATCAACAGGAAAATTGATAAATTAAGGGTAAAATTGGAATATTTCAAAATTAACTAAATAAAGCTAGGACTAAATAGGAAATATCTAGATTTCTCTTCATTTCTCTTCAATTCCAGCAGCTAAAAACGCCATAAGAGGGTTTTCTAAGCTGTTATTCCATAATTTTTTTCACCAAGTGAGTTAATCCTTGCCTTTTTCTTGTAATTTTTGTGTTTCTAAGACTTTTACAACTAGGTCCTACTATTAAATTCATTAGTTTTTTATTTCATGGATGAAATTGAAAGTCACCATGGTTGAGTTCTGTAATTTTATGATGAAATAGAATGAAATTGAAGCTTTAATTTATTTATGAGATGATTTTACTAGGTAATTTCTATAGAAATTGATTTTTAGGACCTAATTGTGAAAATGTTTGGAATTAAAGTTTATTGCTGAAATTTTGATTCCTAAAGGTTGTAAACTAGTTTAAGATGATATAATAAAGTGTTAATTGAGAAAAATCAGCTCAATTGAGAGGCTAATTGAGTAGGGACGAAATTGTTATTTATTAAAAGCTTAAGGGAAAAATGGTAATAAACATCTTGCACTAAAACAATATTAGACAGCAGCAGTAGACTAACTTTGAAAAATCACTATAAATTATAGGAATCGAATTAGAAGATTAAAAAAATATAAAATTAAAGCATATTGAGTCTAGTTTCTCACAGAAGAAACGGTGTCAGCAATGGATCTATAAATCATGAGATATAATGAATTTTGTGAGACAAGATCAGTATGAATTCGAGTTTCCCTGTTCTGACTTTGAAAATTCATAAAAAATTTAATAAAAATAATTAAGGGATTAAATTTATATGTCTAGAATCCTGAATGAGTCTATTTTCAATAGAATCAAACGGGAACATCATCCGAATTCTGTATGTAGAAATAATTAATTATAGTGAAGAAGGGTCAGAACTGTTAGACAGCAGAACAGTGGTGACTTTAAAGAATAAACTGTACTTATTGGCTAAACTAAAAATTCTGAAAATTTTATCGTAAGAAGATATATGAGTTTAGTTTTAATGGATCTTAATTTGGAGTTCTGTAGCTCAAGTTATAAATAATTTAGTGACTATGACTCAAATAGACAGTTTTGAATAAACTATAAATAATAATAATGAAATTATAGAAATTGTTGCATATGAACATGAAATGTATTAAATTGATAATTAAATTTATTTATTTAGATCCAGAAGATTCAAATACAAAGCTAGATCGAGGAAAGGAAAAAGTTCAGGATTAGTAGATTTTTGTACACGAACAAGTATCAAGGTAAGTTCATGTAACTTGAATTATATTATTAAATGCTTGAAATGCATGTTTTTGATATGAACATGATTTGAATGTTCATTATAAGGAAATTTATGAAACATTGATATATTTGATAAAAAGGGGAAGAAATCCCGGTTGAATGAAAAGAAATTTCGATGAATCTCTGAAAAGGAATTAACAATAAAAAGGATTTAGCCCGGACGGGTGATCCTATCCTGATATAGCCCTCCCGAAGAATATGTGGAAAATAGATTTAGCTCGGACGGGTAATCTGAATTAGGGTCTGAATTTAGCCTGGACTGGTAATTCAGATCCAAGCTCATTAGAGTAATTGTCGTTGCAGGGGATTTAGCCTGGACTAGTAATCCCGACAATACTCTATGAGTTTATATTACAAGGGATTTAGCTTGGACTGGTAATCCCGCTGTAAGGATGAGGTTTGCGGTGTGCGCACATGAATATGAATTGAAGGACCCGAAAATGTACACTAAAAGTGTACCTCTGAAAATCCATCAAAAATTTCAAGAAATTCAACGAGATAAATATGGAAAAATAATAAAGGAATGGTAATCATGGTATTGATGAGTTCATCAATCATGGTATATATTATTGTTATATGAAAATTATTAGATTAACTTGAATGTTGAGTTGTGCATGTTAGGGTAATAATGCATTGAATGGATATATGAATGTTTATTACATTGTATTGAAAATATTAGGTAAGTATAATTCTTGTTACATGGGCTTACTCAGCACAAAGTGCTTACCCTGTTTCATTTTCCCCTGTTTTGTAGTGTTAAGAGCTCAGAGGTCGGATTTGGTCGGAGACACATCACACTATCAACCTCAGGATTTCGGTATATAAAGAAACTTTATTTTGGAAATCAATGGCATGTATAAGCTAATAAAGTAAATGATTCTGTGAAATGGATGTAAAGTTAGCCATTGATATGGTTAACAAACCTGGTTTTGGGTATGTGATGACATTATCTTATAAATATGCATGAATTTATCTTGAAAATATGTTGAATTGGTTTGGTTGATGTGGATTGGTCTCGGTTTAAAATTTGCAGGGAATGTTAGATATCTATAAAAGTGGATATATTGAGTAAAAAAAATTAAAAAATTATTATTAAAAAAAAATCGTAAACTCCGGTAATGCCTCGTACCCTATTCCGGCAATGAGTACGGGTAGGGGGTATTACATTATTCGTCCGAGGTAACCCCTAATTTGAATTCTCCTCTTGATAGCCCCATGTAGTCTATCCAACGTGGTTATCTTTGTTCAAATGACCTTATTCTTATCAAGTTTCTAACAACATCTTCTAGTCAAGTTGTTACTAAATCATTGTTCCTAAGGAAACCTTGGCGGACTTCCCTATTCCTGGCTACCTTTTTACCTGCTAACCTCTCAATAGCTTAAGTCCCACAAGATCTACATCACTTTGTTCCCTACCCGAGTCCATTCACCAAACTTGTAATGTTCTCTTCTCATCCCGAACTTTGTGGCGAACTACACCTGATGCCATAACCGAGCCTTGGACTTTACCGTCTAACCCGTATTTAATGCCCCAACAAGTTACCCTGTGTTTATTTTCCCGATGGACTACCTTGTGTTTATTGTCCCAACGGAATACCTATGATGTCGTAGCGTCTTTTAGCTAATGTCTTACAGAATATAATCCTCGTATTTAGTGTCCCAATGGACTATTAAAGGATGTCATAGCGTTTTTCATCTATGGTCTTACTCATATTTATCGTCAATTCATCCTGTTAGAATCGACCCGATTAAACAACGAACAAGAAAAATAGCGGAATAAATTGAGAAATTGAACACGCAAATTTAACCTGGAAAAACCCTCCAAAGAGGATAAAAAACCACGGGCAAAGATAATTTTACTATAATGACAAAAGAACGAAGAGTATAAAAGATGGAGATAAAGACTAAACCCCGAAAACTCGAAAATAAAGAACTCTCAAAATGTAAACACAAAATTCTCTAAATGTGTTACGAGTTCTAATCTCTAATGGGTGTATTTTCTAAGGTTGTAAAAGAGCCTATTTATAGGCTAAATTCATTGGTCAAATAATAATAAAATAATTTAAACTAATCAGTGTTTGATTGAAACAAATTGATAGAGTTTAACTGAAAGATTATTTCTCAAATTTGACTGAAAATAAGAGTCATATTTAACAAATCTCCACCTGGACTCATATTTCCACAACGCCATCTTTGCCAAATCCCGCTACAAGCCTATCTTGAACTATGCAGGGAATTGATTTAGTCAAATTTGTGCTTTAAAACCGAAAGACTTCTAGCCTTCGACTTGTACACTGTCAAATCAAAACTAACCCGGGTCTGATTTTCACGAACACAATGCCTTAACTTTTCAAAACCTACATCCAAAAGAGAACCTCTTTTCAACGAAACGGTCATACAGTTTTCCCTCCTATGAACAAGTTGCCTTCGCTCCAAACAAGTTGACTTCGACTCTGTAACGGACGAAGGACGTCCGATTTCACCGGTCACTGTAGAACCTTTCAGAATATAAAGGCTGCCGGTTCTTTTACCTTTTAACAAAATGAGAGCTCCACGAGATAGTTTAATGCCGCTCAACTTGATGTTGATTCTGCATCCTTTCAAGTCTAAAATACTGAATGAGATGAGATTCTTTCGTAAATCAGGTACATACTTGACATCTGAGAGTGTCATAATCGTCCCATCGTGTATCCTAATTTTAACAGTGCCAATACCAATTACCTGACTAAATGAATCGTTTCCAATGCGTAGAACTCCACCTTCAATCGAACTGTATGTAGAGAACCATTCTCTATTGGGACACATATGGAAAGAACATCCTGAATTTAGGATCTACTCGGACGTGAGCTTCAAGTTATCGCTCGTTTACACTAAAAAGAAATCATCACCATTTTCATCGGCCAAATTAGCACCAGCTACATCTTCCTCGTTACTCTCAGCAACTCTTTTATTTCATAGTTTATAATAATCTGCTTTGACACGACTTAACTTTTTACAATAGCGACACCTTTTGTCTTGTTTCTTTGATGCTATCAAAACTGAAGCTTGCCTATCTGCCTTGCTATCCAAATGAAGCTCATTGTCGAGTTTGTCTCTAATCAACAAATGATTATTCACATCTTCGAACAAGAGTTTGTCTCTACCATAAATCAGGGTCTCCCTGAAAGACTTGTATGAATGGGGTAAAGAGCGCAATAATAGCATAGCTTGATCTTCATCATCAATATAAACCTCAACGTTCTTTAAATCATTTAAAAGAGTAATGAATTTACTGATGTGATCTCTAAGAAGCTCACATTCGTTCATGCGAAACATAAATAGACGTTGTTTCAACACTAAACGGTTATCGAGAGACTTAGTCGCATAAAGAGTTTCTAACATTTTCCACAAGGCAGATGAGATCTTCTCCATCAATACCTCCTGCAATACCGTATTCGCGAGGCACAATTGGATTGCAGACAAAGCCTTTTCATCAAGCTCTTCTCATTCTTTTTATTTAAATTCTCAGGCTTTTCCCGGTAATAACCCTTTTCAAACTGGATTGAACTAGAATTGTCATCATCCGAACTTGCCACAGATTGAAATTTATCTCACAATCGAACTTATCAATTTCAAACCTTGTTGTTGCCATCTTTGAATGAGCTGATCTATGAAAATTGAACTAACTCTGATTCCACTTGTTAGGATCAACCTGATTAAGCAACGAATAAGAAAAATAGCGGAATAAATTGAAAAATTGAACACACAAATTTAACGTGGAAAAATCCCTCCAAAGAGGATAAAAAACCACGGGCAAAGATAATTTTACTATAATGGCAAAAGAACGAATAGTACAAAAGATGGAGATAAAGACTAAACCCCGAAAACCCCCGAAAAAACCCTCAAAACGTAAACACAAAATTCTCTAAATGTGTTATGAGTCCTAATCTCTAATGGATGTATTTTCTAAAATTGTAAAAGAGCCTATTTATAGGCTAAATTCATAGGTCAAATAATAATAAAATAATCTAAACTAATCAGTGTTTGATTGAAACAAATAAACAGAGTTTAACTGAAAGATTATTTCTCAAATTTGACGGAAAATAAGAGTCATATTTAACACATCCTATGATGACATTATGTCTTTCAGTCATGGTCTTACACAACATAAATCATGTTTAGTGTCTCGACGAAATATCAAAGGATGTCATAACGTATTTAAGCTATAGTCTTACTCAATTTTTATGTATAGCCTTTGATTGGTCCTATGGTCCAGCCATGATTTTACTCTTCCCCTTTTTCATTTCATCCATTCCACCATTACACTGTTTTAACATTGATGTTTAAATATCGTAGTGTCCCTTCCACAAGTCTAGAGCTTTACCATCAAGTGTGCACTTAGCAATAATGTCTTAATAATAAATTATGCTATCATTAGTGTATTTAATAGATTCCTCCATTGTAAATGGAGACAAAGCATTGGGAACGCATCAACTTTCTAATAGTCCACCTTATTAGTCTTAATAATACTCTGTCGGGGAATCTCAAACCTTTCCACTGTTTTTGAATATATTTTTCTACATCATTAAACATGTTGTACAAGCTTATAAGCCCAACATTGAAATTCGTTACCATCCAAAACAAATAATTTTATAATATAATTTTTTATTAACAAAACAAATAATTTTAGTTTTTCATGTATGAATATTGAAAAAAAATACCAAATCAAAAAGTGGGTTGTTGGAAGAGACAGTAGTTGGAACCGTGGCAACTAGAGTATAAGAAACGAGATAAGAGTTAGTTGAATAAAGGAAAAGAAAGGGTATTAAGGTTGTATCCGGGTTGGGCTTGGGTAAAAAATGATTTACTCGAAGTCTGATTCGTTTAAAAAATAGGCCTTATTTTTGTTCAAGCTTATATTTTCGGCTTATATTTTTGTTTAAACTCTCTTATTTTTCAAGCGAGCCTTTGGGTTAAGCATGAACAACTCTATAATAGAATCCTATAACAATTAGATTAAACATTTTATTTTCATAATTAATCTTTAACTTAATTTTGTTTAATGCTTGGATTAAGTATTATGTTTAATGCTAGGAAGGATTAAACTCGTAAGAACTAGGAAAGATTTTCTTAATTAGCCTATTCGAACAAAACCTGTAACCTGGGTCTAAGACTCTTAAGTAAGGGAGAGTTAAATTTTTTGAGTTTTCCCATATAATTGGATAACTATATTTCTATGCCTACACTTGGACGCAAATGTATGATACAACTATTTTGTAAAACTAAAGAGTTGAGGTAACATACATGTTTCTTCATCCCATTCATTACAGGAACATAGAACTTGGTCTTAGTTGATATTTGTTTCTTAAACTTGACTAAATGTTCTGTTTGCTATGAAACATGATTAGTTTCTGCAGTGCAATGGCTTCCAATGTGACTAACCAATCGCGTAATGTTCTCAGTAAAAAAAATTCATCGTTAAAAATGAGGTAAAAGAAATTAAACATATCGGCACTGAATATATACGCCTGAGTCAGAATAATACTAACATGTTTTATAATAATAATAATAATATAAACATAAGACATTGGACAATATCAATCTTTTCTCAATAATAACCACAATTTCGTTTATGGTATTGGTTCCTGCTGCCATTTTATTGGAAGGGATCAAGTTCAGTCCTTCATACCTGCAATCTACTGTAAGTAGTTATATTATATAACATGTGTAAAAAGAAGATATGTTGATGTAATCTTAAGAGCTTAACATGATGCTGTTTTTTCTTTCCTTTTACTTGGATTAAGGCAAACCAAGGTTTGAAAATTAGAGAGCTATGCATAAGATCTCTTCTGGCTGGATTCTGTTTAGACAGTTATCAATAGGTACGTCTATTTTCTGAATGATATGTGATTCAAATTTGGAATTTCTTTTCCAATATATTACAAATGGACAGGTGTTGTACGTGATATTGCAAATGGTGTCACCAGTGACACATTCAGTGGGGAACTGTGTGAAGAGAGTTGTGGTCATAATTGCAACAGTTATCTACTTCCAAACCCTTGTTTCACCCATTAACTCGCTCGGTAAAAACTTGGTCACTAGTGCAGTAAAAATAATGAACATACAAAATTTATCTTTATACAGTTATACTGGTAAAATGCTAAGTTTTGACTGGGCATACATGCAGGCACTACACTGGCCCTTATTGGAGTCTTCTTGTACTCGAAAGCAAAACAGCTGAAGCCAAAGCCCAAGGCTGCATCATAAATCATTGTAATTTTTTTCTATATCTAGTCTTTCAAAAACAATAAGTTAGTTATAATAGCTAAGTCATTAAATAAATCGAAAATAAAATTAAATTGGAAAATAAATTCAAATTTAGCCTAGACTCGATGGATTTCAGTTTTTAAATATATTTTCGAAAATTAATTTTCTCCTTCAAACAATAAGTTAGTTATAACAACTAAGAATGTCCTAACCACAAATTCTTTTTCTAGTAGTTGATCCTAGTATGCCTTGGAAACCAACCATTATCGATTGTCTATTCGTGATACATGCGTTTGCAATTCAAGACTCTGGCAGCCTTGCTTTATGAAGAACCCAACTTGGATTAACGGCCTCAACCGCGCGGAACATTTAAATCCGATCACAATCTTCTTTAATTTGTTCGCGGAAATCCGAATACAACATGACCGACTTGTCTTCTCAACTGTACGCCAAAATGATTCCAACCCAATGTGCTTTTTGAATTGAAATCGAGTTAACTTTAAGAGATGAGTTTATTAATCCCATTATTCTAGAGAGATTGCGAATACCGATTTGAAGAATTTTTAGTGCGTATACAATTTCTCACGAGTCTTGATCGGAAAGAATACCGACCTAAAGCTAATTTGAAATTAGTGAAGCATGAATTTAATCATGCTTTGGTTGATTATAAAGTGGATTTAAATGAAAATGGTGGAAGTTGGAAAGGGAAGGAACTTGGAAAGCAATTAAATAATTTTGCAAAGAAACAAGGAAATGGAAATGAAAAAACACTACGTTATTGATGCATGAAATTGAAAGGGAAAAAATTAATTCTATTCAATTCCAAGTGAATTCAAGTGTATCATTTCAAGTGTACCATACCACCTATTTATACATAAACCATATGCTAAAATTAGGCTAGTTCCACCTATCACTAATTACATGAAATAATATTAGGTTTTATTTTCTAAATTTGGCTTTTACAATGTCAAAAATCTGGTCAGCCCCTTAAATGTCCCAAATTTACGATTTGGCTTGTCTTCTATTTCCCATGCTTCAATTTAATCTATTCTTTGCTTGTCTTTAATTTAAAGCACCCAAATTTTGTCCCTATCAATATTTAAATACAAATTTACCGGTTAGTAAGAACTAATTCAAGAAAAAATTGAGTTAAACATGAAAAATATACAAAATGAACAAGCTATCAATACAACTAACTTTTGATCTTCCAAATGTGTTTCCATAGATGAAAGAGATTGATCTATCAATACATATTTTATTTAAATGTAAAAATATTACTCCTGAATACTTAATCCAAGCATTAAATGGAATTTAAATTTATTAAAACATTTTATTTACTTGAATTGGTTTTGAAGTTATAAACCTTTTTGGATCGGTGGTGTGTTCTAATGCAGTACATTTAGTTTCTTTTCTTTTTTTGTCTCACGTTATTGGTCTCATCGTTGTAGTAATTAATTTACTGTCATTACTGTTTTTATCTTAACCAGAGATAAACGCATCGCTCATAAAAAATGATCCTAAAATGGAATGGTAAGGTGTGAAAGAAAAAAGAAAAATTAATTAATTGAAAATAAAATTAAAAATTAATTTTGTAAGTATAAAAATAGAAAAGATAGATGAAAATAAGAGATTGAAAATTTTGGAGATGTGGCATTAGACGATAGGTCAAAAGAATAAAAGTTAATGGAGTTAAATAGGTTACTTAAAAAAAATTAACAACTTGGATTACAATTTTCAAGTTTAAGTATTAATTAGGTTCAAAAAATATATATTACAAAAATTACATAATATAAAAACAAAACAAAACATTACAAAACAATATATTAATCCTATTATTTATTTAATTTTATGTGATAAATTACATAATATCAAAACAAAACATTACAAAAATTACAAAATGGGTTGTATTTAGTCATGATAATGAGTCGGGGTAATGGAAAATTTTAGACCCATTTTCTAGGCCCGAGTCTGACTTGAAAAATGAGTTTAAAATTTTACCCAAACTCGACTCAAATGAAAAAAATCCTAAACCCAAGCCTGACTTGGGCCGTCCTTAACTTTTTAATATTATTTTTATATAAAAAATAAATTAAAATTATAATAATTAAATACACTAAAAATATTAAAATAAAAATTTCTCAACAAATTGAAAATACATTAAAAAATATTTATACTTAAATAACACTAAGATAAGTGCAACTTAGCAAGCAAATACCTTTAAAATAATAGGAAAATTAATAATAAAATAAGAGTTATACAATATTGAAATAATAACAACAAAATAGTAACAATATAATCGAATTGTTTAGAAAACGAGTCTTGTTTTTTGTCCAAGCCTATTTTTGCCCAAAACCTCTTACTTTTTGAATAGGCCTTTGGGTCTGGGCAGATAGCCTAACCCATTATTAGGTCTAGTTGTATTGGGTCAAGCTTGAGCCTCAGATATTTAAGTCCAAGTTTGACCTTTATCTTAAATTAACTTAAATTTTTTTCCAAAATCATAGACACTAATTGAAGTTAAAAAAATATTTTTCAACTCAAATCATGATTTCAAATTAATATATATATATATATATATATAAACAATTAGCTTTTCAAATAAAATATTGATTTTAAATTAAAATTTTAAAATCAAAATTTTTTTGAATTAAGATTTTAAATCAAGTTAAAAAGCCAAAATTTTTAGTTTTTAACTTTTGGAAAAATGCTTTTCAATAAAATTACATTTTTATCTATTCATTAAATCATTTACTTTATACAACATTATGTCTAAAATAAACATTTTATCTTTTTAAAAGCACTTATGGATAGTAATTATAAGTATTATCAAAATTTTCAAAAGCATTTTTTTTTAAATATTTTTTAATAACACTTTTCAACCTCAATCATAACCTTAATGATAAGCTAACTTTAAAAATGAGTATTTTGCCAAATGACTAATAAATGAAAAGAAAAGAAAAGAAATAAATGTTAAATTATGTTAGTAGTCACCATACTTTAAGATATTTATGGTTTAGTTTTTATACTTTAATTTGATCAAATTTTGTCCCTATATTATTCGTAAAGTTGTAGATTGGGTCTATATTATCCAATCTTTAATTGGATCCTTCCAAGCTCTTGTACTTTTTGGATTTTAAAATTTCAGCCTTAACACAAATGATAATAGTTAATCTATTAAGTGGGTTTGGATAGATGGTGGGTACGGTGCGGTGGGTTTAACTTACTTTTTGTCTCACCTTATAGTATTGCTACAGTATCTAATCTCACCGTCACAACTATTTTTACACTAACCGCTGGTAAACGTACTGCTCATTCAAATTCATCCTAACAAAATTTGTAATGAGTAATAAATGGAAACAATAAGTTGATATGATATTACACATATAATAATATGTTCGGCGCCAGAGGCTGATTTAGGGGGTTGGTAATGGCCTCACCCCCTTAAAATGGATTTTTTTTTATTTTGACCCTTTAAAATTTTAAAAATTTTAATTTAGTAAAGGTAAAAATGTATTTTCCCCCTAAAAATGATAAAAATTTGATTTAATTCTTTAAAATTATAAAGATATAGACAATTTAATTTCATCCCCTTAAAATTTTTTCTAGCTTCGCCCCTGGCGCATCAAATTTTAAAAATATCATAATTTAATGAATTTAATACTTATATTTTTAATAAGGATTGAAAAAATAATATTTAAAAGCTACATAAACTAAAAAAAACCAAATTAAAGTAAAAAGATTAAACCTGAAAAGCACAAGGGCTAATAGCAGAATTTAACCATTCAAAAAGGAACCAAGTGTCAGCCTACTCGTTTACTTCTGATTGGGCTTTTAGACAGTAGTCAGATGCCCTCAATCGGTGATATCAGTCCACTACAAAAAGCCCAAGAACTACACGTGTCAAAATATCGTTCCGTCATTATACCACGTGGAGACACCATATTCAATCAAGAATTTTCCATCTCCCGCCACTAGAACAAAAAATAAAAAAAATCAAAACGAAAAGAAAAATTTCCCTCGCATCGGACCCCCGAATATAATACTCACTATTTTCCCACTCTCTTCCTCGACAAGTTTTGTAAAACCCCCCAAAGCCTCTTTTTTAATCCTCGCTTTCATATCATTTCTAAACTCATTTGATTAAATTCCTGTTTTCTAGGATTTTATTTACGTCGATTTGTCTCCTTTTTAGTGTTATTTCCCCCATAGATTCAAAATCTCCCTCTTGTTCAAATTACCCTAATTTGGTAATTTTGTTTTAAAACGCTAGTTTCCGATCCAATGCTGGAATCCGATACTCCCTCGAAAACGTTTCTCGGCGTTCGTTTTTGTCTTTACGGCTTCGATCCCGTTAACGAGCATAATGTACTTCCGTAACATCCCGCGTTATCTTCTATTAGTGTTGTTTTTTTAGTGTCTTCAAAGCTCTCTGCTTCTTAATCTTTGTTTCATTGAAGTACTTATTTGAGCAAAAAATAATAAAAGCTTTTTTATTTTTTTGAAGGTCCGAGTAAAGCTAATTAACGGTGGCGGCGTAGGTGTCGGTCAGTATAGTCAGAATTGCACTCATGTGATTGTTGATAAGATTGTCTACGTAAGTCTTTTAAAGCAATGGTGCTTGCTTTATTTATTTATTTATTTATATATATATAATTTCTTTTATTAAAAAAAGATGCTAAAAATCCTGCTTTTACATGCTTGTAGGATGATCCTGTATGTGTTGCTGCTCGAAACGATGGCAAAACAGTTGTCACTGGGTTATGGGTTGATCATAGTTTTGATATTGGAATGCCTGTTGATGCTACTTCGGTTAGTTTGTTTTGTTGCAGTACTTTTTAAAGCTGTCTGATAATTGTTTAAGATATCTTTGAAATTTATACAATGTCTACTATGTGGAATTTTCGATTCATGAATTCAATTGGTGTAGCACATTTGCACTAAAATGATGAAATTAGAGCTGATAGTTGATCAGTTTATTGATAATTTCTCATGCATACAACTTCTACGACATAGAGATGTGTCAGTGTTTTGGGGTCAGAATAGTTGTCATGATCTGTATCAGTTCTTTAATAAAGTCGGACTTAATTCTTATCATCTGTTTAAACTTGTGAATCTGCCATTTTTTTCTGACAGATTATGTACAGACCTCTTAGGGATTTAAATGGAATTCCTGGTGCTAAAAGTTTAATTATATGCTTGACTGGATATCAAAGGCAAGATCGAGATGACATTATGGTATTGGTCTGTCCTTCACTATTGTTGACTACTTCTATTGTTTGTAAAGCAAATAAAAATGTTGTGTTGTTTTACCTATGTGTTTGCAGACGATGGTTGGCTTGATGGGTGCTCAATTTTCTAAGCCTCTGGTTGCAAGCAAAGTTACTCATCTAATATGCTATAAATTTGAAGGTGAGATTTTCTTTGTTTTTCTTATCATAGGGCTTTGAAAGTAAACTTCACAACTTAGGATCCTGTGAAGATCTTGTCAGTCTTTTCCACATTGTAATTATTATGATGAGTTTGTTCTTTGTGTCAACTCTTAATACGTTCCTGCCCTTTTTTTCTTTTATTCATTCCTCTGTGTTTCATATTTGTATATAAACTATTCATGCATCTATTAGCCAGTTTTGATGGCCTTTTCTAGTAAATGTTAAGATGCAGTATATGTTTGTTTTCTGATGCTAATATGGTTTTCATGTGTTGAAGCTTTTAATGATACTGAGTTTCAGTAGTAATTTTATTAAATATTGTTAATTTATTCAGGGGAGAAGTATGAGCTTGCTAAGAAAATCAAGAAGATAAAGCTTATCAACCACCGCTGGTTGGAAGATTGGTATGTTTGCATAAAACTGAACTTTGTAGTCCTGAAGCATAATAAATTTCAAAGCTTCCAGAATATAATTTTGCTGATAAACGGAAAACTGAATGCTTTTTCTTTTTGGGGAGCTGAAGAAACTAGAATTTACATGCAAACTCTTTTGCCGCTGTTTAATCTTCTTGTATTCTTTTTATGCAGTTTAAGAGATTGGGAGCTTCTTTCAGAAGCTAATTACAGCAAGAGGTAAGGGCCTTTCTGAGAATGTTTTACGTGTTTCTCCATAGCATACCAACTCTGCATTTGCTAAGGCATCTTGATTCTCATTTATATTTGCTCAGCTCTTATCCAATGAAGTAAAAGTGAAAAAGAAAGGTATAAGCCATACTGAATTATATTCTAATCTCTTCATCTCAACAGTGGCTATGAGTTAGAGGTGATGGAAGCTGAAGCTAAAGATTCTGACGAAGAGGCTGAAGAAACTACATTGAAGCATTCTGGACAAAGGAGTCTGAATAGGAGCCCTCATAGTTTGAAAGCTGGAATGCTCAGTTCTGGCGAGTTGCTCTCCACAGTTGAAGTGTCCACTTCCACTATACCCAGACATTCACCAAATACTAAGGAAGTTTTAGTGACGCCTGGAAAATCTCATTTAGGCACAAGCTTCAATGATGTTAATGACCCTGAGCTCAATTCTTTTCAGAACTCAGGTGTCAGGAATGGTTCATCTAATAAGCTAGCTCAACCAGGCAACAGAGGCTCAAATTCTACAAATATGGATAGTAACTTGGCATCTACCTCTAAGAGTCCCTCATTATCCAATGAGATGTTCACTGCTATAAGTTACTCCAGGAAAACTCCAAGAAATGCTACACCTCCAAATTTATCTGGGGAGGTATCAGGCAACATTAGTGGCTCTCCTCAAGCTATGAAAATTAAGGATGTATCAGGCATTTCTTCCTCTAAAATACAGCAACCAGAGGAAAGAATCTGTGCTTCTTTTGTTAGATCTCCAAGGAAAGGAAGTGATTTGTGTCATG
Organism: Gossypium longicalyx; assembly: GCA_025698465.1. Classification (NCBI taxonomy): domain Eukaryota; kingdom Viridiplantae; phylum Streptophyta; class Magnoliopsida; order Malvales; family Malvaceae; genus Gossypium; species Gossypium longicalyx. Next base: position 21,432,943 of record CM047006.1, read on the forward strand.
GAGAGGACTCTGCTGGTATATTGCCTCAGAAAAGAGCTTTGGAACTTTCTGGTAGTAGCTCTAAATCACAAAAGATGAGTTATAATGCAAAAGGTTCCATAAAAGGCAGTGCACTGGATACTGTGCAGTTGGAGCCGACATCCTCGGTGGGAGATCAGCTACAATTTAATGACTACCCAGTGAATGAGACTGGTTATCCGAATGTTTTACATAGCTCATGTGCTGGCAATGTGACTACCAAGTTGTCAACTGATCTCTTTTCCTCTAAGTCTGAAACTCCAGACAACAGACAGAATGGTAGAGATGAGAAATCACCCAATATGTCCTCTAGAGGGTATAGAGGGTCCACCTTGGCAGGAAAGCTGGATATGCAAAATGAGAATGCTTATGAGAAGTCACCCCAAATGTCCTTCAAGGGGTTAAGAGAGTCAACTTCAGCAAGCAGATCAAATATTGGCGATTACGGTCTAGAACGATTACAAGTGGTTGGAGAGCCAGGTGAGCTGCAGAATAAGCAGCAAGATGTTCAGGTTCCTTCACTTGATAGAAAGCTGGGGAAGGATAATTCCCATAGCCCTTCTAAGTTGGACGTGCTTGAAGGTGGAAATGATGAATCAGTGACAAAATCAGTTAGCAATAAGCAGCAAGATGTTCAGGTTCTTTCACTTGATGGAAAGCTGGGGAAGGACAATGTTGACAGCCCTTCTAACTTGGATGTGGTTGAAGGAGGAAATGACAAGTCTGTGACAAAACCAATTAGCAAGAAGAAGCTTGCAAAAAAGACCTTGGGTTCTCGACCAAAACTAAGTAACATTGCTAACAGAAAAGGTTCTATTTACTCAAGCAAAATTGCTTCTGATCGTCATTATACAATTTCCATGGATGGTGATAATGAAAGAGCAGCTCATAAGGGTGCCAGTGAGCTTGAGACATGCCCTCCAACTATTAACCTGGATGCAGCAAAGGATGTTGAAAAAGTTACAAAATGTCAGAATATTGGTACTAGTAAGACTCAATTCATGGATGATGAAACTCAAGCTCCAGATGAGGAAGATGACAGTGGTTCTAAGAAGGTGACTGGAGTAGAGAAGTCTGAGTTGGTTGAAGTGATGCATAAAGCAGATATGTTAGTAGAGGCAGAACGTGTCAGACATGATCCCAAAGTGGCTGTACATGCGAGTCCAGTTGCCTCTGAGAATGGAACAAATGGAACTGATCCTGAGAGGGCCGTTTGGAGCAAAAATTCTGAATTTGGTGAACCAACGTTAAAGAGTAGTGGCTTGAAAAAGAAAACAAACAAAAGGAAGAAACAACTTTCTGGTAAGGCCAGGATGAAGGCTGTTCCTTCTAATTCCAAAAATGATTTGGCTGGGGAAAATACCAGTGTCGAGAAGAATGTTGGTGACAAAGATAATGAAAAAGAGAATTTCATGCCACATCCTGATGACAAACCAAGCAGTGCTAATGCATCTTCAAAAGTGGAAATCTCTGGGGCTGCTGGCAAGGGCGACACAGTTGGTCTCAAGGAGATTGCTAGGAAATCAGTTGGTAAACCCAATAACAAAACATTGAAGACTAAGGAAAAATCTCAGAAGGTTGATTCTAACATGCAACCAGTCCAAAAGGTTTTCAATAGAGTGAAAATTGAGCCTACATGTTTTATATTGAGTGGCTACAGACAGCAGAGAAAAGAATTTCAGCAAGTCATTAAGCGTTTGAAAGGAAAGTTTTGTAGAGATTCTCATCAGTGGTCATACCAGGCAACACATTTCATTGCACCTAATCCAATTCGTAGGACTGAAAAATTCTTTGCTGCTGCTGCTTCTGGAAGGTAATATATTTCTAACTGTCTAAGACTTATCATAGTTCCCTTTAGCTCTTACAGAAATTATACTGAAAGTTCCTCTATATTCCATTCTCCAATTAAGAAGATTGTATGAGAACATATGCTGTTAAAATTAACTAACCTTTGTGCTCACACTTTTCACATCTATGCATAACTATTCATTTTCAATTTGAAATGTTATTTGAATTAGACTTTCCTCTGAATGCAGGTGGATTCTTAAACCCGAATTTTTAAGTGCTTGTAATGAGGCGGGAAAGTTCTTGGCAGAGGAGCCTTATGAATGGCACAAAAATGGCCTTAGTGAAGATGGTGCAATAAACTTAGAGGCTCCAAGGAAGTGGCGTCAGTTAAAGGAGAGAACAGGCCATGGAGCATTTTATGGAATGCGCATTATTGTGTATGGAGAATGCATTGCTCCTCCTTTGGTATGCTCTTCAGCATTATTAACCTGGTTACAGTTTTTTTCAATATCTGTAACTATCTTGTTTCGATTAAACTAAAACAGATGGTTAAGGTTGGTTTGTTATAATGTCTTGACTCATTGCCTTTTACCAGGATACTCTGAAGCGTGTTGTGAAAGCCGGGGATGGTAACATTTTAGCAACTTGTCCCCCTTACACCAGATTCCTCAAATCTGGTGTTGATTTTGCAGTTGTTAGCCCTGGCATGCCACGTGTTGATATCTGGGTTCAAGAGTTTTTGAAACACGAGGTACCCTGTGTTGTTGCTGACTACCTAGTGGAATACGTCTGTAAACCCGGTTACTCCCTGGAGAAACATGTCCTATACGACACTCATGAATGGGTAGAAAAATCATTCACTAACTTGACAACCCGAGCTGAGGAAATCGTCGATGACTTGACTCATGAATCACCAGGTAACTCGGAGAGTAATGATATAACATGCCAAGTTTGCGGCTCTGGCGACAGAGAAGATGTCATGCTGATCTGCGGCAATGAAAGTGGTTCCGTAGGTTGTGGAATTGGCATTCACATCGATTGTTGCGATCCTCCGCTTGACAATGTTCCAGAAGAGGACTGGTTTTGCCCGAAATGTAACAAAAGCAGCATAAACAACACGTCTTCCAAAAGAAGAAAAAAGGGGAACGTCAAAGTCAAAGGGTAAGTAGGTATTTTAATTGCTTAGCTTTCGGAAGGGTGGACTTGTGTTGTAGCTTTTGTATAATTGTTTAGATTAGAAAGAATTTTGTAAACGATACTAAAATAAAACTAACTTGTTTAAAGTATTTAGTTGGCCACTCAAAGCTGTTTTCATTTTGTAGGAATATTGAAAATAATTTCAGTCCATTGAATTAGTTGGATGGCAGCAGTCAGCATGTGTTCTTCTGAAACTGGGGTTCTCTTTTCATCAAAATTGGCTCTTTTCACCAAGGATTATTGATAGGGGCATCATATTTGCTTAAATTCTTTAAAAATTGCTAAACCCAGCTTAACTAAAACAATTCAAATGAATAAAAAAATTAAAGTAAAAACTGAAAAATGAAAACAAAAAGCTAGTTTGGTTAGAATCAGTTTATCTATTAATATACAATAATTAGATATAAAATTATAAAAAAGTGATAAGTAACTCAAGAAAAGAATAAAGATTTATTTAAAATAAATGAAATTTTTTTATCATGTCCAATTGAATAATCTTATTGTTAATAAACATGGGCAAAAAATCATATTTCTAACAACATTAATATTTTATAATTCCTTAAACTAAAAGCATTTAATGTTTTATAATTACTCTACTTTTAATGGGATAAATATTGGACTTTGTATAATCTAAAATATCCTAATTTTTAAGTTTATTTTTTGATAATTAAGGGAGGAAAATGGGGTTGTTTGATATTAAACCTAGATTTTCATGACTACAACATAATGCTCTTGTTATTGAGTCAAGATATTGTTGGCCTAATTTTTAAGTTTTAGTATTATGTAGTTAACTTTGTTAAGGTTTAAAATTTTTAATTGATTTTGTATTGTATAATTGTTATTTAAGACATTATTATTATTAAAATGTGTTTATAAATATATTTCCCTTTTTTTCCCTTTTTTCTTAATTTTTCTCTACTTTCCCATTAATTTTTTAAAGCCTTTGATTGTTTAGATTCGCAGTTAATATGAAATTTGGTGGTTTAATTATTCCGATGATATATCTAATTTTAAAAATCATAAATGGCAATGATAAAATGGAATAAAAAAAAATTCTTTTAAACTCAATTCATTATTAATTAAAGTTATAGAAGCATTAATAATAGATTAAAAATGGAATCGATTAATTAATTGAATTGAAATAAATTTTCAAATTTGTTTTAGTTTGAATTTTATTATATGAGGGTTTTGTGTGGAGCTATATTGATTTAGGTTATTTTCGATTTGTATTTTGTAATGATTTGGATGTATATTTTTCTAACTATTAATTTAAATAAATTAAAAATTAGAAACAAAACTCTTAAACCCCCATCTATGATAAAACATGTAGCAAGAGTTGAAGGCGCCTAGATAGTAAGCCTACCACCAGAAAAGTCAAGTAGCCACTTGTGAGCTTATCCTCCCAGGAGGACTATCAGAACAACGGATGGTTTAATCTTCATTGGGAACATGAAGTCATTTGATCACCAAACATCACGCGAGCTCAACTGCTTTATTCCATCAAAGTCAGAATAAATGATAGATTTGTCTTGTTACAGATATCCTCGTCCTATCGAAGACATCTTTCCTAAGATCCCCGTAATGATAGCTAGATGGTAAGTCCGACACGTTAACATCATCCTGTATGGATCCCTTGCTTATAAATACATTTAAGAACTATGAAGGGGGACCTTTCAAGAAGACCAAGCCTACACTCTTTTAGCATTCTTTCAGCCTCCAAACTCCAAATTCTTCTTATTGTTATCCTCCGTAACCTCTGACTCTATACTTCAACTAGGTGAACTGGTTTCCTTAACAACCATTCTCCTTTTTGCTATACTCTTTTCTTGTTGAGTACTGTATGAACAATTGGTGCAATGAGCGTGGATGACAGGCCTTCTCAATCCCAACGTGGCACTTCTTTGATTAAACCAACTAAACAAACAACCAAATTGACCAAGTCAACTCTTACATCCCACTTAACATCTCTATACCACCTATCTTAAGTATTTCTACTAGTTTGAGATCTACAGAAACCCCTCCTTTCACCTCTATTCTTACTGGAGCTTAGTTGTAGTATGCAAGCGTCCTTCTCCCCACCTTGGAACAACTGGTAAAGGCTCTGAAAGATCCTCTAGCCTCTAACTCTACCACTTTTGTTGCACCAACAAGAACTGCTTCTCCAGCCACTTTGGCTCCCTTAGCAATTAAAGCACTTCAGCCACAGCCTAGTGTGACCCCTCTTGGGCCTTTTGATCACATAGCCTACTGTTTACAAGAAGCTGAGTTCCCATCAGCGGACATCAAACCCTTGGGCTTACAACTCAAAGATCCAAATGAAACTGCAACGCTTGGAAGAACAATTCTCTCAACAAGAATGTTGTTTCAAGGAGCATTAGTTAACCTTGACTAAAGGAATGCTTAGAATTAACAATTTATGACGGAGTTGAGAGTCGCACGGGAGGTATTAAGGCAAGAAAATTTAGAGCATCAAAAGGAGGAAGCTCAAGTAATGCTTTGAGGGGATAACGAGTGCAATAACTAAAAGGTTTTTACAGGCACATTGCTGACCTCCCAGCGGCATCCCAACATTTTCAAGGGAACAACATCTCCGTGAAATAAACTTAAGGCCCTCAAGGTAGAGCTGATGCAAAAGGTAAAAAGGAGGGAGATCAAACGAATCTATTTGGAAGAATCCAAATAAACCATTGCCACTCGAAGTTCTAGAAAACCTTCAAGTTTTTGAAGTTCCTATATAACAGATTAAGGGATTTAGAAGACCATTTTTCTTGGTATAATTGTAATGACCAGATTTCTAGTGGAGTTGAAAAATACGATTTTGGGATCTTGTTTCTGCAAATTGAGTCCGTAAATATTGAATAGAGATATTTATCAAGTTAATATATTGATGAATTGAAATTTGATTGGATAATTTAGTTGATGAATTTAATTGTAAAAGTTTAATTGCTATAGATTTTTAATTAAGAAAAGGCTTAGGGGCTTAGATAGGAATTATCTAAAGGATGGAATTGGTAAATAAACCAAAAGTCAACATGTTTAGTGGATGATAATGATGATGAGAAATTAGTTTAAATTAATGATAAATTAATTAAACAAAATATGATTAAACTTGTCAATTAAGATTAAACTAACCTAATTACCCTATATAAACTACAGAAAGTGGAAGGAAGGATGAAAACATTTTATTTTCTTCCTTATCGTCCTTTTCATCCTCCATAGCTAAGAAAAAAAAACTATTAACATTTCTTAACTTTTGGCCAAAAATTCAAGTAACTCCCTAACCATTTTTCTTTAATTTTTATAGATTTGAAGTCATGGGAGCTTGATTTAGCTAGCTCATGTATCAATTTATAAAACTTTTAAAGTTTTTGAAAGATGCATGATAATACTCTAGAATGACATATTTTTATGTATTAATTATATGTTTATTTTGAGTATGATCCTACTAATTTGAGCTATTTATGACTTTTATCTTATAGGGACTAAATTGAAGGCAAAAGAAAATTTAGGGGCTAAAAGTGTGAATTTAAAGATCAAGTGGGCCATCATGCAAGAGGTGGTGTCGAAAATACAAATTGTGGAAAATTTAGGGCAAAAGTGCAAAGAAGGTATTTTATAGCACAAGATTCTATTTAAATTCCAATTATATTAGGATAATTATTAAGGATTATTATTTAGATTTAATTTTAGCTTTTATCTTTGTTTATCCTTATTTATCTTTAATTATCTTTATTTATTTGTATTTATCTTTTAGAATTTAAGTAGGAATGGACTAGATTTTTTAATACTATAAATAGGGGATGAAGTGACACAAATTTGACTCATCTTTTTCTGTAAACACTCCCTCTCCCAAAAATTTTAGCCTTATTTCCTTTCATATTATTAAATAAAAATTCCATTTTCATTATATTTATTTCTTTTTCCACAAAAATCATGAGACACTAAACTTATCTAGCCAGAGGTTGTCGAAATTCCCCAAAAAAGGTTCATGAGGCTTAGAATCCGTGCTTAGCCTTTTTAACGAGTATTCATCGCTTCTCCGTACTACAGGACTGACGCTTCCATCCATGTCCCTTCAAAAGTGATCTTTTCATCTTGTGCAAAGGCGGCCCCTTTGTATGTTTTGGGAAGGTTACATAGTCGGTTCGTTAGCGTAATGCGTCAGAGGTTGGCGAGCCCAAGAGACAAAATGGCATGGCATTCGCCATTGAGAAGTGATGATCTAGCATAAGATGGTCCCACAAAAGCGATTATTGGCTAGAGTCAGGTTCCTTTAAATCATAAGTCTAAAATCTTGGGGCTGGTGGTCGTAGGCATCCTCTTCCACTATAACTGGCTTATTCTGTTTGAGAAGGATTACCTAAAAGCCGAGGATTGAACCCAAGGCATATCGAGGCAACCGTAGGCTGAAATCTCTCCATAATAAAAACTCTCTCTTACTCAACTCTGTCTTTCGTTACAATTTTAATTTTAATTTTTGTAATTTCAAATCAATTAATCTTTAAATTCTGTTTTTTTAATTTTTTCCAGGTACGCAGGTTTTCTTGGGAACGACTTTGTCTAGGATTTTGAGGAGCATGAATTTTTGCAAATCCGGTCCTTGAGGATTTGACCCTACTTCCCTTATACTATTATTTTTATTATGTTATAAGGATAGGATATTTTTGGTGCTCTTAACGATGCATCAAATTTTGGCGCCATTGCCGGGGACTGGTAACATACTAATCTTGTTTCTTTGTTTCTTATGACTAGATCTACTCCAAGTATTCTTGCGTTTGATGTGAATTTGATAGAAATTAAGCTTAGATTAAAAATGACTAAATTGTAAAACTTAATTGATAGTTTCATACATTAGGGACCAAATTGAATTAAATGCAAAATTCTCATAAAATTTCAATAGAAATATAAAGCAGGAGGTCCCTAATGAGTACATGTGAAATAGGATTTCAATCCAAAGCTCCATATCGAAAGTTGTGCTTGTCTCAAATTTAGGGACTAAATTGAATAAATTGTAAAATATGTTTAATGTTGTATTTGATTGTGATTTGAATGGAAACTGATGGTGTTATATGTTTTAAAATTATATTTAGCTAACGTCGATGTAGAACTGTCGAGAGGGAAAGGAAAAAAAAGTTGTTGACGAGTAACTCGAATATTTGGTTTGTATTTTTATGATTCAGGACCAATTTATTTATTGAATATTAATAATATTTATACACTATATGGTATTTAAGTGAGTTGGAAATGGCTACTTGAATTGAATTACTATGATTGAGATTGAATTTCGAGACATGGACGAAATTATATAGAATAACAAGTTACATGACTTATTTGATATGTGATCATTGGTATGAAATTGGGTTAAAGCATATTATAAAAGTTATGGAATTGTGAAATTTTTATGAATCGAGAATATTAAAATGTAAATTGAACTTTATGTAATGAATTAGAATTTGGTTACCCTATTAGTTGTTCAAGCCGAGTCGGATATAGTTGGCATGCCATAGGTTAGGATATTGATTGAAAACCATCATTGCTGAGCAACTCGAGGTGGTATATTCTTTATGTAAAGTCATCATTTTCGGGCAACCCGAGGTGACAGAATAATTAGATTGTGAAAGCCATTGTTGTTGGGCAATCTAGGGTGGTAGTATATACATGTTCAACGTCATCGTTGCCAGACAACTTTGGGTGACGGATTCGCGTATCTATTTTGAGTCTGTGTCTGGTTAATAGGGTAATAAATACACGAATTGGCTAAATGATATGTGATTGAATTGTGGTATACGACAACATGTGAAAGATCGTATGAATAGAATTGAAAACGAGTCCTAAGGGCCAATTGAGCAATAGCGAGTCAATAGGCTTAGAAATGGTTGAGATCTTGATATGAAATGGAACTTAGGTGTTTATTTGCAGCAATGGAAATGAATAAGTATATGTACCTATACATGATATTATAAATTGGTTAAGTTATTGTGAAATGAATGAGAAATGATATTTTTGAGAATATATTAGTGTAGTGGCATGTAAAGATGATCATATGCAAGTTGCTATGGTAATGAAAGTATTTCGTATGCAATTATGTGAGATTTGATTTCAAAATTGCACTAGGTTTAATTGTATGCAATAGTTTTAAACTTGTTTTGCATTGGCTTGAATCGTACCACTGAGTATTATCACTCAACATACAGTTTTTTTTTCCCGTACGCAGGTTTAGGTACGTCTCGAGGCCTTAAGAAGTGGTTTTAGCATCCAGGAAGCGATTCCTAACTCAGCAAAGTTTGTATAATCTCTTTTTGTTCATTATATGGCACGTACCTAGGTTGAGTCAGTTTTTAATATCATATGTGATCGTGTAAACTTTTAAAGTTAGAATTAGTATTTTTGAATTGGCTATATATTTAAATATATGAATTTGAGAATGTCACAACATTTGGTTAGACATAACTTGACGTATGCTAATAATCTATATGATAATATATCTATATATATATGTCAATTTGTTCAATGATGAGTATGATGAAATGAATTGTGTACTTGAATGAATTTGTTGAAATGGATGTAAAATACATATGTATAAAAGGTACTTTGGCTATAATGGAACTCATTGGATATGTATAGTTGGTTGAAATTATAATTGCAAATGTGATTGAGATATTTTAGGTGATTTCAAATAGGTGCCAAAACTTGACCATTTAGAAATAGACGATCATGTCGTGACGTCGGACATTTGTTGTCGCGACGAGACCTAGTTAGTGTCACGTCACGATGTCGACTAATGGTCATTGCGACGAGGCCAAGTCAGTATGTGGCATTGCGACAAGAGACCCCCAAAGTCACAACATCAACTTCAAACTTTGACAACATTACAATTTAGTTCTAATTTAACCTCGGGTTAACAATAGAGGTTTCATAAGCTCATATAAGACCTGAAAATGGTTGCATATTATATTTTATGTATGTATTACTCATAATTAATTATATAATGATCTAAATTGAATATAAGTGATCACACTTGCTTCGGCAATGAATGTGACAAATTGTAACTTGGACCTAACGATCGGGTTGAGTATCAAGGTGTTCAATTTAGTGGTATCAGAACTATAGGTTTAGTCAATTCCCAAACTAAATCGAGCTCAAAATTGAGCCTAAAAGTACATGCCAAAGTTGAGTTGAGTTGAGTCTGAGTTAGTATTTGGATGCTAATTATAAACTTCCTCTGTTTTATAGTTGAAAATGTCAGAAGAATCAAGAAATGATGTTGATGATAATTGTCGAAACCTTTTTTTTGAAGTTGACTTTTATTTTAAAAATGAAAATGAGAGTCACCACCAATCCTTTTTATTTAGGTGTGATTGGGTCACCTTAAAACTCATTTTAATAAAATGTTAGACTTATTAAAATGATACTTTTCAATCTACAAAATCCAGAAAATGGGTTCGGGAGTCTGTTACGCACGAGGAAGGATTAACGCCCTCGTTACTCCCAAAATTGGTACCTAATTGATTACTCGATGTCTTGGTGTTGAAAATTAAAAATTTGAAGAGAATTTAAAATACGATCCCTTTGTATTAAGACATTACTAAATTAATTTTCATAAAAAAAGGCTTATTTCAAGTCAATCGAGAAGGAATGATCATGTCCCGTAAGTTAGGACACAATGCCTTTTATTTTATTCAACTATCTTGGTTTTAGAAAGAAGCCATATTCCGTAAGTTAAGAACACGACTTTTCTAATTCCAAAATAATGAACATTAGTTTGATTTAAAAAATTTCCTTTTTTGTGCCTCGTGCAAAGACGAATGCAATATTTAAAATAATGTGTATTTAGCTTATTCGGGCATAGTATAAAAATGTGTAAGTATGTTTAAACACGATTCATGACATGGTTATAATAAAATAAATTGATAGCGTGTAAAAATAAAACAATGATATACAAAAAAAGAAATATCATACTAATAAACGATGATGATATAACTATAATAATAAAATACCAAATACACAATGACAATAATCATATTATAACTACTAATTCTATACTAATTAAATGATAATAGGGAAAAATAAATAATAATATTAATGATGATAATAATAAGAATAATACAAAAAACAAGTACACAAATAAAGAAAAAATATAAACATCATATTTTTTTGAACATATAAAGGGTAAGAGATAATAAATAGATAAATAAATAAAATAATATTCTAATTCTAGTATAAATAATCAAAACACAATAAATAATAACATTAATAATAATAACAATAATAATAATAATAATAATAATAATAATAATAATAATAATAATAATAATAATAATAATAATAATAATAATAATAAAATGTTTCAAAAAGAAAACAAATTTTATATACTAAAAAGCGAATGAATAATAGATAAGGAAATAAATGAATATATAAATAAAAGAATTAAACTAAATAGAGGACTTAATCGTAATTTAAATGAAATTAAAAGGACAAATTGAATAAAATAAATAACAAAGTGGCTAAAATGTAATGTGCAAAATAAAGCAGGGGGCCGAACGGAAAATATTCCCAACCCCATTAGAAGCGTCGTTTAATGGAGGACCAAAATAAAACAAAACTCAAATTATAGGGGATAAATTTAAAATGAAAAAAAGAAAATAGGATGAGATTGAGAATTCTTAAAAAAACGGAAGGACCAAAGGCGATTTAATCCCATTTTTCAATAACACGTGGATCCCAGGGGTTAATGGGTCGAGTAATCAGGTCAGCCCCCAAAAACGACGCCGTTTTGGGCGTTTGGGGGGCTTAGTGAAACAACGTCATTTCATTAGGCTATTTAAGCCAAAAAATTTTCAAAAATTTCATTTCTCCTCTTTTGCTTTTTAAAAAAAATTGAAACTCTCTATTTTTTTTAAACCCTCTCCCTTTTCGACCTAGGGTTCCGGTGAGTCCCACGGTGGCTGCCGATCGCTGGCGAAGAAATCTGTTGTATCTCGGTGGCTGAAAATTGCAAAAGAAAAAACCCTCTTCATCCTTTCGACTCCCTAAACTCCGATTTGGGTTTGATTTTTTTAAATGTTAAATCGCAAAAAGAAAAGAAGATAAACCATTCAGTTTTAAAGTTTTTGAAAAGGGGTCACCTTTCATCAGAGGTCACGGCTTCGGTCATTCACGGTGACGGGACGCAAATCGTCAGGTACGTTTTTTAAACTTTTTCCTTTTTATTTTATGTTTTATTTATAAAATAAATTCATAAGAAAATGAAACAAAAGAAAAGAAATCACCTTTGGAATTTTGAGTTATGTTTTTTGATTAGTCTTGTTTATTTTTCTCTTTTCTTAAAAATACAATCGAGTAATGGCTTTTATAGCCAATATTACACTGTTTATTTTATTGTTTTGCTACTGTTCGCTTTCATTTCTATTACTGTTTCTATACTATTTCTTTGTTGCTCATGTCTTCTTTTCTGTCTCTTTTGTAGGCGTTGGCAAGGTCAACAGAGGCAGAAAAGGTGGTCTTTTTGCTTCTTTGGTGAAACGGCGGCAGAAAGGGTGTCAGGCCTTGGGGCAAGGCACAGGCGATACGATCGAGAAGGTTGTGGCACTGAAGGCTCACATGGGATTAGGGTTTTAATTTTTACTGAAACAGAGTTTAGTTTTTGGGCCAACGGGCCATTTAGGGTTTTTAATTTTTTGGTTTGTAAATTGGGCTTTTTGGGTTTAATGCATATTGGGCTACATTTGTTGTAAATAGACTGTGGACTATTATTTTTCATATTTTTATTTTGTTTTTTTGGTTGGGCTCAGGTAAAATTGGGCTTCTACAATAATATTCATAGTAGCGGTTATTCTATTGAAAGTGAGAGTAGAGTTGAGATTGAGGTACCTGGCATTAATCCAGTCGGTGCTCCTCAGAATAAAGCTGCTAGACCTCGATTGGAAAGTTGGGGAGATGAAAATTTGCTTCATGTTATAGCGGAAGCCTTTTAGCAAGTGACGGGAGCTATTGCATAGTTTGCACCAATGCCCACAGCTCGACGAGCTTCAATGAAAGAATTGCGAAAGTATGGTGCTACTGAGTTTAAAAGATTGAAAGGGGTTGATCCCTCGATAGATAAGGTTTGGCTTGAATCGACAGATTGGATACTACAACAGCTTGAGTGTTTTCCACCAGACTGTGTCACGTGCACTATATCTTTCTTGAAAGATGATGCATATCAATGGTGGCTGGCAATTACCTGACATGTCTTAGTTGACCGAATTAATTGGGTTTTCTTTGAGTTTAAATTCCAGAAAAAGGACATTGGCGAGTTATATTTAGAAAAACGGAAGTAAGAGTTTATGATGTTGAGGTAGGGTGAGATGTCTGTTGTTGGTTATGAGTGTGAATTTTTGCGGCTTAGCAAATACGCTCTAGAATTAGTGTCAACGGAAGAGGAAAGATGTAAGCGATTCCTTTGAGGATTGCGTGATGATATCATAGTTCAATTGGTCTCACATAAAATAAAAGAATTTGCTAACCTAACTGAATGAGTGAAAATGATCGAGTAAGTTATGGGCCTCAATAAGAAGATTGAACGCTCCTAAGCCTTCGAAAAACGAGGTTGGACTTCTAGCTCGCATTCGTTGCCTAAGTGGGCTAGAAAGTCTCAAAAAGCTTAGAGGTTGGTTCCGAGGACTGCCAGGTCAAATAGAGGCCGGAACCAACAGCTGCTAGTGTCAGTAGGCAATGTTAAAGGCCCTGCTAGAGATGTTGATATTCTAAGTTGTGATCTGTATGAAAAAAGGCATAGGGACGAGTGTGTTGAAAAATAGGGTTTGGAAAAAACCATGAAAAATAAATTTAGAGAAAAATCAGAGTTTTAAAAAAAATCCAAAATAAGAACTTGGTTGTGATATTTAAAGTAAAAAAAATACTTAATCAAAATTGAACATTTTCGATTTATTTAGGATGAACGCTTTTACCAAGTAATTTTCTTCACTATCTTCAAGCTTACATGTAACACCCTGAATTTGGGTCTAGAAGAATTGGGCTTTGAGTCTGGGTTCGGATAGAAGAAAACCTGAATATTGAGAAGTTTTAAATATTACTAGTGTTTAAAAATATATATATATATATTGATAAAATATTTATGTTATTACTAATATTTTAATTCTTAAATAAATTTAGAAGTATTTAAAGTGTGGGAAAAATTCGATCCAAGACTCTAGCAAAAATTATTATTTTTGCTTCTTTAGGGGATCTGAGCATTAAGGTTTATTAATAAATTGGGCTAAAATTGGACATAAGGAGGAGTCTGGCCTAGTGGTTAGGCGTGTTAAGCAGTAAGAAGAGAGCAGGGGTTCGATTCCCTGTGTGCGCAATTTGGGTTTTTTTAATATGCAGATCGCGGCTAGAATAAGGGTTAAGAGGAGTTGCGAGTATAATTTAACACAAGGAGTGTCTGTGGCACAGTGGCAATAGCGTGCTAGGCCTGCCAAGAGGTTATAGGTTCGATTCCAGTGGAAGGCGAATTCTGTTTTATTTTTAGCAAGCCAGAACTGAAGCGGGTAAAGGTTAAAATTAAATGTGAAAGGATTATGTCATGAAAGGAACTTCAGTGCTGTGGCAAGCAACGTGTGTGGGGGGTTAGAAGGTCGTAGGTTCAAGTCGCGTGGAAGGCGAAATTTTTTTTTTTATTTTTAAGCGGACTGGAGCTTCAGCAGGTAAGGTTTATAATTTATTTATTGTGACCATATATTAGTAAGGAAGTAAACTTGGTGCAGTGGCCAGCAGCACGGATGTAGGTGCAAGAGTGGACTGAGGTCTGGAGTTTGAGCTGTCGTACACGCAATGTGCTACCAATTTTGCTGTTCACGTAGGGAGAGTTAGAGTTTGACCGAAACTCTTCTTAGCAGCATGATGAAGCGGTGGATAAGGCTGCAGATCAGTGGTTAGGAGTTTGAATGAAATTCAAACTTTTGAAATTGGCCAAGAATCGAGGAGCAATTCAGGGGATTGGAATTTATAAGGAAGATTTATACCGAAATGCACTCATTCGGCCATAGCAAATAAGTGCCATTTATTTTTGGCCTTTATGATTCATTTTTTTTTTTCTCTCTCTTCTCTTTTTCATTCTCTTGCTCTCTTAATTCTTCAAGCCAAGGCCATTAAACCATTCCTCTCCTTTCTTTTATCGTCATCTTCTCATCTTCTTTGCTTCACCAATCATAAAAGAAAAAAACCTATCCCATTCAATCACCTTAACCGATCACTCACAAAAGTCGAAACCTTCATAATTCATAGTGATTCGGGAATTAATATCTAGTTCTATTCTCTACTCGCATTTTAAGATTGGATTCACTGTGGATCTGAGATTGGGGAAGTGTTTGAAACGCTTTTGATAAGTACATCATTGGTGGTAAGTACTCGGAATCTTATTTCCATTCTTTATTTCGGGATTTAAAGAAAAGCCGAAAACCCCTAATGCAAAGGGTGCCTGTCGACTAAACTAAAAGGGTTTAGTGGTGTTATTTGATTTATTTTGCTCTAGTGTGGATTAAAGGCTACTAATCGAGGGCTTGGATATTTGGAACGACCAGAATTAGATCTAGTCCATTTTTCCGGCAAAGGTAAGAACTTTAGTGCCTAAGGTGTTAAGGGCCAAATATGGTAAGGGTTTGATGTGTTAAGTTGTTATGGATTCATAGTTTAAAGTGTTAGTAAATGATTGTAGGCAACTCGTGTGTGGAACTCGTCAACGTTTTGTCGAAAAACAGGTGTGTAAACGACACCCATTCATAGACTAGATCGGCAAAAGCTGAAAAGCCAAAATGCTAGAAAGCCAACATTTTGTGAACTTACGAGCGTGCGAGCGCTCATGAGATGATTGTTTGTTAGTTTTGGTAATCTAAAGCGGTATGATTGCAGAGTGCGCAATTTCGTGCACTTCGGTATATTTGGGCTTAATGGGCCAAAAACGGGTTAATGGGCCAACAGGCCCAATTCAGTAAAGACGCTCGGTAAGTGTTCCTGTTGATGCGTTAACAGTTGTAGGATGTATGTAAACCCTAAAATAGTGAATTTTACTAAAACACCCCTAAGTATGAAAATTACCGTTTTACCCCTAGGTGCAATATGATCGTTATACCCCTAGGGTTAATTTTGACTGACATGCATGATATTCTAATTCTATTTGTTGTATGCCATGACATATAAATCTGTTGCATGGGATCTGGGTTATGTATGGAGGAAGAACCCGTTCTGGTGGCTGTGCCACATAGAACCCGTTCTGGTGGCTGTGCCACATATTCTGATATAAACAGCTTTGCTGCGGATTATAGTTAGTGCCGCAACCAGTGCTAACACTATAAGTGTAGGGATGGCGTGGGTGATTTATTCCCCACAGGAAGTGTAGGGATGGACGGAGGCAAGTGTAGGGTTGGATGGGGTTATCATGCATTAATCATATGAGACTGTTTTGTTATGGGCCAACTGTATTGAAGTGGGCCCAACTATGTTAATATGGGCAAGGCCCAATATATCTCGACTTGTAATAGGGCTACGGCCCAAATTGGTACTGATATGGGCTAGGCCCAATATACTCTGATACTGTAAGGGGCTATGGCCCAGATTAATATTGATATGGGCTAAGGCCCAGTTAACACTGTTTTTGAATAGGGCTTAGGCCCGATAAAGCTTGGCCGATTTGGGCTCGTTGGGATACTTTACACACCGAGTTTTCCAAACTCACCCCTTTCTCTTCTATCCTTGCGGTGAGTCCTAGTTGGTGGACTTGGAGTGGGCGGGACTCAGAGTGGCCACGAAGATTAAGTTTCTGTTTTCTTTAAAATAAGTTTCGCATTTATTATTTTGATTATTTTTATTCTGGTTTAAGTTGTAATAAGGCCGCTCTTTTTATTATTTTTAATATTTTGGGTTATTAAATTGGTTAGCTCTAGGGCGCGTTTTATAGAAGTTACTTATTTTCAAAATATCACGATAACCGAGCAAAGCTTCCGCAACGTAAATGTTTTCAAAGGAAATAAATATTTTAAATAGACTTAAACTTAATTTGTTGTTCGTGGACAAGTAATAAGCTTAAAGTGTGGCAATGGATGTGTGCATGTCTAGGATTGGATCTTGGAAGAGCTAGGTACTTAAGCAGTCTAATTGACTCACCTCCTCTTTTCTTGAATCCTACCTGGTGCGTAGTATCCATTCGCTTTAAGCTATAACAAAGAAGGTTTGATTTTTCGATACTTAATTGTTTTTAAAATAACATGTTTCTGCCACTACAAAGGTTTACAAGTTTAAACGGTGAAAGTTTCTAAACATCAAGAAGAGTTTTCAATGAAAACATGGTTTTCGAAAAACACTTCAATGTGACACATCAGACTTGGCCATAATGTCTGGGTCGGGTTTGGGGTGTTACATTACATTTGTCGAGTGTAGTCTCATTTCGAATAAGAAAAATTTTCACAAAAATTACCAGTGGAGAAATTTCACAATTTCTTTAAACTTTTGGGCCAAATTGTAAATAAGATAAATATTTGCAAAATTTCTCTGGAATAATTTCTTCGGAGAAATTTCTCTCTAAAACTTTTTCTTGAATTCAAGTGTATGTAAATAATGACCTAAGGCTCTCTTTATATAGGGAGAGTTTAGAGAGTTCAATTATTATTAAACTTAATCACTTTAATATTAAATTAATATAAAATTTATAAAGATAAATATTAGATTAAATTTAATATTAAATCTTAGAATATTAATCTACAAGACAAATATTAAATTAAATTTAATATTAAGATAATCACTCTAATAATAAATTAATACAATACAATTAAGATAAGTATTAAATTAAATTTAATATTAAATCTATTAAAATAATATTATTTTTGAAATAGTTAATTTAAAATCAAATTCTTTAGTAGATTTTCAGTAGGAGTGCTCTTCCACTAAACAACCGCCGTAGAACCATTGCTGCCGACCATTTTCTGGTCACTGAAATACCGTTGTCCCAGCAGCTAACACCCTGAGCTGGTTCGATTTTTGTCGGTTCGATCCAAGCCAATGATGGCTAGACTTGTCTGGTCCAACCACTAGTTGAACCATTAGCCCGATTTTATATACTGGGCCCGCTTCGACCAATTTTTGGGTCTTGGTCTCGGTTTTAAGCTCTCGGGTCCAATTTTCAAGTTCAATTACCTCTTGGGCCAATTGTCTAACTTGAAATTTTCAAAAATATCATATTAATTTTAATTAATTTGATTAATTTAAATTTACTTGATCAAAATTAATATTCCCAAAAATCACTTAGATTTTCCAAATTAATTTTTCAAGAAAATTCTTAATCAAATTCTCTAGTTGAACAATTCTTATGATCGCCCAATTAATTCCACATCGAATAAATCAACTTAATTAAATTATTTCCAAAGTCGTAGAATTTTGTTAAGTTAGCAGAGGGACCAATCAGACATATACAATTAGGCTTTAGTAATTATAATTATGTACAGAAGTATTATTTCGATAATTCGCAATTACTTAATAATGGAGTCAGACCACAATAAGTATCATGGTTGAAAACTCTTTATTGTATATCATTTTCAAATGCAATTCATCAAACTGCTTTGTCCAATGACTTCTGTCTAAACCATTTTTTGAAAGGGTCGGCTAGGGTTTTGAAAATGAAAATTAAAATGGGAGTCGCCACTAATCCTTTTCATAAGGTGTGATCGGATCACCTCGTAAAATTTGGTTGTTTTAATAAAGTATTTTGACTTACTAAAACGATGATTTTGGTCTACGAAATTTTGAAAAATCGGGTTCGGGAGTCGGTTACGTGCGAGGAAGGATTAACACCCTCGTCACGCTCAAAATCAGTACCGAATTGATTATTTAATGTCCTTACATTGAAAGTTAAAAATTTGAAAAGATTTTGAAATACGATCCTTCTTATTAATGTTGATTTTAAAAATGCTCGAATTAAACCGAAAAAAGTGTTAAAGACTCTCTCGTCTCGAAGTAATAAAACGTCACATCCTGTGAGTTAGGATGCGACACTTTGCACCCTCGAGAATAAGTTTGTCTTTAATTTTCATTGGAATTCCGTGTATTTTAAAACTCGAAAGGATATTTGGCTATTTAGGATCAACGAGAAAATCAAAACCTCGTAAGTTAGGCACAATTCCTCAAGGTTCCAAAACGTGAAACATTGCCTTATTTTGAAAATTTTTGTTTTTGAATAATAGCGAGTACGATATTTAAACGACGTGCATTATTTGTTTGGATTAAAATAAAACGATTTATTGGACAAATGTAACGAAGCTTGATTCATGAGGCGATGATATGAAATAAAAATATAGTAATGAGCCTAGAACAATGATACAGGAATACAACATTATACAAATGAATAACAATAATACAAAAATATGAAATAAACGAATTAAAATACACACAATGGCAATAACCATACAACATTTAAATAATAACATCGATAGATAAAGACCAATGAATTAAATAATAATTTTAAAAAATAAATAGTATAAAATAAATTAAAATAAATAAAATATAAAACAGTTTAAAATGACAATAATGAGTTTGAAATAAATAGTGTGAAAAAGGAAATTTAAAAATCAATAACACATTAAATAAAAAATATATGTTTATACGAAAATTTAAGATAAATAGTATGTATTTATACGTATAAAAGTGTGAAATGAATAATATAAAAAGAGCAAATAATAGTAATAAAACATTTTAAAATAAATGAATAGAGTTTAAAATAAGACATGTAAAACAATTTAAAATAAGCAATATATATAAGTCAATTTAAAAATAATAGATAAAAGTTTAAAATAAAAGGGAGATTTAAAGAAATAATATACAAAACAGTTTTTTTTAATAGTATGTATAAAAACAATTTGAAATAAACTATATAGATAATATGTGAAAAGAATAAAAAATATATAATATATACAAAATAGTTTAGAATACATAGTGTATAAAAAAAACAATTTAAAATAATTAATAATACAATTTTAAATAATCAGTATATTAAAACAAGTTAAAATAAATAATGTACATAAATAATCTAATGTAAACAGCATGTAAAATATTTAAATTAACACTGTCGAAACCATTTTTTTAAAGAACGGGTCGACTTTGGTTTTGAAAAAGAAAATAAAAAATTGGGAGTCGCCACCAATCGTTTTTGTTTAGGTGTGATTGGATCACCTAGAAATTTACTCATTTTAATAAAACATTTTGATTTACTAAAACAACGATTTTGGTCTACGAAATTTGAGAGAACGGGTTCGGAAGTCGGTTACGTACGAGGAAGGATTAGCACCCTCGTAACGCTCAAAATTGGTACCTAATTGAATAATTAACGTCTTAATGTCGAAAATTGAAAAGATTTAAAATAAATTTTGAAATATGATCCCTTTTCATGAATGTTTGGATAACTTGAAGTGGATATTAAGATTCTTTTGTCTCGAAGAAATAAAATATCACATCCAGCACATAGGACACAACATTTCAAACCTTCGATACCAAAATCATCTCGTGATTTCCAAAACTCATGCATTGAAATTTTAAAAGATTATTCGGTTATTTGGGTCAAACGAAACAAATCGAAACCCAGCATGTAGGGCACAATCTTTCGAATCTCCAAAAAACGGAATATTGCCTTTATTTGAAATTTAAAAGGTTGTTTGGTTATTTGGGTCAAACGAAAAAAATCGAAACCCAGCACGTAGGGCACGATCTTTCGAATCCCCAAAAAACAGAATATTGCCTTTATGTTTAAAAATCTTTTTTATGTATCGGGCAAAAGCCGTGGTGCGATTTTATTATGTTATGCGAAATGAAATTGTAATATTAGCATGCATACTAAAAAAACGTAATAAACGCAACAACATGAATAACCACAATGAGTGCAAAATGATTAGGTAATGAAAACCATATGTAAATAAACAAAATTATTTAATAAAACAAAGGGAGACTCGAATGATAACATAAAAAAATAAGTAAAGAAAATGGTGAAAAATATTAAATAAAACAAACAAATAAAAACGATAGCAAGAATGAAAATGATAATGATAATGATAATAGCACATTAATAATAATGTTACGTAGATGATAATAATAATAATAAAACAAAAAAATAGTACATTAATAAAGATAAAAGTAATAATAATAATAAAGATGAAAGAAAATGGTGATATGAAAATAGGTGAAATGCATATACATGAAGTTAAATTTACGTGTTTGAAAATGAAAGAATAAAAAAAAAACAAATAAATAAATAAATTAGTATAGGCAAATATAAAACTTATGATAATAATAGAAATAACAATAATATACATAGTAGTTTCGTAACGAAGGATAATAGTGAAACATCATATGCAAGGGTAACACGTATAATCTATTTTTTTAAAAAATATAAAAAAAAAGGATAAGTAAATTAATGAAGTAATGACGATGGAAAATAACAAAATAATGAACACATACAATTGGAATTTCTAAGTATGATGATGGAATAATAATGGATTATAATAATAAATAATCATATAAAGTGGACTTCGAAACATGTAAAAATGCATGTATAAAGAAATAAATAAGCGATAAAATAGACCATAGTGACTAATAATAATAAGGAATATTAGAAAAATGTTTAATAAAGGAACGAATAAGAAATAAATAAATAAATAAATAGAAATAAAAAAATAAGAGTAAATGATAGATAAAATGCTAAATGTTAAATTAATAACATAATAATATTAACAAGGAAGGATTAAATCGAAATCAAAATAGAATTGGAAGGAACAAAATGGAATGAAAATGAAGTATTCGGCCCAGATTATGATACGCGAATGAGATGGGGGACCAAATGGGGCAATATCCCCGTCCCTCAAAACGCGTAACTTCAATAGGGACCAGATCCGAATGCTGCAGAAATTACAGGGTAAAAATCAAAAGAAACGGAAAAGAGAACAAGGTCGAATTGCGACAGACCACAAAAGCGGGAGGACAAGATCCGTAAATAACCCATCAGGGCAAAAACACGCGAGTCTTGGCCTGCGCAGTTCGGGTCACACTGGTTTGGCACCTAAACGGTGCCGTTTTAAGACCAGAATCAGGGTACAGAAACGGTACCGTTTCATAAGCCATATAAATCCCAAATTTTTTTAAAAAATTCATTTAATCCATACCCCCCAAAAAAATTGCTTTCTCCATTTCTCTCTGAAAAAGGTTTGAGAGTGGCTATAAGGGGTTTAATGACTCACCACCGTAGCCCCATTGTGGCTCCGCCGTGAACGGCTCCCTTCTAGGCCCTTTCCAAACCTTTTCCCCTTTAAAAATCTAAAAAGAAAACTAGATCTAGGGGATGTAAAACGATTTTAAGAGAAAAAGATGTAAATCATGGAAGAATCGCCTTCGTTTTCGTGGCTTCTCCGACCCTCGTCGGAACCCGAACGGGTTTCATGACATTTGGGCTACCGGAGACCCTATCAACGACCGATGACACGCCGATGTAAGGTTTTTATTGTTATTATTGCTTTTTTGCACTTCCAAAAATAAAGAAATGAACAAAAATACACCTTTTTACTTTGAATCTGATTCTTCTATTGCTATTGAAAGTGTTCGTAAAAAAACTATTGTCTTCGTTTCGGGTTTTTTATATCCGAAAGTTAATACATCTTAATTCTTTTATTTTTGTTTTCTTTGCGTGCTGCTTCCGTTCTGTCTCTGTTTTTGTTTTCGTTCTGCTGGCTTTCTTCTTTTTGCGTGTTTGCAGGTCTATGAAGGAGGTCAATGGGGCGGAGACTTCCATTTTGGTGCAAAGGATGGGCAAAGCCGACCCTTGAGCGACGTTTGCGCCGAGACCGCACGTGGTTGGCAGAAGAGAGGCGCGGCGCTAGGGCTAGCTAGGGTTTTGGCTGGCTGAAACTTGGTTTAGGCATTGGGCCTATCGGGCCATTAGGCATTGGGTTAGGGATTTAGGTTTTGTTAGTAAAATGGGTTAGATGTGATTTGGGCTTTTGTAAATGGATTGTAATAATTTTGGACTTTTTAATTTTTAGGTTTTATTATTACTGTTGGGTTTTCTGACGGGCCGAGCAAATTTGGGCCCGTACAAATACGTAATAAAATATTTTAAAATAAATAAATAAATGAATGAATTAAAAGAACTTAAGACGTGATTGAAAATGGACTAGAATTCAGGGTATAAATTTGAAATAACAAAAATGAAACAAATGACCAATTCGCAGCAAGCTGAAAATGTTTGGGGCGAAATAGCAAATGCCCCAGACCCCTCTATGCTCTGCGTTTTTTTTTAGGGCCAAAATGAATTAAAACAGAAACTGTATGGATAATTTAAAGAAAACATAAAAGTAAGGATTGGATTGAATTAAAGGACGCGAAAACGTTGAGGGACTCGCTGCATAAATATCCCCAAGGCTACAAAACACGCAGATCCCCTTCTATTCGGGTCGGGTCGGGCACCGGCGGTCCAAAACGGTGCCGTTTCAGAACCTGGGCTACCACCCAAAAACGGCGCCGTTTTTGTAAATGTATAAAAGGCCCATTTTTTGTTTATTCCATTTTAGCCTTAGAATTTAAAAAAAAAAACTGCAGCCCTTCTCTCTTCTTTTTTAACTATTTGTTTGGCCAACCAAAGAGGCACCGTCCCACTGCCGTACCGCTACCGAACACGGCGCCCGACGAAGAGCAAAAGTGGGTTTTTAACCCCGTTTCAAGGCGGGTTCGATGGCCTTGCCTATTTGACCTGAAGAGAACCGAAAATAGAGACCCTCACCCCCCTATTCCGATCCCGACGCAGGAGGATAGACCTCTGACGATGAAGTCCCAGGTTTCAGGTAAGGTTTTTTTTCTTTTCTTTTCTATTTTTATTTTCGAAAGTAAAAAAAAAAATAAAACTTGAAATCAAAAAAATAAAAAAGAATATCACATTTTTTAATCTGTTTTTTTTTATTTAATATGTGTGCGTAAAAAAATAAAAATGAGAAGAATCAGGCTCTTATAGCCGATTAAGATGACTATCAACTTCATATTTTTGTCGTTTTTGCTTGGTTTCTTCTACTGCCTATGTATTGCTCTCTATCTTTGCATTTACTTCTTGTTGCAGGTGTCAGAAAGGCGTGAGACGCGTGGAGGGGTGGCGTGCATAGAGAAATGGCGCTGGTCACGGGCGTGGTGGCTGAGGGGAGGCCAAACGTTCGGTGGCAGCATGCTTGGGTGCCAGGGTTGCTGTTGTTTTCTTTTCTTTGTAATGGGCTAGGGTTTCATTTGGGCTGTTGGGTTAGGTAATTTGGGTTTGATATTGGGCCATTTTGTTTGGGTTATAAATTTGTAAGTGGACTCTTAAAAGAGATTTTGGGATTTTTATATTTTATTGGTGTTTGTTTATTTTTTTAATTGGTTTATTTGGGCCAGGCCAAAATTGGCCTATTACAACCTCGTCATGTGGTGTTACCCTCATATGATATTCTTGATTCCTTTAAGTTAAATCCGTTCACTCAATACAATTCTATTTTATCTCAGTGTCACCATTGTGTCTCCTTAATGATTAATATGATCATTGTCAACAAATAACTATGATAAATTGCTCGTTTGAGAATGAGCAACCTGTGACCACATTCCATATTTATCAGTTCAGACAATGCCAATAGGATGATATCGTTATCTCTTTAATTGAGCTATAAATTATATTGTTGCTAGTAAAGCCATGTCATACATAAGTTATGTACCCAACATACTGGCTATCGGCTCGATCATCTTTAGAGCATAAGCCTCTATTTATATCAAAGCACATGAATTACATACGCATGGTCAGTGACTAACAGGATTTATGTAAATCACACCATGAATGTCACAAGTGAATTAATTCACAAACAGATTTAGAATTAATTCATCTTGGGTCCAATCCAATGTATCATTCTGCCAATGAATACATTTATGTCTCTACTCGTGGAGTCAACTACTCCAATAGCCAAGACTAGCCATCTCCTCAATTGGAATTGTAGACGACATAGTAATCCTTCTCAGTATTTGAATCAAATGCTCACTTTGATTCTTTTACGGGATTACGGACTTGTTTAAATTATCTACAGAAGTAAGTTGGTTTTCTCGTAATATAAATGTTCTTACGATGCCACTTATCAGTTGTTTGAACTTAGATAATCAATGAGCTAATATTTGCTTATGAGAATTTTGCGATGCATGCAAAATATGAAAGACAGAAATACAAAAGATATAACAGTGAAATATGAAATTTATTTATTCATCATTCAAATACATAGAAAACAATTACATGTTTACTATAATATGGGCACATTTACCAACAGAGTGTTGGAAGAAGACTGGGGTATGCTTTCAATGTGGGTCATTGGACCATTTTGCTCGGGATTGTTTGAAGAACGATGATGCTTCTCCTGTTTCCATTAGAGGTCGGCTCCAGCTATTAGGAGTCATGGAAATCCTCGTGGTGGTTCTGTATCTGGGGGTAGTTTGAAAAAAGAGACTTGGTCAGCAATTTAGTAATCCGAGGCTAGAGCCCCAGTGTGAGCATATATGGTCTGTACTTGAGAAAAGGTTGATGCTACCAATGTTGTAACAAGTACATTTCTTTTATATTCAGCACCCGCATATGCTTTGATTGACCTTGATTCTTCCCATTCTTATGTAAATTATAACTTTGTGAAATTGGGGAATTTGAAATCTGAATTGTCAAAAGTAGCAATGGCTATATCGAGTCCTTTGGGACAAACTGTGCTCATTGACCTAGTGTGTAGGTGTTGTGCATTAGAAATTCAGAACAGATCGTTCCCTTTAGATTTGTTGATCATGTCGTTTGATGATTTTGATGTGCTTTTGGGAATGAACTGGTTAACCAAGTATAATGTAATTTTGTCCAAAGTCCAGAATGTGAGGTTGTGGAATTGGAAGGCATCAAATCGAGTGGATTGACTCGTTCAGTCTAATTAATAACAAAAAAAATACCATTTTTAAAGTAACTAAAATAACAATGAAAAAAATAAATTTTAGTTAATTTTAAGTGAATCCATTAATTTCGTTTAACCAGATCAAATTTATTGATGATCAAAATTATTTCTTTTAAAATATTTCCTTAATCGAATCAATTTTTGTATGAATAATCGTTTAATTGAACTAGATTTTATTGTGTTCATCGGATTAAAATCGAATAATAAATACTCCCTACTTACTGCTACCCATAAATTCATAGTTCAGAAGCAGGAGAATGTTGTGTATGTATATACGTTAGGGCTTTAATTGTCCAAATCTATAGAAGAAGAATTCAGCCCAGTCCTAAACTATATGTATTAATTTATATATTTCATATATTTTTCATAAATTTAAAATTTAATTCATCTATATTTTAAAATTTAAAATTTAAGTCTAATTATTAATATTATTAATTTTCTATTAAATTTATTAATGTAATATTTTATAATAAAACAAATACTCATTTCATAATAATATAAGTAAAAAAAATATTACGAAAATACAAATCAAGGAAAATAACATGAACACTTGAAGAGAGTGAAGTCAGACCCAGAAAACATTTCAACAAAAGATAAAACGACATCATGGTCATCTTTATCGACTCAGGGAAGGAGACAAAAGGAGACCCAAATATCAAGCATGTGTATTTCAATTCACAAACATCCCATTAATTAATTAGGTTTGGAGGATTTCAATTTTCAAACTTGCAGAAGAAAATAGTGAGAGTGGCAGTACTGCCTGCCATGCCAGAAGAAAAGTTGTTCTTCATTTCATGTGATAGAAGATTATTATTCAATAAATACTCAGCAATCAATTCTACAATCACTTTGAAATATTTGAAAAAAACATAAATTTTTTTTAAAAAAAAATTAAAATAACAGTAATTAAATTCTCGATTCAAATCTGTAAAAAGAATCCAACATTCCATTCAATCCTCCTCCTCTTTTTTGCATTAATAATACACATATTTGCAAGTTTGTTTTGGTTGTAAGCATTTGATTAATTGTCATTGTCTTTTAGTAGTAATCCTTTAAATGAAGTTCACCTAAACACAATAACTGTCCCCGCTTTCTACTTTTGGTCAGCACTACCTCTCATCAAAACCTTACTAAATTCCTTTGTGTTCATAAATGTGAAAAATCAACCAAAAAAAACATTAGCTGCAAAATCCCAACCACTCAATACCCAGAATTAAAACCCCAACACATTAGTGCTTTCTTCTTTTTCTTTTATTTATTGTTATACACAATAGTAAAGAATGAAATGGGAAAATGTGAGTAATGCACAAGTATGATTAGGTCATCCAGCTTGGACAGTATACTAGACATAGGAATCAATTTTATAAAATAGTAAAGCCATATGATTCTTTTCTATTTTTCTTTTTGGGTATAGATGATTATTATCCATTCTTGAGACAAAAAGAGAGGCACATGATTCCATCACATGTTGTCACTCACAATCATTATTCATCTCCCATTCCACTTTTAATAATCAAGGTGGGTGTTGTGGGAAAATCATACTAAATTTCACATTGATTCTTATTGCTTAATGTATGGGATGTCAATTCTGGTTGAATCCTTAAACCAGTATTCACCTTCTTATCATTCCACCTCAATACTTTTAAATTCAATATTGAAATGCTAGAATAATTGTATACTTTGAAGACTCTACACCTAAAACCTACTAATAGACAGATCCTTCATATAACCTAAAGTCTATATCATAAAGAAAATTAAAATAGGAGGCTTGAGAGAATTGATGCAAAACTACCCTTTTCTTTCGCCACAAGAAAATTAAAAAAAAAAAAAAAGTTGCTTATTAAAATAAACTTCATTACGTTAACTAAATTAATTTTATTACATTTTATTTTTCCTGCATTGAAAATTGCTTCTGGGAAATACTGCTGTCATTCACGTTTCTTTTTCTATTTTTCAGAGTTTAAATAAAAAGATGTGGAAAGCATGTTCTTTTTTGCCCTAATCAGCTTTAGAATTTTTTTTTCTTTAAAAAATTTGGGTTTTTTTATATAATTATTATACTATCATATTTGTTTGAATATTGATTAGGTCAAGGGATCCAACTATAGCTATGCCATGTGATTTTCTATGAAAGGGGAAAAAAAGGGGGAAATATTTGAAGGAAAATTGAGCTGTGATTGTCATGATGTTTTTGGTTTAATTTTAGAAACCAATACATTATTATATGGGATTTTGTTGCGAATGACCCCTGAACTTTAGTAAATCTTTCAATGTGGTATTTGTATATTATTTTTTAATTTAAAGCTTGGTTAATATTGAAGGTTGAGAAAACTAATTTTTTGGTCTTTAAAGCTATTGAACAGGATAGTGAAGTAGTGAATGAGGTGGAAAAGTGTAATGTGGGATAAATAGGGGCCTTGACCTCTCTAAAATGAAAAGAAAAATTATGAACTAGTTCATTTAAAAGCTGTAATGTTATGAATATAGGCGTTTGTTCTGCACTTGATGCAGAACTATGGGCAATCATGGATGGATTGGATATAGCTTGGAAAAGAGGCGTAAATCAGTTATTGGTGGAAAGTGATTGTTTGATTGCGGTCAATATGTTTAATGGTCAGACAACACAGACAGAAGGGAGTTTAGCACGAATCATCAGAGAGCTGTTAGCAAGGAATTGGCATGTGAAGGTAATGTTTACTCTACGCATAGCAAATATGGTTGCAGATTCCATGGCAGAATTAAGAAGAAATGTTTTTCTTGGTTTGAGAATTTATGATATTCCCCCCAAGATGATCGAGATGGAGATTCTACAAGACAGTGTTAGTGTCAGATATAATTCATGTTATAGCTAAATGTATTTAGCTTCCTTATCTATAAAAAAAAATTAATTTCATTGTCGAAAAATTTTCTGGCTTCACCCTTGGACATTTGGGGTACCATATTAGTGGATGGAAAGAAACTTTAGATACCAAAATTGGTATTTTTAAAATATGAAACCATATTATATGATTTGCTAAAATTCAAAGGTCGTTTATGCTATTATCCCTTATTGTTTTATAATGTTGGTTAAAGCATAATCACAAACTCAATAGCTATGAATGTTCTTGAAATCCCATGCAAATACACACACACACACACACACACACATATATATATATATATATATATATTATGTTTCACCTGATAAATTATATACAAAGATCAAAAGGAACCTGTAAGAAGTAAAGCAAAGTAAAAGCAAAATGGTTTGAGTAGCGTTGAAGGGCAGAGGCGAATTTTATGGATAAAAAAGAACATAAATCCTTGCAATGAAAGGAATGTGAAGCCTTTTTTCTTTTTTGCTTAAGAAAATAAATAAATAGAAGATTAGTGACCTTTTTGTAAAGATAATTTTTTTAAAGGTATATCTATATAAATAGTTTCAATTAGAATTAATTATTACAAGTATTGATAGGGATGAAGTCATAAATTTTTTGAGGCATCGAAATTAAATTTTATTTTTTTATAAGAACTAAAACACAACTTCGGTATTTTATTAATTTATATTTTTATAATTTTTTAAAAAGATTAAATAATTTTATTTTGGTTAAAAAGGGTAAAAATAATTTCTTTTTCTTTCTTCTCATGATGAGGAATAATCTGCCAATCAAAAGAAATTATGATAATTGATTGACAGATTATTAATTTCAATAATAATATCTCCTTGTTTGGTTCCATAGGAAAAAATGAAAGTTAAAAATTTTATCTAATGATGCTGCCTTTTCAAAGGGCAGACATTGAAGTATTGATATGTGGAATATATATATTATATTGTTTAAAATATTTTGATATTTTATAGTATTGATTAAATCGAATTTTTTAAAATTAATTTTTTCTATAATATTTAAATTTAAAATTTTAAGTTAAAGCATTTGAGGTCCTATATTATAGGGACCGGATTAAATTAGTTCATCTATTATTAAATGAATCAATTTAGTTTCTATATTATTAAAAAGAATCGAATAAGTTTGAATTGTAATAGAATTAATATTTATTGTATTTTTTTTTCAATTACAATTTAATTTCAAATAAAAATTTTATTTACAGAACCATAAAAACTTTAAAAATATTAATTTTGTTAAACAGTAAACAATAATTTTTAAACATTAAAGCTTTGTTTGGTAGAGTGAAAAGAAAATTGGAAGAATAGAAAATTGAAGAGATAGAAAATCAAAAGGATGGAAATGGAAAGCATAATTTTTTTTTCCATAGGTGTGTTTTGTAGGAGAGACGGAAAGAAAATTCCATTACTTGGTAGAGTTGAAAAATATAAGAAAGAAAAATAAAACATTCGAAAAATGTATACTTTTAAACTAACATACACATCTCTCTCATTTTCTTTCCTCTCATCTTTACAAATTGGAAGAATTAATTTTTACGTATTAAGATGAAAAATAATTATCGTTCCTACTTTATTTTCTCTTACTTTTCTCTCCAATCAAACACACTCAAATTTTATTTTTCTTTCACTTTTCCATTCACTCCTCCATCTCTCCACTTTTACCTTAAATGTTAACATTATTCCAATTTAACTTTATTTAATATTTTTTTTAATAATACATGGACTAAATTGAACCAGATCCCAAAATAAAAAGACCTCCCAAATAGATTTAGCTAAAATTTAATGGTTAAAAAATATGAGTTTTTTATATTGATGCTACTTGATACTAGACATTGACTTCATTGCCATATTAGTATATTAATTTAAGGTAATGGCTCTAGTCTTCTTACACACGTTATCAATATTAATTCTCTAATTAATATTCATTAATAATAGTTTTTTTAATTTGTGACATGATTAAAGCCAATAAGAAATAGCTAGGACCAGCTACATATTTTTTTACCTATGCTCTTTCTTTCTTCTGCCTTTTTACTATGACCCAACAGCTCTTTTTTTTTTTTTTTTTTTTTATACCAACTCCATCATACGCAATTATGTGCATTGAAGATTGAAATGGAGAAAAATAGAGTGAAGTGTTACATGAAAAAAGTAAGCCCAAAATGATGGCAAAGTTGTAAGGTTGAATGAATTGACATCACCTTTCTAAAACCCCTTTCTTTTATTGTATTGAGTGTTTTGATTAGAATGTAGGGTTTTTTTATATTATTAATAATATCGGTATCAATTAAATTAAAAATTATTTAATATTTAAATATTTTTTTATCATTATTTAGTGATTTGATGTTTTTTATTTATATTTTTGATATTTCATGTTGATTGAGTGTCCTTTAAATGAACGTTTATTTTTAATGCGGTGGAGTTAAATTTTTTTGTCTCATATTATAAAATTATTACAGTATTTAATTTTACCGTTATTGTTACTTTTAAACTAATCACAAATAAACACACTGCCAATCTAAAAAAAACCTTGAATCTCTCTTTTTTAATTATGTTATTAATAAATTCAAATACATAATATTGTTAATTTTTATAGTTAAATGATATGATTTTTTAAAGAAACAATAGGGATAAAGTATTATTTAATTTTTAAATTTGGTTATTTTTTATTTTGGTCCTTAATTTTGAATTATTTTAAAGTGTGATAATATAACACTTTGAATTGTGCTATAATTTCTTTATTTTTTTGTATTTTTTAGATTTTATAAAAAAAATTTTAAAATTATCAAATGCAGATGTAACATTTTGAGAGAGTGTTATGCTATCACATCTTAATAGAATCCAAGTTCAAAGATCGAATTGAGAAGAATTCTAAATTTAAGAACTAAATGTTGTTTTGTTCCAAAATAAATACATTATAAGTTTAATATAATTTGTTGAGTAATAATGTTATGAATTTATACAATCAAATGACGCGAAACTAAACTAGAAATTAGATCTCCCAAAATTTAATATGAAGGACTAAAACCACAATTAAACCTTTTTTTTTTTAATTTTCAAGGGTTTCACCAGTTCAATAAATACCCCACGTTTAAATAACGATACACCCGAAACCACGATTAGTCCACAACTCAAAGAAGTGTGCCCCAAAGCCAATCACATCTCTTCTCCCAATATTCAGCATTATTAAAGAAATATTTTAAAGATACTTTTTTAATAAAAGAATTATTATATTTGGGAATATTTTTCATAATTTAATAATTAAATAAAATTATCAATTTTTTGTGTTTTATTCAAAATTCTAAACCAAAAAACTTTGGGTTTGGAACTAGCAAAATGCACAATCTAGCACAATGTCAGACAAAGCCAGTTATTGGATAAACAAAACAGAGAAAAATAAATTTTAATTGGCCCAACAGACAAGACAAATAAAAGAAACCAAAACCACAGTAGCTTCTGCCTTTTTTTTTTTCTTTTTTTTTTTTTGCTTTTTTATCCCTGTCTTTGCCAGACAGTACCATTTGGTCCCCAATCTAAACCAAAAATATCAATTGAAATCTAAAATTTTTAAGCAAAATTAAGGTTGAAACTGAAAAAAAAAAAAAAAAAAAAAAAAAAAGTAGCCAAAGTAGAAAATTTTAATAATGAAAGTCTATATACAAGGAAATGGATAACATAGAAATAAAAAAGTGTGACAAAATTTTCCAGCAGACTAATATTTTGTACAATAGGGACACAGCCGGTAATAAACATTCAACTTAGATCAACAGCTTAGTGCTTCATATTTCACTGTAAGTGGTCGATTAAACCCGACTTGTGATAGTAAATTCCCAACTACAGTAAGATCCCTGCAAAATACACCTTGGAACACATTGGTGTTGGAATTGGTGGTTGTGTTTTTGCTTTTGTTATTGCCGCTCGAAACAGGGCTGGTTTCGTGCTCGGGTTTAGGATTAGAATGTTGGGTTTGCTGGACTTGAATTGCTGCTGCCTGTGCTGCTTGTAACGCGGCCGTTGCTTTCTTCCGTTGCTTCTCAGCCGCTTCTTCGTCCATAATGGTAGACATTACACTGGAATACCCTTTTTGAAGCAGTCTGTAAAGAAGTAAAGCCGACATTTTGGCTCGGTCTTTAATCGAGTCGAGATCATGCTCGTCGGCGAACTCGCATCGTTCGATAAAGTTTGTAGCTTTATCCGGTTTGTGCCTTAAACATAGCAGCAAATGAGCTCGGTCTAGTTCGGACCTTGAACATCCTCGCCTTAAACCGATCAATGCATAGTAATCGACATTTCCAGTCTCCCCTGAAGCAACCCTTTGCTTCAATTGTTGGATTTTAGTCGTTAATGCACATAGCTTCCCCGGGATTTCCCGGTACCGAACATAGTGACGCTTCCAGGCAGGGCCTGGTAGCTTCCTATCTCGTAATATGGTATTATAAAGCAGTTTCAAGTGTTCGAGGTCGTGCAAACAGTCCGGTAAACAACGTAATGTTTCCAACAATGAGGCTCTGGTATCAAGAGCTTGAATGCAAGTTGGATCAAGAGCAAGTGTTTTGTTGCAATCCGATATCGACTCGGCTATGCGTCCCGCAGCCTTATAAGCGAAGGCTCGTTGCATATAACACTCTGCAAGGAAGCTTTGAGGTGCAGGGCGTCGACCGTCGACGATTTTAGAGAAATGGCGAATGGCTTCGGAGAATAAGCCAGCATCTAAGGCAGCAATGGCAGCGGTACGACGGCGAATAAGGAGTTTGATATGGGATAACAGCTGGGAAATGTTTTCGGATTCGGAGAAAAAGGTCGGATTCCGCGGTGGCATGGAAGGTGGGGCTGTGGTACCGGATATGTCCAATGTGGTAATACTGTTGGGAAAGGAGAAGCTGTCGTCGGACCTGCAAACGCTTTCGCGACGGAATGCAGCCGAAGCGAGGCGTTTGCCGGTTTGAAGTAGAACCATTGCATCCTCCATTAGGCCTAGGTGGCAACATGCTTGGCCTAGTACCAAGTACCTGTATCAAAATTGAGTTTCAAGTTAAAATTATTTTATTTTTACCCAAAATCTAACAGTAAAACCGACATGAAAAATACTAAAAAAAAGTTTACCTCCATTGGCCTTCTTTTTCACAGTTCTTCCACAACCCAGCCATAACTTTCTTCTTCAATTCCGAGATAGAGAAACACTTGAAAGACGGGTCACGACCAGGTGATTCAGAGGACGAGTTATTAGAAGGGAGAAGCTTAATTCGTTCCCTCGAGAGATGTTGAGACGAGTTATCGGACGAAACCGACCCGGAATCGTCGCCGGACATTTTAAGACTAGGTATATAGTCTTGGAGCAAATCGGCGACGTCCTTAAATCGTCTCAAGTACAGCAAAGATCTAGCTTTGAGCTCAAGGGCAACCTCAAAACGAGGCGAAATAGCCAATGCTGCATCGAGTAGATTCAAAGCCGAAACAATCTCGCTTTGTTCATGGGTTGCAATCAGACTCCTCGCATCTTTAATGTACTTATCCACAACCTGCAAACAAGAAGATCATTGTATAAAAATCAAAACTTTCTATCTAAAAGAAAATGGAAACTTTGATTGAAAAATGAAAATACCTTTCGGTTGCTAAGCCACCAGTGTTTCTTTTGATCATTAACACTCAAACAAGGAGAAACAGCCATTGGGTTGGATTGTGTTTTTTGTTTTGTTGAAGAAGAACCAAAACTCAATCAACCATGAACCTTATTTTTTTTTTTTTTTGGCTTGCTCTCAAAGAATGCTGCACATTTTTTTTTCTTTTCACTAATAAATAAGGATGAGAAAATGAGAGGAAAGGAAGGAATGGGAAGAGTAGTAAATAAGGGAAGGGGGTGAGGGGAAAAGAAAAAAAACAAAGGCAATATAAAAGAAAAATAAAAATGCCAGCTTTGACCTCAGAGAATGCTTTGATCCTTCAACTTCATAGCTGGCATCACACTATTTTAGATTCTCTCTCTCTTACACTATGCTTGTCGCCCCTAGGCTATGAGACTATGACCCCAAACCTTCTCAACAAAAATAAATTTATTGTTTTTAAAAATGGCTTCTTTTTTTGGGTTTTAAGATTCATGGATTCATACGATGAACAATCACGGGTTCTCGGGTTCAACTACCGGGTTTGCATTTGGAATTTGCAAATTGCTCCCCCCAAAGTCAAAGAAACCCCATCTTCTGGTTATTTACCTAAAAAGGACTTACCTTTCTAAATGGTTTTTTTAAAGGTATAAATTGTTGTACAGCTCCCTAATTTATAGTGCAATTTCAACTTCAACGTATTTAACTAGCGGGTTCAAGTTTTTTAAGTCATAGTTGTTAAAATTGGACCAGGTTTATCGGTTGGATTGAGAACCAACTAGTATCCTAGTCCGAACAAAGAGTTGAACTTTGAATCAAATCTTGAATGAACCTGTTGAATTAAGTTAAAAAGATAGTTGAGTTGGTGATTGAACTGACTTTTTTTTAATAATTTATTTAATTAAAACATGACTGATCAATTGAACTGATCAAATTAAGAATCGAGTTTGATCGATTTGATTTTAAAAACTTTGTTTTAAGCCACAATTTAAGTAAACATACAAGATCATATTTTGAATTGAATGTTGTGAAAATCGAATATCGATAATGACAATGAATCGCAAAGAAAGAGAGACAAAAAAAGAACACGGGATTTTACGTGGAAAAGGAGTATAGACTATGTCTATTTATAGGTTTGTAAAATAATATTCTAATCAAAGTCTAATAGAAATGATATAGTAAGGTTAAAACACTTTATTCTAATCAAATATCGAATAGAGGAAGTAAACTTCTATACAGATTCTACTTGTGCAGCCTGTACCGTATCGCGAGGGCAATCCCCCTATCTTGCTACTTGTATTTAATTTTAACAGAAATTTAGGTCACACAACTCTAACAAATGTTACATCATTTAATTAAATCCGTATCATAAAATGATCATTTTGTTCATTTTTCTAACATATAGGGGTATTTTTATCATTTAAAAAAGATAGGAACCAAAATGGAGTCAGTGCTACAATAAAGGACCTATACAAAACCTTTGGGGATATTTTTCCTCGTTTTAGAAGTATAGGGACCAAAATGCACTTTGAAATACAATAAAGAGACCTATACAATACTTATACCTGTTATTGAAGTGTAATTAAGACATTATTTAATTGATGGTCAGGTCCAATAAGGTAATAGTGGGATTTGGTTGGGTGTAACAGTGGTGACCACAAATTCTCAAGACTGTGAAGCTGAAGCTGCCATTAACTACTCGATGGTGGTGATATTAAATATTAATGGGTCAGAGCCATAGCTTTATTTATTTAATTTTATATTTTTTCTACTACTTATTCTTTACCTTCACCATATTGGTTTCCCAAATGACTAATAGGCTATGATTTATGAATGTTTCTAAGTCATTTACTGCTACTATACTTGGGAGGAGTTTATATATATATGTATGTATTATTTAGCTATCACTTAATTGCACTGGGAGTGCAGATTCATTATGTATTTTCCCTTAAAAAGCATAAAATTCATAATTTCATCCATCTACCCATCCAACCATCCTCCACGGGAACACAGTAAGCAATCCCCATTTTCATAAAATTTGTGATGGTTTTATATGTTGGTTTAAGGAAAGGAAGTTGTTCGTGATAAGATTACAGAAATGTAAGATTATGGGCCTATTATTATATTATCTTATTTAGTTTAATTGGCTAAAATATAATATTTAATTGTTTAGTTGATCGAATATAAAATTACTTAGAAATATATTTTACTAAATTGTTCTATTGTTTCATTGTTAAAAATGATATTTTGGTTTTAATTAGCCTTAAATTTTATTTGAGAAAAATAATCTTAACTTGATTAAAATAATAAAAACAAAGGGCACATTGATTTAAAATTTATGGTTACGTTCGTAATTTAAGATAACTTAACGAATGGACCATAATGAGATTACACCTAATATTACAGCTAGGGGTGTAAATAAGACATTGGTGCTCATAAGCTACTTGAGTTCGGTTTGAAAAAAAAAATCAAATTGGATTTGGTAATTATTGAGCCAAGCTCAAGCTATCAATTGAGATGAATTTGAGTTAGTAATTATCGAACTTTTCATATTTTTTCATATTATTAAATTATGTTATTACCTTTCATATGTATATTTAACCCCAAGCTTAATTATTGAATTGAGCTCGAGCTCGAGTTCAAGTACAAAAATTTGTAAATGAGCTTAATGGAGCTCGAATTTGAGTAGCTCGATTATTTTGTGAGTTGAGTTCGACCTTAAAAATAAATGTTCAATCAAACTCCGAGTTTTAAGTCAAGCTTGAGCTTGATAGTATTCAAGCTCAACACAACTTGATTACACCTCTAATTACAGCATCTTGACACAATTTGAGAATTTAAGATTATAGGGTGGCCAAAATGTTGAGAATGTAAACAACACAATCTTACTCTAGAATATAATATTACGGGTTACAAATTAGCCAACCAAATATATTTTGGAGAGAATGGTAATTGAATAGAATGGAGAGAGAGGGAATTAGATATTTATTTGGGAAGAGGGAAAAAAAGTCTAATTTTGATTTTAGTCCCTCTCTTAAATTGGATCTTGATACTTAATCATTTTATTTGCTTTTTCTATAATGTTTTTAGTAGTTTTAAATTGATAACATTGTTAGTTGGTCGTCATAAAAGCAATGATGTGAAATTTGTTTTTATTGTTATTTGATAACACTATTAAGATCACGTGAAAATATTCAATTGATAATAAATCTATATGTTAGTGGAATATTTCAAATTATTTAACAAAAGAATTCACATTATTCTTTTAACATATGACAACAAGTAATGGTGTTATCGATTTGAATTTACTATTAACATTATAAAAGTAGAAGATTAAATTTAGTAAAAAAAATTGAACTTCAATCAGGAGAAAAGTCAGAAAATTCTTTTAAGGGGCGAAATAAAATTTTAATTTTTAATAATCTATATCTTTATAATTTTTAAAGGGATAAATTAAAATTTCATAATTTTAGGGGCTAAAATATAATTTTATCTTTACTAATTTAAAATTTTAAAATTTTCTAAAAGGTCAAAACAATAATTTTTTATTTTAGGGGGTTAGCAGGGCCTCTGACTTTAATATAGTATAATCATTATTAACAAGTGTTTAATACAGTGACAAAACACATTACATTCTCAAGAGAAAAATAAAGTTCAAATCTTAAAAATTATATTGTTAAGAGAGATAACCTCAAACTCTAAACATAAACCTTTTGAAATATGTATTCCAACTAATCTTTACTTTAGCTCCACTCCGCTCCACGTTACTTTACTTTTACAAACAAGAACAGTTCCTGCAACGTGGAGCAACCCCATCCATTGATCCATCACAGGCTCCACTTTATGATCGTTGGATAATACATTTATATGCGGGACCCATATGACTTGTGTTCCAGATCAGCAAGAGAGTTTGTACAATAAGCTTGGCCGGCTTTGTTTTGGACAGCCCCCCAGTGACTGTATTATTACATGTATATGTCTGCTATTATAGCTTCAATTATTTAAATGCTTCCAACAATAAACTCTAAAACGTTTCAACTCACATCATCACGTTTCTAGTTTTTAAAATTTTGTTAACACAAAAAGATTAAATGGAATCATACATAAATACACACCAAAGATGTTAATTATTATCATTAAATATTGATTAATCTTTTAATTATAGGCTTAATAATTTTGGAAGAATTATTAATCATGAATTCCATACATTAAATTAATATTTTGAGATTCTGTTTATATATATATATATATTTAATAGGTGTCGTCTGTTGTTTCATGTATTTATTTTTCTAGGTCTGTCAACTGCCCAGGTTGATATGGCAAATGCTTCTTCTTTTTTTCAGTTAAAATTAAATATTTTTAAACAACTTTTAAAATATTAAAAATATTAAAGATAAATATCAAAATTTAAATTTAAAGTGAAACAGGATGTGGCAGGGATGAATGCATCCAATATCTACGAAGGTTGTAGTAGTTTTTAAAATTATAAATCTATAATGGAGCGAGTCGAGTTGTGGAGTAGAACATGCCAATTGTGAAGTGATGATGCATTTAGCAACATCTGCACTCACCCGCTCCATTATTATCCCTACTTTTATTATTTTCTTTTGAATTAATTTGGTTATTATTTCAAGTTCTAAATTGTTCTTTTTAGAATAGAAAAGTTGATTGTATATATATATATATATATATATATATATAAAGTGCACCAAGTACACTATCATAAATATTAGTTCAAGTAATCACAAGTATCAAATTATTACAAACGTATTATCCATGTAACCACTATGTAGATGTGACACACGGCTTAAGCTCACGGGCGTGTGCCTTGGTCGTGCGACCCTAACTTGTTCATGACCAAATGGACAGAGAGCTCCATCGGCACAGGACACGGGCGTGTCCCAAGCTACACGGACGTGTGTAACCACACGGCCCAATCCACACGGGCGTGTGACTCTCCGAAGCAAGAAAATTAGTTAAGTTGCTCATAGATTTTCAAAGTTCTTGGTTTAGTCCCGAACCACCCCAATGTATGTTATAGGCTTCGAAGGCCTGTATAAGGGATGATATGTATGTGTTTAAGATGTTTTAATTTTGGACAAAAAACTTTGTGGCCTGGTTTTGCATGTTGTGAATGTTTAAGTCCGATAACGCTTCGAACCCTGTCCCGGCGTTGGATACGGGTGAGGGGTATTACAGTAGAATCACTATTACAGTACAAATAAATTCAGAATTGATATAATACAAACTAAAGCCAACTAACTAGCCTAAAACTTCCATACATAATGGGACTTAGAGAATTACATAGTTAGAGTTGTATGCCCCAAATTCTTGTTAAAAAAATGGCAAGATAGGAGGATCTGTGGGATCCGTATAGAAATACACTTCTTCTATTTGATATTGATTTGAATAAATTGTTTTAACCTTACTGCATTGCTTCTAGACTTTGATTAGAATAAAGTTTAAACCTATAAATAGACATAGTCGTCTCTCCTCTTGTATCATTTGAATTCAACAGTTAGTGAATTTTTTTTCTCCTCTGCCTGTGGTTTTTTCCCCTAAAGGGTTTCCATGTAAAATGTGTGTGTGTTGTATTTTTCTCTCTTTCTTTGTGATTCATTGTCATTATTGATGTTTGAATTTTACATACACCTCGGTCCTTAGGACCCAAGGCCTCTACCTTTGACAACTTGTACTTCATGTAAGATTTTAGCTTGTATATATTATTAACCCAGTTAAATTTAAAATCAAGTGACCTAATTTAAAGTGATTAAGTTATTTACTTTAATAACAAATTAAATCCTCTATGTTCATTGGGTTATTTGATGGATGTATTGGATTAAAGTTGATCATATATAAATTGATCTTTCTTTTACCTATTAGGGTTACACAAATAAACTAAAAAAAAAAAAACTATTGCCTCTATCATAAGGATTTGTGTAACAAACGGAAAAAAAGTTAAGAGGGAGAAACTAATTTATCTTGAAGTTATTCTTCATCAAATTCAATTATTGACTTTAATTCTGCTTTAGATAATTTTTTATATTTGTGAAATTCATATTATTTAAAAAAATTAGAATTATTATTCATGCAATATTAGATCTTGATTTGCATAATCTCAAGATCTTGAATATTTTATATTTCATTGCTAAAAATAGATAATTTTTATGAATTTTTTGATATTTTAATAATTTATGTATTTTTTTGAAATTTTTATGAAATACACATGTTCTATGTGTCATATTTGAGCTAATATTTAAAACCTAAATTGATGTTTAGGATGATGGGAGGACTTAATTGACACGATATTAATACTTTGGGAATTCATTTAATTCAGGTAATGTAAAATTTTGGAATAACATTTTTTGGTTTGGATTTCAAACATTATCTTGAGCCATGAATCTTACCTTCCCGATAGATCCAAGATTTCAAAAAATAGGAATAGATCTTACTACCACATCTTCCTTATGTAATCTTACATTCCATGACAATTTGAGATATTTAACAATTTTACCACAATTTTAACTCTATGATTCTTTGATATATTTTTCAACATTTAAGCTATATATTTAAATTCGTGCCAATCAAATATCTGACAAGAGATT
The DNA here is from genome assembly GCA_025698465.1 of Gossypium longicalyx. Taxonomy (NCBI): domain Eukaryota; kingdom Viridiplantae; phylum Streptophyta; class Magnoliopsida; order Malvales; family Malvaceae; genus Gossypium; species Gossypium longicalyx. The sequence goes on from CM047006.1 coordinate 21,474,023, forward strand.
TAACTATTATTCCATTCAAGTCAAGACTAACAAAGACAATTTAGTAACATAGATTTTTAGAAAATGTTATATTCCAACTAAATAAACGAAATAAGACAATGTGACATACATGGTAATGTGCTAATTAATCCTATTTAAATCTATGTGTAATGGGTCCTACTATTTCACTCAGCACATATTAATTTATCTCAATAAAAATTACCTCGAGAAAATATTTGATATCAATGGAGTGTTTTTGGATAAGGTACAGATATTTTTCAAATCTTTTTACGATGATGACATTTTATACATTTAGTGTACTTTTCATATGAAAACTACTACAAATAAACAAAATTATTATACTAATTGGATCCACAAACTTTTTACGTTGTGATTTATTTTCTTTCTAATATCAGAAATAACTTTATGCACTACCGAATATTATTATTGAATAAAATAAAGATGAAAAGAAGGATATTTTTTTTTAAAAGACATATAATTTTATTTATACTTTCATTTCTACTCAAATAAACACTTAATTTTAAATTTATTAATTTACAAATAATTTAGCACATTATTTTTTTTTTTTACAATTTTGCATATTATTTGAAATTATCATTTATTTGACTACATACCAAACAAGTTTTTCGTACATTTAGAATTTAGTCATTATAATTTTATTTTAACGAATTTAGTCTTTTTTTTTAATTTTAAAACATGTAAGTCCAATTGTTAACACCATTACTTTTTTTTTTTTGTTAAATTCAAGTTTGTTATAACGTCATTATTTTTTACAAGACTATCAAGTATTTTTTTTTAATTTCAAAATTTCACATTAACAAATTTATCAAATGAATTTTGCATGTATTAACAATTAGATCTAAATTTTAAAATAAAAAAATTGGGGAAACTAAATTCCTTGAAATAAAAGCAGATGACTAAATTCCTAGTATAGAAAAAGTACAAGAACTTGAAGCATATCTTAACCAATAAAAAAAAAAAGCCTAATTTGAATGAATAAAAATGGGGTAAACTACACGGGTAGTCACCCAACTATTAGCAAGTTTCTTTTTTGGTCACCTAGCTATGAAAAGTTACAAAATAGTCACCCAACTATTCGATTTTTTCTTTTTTAATCACGTGCAATTAAATGGTTAATGGAAATATGATGTGTCCGTTTTTTAAATAGGTATAATAGTAACTTTAAGCCTCAAACATTGATACATTGTGTCAATTTAGTCTTTATTCTAAAAAAATTAACCATTGATTTTATACATTGTGTAATTTGATCATTCTTGCAATTTTGCATCCTTTTTTTTCCCTTTCACCTAAAATGCTCACAAAAAAAAGTATCAACTAAATTTGATAATAATAAAAAAAGCAAAAATAGAAGCACCCAATATCACAATTTTCACCTTTTCTCATTCTTTTCTTTTGATACTTTGATTCTCCACCTTTGAATTGAACAATGTCGATTGAGATTGCCCAATCTTTGTTGGTTCACTCTTTACCGATTTCATTAGGTTCATGCTTGAATCTTGAATCATTCTACATGCTTGAATCTTGAATCATTCTATGTCTGTTCAGATAAATTGCTCTTGATTTTATTGTCTTTCTCGCCACTCATTCAATTAACCCACTATTTAAAGGAAAATGAAAGTGTCTTTGAAATCACCAACTTCTAGAGTTGGAGTTATAATAAGCTTAGCCAAGTCCGGAGAGTGAATAAGCTGAACGGCTTGAGGACCTAGAAGTTCAAAGAAAGCCATTATGAATTTGCATTACCGATTGCCAAAAGCCGATATTATACGATGGATTTCATTGATAAATAGGAGCGATTAAAGTGTTGCCATTTCATCCCTTTATGGCGTTATCCATGTGTTTGACTCAATATATAAATGTTGAAGGCTAAATTTGTTATTATTCCAATTTTAGAAGTTGTCATGCTATATTTCCATTAGCCATTTAAAGGTTAGTGACCAATAAAAGAAAAAGTTGAATGATTGGGTGATTATTTTATAACTTTTCATAATTGAATGATAAAAAAAGAACTTACTATGTGTAATTTACCCATAAAAATATAACAACTTATTTAAAAACATATGGAATAATTCAAGATTTTCTAGAAAGAAATATGATATATTAGTTAATCCAGTTTGTCAGTTTTCAAATGTATTTTTCTTTTCTTCTCCTCTTTTCATTGCTCCCATTAGCTTGGGGACCATATGCATTGGAAACCCATGGGACAAGTGAGGGTCTACAAAGGCCAAGTGTTGGTGCCTTTCAAGAACATGGCTGCACCTCTTTATACAGCTAAGGCATTTCCAGCTTGTCCATCTCAAGCTATATAGCCAAACCACATGGGACCTCTTCCCCATCTTCATTTCATCAATGAATCTCTTCTGCCATCCTTGTTTTTTATTTGAAAATTTTACACACTATAATGATCATAAGATGAAGGGAGTTTGATTAGGTTTATCCTCTAGGTAGGTATCTATCTTTTCAAGTTTTTTTTTTTTTAAACTTTTACATATTATAGAGAACATTATTGGGTTTCATTTTCTTTAATAATATATAAACTAGTTAAAACAATAGGTTATTATATGATTGCTTGTTGAATGTATCAAATGATTTTCTTTAAATTAAACTGTATTTTTTCTTAAATTATTCTTTAAAAAAGAACTGAGCGGTTTGATTTCTATTTGTTTATGTTTTGTTTACTTGACTAAATAAATGAACATTAATAAGATTTAAAAACTCGTCTATTTATGTGCCAACAACCCAAAAGAGTTGTTGGTTAAGAGTTTTGTACTGATATTTGAGATTCAGGATTCAAGTTCTAACAATTAATAAATCGTATAAAATTTGTTTAATATTCACGAATTTTCTAATTTTACCCTTCTTTACTATCGAGATTCAGTTCTTATCCCTAACCCTTCCTCTTATGTATATGTATAAAAGACATTGGAAGAACAACTTATCATTTACCCATTTAAATACACATGCTATGTCTCAACACTTCTTTATAAATGGAAATGACCAAATTTACAAGAGCCATTAAAACCTTTTTTTTTAAAGAAAAAATCATTTATCACTTCTCCCCCCACCCCCATTTTGCCTAACTATTTGTTTGCCTAGACAAATTCATGTGCTTTTTCTTTCCTTATCATATAACTATATAATAATTGATGCCAAAAATTCATGGTGGATCCCTCTCTACATTCTTAATTTCTCATTTGTATCTACACATACAATAAAACTTATAACTAACTCCTTTTGTTCTCATTCCCTTTTTAAATCATATACTAAGAATTATTTATCATCAACTATAAAGTTTCTATGCCATATTGATGCAATAGTGCCAACAACTTGCCAACTATAAACTAGCACCTAATTTTCATCTCTTACCAAATAAATTTTTTGGGACATGTTTTCATTCTTGTTTTGGGTTTTGTAAAAGAATCACAATTTTAAGCATTCAATTAATTTTTTATTTTTGAGTAATTGAATCATTGTCCTAATTTCAAAGGCATTTCACTAATCATCAATAAGGATCAAACTTCATTTTTGTAGGGACCATATATAAATGTGGTTGGGTAGTTTTGGTTGTATTAAAGAATTGCAATATATTATCTAATTAATGTGTTGAACCAAACTATTTGTGTGTCTAATTAAAGTAGCAAACTTCATCATTGGATCCCAACTTAATTATAGGGCAAAAGGTTCACCTAACCTTCAAAATCCCCAATTCATATTTTAAAACAAAAAAGGAATTTGAAGACTAAAAGTGCAAAATTATAGAGGGTTTTAGTTGGATCAACTAATTATGAAGGAATTTTAATCCATTTTTAAAAGCTATAAAAAGAAGGGGGAGATGTCATGAGGAACCCACCAAGTCGCCAAGGTGGTTAATGCTTGCAAACAAGATCCTTGTTTAAAGGGAATTAAGATAAATTAATTTATAAATCATCGAGGTTTCCCTCTTTCTAGCTAGTTTCAATGTTAGTAATATTAATCATACATGATTCTTTTTGGTACATTTACTGTTTACAAATTGGGAGAAGATTAACACATAATTTTTATCATTTGCTTTTTAGGGTATGTTTTGTTGGAGGAATATAATATTTTTGAAAGTAATGTGAGATTATGGTGTTTAAGGATTGGATCGAATTGGATTAATGCAAAATTTTAGACTTATCTTTTAGGTTTGGGTTTTATTCAACTTGAAAAATGGGTCTAAAATTCTGCTCAAGTTAGACTTAGATTAAAAATGATAAACCCGAGCTCGACTCGGTTTGCCTGTATTAATTTTTTTAGATTATTTTTATATAAAAATAAATTTAAAAAATATAATACATCAAATACACTAAAAATATTAAAATAAATGTTTTCCAACAAATTGGAAATACATTAAAAAAGTCTTCATTCTTAAATAACATTAAGATAGTTGCAACTTAACAAGCAAATGCATCTGAAATAGTAGTAAAATTAACAATAAACAGGAGCTATATGATATCCAAATAATAATAACAAAATAGTACTAATATAATAACAAAATGGTAGCAAAACAACAATGAAACAACAGTAAAACAGTAGCAAAACAACTTGACCCATTTAGAAAATAAGCCTTATTTATTGTGCAAACCCATTTTTTGAACTTATATTTTTGCCTAAATCCTCCCACTTTTCGAGCAAGCCTTCGGGCCTATATGAATAACTCAGCTTATGATTAGGTCTACTCTCATATTTATTTTAAAGTTATTTATCTTTGATTCTAGTAGTATTTTAAGATTTTAGTTTATTTTGCAGGTTAGTTTTAGTCTTTTATTTATATTTAATTTATGTTTTTAATTTATCATATACATATAGTGTTAATTCAGATTCATTTTTGAGTGTTTCTTACTCAATGTAGGTCTGATATAGCATAGAGAAAGGACTGTTTAATATATGCAAATAAGACATTTTTCTACTCGAATGAAAGATTTGTTCATTGGAACGGGGTGAGTACTTGATGAAATTTTAAGAGTTTTTATGGGATGTAAAAGGGCGAAAGACTTAAACTAAAAAAAATATGGAGAAAAAGAGGGAGAACCCACCAAAGTATTGAAGCATTAAGGATTGACAAAATTTATTGAGAACACTCAATTTTCCATCAATTTTTTTTTTCCTAAGACTAGTTTTTATTTTTATTTTATTATGTTTTTCAATTCCCCCGTGAATTAAATTTTCTTTTTAGGATTGTAATGGATTTCATATTTAATTAATTGAATATTTATCTATTTCTATTTCCATTTTTTTAATACAGATATTTTATATTTTATATTTTATTATTTTTTATTGATAATAGTTTGATCAATTATTAATGTGACAAAACCTAAAGAAATTAGAAAAGGACATGCCGTTTTAGGCGTAGAATGAATAACCATTTATCTAAATTAGATGGGTCAATTTATGATTCATAATTAGGATGAAAATATATATGATTACCTTGAGTAGCTATAAGTGGAGTTTCTTTTTAACCAATATGGTCTTAATTATTAGCATAGGAATATAACTCAATAGGATTAAATTAATTCTTTAGTTGCTTGGGAAAAAATTAAGGGAATTTTATTACCTTGAGTTAGTAAATAGCACTATTAGGATAAATTGGGTGGGCATTGAATAAGTTGTAATCTTAAGTTTTTGTTATTGATTGATTATTTTGTTTTAATTTACTTTGCTTATTACTGTTTATTTGATTTAGTTAAAAAATTCCTTTATAGATTTATTAGGATAGATATTGGAGTAATAATTGGTGATTAGCATCATAATTAGTAATAATTTTTCATGTGGACGGTATTTTTTAAACTACTTGTTATAATACGTATACTTGTATGTGTGATACTCGACTAACATTATCTTAAGCCGAATCTCACAATCTTAGTAGTGTTAAAATTTTGAAATATAAGCTTAATCACTAATATCTATACCTTCTCTTCTTTTAAGACAATCTTCATTCTCTTGGTAAAATGATATTTTTGACAATCTTACTTCATTTCTTATGTCTTCGACTAATTTTACATAAACTAAAATAAAATAATAATAATAATAATAATAACTAATTAATCAAATTATCTAGTTGTTTGAGTAACATATCTCAACTATACATATATACTTATTTCAAGTTGAGAACAAAGCTAACATTTAATCTAACAAATTTATTATTTTTTAAAATCATTTTGATTTAATTTGCCCATAAGCTATAACAAATAATGTTTTAGTAAAAAAAATAATTTTCTCTCCTTTCTTTTCCCTATCACTTTGATTTAAAGAGAAAACTAGATGATTGTATTTTCTTTTCATTTTCAATTTATTTATTTGAGAAAGGAGATATGAAATTAATTTATTAGACAATTTTGTAAAATAAAATATTATAAGCTTCAACTTTTTGTAGTAATCAAAAAAAAAAAAAAAAAGAAGAAGCTAAAACCCTTGAATTTAACATTTTCTCTTAAGTTGATATTTATGAATTTTTTTGTCCCAACTCGGTATCTGAAATATTTTTCCGCCAACTAGTCTAGTTTATACTACTTACATGAATGCTTTAACGATTCATATGTTTGAACTTAAAATGACATTTACCAATTCAGGGTTCCAGAATGACCATTTACATTATAAAATTGACTTAAACTTTAGGTACATGTCATATATTTAAAACATAAAGAACTATACAACTATTGTTGAGTTGAGAGTTGCAGACCGGATGCTAGATCACTCCTCGAGTCTTCGAAATCTACTAATACCTGCACACAGAATAAACAAATCGTACACTGAACGATAAAGCTCAATGATACTTTCATTATTCATATCAATATTACATTAGAAATAACATGATAAAATTTCCATCTATGCACAATTTAATTTTCACCAATTCAATTCACATATCATGCCTCATGCATCAAACTCATTTACTAACTGATTTGGCGACACATATAAACATTACATACCATGTTTACGGTCATCTCATAACATTCATTTTTGGATCAAATCATACCATCTATTAATTTCTCAAATACCAAATTAAGCACAATTTCATTTAACCATTTATATAAACATATAACGTCATGCATTCAAACACAAAGGCTTATTCGAATTCATTTCATAACATACCATTCATTCATTTTTTTTTAATATGCCACTTATTCATTTTGTTACCTCATACCTTTCTCGAATCTATTAATTTGTTTCGTTACCATGTCGACTTTTAAAGCTCGTTTAAACCAATTCGCATGATCTTTTGCATGTTGTCATTTGATACATCTTGTCTATATATACCATTTCATATAATCATTTCAATTCAAATATCATTTATCAAGTTCCTGTTTTATAATCCTTACTAACCAGCCACGGACTCAGGAAAAATACATGGATCATCCGACCATCATTAATCTGGCACCCAGTGTCTCATCAGAATGTTCGAAGTATAATTTGAGCCTAACGCTAATTGATATATCACTAAAATAAATTGCGTGTCCAGAACTCATTGAAACGTTAGAAGTAATATGCGCCCAACGCTCATCGATCTATAACCGAAGTATAACTCGTACACAATCTAATCCTATGGCATGTCAATTATATCCGACTCTACCCGTGATAGTTAATAAGGTAACTAATGTTCCAATTATAGCTTATATACATGTTCATCTCAATTCAATTTTCGACATATTATATCATCACATATCAACCGAATCATGAGACAGAATTATGCTTACCTCGATTGTTAGTTGCAACAATCATATATATATATATGCATATGTATATATGTATTAAACTCGAATCATAAAAGTACAAACCATAATTTTTATCACTTGTCTACGACTCTCGTCTTTCCCTCCTCTCAAGATGGCCTAGCGTCGTTTTTAGCTACGTTTGATAATTCAATTATAACAATAATATTAGTTTGTATCTAATTTACATTCAAACACATAACCAATCATATTTTGCATTTTATTCAATTTAGTCGTTATATCTAGAATACTCATATTTTTCTATATCTAACATCGAACTAAAATCTGGTTTCATATTTTTTTTCACTTGGGACCTTATAATTTTCATTTATAACATAATTTCATGATAGTTTTTAGTTTAATCAATTTAGTCTCTAACGTTACAAAGTTATCTAATAAGTTTAACTTAGTCTCTAACTTAGTTCTCATCAAAATCTAAACTTACTAACTACCAATTTCTTCAATTCAAGCTAAATCAATTTCATTCTAATGGTAATTGATTAAACATAAACTAATTGGAAAAATTAACATATGGACTAGCTAAATCAAGCTCCCATTATTATAAACTTATAAATGTTTTTCAAGAAAATAGTTTGGTTACCTTAGGAATTTTGCAATGGCCGAATGTTGGTTATAACTTTGAAGTTTTCTTTCTTTTCTTTTAATGGAGGACGGTGGATGGAAGAAGAAATGTTTTCGTCTTTCATTCCACTATTTTTTCTATTTATACTTTAATTAGAATTAGATTAATTTAATTAATCATAATTAAAACATTAATTAATCTTGTTTTTATTCTTTAATTATAATTACAGCAATCTAAATGCCTATCATCATCATAGTCCACTATATCCTATTTAAAATTGGTTAAATAACCAATTTGATCCTTTGGATAATTTCTAACCAGATCCTTAAGTATTTTATAAATTAAAATTCAATAGCGATTGGCTTTTACAATTTAGTTCCTGAGCTTTAATTAACGATTTTCTCGATTAAATTACGTAACTGTTCTTTAATATATTTTCATATTAACTCTATATATCATCATATTTTTACCTTTACGGTCTCGGTTTACAAAAATGGGATTAATTTTTTTTCCTAGGATTAGAATTGTCAAAGTTACAAATTGTGATATAAATTTTTAGAAGAAATTATTAGATTTCTCACCATCCAAAACTAAGAAAAACAACTTTTTGATTTTTCATTTTTTTAATTTTTTGAATTGCTAAAATATATTAATATTTTATTTGTATTTTAAAAAAATATTTTTTATAAATTTTAAATATTTTAAAATAATTTATGGATGATGATGTCATCATTGCCACGTGTCAGCATCACAGGATTCCATTTGTATTAAATTTAACAATGTTACAAAAAAATTTGTTGGAATTGTGGACAGAAAAATAATTTGGGCACCAAATTGGGACAAAAAATATCATAATTATCAATTTAGGAGAAAGTGTTAAATTCAGAAGCCAGATGTATATTTAAGCCATAAAAAAAGAAAAGAAATTCTACAATAACAATTTAGTAAATTGTACTTTTAGGTAATATTATATTTCGTCAATCAAATAACAACTTTCCGTTCCATCTAAATGAATCAAATAGGGTAATGTAACATACCTAACAATGTACTAAGTAATCTTCTACTCTAATAATCTTATAATCCACAAATCAAATGCCCATTAAGATTGTTGTCAACCATGCATAGATTTTCGTGTGAACAAGTGTTTCAAAAGATCACTCTGGACACAAATGATAGCAAGTGGCGGAGCGTAGTGGAGTACCAAAGGGGCCATGCCCCCTTTAAAATGGTAAATTTTTAATTTAGGTCATTTATAATATTTTAAATTAGTAATGATAAAATTACACTTTGGCCTCTAAAAATGATAAAAATTTAATTTAACTCTTTAAAAATTATAAAGATATAGGTTATTAAAATAATAAATTGTATATTTTTACTATTATAAAAATATACAATTTAATTATTTCCCAAAAAAATTTCAAACTCCGTCATAACAATCAAATAAGGTAGAAGCATGGCATCTAAGAACATAAAAGGGCACTAGTAACAATCCAATCTCATGTGTCAATAACAAAGGTTCATCTAGTATATAATTTCGTTATAAAAAAAAATGTGGTAAAAGGGAAGACTCTCTCGTTCTATAGACATGTTTGAAGCGAAGGGAGCAAATTCATGGCGTGAACCTCCCAAAAGATTCTCTAATTAAAAAATAAAATGCAAACTTAAGCTTAGATAAGCTTCTTATCTACTTATTTCGTACTATTACATTGTAGTATCATTTTTATAAACCACTATTTATTTTTTTATTTTCCAAGGTATCCACTAAGGCGAGTTTAATGATTAATCATTCATGTTTTATAGGCCTATTAAAGGGGCAAACGCTATTTACAAGTTTTAAAGTTGTTTCATACCTAAAACGAGGATCAAACCCTTGATCACTGATTAAGGTAAGAGATAATAAACCACTCTTTTATTTAATCTTTGGGCATGGGACATAAATGTGAATTTCAATGTTTAAATGTGATGGATACATAAAAATAATTAAAGTACAATACAAAATATAAAAAGGGTAAATTATATCCAATGTCACTAAACTATTAGTAAGTTTACGTTTTAGTTTTTAAACTATTCGAAACTTTTATTTAAGTCATTGAGCTGTAAAGGTTTTTGTTTTTTTAACAGTCCGACTAATAAGCTCTAAACAACAATTCAATGACCAGTACAATGGATCAATATTCATGGACAAGTAGAAGATCATATCTTAGATCTAATTCAATTAAATAGTCAACGTCAAAGATTAAAGAAAAAATTGTTTAGATTTTGTTTCGCAAACTGGTGCAGGCGATGAGTACAAAGAATGTTATACAACAACGATTTTAACATCTTAATTATTTAAATGAAAATTTTTGAATAATTCAATAATTATTTTATATTTTTTTAAAATTAAAACACTAAAATATAAATTTATTAATAGTTTAAAGTTTACATGTAGTATACATATTTATATATGAATTAGGGAATGCTGACAGTATGACAAAACAAAAGCCTTATTTTATGGTAATTAAGGATATATAGATTTTTTTTTTTTTTTGGGGGGGGGGTTTAACTTTTAAGCCAATCATAATGTTGTTATCGGGTACGGGTTTTAGGGGTGCTGGAAGCTCTGCCAGAAATCAGAGTGGGCCGGCACTGAGCCATGCACGTGTCTACTAGATGGAATTTCACGTGGGGATGGGATGAACCATGTGCTATGTAGCAGCACAGCTTTGCCAAATGCTAAGTGCTAATGCTATGCTTCTCACTTTAAAATCGCCAAAATAAGCCAGCTTAATTTCGTTGTTGCTCCTTTCATAAATAATTCAATTAATTTAAAACCATCTTAATCCCACAATTTGAATTTCAAACCATTCTTGTTTTATATTCAAATAAGAAGGATTGCCCTTTTGGAGGGTCTTCCAATTTTTTAAACTAAGCCTCCCTTTTATAGTAAAATTACCATCGAGGTTATTATAATAGGAGTCACATTACATTTTGTCTTTTCAGCTCAGAAAATGAGTAAACTAGTTTATGTACATTTGTTCAAAGAATAAATTAGTCGTTCTGTTAAAAATTTCATCCAATTCCACTGTTAAAATTTGATCTTTGTAACTGTTTAGTTATTCCGTCAGCCAAACTAGTTTTTAAAAGTAGAAATGGATAATTTTTTTTAACAGAAATAATTGAGTTGCTCTTTGATCTAACCTACAAAGATTAGTTTACCATTTTTTAAGTAAACAAAGCAAAATACAATATGATTTTTAGTATAATGCCTCTGTGACATTTTTAGTATTAATGGTCTAGCTTTACTATCAATCCAACAATAATTAAATAAACAATTAATGATATGTTTGTTTACTAGTGTAATAACACGAGGAAAAAATATTTAATACATATATATTAAAGGGTAAACTACCACAATAGTTACTTTTGTTTGCCTCAAGTTACATTTTAGTCATTTATATTTGAAATGTTACGTTTTAGTCACTTACGTTATCGTGTTGTAACATTTTATCCACTGAGCCGTTAATTTTCATTAATAGTGTAATGGTAAGCTGGCGTGCCAAATTAAGTCATCATTTCAAACAAAAAATTTAGGTTAAATTATACAATTGCTCCCTATATTTTTCGTTTTGAACAATTTAATTCTTTTTTTATGTTCTTTTAACTTTCTTTTTTCTTCTTCTTTATTTTCCATTTTCTTCTACTTCTCCCTCTATTTTCCTCCTTTCTCCATTTCTTTTAACATAGGGTCCGTTTGTTTACATGTAAAAGGTTTTACGGAAAATATTTTCTGCATTTTCCTGTGTTTATTTTACAGAAAATAGTTTGGTCAGTGGAAAATGACTTACAGGTCAAAGTAAAATAAGTCATTTTTCCTGTAAAATGACTTACCCTTTTGAAAAGCATAAGTCATTTTTCGGAAAAGAGCTCATCTATAGATAATTTTATTTTTATATAAAAATTAACTTAAATCAAGCTTAATATTATTATATTAATAATAATTTTTTTATTTTTAAAAATATTTAAAATATTATATTTTTCAATATTATTAAACATACATATTTAATTATTAATATTTAGTCATATAATAAATTATTAATATAATAAATATAATTTATTATTTTAATAAATTATTTAATATTTTAATTTTATTTTAATAATAAATTTTAAGAACAATAATTTTAAATAATACTATTCACATATTATTGAAAATATTCAATATTAATATTTTAATAATAAATATTTATGACAATTATAAATATATTAATAATAAATGTTTTGTAATATAAAGGTTAAAATATGTCATAAGTCTATGTACACTTCACAGATTTGTAATTTAGTCTTTGTACTTTTATTTTCAAGAATTTAGTCCCTTTACTTTTCAAATTTGAAAATCAAGTTCAATTATTGACATCGTTAATTTTTTTTGTCAATTTTATTGATGTCACATTTTTAAATAAAAAAATACACATTTAGTAGTCATGTAATTAAAAAATGATGTTGTAATGAATATGAATTTAACATAATATTTTTAATATATGAAAAAACAATGTAAAATATAAAATTATAGATAAAAATAAATTCAATTAAACAACAAAAAAATAAGAAAATCTCAAGTGTATGTTTGTTTAATTTAAAACAAAATGTATGTTTGTTTAATTTAAAACAACTTTTATGAAATATTTTTAAGAAATCTACCAAACAATAGAAAATATTTTACAGAGATCATCTAAACACCAGAAAATATTTGTTTTTCCAGAAAAGTAAATCATTTTCTAGTAATCATTTTTCGGAAGTCATTTTCAGTAAAACAAACGGAGCTATAATTTTTCTATGTTTTCCATTTGTTAAAATCAGTCCCTATATTTTTATTTTTTTGAATAATTTAATTTTTTTTTCTTTTTATTCCTTTATTTGTTAAAGTCAAATATCTATGATTGCATACTCTGTGTGTAAACCCATAGACCATTTTCGATCACTGCAAGATGAATATAATTGATCCTATTGAATTAATCAATATTGATTCTTCTTCGATATATAATAGAACACCAAGCTAAAATCTACCAAAGACATTGATTTGTTTATCAAATTGATGCCAAGAACTAGAAACCAAGTTAACCCTAATGAGATCAAAAGGGTTAACCAGATTCATGAGAATCTTCATTGAAATATCATGTCCAAACAATTCAATAAAATCACTACAATAATCCATTTTTGGATCCTTTGTATAGCTTCAACAATAATTGCAAAATATCAGAAACCTCAATTCACAATTGTCTACAATAAGCAAAAAAGATTTTTTTTAAAAAGAATCTTTATTATGGGCTTTCATTGAAGATCAATATAAAATTGTTACCCTAAGTTGAAAACATATTAAAAGCTAATTTAAAGGAAGATTAAACCGAATTTACAAGAAATATCCAATACGAAAATAAAAGTATAGGGACTAGTTTTAACAAATAGAAAACATAGAAAAACTATGCTAAAAAATGGACAATGAAGGAAAATAGAGGAAGAAGCGGAAGAGAATGGAAAATAAAGAAAAAAAAAAGAAAGTTAAAAAACTTTAAAGAAAGAATTAAATTGCTCAAAATGAAAAAATATAGGGACTAATTGTATAATTGAACCTAAAATTTTCATTTAAAATGATGATTTAACGTGCCACATCAGCTTACCTTTAAACGGTTAATGACAATTAACGGTTCAGTGACTAAAATGTTACAACACGATAACATAAGTGACTAAAATGTAACCTGAGGCAAACATAAATGACTATTTTGGTAGTTTACACTATATTAAAATAGTTAGATATAAAATAAAGAATACTTAGTATAAATTTAAACTTAAACTTAAAATTAGAACGATAAGTAAAACTCTTGCAAAAAATAAGACATTTTCAAAATAAATAAAAAAACCCATTCTCTTTGTCACAAATAAGTCATGCAAATGGCTAAAATTATCGATTGTGATTAGTTTATTGCTAACTCATATATTAAAACACGTGAAAAATATAATACTCCTATCAAATGTAACATAATTTTAGGGTAATATAAAACTAGTCTCTATACTTTAATTTTTTTTTTGAACAGGAAAACTTGTGGACTAGTTTTAACAAATGGAAAATATAGAAAAACTACGTTAATAGAAATGGAGAAAGGAGGAAAATAGACGGAGAAGCAAAAGAGAATGGAAAAAAAAAGAAAAAGCAAAGTTAAAAGAACATAAAAAAAATTAAATTGCTCAAAATGAAAAAATATAAGTACCAATTATAGAATTTAACCTAAAATTTTCATTTGAAGTGATGATTTAACATGTCACGTCATCTTACTGTTACACCATTGACGACAATTAACGACTTTGTGACTAAAATATTACAATACGATATGTAATCTGAAACAAATAAAAGTAATTATGAAACTTTTAGTTTTTCACGAATTGTAGCTTCTCACGAGGGAATAAATTCCTTGGCGACATGTCTCACATTAACAAATATATTATAAGGTAAAAAAAAAAATAGAATATTTTTTAAAATGCATAATAATCTATAGTTTACTTTCATTATCTAAAAGAATCCCAGAAAATCATTCATGAATCTAAACTGTTAAACCGTCCATTTGGCAATCCATCAATGTCAGAAAAAAAATAAAAAAAACTAAATTAATTCAATAAAAATAATATTAATGAGGTTTAAGCTATACCATCTGGCCTTAATTAAGAACCCTTCTATGATTTTTTTTAACAAAGCATTTCATGGAGCTGCCATGGCACCAACTTTGTGAGAAAGTCAAATGCTGTTTGTTCACATGTTATTAAAGAAAGTATTAGTAAATGATTAAAATTAAGAAAAAAGTCAGCTTAAGTGAAGGATATTAATAAAGATTGAGGGTTGATTTTGCAAATATCCCCTCTCAAAGGCCCGGCAGGATTGCAAAATTTTGGGAGGGGTGATTGCGGTCATGCAGGCCCGTGATTATAGCCGGATTTGTTCGCAAATCACATATTAGATTAGGGTAAAATTAAAGTGTACAAAAAAAAAAAAAAAAAAGAAGAAAAAAACAGATAGTGGTAAAGCAATTTCGGTTGGGTCGAGTCATAAAAATTTTAATGTTTTTAAGTAAAATTTCCAATTTCGATCGTAATGATTGGAGAAAATAATGTTGAAAAAGTTTATCTGTTGGTTTTTTTTTTTGGTAAAGAGAAACAAGTATAGTACCCTAACTACATAAGACTGGCTTGATCATTAGAAGAAAGTGTAAGCACCTCCCTTGGAATTTCTTCAAATATCTTTAGATTATGGTTTGTATCAAAGGTCATTTTAGTTAGATAGTTAATAATTTTATTAAAGCCTCTAGAAAAACACTCGTTAAAAGAGGATAGATACATCTAATAAGGATAGAGTTTGAACTCGATATGAAATTTTTTTGAATGAGTTTAACCACTTCCAAGCTGTCTATTTGAATCATCACGTTTTCATAACGCCTATTATAAATAGGAGTCAATTTATCAAAAATACATTACAATTTAATATTGAAAACTGAACATTTATCTGCCGTTTAAAGATTAAATTCTATTCAATTATAAATTTAATTAGAATTTAATATAATCAAATATTTTCTAAAAAAAAAACAGAGAAATAAGAGGTCAAGTTATTGCAATAATTGAAAACACGTGAAAAAGTGTTTACGGGGGCCAATGAAAAGATCCTTACAAGATCGAAACCAAGAATAAGCCGAAGTTATTAACTCATTACGTTATCATTCTAATGGTATTTCGTTTTCAAAATATTTTAATATTTAATATCTATATTTATATTATTTAGATTAAATATTATTGAGAAAGTAGTAACGAATCTCGAATATGAATCATATATTTATATAAAATTTTACACTTTATTTAAATGAAATAAATTTAAAAATTATACATGAGCTTTGGTTTGATGTACAATGTTACACGAGAATTTTAACTTTGTACAATTTTATACATGACATTTTGATTTGATTTAGTTTATACAAGCTACTAACATCATTATTGATATATCACAATTTTGCGTTTACATATTACATATACAAATAATTGTACTTATCTAATATAAAATAAGTGGATGTATTCATTTATGTAATATGTGTAATTGAACCAAAATCAAAATTTTATAGATACATTTAAACCGAAATCAAAGTTTGATTTATATAATTACACAGTTGATCAAAAATCATGTATAATTTTAATATTTATCCCTATTTAATTTTATTATGGTTTAAATTTAAATTATTTCGACTATTAATTCAATAGTGCACTATAATGATTTATTTTAATTGCAATTCCTTAAATATATATATTCTGATACAATTTCTGTTACTACCTATAAACTTCCTTGATCATTAAATTAAAGGATAATACGTGCTTTAATGCATTTGAATTTACAATTTCTTAATTGTTACAACAATAATGATGTTAAATGAACTAAAACTCGATCCTATATTAAATTTACATATAATCAACCAATAGGTAAAGGTGAGGGCCCAAGAATGACTAATGCTTTGGCAATTCTTTTAGCATCATCATGGGGTCCCCCTTTGGTAGAGAATATATACCAAAGGCTGTTTGTTGATATGGATTTAGATTAGATTTGATTAAAAGAATATTGTTTTCAGCAGGTTTGTGCCATCAATGTGCTCTCTAATTTTACCCCAAAGTTATTGCCTTGTGTTTAATATATTATCATAAAAATCATGCCATCATCGAATCTGATTCCGACTACTCACATTAATATCTTTTACAATTAAGTCCTAAAAATTCATGGTAAACTATATTAGTCACTCAATTATTAGTGTGTTTATGTTTTAGTTACCAAACTATAAAAAAAAAAACTTGAATTTCATCATTAACGTTTTCGATACGTTTTGTGTTGTTTACTCTTCATTAAATTATTAAAGGAAATGATGGTGTGATCTTTTAATTAGTATAGTAATACATTTAATCCTCAACATTTACATATTCTATCAATTTAATCCTAGTTTTGAATAATTCAACACATTTAACCCTACACTTTTACAAATTCTCTCAATTTTTATATTAGCTAAGATAAAACATTTGAAAAATTAAAATTTTTATTTATTTTTATTCTATCTATCATTGGAGTTGATTCCAATCTCATCATCTCTTCCTTTCTTCAAGTATTTTGAATCTAATTTATAATTTTAATTTATGATGAAAACGTATTTAAAGACCAAAATGATAGAATTTATAAATGTTGAAGGTAAAATTTATTAAATTATTTATAATTAAGACCAAGGGCATAGAATGTGCAAATGTTGAGGATTAAATGTGTTATTATATTAATAAAAAAATGTCACATCATAATATTTGTTAATGATTTAATAAAGGATGACCTAAATAGAACGAACTGAAAACGTTACTGACGAAATTAAAAGTTTTTACTGTTTAGTGACTAGAAACAAAAATACATTGATGATTGGATGACTAATTGTATAATTTACCCAAAAATTTATAATAAACACACAGATGAAATTATTTGAATTATTCTCTCTGGTTCGTAACGAGTGCCATTGAATTACCATGTGTTATAATTTTCAATGTAAGGAGGTCTGCATCCCTGGAATTCACCATCAACATAATAACATGGTTTCATTTTATGTCTGGCAGAGGGATGAAAAAAAAAACCGTACCGGACATGTTCCGATTCGATCCAAGTGGATAAGATCGGATTTTTTTTTAAAATTTTAAAATCAGATTCGAGTGAATTAAATAAATAATTTTTTAGTAATCGGGTTGGTAGGGATTGGATTTAGAGAAAACCCAATATTAGAACCTAATCTCCTATTACTTGTGCCTCTCCCTTTGTATATTCTTCTCCTGTGCAAGACTTTTTACTTATTTTTCTTTTATTTTCACAATTTACTCACTGTTACCTAAATCAAATATATAGACAAAATTTAATGAGAAAAAAATAAAAATTATAGTTCACATGCACAACACTATATTAGATAAGAAAAAAATTTAAAAATTATCAAAAAATTGTGTTCAAAATGTGAAAGTTTTGCCTATTGGGGTAGGTCAGGGTTAAGTACTTACTTTATTTTTCAAGGTGGGTTCGAGACATATAAATAGTACATCGAATTAGGATTGAGACAGTAAAAAGTACGACCCAAATCACCCCTTTGTCATCCCTAATCATGCCAAAGGGGTGATGATGTAGAAAAGGAAATGGGTTTTAAGAGTTTGAATCATCCACCGCTAAAACCCAAAAATTGTTTCAAAAATGTCAAAAAACCAGACCCATACTAGCTGCTCTTCCATGTCTTTTATGTCCAAGGCACTTGGCACATGTCGAAAAATCAGTCACACAATGTAAATGTGGCAGAAAACCAGTCATTGTGAACACGATGCACATGGAAACATGACATTTAAAAAAAAAATAAAAATTTAGGGTCAAACTTTTTGTTATTACAGCAATACAAGTAGTACAATATCATTTAAAATTGATAAGACTTTTAGAATTGCTGACCTATGCGCATCCAAAACAACGTTCACTGAAATCATTGATGAAAGAAACCAGCTAATGTGAAACGACATGAAGCTCAATAATGTCCACTACACTGTAAATCAATGAAAGTGGCGTTGAATTGAAATTCAAATGAGAGGGTCCGCAAAGTATTGACATGAAGCCGAAAATAGCATGGAAGATTTTTCTTTCTATTTGATGGGTATACAAGGAAGCGTGCAAGGGCAGTGTCACCATTTTTCTTTGTGCATTATTGGGTTACTATGGAGTCCATAGGCAAGATCATGAAACCCACATTTTGAGGCTCTTGAAGTTTGTAATATAACATTGTGGGTTGGGGATGAGTAATATGGACCCATTGATAAGAAATTATTACGACAAACGCTAACAGGTGTCTTTGTTGACTACATTAATGGGCTTGCTTCTTTATATGGAAACCTAGATATCTTTATACGAAGTCATGTTGCTTTTTGTTTTCAATACTTAATAAGTAAATTAAAGAGTAAGCTAAATATTCTATTAAAAATGTTATTTATTTTTACTGTTAAAAACTAGTCATTGTATGTTAGAATAAGGTACACGTGACATGCTTTGTGTAATTATCTAGTTATTCTGTCAATCACATCTATTCTTAATTAAATTTTTAATTGAAGGGAGCAGTATGTTTTTTGATCTAATGTATATGGACTAATTTATTCATTTTTTAAGTAAAGGTGACAAAATACAATTTGAATCCTAGTACAAGATCCTCCATAGTAAATTTATCAAAATTTTGTTGATTTTTTGCAATTTTTATACGTGATATTTTGATTTGATTTTCACAATTTATTTTCATCATTATTGATATAAGATTATGTAGGTTTGCATATTTTATACACAAATAATATTACTTATCTAATTATAAAAATAAATTGATATATATATATATATATATTTTTTTAAATGTATAGCACAAAATCAATGTTCATGTATTAAATTGCATTTTGAACTAAATTTCATATATAATTTTGATATTTATCCCTTTTAGAAAAACATAATAGATCCACTCATTTTGATCACTGTTTTAACCTTAAATTAGTCGAAATTCGAATTAATCAAAACCTAAACTGAAATAATTAATCGAAAGCTGGATTAAATTGTTCAACTCAAATCCAAATTAATCAAAACCCAAACTCCCTTAAATCAAAAATAATTCAAAGTTAATTTATTTAACTTGAAATATTTCAAATCCAAAATTATCCAAACCCCAATACACTCCAACATGCAACGAAACTTAAACAACAAAAATAATCCAAACCCGAAATTACTAAAATCAATAACAAATTATTACTTTTAAATTTGATTCAATTAATGTAATTGGTAGAGAGAACCACTTTCGGTTTATGCTTCTTTCACATACAATTAAGTTCTCTCCAATCACAAAAATACAAAGCTTCCTTTCTAAGAAACAATTCTGTTCCTTTCCCATTCTCCATTTCCTTCTTACTTACTGTGGACTAATTAATGCTCCACAATATAATGGTGACATAAGGAAATGAATTTTGCTATTGTTTAGCAATGGCATACTCATTTTGCCTATGATTTGATCACCCCTAAAGTTGCAGCCTCAAGGGATACTGAATGCTTAACGTCGCCAATATGTATACGGTGTAAACCGATCGGGATTCTTCGAACCCCTGATCGGTCCACAACACTTAGAAACTTGCACACATGGATACTGATCCTTACTTGTTGTTCGGACCTTGCCAGAACATACACTTTCGCAAAAGCCACCAGCTGTTTCGAAGGAGCCCAGTGCCCTGCAGGTGGAGTCGAGAATACTAGCATTGTATGAGTGCCGTCCTTGGATCCGGTATTCTTCACGTTTACTTGAAGACCTACCGATAGCTTGTTGCATCTTACATGGTTAACTTTGATTGCCTTACCTAAAACGGTTGCATTTCCTGAACGGCGATGGCCGTCGAGAGGGACTGTGACAACATGAGGTGCATTAACAATGGTGTGTACGAAGTTGGTGTAACTCAATCCGTGGCCAAATGGGTACACTACGGGACCTTTATAGAACCTATAAGTTCTTCCAGGATAATTCCTATGCGTACTCGAACGCATGGCCATGTCCGTCATTGCCAAATTTGAAACATAATCTTGTGGGTACCATGTCATGGGCAACTTGCCCCCTGGATTGGTTGTACCATACAATACATCGGCTATAGCGGCCCCTCCTGCTTGGCCTGGATAACCAGCCCACAAAATGGCACCAATACGAGGGTCGTTTTTAGCGAAAGAAACATCGATAGGCCCACCTGACAATAAAACCAGTACCGTCGGACCCTTGGAAGCCTTGGCTACTTTTGAAACAAGTTCCTGTTGGCGCCCTGGCAAAAGCAACCCTGTTCTATCTCTGAATTCCGCTTCAATCGATTGATCGAGCCCCATTACTAGAACTGTTGCGTCTGCTTGACGAGCAGCATCAATCGCGGCACTAAATAACTTGTCATCTCGACAAGCAACATTGGCACATCCGAGTTGGTGAATCGTTTTCACATAGTTCCCTATTCCTTGCAAAGGAGAAGTGTATCCACAAGCAACACCTAATCATTAAACATTAATACATAAGTTCAATTGTCCATATCCCATTAACAACAAAAGGAAACAATCATTATCATAATGGCGTACCAGCATAGTTTCCAATCATGCTAACAGTAGCATCGGAATTAGGCCCGATAACGGCAACCATTTGGTGACGTCGATGAGACAAAGGCAACGAAACACCGCTGTTTTTAAGCAAAACAATCCCCTGTCTCGCAGCTTCCAACGCTAGCTCTTGGTTCGAAGGAGTGCACACGTCTTTCGGTCCTAACTTCCCAAACGGTTGCACAGACGGCTCACCGTCGAACATACCGAGTCTCATTTGAACTCTAAGGGTATTAACTAAAGCATTATTAATATCAACCTCATTCAACAACCCTTGTTTCACAGCATCTTCACTATGTTGTGCCAAAAATGGTCCACAATCCAAATCCAAACCAGCTTTAATGGCATCAGCAGCTGCTTGTTCCGGTGTTGTTGTGTAATGTTGGGTATTATAAAACACACCAACTGAATCACAATCCGAAACAATGTACCTGTAAAAATCAGACCAACATGAAAAACAGGGATCATTAAACTGATATGTCTTAAAATGATTGACTTACCCATCGAGTTTCCATTGACCTCGTACTGTGTTTCGCAGGAGATTAGGATCGGCACAGGTAGGGACACCGTTAACTTCATTGTAAGAGCACATAACACTGGCTACATTGCCATCTTGTACACACATTTTGAAGGGTACATCAAATGTGTCCTCTATGTCTTGTTTGCTTACCTGCATAAACGTGTGAGAACCCACGTGAGAATCGAACAAGCCTGTCTTATTTTATTATTATAAATCTTTCCCTTTGTTTCATTGTCTGAATTTTTATTCTGGAAGGAACTGGAAAAAAGCAGAGCATTTGGATAAAAAGATTTAATATATTTAAATGATATCAGACAAAGATTTAATTTAGACAGTCGAGAATATGCCATCCTTTGTGGTCCATATTTCAGCTTTCTTTATTCAAATTCACGATATTACGTTTTATTTTACTATTTATCTCGTTTCACTATAAATTATAATATTAAAAATTATTATCATCTCCATAAATTTAGATATATTTATTTCCGTTTCATCTCTTTTTAATTTCAATTTTAATAATATTAGTGAAAATTAAATTATAATAAAAAATAAAAATGAAGCAAGGTGGTTGAGGAGAAAATTGATTATTCCAGCTGGTAAAATCCCAATGTTGGCCCCATTCACCTACATATTGAAAACTACAGCTACATTTTCCAAGGTGATCTTATCACGAAATATTAATGGTCACTATTTACAATATCCATACCCCCAATCCCATAATTGCACTACACCCATCAATATCATATGAAAGTTAGAAAACTAATAAAGTACATAACCTAGTAAAAAAAGCTTAATAGTAAAATTGCTTGACAGATCCTTATATTGTAAGAATCTTATCAAATTAATCCATTTACTATTAAATGAATCACTTCAATCCTTGCCCTTATAGTTTTGTAAATGAAAAAATGATCAATTATAAAAATAAAGAGGGACTTGTTATGAGATTTTACCAAAAATTGAACTGACCTGAGCATTAAAGTGGAACCTATCAACACCATTCCAGTTATCGAGATCATAGGCAGTGAAGTGCTTACAACACGCCGCCACTTTCAACCTATCACCGTCATTTCCCTGTAATCCCTTCACGTAATAGGCTGCATATGTACCGGCCAGAACCGGATCTTCACCAGGCGTCTCCTGTCCACGGCCCCACCGTGGGTCCCTAAATATGTTGACATTCGGACTCCAATACGTGAGTCCAGCTGATCCACCGTTGTACATAGCCCTTGCCTCATCCGACACCACCTGCCGCCGCCCATCCCATAAAACAAATTAATTATTTATTTGTGGTAAAATTACGCTTGCAAGTTGCCTGGAATGCTATCCAATAATAATGATTCCACTTGCAAGATTGATGATTTTGTGAATCAATCATAACACTGTGAAATAAGCAAATTGCGAGACATGGATCTTACCTTCTTTGTCTTGGAGTTCAAGAAAAGCATAAAGCTAGCCATGACGTTTATAATCTTTAATCTATTTGTATCAAACAATACACAAATATCTAATATATATTAAAAAATTTAATATATGATCATATATATTTTTTTAACATAATGTCTACAACTATTTATAATTTTTAATTCATAAATAAAAAAATAATATATTTTAATATATTTAAATTTACGTCCTTTTATATAGATAATAATATTTATATTAATTAAATTAAAATTCAATCATCAAATTTAAGTGATGATGATAGCTTTTTGGATAATATTACTTCATCTAATAATGCTGAGGTATGACTGTCTATCAAAGTATAGTGAAATATAAAAAGAAATGAAGCATATTGCAATTTTTTAAATCCACAATTGAGAAAGCTGACATATCTACCATACTAATAGAAGAGGCTATGTCATACAAAGTTAACTTCTCAATAGCTCATAAAACTATCCTTCAATCCACTTGTCATTTTTTTTTTCTAAAATAATTCTACATATACTCAATAATTATTATTATCGGTCTAAAATTTAATTAGATTAGATTGAATTGTAATGAATTTACAAGTCGAGTTTATTTTTCTGTGAGATTATATATGTATAAGACCTTATAAATATGTGTTTATATGCATGAAACTTACTTAATATATCATGTCAATGAATAATATTTATATCATATAAATATACAGATCTCGCTATTTAAGAGAGAGCGAAAAACAATCAACAATATTATTTTAATTTTTTTAATCTTTAAGATGACAAAGAATAAGAACTTACTCGTCCAATAGCTTCCCATAACGTAGCATTGAAAGAAGCAGCAGTCGTGATTACTTGAGGGAAGCTAGTAGCACCAGGGAATGCCCCACCGAACTTAGTCCCAGGACCCACATCAGAGACCCCATGAAGAGCTTCCGACCACCATTCGTACCCTTTGATCCCCAGCCGTGGAATTGGTGCCGCACCGTTTATCAACAACCTTACTTTTTCTTGCAACGTCAACCTCCCTACAAGGTCATTCACTCTATCCGGCATCGGCATCGAAACCTTGCAAAAAGGAAAACCAGCCGTCACCGCATCTTTCGGGTCACAAGCAAATGGATCAACGGCTTCACCAAAAGCACACAAGAGAAGAAGGAAGAGGATAATGAATTGAGGTGGTGAAGGCAATGTGAGGCTGCCAATACCCATTTTCGTTTTTCTGAAATTGAAAGTGGGTTATTGTTTATGGGACAAAGGCTAATGAAGGGGAATTGTATGATATTTATAAAGGTGGAAACTTTGGGCTAAACAATGGCAATTGGTAATGTAATGTAATGGGACTTAACTTTTTGATCATTACATGCCATGCCCACATGTTGTCTTTTAACTGCTAAAGTAAAACTTTTTATTTATTTTCTCAACAGATTTAAGGGAAAAAAAATATTAATCACTTGAATATTTTAGTTTTTAATTCTTAATTTTATTTATGGGCGCCGTAATATGTCACACAACATTAGTTAAAATAATTTTTATTTTCATAAAAAAGGTGGGAAGGAGTGATGTTTTTGAAAGTGTAAAAGTCCCATGTTACCACATATTTTTTTTATTTATTAAGATTTCACCGTTTGTAATTTTTTAAACAAAAAAAGATTTACGTCCAATTTTTTTTATTTTCATTTTAAAATAAAAATAAATAATAGAATTGCTGATTAAGTATTAGCTTAATTGACATGAGTATTGTTGTTAATGTAGGAGAACGTGGGTTTGAGTGCGCTGAAACGCAATATCCTCCTATTTAGGGTGGGCGCTTGATCAAATTGAGTGAAAAATTTCGAGTTCACGAGTCTTATTTTATTGTCCTAACTTAATTTGAAAATTTTTTGAATCAAGTGAAATTGTTTGAGTTCAATTAAAAATATTAAACATGTCAAATAAAAACATTGTTACAATATAACTAATTTCATGTTAGAGCACATAAATTTAAAATCATATATATTTGAAAAAAAATTCAAAGCAAAATAAAAAAAAAATAAGATACTTGAACATTTGAATCATTGATTAGGTCCCAAAATTATTATTTTAGAAATTTTTTAAAATTTTAACTTTTTTATATTTTTTAATTTTTTAATAATTTTTATAATTTTTTTAAAAATATAAAATTTGAAATTTTTATAAATATTTTGAATTTTGAATTTTTTTTGTAACTTTTGTTGTGAGAGAGATCAATTTGTTTATTTTCAAAGTTGATAGGGATCAAAAGGGTATTTACACCAATTTGTTATTTGAATTATTCGAGTTATTCGAATTGTGAAATTCAACTCGACTCGAACTCAAAACTCGAATTGAGTTATTTGAGTTTACTCAAATAATTCGAATAACTCAAAATTAAATTTTTTTTTTTAATTTTTTCAAATCAAATCAAATTTTGTTCACCCCTACTTCTATTTATATATGTTGGGGAGGGGCTACAGATAATTATAGGCATTGTATTAAAAAATAGAATTAATCTGAAAATAACAAAATAATATTTTTTTTATAAAATAAAACTTCCATTGATGAAAGAGAGTTATAACTAAGAAGCATACATTGGTTGAAGTTGAATATAAGAAAATCTAAGTTAAAAACCCTAATTTTGGATTAGGGAGACAAAAATATTAGTAATAATTAAAATATTATATTTATTAAAAGATATTTATCACACCTTAACCCGATTTATAGACTCTTTTATTTTACAATAATTAATAAATATGTTTTTCATATATGACAAAATTTGTTACCAAATCATTGAATTTATAGAGAAAGTACCAAGCAACAGAGCTTGGCTTTGAAGAGAGGTCAAGCTATAATAATTAACAAACATTTACTAATTACTACTCCAAACAACGTTCATTCCATAATAATTAACCACTAAACCCACTCAAAAATTTTTTTTTCAACCAAAAAAGGACTATTTTTGTTTGCTTCAGATTACTTTTTAGTCACTTACGTTATCGTTTTGCTACGAAGTGGTCACTCTACCGTTACACTCCGTTACCTCCCTAACGACAGTCCTACGTGGCAATCCAAATGAGTTTTAAATACCAACTTGGATGTTTAGTTGCTGGGATGAAAATAGGTTTTCAATTAAATTTAAATTTAATTTGGACTGGCATGTAAGACCTCCAAGTTAGCATTTAAAACCCATTTGAATTACGACGTAGGATCGCCATTAGAGAGGTAATGGAGCTTAATGGTAGAATAACCACTTCGTAACAAAATAATAACGTAAGTGGCTAAAACATAACATTTCAAACATAAGTAATTAAAATATAATCTAAGTAAAATAAAAGTGACTATTTTTATAGTTTACCCATTAATTATTTATTATATATAGTCTTTAGTTGTTTAGTGTTTCTATAACTGAAAACTGAAACACAATAAATCAAATTGGGCGGCTTGAATTTTAAATGTTTTTTTTCATGAAAACACTTCAAATATTATAATAAAATCAACAGTCCAAGTAGTCCACTTGTTTGGGTATATTTCCGATAGGGTTTTTAATTTTTTTTTTGAATTATTAGATAAAATAAAGTCTTAACAGTAGTACAATTGATGCGACTCGAATTCAAGTTATATTTAAAGCGATGAACATCTTGACTGTTAGGTCAACATACGAATTCTGAGTTAATCAACTTTTATCATATATTTTTTTACCTAAAATGAATCAAGAAAAAAAAACATACCTAATATTGTCAATATTGTAGGTAAATTTAAACTACCTGTAATTATTATATGTAACTAATATTACTTACACTTCAAGTAGGGTAATAAATAATATTATTTTAAAAAAATGATACGAATAAAATATTAGTTTTAAAGAATATCTTTAAAAAATATTTTTGGTTGAAATATTTTCTTTGTTGTGAGAAATACTTTTTATCATGCGACTGATAAAAAGAAATTGAGAATTTCGAATAATACATTATATGATGGAGTTGCTGCATTAGTTAACAATTGGTTGTTGAAATCCGAATGTTTTTTTCGAATTTAGAAGGTTTGTGTAAAAATATTATACTTAAAAATGAATTTGGACAAAAATATTAAGCCTGTTTAAAATATGATTCGGCTCGTTTTTTAGTTTTGTAATATATTATGTTATGATAATTTTATATATTACATAATTTATAACACAAAAAATATAGTTATATATAATATTAAAATGTAAACAATAAAGAATGTGAAGTTATCAATTGTAATAAACGAAATATATATATACAATTTAAAAATAATATAATATATTTTTTAAAAATTTTAAAAATAATATATACAGACCTAAAATGAATTTAGATTAACTATTTATAAATATGAGGTTTAAGGGTGCAAAAAGATTTTAAACTTTTTCAAAAAAAGTAATTAAGTCCTGCTCTTTTTTTTTTTTGCACTTATTTGTGTATTTGAACTTTCAAAATGCATCAAAAAGACCCTTAAACCTTTTTAAAAAAAAGCAATTAAGCCCCTAGTTTTTTTGCACTCAATTAGGTCCTTGAACTTTCAAAATGTATCAAAAAGACCCTCAAACCTTTTTCAAAAAAAAAAAAGGCTTAATTGCTTTTTTTGAAGAAATTTGAGGACCTTTTTAATACATTTTAAAAGTTTAAGTGCTCAATTGACTGAAAAAAAAGAAGAGGGGCTTAATTTTTATTTTTTATTTTTAATTTGAGAGATTTTTTACCCTTAAATCTAAATATAATGATGTTTAACAAAATTTAAAATCAAACCGAGGTTAGATAAAAAAAATATTTTTATATATTTACATGTAAATATCATATTTAAACTCAATTGAGTTTCATCATGAATACCTCTTCCTGGTGGTAATATATGATAGTTGCATTTGGTGTTGTCACTATTTTGGTAGTCCGTTTCTGCATATTCATTCATTATTTGGTTCAAATATTTGGTTGGGTATTAATTAGCTAAAAAGCCCCAAATTCAGACATGGACAAATAAATTTTGCCCATCTTGGAGTTTTTTTCTTTTCTTTTCTATTTTATGAAACTGGACTTATTAGGGCATTAGATCCACAAAATCTTTTTATATATATTTTTTTTGGGTAATATGAATTTTGGCCCCTAAGTTTAATAATCAGGTCCATTTTGATATTCATTGTTTTTAAATTTACTTTGGTGCTTGAATTTGACAATTATGTTCATTTTAGTTACCCTTTTAACTTAGAGCATATAAAAGTTTGATGAGGTTCCACATAATCACTTGAAAATTAAAAAAATTATATAAATTTTCAGGTGATTATGTGGTACCATCTCAGAGTATCACATTCAATGTTTTAATAAAATTGTTGTTAAATAGGTTAGACTAATGATTCCTGACTCAACCAGTTTGACTATCAGGCCAACAATAATTAAATAAATATTAAAAATTCACAAAAATCTAAAAAAATGAAAAAAAATTAAACTGGTTCAACTTTTGATTTTTGTTCATTTTTTCTATTTTTACCAAATTAAATTTTTCTCAAGCCAATCGATCCAACCTTTTTATTCATACCATTATATTGATTAGTTCTTGGTTTGTCTAATCCGATCTTATTCCAATAACACTAGGCACATCATCAAATCTTGACAGAATCCAAGTTTAAAAACTAAAATGGATCTACTTGTCAAATTCAAGGATAAAAAAAAAAAAGCACAGCGACCAAAGTGGACTAGTTGCCAAGTTTAGGAGAACTCATATTATCCCTATTTTTTTAGAATAGAAATTTTTTAATTACAATTAATTAATTAATCATATCAACACTTTTTAATTAAAATAAACTAAATTGAACAACTTAAATTAAGTCAATTCAACTAATTAACCTACATGCAATTTTCGCATTATTAAACAAGGATAAAATTAGAAATTTTATTTGGAGGGTCTAATGCTAAAAAAACTTAGATTAAATTATTAACTTTTCAAAGGGCCAAAAATGCAATTATTCTATTTAATAAAAAACTAAAAAGACCAAAATTTAATGTTTAAATTTATATGAGGACTTAAAAGAAATTTTTTTAATTTAGGTAAAGAAGGAATAAGGCCCCTGCTTGCCCTCCTCTCCCTATTATTAAATATTAACTTGAACACTCAAAATCTCAAAAACTTCCACATTCATCAACAGATATAATATTAAAGCTTCGTTGGTTTAATTTCTTAAATAATGCTAATATCATATGATTCTCACTTCCTTCATGCGTAATTATTAATTATTAGAAGGATATGGGTGAAAAATAAAAACCTATTAAAAATTAGGGTCTATAATTATTTTTTGTAATTCCAAGTACCATCGTCACCATACATTCTTATTTATTTATTAGGATAAAATATTATTTAATTATAATTTTTATTTTGTTGAGGGAGGTTGCTTTTTTGATCCTCCGAAAGGAGATTGTAGAAGGCCCATTTCGCCCTATTTACAGCAAATAAATAAACCAAAAATAAATTAAAATAAAAACCAATAAAAGTCCAGATCACAAAATTCTAACCCAAACTTCATAACCCATTTTACAACAGACCCAACCCAATTACTAAGAACCTAAAACAGACCCAATTCCATGGGCCCAAATGCCCTGAGGAAATGAGATCTGCTGGAAACCCTAGGCCACCAAGCTGCTGCTCATGCGTGCCGTAGCCTCCCCACGAGTGGCCTTCTTCTCCGTACACTTCCATATCAGCAGAACCTGCGAGAAGAAACTGAACACAGCAATTAACCAGCAAATAACAGAAAATAGTAAAAAAATAATAGCAGAAAATATAGAAGAAAAATGGGTTCTAATTTCATTTTTATTTTTCGGCTATAAAAGCCATCGTTTGTACTGTAAAAAGGACTTACGCACACTGAATACAAAAAAAGTAACCAAAGATTAGAAGGTGATTTTCGATCTATTTTTCTGCGTTTTGATTTGTATTTTTTTTCTCTTTGTTCTCGCATATATTTCTTTCGCATGAGAATAAAAAAGAGGGGGGGTTTACCTCCACAGATGCGCCATCGGGGTCCTTCTCCTTCGTCGAAGTCGGAGCTGAGATGGGATCTCGGGGTTGAAATCGGCCTTGAGTCTTGGCTTAAGCGGAGATAAGAGAGACTCCCCACACTATCCACCGATTACAATGGTGGAATGGTGGTCGGACGGCGGGTTCTTAATGAACCGAATAGGAAGAGGCCTTAGGGCTTTTCGTTGTTTTTTTTTTTTTCCTTTTCTTTGAAAAATGGTTAAGTGTTTAGGGTTTTTCTTTTTCCTTTTATATACATCATAAAACGACGGCGTTTAGAGCCCTTTGTAATGGCTTCAAAACGGCGCCGTATAAGGCAACCCGATTCAACCCGACCCGATTGCCCCCAGGATCCCTGTGTTTTTGCGGAGAGGGGATATTTTCGTGTTGAGTCCCTTCTTCGCTCTGACATTCAATTGGGCCCCATTCATATTTTCTTTTTTTTTTAATTTATCTTTGTAATTGGCGCATAAATTCAACTTAGTCCGCGCCTAAACGCGCGTTTTGGGGATTTGGAATATTTTCAGTTTTAATCCTTGAACCTTCAAGCGCGTTGCACGTTAGTCCTTATTTCAGTTTCAATGGTTTGTGTTATTTATTAATCATCCCTTTTAGTTTGATTTTATTTCAATAAAGTTTCTTTTCATTTCAATATATATATTTCATTACTTTTTATTTAGCATTCATCTTTTAAAGAATTTATTTAAATATACATTTAGAAATACTTTAATAATTTTACTTTGTTTTTTATTTGTTTAAATTATAAAATTATTATTTTAAAATTCTCTTTTATATCATGTTGTTTGAAAATTTTATATAATCTTTAATTTAAATTGCCGTTATATTATTATATGTATATAGTTTATGTTAAAATTAGTCTTATTCTATGTACATTATCGATTCGATGTTGTTTTATATTTTCTTTTAATTCTATTTATATATATATTTCCTTTCAAATCTATTATGTATATAACATATTCCTTAAAAACATATTTTATTATATATTTTTGTTATTTAAAACTTTTTCATATATTATACCCCCATTTATGTATTATTTATGTTAATATTTTTCCTCATTGTATGTATATTATCAACTTTAAATAGTCATGTTTTGTTTTTAAAATATCTTGTACATTATTTGCTCCAAACTTCTTCTTTCATAATATCTATTTTAATAATCATTCATATATTATTAGTTTTTTTTTATACATGTAAACTATTTCAAACCCTAGCATGTGTTGTTCATTTGCAAATTTTCATATATTTAATAGTTTTTAAATTGTTTTTATCACATTGGCTCCTAGTTTTCATATTGTTTTGTATATTATATGTTGTTTTTGGTTTCCATATTGTTTGTTAGACTTTTGTATTATTATTTTAATTTTATTCATCTATGTTTGAAAACTTGTTATATTTTATTCTAATTTGTTTTTTAATTAGCTATATTTTTATTTTTCATTATTAATATTAGTTTTTAAAATAGAATAGTGAGATTAATGCTATTGTGTATTTTGAATTGTATGATTCGTATTATAATCCTTATTATCCATTTGTACAATGTTATTTATTATTATTTCATACTTGTATTTATACTTTTATTTATTGTTATTGCATCATGATTCTAATTCCTACTTTCGCTCCATATCGACTATCTTTTAGCCCCAAATAAACTAAACAAATATTTTTTAGCCCGTTTTATAATCGCTTAGTGAAAAGCTTTCAAAATAAGGTAATGTTCCGTGTTTGGAAATCCGAGAAATCGTGCCCTAACGTGCTGGGTTTCGGTTTTCTGTTTGACCAAATAATTGAATATCCTTTTGAAATTTTCAATGCATGAATTTTGGAAATCATAAGACGATCTTGGTATTGAAGATTTGAAATATTGTACCCTAACGTGCTGGGTATGATATTTTTCACCTTTGAGACAAAAGAATCTTAGCATTCAATTTGAGTATATTCAAACATTTTTAAATGGGATTGCATTTTAAAATCTTTCAAATTTTCGGCATTAGGACATTAATTAATCAATTAGGTACCAATTTTGGGCGTTGCAAGGGTACTAATCCTTCCTCGTACGTAACATACTCCTGAACACGTTTTCTTGACTTTCGTAGGCTAAAATCAGTATTTTAATAAATCAAAATGTTTTATTATGTGATCCAATCATACCTAAACAAAAAGCATTGGTGGCGACTCCATAATTTATTTTAAAGTCGATCCCCATTTTTCCAAATTTAAAAAATGGCTTCGACAGAGATATTGTTCTTATGTATTTATATTCAAATTTGTCCTTAAATTTTTTTTATTTCGAGGAGAGCTTAAAGAGATTTGTAGAGGTTGATAAAAGTGGCCTAGCCAAGTGGTAGGGTTCTTACCTAGTAAGACCCTTTAAGGGTACGGATTTTAACTCAATTAAGGCCAAAATACTAAAACGTTTCCTTCGTAGATTAAACATTTGCTAAACTCTGTGAACTCCTTTGGGCTCTCCTTGGAGTAGGAAGACAAAACCCAAGGCTAAAACCGAGTATAAACACCTCGGACATAATACCTCCGTTGAGGGTCCAAGAATAGCCCAAAGAGCGATCTCCCCTTAACAAGAAAATGTTCTTGGGACATTTATGCTCAGTTTTAGCCCTGAGTTTTATCTTCCTACTCTGAGAAGGGCTCAAAGGGATTCATAGGATTTGGTGCAAGTGCCCTAGTCAAGTGGTAGTGTGCTTACCAACTACGACTTTTTAGGGGTATGGGTTCGAACCCCACCAAGACTAAAATGCTCCCTAAGTTAAATGAACCCCTTTGGGCTCTCCTCGAAGTAGGAAAACAAAACCCAAGACTAAAATCAAACATAGACAACTTAGGGATGATACCTCTATTGAAGGTCCGAAACTGATCCAAAGAGTGATCTCTCTTGAATCCCATGTGTTGGCCTGATAGTCAGGGTATTCACCGCCCCAAGTGTGGCCTAAGTTCGAGTTGCGCTAATCACGTTGTTGTTAGGGCTTTACCCTCCTTTTGTAATTCACAAAAAAGAAAAAAAGAAAAAGAGTGATCTCCCCTCAACAAATTTTTATTTGTAATTTTATTATTAAATTAATGTGACTTGATTCCTTATATTAAACTTAATCAAAATTTTAATTATGTTATTAAATCATTAAATAACCACAACAAATCATTATCAAGTAAATTAATTTTGTTTTAGAATTGTATACATTGTCATTTATCAAATAAATTGATGCCAGTGAAATTCTTTCAATAATATAACTATAAAATAGATTAATATAACCAGAACACTTGATAGCTGAGTTTTAACTTCCTTAATTTCATATCATATTTGGTGTTTCATTATTTCGTCAACGTCACCCTTTCTATATATATCATTTCATCTTCAATTGAAAAATAATTAAACTTTGTATAAATTAAAAAAAAAAAAACTAACTTCAAATTAAAGATTGAATGTTATTAATTTTTAATTTCTTTGTTAAATCAGTGTTTAAAATCATGTATATAGGTTGGTTGAGTGCCAACTCAATTGACATTAGTATTGTTGTCAGTATAAGAGGACGTAGGTGTGACTGCGCTGAAACGCATTATCCTCCTATTTAAGAATTGGGAAAAAGCTATGAATAATTCTAAATTTTGTATAAAAAAAACAGATACAATAAGAATCTATAATGAAATTAATATTAAAAAAAATTCTATAAACTCCGCTAATTTGCAGATGTTAATTAATTTGTATTATAACAATTTTCAATTAGATACTTCATGAATATTTATTACCTTATTAAATCCATCCAACTTATAACCTCTAAAACCTAATACATTCACATGATAAAAAGAATACTTAAACTAATTACATAATATAAACCGATTTCCCTAGCGAGAAGCCTCGTATAAGCATAAATCATATGTTCTATCAGCATCTTGGTATATAATTTAACCGAATTTTTTAAAAAAATTATAAATTTTAAATAATTTTTTATTTGAATGAATTTAACCACAAGATTATCCACCAAAGCTTCAAAATTTATTTATTTAAAACTCTCTGTTTATATAAAAATAAAAACTAGTTCCTCAAACAAAAAACACTTTTTAATTGTTTCTACAAAGCAATCGAAAAAGACCCAACATTAGCTAGTGTTTTTTCCATGTAATATTTCGAAAACAGTTGCATGATGAAGACGAATAATCTAAATTAGTAGCTCAGATTTTCATGTATGTTTCGAGAAGTACTTAATTAGCTTTAAAACAACCAATGCGGAACCTTTGTCTCAATCTTCTTCTCCTTTATAGTATCCAAGCTTGGTTTCCATCCCTTGGCGGAATATTGCCTGTTCATATACTCCACCCTCCCTTCCATACTTTCCGGTATTAGCTCCGTCAAACTGCCAACTTCCTCAAGTCTTTCGCGGCCGTTTCCCTTCCCCTGCAACGGCGATTTTTGTCCCATCTCTTGCATATGATTTGCAGGGCAAATCCTGGAAAACAAAGGAAGGAACCTTGAAGATGATAACAGCGACTTCGATCTCAAAACGGCGTTGGCACTCACCAGAACCCGGCGAGCTTCCTCGGACGACAACGTGGTTGGTTTCCCTCGCTTCAGCGGCAGCATTACGTAAACTTTTGCCACGTCGAGTTTATGGTCAGCCGGTAAGGGAACGGGTTTCTTCTCGTTAACAGCCGCGTGGTATTCTATCACCACTTGTTGTGGATGCTCCAGCATCAGCTCCGCCACCGTCAATGGCCAGCTAAACTCCTGAATCGTCCCGTCCCTAAGAATCACTTTTCCGACAACAGCAATATCTGATGGACGACAAATGAAAGCACTAAAGTAGTTACCCATATGACGGCAACGAAGAGTGAATTAAAGCTAAAGAAAGGATACGAAACTACAGGATTTTATTATGCTTGGAAATGTTGAAAGGGCCCTTAAGTTGTAGAGCTGCTGTTTGTTAAACGGCACCATATTATGAAGGGTTTTATGGTGGACTAGGTAAATGTTATATATAATGGGGTAGTTGGGTTTTAGTGTGCCTTTTTCTCCATCTAAATCGAATTATATCATCCCATTGGATTAATTAAATAAAAAATTAATTAATATATCAAATTTAATATAAGAGTTAAATTGATTTTTAAATAAGTTATTCAGAATGAATAAAAAAAATAAAAATTTGAAACACAAAATTACAGATTGAACTGATTATTATTATTATTTATCAAATTAAGAATAAAATTGATTTCATTACCGATGGGATTAATAAAACATTGACCAAGACAGGTGGGGTAAATGGTATAGGTGTAGTATACGTTCATGGCGTGAATTGTTCAACTGTACCTATATTGACTAATTTAATGCTTTAATTCTATGCGTTACGTTATGAAGGAGTTTGGAAATGGATCGAAATATCAATTCGGAAAAGGTTTTGGAATAATTGAGTTAAAAATTAACATAAATCAATTTTTTTTTTGTCATGGTATTTAATCGGATTAAAATATTAATTAAATTAATTTTTAATGTTTTAAATTTTTTTATAATTTATTTAATTGAATTTGGTTGAAATGATAAATCAGATTCAATTTTAAAAATTTTAATTAAAATTGCACTCTAAATTATAGTTAAACTATCTAATGGCTCTATTTTGGTTGACCTATATATAAAGTTGAAGTCTAGGTTTTATTGAAATGGGGGCATATCCAAAGAGCACAAACCCCTCTTGCCTCTTTGTATAAAACAATGCAATTTCATTTTTAGCCTTAATAATTCAATTTAGACCTTTCTAACAATTTCTTTTTTACTTGAATCCTCCCAACAATTTATAGACCATAGTGTTTATATCTAAAAATCTTAATTATAACGGCAATGATTTGATTAAAGATTAAGACTAGGGGCTTAACGTGATTATGACAATTGATTTCATCTTTTGGTGATCCTTTTTGTCTAATGATAAACGTTGAAACATATATCAAAGAAAATTAAGAAAGGGTGGGGAGTGGTTTAACGATGAAAACAACACCTTAACTTGGTAAACATACCAAATTGCCTTAGAAAAATAAAGATTATGCAATCAAAGATTAAAAAAGGGTACGAAATTCTCATATGGGGGGATGCAGTCCTTTTACCTAATAGTTTACCAGGTCAAAGATTAGTATAAAAAGGGGGACTTACTAACACTGGTAAAATTTAAGTAGTTTTATATTTTCTATAATTTTGTATATGATTGTTATTTTAATAATTTGATTGTTGAATTTATCAATATATATATAAAATTTTGAATTGATATGGTATCTCTATCATATCGTCAATTCAAAAAGATTGTCTATATTAATATATATATATATATATTTAACAGTTGAAAACTATTTATATAAAAACAAATAATTTATTTATGCCAAACTCAACATATATGATATACATGAATAGAGCATAAAATATAATGATTAAATTGTTAAAATATTATTCGTATAAAAAATTACAAAAAAACATAAAACTATTTAAATTTTATATCGATATAAATATATCTCTCATTTTAAATGTGTCTTCGTCCATTTTACAGGATCCATTTCGACCCAAGAATGATATTCGAGTAAATGTATAAAGAAGAAGTACATTGTCACTTTTTCTAATCAAGTATCATGAAACTTTCATCACCAAGTTTAGTTAATAGTTTATTATTGGCTCTGTCGCATGCAACCAGGGGTGGAGCCGCGTTCGAGGTTACGGGGTCAATTGGCCCCACAAAACATTAAAAAGATATTACCTTTAATTTTTTTAAAAATGATTTTATTTAATTGATGTATTAATTAAATTCTTTTTTTTAAAAAGTACCAACTAAATTTTTTAAAAAAGAATTATTTTATATAAAAATAAATAAATAAATAAATCTCTCCCCATCACTAAAACCCAACAATCCTTAATTTTTTAATTTTCTTTCAACATTAATTTTATTTTCAAATTCCTTCTATTCTCTTACTCTCTAAAATTTTAAAAAGATAAAGTCAATCTTTCAAGACTTTTATCTTGGTGTCTCAATTTGGTGATAACTTTTTTTTTTATGCATTATTGATTAATCTCTGAAAAGTTAAGATTGTGGCTTTTCTTACTATAGATTAGTATTTTTTTATGCAAGATTTAATTTTTTATTTATTGAATGATTTTGGTATTATTGATTTTGTATGAGATTTCTAACCTAGTGATTGTGTAATAATTTTTAATCCTTGAGGAAATTAAGATAATTAATACAAACCCTTGAAAAAAAATCAAGATTGATTAGAAATTTAGAATTTTCATTTAAAAATTATTGTTGCTAGTGTGATTAGTGTGAATCTCTTGTTTCAAAAATTGATATATTGCATTCTCATAACATTAAAAAGCATTTAAGTAATGTTTATTTTTGTGAAAGAAAATTACTAATAGTATGTTGACTTCATGAAAACATTTATATGTTTAAGGCTTAAATATGTTTGTTCTAAATGTTTAACAGAAATAGCAAAATATTTTTTTTTAAAAGTTTACTAGTGAAGTAGAGAAGAGTAACAAAAAA
Source organism: Gossypium longicalyx (assembly GCA_025698465.1). Taxonomy (NCBI): domain Eukaryota; kingdom Viridiplantae; phylum Streptophyta; class Magnoliopsida; order Malvales; family Malvaceae; genus Gossypium; species Gossypium longicalyx. The sequence goes on from CM047006.1 coordinate 21,512,036, forward strand.
ATAAATAAATTATGCCATAGTTTATAGGACTTTTATAAACATTTTATTTTTTAGAAAAATTGACCCCACAATCTAAATTTCCTAATTCCGTCCCTGCATGCAACTCATTTCTTTTATCTCCCAATCAAGATTATTTGAACACACTAAAAATAAAAGAAAATCATGTTTACTTTAACTCTAGGTTGGTTGAATTCTAGATTCATCTAAAAAGTATGCAAATCCAATAAATTGAATTTTAATGTAGAGTTCAAAGAAGTTTGAAATTTAATCCTTGTATATAGATTTGTAACCTTAATTGTTAGTATAATCTATCTATGTTGATTTGAGGGATTCAACTAAGTTGATTAATATAATGAGCATATTTAGGGTTTGTTTGATTGGGTGGAAAAGTGGAGGGATGGGAGGAGAGAGTGAAAATGTAATGCACTTTGCTTATCTTGATGGCCGGTACGAAAGTGTGACACTAATGGGAAATTTTTGGAGCAAAATCAGTATTTTATTTAAGAAAATAAAAATGATAAAAACATTTTTATAAAATTATAGAAAAATATTTAAATTCTATTCAAAATGAGTTTTATGCTTTCAAAACAAAGTTCAAAAACCTTATAGCTCCAATTAAAACAAAAGAACTATGTAATTTGTAAAATATAGGAATGTTACTAAATTTGTTTAAGGCTACTCAAATCTTTAAGGAATTTATAAGAAATTAAGTAAAACAAAAAAGATAAACAATACGTTAAGTTGCCACCTAGACAGCCAAATCTCCTACCTAGGCAATACTGGAGTTATTAGTTTTTTTTTTCGGCTAAGGAGCTGCTCAAGCCACCGCATAAGCGATACTAACTAGAAGTGATTTTTCGACAAGGAGCTCCTCAGGCGGTATTGTAACCACTACACCATTACAATTTTGTACACCCTTGAACTTTAACTAATTTCTTAAGCCTTCAACCACTACACCATAACCCAAGTTTCAAGTACTATTTACATATGAAATAAGCATATTTATACATGTTGATGCCCTAAATACATGACGTTCCCATTACAATCTTCAAATTCATCACATGACTTAGTATACAGGCCACTAATATAATATAAATTATATTTTAACATTTGAAAAGCAACCTTATAGGATCGTCAAGTGTTGCAATGCTCCTTAGCTATCATAGCAACTTCTCAGTAAGTTTGTACCTATGCGTTTTAAACAACTAACGTGTGAGTTATAAAACTTAGTAAGTAACAAGGACAATTAAACTTTATCCTAAGCCTTTATAAACCTTGAGCCCTTTAGATGAATAATCATTTTAAGTTTTTTAAGCCACATTGTCACTATTTTTAACCATTTTATGTGAGTTTTCAAGTTAAGTCTCAACTTATAGTTTGATAATTTATTAACAATTTTGACATTTTAATTCATTTATGAATCTTACCTTTTATTTTTTAATTTTTATCCTTAAGGACTTACACGATTATTAACTCACCTTAATAACGCATTAAAAGTTTCAATCATACCACAATTTGTTTAGATGTTTCATTTTACCACTTTTTTCAAGGCTTACTTTTCCATTCTGTTTCTTTACATTTAATACCCTTTTAAACAAAAATTCGAACTTTGTATAATGGTTTATAAATCACTTAAAAGTAGTGTTAATAGCATCTAAATTTTTTTTAAAATTCATTCATACAATGACAAAATCAGTTTAATCTCAGAATCGGAACTAGTTATTTTCAGCCATTAGTAAACTTAGAGAAATCATAATCGGAAACAAGAGACTAACCAACCAACACACCAGAGTAATAATAATACGTCGTAGCGCTAAATTTCGAAGACCAAAGTAGTGCAATAATAGTACACATCGAAGTACTATGCCCAAAGGCTAATCACGGTTGAAATCGTATCTCCTAACAATCAAAAATAGATGTCCCTCTATTGGCATGTCAATTGTATCTTGAACTATTTATCTAAGCTACTAAGGCCTCATTTTAGAATTACCAGAACAATACTTGATTTTCAAGTAAATTTATAATTTAACCACTGTGTCTGTTGTATTAATATCTATAACATAAAATAGTAATTTCAGTCGTGGCATTATGCCACCTCAATAAATTTCAAACATTCATTTACATATCTGTAAAGAGACTTTAATCAAAATCATTTATAAAATAAGTTCCATACTATTAACCAATTTTGAATAACATGTCCAAAACCACATTTTTACAAACATGTGAACAATAATATACAAGAACATATTAAAATCAATAATAATAAGTCAGTTAAAATTAACATAATTTCAAGGTAAGCATTTTAATAGATTTTTCTATCTATTTTCCATCCATTTCAAATATTTTTTTTATTGTAATGGCCTTATCTAATCTTTCCATAATAGTGACATGGTTTATACATGTAACACCCCTTACCCGTATTCAACGCCGGAAGAGGGTACGAGGTATTACTGGACTTACAACACAAGCATTCACACAATCCTGAGTCATAAATTTTGCATCCAAATTAAAACCATTCATATTCGATCATAAAGTCCCTAATACAAGCCTACGACGCTCAAAACATGCATTGGAAATGGTTTGGGACTAAACCGAGAACTCAGGAAATTTTTACAAAACCTAGAAAATTTTTGCTAACTGCAGGGCTCACACGCTCATGTGGTCCAAGGGACACGCCCGTACTTCAGACTGTGTTCAATTTAGGGTGCTCTCTGACTTGTGCCACACGGCCATGCCACACGCCCGTATGCTAGGCCGTGTGGTTAATTAATTTAATTCGAATTAAGTGCAGGTTTCACACGGCCAAGACACACGCTCGTGTTCTAGGCCATGTAGCAGACACGGCTGAGACACACGCCCGTGTCTTTGCCCGTGTGCTATATTCTGGACATTCTGTTTTTCAAAATTAAGGTGCGAGGGACACACAGCCAATACACATGCCTGTGGGGCAAGCCGTGTGTCGCACACAGCCTAGACACACGCCTGTATGTCTAACTATGTAGACAAAATAAATGCTATTTACCAAGCCATTTGCCACCCATATTTACACATACACTTACACCAATTCAAAGGCACAAAACATAACATATTTAGACAACCAAAACATCCACAACCAAGACATCCACACATCATTCACATGCTACATCTATCATACATAAACATCGCATATTTATCAACTTAAATCATGCAAGTTTCCGCATTCATGAAAGGCATCATCATATGAATATACTTATACCAATATTAACCATCATATTTGGCCAAATCAATTATGACACATAACAAAATGACCAAGTCCCCTATACATGCCATAACTCAAAATGTTAAATTCATTGATACCAAATAATTGTTGATAATGTGAATGGATCTTCGACGGTCTCCGAATCTCGAGCTAGCTTGGTGACACTATAAGACAAGGGAAAGAAATAGGAGTAAGCTATATAGCTTAATAAGTTCTTATGCAAATAATAAGCATCATAACCACACATATAACACACAATTAACATAAAGTAAGTTAAAATAAATGCTATTAAAATCTCGTAATCATAAATTTGCTCAATCACAACCTTACCAAGGGTTCATCACATATCGAGCTCATTACTTATGAATTTTATGTACATGCATGTACCTACTCGCAACATAACCATATCCTTTCACAACTTTGACATTCCCGTTGAACACTCAGAATATTAATGGATACTCGAAAATCTTACACATAAGTGCCATATATGTAGCCAAATCTACCTTATATCTCATAATACATATATGCTCGCTTTCGAGCTATTCACGGGCTTGCTCATACAAGTTATCAGTCCGAACGTAGCTACACAGTACTGCTCACACAAGCTGTCAGGTATCCGCAACATATGTCAGAATACCCAGCCACTGGTAGGATGTACAGGACTAGCACCCGGATCACATAAACACATGGGTTCCTAGTGACATGTCACTCGTATCCTATTCTATTCCTAAGGTTCAACCGGGATTTCTCGTTTTTCGGAACTTTGTTGAATACGTCCAAAGAGTCAATCACACTTCACACAATTTTAAAGTATTTAAAACATAAATATAATAATGCATTATTTTCAAACGAACTTACATCGGTACAAAAATAGTAGAATTGGACCTAATCGTCAAACACTTTATTTTTCCCCCGATCTAGGTTCAAACCTCGTTTTTCTTGATCTATAATAACTAATTTAACTCATTTAATACTCACATTATTCAATTTAACCCAAAAATCATATTATAAAAATTATATTTTTACCCCTAATGTTTCACATTTTTACGATTTAGTCCCTAGGTTCGTAAATTGAAATGTATTCCATTTCTTCAAAACCCAAGCCTTGCCGAACCATTTTTATACTCATACCAGCCCACATTTTCCATTTAATCACACTTTTACTACTCATTTTATAACTTTTACAAATAAGTTCTTTTTGACATTTTCATAAAAAATCACCTAGTAAATGTTGTTTATCTAACACCAAACATACATTTTCTACCATTAGACATCAAAATACACAAATATCTATCATGGGTAAAATTTTAGACTTTGATTTTCTTTCAAATTGGTCCCTAGAATAGCTAGATTAAGTTACAAGGATCTCAAAAACATAAAAATCATTAAAAACGGGGCTAGAATGGATTTACAATCGAGCTTGAAAGTGGCCAAAACCCTTGCTATGCCTTCCTTGAGAATTTCGGCTATGGGGGACTAATTTGAGAAGATGAAGACATTTATTTTAGTTATTTTGGCTTTATTTACTAAATTCCCAAAATGCCCTTAATGTCAAACTTTGAAATTTTACATAATCATGTCCATTTTTGTTCATATTAAAGCATAATGGTCTAATTACCATTTAAGGACCTCTAATTTAAGATCTCATAGCAATTAGACACCTCTAGCTTCTAGAACACACATTTTGCACCTTTTTTAATTTAGTCCTTTTAACTAAATTGAGTGCCCAAACATCAAAATTTTTGAACGAAATTTTCACGAAATCATTCCATAAAACTGTAGACCATAAAAATATAATAAAAATAAATTTTACTGCATTAAATTTGTGGTCCCGAAACCACTATTCCGACTAGACCCAAAATCGAGTTATTACAATACAAGTCTACATGGCAACCCAAAAGTCTCATGTCATAATTTTAATTAGTAAAGCACTTCATGGCCATATAATTATAACTTCACATTTAAATGTGTTATTTCATATCTTAATGTCATGGAATTTCACACTAATATTAGCATAATTAAACACTTAATTATAACATTAATTACATAAACACTAAGCTTACTAACTTAGGAGAAAAATAAGTATTCATGATACTTACCTTGATGAATGCTTTTCAACACTTAAATAAAGCTTCTATGAACTTCAATCCATCCTAAAACAAGTTTGGAACTCCATGAATCAACATCTCTCCATTTCCATACAAGAAAAATATATTCAAAAAATAATATAATTTCTTAACAAATATCAAGCTAATAGAAATGTAGGAAGCCTTATATTACCTTACTTGAAGCTTTCTCACACTAACATCAACATTTCTCACGAGAACCCCCATAAATCTTAGGTTAAGAATGATAAAATTGATGATAGAAGTGGGTAGTGAAAATTTTTGAAAGCAAATGAAAGGTGGAAGCTTCTATAGTCTACTACTGGTGTTGGAGAAGAAGAGAATGAGTTGATGAGTTTCTTTCCCATCTTTAAAATACCGACAAATGGGCTTTAGGCCTATGTTTGCATGTTTCAAATTCATTTTATGTCAATTTGAAGTCCATATCCTTAATACGATGTTCAAATAAGCCAAAATGATTTTGGATACCAAATATAATATTTAAATATCATTTCCATAATTGAAGTCTCAGGAATTGACCAAATTACTTTTTTGATAAAATTACCATTTTACCCCTTTTTTAAATTCTTTTTAGTGATTCTTCTCAAAATTCTATAATTAGACCAATTTAAGTTAATAATTCATCATAAGTATTTATTATAACTTCATGAGTAATTAAAATCTCACTTTGGCTTTTTTTCGATAAAAAATGAGAAAATTACAATTTAATCCTTTTACAATTCAAAATTTTCAATTTAGTCCCAAAAATGATTTCATCTCACCAAATTACATTCTAATCCATTTCAAGTCAAATAATCCACAAAAATTAATATTTTACATATTCAAATGATTTTTCACATTAGTCTTCATACTTTTCAAAATTTGCAATTTGGTCCTTTTTGTTATATTTTCACCTCTGCGATTCTTTTCACTTGCTTCCATCTCCAATATCAAAATTATTTCATAAATTTCTCATTTGATTCATTTGATAAATTTTCTCATAATTTTCTCGATATTCAAGCTCAAAATTATGCCATGTATCATATCAGAATTTTTAGGGCGTTACAGGAAAGGTGGATGGAAAATTAATTTTGGGTGTGCTTAGTTGGAAAGAAAAGTGAGAGGAAAGGAAATAGCAGGGATGCCCATTTTCCATCCTAATGCTTCTTCCAAATTGGAAAGATGAGAGGATAGAAAATTAAGGAAAGGTGCATGTTAGTTTAAAATTATGCATTTTTCAAATGTTTTATTTTTATCCTTCCCTTTTCCAACTTTATCGAGTAATGGATAGAAATTACATTTCATTTCCATTTTCCATCTCTCATACCAAGCACACCTATAAAAATAAAAAATTATGTTTTTCATTCTCCTAGTTTTCTACCCCTTCAACTTCTATTTTTCCAATTTTCTTTCGACTCTACCTAGCAAAGCCTTAATAATTGAATCTTAGTTCAGTTAGCATCATTATTTTTGCAACAACCAAAAGAATGTGTTCAAACATGCTTAAATGCATATTATCTTTCAATTAAAGGGTTTGGGGTTATAGGTAATATATAAAAAAATAAAATAAACACGTGTACTTTTGCTTCTTCTTTTTTTTGTCTTTTTAAAGAAAATTTTGACTAACTAAAATTAAACATTTATTATTTATTTATAATTTAATTAATTAATAGATACATTAAGAAATTAAATCATTTTATAACTCTTTTATAAAGAGGTCATATTATATAAAGTTTATTTTATATCTAATTAAATAAATTAAGAGATATATAATAAAAAAGGATAAATCTCCGAGGAGAAACCATATTCTATAAAAACTTTTTCTTAATTCACTAGCACTATAAAAGAGTCACCTTCAAGACATTCAAAAGTTCAAAAATGCATATTCAAAATCTTGAAAAGAATATTTTGAAATTCTCTCCGAAAAATGAAGAAGTCTTTAAATGAATAGAAGAATTTGAATGAATTTTGAAGCATTTTACACTAGTTCTAATAAATTCTATATAAAAAAAGGTGCCTATTTAGTCTTAGTTCTCCAAAAAATGGAGATCAATTCTAGTTTCAAGATCAAGTCTTGAAGACCCCTAAAGTAAGCTCAATTATCCAAGATCAAGTCTCAAAGACTCTTGGATCAAAATCTCTCAAATCTGGTAGAATCTCAAAGTTCATCAAAGTTGCAATGTCTTTCAAGAACTTTGTCTACAATTTAAATCTCTAGTCTTCTCCAACTCAATAGTTAGAAGAAAATATCAATAACAATACTTTACCAATGCTCATCATCAAGTTTAAACATTGTATTTGTAACACACTGATACTCGACCCGATTGCCAGGTTCGAGCTACAAGATGCCACATTCGTTGTCAAAGCAACTACAATCAACAATATACAATTTAATGTCATTATACGATTAAATACAAGTAAATCATGTACTTTAAACATTACGTAATCATTTTTGAGTCTTATACGAGCTTCCGAAAGTTCTTTTGTTAATCCAGGGTTCAAATGGATTAAATTGAAAAGATTACAAAACTTTGAATTGCCGTCGCGTCTTCAAAGATTTTCTCATCGTGACGTGACTCTCTGGTTAGGGTTCGTCGTGAATTTGGGCTATGTTATTGTAACCTGAAGCTTGCTCTATTTCTCATCACGAAAATGTGACAACTTGTTCCTTTGAAAATCAGCTTGTTATTTGGGTGACCTGAAAACACTTTCATATTTAGTCTCATGCAACCAAACAATCAACTTACAAAATGATACTAAGTGAAAATGTGCCAAAATGGTAGACTCCAAAAACATTTCCTATCAAAACTAACTTCAATAATTTATACTCCAAAAACTAACCAAAATGTAACACCTCTAACCTGTCTCCGTCGTCGAATTAGGGTTACAGAGCATTACGAAGCAAAATCGAAAAATAATCATTTAATATTAATTAAATGCAACTCATTACAAACCAATCAAACATATGCATTTAGGACTTATATAGGGCCTTCGAGGCCCTAAAATCAGTTTGGAAATTATCCGGGACTAAATCAAAACAAATCAAAAAATTTGGCAAAAAATTAAAAATTTTGAAAACAAAGGTGTAACACCCCCTACCCGTATCCGTTGCCGGAATAAGGTACGAGGCATTACCAGAGTTTACTGAACATTTACAAATAATTTCGAGTAATTTATTATTCATATTCTAAAAATAATCATAACATCCCTCTATTGGTCCCTCGAAGCCCAAAACATATATTAGGAACCAATCAGGATTAAATTGGGATCATAGGGAATTTTTCGCAAAATCCTAAAATTTTTCTCAACTACAAGGGTCACACGCCTATGTGGTTCGGGGACACGCTTGTGTGGTCAGGCCGTGTGGCCAACACGCCCATGTGACTTACCTCGCTCCAGGCCGTGTGGCTTCACACGCTCGTGTCCCTAGGCCGTGTAGTTAATTTTTATTTTCGAATTACGTGTAGGATTCATAATCTTGAATATGCATAATTATCAGACAAGTTTCACATATATGTATTTTCCATGTCATATTTCAATATATCAAATAATTATCATTTCTATGTATTTCAAGTTTAATTCCATGATTTCAAGTGCTTACCATTTTCTATATTTATCCCGTTGAATTTCTCAAAATTTCGATGGATTTTCAGAGGTACACTTTTAGTGTACAATTATGGTCTGTCAATTCATATTCATGTGCGCATATTTCCATTTCAGAGAGCACACTCTCGCGAACCTCATTCTTACAGTAGGATTACCAGTCCAGGCTAAATCCCTTGTAATATAAACTCATAGAGTATTATCGGGATTAGCAGTCCGGGCTAAATCCCCTGGAACGACAATTACTCTAATAAGCTTGAATCTGAATTACTAGTCCAGGCTAAATTCAAACCCTTATTCGGATTACCCGTCCAGGTTAAATCCATTTTACACATATTCTTCGGGAGGGCTATATCAGGATAGGATCACTTGTCCGAGCTAGATCCTTTTTATCGTCAATTCCTTTTCAGAGATCCATCGAATTTTCCTTCCATTCAACTGAGATTTCTTCCCCTTTTTATCAAATATATCAATGTTTCATCAATTTTCATACAATGAGCATTCAAATCATATTCACATTAATAACATACATTTCAAGCATTTAAGAATATAATTCAAGTTACACGAACTTACATCGTTGCTTGTTCGTGTTTATAATTTCACTAATCCTATATCTTTTCTTTCCACGTTCAAGTCTCGTATTTGAGTCATCCGGAAATAAATTTGATCATCATTTTCATTCATTTCATATTCTGATACATTTAATTAATGCTTTAGGCAAAATTACCATTTTGCCCTTAAGTTTTTAATTAATGACGATTTCATCCTTAGGCTTAGAAAAAAAAATTCCTGTAATTTAATCCTTATTTCAAGCCTAATTATTCTCATACATATTGATAACAGCCCATGAATTCTATGAAATATCATAATTTCCATAATTTCAACACTTTTCAATTTAATCCCTAAAACATGTTTTCACCCGATCTTGATCTAAATTAATAATTTCATTCAATTTTGTAATTTAAATAATAAAATAATCCATTTCATGCAATTTGGTCATTTTTGATCTTTTTAAAAAATTACCCATAAAGTTTTACTTTTATTCAATTTAGTCCCTGAGCCTAAAACATGCAAATTAGCCATGCTAGCTGAATATTCATATATAATTTTCTCCTCCTCTCCATTCCACATCCTTAATTTATATAACATGCTTATAAGTAACATTATCTATGATTTCACTATTTACTTATAAATTTATTCAAAGTTGTCCATTTGAGTCATAGTCACTAAATTATTTATATCTTGAGCTACAAAATTGCAATTTAAGATCCGCTTGATGTTTTAGAAACTAGACTCAAATATTTTTCTACCATAAAAATTTCAGAATTTATAGTTTAGCCAATAAGTACAGTAAAATCTTCAAATTTGACTCTATTCTGCTGTTTGACAGCTTCTACCTTTTTTTACTAAAAATTAATTATCTCTAAGTACGGGATTTGGATGATGTTCTCGTTTGTTTCTATTGAAAATAGCCTCATTTAAACATGTAAATTTAAGCTCCCAATTATTTTTCTCCAATTTTTGATGATTTTCCAAACTCAGAACAGGGGAACCCAAAATCATTCTGACTTTGTCTCACAAAATTTATTATAACTCATAATTTACAATTCCATTGCTTACATTGCTTCTTCTATGAAAAACTAGACTCAATAAAATTTAATTTCATATTTTATTCATCTTATAATTCGATTTCTAAAATTTTTGGTGATTTTTCAAATTTAGACTACTACTGCTGTCCAAAACTGTTTTAGTGTAAGATATTAATTACCATGTTTATAACACCCTTATTTTCTTTCTTTATACTATTTCTCATCACTTTCTCTTATTTTCTCTTCACTGACACATCAAGAACATAGGACTGTATATAAGAAAACTTTACATTAACATCATTTCCATACTTTTTCAATAATATCAAACTTAAAAATATATTAAAATCTTGATGTTCTTACCTTGTCATATTGATTTCAATCTTTAACTTGATCTTCCCTCTCCTACAGCTTCTATTTCTTGAATCCAACTTGATATTCTAACTCTCCATATTCTCCTTAACATTTTTTTCTCTTGGTAGCAATGGAAATTCTTTTGATTTCTAGGTGAAAATGGTAATTTTTTTGGTAGAAGGACCAAATTGTAAAGAAAGTAAAACTTTCTTTCTTTTCTTCTCTTCTAACGTGAAATGCATGGAAAGATGATAAAAATTCTTCATCTTTCCTTCCTTATATACTAAATAAATAATAAAATATCTCATTAAAATATTAATAAAATAATATTTATCTAATTAAATAATTATAAAATATCATTAACATCATAATTACTTTCTAGATTTCTATCTCTTCCAATTGACCATTTTGCCCTTTTTGGTCTTTTAAAATTTCATCCTTGAATCATCTCATAATTTGGTAAAATTACGATTTAGTCCCTCATAATTCTTTATCTATTCAATTTGGTCCTAATTCATCCATTTTCCTTAGTTTCTAGATCATTCCACCCTTAAAATATTTGCACTATTGGTCTTTCAACTTTTTCATATTTACACTTTAACCCCTTAAAATTTGAGTATTTACTCTTAGGCAACAAAAATTTTCTCACTTTTACCATTTAGTCATTTCTTGAATTAATATATCATAATATACTTCCCAATGTTGTCATAACTCTAAAATTTTCCTTTTTGTCGCTTTATTTCCTTATTTTACTATATCAAAGATAATATCTTACTGTAAAAATTTTTTAGGTATTACAAGGGGTCACACGGCCGTGTGGCCAAGCCGTGTGACATAGCCCAAATCTTGTAACAATCGAATAAAAGGACACACGGTCGTATCCCAACTCGTGTCTCAAACCGTGTAACTCACTGAGTTAGATTACAAGGCCATGTCGCAGGCCGTGTGCCAAACTGTGTAACTCTCTAACTTGCGACACACGCTAGTGTGCTCGGCTGTGTAACTCATTGACTTCATACATACGGTCGTGTCTTAGGCAATGTGAAATTTACACTAAAATAATTGTGTAACACCCCAAACCCGGCCTAGACGTTATGGTTGAATCCGGAAGTGTCACATAAAATGGGTTGAAAAACCACTGTTGTTAAATTTAAAAACCTTTCCAGTTCATTAGCCTTTATCGCTATTTGTAACTTCAAAGCTCTCTTCCATTTAATCATTTAGAGATAAAACGTATTTGTAGCGGAAGCTTGTAAAATCGTTGTGTTTAGAAAACCGTTTAAGATTTTAGAAAACATGTCTTTAGGTAAAACCAACAAAGTAAGAAGTAAGTTAGAACAAAACCCAAAACCAAACAGTTAAAAAGTTCAGAGAGTCCTAGAAAATACAATCTCTCAAATCTTAACGCGAAACTTAAATAAAAACTAAAAACAAGTGAAACAGTTTTGGCGAGTGATCACTGTCGAGTCCTCCGCTGCAACGATCCGCCAAACTCTGTGGATTACCATTACAGAATAAACAAAGAAGGGTGAGTTTACGAAAACTTAGTGTGTAACCCCACAGAATTAAACATGCACACTGAAAACAGAGTCAGTCAAATACAGACTCGAGCTTAAGCCCATTACAAATACTGATGCAAAGTCGGGCCTAAGCCCATTTCAGATACATATACAGATAAGTATATCAGAATCAGAAATCAGATATCCTACCCCCATCTTCTACACACCATTTCCGACCATCCCTACACACTATGTGGGGTTTAAAACACCCACCCAGCTCTACACACCATATTGTACGGATGGGCACATATCAAATATAATGCAGCCGTGTTGCCAGATATTAGGCGTAATCTGCCTTTTAGAACACTTCCTCCAATATACATCATCCCACATCAATCAAAGTATCAGAACATGTATACAGAATTAACAAATAAATCATGCTTAACATGTTTTCATAAACAAATAATAGATAAACAAATATAGGCATGCTCATAACAGTACACCAGTTTAACAAAACATATAGGTTTAGGGTTTAGTAAGCCTTTACCGACCCTGCAGTAGGTCCACAGTCGATCAGGATGACCAGTGAACCTACGAAAAATTTTAGTATAATGAGCCCACATGTCCGTGTGCCCCATACGCCTAGATTGGCCTTGCCCGTGTGGATCACATGGTCTGACCCAAATATCACACGCCCATATGGCATGCTCGTGTGGGCCAACACACCTAATTTGGTGTAGCCTGTGTAGCCCACACGGCCATACCTCGACCATTACACGGCCGTGTCCTGCACACAGCCTAACATTTGTCAATCACGTGGCCGTGTCGTCGTACACAGCCTACCACACGACCTACTAAACGACCGTGTGGCGTTGACAGAGGGGTTTTCAGCTTTCGTCGAACCTCATTTTTTTACATTTCGAGTACACTAGGCCGTGTGGCATCGATAGATGGGTTTTTTGGCTTTCGTCGAATCCCGTTTTTCTGCGTTTCGGATACACACCTGGTATCGTTTCGATGCAAAAATACACTCGAGCCTTCCAGAACCTATAATCGATATTTTCAAAATCCCAACTCAATCCTAGATCACAGTCATTCGAAATTACAAAATCAGCAAAACTTCAATTCGAGTGCTCTACACTTACTCCACTATCCCGAATGATTTCGATTACGCTTCCACGAGAGGAGAATCTAAACCTTCTCGATTCGCTGCTGCCAAAATACAAATTTTGTTACTAATCATAAAAGAGAAAATCATTCTAATAATCTTAAAGAAGACATACCCACTCAGGTAGAAATACCACTACCACTTACCAATATGTACGAGAACCACAAACAGAGAACAGTACTTTGAAGGACATAAAGGATGATGCCGATTGGGGAGAAAGAAAATAGCAGAAAAGGAGGAAAAAGAGAAAGGAAAGAAAATAGTGGAGGAAGACGAATGAGACGTCAATTTTTTTCAAAGTAGGGAGAGATTCTTGGGATATCAGATTCTTCCTAATTCCCACTACATCCACATCCATAACCACCTACTAACTTAGAGTTTCAATCCCACCCAAACTCTCTCAGAAAACGAGAAAAAATAAATACCCACACTAACATAGGGATTCAAAGACAAGACCTCCACACAACTCACATGTAACACCCTTAACCTTTATCCGTCGCTGGAACATGGTTTCGAAGCATTACCGAACATTTCAAATCAAATATGAATAATAAACAAATCAATTTACATACACTTCATAAATAAATCATATTGTCCCTTTTTTGGGCCCTCGAGGCCCAAAATATATGTTTGGAACAAATTTGACTAAATCAGATACTCTAGAAAATTTTAGAAAATTTTTCGCAAATCACAATTTTTTTTTACTAAATATTCTTCTTGAAATCAATTGTCATTATACCTATATGTTCACACATAACTAATATGATTTTGTGTACCTTTTATGTTTATTCGACTACTAGTTTACCTCTCATCATTCAATCATATCAACATTTTAAGGCATTCATACAAACACTACAACACCAAACACAAGTCAAATGCATGACTAATTTTAACAAAACACTTATAGACTAACTTTTAGTCAAAATAACCTGTAGATGCCATTATAACCAAAAATCAAGTCATTAATAATTACCAATAAAACCAATGGATAGTGTGATATAGCTCCGATAAGTTTCCAACCCGTTTGAGCTTCCGATAATCTGTAAGGTAAATAAATAAATAAAAACACGTAAGCAATGATTGCTTAGTAAGCTCGTATAGTTTTTAATCATACTAATTTATTTCAACTATAAAATTTTACATATCAAAATTAATCCAATATTGTTATCGTAATACTCATAAACTGTTCTCACTAATTCACAAGGTGAACTAATCCATAGTATCACATATAGACTTATATTCTCAAGCTTAGTAAAATTTTATATAACTTTAATTCTTCCACATTTATTCCATATACATATCGTATAAGTCTTATGCATATTATTCAGTCATGTTACAAATTATTGCATTTAACCAAACCTTATTCTAGTTGGACACATAATAAATCGTTCCATAAGAAATTGCATAATCTAAACCTTACCATTCCTTCATGAACACTAACTTATTTTCATTTAAATACTTACCATTTTAATGCATCAAATAAATAAACAAATAACTATTCAGCTAATAGCTTGGCACTTGCCTAAACATCAAGGAACAACAATAGTTATCGTACTTGCACATCTTACATATAAATTTAATATTGATAAACTTATTTTCTCAACATGTTACCATATACATGTTTTCCTTGAATCATCAAAATCAAATATAATCACATATTTAAAAGTCACTTTTAATATAATAAGTAAATATCATTTCCAAGTATTTCAAGTATATATCGATAATAATTATAAGTCTTTCAATATTAATTCATAAATATTTACAGAATCACTCATAGTACATCCAATTCTCATTAATGTGTTATCTTAAATGGCTTTTCATAGTTTGTTTCACATTTCATTATACAATTGCAATATTCATTCCATAGTCATTTCTTGAGTATATAACTCATATATTCCATATATTTGTAATTTATTTCACATTCCATTTTCAATTCACTATTTCACTTCCATTTCTTATACTAAACCATTTCAATTTCAATTCTAAAACTTTATTATTTATTTACCTCTATTAATACGACTCGTACTCGAACGGATACACGGATCCAACCAAAACACATCAGTTTGGTACCCAGTACCTCATCGGATAATTCGAAGCAATAAGTTGACACCTAGTGTCTCATCGGCCATGCCGAAGTAAGTTGGTACCCAGTACCTTATCGAATCTATCCCAGGTAATATAATGACACCCAGTGTCTCACCTACTCGAAGTCAAAGTAACCCGAAACACTTCCAATCTTATGGCATGCCAACTATATCTGACTTAGCCCGACTAGTTAATATGGTATTAAAATCACTTCTCAACATCAAATAAATACATATTTCAAATAATCACATATAATCATACTTTGATTCAATTCAAATCATTTTCCAACTTCCAGTCAACATACAATTCAATAACAATCATTATTCCTTATACCATTATTTTTATAAATTTCGTGTATATTTATTTTTATAACAATTCATAACTATGAATGTACATAATTACCAGACAAGTTTTGCATACATGAATTTTCCATATCATTTACCAAGTCTTTCCAAATTGGAAAACAACTTACAGATATGAGTACATCGTTTTCTTTGTGCCATAACCCAGTTATGATCTTTCAATAAATTGCCATAGCCTAGCTATGGTCTTACATTTAAATATTGTCATGGTCCAACCATGGTCTTATTCATCAATTCATTCTTTGCCACAAACGATGGTACTCAAATCCCGCGATCCATTAAAATCGAACATTCACTTTAATGTCATTATATAATAATATTTCATGTTTTTTTAACAAATAGTATAAATAAATATATCATACCATCCATAAATTCGAGATAATTATCAAATTTCAACCATACGAACTTACTTGGGCCAATTTGTAGAAGCTGTAAGATTCAGGGATTAGCCTAAAATTTTCTCTTTTCTGCGTTTATCTTCGAATTCCTAATCTATAATATAATTTTTTTTCCATTCATTAGCATCTAATCTATAATACAAATTTCAAAATCACACATTTAACCTAAATTTCACAATTTTTACAATTTAGTCCCTGAACAATTCACCCATCAATTATAAGCTACTACACAACCTTTGAAAATTAGAATTTCAGCACCAAACCCTAATTCAAAACTTTTTCACAATTAGGTCCTAAAAATCATTTTCTACTAAAATCACTTAATAAAATCATCATATAATCAAATTAAAGCTTTAAATCTATGATAATTCATCATAAATATACAAAAATTATCCATTGAAACTTTAAATTTCACTTATATAATAAAAAACTAATGAATTCAATAGTTGGACCTAATTGTAAAATTCACAAAAAACATAAAAATTACAAATAAAAGACAAGAATTGAACTCACATGGTGCAAAAATATGAAAAATCAGCTTATTCCAGATCTCCTATGGCGTTTTGGCTGAAGAAAAATGATGAAATCTCTAGATTTTTCAATTTTGTCTTTATTTTATATGTTTAATTTGCAAAATTTCCAATTTTACCATTATTTCATCTTACTTTCTTGCCAATTTTCTTACCAAAACCATCCAGCACAAATATTGGGTCTAATTGCCTTTTAAATCCCTCCTTATTAAGCACTTAAGCTATTTAATCACTATTTAACAAATTTTGTACCTTTTACAATTTAGTCCTTTTTAATTAATTAAGTATCAAAACATTAAAATTTTTTGAAGAAACTTTAATACTAACTCAATAACACTCAATAAATATTTATAAAAATATTTATGGCTTGGTTTATGAATTCGAGGTCTCAATACCTCATTTTTAACCTAGTTTACATATTAATTTCTTTTAAATTCACATAATTCTCTAATTCAAAAATATTTTTAAATTCACACTTGACTCATTAATATCAATTTACTAAATTTTCAAACTTACTTGGTGGATTTAGTGATCTCAAATCCCTGTTCTCGATACCACTAGAATTTAGGCTGTTACATCATAGACTCCCTTATCACTCGAACCAGCAGGCTCATTTTGATATGATTCTACAATAATTAAATATAAGCCCACTCCCCAAGCACAAGACTTAGACCAGGAAAAAATATCAAAATTTTCCAAAGGTAGGGCTTGAATTTGGGACCTCCCACACACACCGAGAACACATAACCACTGAAGGAGATACACAGTTGTGTCAAGATTTCACAGAAATAAAGATAGAAATTTTGGGGCGTTACAAAGTGACACATGGCCGTGTTGATGCGATCCTAGCTCGGGAAGCTACGGTCGATCCCATTGAGTTACCACAAGGTCCCATTACTCGGTCTCGTGCCAATAAGTTTCAATGAGCCATTACAAGTCACATTGATCGAGCTTGGAGAGGGGAGGTGGCTGGACTCATCAAGCACGCATGGAGCTCAACACCATACCATACAGCTTTTGCAAGCTGAATTTGAGTTAAATAGTTGCTGGATTAAACTTTAAATGTGTTTAGTTATTTTAGTTTAAGTAATTAAGTCGTTTTAATTTTATTTTGTTATTTAAATAAATTCGACAATTACTATGTTCTAAGTTAATCAATTTGCTATAGCCATTTAATTTGTTTTAGCTTATTAAATGAGTTTTAGTTACTACAACTCATTAGAGTTTAATTGTGTTTATAGGTGAATTAACCAATTAAACCAGCTGGTGCATTGATTGGCATTAAAGAGAGGAATGAATTTAAGACCAGTAGCTGTTATGAGCTTCTCCAAGTGGCTGTTTGAGGAGTTCAATGGACAAGGAGTTGTTCACACAAGCCCATTCAGTTTCCAAACGTTTTCACATGATGGTGGCTGTTCCAATTCGTCCATTCACACCTTTTGACCGTTTATATTCAAGCATTTACACAAAGGGTGTTGTTCGTGTTCCAAATGACATTAATTTTTGGCTGCTGCTCATTTGGCTGTCCAATGAGAAATTAAAAGGCTGTTATGACTCTTTAGCTGATCAAGCATTGAATCAAGTTTATTCAGATCATTAGATTTAATTATTATCTGAATAGGAAGACCAAACATGCTGTCCATTGTCGTTCCTTATGTTAGAGTTCATCAAAGGTCTTGAAGTTTTTAACTAGCTCAATTAAGTTCATTAATAGCTCAATTAAGCTGAGTGTGTGTGTCTATTCGGCTGGGGTTTGTCTCATGTCTATAAACACTTTATTTTCAGCTAGTTGGAGGGACTTTTTGACCAAATATATGAACTTTTGTTTTTCTGTGAGAATTCAACTCTCATTGTTTTTTTTTTATTGAAACGACTTAACAAGCTAATCTTGTGGCGTCATTCTTCCTTGTTATCTGAACTTATCACTTCCCAAAGTGTGGCGTTTGACCATACCATCTGTTCCTGTCTTGCTAGATAGTGGGTCGAGGTTAGCCAAATTATCTCTTATCCATTTCCATCCAAGCATTGTCTAAGAATCAGGTCAACAATTCCCTTCATTGTTGGTTTACTCTTGGCCTTAGCCGAATTACTTCATTAGCCATTTTAATTATCTTTCAAACCTAGTCTAAACCTATCTTTTCATCTTTTCTAGCCTACCTTGTTAAAACTCAACACTTGCTTAATTTCATGATAAGGCAATCTAAGCGACTCGAATCAACACCGAATCGAGTTCATATCACGTGTAGCCAGGCCGTGTGCTCTATAATTTGACCTTAAAAACAAGTCATTTCAAGACCAAAACATACCTAATCAACTATTCCATTTGTGTACAGACTTAAATTCCTTTCAAACACATATAAAGATACCAATTCAATCAACCTATTTCACCTAACCAATATGCCATTCAAAGACACCATATTTATGCCAAAACATCATTAATCTAAACAAAGCAACATAACTACATTTCAAGCACAAAACTTAGTTCCTTTAAGTATCAAATGACATCAAGTTAATCATTCACATTTCACCACAAACATACCAAAAGGGACTATATATTACAAGTACTTAAAAGTGGCCAAAAGACTTAAACTTGTCAAGGCACTGAAAGTCCATTAAATAAAACATAAACTCCAAAAGCATATGCATACCAAATTGACCATTAACACATTCAAGAACTACCATTATAAAAAGGTTCTATACATGCCATTCATAACCTTAGACAAAATAAATCAAAAACTGCCAAAATGGTTTTTGGATAGTGTGATAGATCTCTGAAAAGCTTCCAACTGATCGAGTTTTCGATAATCTACGAAACAATGGAAAATAACTACGTAAGCAACTAGTGCTTAGTAAGCTCGTACAAACTCAAACATAACTTACCATTCTTAAGCACAATTTGTAGATTAAGCATAACATCCTTACCAAGACCATAAGCTTAGTAAAATCCTATATAAGCACCATCAAACTCGCAAGTTAGTAAGTTTATGCATGATACATATAAGTTCAACCATATCATAAGTAGATTTTCATGTACACATCATTTATCACATTAACCTTTCTATAAGATCATGAACCAATATCCAATTGTATACATACCATGCCATTTCCTTTACTTACCCGTTGAACCATTCAGAATTGCATTGGATACTTGAGAACGCCCACACATAGTGTGCAACCGTAACCTTTCCTTTTTAGTAGTGCTCACACGAGCTGTGAAATGAGTCTGCTCACACGAGCTGTGGAGAATCCATAACAAATGCAGGACTTCAACCATCGTTAGGATATTCAAGACCAGCACCCGAAACATGAAATCCCTAATGACATGTCATTCGTATCCTAAGAATTCTTAAGGTTCAAACAGGATTATTTATCCGTTAATTTCTCAAAGCATCAATTACATGCATTTTCAAGTCATTTTATAACTAACACAACATCATTGATAATTAATCAAACTATTAATAAGATTATAATTTATACGAACTTACCTCCATAACTATAGTTGTAGAATTGAAGTCTAGTCTAAAACTTTAGCTTTTCCCCGATTTAAGTCTGGTTGTTGTTTATCTTGATCTAAATAGATAATTTCATTCAATTAAGTACTTCAAATAAATTCAAGTATTCAATTCAATCAATAATTCATATTAATATGAAATTACAAAATTACCCTTAATATTTTAACTTTTTCACAATTTAGTCATTCAGCTTGTAACTTGAAATTTAACTATTTTAACCTTCCATGCATGCTAGTCAAACTTCTTAGGAACCCATATCAACCCACTTAAACCATCATTTCATAATGTTACCATGAAATTTTACTATTTTAACTAATTAATCCCTAAACACAAATTCACTAAATATCACTTAACAAAACCTGTTGGTTTAACAACCAAGGGTAATAATCTATCAATTAGCATAAAAATCATTCAAACTCAAATATGGCAAGTCCCTCAAACTTTAACAGTTTTGCTAGACTAAGCTAAAACAAGCTTAAAAACATAAAAATCACTAAAAACGAAATCAAAATCACATGCCATGCATCAAAAGAAGCTTGACCGAATATTACTTCCTTTCAACAATGGAGATTTTGGTTTTGGAATAGGAAAAATGAGAAAGATGACAACCTTTTTCCTTTTTCTTTCTTTAACCTTTTGTCGAAACCATTTTTTTATTTTGAAAAAACGGGAATCGACTTTTAAAACCTAATGTGGAGTCGCCACCAGTCTTTTGTTCAGGTGTGATTGGGTCACCCACTAAAACATTTTGTTCCATTTAAATCCATTTTTGGTCCACGTAAAAAGATGGGTTCGGGAGCCGGTTACGTATGAGGAAGGGTTAACACCTTCACTACGCCCAAAAACTGGTACCAGATTGATTAAGTGCTGCCAGATTTTTGAAATGTGGTTCTTATTCTTAAGTGGTTCAAGTTGGTCGTCAAAATTCTCTCGTTTCAAAAGAATGTAGCATCACATCCAGCACGATTGGACGCGATTCTTCATACCTTTGAAAATACGATTGATATTTGACTTCCAAAAAGTTTTAGGTTAAAAATTATAAAAGGATATCCAGATATTTAGTCGAACGAAAAATCGTACCTAGCACAGTAGGGCACGTTTTCCCGAATTTCTAAATATTGAATATTGCCTTGTTTTTAACAAAGAAGTTTAGATAAATGGTTGTAAATTATCTCAAAATGCATTTATTTAGTTCGTTTGGGATATAAAAGAACAAAATAATTAAAAATCGGGCCCAAATACGTGGGAGACAAAAACATGGCATGAAGCATAGCACAAATATATGTGAATTCAACATAACATTACACTATTGAATAACAAAGAAAACAATGCAAAAATCCAATTTGACATATACAATAATGATATTCCATCTTTTCATATTGAAGCGATATTAACAATCAAAGCCTGATGAACTTCCTTTTTTGAAAAAATATATATATTATAACATTTACAAGGCAAATTAATAAAATGTAAAACAAAATTTTGAAGGATAATAAAAGAATTTAAAATAAATGAAGAAAAGAAACTTTGAAACCAATACATGTATATAATTTTAAACTAAATTATATGTACAAAAATTTTAAAGAATAGGCAACATATGAGAGAATTCAAAATAAAGTTTGAAATCAATGAAGTACATAACAATCTGAATTAAAATTGATAACACACATAAAATGGAAAACTTAATAGAATTAATATATATATGTGTATACGTATAAAAATAACAGATGAAAGTGTTGAAAAAAAATATATATATATATAAAATAAAATAGGCTTTTTAAAAGAGCTAGCTTATGTATAAATATATAAAAAATATATGTATGTGAATAAATTCAAGAAGTGATATATACATAAAAATCAACAATATATAAAAAATAATGTATAATATAAATTTTAAAATAATATATAATGTATAATGTATAAATTTTGAAAACAAAAATACATGTATAAAGAAAATTTTAAAATAGAAATTTTACATAATAGAACAATTTAAAGAAACAATTATACAAATGAATGAAATAACAAATTAAATCAATATTTAAAAAACTATGTTAAGATAATTTTAAAAAACAAATAATAAAATCTTAAATAAAAACGAATAAAAACATAAATTAAAAAAAAACTCATTGAAATAAAAATAAGATTAAGAGGACAATCTATAAATAATAAAACCAAAGATTAGACTAAGATGAAACATGCACCAATGGTCAGGGATCTAAAATACAAATATCCCAAGCTTCGAAACGTGGCATTTAAACAAGGACCAAATTACAACAATGCGTAAATCACAGGGAAAATGTAAAAACAAATAAACAGAATCAAGGCCGAAAAACAGATCAATGCAGGATAGGAGGGACTCGTCGCACAAATTGACCTTTCAAGGTGAAAAGGCGCGGATCCGGGCCTCCAAACGGGTCAACGCGCGGATCCTTGTTTTACCAAACGGCGCCATTTTTGAACATATATATGAATAAAAAAAAAGCCCTAATAACCTCAGACCGATTATTCTTCTCAAAACAGTTTTCAAAAACCCTTTTCTTTCAAAATTTTTCAACCTCTTCTTCCCCCCCTCCCTAGTCGACCGAACCAAAAGGTTCTTCACTCTTCGTCTCCATGTCGTCAAATCGGACCCCCTGAATCCTCATCAGAGCTTTGATTTCAACGAAGTAAACAAGGATTCGAAGGCTCCTTCCATCAGATAAGTGCTTACGCCCTTATTTATTTTGTATTTCATACACAATAATGAAAATCAAAGAAAAAATAGAAACCAAAATCGAAAGAAAAAAGTAAACTCTAAAATCACCTATTGAAAACTCTCTTTGAACTGATTTCTATTCTTTTCATATATACGTGTATTCGACTATTATTCTCTTCGTAAAAAGAAGGGAAAAAAAAGATCCCCATACATTTCATTCTATCTAGTTTTTATAGCCGAAAAATAAATAAAAATAAAAGGAAAAAGAAATACATTTCCTTGCTGTAATTTGCTGTAATCTACTGTCAACTTGTTGCTTTCTCTTTTTGTTTGTTAATCTGTTGCAGGTGTGGAGGCCGCGGTGCTGCTGACATGGCGAGACCATTCGTGGGGTGTGACGCAAAGTCTTCCAGAAGCTTCACTGTTTGAGACTGCTGATGGTGTTTGCAGTGCATGGGAATAGCGGCTTGGTGGCCTAGGGTTTCCAATTTCTGAAAATAGTTAATGGGCTAAGTTTTGGGTTAGGTTCTTGGGCTGTGTAATGGGTTAGGATTAGGTCTAAGTTCATGGGTTTGGGTTTTATTAATTCGAGCTTATTTGGACTTGTTTAATGGACTGTAAATTTGGACTTTATTTATTATTTTTTGTTATTTTTATTCTGTTTTGGTTTTGATGTGGGCTCGGGCGAAATGGGCCTATTACACCTTTAATTTAATTATCAAATTACCATATTAACCTTTTAAAACTATTAAAATTTCATTAAAATCTATCCATAAACATCCACTAACATATAGCATGGTATAATTACAATCTAAGTTCTTTAGCTTTCCTTTCCATAACCATTTAGTCCTTTTAACTAATAGAATTCAACTTTTGCACCTTTTTCAATTTAGTCATTTTTACCTAATTAATTATTTAAACCTTAAAATTTAATAACAAAAATTTAATACTACCTTAAATTAACCCTATAGGCTTTAAATAAATATTAAAATAATAACTTATTTCAAATGCATAATATTTAACCTTTCAGACCCCAAACCAACTATATGAACATATCCAAACATAATTTCTAAACATTTGAATAAGATCATGTCATGTACAACTTAACCATTTGAAACATTTAACTAAAAGCCCCTAGATACATGCCACAAAACCAAAATGAATGAACTATACAAGCTTAGTGATACTTTCATGATTCAAGATAATATAACATAAAATAACGTTAATAACATGCTATGATACTTATAATCTCAATCCCAGCTAATACATATTCTATATGGTAACATAAGTGTGTAATCAATTGCATATGAATGTATGTAATTATCAAGGCAAACTAATTCAACTATCATGGAAAAAGAATGATCAAATCCAATTACATATACCAAAACCTATCTTAAGGCCTTTAGCTATCAATACCAATTCACAATTTAAAACATTCATAATTTATTCATTATGATATTCAATATCAAGTTCCTTTCATATCAAAACTCGTTTAACAAATCGTCTGGACCTCTTTCTAGAGTCTATCAACTCATTTGTATTCATTTCGATACTATATTCTATTATTAATCTATTTCATTACCTTTTTAAGTTTTCCAATTTCAAATATAATGTTATGCTTGATGAAACCCTAGTAAAACAGACTTGGATACACGGGTAAACTACACCACACTAAATATGTAACATCCCCTACCTAACTCGATTGTCGGGAAGTGTCACATTCATTGCCAGAGCAACTACTGACAAATACACAGTACAAACATCATTTCACTTCATCAATCATGAAATAATCAATAATACAACATTGAATAACGTGAAGATTTTTTTCTCGGGTTTTATATGTGCATACAAATGCTTTAGAGTTAACCCGAGATCAAATAGGGATATTTTTGTAACAGTTTTAAAATTTCTGATCAAGTATACCATAAATAAATCATTCAAATATTCAATCATATCATAAATACATAGATATTAAGATAAAAAATTAAATCTGAGTCTTAATTGAGCTTATGAAAGCTCTATTGTAGACCCGAGTATGAATAAGGACTAAATTGCAAAGTTTTTAAATTTTAGTACAAGTATCGATTCGATACCATTTTAAGCTTCGATTTTTTTAAAAATCCAATTAAAATCATAAGGTATCGATAGTTGGATTAATGTACCGACACTTTCTAATAGGTATCAATACCTTATCTTTGTATCAATACCAAATTGGCATTCTATCATTTTTAAATCATGGTAACTTGGTAAAACATCGATACCTTTACATGTGGTATTGATACATTTTGCCAAAAGGTCAAAATTTTCACTTTTTAGGTACTTTTTCATGCTCAAACCAACATAAAACACAATGATGCTTATAAACACCCATCAACCTATATATAATCAATGCAAAACATGCTAAATACCACAACTCAATTAAATTCAATCAACCATACTAACATGTCTCAAATGGTACTCAAACATGTAACTTCCTTCTACAAAATCCATACCAATTGGACTATATAAATTTTCAATACATACCAATTTCATCTATTTACCAAACATACAACAAACCATTCCCAAGTTTAATCAAGCCATTAGACATCAACAATACCTTTTTGTCTTGACATTAGGTTAGTTTCAACTATACCAATAATCAAACTCCAAATTTTCATAACACCTATGTACATGCCAAAAAATGAAGCTTTAAACGATAGAAAGACTATCGAATCATTAATAGGATAGTGTGAGCTCCTCGACTATCTGTTAGACACGTGCCGTAAGTTGGCGATCTACAGGGAAAAGGGAAACAATGAGATAAGCATATCGAATGCTTAGTAAGTTCACATGTATTTAAACAACAACTTACTTAAAATTACACCTTAATTCTGTAAAATACTAGCTTTATGGGTTTTCCTAAACATGACAATCACATATCAACAAGGTGAGTATCAACATATATAACATATTATAATAAATCAAGCATATAACATTCTCAATCACTTATAACCAACATTTATTCAATTCAATATCAATTTCATGTAATTTTCTATCTATTATCAACAATACATCCAATTTAAATATAATGACATTCACTATTTTATTTCATTATTCGAATTCTGAATCGAATTCATTGGTTGATCACATTTCATATCAGCCCTCCGGGTTCGTATAACCGGTTCATATGATCTTTCACATGCTATCAGTACTCGTATATCACAATGTATTTATAGATCATCAAATTATAATATCAATTCAATTTGAGTATCTTTTATCCAATTTACAATTTATATCCCTATTAACCTGACTCAGGCGGATACATGGATCTAACCAATCACATCAGTTTGGCACCTAGTGCTTTATTGAGCAATGCTGAAGTAAATAGTTTGTGCCCAACGCTAGTCAATGTGTTTGGCACACAGTGCCTCATGAGTATAACTGAAGTATAAATGTGCCAAACACTTTTCGACTCGTATTCGAAGTAACCTGTACTCAACCTATCTTATGACATGCCAACTATATCCGACTCTGCTCGAACAATTAATAGGGTAACCTTTTATTTAATCATCATTTTATTCAATTCGCATTTAAACAATTCAATTCATATCCCAAATCATCAGTTTATCACATAGCATATCCTATTTCAAACCAATTCAAGATCAATTCCATAATTTCATCAAATTACACTATTTTCAATTCTATCCAATTTAATCCTCTATCTCGATAATCAGTCAAATTCATACCATTATGATTTGATCAGTAATAATCAACTATTAATTCATTAATATTTCACATTTCAATTCAACATATTCAATTTATCAGTTAATTTATCATTTTCTATATGATTTAGTCCATATCTTACCTTTTGTACCAAATTGCGAACAATTCAAATTACTATAAAACATATTCAAATTCATAATTTAAAAATATATATAAGTTTATATACAATCATACCATAGGAACTTACTTGGTCAAAACAACAACAAACAACTCTCTAAGGACTAATCAACAAATTTTGTTATTTTTCAGTTATCTTTGATTTGGTTTAATTTCTAATCTATTCAATAATTCAATTCAATTTATCAATTCCAAACCTCTTATTTCATCCTATTATAAGCATATATCAACTCAATTTCATTATTATAATCCCCTAAAATTTTTTCATTTTATTCAATTGAGCCCCTAAAACCGAAATTATCAAAACTTTCAAATTTGAACTTTGATTTTGAAATAATTCTCAATTTCATCCTTGTATTGCCCTATACTATTTACAATTATAGAAATTTCATATCAATTTTGAAATATTTATACCTTAGTCCTTATGTTCCAAATTAACAATTTTCACTTTACAAATTAGTCCTTTTTCATATCTAAGCTTAAAATCTAACAATTTATTACTAAAATATTTAAGAACAAAAAATGACAAATTTTAAAAACCTTATTCTCTTTTCTATATTTTGGTGGAGAAAAGGTGACATGAAAATGGTTTGTTTTTACCTAATTTTAACTTATATATTTAGTTTAATAATTAACTAATTATCTTAACTTAATTAACAAAAGTTAACTAATACTAACCTTAATTAATCAATTTGGTGTAAATATGTTGTCCACCACCAATGTCCACTATATAAAAAGGGTCAAAATGCTTAAATGGTCTTTCAATTAATTAAAATTCCATAACGATTAAATTTCACCACTTTTACAATTTAGTTCTTATATATTGATTAATTATCCGATTAAAAAAATTAGAAGACCAAATTTCAATTAGAATTTATACTAACCTTGTATATATCAAATAATAATATTTATGGACTCGATGATCGAAAATGTGGTTCTGAAACCATTATTTCTGACACCATTGACTTTTGGGTCGTTACAAGATAGCTCATAAGAGCTTTAACTACACCACGCCAACGTCTCCATAGAGACATATAATACTTGATGATCCGCAACAAATGTTAGATCCCGAAATAATCTGTAATGATCTCCGTATAATCACATATCCAGTATAAGCGCACATAAAACCTTATTGGTATGCCAATCGTATCCTAACCTTTTATAAAGTTTACATGGGCATTAATTATATATATAAGAATTTTCATACATGTAATCATCTTACTCTCATATTCATACCCTGTATTCAGTCCCATATGCATTTTCGTATCCTGTACACTGTTCTATTGGATAACAATTATTTTGCAATTTAGTACATATATCGATTCTTAGTAAAATTCACAATCACGACCTTATTTCATCATCAAACACACATATTTCATATTATAAGATATATTTCGATATAATTTTCATATCACATATCATAATTTAAGTATTTCATATCATTTCCCTTTTTATTCATTTTAGTCCTTTATCTTAATGTTCCATATCAAATTCAATCAAAATATTTCATATTATTATAATAGGCTCACCTAAATGATTCAACAATCAATAAAAATGCATATAAAATCAAATATTTCTATCACAAATCATAAAAGTACAAACCGAGGTTTTACGCGTCATTCGTTGATGGTTTTCGCTTTTCCTTTCCCTATTGACTATTTGGTATTGTCATTAGCTACAAATAATCATAAAACATATTATACAATCAATTTCCAGTCAAATTATAATCAAATACCAAATTACACAGATTTTGCAATATATTCCCTAAAATTAGGATAAGTATAACTTTCAATTTAGGGCATCTGATCCAATTTCACCATTACTCATTAGGGACGTTTTCTTTTATATCCCTACCAAAAGTTCATGATATTTTTTCATTTTTTCAATTTGGTCCTTGATGTACGAAGCTAACAATTAAGATTTACAATTTAGTCCTTTGTATATACTAACTTAATTTCTAACAAATTTCACACCAATTTCATTCAATTCTCAATAATGGTAACTTTAAAAACTTTAACAATTTTACAAATTAGTACATGGGCTAGCTAAATCAAGCTTCCACGATCTCAAATCTATAAAATTAATGAAAAATGGCTAGGGACTTACCTAAAAATAGTGGGCGAATGTGTAAAGCTTTTCAAAAGCTTTTTGCTATGGCTTTTAGGGTGGACGGTGGTGAAAATATGAAAAAGATGATGCTTCATCATCTTTTTCCATTATGTTAGGTATATATAGTTAGTTTAGTTTTAATTAAACTTAATTAAGTAATTTAATCATAATTAATTAATCATTAATCCTTAATTACTTTAATATAATGGTAATTAAAAACACATCACAAATTACAATTCATCAATACTTTAACTCTGTAAATATTCTTATTTAATATTTACATACTCGATTTATGAAAACGGATCCCGAAACTGCATTTTTTGACACCACTAAAAACTAGGTCGTTATAGTATTTATGATGACAACTAGTATTACTTTCCTTTAAAAAAAATGGTTTCTCTTACGAAGGCTATGGAATCCATTGTATCAAGCATCAAATGATGGGATAATCAAATTGCTTTCATGATGGCATAAATTGAAAGTTTAGATGGAAACAATTAACTGTTACAGGCGAAACTCAAAATCAAATTCTTTAAGAAGTTGGTGAAATTTCTAACAAGGTTGTTGAAAAAAGGCTTCATAATGTTTCTTTAGATCAACTTAAGAAGCTCGTGAAGAAAGCCATAAAAGATAAAGCTAGAAGTGATGCTCAACCTTCATACACATGTAAGTCATGTTCTTGAAGGATTGATTGTTTGAGTATGCCTAAAAATTATCAACTTCCAAAGTTTCAATAGTTCAATGGTAAATAAAATCTATGTGAACATGTTGCACACTTTGTGAAAGATGCAATAAGACCAGCACTGATTGAGATCTCTTATTGAAGCCATTCATTCAATAATTAAAAGGAAATGCCTTGGATTGACTCATTGATCATGATCTTGGCACAACCAATGGTTGTGAACTGTTTAAATCGCTCATCCCATTGTCACTATAATTTAACTCACACTAATAGGAGGATGAGCCAACCATTAACTACATCCATATGTGGAGAAATTAATTAAGTCTCACTACAAGGAAAAGTTATCAGTCATCTGCAATTGACAAGTGTCTATAAGACATGAATTGGGGCTTGTACTACATTCTCCAAGTCATCAAGCCGAAGTCCTTTGAAGAATTAAATACTCGAGTTCACAACATTGATTTGTGTATGACAATTGCTAGGCATCAAGAACCTCATCAACAATACACAAGGGAAAATCTTCGATGATAATAAAGATATTGATCAGTTAATGACTTTGAATATCAAACTTGTTTTTTTTGTCAAAATCAAAGGTAATGGAAAAGTCATAACGAATGAGAGGCAAGAAAAAGAATTACCCTTTCCCTCATTCTGATGTTCCAAGTATACATGAAGAACTCTTAAAGTCTAAGTTGATTTAGTTGCCAAAAAATGAATTGAAGAAATTATAGAGTAGATTATCTCACTATTGCAAGTATCATCGCTTATTTAGTTACCCTATTAAAAAGTACTTTGTTTTGGAAAAAAAAATCATGCGAATTGGAAAAAAAATAGTTTGAAGAATAAGAAGTATCATCAATTTTGACATCAGTCATCATGATTTCTCAACCTTATGTTTGACATAACCAAAAAGTTTGGCTCCTTTAATCTTTATCACACTAACTCCAAACATAAATAAATTGATGGATATCTAAGGGAATGGAAGTATTTGTATTCTTTAAAAGTATCAAAAGTATTATGGTTGGGCTTTTTTCGTATGTTGAAAAGGTTAATAAAAAGCATTACTCTTAGGTAAAAATGCTTAAACTATCACATTGTTTTTAAGCACAAATCTAAATTGTTGCATTGCTCCTAAACATGAGCTTAAATTGTTTATTTGAAATGATGTCCTTAAAACAAGCCTAAACTATTCATTCAAAAAAATGATACTCTTAAGTACAAACCTTAATTGTTTATTTTTACTACATATGAGCCTAAATTGTAAATTCAAGAAAAATGATGATGCTCTTAAACACAAGCTTAAACTCTTTATCCCCAA
This sequence comes from Gossypium longicalyx, assembly GCA_025698465.1. Classification (NCBI taxonomy): domain Eukaryota; kingdom Viridiplantae; phylum Streptophyta; class Magnoliopsida; order Malvales; family Malvaceae; genus Gossypium; species Gossypium longicalyx. The sequence continues at coordinate 21,543,159 of CM047006.1, forward strand.
AAATGATGACATTGTTAAGTATGAGCTTAATTTTCCACTTAAAAAAAATGCTCTTAAGCACAAGCTTAAACTATTCATCCAAACTATGATGTTTTTAATCAAGAGCTTAAACCATTCATAAAAAAATGCTTGCATACAAATTTTTAAATTTTTTATATAATTAAAATTCAGCATGTATCATTATAATTTATTTCTTATTAAATTAAATTATTTAAGAGAAAAAAGAAACCATATTCTATAATAATATGTCTCTTTTTCTTGACTCACTACTCACTAGCATTATTAAAAGGGTTACTTTCAAGCCATTCAACATAAATTCAAGTGTAGAATTTAAAAGCCCAAAGAGAAAGTTTTAAATTAGGGGCTTAGCTAGGGGGGCTGGCATGGGCCCCGGCCCCCCTAAAATGTAAAATTATATTTTTGACCCTTTAAATTTTTTAAAAATTTTAAATTAGTGAAGGTAAAATTATATTTTGCCCCTCCTAAAATTATAAAAATTTAATTTAATCCTTTACAAATTATAAAGATATAAACTATAAAAAATTAAAATTTCATCCGGCCCCCTTAAAAAAATTTCCTGGCCTCGCCCCTATTTTAAATATCGAAGTTCTCTTTAAAATTCAAAGAAGCCTATGAAGTAAATAAAGAATTTGAAAAAAATTGAAAAATTCTATGCTTCTCAGAAACCCTGTCTCAGATCTTAGTTCAACAAAGAATGGAGATCAATTTTAGTTTTGATTGATTTTAATTTCAAGATCAAGTCTCAACCTTTGAATTTAACTCAATCATCCAAAATCAAATCTTAAAGAGTCTTGAACCAAACTCTTTCTCTAGTTGCACCAACACAAAAGTTATCAGTTATAATTTCAAAATAAAGTCTAGGCAATCCTTGAAGCAGGCTACATTCATCCAAGATCGGGTCTAAACAATAATTTAACCAAAGTTTATTAACATTTTCAAAATTAAATCTCAACCAACCGTGAAGTGACACTACATCTATCTTCCATCAAGTTTTTACAATCTATCTTACATCAAGTTTCAAAAATATGATATAGTATGTCAAAATTCATTAAGTACAATTTTAATTAGTATCCAACTTTTTCTCATAAAATTCAACACAAAATTTGTGTGCGCATGCTAATTGCAATATACGCACCGCCGCTTTCATCAAATGAAACTAATTCTATTCTTTAATTACATAAAACAATGAAAGAATGATGTTCGTTATATTCCTCAAATCACTTCAGAAATTGATTCCAATACAGGAGTCCACCGCCTGTAACTCCCCAATCGGCAGCCACGAGGAGCACGAACTTGAACGTAACCCTCTTCCACCACCGCCGCATACGGCGAAATTTTTGCACCACCACTTTTTCTCCTCTTCTTTCCATTACAAGCTGCTTCCATAATTGCTACATTCATATCCGTAACATTGCAATGAACCCTTCCTATGGGAACCAAAACATAAACTTTACCCACCAAAAGTTCATCCTCAGCTCGCATGGCCACCACGGAACGACTTCGTTTTAACTCTTCCATGGCGGAGATGACATGACCAGGTTCTTCAATCATCACCTCCACCGCCGTTACTGGCAGCTTAACTTTCTTAAGGTTCCCTCGAGCGTCGATTATTTTAGCCATTTCTTTACTGTTCGGAACGAAGCAGCTAAAGGTAATGTTTCCCATGTAAGTTGAAAGTTATTAACTCTGAGAAAGGAAGTGGTTTACGTAAAGAAGTTAAAAGGAGAATATATTGGGGAGACTTGAAAGTGAGTAGTGGAGGGTGCATGGGAATATATATAATGGAAGGAGGCGGATGAGTCAAAGATGAATTGTTTAATTATTGAAAAGAAGGGACACGTAAAGGGAGTTGACAAGAAGATGGTAAACAATGGCGGTGAAAGTGGACGTGTGATTGAAGTTTGAGACTTTGCAGGGGAGACTCAGTCTCGGATTATTAATACATTGTGAGCTGTGTGCTAGTTGCAGCGTTGTTGAAACAAAGGGTACTTGTGGGCTACGCTCATGCCAGTGTAGCCTGTGGGCGTTAGGGTTGAACAAGAAAACATCAGTAAACTTAAAGTCAACGGTTTTTAAAATGCTAAGTTAAACCCAAATTGAGTTATTATTATTTAATTTCTAATTAATTATATTCTTATCATGTAAATATAAATATTTTATATTTACATTAATGAAAACAATTTAAAATTCTTATATATTTTTCTAAAATAGTTGTTGATTACCTTTTTCTATTTAGTTAAAAATTTTATGAAAAAGAATTTGAAAAATTATATTAAATAATGTCTAATATCCACAGAATAAAATTTATTTTATCAAAATAAGTCTAAAAATTCAAAACCTTAAAAGCTGAATTGAAAATTCAAAAAACCGGATCAAATTATCATAAATGATTCGAAAAAATTCTAAAAAATACAAGCAAACCGAACCAAACAAACTCACCTCACCTCTAGTGGGCATGAGTTTGCCCCTGATTACATAATCGTATGACAGAAAAAAAAATCATAACTTTAATGATAACAACTAATGGTGTCAACAATTTAGACCTATTAATAACATCAAATTATATGAAGTTAAAGTAGATAGATTAAATCCAGACAGACCAGAACCATAATTAGACCCCTTGAATTATCTTACCATGTTTGAATGGCCAAAGCTCACAGCGAAATCTAACTTGCCATTTTCTAGTTCTGGTAGCCACCTTCTTCAAGACATGGAAAAAAAGGGGAGTGAGGAGGGATATGAGTACCTCCCTATCACACAAATCCAAAACCAAATACATCCAATTTAAAACCCATTTAGGGCCTAAGTTTCTAACAGTTTGATGAATACAGTTTCTTTGTCCCCCCCCCCCCTTTGAAGTTGGGAGTTATGGAATTTGGGGTTTGGCACTCTGTAAGATCTTTCCTACTGCATCTTTGAGACCATTTTCTCTATTTGATATATTGAGACATCCACTTGAAGCCATCGCCGTAACCCATTTTGCGGACGATGCTACACATAAATACTTCTAGTGGACGGACGTTTGAGTCTGCTAGGTTTACCTTACCCTTGCCGGTGGTAAAGTTTGTGAGCCCGAGATGGTATCGTAACTCGTCCTCTGAGGCAGCATATGGTATATCGATCTTGTTTCCTAGTATAAGAAACGGGACATTGGCAAGGGCCTCATCGGAAAGGAGTGCATCCAGTTCCTTCTTTGATTCTGCAAACCTTTCTTTATCATAGGCATCTACCAGGTACACCATAGCATCAACCTTGACCCAGAAATGCACAATTCAACGTAAAACACTCGAGACAAGGCAAACAATATATAGCTTATAGCAAGAAACAATAAGAACGAGGTACAACAGAAAACCAATCAAAATGAGAAAAAGGTATAATTGGATCTCCTGAATGTACTAAACGCTAAAACAGAAAAATCCCATGTTGCTTGAAAGCATTGACCATGGCTGATAGAACCGTGCACAACACTTCCACCATATGACATTGAACTTCCAGCCAGCAATTCAAGATCACCTTATTGAGCACCCAGGTAGACATTGCCCAAGGTGAGGCTCGTTTTGGTGCAAAAATAAATCATTGAGCAGAAATAAGGAAAGAAAACCACCTCACGCCCCAGCGAGGAGCAACCAACAGCAAGCTACTAGGTTGTAGAAAGCTACAGCTCCACAGATGATACTTGGCCACTATGCAGAATAAAATATTAAGAAGACACACTTTTATAGAAGACAAAAAGCCAACTACTTACAGATTGGATAACCAGAGTTCAGGCTTTCCATTACTGTACAAGACCCGTGTTCAACCTAAACAACTAGAGAAATAAGTCAATCTGCTAAACATATCATTTATGCTACAATTGGTAGGAGTATTATTTTTTCACCATGTTTTAGTATTTAAGTTAGCAATAAACTAATTTCAATTAGTAATTTTTAGCCACTCACATGGCTTGTTTTGGGGAAAGAGGAGGAAAATTTTTCACTTATTTTGAAAGTCCTATTTTTTACTAGAGTTTTACTTATTGTTTTAATTTCAAGTTTAAATTTGTACTAACTATTCTTTATTTTATGTCTAACTATTGTAATACATATGTAATAAATAAGCTTTTCCCTCGTGTTATTACATGAGTAACCAAACGAGTCATTAAACATTCCATAAGACAATCATCAAGGCCATCACTACAGAAAATTTATGGCCATGAAATAATAAAGATATTAGCATATAAAAGTATGTTAGAGATATTCTTCGTTGGTTTCTCATGCATCACAAGAGAGTAAAATTCCATTGACTATTAGACTGTACATGAAGATAGCTCGGGTGCATTTATATGAAAATAGTAATCAAAGAAAAAAGCAAAAGCAGAATGGGTGACAGGAAAACAAAATGATAATGATATATAATCAGAAAGAAAACAACATATAAATAATGATAGTTAAACTCCTGACAATAAATGATTTCTTGAAGCCTATTTTCATAGTGAAGAAAGCAAGTATAAATTACCAAACAATGACAAAAATATACCAAAATCTACCAATTAAAAAATGATATGAAAATGGAAAAACAAGAGATTAAAAACTCTGAAAACAAATGACTAAGAATTGCAGCCAATTGAAATTGTAAGGAAACAGATTCAGTGATGCTGTATCACTAAAACTAATAACCATCATGTTAGTGAAAAGCATTTACTTTGAGCTTTTAAGCTACCTTAGCATAGTAATCTTTCCAGACTCGACGAGCAATCTGATGACCACCCAAATCAAAAGCTTTGAACTTGATTTTCCCAATATTAAGCTCTTCCGATGTGGGATACTGAGTTGGCTGATGTTGAACCAATCTCTGCAAAACAGTTCAGCAATAATCAAACATCAAAATTTTCCTCATTTCCCAATTAGAAAAGAGACTCAATTTCTCAATTAGTTAACCAATCATATAAACCTGGAAAAAATTAGACTAACAAAAGCGATGGAAATTGATTCAGAGATTCAAAATCATATAAAATTATTTAAAAAAAAAAAAAGAACAGAGCGAAATGGGAAAACGAACCTCGTCTTTCAACATATGAAGCAAAGTGGTTTTGCCGGCGTTATCGAGACCGAGAAACAAGATCTTAGCCTCTTTCTGCCATAGACCAAGGGAAGCAAGAACACCGTAGAACCAATCCAAAAGAAACATCGTTTTAATACGGTTCGGGTCTGGGTATACCGAGAATCGAAATGGGTCGAGCTCGAAATCGTGAAAGATGGTCGTCTTAATTCAAATCAAACCCTGGATTTGGTTCATATCATAGAAGAAAATGACTATCAAATTTGACTAAAAATCCATAGAGCGAGAGAACTAGGGGAGGTAAATATGGTCAGCTGAATTTCAAGGAAGTGATGTTGTTTCCCATAAAATAAAAATGCTTACATCTACATCTTTGTTCTTACTTGATAGAGTCGAGCTGAAGCTAAAATTTTAATTAATTTAACTTTCAGAATTTATAGTTTTTGCCGACTGATTGAATTTTGATTGATGCCCTTTCCTTTTTCTTTTTTTATTATTATAATAATTAAATTATATAAAATATTTTATTACTCAGAATATTATTATTATGGTAAGATTAATTTTGATGAGATATTAGTTTCGAGATTGAATAGTGATATTAAACTTTGCAATGATGAAATTAGAAAATGATTATTAACAATCTTAAATTATATTATATTATATTATTATTATTTAAACCCTTAGTGTCATGAATCAATTATTTTTTTATTTTTATAATAATTTATATTTTTCAATCATACTTTAATCTTTTTATTTAGGTAAAACTAATAAATAATTTATATATGGTAGAATTTAAACTCACGTCATTTGAGTCGATAAAATTTTAACTTTATCACTTAATCAAATTTTTTTTTAAATATATATAGTTTATATATTTTAATTTTATTATGCATATTATATTACCTCTATTAATTGTATATATTAATAGTATTATTGATTGAATCGGTGTCATAAGTTAACTTGAAACTAACTCAAGATTGATAACAATACGGATAAATAATTGTAATGCATTTAATATTTCTTAATCTAATATATATACGTATTTAAATTTTATTTTACTCATAATTTAAATTATTCTTTTGCATTACTCAAAATGATTTTAAATGTAATCTAAAAAGATAATTGTGAAAAAATAGTATCAAAACCAAGACAAACACACCTTATTGGAGGGATTTGGGCATATTAAAAGACTCTAAGGATGGTGGTTTTAAAGGGTAATAGTTGGTCTGAATAGAATGTAGGCTATATAGTTGATCTCTTATGTGTGCCTCTTTTATCTTGGGGCTAATGGAAGATGTTTATAAAGGTGGGAGGTTTAGCATCCGTCTCAACCACCAAGTGTTCTATTTTATATATATATATATGTAAGTGATAAAGTGACGAATTGTCAAATAAGAGTATTCTTAGACTAAATGTGAGAGAGTTTTATGATGCGACTGGTTGAAGCATTATTAAGTTCAAATGATGTAATGTTTTGGTGAGACAAGTTTGAGACTATGCTTTTAATAAGGTTGCGAGATTGAGCTTTGCTAAATTTTAACTTTAACTATGAATGTTTGAGTAACATAAAATGATGTAGTTAAAGAATAACAATTTTCATTAAATATTTTTTTTATAAAATTTTAACATTTAGTAATTACATTAAACCCTTACTACTACTCAACACTAAAATTCAGTATTTTATTTGAGAGAAATCAAATTCCTTACTACTACTCTTATTTAAGTTTTGTTACTATTTGTGAGAGATTTGTTTTTCAATCCTCTGTAATCACGAAAATCATAAGCTACTATGACTACATAATTTAAGAAAATTCCCCTAATACAATAACTATGCACCGTAAACTATATTAGCAGTTATTTAATTATTGATCACCCAATTATGAAAAGTTATAAAATAGTCAATTATTTAATTTTGTTTCTTTTTTTTTTTGTTACTAATTGAAGATGATAGGTTTTTAAATTGATATAATAACAATTTTAACCCTCAATATTTATAAATTATGTCGATTTAGTCTTGATTCTAAAAGAATTTAACACTTAACATTTACATATTGTGTAATTTGATTTTTTTTGTAACTTTACTTTTTTCAAATGACATTGAGGGTTAATTTTAAATGAATGAATTAAATTTAAATGAATAAAATTTATTGAAATTATCTTGAATTTTTAGGTGTTTCTATTTTTTTTATATATTTTAATCAAATTTACCTGATAAATTTGTTTCCTCATCTTTTTAGGTGAAAGGGTTGCAAAGAAAAGCAAACTTACATTAAAAAAAAATAAACTGCAAGATGTGTAAATGTTAAGGATTAAATTTAAAAAAAAATCATGACAATATAAAAATCCTGAGGGCTAAAGTTGCTATTATGCAAATTTTAAAAACCATCATCATTAACCCGCTAGTGATAAAAAAAATAGACAAAATTGAATAGTTGTGAATCATTTTGTAAATTTTCATAGTGAAATGATAAAAAAGAAGTTTACTAATAATTGAATGAGTATTTTATAACTTTTCATAATTAGACGACAAAAAATACTAATAATTAAGTTACTGTTAATATAGTTAACCCTATTATATTACATTAAAAAAGAAGTCATTAAACCAACACCATTTCAATTTTAAGTGAAAGAAACAAGATCCAACTTGAAACTAATATCAAGACAAGATTTGATACCAAGTTTGTCTACAACAAAGCCCTTCCCCGTTTTTAGTTGCAGAGGAACTTTGGGGGTAAATGTACTTTAGAGGGCCCTCCGATATAAGGACTTCATCAAACTAATTCTTCTACTATTAAATAGATTAATTTAGTGTTAGAAGTGCTCATGGGCCATGCCGGGCTGGGCCGAGTTCGAGTCGAGCTTAACTAAAAATTGTTTATGGGCCATGCTAGGCTAGGCCGGGTTTGAGCCAAGCTTAACTAAAAATTTAAGCTCTTTCATTGGGCTCAGGCTTGTCCGGGTCCACAAAATAGGCTTAAAATTTTACTCAAGCTCAACCCAAATAAAAATACTAAAATTCAAGCCCGGCCCGGTCTGGCCCCCCATATTTATTTTTATATTATTTTTTATAATTTTTAAATATATATAATACATCAAAAATACTAAAAAAATTAAAATAAATATTTTCCAACAAATTGAAAATAAATTTTAAAAAATATGTAAACTTAAATAGCAATAAAATAGATGCAACTTAACAAACAAATACCTCTAAAATAATGACAAAATTAACAAATACTTTTAAAATAATAACAAAATTAATAATAAAATAAGTTTTATACAATACCTAAATAATAACAACAAAATAGTAACAACTAATAGTAATATGATAGCAAAATATGGAAAAAATAACAAGAAAATAATATTCAAAAATTAAAAAAATAAATAAATTTTTTTTGTCATTTAGTGAATTCGGGCCGAGCCAAACCCGAGCCAAAAATCCTTATCGAGAACCGGCTCATTTTTTTATTCAAGCCTATTTTTCGTGCCTATATTTTTGTCCAAACCCTCTCACATTTCGGGCAAACCTTCGGGCTGGGCCAGGTAGTCCGACCCATGAGTAGGTCTATTTAGTCCCATACTATTAAAAAAAAACTCAAATAAGACCAAATTGAAATATAATTAACATTTGTTATATAAAAAATGTTATTTACTATTCCACAAAGTTATTATTTTTAAAATTTTGTAAATAAAAAGTTATTATTTTTAAAATTTTGTAAATAAAATCTTTTGTTTGAAATTAAATTACAATTAAATAATAATAATTTTGAAGATATTTTTTTATACAGTAAATATTAATAGTGTTACTTGATTATTGTTATTAATATAGGTATTAAATTAATCCATGTTAATTTCATCTATTCCCTGTAATATTTGCAAGATATATATCTATTTTCTAATAGTTTTACTGCACAACAACATTATGCGGAATCACTAGATGATTTTACTCCTGGAATTGACAAGTACAATATACAGTGCCTAACTTTTAACACCTACACCATGCTTCTTCTAGGAAGCATCAGATGATATTATGCGAAGAAAAATGTAGAAGATAACTTCAAATCTGCTTTGGGTGCTTAACGATCACCACCGGACATTTAACATGCTTGGCACAGTGATCACTCACACTTCCCAGAATTGCCCTGTTCAAAATCCAAAACAGGGACCCCCAAAAAAATCGTCATCAACTAAACACGGAGGAAAAAAAACTCACTTGGCTTATTAAAATTTTATTATATACCTTTTGAAGAAACCATAATCATGGCATCCCATCACCAACGTATCAGCTTTGATTTTGCCCACTATGTTACATATTTCATCCTTGGCATCTCCACTCCCCACGATTCTCTCCACATTTATCTGCACCCACACCCACACACAGAGTTCATCAATAAACCATGACAGAGGCAAATCATCAAACAGTAAGTAGAGATTATAAAAACAAAGAGGCTTTTACTTTGGTGGTGGATTTTCTGCAAATAGCTTCGGCTCTTCTCATCACAGTATTCACCATTTCACTGCCGTATTTTTCCAAGGCTACGATCACATCGGTGGAAAACATATACCCTGCAAAACCAAAAACCCTCTAATTATCTGTTTGTTCTTAAGGAAGTACCGAAGAAGACAAAGAAACAATGGTGGCTTACTTGCAGCGTCGAGGGAAGAGTAGACAGGGGGTGAAGGTTTTACATAAAGAAGGACGAGGTTGCTGGTTGAGGTCTGGGAAATCAAATTTGCTAAGCACCATGAAAGAGCATACATACTCTCATCACTCTCGTCCACGGCCACCACTATTTTTGGGTCTTTTTTCTTCATGTTCACAGCTTCCATGGCTGTTACAGTGTAAGAAAAGAAAACCTTAAGGAAATTGTAGATGAGGAAGCAAAAGGAGGTTGAAGCATTTAAGGGCAGGGTTTTGGGGTTAAGAGAACAAAAAATCTTTCCAGCAGAGCCAATTGATTGGCATAAAAAACGGTGAAAGTGACCAGTGGATCCCTTCATTATAGAGAGTCTATCAACTTAGTCCTTATTAAACAATTCAATTTACGTAGGGTGCTTTTAGCCCCCTAAGGTTTTTGAAAATTTTATTTTTTAATTTTTTTAAAAAATTAATCGAAACGAAAATTATTGGCTTGAATTAATTTGATTTTATCAGTTTTTAATTTTCTAAAATAATATTTTATGTGATAATACTTTTTAAATTATTTTGGTTAATTTAAATATAAAAGTTTAATTTTATGATATAAAAATAAAAATTTTATAAATAAAAATTTTATTTTAACTTGGTTCAAAGATTTTTTAGTTATGAATGAAATTGAATAAAATCTAATAAATAAATCTATGTACCAATAGAATAAAAGCCCAATCGAATTTAAAAAACTTAAATCGAAATCGAAGCATAATTCAGATCAATTTTCAATTTTTTAATTTTGGTTCATATTAGTTATGAAACTTGACAAGTTTTTTCAATTTCAATTCACATGATGACTTGGCAACGTACCACATCATCACATAAAAAAGTATAGTTTTTTTTTAAAAAGTCAAGTCATAGTGTGGCATAATCTCATAGTGTTATGTCGCCACAAAGACTGATATTGAGAATAATTATCAAGTTTAGAGGCTAATGTGGAAAAAAATTAAATATCAAATTAAAATGTTGCCAAATTAAGGGACTAAATATTAAATTATCCTTTTTCAAATAAATCTGGATGGTCAACATTAGGCTTCAATGATCAATTATCTTAAGGGTAAACTACACCAACCGTCCCTAAACTTTATTTAAAATTACATTTCAACCATTCAAATTTCAAAAGTTATATAATAGCCACTAACGTTATTAAATTGTTACGTTTTTATCACCTAGCTGTTAAATTTGGTTAAAAAAGTAACATTGCACCTTAATTCAAAGGATTGATAGCTAATTTGATTCTTGAGCTATGGTTAAAAAATTTATTTTGATATTTTAAAATTTTCTTGACAATAAGTGTAAGAAAAATAACAAAAATTTTCTTAACAATAATTGATATTTAAAAAAAAATTACAATTATTGTTAAGAAAATTTTAAAAATATAAAAATAATTTTTAACTATAGTTCAGGGATCAAATTAGCTATTAACCCTTTGAATTAAGGTGCAATGTTACTATTTTAATGGAAGTTAACGGCCGAGTAATAAAAATGTACCAATTTGATAACATTAGAAACTATTATGTAACTTTTGAAAATTAAATGACTGAAATGTAATTTTAAACAAAGTTTAGAGAGAGTTGGAATAATTTACCCTTGTGTTAAAGCATAAAAAGTGGAGCTCCATTCAAGCACGCAACTAGCAGTGCAAACTGTATCGATAAAATTATGGAAATGGTAACGTATGGATATTCTTTTATCCCGGAAGCGATTGATGTGATATCTTTTGTATTAATTGAACTTTGATAATAATATCTCACAAGATATTTATAAGTTTTGAAAGCAATGTTTAATCTTTGTTAACTTTTTTTTTATTTGATTTTTAGATTTTTATATTTAAATTCTAGTAATATAATCTTAATATATCATATCATCTTTTTTTTAATAGAATTTAAATTTAAAAAATCAAAATTTGAAAAGTTATTAAGTCTTGAGACAAATTTGGAAAAAAAAAATTCAAAGACCAAAATAAAAAAAAAAGTTTCCAAGTTTATGGACTAATTGTTACTTTATTCCTTTATCATTCACATGTTATTAATTGACTGAAACAATGAGAACATTATCTAATCTAAAAATAAAACTAAATATACTCAAATCTTCCATAAAAACTTAACAATTTACAAAATGTAATATTTATCTAGTTTGTAATTAGCTTTATAGTAATATGTTAAAAGTTTGCCGAAGTGCAAGCTAATCGTCTGTTCGAGTGCATGTTCTTCATTTGCTGGTGTGCACCTGTTTTCCTTTTGCCTGTGATTTTTTTTTCTATTCTCGCTCATGGTTATGGAAATTGAGCTTAACAACCTCTCCTTAGAGGAGAAGGAAGATTCGGAGTTACAGGTGGCTTCAGAGGTAGGTGTTGGGGTGGGTGTCAACTACGAGTTGTGCTTGGTGGGAAAGTTCCTTGGTGAGTGCACTATCAATTTCATGGCTATGAGAATACTTTGCTATCCCTTTGGTGACTGGTTCAAGGAGCGATGATTACACCTATAGGTGATACGAGACTTTATCTAATCCAATTCCATCATTCTGTATCCATCATCTTTTTAAAGTTGAGATCCCGAAGCTTATTGAATTTAGATATGCTGATTTTTGGGTGGTTCATGACTTGCCTCTCAATTTCGCGTTGGAGAGTTTAGCGGGTAGTATGGGTAATCTCAGGGGCAAGTTTTTGGACTATGACACCACCAGCCAATCCAATTATTTGAATAACTACGAGTATCAGGGTCCACCTGAATGCAAATGACCATTTGTTGCGAAGAAAGAAGTCACGCAAGCAGCTGGAGGTGATTTTGCGGAAGCCTCATTCAATTATGAATGTTTGCCGCTTATTTGCTATATATGTGGGATTATTGGGCATAGTGAAGGGAACTATGTCAAGTTGGTCGAGTTGTCGGAGGCCGAGATTTAGCGAGGGTGATCGAAGGATATTCGTGGGAGGTTTGGCGTTAAAATTTGTCAGTATCGGTGCCATGGAGGAGGGAGGTGGGGGTACCGTGGGGATCAGGAGTTGACTTTGTCAATGGAGTTCAAAATTCAAATTGTGGGGATAAGGCCAAGCGAATTGATAACAATTTTCCTATTAACCAAAATTAAAGGAGTTTGTAATAATTTGTTTTTCAATAGTATCAGAAATAGTAATTTCGGAACTCTATTTCTGTTGATTAAGCCCATAAATATTATTATTTAATATTTATTTATGAGTTCAATTTAGTATTATAATGAATTTTGACCTAGTAAATTTATTAAATTGATAGTTAATTAAGGTATAAGGATTAAATTGTAAAAGTGATAAAAGTTTAATAGTCATAGATTTTTAATTAGCTGAGGGACCAATTAAGCAATTGAGCCCATTTTTATTAGTGAATAGTGGAAGATAATGCTATAACACCTATAGCTTGTACCCATCGCCAGATTAGGGTTACAGCGTACTACCATACAATCCAAATCAATCAATAAAGATAGCATCAAGTTGTTAATTTAATTAACAGAATTTTATAATAATTCAGATCAAAGTAATACATACATTTATGGGCCTTAAAATGAGCTTACGATGCCTTAAAATTAGTTTAGCAACGATTAGAGACCAATTGTTAAAACAATCACAAACCTAAGCTATATTACACAACTCTCCAAGATAAAAAGCCTGTTGATATTCACGCAGCTCTTGTTGATCCAAATTGGAAGGAAGCTGTTCTAGCTGAATATGATGCTCTTTTGTCTAACAACACATGGACGTTGGTTGAATTGCCCCCGGATTGCAAGCCAATTGGATGTAAATGGCTGTTCAAAGTGAAAAAGAACCCTGATGGAACGGTAGCCAGATTTAAATCGAGACTTGTAGGAAAAGGTTTTTCTCAAGTAACTGGACATGATTTTCATGATACTTACAACCCTTTTGTGAAATTTTCAACAGTCAATGTGTTTCTTTCACTTGCTACCTACTATGTTTGGAACCTTCGAAGAATAGATATCAACAATGTGTTCTTAAAGGGTGAATTATCCGAGGATGTATATATATGATTCAACCTTCGGGTTTTGAGTAACACCAAGCTGACGAGACTCATCTCGTTTGCAAATTAACTTAACAAAGCTATCTATGGATTGCGACAAGCACGTCAAAATTGGTTTTTTAAACTTCAACAATTTCTTCATAGTCTTGGTTTTATCTCGTCCGAAGCAAACTCATCCTTATTCATTTTACGACATAGTTCAGATATCACATATGTCATCATTTGAAATAGTTGGTCAACAACTTCATAAACAGTTCTCCTTGAAGGATCTTGGCTCATTGGAGTATTTTCTTGGTATTGAGGTTAAAAATTTTGGTCAGGGTCTTTTTCTTAATCAACAAAAATATGCTATAGACTTGCTCACCAATGCTGCCATGATAAACTCACAACTTGTTCCCACCCCCATGGTTGTTGGACGAAAACTGACCAAAGATGATGGAGCTCTTCTTCATGACTCTCAACATTATCGAAGTATAGTAGGATCGCTTCAATATGTATGTCACACACGGCCAGACATTTTATTCAGCGTTAGTAAAGTGGCACAATATAGCATGAACCACGAGAGTCTCATTGGATTGCCGTGAAACGAATTCTACGTTATTTGAAAGGTATTTTTTATTATGGCCTTATGTATTCTCCAAGTGCATTACTATCTCTGACTGCTTACTTAGATGCTGACTGAGGTAGTGATGCTGATGATTGACATTCCACATCTGGTTGTTGTGTTTTTCTTAGTGCTGACATTGTTTCTTGGAGATCACAAAAACAATGGTCTGTATCCAGATCAACAGATGAGGCCGAGTATCGCAGCCTCGCTTACATTGCGTCTAAAGCCATTTGACTTCAGGCTCTGTTGAAAGATTTAGGCATAACTTTAATTGATCCACCCAAAATTTGGTGTGACAATTCAAGTATTGTTGCCATGGCAGCCAATCCAATTCTCTATTCAAAGACCAAACATATTGATTTAGACCTTCATTTTGTGAGGGATTAGGTGTTTAACAATCAGTTTCATGTTGGTTATGTTCCTGCTAAACATCAGCTAGCAGACGTTCTTACCAAACCTCTCATTGAACACTCTTTTCTTGAGTTAAGGAACAAGTTATATGTTGTTTCCAGTAATGATGCTTTATGCATGCTCTCTCAAAACGAGTCAAAAAACAAGGTGAATATTAGCTAAAATGAGTGTTCACACTAGCCAAATGTTCTATCCTATTGAATGAGTTGGATTTTATCACCAAGGTTTTCAAAACACATTACCAAGGTGGTTACAACAAATGGAATATTTGTACAATTTGTTATGATAATTATCCTCTCCTGTGTTCTATAAATGGGGTCCTTTTCTCTCTACTGTAGGCAAGCCTTTATGAAATATCCAAATGATTATTTTGCATTCTTATTAGAATCCAGTTCTTCATAGCTCTTCAATAGAGCTTGGTTTATACAACGGGTTGAAATTAAATGACTCAAGGATTGTAAAAGAAAGTTTAGATTCCGTTAAACAATTTAGTGTTATCGAAAAAACAATAGTTACTATTAAGAGTTTGGATAGAAAGAAAAATGATAAACTATATCTACTGTCACTAAACTACTACTATTAATAAATTTACATTTTGGTCAGTTAACTTCAAAAGGTTACAAATGGTTACTTAATTTTTTTTAAGTTTTCCTTTAGTCACTAAAAGATTCAAAAGTTTTTAGTTAAGTCTCAGGGTTATTAAGTTTTTTCTTTTAAAGCTCGAGTAGCAAGTTTCAAGTGATAATTTGACGATCAGTACGACGGATTTGTACCCATCAATGAGTAGAATAACATACCTTAGATCCAAGTCGATTTGATAGCAAATGTCAGAGATCAGAGAAGAAAGTTGTTTAGATTTTAGTTTGCAAATTCATAATATTCAAAGTTGTTTCATAAAAAAACAAACTGCAGACGAGAATAAGAATGTGAGCTTTCAAATGGTGCATGTAATGTGAACAGAGAAGGCTATGCAACAACGATTTTAACAATCCATTGACTTAAACGAAAACTTTCTAATAATTAACTTCTTAAAGTTGAATGACCAAAACGTAAATTTACTAATAGTTTAATGACCATAAATATAATTTACTAAAAATAAAAATAAAAATAGAGTGTAATTGCCGGGCTCCTTAAATGCCAATACAAAATTAGCATAAATATGCTCTCTTTTTTTCTTTTTCTTTTTTTTTTTTTTTTCAAAATTAACATCAATTCTACAATAGTATAGAAATAAATAGAGTGTAATTTCCGAACTCCTTGAATGCCAATTATTGATACAAAATTGGGTTAAATATGTAAAAGTTTTCAAAATAAACATCAATTCTACAATAATCATTTGCTACAAATCCAATATCTAGCAATTCGAATTTAAACCTGAAATTTTTAGCTTACAGTGCACTGACTGCTCATCTTATTTCACTGGTTTCATCAAGTCTTGGAGGAATGGATTAATATGCAGTTAGTGTTTAACTTTAATCAAATTTAAGATTTAATGTATATATCTTTTAAATTTTAAATTCTTTTACTTTTTTATTTAAAAACTTCAGACTGATCATTAACACCATTAGTATTTTCTGTGAGAATCTATAAATATGACATGTTGATTAAACTACCCTCATATGATTAATGAAAAATAAACATGTAAAATTGATAAATTTTAACTAAAGCTACTAATAATATATATTTTAACTAAGAAATTACTTGTAAAGTTAATAGTGTTTAGAGAGGTAATTATAAACTCTAAAAAGATTAATCTTGAATGATACCTTTTTCATACTAAAAGAAAGCTACCACTACCCATTATTTCACTTATTATTAGCATTATAAAAGTTAAAAAAAATATTAATTCATTTTCGATAAAATAATCCTAATGACTCAACTTTTTTCAAATCAAATCTTTACTTGGCAACGTCAACCTTTTGGTTGGTTGTTAATCGCGGTTCTTTACTTGTATTCTCTATTTATTTTTTTTAATTCCAGCCTATATTGTTCTGTTTTATCTAAAAGCAATAGTAATTTTAGTTCTTAATTTTTAGTCATGTTCTAGTATATATTTGAGATTTACCAAAGAAAGAGTGCTGTCAGATTTATTGAAAATTATTTTCAGAGGACTTTATCATGATAAAGCACATTGATGGTATTTGTAAAACTAGAATACGAGATAACAAGGAGGATAGATCATCTAAGACTTGACCTTTTGTGCATCTGCAGTTTTTTCCTACTTCCTTAACTCACAGAAATTCACTGCTTTGATTCTCAACTCAGTGGTCACCCTGTCATTGTCTGCTGCCTTAATTGCAGTGAATGATAATTCAGATGGGCCATCAGGAGTTCCAAATGGGAAGTTCCTTATCGGCTTCCTCTGCACCCTTGGAGCTTCTGCTCTTTATTCCCTTTTGCTTTCCTTTATGCAACTTTCATTTCAGAAGGTTTTTAAAAAGGAAACGTTTTCTGTCGTTTTGGAAATGCAAATCTATACATCAGTCGTTGCAAGCTGCCTATCGACTATCGGCCTCTTTGCAAGTGGTGAATGGAAGAGTTTGCAGCACGAGATGGAGGTATTTGGCACCGGAAGTGTTTCAAACGTGCTGACATTGGTGTGGACTGCTATATCTTGGCAAGTATGTGCTGTTGGTGTTATGGGGTTGATTTTTGTTGTGTCATCTCTCTTCTCTAATTTTATCAGCACTCTGTCTTTGGCTGTTGCCCCACTAGCTGCACTGGTAGTTTTCCATGGCAAGATGAATGGTGTGAAGGTAATCGCCATGCTTTTGGCTCTTTGTGGTTTTGCTGCTTATATTTATCAAAATTATATTGATATATAAGAAGGCAAGGAGGTTGCAGAACCATGTCCTGGAAATCCAGCATACTGCTTGATATGTTTGGTACCAATGTAGACACACTCATTATTTACTGTGAAATTATCTGTTTTTTGTTCAACTGGGAGACCAAACATTAGTTTATAGCTTACTACATTGCAACAAGATCTCTAAAGATATATAAAGCAAGTTATTTATAAGCAAAGCACTAGCGTTTGTTAGTCTAATACTCAAGATTTTGCAGGGAAGAGCATTTGCTTTTGCAGACCTTCGATTAATACAACTGATTTTTTATGGTTCATTCATGTGAATTGTAAATGTTTTGATAATTTTCTTGTATGATGTTGTTGTTGTAGGTTTTGTCAACCAAATGATTAACTACAACCACTATTTTACAATGGGTTTCAAACCATGCTTATATTTAACAAATCTATTATAAATGTACATGCATGTATCATGGGACTAGAATTTTAGTCTCGCAATTCGTGTAATTTTAGACAATTTTTTCACTAGAAAAATGCCTAAGTCAACTTAACTCCCAATAATTGAGGATTCAAACAAAATTCCTCCAAGACACCAACGAAAAGCAAAGCAAAAGCAACTCAAAAGTTGAAAGAATTCGAAAGATGAAAAAAACGAATTCTATTACTCAATGAATAAAATACAATGAGGGGGTGAGGCATCTAGTCTAACATGACAAATATTGCACCATTAGCTGATATTAAGATTTGTTTTATCTCCTCCCCGCAGCATTGGTTGGCAATGTATTGGGTTCTCTCACTCTTTCTGTTGATCACATTTTACAAGCTCTATTTCGGAACATTGCAGCTGCACTGCCTAGAATGGAAACACTATCTTCAACAAAGCATGAAGAAATGGTGGATGTGAATCTTAAGTCGAGCAATTCAAATGGATCGCAGTCACAACAAGAGTCAGGAGGATGTGCCTACTAATACCCAAAATGATTCATCTCAGCATTTCTTTTTTGCTTCCATGATCCTACTAAGTGTATGTAAGAAATCTTGTTTTGAAGCACTAGGTTTGGTCGAATATTTGAGCATATAACTACAGCAGAACAGGTTTTTAGCTGCATTTTTATCGACGCTTGGATAAAAAAAGCGGCTATAGATCGAGCATTAGCGGCACTTTTTTAAAAACGCCGCTATAGGTCGACCATTAGCAATGCTTTTTGAAAAATGCCGCAAAAAATTTAAGCACATGCCATCGTTTTATGTTGAGCTTTAGTGGCATTAGTTGCGCTTTTTGAAAAACGCCACTATAGATCAAGCATTAGCAGCGCTTTCTGAAAAGCGCCGCTATAGATCAAGCATTAGCGGCACTTTTTGGAAAACGCAGCAAAAAATTCAACAAGACACCATGCTTTAGTGGCATTAACGACGCTTTTTAAAAACGCCACTATAGATCGAGCTTTAGCAGCGCTTTGTCAAAATCGCCGCAAAAAAATTCAGCAAGACAGTTTTATGTTAAGCTTTAGTTGCATTAGTGACGCTTTTTGAAAAACCCCGCTATAGATTAAGCTTTAGCGGCGCTTTGTCAAAAACGATACAAAAAATATTTTATCTATCTATTTATTATTTAACTAGTTTATTTATATTAATTAAAATACAATTTATTTTTAATTAAATATTTAAATTTTTCAAAAAAAATTATGACACGTAGAAAAATTTTGAAAGTAAAAACATAGAAAAATACATGTTAAAAATGAAAAAAATTAAAATACTATTATTTAAAATAATTTTAGAGTTTTTTGATATATTACTGATTGTTTGTTAATTTATATATTAAATAAATTCTTATATAATCGTCAAAGAGATAATATTAATTTTAAAATATTGAATTAATTATCATTATAGTATAGGGTTAATGGTTTAGGGTATATGATTTAGGGTTTAAAGTTTAGGAGTTACTATTTTAAGGTTTATGGATTATGAGTTTAGTTATTATGGTTTTTAGTTTAAGGGTTGGGGTTTAAGGTTTAGGAGTTAGGGTTTAAGGGTTAGGATTTAGGGGTTTAGGGTTTAGATTAATTAGTGTGAAAAATATATGTTAAATTTTTGAAATACTATTATTTAAAATAATTTTAAAGTTTTTTGGGTATATCACTAATTGTTTTTTAATTTGTATATTAAATAATTTCAAATTTTAAAGATTTCAAAATTTAAATAATTTTCAAGATTTCAAATTTTATCTAATTCTTTTAAATATTACTTAAAATTTAAAAAATTATTTATTTAAATGAAAAAAATTAAAATACTAATATTTAAAATAATTTTAAAATTTTTTGAGTATATGACTGATTTTTTTTAATTTATATTGTTTTTAATTTATATATTAAATAATTTCAAATTTAAAAGGCATTACGCAAAAGGTAAGCAATAGCGGCGTTTTTAGCAAAAACTTATTTTGTTCTAATCAAAACAGCGCTGTTTTATTGACTTTTTTAGTGACGTTTTTGGTAAAAAGTCGTAATACGTCGGGCTTTAGTGGCGTTAAGAAAAAGAACGCCGCAAAAAGTTATTTTGTTTTAGACAAAACGACGTGGTTTTGCTATCTTTAATTTTATCCTCAATCCAAATACCTGAAAAATCTTACGGTATGTTTAGTTGACTGTAATGGTATTACATTACAGCCCAATTCGGTGGGCCTATAACCAAACCATTGTTTGGTTGGCTGTCATAGTTATTACAGCCATATTCATTACGAGATTATTCAGCTTGAAAATGCATCAAGCCATTCCATGCTCCCCCCACTGAATGGTGATTCAGGGAATGGGTGGAATAACAAATTAGAGAACGGTTTCAATTTTACCCTCACCATTCTCCTCTCTTTCTCACAATCTGAAATCCCCAACTCATATATTCTCGTTCTCACACCTGAAATCCCCAATCCCTAATTGATTTTTTTTTCATTCTTCTTCCCTCCACCACTGTAAGCTTCATTTCTTCTTCACTTAACTTAAAATTTTCTTTTTAATCTCATATCCTCCTAACCCTAATAGTTCATCCATTGAAAAACAGAAGTGAAGTGTTTTTCGAGTCGTCTCGCAAGATCCAAGATTTGGTAAGTTTTAATTTGAACTATCTGTTTTTCAATGTTTCTTTTTCGATTGTAAAAGCAAATGTAAAACTTACCTTGTTCAAGTAATTTGGCTTTCCAGGAAGAGCGCTGAGATTCCATTCTATTTGTATTAGATTGAAAAAACTTACCCTTCTTTGATATTTGGGCTCTTCGTCTCTGTTTCCGGTAAAATTTTCTTTCTCTCTTTTCTTCATTTTCTTAAATATTTCCTTGTTGATGTTTGGTTTTCTGTGAATTTGGTGATACATTCTAGGAAAAGATCACTAACTCAGACAATAACAAATCATTTTAATTTTTTTTAAAAAAAGAAAGAAACTTTATTTAGCTTAAACAAAATGGGAAAAAAAATTTAGTTAATGTGCCAATTTGGTATTTAGCTTGAATTAATGGAATATGTTTGCTTCTTTGAATCTATTATCTAAGATTTTCTAGTTCTTTCTTCTAAGGAAAAAAAGTTTACCCAGAATGTCATTTTTTATATAAAGAAAAATCCCCAATGTTCTTTTGGGTCCAAACTAACTGTTTCTTTTAGTAATTGTGCTCTGCTTGGTTCTTCACTTGTGTTTTCATCTTTTTTAGCTAACTTTTAACACACTACTCATTTAGCTTGAATTCTTGTGGAGCAGCTTAAATTGATCAATTAGAAATTTAAAGTTGGTTTTTAAGGATATTTTATGTTTATTGTTATTGCAGATTTTGTGAGAACTGAAGCTATCATCATTAAGAAAATTAAAATAGAGCATAAATATGTTTTGATGCAATGGGTTGATATTTGGTTAGTTTTATTGCAGTAAAAGCCTTAAATGAGATAAAAGCATCACTTGGATGGAGAGTTGAATATGCATGGATCGGGGACGATCCTTGTGGTGATGGTGATTTAACGCCTTGGTCTGGTGTAACATGTTCGACTCAAGGAGACTATAGAGTTGTTACTGAACTGTATGTATCATATCTGCTGTGCATTCTGTTTTTGCTTAATATGCTTATTAGTGAAAGGTATGTGTCTTTGCTTCACAAATGCCATCTAATAAACAATGCAAATGCCTTTTGCTATTGATTATTGTTCTATACTTCATTCCAACTTGTATCTATATCTTATGTTACGGTTTGGGGGGAAGATGCAGAAATGAATACCGCTCTACCATGATTGAATTCTAATGCCTTTGTTTATCTAATGAACAATGCAAATGTATTTCACCATTGATTCAACATTCTATGTTTCATTCACATTTATGTTATATCTTACATTACGGATTGGGGGAAAGATGCCAAGGTGAATACTGTTCTGCCATGATTGAATTCAAACACTTTTTGGTTTCTCATTCTATGTGTTCTTTTTTTTTTTCTATTTGTATCTTATCTCATTTTAGAGGCTACTTGAAAGATATTCAAGTGACTACTTTTCTGCCTTGATTCACTATTGTATGTTATTCTGTTGGCTAGTATTGACCCTGACCTTGAATTGTTATTATTACTGTTTTCTTTTACAGGGAAGTGTATGCAGTATCCATCGTTGGTCCTTTTCCTATTGCTGTAACTAATTTATTGGATTTGACAAGATTGTGAGTTCACTCTTTCTCATGTAGTAAGCTAAAATATTTGTTTCTCAGATGAGAAAAGAAACATGTTCTTTTTTTTTTCTTGACTGTGGTCCGAAATGGTAATTAGATCCCTTGTTAACATGAACTTGTAGATTACAAGATCAAATCTGATGCCCATAAATTCATTTTGGAGATTTTAGCTTGGTTGTTGGAACCGAGCCGGACCAACTGGTCAGACCAGAAACCGGCCAATATACCAGTCTGACAAAGGGGTTGAACTGGCTTTTAAGCAAACCACTCGGGACCGATTGAACAAAGATAAGGAACTGGTTGAATCAATGCTTGAACCGGTTTTATAATTTTTCAAATAATTTTGTTAAAATTTTTATGAATTTTTAATAATTCATTTAATTAAAACCGGACAGGCAGTCGAACCGGGAACCGGTGGTCTGATTAGTTCAACCACTAGTCCTATTTTTAAATCCATGGTTTTTAGGAGTTAGAATGTTGCATCTACTTGAGTGTTATTTCGTGCTTTTGATCCATAGAACATGCAGATGAGATTGGCATAAAAATTGCAAAAAAAAAAAAAAAAACCTCAATAACTCAAAAGCTTGATGCAAGCATGGACTCTTTTTTTATAACATCCCCATAATCTTCTCACCTGCATCTATCACCTTGCTCTGCCTGATGCATATTTACATGTCTGTATAAGTTCATGTATTGGAAAATTTATAAAGCATTCTCTATATTGGGTATAGTTTTAAGTTATAGTATGTATATGTAAAAGTAGGTTACTCAACTTCCCAATGAAAAAGAGACAGTTTATGGAGTGTTGGACAAATGGGTAGCTTGGGAGACTTGAGTTTCCATTGATTGCAACTGCAAAAGCTTTACAAATTTTCAAGAAGAGGAGCCAATGGTTGCATGTTATTCAAGTATATTCAGTCTATTGGTATTCTTGCTTTGTATTTTCCAGCTTCTAAAATACATTCATTGATGAAGGGAAGCTTTATATGTTCAATAATTTTCCATTAATATATATTATATTAAAATAGTCGTATATTATCATATTTGATTCTATAGAATACTCTCGGTCAATAATTTGAAGGAACCTTAATGCTATTCTTTGTGAATAGATACTTTCAATCAATATTCTTTATGAAGTTTGGCACATGTAAAAACGAAGTTGCATGAGAGTTTGTGATTACAAATATTAAATCTATATTATTCATTTTTACTTTTACATGAGATTCTTATATTATACACTTCTGGCAGCATAAATAAATTAATGAAAATATGTTTAAATATATATATATATATATATATATATATACAACATAACAATTTCATTAATTCTTTTGCTGTATTTCAACATCTGTCTGTGAGTAAAAATATTTGACACAAGATATTCTTTAAATTACTCTTTTAAATTATTCTTTAAGTAACATATAGATTATGATATAAATGCTAAATTATTTGTTTTACTAATAATATTCTAACACATTAAATATGCATTATATTTTAAAAATAATAAAGTAGGTTGCATATTATTTTTTGTAATATTATATATTATTTTTATTAATTCATATTTTATTAATTATTATATTAAGAATATTATTAAATTATATATTATTGTTAAATTATATTTAATAATAAATTTATTAAAATAGGATTAAACTATGTATTATTGTTTTTATTAAATTATATTTAATAATAATCCTATTAAAATTTAATAACACTAATCATTTTTTTAACAAAATTTCTGTTAAGGGTATTCTGGTCATTTCAGCTTCTTTTCTTATTCTATTACAACTTTATTTCATTCAACCAAATACAATAATACTATTACAGTTTTATTCCATTCCATTCAACCAAACAATTGAATTGCTATTACAGTTTTATTCTATTACAACTCTATTCCATTACAGTTCTATTTCATTACACTGAACTAAACGTAATGTTAATTTTTTCCCCTAAATTTTTTTCCCAAACCCTAAATTTTCCCCAAATCAAAATCCCAACTCATCTCTACATCGTTGGACCCGACCATCTGCTGCATCGCCGTCGACTTGACCATCTGCTGCGTCGCCGTCGCACTCCTCTTCGCAACCAATCGGTAAGCAAGACATAACGAGATTAACCCAAAACCTTCACTCAGCTCTTTTTGCCATCTTCTTCTCGATTCTCATTCGCCTCTTTTGGCGAAACATCTTATTGTTTCGAGGGGTTGTTGTTCAGTTTCAAGGTTTCTTGTTTTTTTTTTTTTTTTTTTTTTTACAAGTTTCAATCTGCAGCCATGGGAAAAGCAAAAAAGGCCCCTAAATTTGCTGGCATGAAGAAAATAGTCACTCAAAAAGCTATTAAACAGCAAGTGTTTTTCCCCGTTTTCCTAGTTCTCTTTTTTTAAAAAAAAATCTTTTCCTTCTCTTTAATTTACTTTGGTTGATATAATCATCTTGATTGATTGTTGTTTATGTTAAATTTCAGTGATAACAACCAAGTTTTGAACCCTAACAAGAAGGACCTCAGCAAGGAAAAACTCCCCAGAAACATGTAAGTTTATTTATATTCTTGTATGCTATTTCTAATTCTTCTTTACATCATTTTTTTTTAAATTTAAGATTTTATTGGTTCCTTTCCAATTTTGTTGATTGTTATATGGACCAGACCAAACGTTTCTTCAGCTCTTTTCTTTACACAACACCTCCTTGAGACTGCCTTATCGTGTTTTGGTTGATACCAACTCCATCAATTTCTCCATCCAGAACAAAGTAAGTGCTTCGTAGTTCTTGCCCTCTTGAATTTTGTTTTAGGGTTTAATTTGACTGTGATAATAGTAAAATTAGGTTTGTTATAAAATGTTTATAATCCCCTCTTGCAAAGTAAAAAAATAAAATGTAATGTTAATTTTATCCACATGCTCTTTTCTTATGATTCCTTTTCGTGTCATTGATAATTCTTAACATTTTTCCCCTTTGGTAGTTAGAGCTGGAGAAGGGAATGATGGACTGCTTATATGCAAAATGTGAGTTATGGAGTTGGTTTTCCTTTTAAACATTACTTTGAATACATTGTGCATTTTTCTTAATTGCTAAATCTATCATTTTTAGTTATAATCCTGGTCCTTTTTATTGCTGAATCTAATCTGTTCTTTTGTATTTGAAGGCACACCTTGCATCACAGATTATGTGATGGCTAACCTTGAAAATTAGGCCAAAAGTACCGTGTAGCTTTGAGGTAAAGCCTCCATTAACCTTTAATATGCAATATCTCTTTACAGTGTCTTATCTGGCTAAATGTATCTAAATGTTAGTCTTTGTTTCTTAATTTGCCCTCAACCATCTTTGGAACCTTGATTCATTTGTTGCCATACGACTTGGTTCAATGCTTCTGAATGTTAGTCTTGGTTTCTTAATTTGCCCTCAATCTATCTTTTGGATTTTACACCTAACTGTCCTATCTCTATTCTACCTTGGCTATTCATTGCCTTTTATGTTACAGGTGCAGTTTCATGAACTTTTCTAGAAATACAAGGTGCTTAAAGTGTAAAGCAGAGGGTCCAAAGAGGGTTGCTACGGACGATGTTCAAATGAAAAAAGGGAATTGGAGCTGCCCAAGGTAAGTTTCTTTTTGGTTTATATTGTTAAGAAGCGTTTTTGCTCTTCAAGAATATCCATCTTCAGTATAATTCTATTAAATAGAATTTGTACTGAATTCCTGTATTTTATGATCTGCTAGATGATTTGGCTACATCCATGTTTGTCCTCTTGTTGCAAACTAAGTCTCATGCATATCGTATTTGCATAGATTGTAATAAAACACAATATAAAGTAATGGAAAAAAACAAAGAAATACCATGATGCATAAGAAATATATAAAATATATTAATGAGGATTAGGTAGATAGAAATGCCATTAAGAAGTATGCTGCTTGTGTTGACCATTTGTGATTTGAACTTATTTTTAATGATATGGTGCAGACTGAAAGATCTTTGATATGTGAGGTAAATACCACTTTTTAGCACTTGTAATGACCCAAAATTCACGGGCACCGGAAAAGTGAGTTATAGGGCCTCCGCCTTAGTAAACCGAGTCATAAATAATTATTAAAAGTAATTATGAGTTTAGTTGAGTGCTTAATTAGGATTTAATTAGGTGAATTTAGTCTAATTAAGAATAATTAGGAAAAAGGACTAAATAGAATAAGGTGTAAAAGTTGAATTATAAATTAAAAGAAATCATAAAGGATCAAATGGGAAATTAAGCCACATTTGGTATATGACGCGGCAAACATTAAAACAAAAATCTAAGAACTTTGTTAAGTTATAAATTATAAATAAACTATTTTAGTTATAAATTTTATTAAATTAATTTAAAATAATTATATTATAAGATTTTTATATGATCAATAAGTTATGATTTTGACAAATGGATGGTGATAAAATAATACATGTGTAATTAAAATATGTATACAATTGTAGTTTATAGATTTAATTTGCTTATTAATTAAGCATAAGATACTTATTATTTATTATCTATTATTATTAAATTAAAAGATATTTAATAATTATGCCAGGTGTATGGTAAAGATAAAATACAAGTGTATTAATTTAAGTATGTACATTTGTAATATTTTCGTAGTTAGCAAAGAACCTGAGGCATTGGCACAAAAAGGAAAAGAGAAAGTTATCAAGGAGTAATTGCGAAATCCGGGTTTGTATTACTATAATTCAAGTTATTCATTATTTAATGTTTCTTTTGATATTTATATTTAATAAGTGAATAAGAGGTAAGTGTTAATATTGAGATGAATGAAAGTTGATATTGAATTGTATATTGATGAAAAGTGATATTGAATTGAGAAAGTGCACCGAATACCCTATTAACTAGTCGGGCTGAGTCGGATATAGTTGGCATGCGATAGGATTGAAAGAGGTCAGGGATTTTTCGACCTCGAGTCGATGAGAAACTGGGTGTCACTATTTTACTTTGGATAGATTCGATGAGGTACTAGGTACCAACTCTACTTCGGCTAGGCTAATGAGACACTGGGTGTCAAATATTGCTTTGAACTATCCGATGAGGCACTGGGTGCCAATTTGGTGTGTTTGGTTGGATCCGTGTATCCGCCAAAGTCCGAGTTATTAATAGGGGTAATTAAATGAAAGTTTAAATCGAACGAAATGAATTAGTTGAGCCAATATGATTTGAAAATGTGAATTGAATATGAAAATGTGAATAGAAAGCATGAACTAAATGTTCATGAGATAAATAATGGCTCAATGTGACAATATATGATGTTAACAAATGAAAAATCAAATTGAATTGCAAATACTGAGAAATGGAAGTTATATATGAATTAGTCTGATACTTTTAAAGTTAAATAATTTAATTTACTTGGTTATTATATTATAATTTGAATTATAGTAATACCACTGAGTATAAAATACTCAGTGTACGGTTGTTTTTGTGCGCAGGTTAATAGGTATTCAGAGTCTCGGTTTAGCATCCAGGCGATCTCGACTCCGACGTAAAACTCGGTGATGTATTCTTCTTTTGGCAAAAGTGGCATGTACATAGGTGTTAATTTGGTCACTTTAAAATGCTATATAATTTTTGTTGTAAAGAATGATATTTGGTGTTTTGGTGTTTAAACTAATGAAATGGTATGAAAATTCATATGATATGCATGGTATAATTGGTGCTAAATTTAGAATGGATGAATAAAATTCTAATTTAATTTTTAATGGTAACATAAATGTTCATAGAGTAAATTATTAAATTATTGTTATAGGTATGATTTTAATAGGATTAAACATGAAATTGCATTGGTTGAAATATTGGTTTTGGATTGGTCCCAGTTTGAAATTGCAAGGAAAGTTAGATATTTATAAAGATGTTATATTGAGCTTTTTTTTTTATTAAAAAAGAGTCAATTAGCAAAAGTTTTATATGAATTTATGATTATATTATAATATGCTCGATAATTATTTGAATATTAATCGTAAATTGTCCGATTGTCCGATAATGCCTCGTAACCCTGTTTCGGTGACGGTTTAGGGTTGGGGGTGTTACAGTACTAGTTAACGTTGTATACATTTGATTAATTAGTTTTTAAAATATATTTGTATAAAGTATTTTAATTTTTTTTACTAATTTAAATAATTTTTTTATTTTTATATTTGTAAAAGAA
Organism: Gossypium longicalyx; assembly: GCA_025698465.1. Lineage (NCBI taxonomy): Eukaryota > Viridiplantae > Streptophyta > Magnoliopsida > Malvales > Malvaceae > Gossypium > Gossypium longicalyx. The sequence goes on from CM047006.1 coordinate 21,571,583, forward strand.
ATTAATTATAAAATAAATAAAAACAGAATTTTGTTTGGTTCAGATGATTATAGTTTTCTAACTTATAAAAAGTGAATCAAATTGAAATCAATTTATTTGAATAAAATGAAATTAAAATGAAATAACCAATAAAATGGTCAAATTATAGTTTTGTCCCTCTATCATGCTAAAATTTAATATTTAATCCTTATACTTTGATTTGACATAATTTAATTTAATTGTTATCTGTTAGCTCAATCAGTTAGTATTGTTGATTCTATCAAAATGCTAATTTGAATTTTATTATTAGAATATATATATTTGAAAAATATAAACTTTAGCATTTTAGCCATAATAGTTAATATTGTTAATTGACTATTGAATTAATTGATTAAATTATATCAAATTAATTGAATGAGCTCTTTATCATAATCATTATTGTTAATTTGATGTTTCTCTCCAAAATTTTTATGACATAACAATTTTATTCTAAAGAATCTTGGGCATTTATTTATAAGCATTGGCTTTTCTTTTACATCCTTCATGTTTTGTGCAGGGAGAGGCCGTCTCTACACTTGTGGGCCATACACAGTGCGTCTCCTCTATATCCATTTTTTGTTTTATTTGCATGCACTTGTGTTCTATGTTTGGATGTATTATTTTTGTTCATCCGAGAAAAAAGGGTAAAAGGATATATTTCTTAGGTTGCTTTCATTTACTTCACTTCTCTCACCCGATCCCTCTTTTGTTTTCATGCACAGTTCTATGGCAAGGCCCTCATCTGCATTGATATAGTAGGTGAAGTATTGACTCTCATTGCAGCTGGTGGTTCCGATCCAGTTCTTAGAATATGGGATCCTCGTAAACCAAGTCTGTTGTTCATAATTTCATGTATGATATTATATTTTTTTTCTTTTCGCTTCTTTTTCTCCGCTTCTTTTTCTCCTACTTGTCGCATGTGCGGACACATGAAACCACTGAAACTTCAACTTTTTTTTTTACTTTTCAAGGAACATCGGCACCCGTGTTTCAGTTCTCTTCACATAGTTCTTGGATTTCAGCTTGCAAGTGGCACAATACAGTTTCCTCTTCATTTACTTTCTTCATCTTGATATTATAAATTCTCAAATTCAATTTTTTATTAAAAAATTCATCAAAGTTATTTTTTTCCTAATAAAGAATATATATATATATAAATATATGACTGGATATATTAATGAAAAACTAAATATAGAAGTATTGGGAATACAACCTATTAACAAAATCCAGAAAAGAAGCAATGAAACAGAACCTAATAAACCTATGCCTAAAAATTGCAAATAACTCATAGTTTTAAATTCAAAAAAATAAACAGAATTTGTTCAAAAAAAAAGAAGAAGAAATAAACAGAAAATCTACTCATATCTGAGTCAGCCAGCTGATTGCCATTATTATACGTCGTTTCTTGTAACCGTCAAGTTACTCTATTGGGCACTGCCTCTGTGTGGTGGTTCTCAATTTTACGATAGCATTTATACAGAACAAAATGATCCCTTCTTTAGTTTATATTCTTTCTTTTGTTTTTATACACATTCTCCCTTCGTCTTCTTACTTTGATTCAACGGTCCACTCCTTCGCACCATGACTGGTAATGTTGCTTTCTTTTTCCGTGCTTTCTTACGCCAAATACTTACTGGGTTCTCTTCAGAATCGGATTTATTTTCACTATGCCGATAAGATTCCTTTTAAATGATGGAAAAAAAGGGGGCTTCCGTGATAAATTTTGAATGCACCTTTTAGTTTTTCATGTATAGATTTCATTACTACTCTTGTTTTGGCGATTCGTGATGATATGATTCTTTACCAGTCTTGTTTTTGCTTTGGAATATATATATGTACACATAGCAATGAAGTAAAAGATGATATGCCTTGTGTTTTAGCTCGACTTTGTGAACATCCGATAGGTTTTGGTCAAAAACTTGGATATTGCCAAGCAAATCAGTTAATTGGTAGGCTATTTTTCTTTGGAAATTTATATTTTTGGTTCTCTTTCATGTTTGCTTACTTGTAATTTCCACGATCCTGTTGAAGATTCCTAATATAATGTAAGGGAGGATTTCTAGATTATTGCATGAATGTTCTTGCATGTTTTTCTTATGTTCTTGAAGTGGTCTTATTTTTTTTCTTTATGCTATCTGTAATAGCCCAATTTTACCCGGGCAAAACCTAAAAAACAAACAAAACAAAAAAATAATAAATCCACGGTCCATTAACAGCCAAAAATGACATAAATAGAAGCCCAAATACTAAAAAATCCTAATGGCCTGTTAGGCCCAAAAACTAAACAAATGTCAGCGAAAAAAAAAATGAAGCAGAAACACTAGCCGCGCCCTCCATGTGCCTCCACAGCGCACTCAACACTCGAGACCTGACCCCTCCTCTGCTGTACCTGTAAACAAGGAAAAGAAAAGGACAAAAACAATGGCAGAGAAACAGTAGTAGCAGAAACAAAATAAAAAGAAGACAATAGTTGTAATTTAAAAAGGCTATAAAGGCCGATTGATTGTAATATTCAAGGAAGGAAATAAAATACAAAAAAAAAAGAAACAGATATTTTAAAACAAAAATCGAGAGGTGATCTTTTTATTTTCTTTTTTTTCGTAATATATAAAATAAATAAATAAATAAAAAGCTTACATTTGTTGCCGTCGTCTCTCCCTCCGATTTAGACGATCGACGGAGTCTAGGGGAGTTCATCGAAGGGTCGCAACGGAGGAGGGCAGAACCGAAAGGTTCTTTCCTCTCTTTCAAATTTCGGGGTCTTTTCTAGGCATTTTAGGCTTAGATCTAGTTTTTCTTTAACAAAAAAAGAAGGTTTTTTTTTATCTCCGGCTACCGTGGACGGCAACATCATCGCCGGTGACCAACGGCCACCACGGTGGCCAATCGCTGGAGATCAAGGCCGGATAAGGCCTGTTGCAGAGAAAAGAGAGAGAGCTCTTAGTTTTTTTTTTTTTTTTGAAAAGTGAAGGAAGAATTTTTTTTTTCTAAATTTTTTTAGCTTTTATACCCGCACGAAACAGCGTCGTTTTGGGATCCAAGTTCAGACGCAAAAATGGCGTCGTTTTACCCAGGATCTGCGCATCGACTCGACCCGCCAAGAAAGATCTGTTTTTTTTTAAAAATGGTCTTATTGCGCTTTTGATCCCTCCGCATTTTCTATCTTTTTAATACAGCTTGTTTTTATTTTTAATTTTTACCCTATAATTTTTCTTCCATTTCAATCCAGTCTCGCACAAAGTGACGCGTTTTGGAGGGCAGGAATATTTTTCCCTTTAATCCCTCCTTGTTATTCGTGCACTCGATTCAGTCCTTTTCTCTTTTATTTATTTTCAGATTTGCCCTCAAACTTTTGTTTTAAGTTCAATTTATTCCTTTTTTGGTTATTTTTGTTATCTTATTATTAATTTAATATTTCAATTATTATTATATTATTATTCTTTATTTTGTTATTATTGTATTATTATTATTATCAAATTAATTTAGCATTATCATTATTATAATTAGTATTATCATTATCATGTTTATTTTTTATTACTATTACTATTATTTTTATTTTTATTATTGTTATTATTATATTATTACTATTATTATCATATTTATATTTATATATTAATATTACTTTTATTTTTTTATATACGTATTTTATTCTTGTTATTATCATTTTATTTATTTATATCTTTTTATATAGTTTTTAAACTTTAGATTTTTTTATTATACTATTAATATCAAATTTTTTGTTTTATCTATTCTTTTAAATAAACTTTATTTATTTTCATCGTCTCCTATTATTGTCATTTTATTATTTATTTATTTATTTATTTATATCTTTATATATATACCTTCAAATTTTAGATTATTATTGTTATTATCATTTTATGTGTTTTATTTAATATTTTATTTATTTTATTTATTTGCTCTTTTTAAATTTTTATTTAGACCTTTTTTATTTGTTTATTTACTTATTCTTTATTGATAATTTGTTTGTCGGTTATTTATTTCTCTTATTGTTATTTGTTATTCTTATTATTGTTCCCCATATTATCGTTTACATCATTATTCTTGTTGTTGTTTATGCTTGACAATATTATGGTTCGCTAATGCCAATGCTATGTGTTGTTTTTCTTTTATGCGATATTATTGCCACTTCAAATATGTGTTGTACTATTGTTATTAACCGTGTATGACCCCCTTTTTAAAGTTTTAAACGATTTCTTTTTTTAACATAATTAAATAATATGTATCATTTTTAGCATTTCACTAATTTCCACCTAAATTCATAAAAAAAGAGTTTTTAATAAAGGCAATATTCCGTGTTTAGAAATTCGAGAGATCGTGCCCTAACGTACTAGGTTTCAGTTTTTCTCGTTTGACCTAAATGACCGAATATCCTTTTAAAATTAAAATGCATGAGTTTTGAAAATCAAAAGGCAAGCTTATTCTCGAGGGTTTAAAATGTCGTGTCTTAGCGTACTGGATGTGACGTTTTATTACTTTGGGACAAGAAGGTCGTTAGCATCTGCTTCGATTTATCTAAACATTTTTTTGTAAAATTAGCATTAATAAAAAAAGGAGGATCGTATTTTTAAATTCTTTATGGATTTTTAACTTTCGACATTAAGGCATTAATTAATCAATTAGGTACCAATTTTGGGCATTACAAGGGTGCTAATCCTTCCTCATACGTAACAGACTCCCGAACCCGTTTTTCAAATTTCGTAGATCAAAATTGTTGTTTTAGTAAAATAAAACATTTTATTAAAGTAATCAAATTACGAGGTGATCCAATCACACCTAAACCAAAAAAGATTGGTGGCAACTCCCTGTTTTCGTTTTCAAAATAAAAAGTCGACGACCCTTTTCTGAAAAAATGGTTTCGACAACTTGGCAACTTCACTGGGGACCAAAATAAGAGAGTCAAGCCACAAGTTGATTAACTTTTGTCTTTTGTTGAAAATTAAAAATTTGGTTTAAATATACGATCCCTTCATTTCATTCGTCTTGTTACAATTTTCATCATTTTATTCATATTTGCTTTATTTGAGTCTTTTGATATATTCTCGCATATTGCATTACATGACCGTTCGATTATACCTTTTTAAGCGGGAGTGAAAAACTATTCCTTCGTGAGGTCCTCACCTCCGTGTAGGATAGTGGATTGCTTTCGGGATACATCCATACCTATGTCTTCGTGAGATTTTCATCTCCATATAGCCGTAGGGAAATATATTCCCCTGAATCGAACTCAGTCTGTATGAGCCTATAATGGGTAAGGATCGAGGAATCTGTCGGTTTGGGTACTTTTACTTTAGAACCGAATCGCATATAGTGAGCCCTAAGAGCCTACCCTAGGTAGAACCACACCAAACCCCTAGAGGTCATCCAAATAGGTGCTCTATTTGTTATTTATTTCTTCTGTACTAACATATTTTTTTTTGTTATGATTGCATTGCATTTTTATCATAGAAAAGAGGTGTTGATTCATGTTCAGTTGTTAAATAGAGAGCTTGACATGGAAAACGGATTTCTTGATAAAGTGGATAATAATCCGGCCGTCCGAATAGGGTCCAAGTAAATATGACGATATAAGGGTGATAGTCAAACGAAGGAGTACACGACTTTGTTTCGTTGCCCGAGGATTCAAGTCGACAAGGTTTGTTCGAGAGCCGTCAACGTCCCAGCTTCCTTAAAGAAGCTAACGAGTATCACGAGGATAAGTGAACAATGGGTCACAGGCCGGATCATGCAAAAAGGAGCTATGTAGAAGCACATATTGGAAAATTCGTGAGTTTTGATCTTAACATCCAGATAAGAAGAATGGGATCGATATCTTCATGTTGAATATTAGGGCAAGGCTGAATATATATTCGTTTTATGTAAAGAGATTTGTTTTCTAGTAAATTTGTTCCAACAGAATTGAATCAGAATCAACGTATCTTTTTTGTATTCATTTCATGCATTTGCATTACATTTCATCATATGCATTAAATTTCATAAAAGGGCCCTGATTAATAAAAATTATAACAGTTAACCTGGAAACCAATGAAAACCCACCAACTAAGTGTCACTACAGTACCCGTCGCAAGATGAAAATAATGGATCAAAAAATAAAAAATTTAGAGCAATTGCAAAGAGATATGCAAGACCAGCTGCAGGCACAAATGCAAGAACAACTAGCCAAAATTCAACAGGATATGAGGGATCAAATGCTTGAATCCCAAAGAAGTATGATGAGCCAATTGACGTAGTTACTAGCTGAGGGCTCGAAAAAGGGAAAGGCCCAGTAGTCAACTGTGAGGATGGTAATGAAAACCCATCTATCCCCTAGGTTTTACCCCAATAAGCATCCAAGCCCAACCAGACGCGCATCTACAAGGGGCATCCATTACTGTTAGGCCCCAACAACATCAGGCCGGTACCTCGACACCCATGAACTACCCGACGGGCTCAAGTTTCAATCCGAAGAACAGTCCAACCAATCATGTAATTCCTGATCTAGACGAAATGGAAGAAATAGAAAAAATAAGGGTTGAATTGCCAATACAACTCGAAGATCGGTACAGGTGGTTGGAGGAAAAACTTAGAGCAATGGAGAATGTTGATTACTATTGCAAGGTTGACGCCAAAGATCTGAGTTTGGTTCCAGATTTAGTACTCCCGTCGAAATTCAAAACTCCAGAATTTGAAAAGTATAATGTGACTAGTTGTCCTGAAGCTCACATCACGATGTTTTGTCGAAGAATGACAAGATATGTTGATAACGATCAACTATTAATTCATTGCTTCCAAAATAGTCTGATTGGGTCAGCTGCCAAATGGTACAACCAACTGAGCCATGCCAAAATTCATTAATGAAAGGACTTGGCATAGGCTTTCATGAAGCAATATGGCCACGTGACAAATATGGCGCCCGACAGAATTACATTGCAGAATATGGAAAAGAAGCAAAATGAGAGCTTCAGTCAATATGCCCAAAGATGGAGAGAGGTAGCGACACAAGTCCAGCCACCTCTTATGGAGAAAGAAACTACGATGCTTTTCGTCAACACTCTGAAAGCCTCGTTCATTACCTATATGTTGGGAACCGCTACTATGAGCTTCTCAGATATAATAATGTCCAGCGAGATGATTGAAAACGCAATTAGGAGCGGGAAGATAGACACGGGAGAAAGCGCCAAGAGGTCAACCCTAAAGAGAAATAAAAATGAACTGAATAATATGAGAAAAGGGTATTTTAAATTGGTCACTGTAGGCCAGCCGAAGGCCGTAACTACTAGCTATTAAGGCCCCTTCAGGCAAGAATCCAACTCGATGCCAAACACAGAAAGACTCCAGTTTACACCCATCCCAATGTCATATAAAGAGCTGAATCGAAATCTATTTGATGCACATGTGGTATCCCCATTCTACTCGGAACCCATACAACATTCGTTCCTAAAATGGTATGATGCGAATGCTCAATGCGAGTACCATGTAGGAATAACGGGGCATTCAATTGAGAACTGCACCATATTTAAGAAGTTAATTGAAAGGTCCATCAAGATGGGCATCGTGAAGTTTGATGATTCATCAAGACCTAATGGTGCCACAGAATTTATGGGTCTAAAAGGAGTCGATCCATCAACTGCTGAAAATTGGATGGAATCAACAAAGAGAATTTTACAACAATTGGAATGTACCCCTCGACAGTGTTTGATTTGTGTTGTATCGTTGTTACAAGGAGAAGCTTATTTATGGTGGGAATCAGTGGTATGACATTTACCAGAAGATCAGATAACATGGGACCTATTTCAAAAGGAATTTCAAAAGAAATATGTTGGAGAGATGTATATTGAAGACAAGAAATAAGAGTTTTTAATGCTGCAGCAGGGTGACATGTTAGTTATAGATTATGATAGAGAGTTTTCAAGACTCAGCAGGTATGCCTCTAAGTTTATTCCAACCGAAGCAGATAGTTGTAAAAGATTTTTACGGGGATTGCTAGATGAGATCAAAGTACAGTTAGTATCTCGCTATATTGCTGAGTTTGTGGATTTGATTGAGCGAGCCAAAATGGAAGAGCAAGTGTTGGGTCTCGACAAAAAGATTAAAAGTGTCAGACTAACTAGGAAATGTGCAGGAACTACCAGCTCAAATCTGCAGCCAAAAAGATCAAAGGAATCTCAAAAAGGATGGAGATCCAGTTTTAGATCTGATAGAGGCGATAGAAGTAGAGAGAGACAGATAATAATATCTACTAGTAGTGGGAGAGGTCCCTCTTGGGAAATAGAAATTCCAGACTGTCAGCACTGTGGAAAGAAACATATAGTGGAATGCTGAAAATTAACTAGAGACTGCTTCAGATATGGTTCTACTAATCATTTCATTAGAGACTGCTCGAAAACTAATAGTGTTGCACCCGTAGTATCACAGAGATCAATATCTACTACTAGAGACAGAGGGTCAGGTAGAGGTAGTTCGGCTCCCAGAGGAGGAAGTGTTAAGAGGAGCAGTGATATTGTTACCTAGTAGTCTGAGGCCAGAATACTAGCAAGAGCTTATGTGGTTAGAACTCGTGAAGAAGGTGATACTTATGATGTGGTAACAGGTATATTTCTATTATATTCTGAGCCTGTTCATGCTTTAATTGATCCCAGATTTTCATATTCCTATATTAATTTAAAATTAGTTGAGTCAGGAAAATTAAAATCTGAAATGTCTGAGTGTTTATTGAGGTGTCGAGTCCGTTGGGGCAAATAGTATTAGTGAACCAGGTCTGTCCATGATGCCCGCTGATTGTACAGAATAAAACTTTTCTGGTTGACTTGTTAATTGTGCCAGTTCAAGATTTTAATATAATACTGAGGATGGATTGGTTATCTGAACATGGAGTGATTTTGGACTGCTATAAAAAGAGATTCAGCATTCAGACAGAGAGTGAAGATCGGGTTGAAGTAAATGGTATTCGTACTAGTGGACCAGCACGAATTGTTTCAGTAATAAACGCTAGTAAAGTACTTCAGCAGGGTTGTTCAGCATATTTGGTATATGTTATTAATTCAAATTTAGTTGGAATCTAGTGCGGTAAAATTCAGACAGTTCGTGAGTTTCCTGATGTATTTCCTGAAGAATTACCGGGTTACCGCCAGATAGGGAAGTCGAGTTCGCTATTGAGGTTTATCCGAGCACTACACCAATTTCTATACCTCCGTATCGGATGTCACCTACAGTGTTAAAAGAGCTGAAGATATAGTTGTAAGACTTATTAGACTGTGGTTTTATTCAATTGAGCATATCACCGTGGGGAGCTCCAGTGTTATTTGTTAAGAAGAAAGATGGATCAATGCGGCTTTGTATCGATTATCGACAGTTGAACAAGGTAACCATCAAGAATAAATATTCATTACGTCGTATTGACAATTTGTTTGATCAGTTGAGTTGAGCTTCTGTATTCTCAAAGATTGACTTAAGGTTAGGTTACTATTAGTTGAAGGTAAAAGAAAGTGATGTACCGAATACAGCTTTCCGTACGAGGTATGGCAACTCTGAGTTCTTAGTAATACCATTCAGGTTGACAAATGCGCTGGATGCTTTTATGGATCTCATGAATTGTATCTTTCAACTGTATTTAGACCAGTTTGTAGTAGTTTTTATTGATGATATACTGGTTTATTCGAAGTCAGAGTCAGAGCATGATTAGCATCTCAAGATTGTACTACAGATATTACGGGAAAAACAATTGTATGAAAGCTTAGCAAATGTGAATTTTTGTTGTCAGAGGTTGTATTTCTGAGACATGTAGTATCTGTAGATGGAATCCGAGTTGACCCAAAGAAGATTGAAGCTATTGTACAGTGGAAACCACCAAGAAACGTATCAGAGGTACATAGTTTTCTTGGTTTAGCTGAGTATTATAGAAAATTTGTAAATGGATTTTCGAAGATAGCTTTGTCAATGACCAAGCTGGTACAAAAGAATGTTCTATTTGTGTGGGATCCAAGAATGTTTTGAAAAGTTGAAGCAAATATTAACAGAAGCACTAGTTCTGACATTGTCAGAGTCAGGGAAAGATTTTGTAGTGTATAACGATGCTTCTTTGAGTGGTTTGGGTTGTGTACTAATGTAGGATGGAAAAGTAATAGCCTATGCATCTCGTCAATTGAAGCGACACGAACGTAACTATCCGACTCATGATTTAGAACTAGCAGCTGTGATTTTTGCTCTAACAATTTAGAGACATTATTTGTACGGTGAGAAATGCTACATCTATACCGATCATAAAAGTTTGAAATATCTTCTCTCCCCAAAAGAATTGAACTTGAGACAAAGACGGTGGATAGAGCTCCTAAAAGATTATGACTGTGTTATAGATTACTATCCGGAAAAAACTAATGTTGTAGCTGATGCACTAAGTAGAAAATTTGCAATTGAATTAAGAGCAATGTTTGCACAGCTCAGTATCAGTGATGATGGGAGTCTTTTGGTTGAGTTAAGAGTGAAGCCGGTAATGTTTGATCAGATCAGATCAGCACAGTTGAAAGATGATATGTTGTTGAAAAAGAGAGAGATGGTACAGAATGGCATAGCAAAAAACTTTAGTGTTGATGATCATGGTTGTTTTGTATTTCAGCTACTTCTGAGCATAAAAAGTTAATTCTTCGAGAAGCTCACGATAGTCCATTTGCCTTACACCCCGGAGGTACGAAGATGTATCGTGATTTACGATAATTATATTAGTGGCCTAGAATGAAAAAGAGATATAGTTGAGTATGTTAGTAAATGTTTGACATGTCAACGGGTAAAAGCGGAACATCAGGTCCTACTAAACTACTTCAGCCTATTAGTATTCCTGAGTGGAAATAGGATCGTATCACGATGGATTTCGTTACGGGATTACCACTGTCAGCAAGCAAAAAGAATGTCATATGGGTGATAGTTGATCGACTTACCAAGTCAGCACATTTCATAGCAGTCAGAATGGATTAGACGTTGCAGAAACTTGCTAAAATATATATCCGAGAAATTGTTATATTACACAGTATTCCGATGTCAATAATTTCGAATTGAGATCCTCAGTTCACATCGAGAGGAGACAGCTACATGAATCATTGGGTACTAAACTTAACTTTAGTACAGCCTTTCATCCGCAAACAGATGGATAGTCTGAACGGGTAATTCAAATATTATAAGATATGTTTCTGACCTGTATCATTGATTATGAATCAGGTTGGGAACGTTATTTGTCATTAGCTGAATTTGTTTACAATAATAGTTTCCAATCAAGTATTCAAATGGCCCCGTATGAAGCATTATATGGTCGATAGTGTAGATCACCAGTGTGTTGGACGGAATTGAATGAAAGAAAATTGATTGGACAGGAATTAATTCAAGAAACTGAGGAAATAGTTAAGAAGATTAAGGAAAGATTAAAAGCAGCCTTCGATAGATAGAAGTCTTATGCCGATTTGAAGCGTTGAGACATTGAGTATTCAGTCGGAGACAAAGTATTTCTTAAAGTCTCTCCTTGGAAGAAAGTATTGAGATTTGGCCGAAAAGGAAAATTAAGTCCTCGTTATATTGGGCCGTACGAGGTTATAAAAAGAATCAGACCGGTCGCTTATCGGTTAGCTTTACCTCCGGAACTACAGAAAATTCATGATGTTTTTCATGTTTCTATGCTTCGAAGATATAGATTAGATCTTTCTCATATAATTTCTATTGAAGATATTATAGTTCGACCTGATTTGTCCTATGAAGAAGAGCCGGTTCAGATTTTAGCACGAGAGGTAAAGGAATTAAGAAATAAACGAGTTCCCCTAGTAAAAGTTTTATGAAGGAGTCATAGTGTGGAAGAACCGATTTGCAAGAAGTGACTTGGGAACCGGAAGAAACGATAAGAACACAATATCCTCATCTCTTCTCAGGTAAATTTCGAGGACGAAATTTATTAAGGGGGAATAAATGTAATGACCCAAAATTCACGAGCACCGGAAAAGTGAGTTATAGGGCCTCCATCTTAGTAAACCTAGTCATAAATAATTATTAAATGTAATTATGAGTTTAGTTGAGTGCTTAATTAGGATTTAATTAGGTGAATTTAGTCTAATTAAGAATAATTAGGAAAAATGACTAAATAGAATAAGGTGTAAAAGTTGAATTATAAATTTAAAGAAATCATAAAGGATCAAATGGGCAATTAAGTCACATTTGGTATATGAGGCGGCAAACATTAAAACAAAAATCTAAGAACTTTGTTAAGTTATAAATTATAAATAAATTATTTTAGTTATAAATTGTATTAAATTAATTTAAAATAATTATATTGTAAGATTTTTATATGATCAATAAGTTATGATTTTGACAAATGGATGGTGATAAAATAATACATGTGTAATTAAAATATGTATACAATTGTAGTTTATAGATTTAGTTTGCTTATTAATTAAGCATAAGATACTTATTATTTATTATCTATTATTATTAAATTAAAAGATATTTAATAATTATGATTTTGCCAGGTGTATGGTAAAGATAAAATACAAGTGTATTAATTTAAGTATGTACATTTGTAATATTTTTATTTAATTAGTAAATAGATATTTATTATTTATTATTATTAAGTTAAAAGATAATTATTAATTAAATAATTATATTATAAGATTTTTATTATTAACAAATTAAATGGTGACAATTGTAATCTAAATATTTGTTATTAAATAGATATTTATTATAATTATTAATTAAATTAATGAAATGGTATGAAAATTTACATGATATGCATGGTATAATTTGTGCTAAATTTAGAATGGATGAATAAAATTCTAATTTAATTTTTAATGGTAACATAAATGTTCATAGAGTAAATTATCAAACTATTGTTATAGGTATGATTTTAATCCGATTAAACATGAAATTGCATTGGTTGAAATATTGGTTTTGGATTAGTCCCGGTTTGAAATTGTAAGGAAGGTTAGATATTTATAAAGGGGTTATATTTAGTTTTTTTTTTTTAAAGAGTCAATTAGCAAAAGTTTTATATGAATTTATGATTGTATTATAATATGTTCGATAATTATTTGAATATTAATCGTAAATTATCCGATTATCCAATAATGCCTCGTAACTCTGTTTCAGTGACGGTTTAGGGTTAGGGGGTGTTACAACACTAGTTAACGTTGTATACATTTGATTAATTAGTTATTAAAAAATATTTGTATAAAGTATTTTAATTTTTTTACTAATTTAAATAATTTTTTTATTTTTATATTTGTAAAAGAAATTAGTTATAAAATAAATAAAAACAGAATTTTGTTTGGTTCAGATGATTATAGTTTTCTAACTTATAAAAAGTGAATCAAATTGAAATCAATTTATTTAAATAAATTGAAATTAAAATGAAATAACCAATAAAATGGTTAAATTATAGTTTTGTCCCTCTATCATGCTAAAATTTAATATTTAATCCTTATACTTTGATTTGACATAATTTAATTTAATTGTTATCTGTTAGCTCAATCAGTTAGTATTGTTGATTCTATCAAAATGCTAATTTGAATTTTATTATTAGAATATATATATTTGAAAAATATAAACTTTAGCATTTTAGCCATAATAGTTAATATTGTTAATTGACTATTGAATTAATTGATTAAATTATATCAAATTAATTGAATGAGCTCTTTATCATAATCATTATTGTTAATTTGATGTTTCTCTCCAAAATTTTTATGACATAACAATTTTATTCTAAAGAATCTTGGGCATTTATTTATAAGCATTGGCTTTTCTTTTACATCCTTCATGTTTTGTGCAGGGAGAGGTTGTCTCTACACTTGTGGGCCATACACAGTGCGTCTCTTCTGTATCCATTTTTTGTTTCATTTGCATGCACTTGTGTTCTATGTTTGGATGTACGATTTTTGTTCATCTAACAAAAAAGGATAAAAGGATACTATTTCGTAGGTTGCTTTTATTTGCTTCACTTCTCTGACCTCGTCCTTCTTTTGTTTTCATGCACAGTTCTGTGGCAAGGCCCTCAACTGTATTGATATAGGAGGTGAAGGATTGACTCTCATCGCAGCTGGTGGTTCCGATCCAGTTCTTAAAATATGGGATCCTCGTAAACCAAGTCTGTTGTTCATAATTTCATGTATGATACTATATTTTTTTCTTTTTGCTTCTTTTTCTCCTACTTGTTGCATGTGCGGACACATGAAACCACTGAAACTCCAACTTTTTTTCTACTTTTCAAGGAACATCGGCACCCGTGTTTCAGTTCTCTTCACATAGTTCTTGGATTTTAGCTTGCAAGTGGCACAATACAGTCTCCTCTTCATTTACTTTCTTCATCTTAATATTAAAAATTCTCAAATTCAATTTTTTATTAAAAAATTCATCATAGTTATTTTTTTTCCTAATAAAGAATATATATATTTAATCAAAGATTTGATTGGATATATTAATGAAAAACTAAATTTAGAAGTATTGGGAATACAACCCATTAACAAAAGCCAAAAAAGAAGCAATGAAACAAAACCTAATAATCCTATGCATAAAAATTCCAAATAACCCATAGTTTTAAATTCAAAAAAATAAACAGAATTTGTTCAAAAAAGAAGAAGAAATAAACAGAAAATCTACTCATATCTGAGTCAGCCAGCTGATTGCCATTATTATACGTCGTTTCCTGTAACCGTCAAGTTACTCTATTGGGCACTGCCTCTGTGTGGTGGTTCTCAATTTTACGATAGCATTTATACAGAACAAAATGATCCCTTCTTTGATTTATATTCTTTCTTTTGTTTTTACACACATTCTCGCTTCATCTTCTTGCTTTGATTCAACGGTCCATTCCTTCGCACCATGACTGGTAATGTTGTTTTCTTTTTCCTTGCTTTCTTATGCCAAATACTTACTGGGTTCTCTTCAGAATCTGATTTATTTTCACTATGCCGATAAGATTCCTTTTAAATGATGGAAAAATTAGCTTGACTTTGTGAACATCCGATAGGTTTTGGTCAAAAACTTGGATATTACCAAGCAAATCAGTTAATTGGTTGGCTATTTTTCTTTGGAAATTTATATTTTTGGTTCTCTTTCATGTTTGCTTACTTGTAATTTCCAGGATCCCGTTGAAGATTCCTAATATAATGCAAGGGAGGATTTCTAGATTATTGCATGAATGTTCTTGCATGTTTTTCTTATGTTCTCGAAGTGGTCCTATTTTTTTTCTTTATGCTCTCTGTAATTGTCCAATTTTACCCAGGCCAAACAAAAAATAAAAATAAAAATAAAAAATAAATCCACAGTCCATTAACAACCAAAAATGACAAAAATAGAGGCCCAAATACTAAAAAACCCTAACGGCTTGATAGGCCCAAAATCTAAACAAATTTCAGCCAACAAAAAAAGGAAGCAGAAACCCTAGCTGCGCCCACCACCTGCCTCCACAGCGCACTCAGCGCTCGAGACTTGACCCCTTTTCTGCTGCACCTATAAACAAGGCAAAGAAAAGGACAAAAACAATGGCAGAGAAACAGTAGTAGCAGAAACAAAATAAAAAGAAGAAAATAGTTGTAATTTTAAAAGGCTATAAAGGCCGATTGATTGTAATATTTAGGGAAGGAAATAAAATACAAAAAAAAAAAACAGAGATTTTGAAACAAAAACAGAGGTGATCTTTTATTTTCTTTTTTTATTTTCGTAATATATAAAATAAATAAAAAAACAAAAAGCTTACCTTTGTTGCCGTCGTCTCTCCCTCCGATTTAAACGACCGACGGAGTTTAGGGGAGTTCGTTGAAGGTCGCAACGGAGGAGGGCAGAACCAAAAGGTTCTTTCATCTCTTTCAAATTTCGGGGTCTTTTCTAGGCATTTTAGCCTTAGATCTAGTTTTTCTTTAAAAAAAAAAAGAGGTTTTTTTTTATCTCCGGCCACCATGGATTGCGGCTGCCACGGTGGCAAATTGCCGGAGACCAAGGCTAGATTAGGCCTGTTGCAGAGAAAAGAGAGAGAGATCTCAGTTTTTTTTTTTTTTTTTTTTGGAAAAGTGAAGGAAGAATGTTTTTTTTCTAAATTTTTTTAGCTTTTATACCCACACGAAACACCCTCGTTTTGGGATCCAAGTTCAGAAGCCAAAACAGCGTCATGTTGCCTAGGATCCGCTCGTCGACCCGACCCGCCAAGCAGGATCCGCGTGTTTTTAGGAAATGGTCTTATTGCGCTTTTGATCCCTCCGCATTTTCTATCTTTTTAATATAGCTTATTTTTATTTTTTATTTTTACCCTATAATTTTTTTTCCATTTCAATCTAGTCCCGCGCAAAGTGACGCGTTTTGGAGGGCGGGGATATTTTCCCCTTTAATCCCTCCTTGTTATTCATGTACTCGATTCGGTCCTTTTCTCTTTTATTTATTTTTAGATTTACCCCCAAACTTTTGTTTTAAGTTCAATTTAGTCATTTTTTTTGGTTATTTTTGTTATCTCATTATTAATTGAATATTTCAATTATTATTATATTATTATTCTTTATTTTGTAATTATTGTATTATTATTATCAAATTAATTTAGCATTATCATTATTATTATTAGTATTATCATGTTTATTTTTTTATTATTACTATTATTTTTATTTTTATTATTGTTATTATTATATTATTACTATTGTTATTATATTTATATATTAATACTACTTTTATTTTTTATATACGATTTTATTCTTGTTATTATCATTTTATTTATTTATATCCTTTTATATAGTTTTTAAACTTTAGATTTTTTTATTATACTATTAATATCAAATTTTTTGTTTTATCTATTCTTTTAAATAAACTTTATTTATTTTTATCGTCTCCTATTATTGTCATTTTATTATTTATTTATTTTTTATATCTTTATATATATACCTTCAAATTTTAGATTATTATTATTGTTATCATCATTTTATTTCTTTTATTTATTTGCTCTTTTTAAATTTTTATTTAGACCTTTTTTATTTGTTTATTTATTTATTGTCTTTATTGATAATTTGTTTGTTGTTTATTTATTTATCTTATTGTTATTTGTTATTCTCATTATTGTTCTCCATATTATCGTTTACATCATTATTCTTGTTGTTGTTTATGCTTGACAATATTATGGTTCGCTAATGACAATGCTATGTGTTGTTTTTTTATGTGATATTATTGTCACTTCAAATATGTGTTGTATTATTGTTATTAGTCGTATATGACCCCCTTTTTAAAGTTTTAAACGATTTTTTTTAAACATAATTAAATAAACTAGGTATATGTATCATTTTTAGCATTTCACTAATTTCCACCTAAATTCATAAAAAAGGAGTTTTTAATAAAGACAATATTTCGTGTTTGAAAATTCGAGAGATCGTGCCCTAACGTATTGGGTTTCGATTTTTCTCGTTTGACCTAAATGACTGAATATCCTTTTAAAATTAAAATGCATGAGTTTTGAAAATCAAAAGACAAGCTTATTCTCGAGGATTTAAAATGTCGTGTCCTAACGTACTGGACGTGACATTTTATTACTTCGGGACAAGAAGGTCGTTAGCATCCGCTTCGATTTATCCAAACATTTTTTTTGTAAAATTAGCATTAATAAAAAAGGGAGGATCGTATTTTTAAATTCTTTACGGATTTTTAACTTTCGACATTAAGAAATTAATTAATCAATTAGGTACCAATTTTGAAACTCCATCTCACTTAAAACTTTTTTTCTACTTTTCAAGAAACATCGGCACCCATGTTTCAGTTCTCTTCACATAGTTCTTGGATTTCAGCTTGCAAGTGGCACAATACAGTCTCCTCTTCATTTACTTTCTTCATCTTGATATTAAAAATTCTCAAATTCAATTTTTTATTAAAAAATTCATCAAAGTTATTTTTTTTTCCTAATAAAGAATATATATATAAATATATGACTGGATATATTAATGAAAAACTAAATATAGAAGTATTGGGAATACAACCTATTAACAAAATCCAGAAAAGAAGCAATGAAACCTATGCCTAAAAATTGCAAATAACTCATAGTTTTAAATTCAAAAAAATAAACAGAATTTGTTCAAAAAAAAAGAAGAAATAAACAGAAAATCTACTCATATCTGAGTCAGCCAGCTGATTGCCATTATTATACGTTGTTTAGCATTTATACAGAACAAAATGATCCCTTCTTTAGTTTATATTCTTTCTTTTGTTTTTATACACATTCTCCCTTCGTCTTCTTGCTTTGATTCAACGGTCCACTCCTTCGCACCATGACTGGTAATGTTGCTTTCTTTTTCCGTGCTTTCTTACGCCAAATACTTACTGGGTTCTCTTCAGAATCGGATTTATTTTCACTATGCCGATAAGATTCCTTTTAAATGATGGAAAAAAAGGGGGCTTCCGTGATAAATCTTGAATGCACCTTTTAGTTTTTCATGTATAGATTTCATTACTACGCTTGTTTTGGCGATTCGTGATGATATGATTCTTTACCAGTCTTGTTTTTGCTTTGGAATATATATATGTACACATAGCAATGAAGTAAAAGATGATATGCCTTGTGTTTTAGCTTGACTTTGTGAACATCCGATAGGTTTTGGTCAAAAACTTGGATATTACCAAGCAAATCAGTTAATTGGTAGGCTATTTTTCTTTGGAAATTTATATTTTTGGTTCTCTTTCATGTTTGCTTACTTGTAATTTTCAGAATCCTGTTGAAGATTCCTACTATAATCCAAGGGAGGATTTTTAGATTATTGCATGAATGTTCTTGCATGTTTTTCTTATGTTCTTGAAGTGGTCCTATTTTTTTTCTTTATGCTCTCTATAAGAAGAGTAGTTCTTTTTATTCTCCATTTTTGTTTTACTGTCCATGTTAAGGTTTGTGGAAGGGCCCTTCTAACAATGTCGATAAAGGTATACTTGTAACTTGAGAAACAATTTAACCCTTGGTTCCTACCTTAAGTGTGTTGTAAATGTTAAGTTTATAGTGCTGGGATTTGGAAGACTCTCTTTCATGCTCTTTTGTTGGCAAAAGTCAACATTAGTCCTCTTGATGTTAGAACATTGATCTTATTTCATTAAATTTGAGTTTTCTATTGTTCAATTACAGATAATCAAGAATCTATTGTCAACAAGGAGGAAAATTTAATGGATGAATCACCATTTCTTAAACTGAAGCGGTGGCAATGGTGGCTTTTGGTGGCAATCAACATATTCTTCCTCATTGCTGGCCAAGCTGCAGCAGTTCTTCTGGGAGATTTTATTATGATAAAGGTGGAAACAGTCAATGGATGGCCACTCTTGTGCAAACTGCTGGCTTCCCAGTCCTTTGTATCCCTTGGTTTCTTCTTCGCTCTTCTCGGGAGGCTTCGACTTCTTCCACTTCACCTTCCATCAAAACCCTTGCTCTGCTATATTTTGTTCTTGGTGTACTTGTTGCTGGTGACAATATGCTGTATTCTGTAGGGCTTTTGTACCTCTCAGCCTCTACTTATTCTTTCATTTGCGCAACTCAATTAGCTTTCAATGCAGTTTTTTCCTACTTAACCCACAGAAGTTCACTGCTTTGATTCTCAACTCAGTGGTCACCCTGTCATTGTCTGCTGCCTTAATTGCAGTGAATGATAATTCAGATGGGCCATCAGGAGTTCCCAAGGGTAAGTTCCTTATCGGCTTCCTCTGCACCCTTGGAGCTTCTGCTCTTTATTCCCTTTTGCTTTCCTTTATGCAACTTCCATTTCAGAAGGTTTTGAAAAAGGAAACGTTTTCTGTCGTTTTGGAAATGCAAATCTATACATCAGTCGTTGCAAGCTGCCTATCGACTATCGGCCACTTTGCAAGTGGTGAATGGAAGAGTTTGCAGCACGAGATGGACGTATTTGGCACTGGAAGTGTTTCATACGTGCTGACATTGGTGTGGACTGCTATATCTTGGCAAGTATGTGCTGTTGGTGTTGTGGGGTTGATTTTTGTTGTGTCGTCTCTCTTCTCTAATTTTATCAGCACTCTGTCTTTGGCTGTTACCCCACTAGCTGCACTGGTAGTTTTCCATGACAAGATGAATGGTGTGAAGGTAATCGCCATGCTTTTGGCTCTTTGTGGTTTTGCTGCTTATATTTATCAAAATTATATTGATGATAAGAAGGCAAGGAGGTTGCAGAACCATGTCCGGGGAATCCAGCATACTGCTTGATATGTTTGGTACCAATGTAGACACACTCATTATTTACTGTGAAATTATGTCTGTTTTTTGTTCAACTGGGAGACCAAACATTAGTTTATAGCTTATTACATGCAATAAGATCTCTAAAGATATATAAAGCAAGTTATTTATAAGCAAAGCACTAGTGTTTGTTAGTTTAATACTCAAGATTTTGCAGGGAAGAGCATTTGCTTTTGCAGACCTTCGATTAATACAACTGATTTTTTATGGTTCGTTCATGTGAATTGTAAATGTTTTGATAATTTTCTTGTATGATGCTGTTGTTGTAGGTTTTGTCAACCAAATGATTAACTACAACCACTATTGTACAATGGGTTTCAAACCATGCTTTTATTTGACAAATCTATTATAAATGAACATGCATGTGTCATGGGGCTAGAATTTTAGTCTCGCAATTCATGTAATTTTAGGTAATTTTTTCGCTATAAAAATGCCTAAGTCAGCTTAATTCCTAGTAATTGAGGATTCAAACAAAATTTCTCCAAGGCACCGATGAAAAGCAAAGCGGAAGCAACTCAAAAGTTGAAAGAATTCGAAAGATGAAAAAAACGAATTCTATTACTCAATGAATAAAATACAATGAGGGGGTGAGGCATCCAGTCTAACATGACAAATATTGCACCATTAGCTGATATTAAGATTTGTTTTATCTCCTCCCCGCAGCATCGGTGGGCAATGTATTGGGTTCTCTCATTCTTTCTGTTGATCACATTTTACAGGCTCTATTTCGGAAGATTGTAGCTGCATTGCCTGGAATGGAAACACTATCTTCAACAAAGCATGAAGACATGGTGGCTGTGAATCTTAAAGTCGAGCAATTCAAATGGATTGTAGTCACAACAAGAGTCAGGAGGATGTGCCTGCTAATACCCAAAATGATTCATCTCAGCATTTCTTTTGTGCTTCCATGATCCTACTAAGTGTATGTAAGAAATCTTGTTTTGAAGCACTGGGTTTGGTCGAATATTTGAACATATAACTTGAGAGAGAAGATATTTGGTATGGTAGTTAGGCTAGTCCTTAGTCTTAACCAGTCACATATGAGTAGTGTTCTTGTGATCTCAAGCAATTATGCCAGTTTGATTTTGCTTATTTATATTAATAGTGGATTTGCTTTGCTCTTGACCATGTAAAGAATATTATTAGCTTCACTTTAAGCGATTTTCCTGGTCAGTGATGGTTGATTCACTATTCCATTTTTTCCTTCTTACAATATATATTGATTAAGCTTTAGTTTTGTTGGTACGATGCAATAAGACATTAGTTCAAATGTGCTTAAATGCATGTTATCTTTCGATTTAAAGATTTTGACATATATGGATAGTAGTAGGAATTAGATTATTATTATTATATATTAGACTTTGATCTAAAATATATTAGTCTATAATACTTTCTAATATATCTTTTTGAAGGGTTCTTTGAATGACAAAAAAATTAGTTATAGTCTTTTTCTTACATTTTGTAGATACTTTAAAGTAGATAAATTTTAACATTAAAATATAAAATTCAACCAATGTGATAATCTTTTTCTTACGTTTTGCAGATACTTTAAAGTAGATAAACTTTAACATTAAGATATAAAATTCAACCAATGTGATGTAGAATCGAACTAATTTGAAAATAATCAAATAAATTGCACACATGACATATGTACATGGTGAAGCCGAGATCTATATATTATAATCATAAGTTGTAAATGATAAAACTCAAACTCAAACTTTTAAAGTTGTGAGAACTTATTTTTTACTAACTATACTAAAGATAGCAAATAAATTTATTCGTGCATTTCACCTAGTTATTTATTTTAATTTTAAAATTTATAGACTATTAGGTGAAAACAAAAACCAAACATGCATGACAAAAAGAGCCAGAAGTACTTAGATATTAAAAATTCTCAAATTCAATTTTTTATTAAAAAATTCATCAAAGGTTTTTTTTTTTTCTAATAAAGATTATATATATATAAATAAATATATGACTGGATATATTAATGAAAAACTAAATATTAAAGTATTGGGAATACAACCCATTAACAAAAGCCAGAAAAGAAGCAATGAAACACAACCTAATAAACCTATGCCTAAAAATCGAAAATAACCCATAGTTTTAAATTCAAAAAAATAAACAGAATTTGTTCAAAAGAAGAAGAAGAAGAAGAAATAAACAAAAAATCTACTCATAAACAGAAAAAATCCATAGTTTTATATTCTTATTATTCATAGTTCTTATTAATGATGTTTTTTTTCCTTAATTTCTTTTCAGCAAAACTCCTGAAACTTATGGAACCCATAATTAAGCACATTATTTTATACCTTCAAGTACAAGTTCAAGTGTAGGACAATCGACGAGAAAGGTTTAAATTTTTTTTCATATAATTTAAAAAAATTTTAAAATAAAAAAAATTTGATTAAATCTTAATTCAATTGGCATGTATATTGTGGTTAATGTAAAGGATGTGAGTTCGAGTGCACTGAAATGAATTAACCTCTTATTTAAGAATTGTAGAAAAATTATAAATAATTCTAAATATTATATAAAAAATATACGATAAAAACTTATAATAAAATTATTAAAAAAAAAGTGCATACAACGCTAGAAAATAGCAGGCAAGTTGGGCAAGCGACCAAATGGTCACCAGTACTATATGTGGACCCGTGGCCCAACCTTGTTTTCAATCAGCTCGACATTTTTCATACAAAAACCGAACCATGTAGCCAACTTTATAGAGTCAAGGCCAGCCCCCATTTCTCCCCCTAATCTCAATTATAAACAGTTTCCATGGGAGATTACAAGTCCAATCAATTTAATTGTCAATTTAACAATAATTAAAATTTTATAAAATCAGTTCAATGGATAAATTTTTATTTTGATTTTAAAAAATATTTTAAAATTTAATTTAATTAAATTTAAATCAATATATTAAATAATTTCAACTGTATAATCTAATTCGATTCAAATAACACCCATACCTCAGCCTTATCTTTAAATCCCATTCCCTCTCCCACTTTGAAGTTAACAATTCAACAACCTTCCACTACTACTACTAATCCCTTAATTTTCTTTTCTAACCATAACGTTAGCCTCATTATTTTTCTAGCTGAATAACAATATTTTATTTCAAAACTCTTTTTTTTAAAATAATTAAATCAAATTAGGACAGTTTGGATAGATGGTAGTATAAAGTGTATTTAGCTTATTTTTTATTTTACGCTATAGTATAATTATAATATTTACTTTAATTGTCATTACTATTTTTATACTAACTGTAAATAAATATATCACCCATTTAAACTCATCCTTAATCATTCATTTCACAATATTTAAAAATACCAATTAATCATTCAGATTTTGGATATCTTTTTATGGGAAACATTTATCATATCAAATTAGCTCCTTCGAAGGACGTAATGAGGGGTAGGTCGGGCCCCTTCGTATTTAACATTTAATATTTTATAGATATTTAATTTTTTTAATCAAATATAAAATTTCTAATTCCATCATTCATTAACTTTTAATCTCGGACATTAACAAAAAGGATATATAATTGTATATCATTTTGGGCGCGCCACGCATGCTGTAGCCGCATTGTCCAAATGATTGAGTAGAAAGGGTTAATTGCACTAA
This sequence comes from Gossypium longicalyx, assembly GCA_025698465.1. Classification (NCBI taxonomy): domain Eukaryota; kingdom Viridiplantae; phylum Streptophyta; class Magnoliopsida; order Malvales; family Malvaceae; genus Gossypium; species Gossypium longicalyx. Next base: position 21,595,431 of record CM047006.1, read on the forward strand.
GCATCCTTAAATCATGATTTAAAATTTTAATTTATTTATAAATTTTAAAATATTTAATTGGATCTTCAAAGTATCAATATCATATTGATTAAGCCTTTTCATCAACCTAATGTCAGCTCGAGCATTAAATATCATATTGAATCTAACACGAAGCTATTTGAAACGTTGTATACCTATTGCACAAGCAACTTAGATTTGATGTGTTAAAAGAAATATACAATGCCATTAATTTAGGATATCTGTTTCTTTTCTTTTAACACTTAAAAATCAAATTGTTCATATAACAAATACAAATATGTTTAAAAATTGATCTGCATGTTTTAAATATACTCAACATAAAAGTCAAACCTAACAATCAATACTCAAGTTGGCGGCTATTCTCACAAAAAAAGACTTGAATATTGATACATGATTAATACTTTAAGAACTTAATTTTTTAAAAATTTTGAAAACTAATTTAAAAATGAACCATAGTTTGAGGACCTTTAGAGTAATTAACCCAGTCAAAACAGTTTTTTTTACTTCAATTATTAATTAGTGTATTATCACCCTATTCAATGTGATATTAAAAATATTATATTATATCACATTCCCAAAAATATATACTATTTTTAAAATAAAGCGCTAGTCTTGAAAAAATACAATAAATAGAGTTTTGGATTTTTTTAGTTGATTTGGGCATAAATGAATGATTAGATAGTCAAACATTTTAATTGTAGTATTTGATAAAATAGATGTTTGCAAGAGCTTATTGAGCTAAAACTTCCAAAATAAAAAATGCTGTGATGGACAACTTTTTTTAATGGTTGATTGAGAATAAGATATGTGGAATGACACATCTAACCATGCTAATTTTCATTGACACATGCTCTCAAACCTAATAGGGGTGCTAAGATATCAATAGTCTCCATTCTCTTGTTTTCACTTTCACCTCCAAAGTCCAAAGTAAATTTCTAAAAAAAACCTTCACAGTAAATCAACAAAAATTAATATTGCCGCGAGAAATTTTTAATCGAGCTCATTCATCCTTGAATATTTATGTACTCTTAATTTGTTTTCAATTTACTTGTGTAAAATGATTTCTTATACAACTTTATATTAATTGAAATATATTACTTGACAAATTTATTCAGAGTGTGACATAATTATCATTAAGAATTTAGTTTACAATTATATTGGTACACTATTGATATTTATCAATTTCTACAATGTTAATATTTGCAAATAAGGAACTTAAGAAATTTATTTATTTAGAATTTCAGAAATATTCATTAATTAATTCCCATAATGGACGTTTTAATTCATTGGTAATAGTGTTTTATTCCAACAATTTCACCCAATAACGACTAAAGTATTATTAACAAATAAATACTTAACAATAAAATTTGTAATGCCCTTATTTATCATTTTACGCAAATCAATTTTCAGCTATCATCTAAATTTTATCAAACACTTGTAATTAAATAATTAATAGAATCAGTTGGTCAAATCAGTTAATAGAACTAATTGATCAAACCAACTATTGTAATTAGCAATAAGTCAGGTGCTAAATAAAATCAATATATCTAGAGTTACTTATTTTTTAAAAGAAATTATTTTAAAAAATATCATATAAAAACAAAAACAAAATAAAAAATAGCTTTTATAAATTTTAATTCAATAAAAATAATATATTAATGATAAATAAATACATAAATTTGATGTTGGTGGACTCAAAATTCAGTGTGCAAATGCCATTTGTGAGACTTAAAAACGAAGGCCAAATTCAAATCCATTTGCTAATTACAAAGGGAAACAAATAAATCCTTCATGGAAAAAAGAAAAAAAAAAACCGATAAGATCGAGAAAAAAAAAAAAGAAGGTAAAATTATTATCGAGCGTCAAAAAGTGGGGCCCAAAAAAGCACATTTAATTATTTTTCATGTTTTTTAAAAATATCATTTAAAAATATATTTTAAAAAAGGAGGGCCCACTTTTTGAATTTCAGGTACGTTAGGAATCGTTGGTTCTTAGATCAGACGTCTCAAATTCAAACCTAAAAGCATTATTTTTGAATTGGACATGAAATCATATCTTGGCTTTTAATAATTTTGGATTAAAATTATGTAGAAATAATCATAAATTATAGTTCCAGTTTTGACCCTCTATGTGAATCAATAGAAAAATAATTAGTTAACACGTTGAATTCATTTCGTACCGTATGAATAAAAGAAAATTAATAAGAAGGCAAGGGCTAAGGAAGATTTTTTTTCTTTCAATTTTTATAAATTTATGAATCTATAGAGAAATTTATAAATAGGGGTTAGTGTTTGATCAAACTAAGTGAAAATTTTCGAGTTACTTGAGTTGATGAATCTTATTTTATCATCCCAACTAAATTTAAAATTTTTTCAAGTTAAATTTAAAAATTAAACATGTCAAATTAAAATATTGTTACAATATAACTAATTCCATGTTAGAGTACATAAATTTGGAACTATATATATTTTAATTTTTTTTAAAGCAAAATAATAAAAAAATACTTTAGTATAATAAATCCGAATAATTAATTAACTTATTTAGGTCACCAAAATTATTATTCTAGAAATTTTTTAATTTTTTTACCTTTCTTTATATATATTTTTTTGTTGAGAGAGAGAAATTTATTCATTTTCAAACTTGACAGGGACCAAAAGGGTATTTACACTAATATGTTATTCGAATTATTCGAGTTGTAAAATTTAACTTGATTTGAATAATTTGAATAACTCAATTCGATTAACTCGAAATTTAAATTTTTTTTCAATTTTTTCGAATCGAATCAAGTTTTGTTCATCATTATTTATAAAGTTTCATCTTTTAAAGGTTAGAATAATTTTCAACAGGTTTGATATTATTCTAAGTGAATGGTTGTGTATGAATGGTGGCTCGAACCCCTGAAATGAAAATTTAAAATTTATAAAGTTTTAAATTAATATATGATGGGATTTATGAAGATATAAGTTATTAAAATGATGAAATTATATTTTACTTTCTATCTTGTTCTTTCAGTGTGAGTCGTGAGAGGATCACATAAACAGAGCGTTTCACTTGTTAAAAAGCTCGACACTTTATAGGCTTTTTCCGAATAAATTTAATCTCTTTTCAACGAAATATAATTACAAATAGAAATAATACGAAATAGTTATAATGAGAGGGATGAAATGATAATCAGTTAATTATTATGAACGTATTACGTTACATTTCAAATGAAGCAACAACTTTTTGTTTATTCCTTTTTATAAATCCCTTTTCAGAAAAAGAAATAATAATAATAATCATAAAACAAATTTTCAAGCAAGAGAAGGGAGAGGGATAGTTATGTAATTTTAACCTCTTGTTTCTTATTTCGAAACTCCTAATTATAAATAAAGAAAAAAATTGAGGATTTTCAAAAAACCATTAGAAACGAAGGCAGTGAGAGAGCAGAGTCAATTTTGAAGATCAAAGCGAAATTTCAAAAACACACACAAAAGGGGGAAAAGAAGAAATGGGAGATATTGCTTTGTTTATCGATGATTTACCATCAGATCCTTCGATTTCACACTGTAGAATTTGCCACGAAGAAGAATTTGAAAGCATGAAAAGCTTGGAAGCTCCTTGTGCTTGTTCTGGCTCTGTTAAGGTAAAAAAAAAAAGAGAAAGAAAACGATTTTATTCTTTATTCTTTTGATTTTAATGCTTGTTTTCATGTTTTTAATTTTTTTTTTTTTTATTCTCAGTTTGCACATAGAGATTGTATACAGAGATGGTGTAACGAGAAAGGGAACACAACTTGTGAAATTTGTCTTCAGGTTCGCAATCTAATGATCACATAAAAAAAAAAAAAAAAGAAGTTTCAAAATTTTAAACCTCCATTTCTGGGATTCGTCAAAGCTTGTGATTCAGTGATTAATGATTTTCATTGCTTCATTTAAAGAACTGTTGTTAATGATTGTTTATTTAATCTTATTTGAACATTCAACAATTAGCAGTTATTAATGAAAAATTTCACTGTTCAATTAACCTTTTGTTTTTTTCTAAATGATGAAGGAATATGAACCGGGATATACAGTAATAGCACCTTCAAAGAAGTCTCAACTAATTGAAGCTGCAGTAACCATTAGGTATAATCTTTTAAACTTTCTTTCTTCGGATCAGTCCGGTACAAACCACTATTTGTTTAGCTAATAATTAGTTAAATTTAATCGCCGGTGAAATAATGATTTCCGGTAATCATAATTTTTTTGCTAAAGAAAATTGCCAGCTTTGTGCCGTTGAAATAAAAAGAAAATTATTCACTTTAAAAAAAAAGTGTTCATCTTTATTTTATAAAAAAGGTTCTCTAATTTTAATCAAAAAAAGCCAGAGACCCCAAACATGCTTTTTTCCGCTAATTACTGATTCACAACGGGGCCAAGTAGCAATTAATTATACTGTGATCTTCTGCAAATTCTGTATTTTACTTAGCAGCCTTTTCACTTAGCAGTCTATTATTTTATTTTATTTTAAAAAAAATAATTTTTTGTTTTTGGTCCTTCAGAGATAGCCTGCAAATTCCCAGAAGAGAGGTTGAACCACAAGAAGTAATGAACGACGAAAATGAATTCTTTCAATGTACTTCAACCATTGAAAGAGGCGCCGCTTGTTGCCGATCAATGGCCCTCACCGTAAGTGTTTTTTTTTTTTTTTTCAATTTATCTAAATTTGCTATATCCATATTATGAATTGAGTGAAACCCTTTACCTGATCTGAAAACCACTTCATTGTTAACAAATCATTGATTTCTTTATGGTTTGGATAAAAGGTCAAATTCTATAGAAGGTTCCTGTGTTATGTGTTTTTGGTTGATTTCGTCCCTCTACTACAATTCTATTAATTCTATCAAATAATTTAGCAATTTTTGTATAGTTCAATAATTTTTTGCATATTTTAAAAATATAGAATATTTGGTCACTTATAAAAAAATGGAAAGGTGTATGGGCTGGATGGTAGTAGGAGCTGGGACCTGCCTCCACTCTCAAATTTTTTATTGGAAAATCTCATTAGACCCTTGAAATTTTTTAAAAATTTAATTGGCCCCCTAAATTTTTTAAAGTTTCAATTAAACTCTCTCAAAAGTTTTTAAAATTCTCATTATATCCTCCAAATTTTTAAAAATTTTAATTAAACCCTCTAGAACTTCTAAGAATTTTAATTAAGCCTCCAAAACTTAATGTCTGAATCCATCACTTTTTACACTAAAAGTCGTCAAAAACATATGGTATAGGGACCATCTATACAATTTGATCTAAATAAAATGGGGTTAACTATTGCACATGCATTTTATTTTAGTAGTATTCCACATGCATGTTAAGTTACTAATGTTGGTTTATTATCATGTTAATGAATTGCCAGTTTACCGTGGTTTTGCTCATAAAACATCTCTTTGCTGTCATTAATGGCGAAACAGATGATTACCCGTTTGCACTTCTTATGGTAAGAAAATCCACCATTGTTGTACTAGCTATACTTTTTTAGCATTTACAATATTAGGAACAGTTTACTTATTTGCCAGAAACTTTTACAGATACTGCTTTTGAGAGCCACCGGAATTTTACTCCCAATGTACATAGTAATTCGATCAATTACAGCCATTCGAAACAACATTCGGCGACGACGACCACGACCACGACAACATCATGTCAGTTTTCTTACCTCAATGCAATGTTATAAAATTTTCGGGTTTTTTCTTAACGATATCGCCTTGTTTCAATAGGATTCCGAGGAGATTGCCATGTCTGAAGACGATGATGATGATTGAGCAGCAGCAACTTCACATTGCCCGACAGATATAATCTTGTTGTATGTTCTTAAATCAATTCCCACTTTTAATCTGGGCATTACATTGATGCCCATCTTGTCCAAATTCCTCAATTTTTTGGTGGCATCAATGGGAAATATCGTGAAGTATTTATTTGCAGTACTGTTTTAAATGAATAGTCAAAATTTATAAGCCCATCAACCCATCCCGATTCTCAATTACAAAAATCTTTTAAATAACAAGTAATGCTATTACAGAGATATTTTTTATATAATTTTTAAACAAAATAACCAAAAATAACATATTCAAAGATTTTAATAAAATTTATATTATCTCTTCATTGAATAAATTTTAAGAGAATATTCATTTTACCTAAAATGTTTTAATGGTGGATGTAATATAAATTAATATTTTATATAATAAATGGGTAGGCAGCAATGCAGCATTAAATTATATACGATAGATGGCCTAACTTAGACTTAGAGATAACCGCAACATTTTCGACAAAGTCAGCTGATGGGACCAATTTTTACATACTGGTTGGGAGATTTAAGGTGACTTTAAATAGGTGGTGAGATACGATACGTTCAGTTTACTTTATCTCACGTTATAATATTATTATAATATCTAATATTATTATTACTGTTATTTTTACATTAATAATAGATAAACATATTACTCATCTAAAGCGACCCCTAACTTTGCTAACAGTGCTACAATTCCATTGAACGTACAAATGATTAATAATCTGAAAGCAAAATTGGAAAGTTGAGTTAGTTGGTATAGTTTTCCATATGACATTTGGCAAAACAGAATACTGACACATGGATTGATTGTACTTTTATTACTCAATACATTAAAAGGTGAATAATATTTGTATTATAAATTTTCATTCAACACAATCAATTTCCTATGTTGTACTTTAAATATAAAAGTTAATAGTTTAAAACACCCTGCAATTTGTTATTTTACTTATTTACATAATATAAAATAGTACATGTGCTTTTGATGTTAAATTCAAAGTATTAATGATTAACTATGTATTTTAAATAAATTTAATATATTACAATGTGAAGAATATTTATATTTTAAGTTTCCATTAAACACTATTAGGTTCTTTATTTTCAACATAAAATCTAAAAGTTTATAATTTTAAAACTTTCCTAAATATAAAAAAATTATCATAACCTAATCAATATTAAGATAAATTGACCCATGAATTAAGGCATATATTAGTAGAATATTGAATTAATGTCATATATTTAATCAAATATATTAGTACAACATTGAATTAAGACATATTTTGTTAAGATAAGATACAACTTAGTTAGTTATTTAAGTTAAGTTGGTTTAGCTAGTTGTTATATATTGTAAAGTTATAAATATACAATTCATGTAAACTAGAAGTATGAAATATAGAATAATGATATATTTTTTAATTTTATGGTTCAAGATTCATCAGTTTTAATATGGTATTAGAGCTAGGTAAGACTCTAATTTTGTCATTCTCGAATGGTTTGTTTGTGGTTGACAATTTGGTAATAAAAAATATTATTTTCTAGTTTATTTACTCAAGTGTTTTGACAGAATTTTGGTATGATCTTAGTTGGTATTTTGTTTATTTGTTCTTTATTTTTTTACTTTATTAGTTGGAGTAACTTGGAAGAGCAAACAAATACAGTAACAACTACAACAAGTGTGGAGGTGTTAGATTACAATCATCCATTGTATCTTTATGCTTCAGATACACCAGGTACACTTATTGTGTCAAACCATTTAACAAGGATAGAAAAATATAACATTTGGAGTCGATCAATGTGTACAACATTATTAGCTAAAAATAAATTGGGATTTGTAGATGGTGCATGTTACAAGGGTCTATACATCATTACATCCTCAATGGTAACGGTGTAATGCTATGGTTCTTTCTTGGATTTTGAATAATGTTTCTAAAGAGCTTTCAACAAGCATAGTATTTGTTTCTTTTGCATCTTTAGTGTGGAAAGACCTTAAAGAAAGGTATGACAAGCTTGAAGGTTCAAGAATTTACTTCTTGCATAGAGAAATAACATCTCATGTATGGGGTGTAAGTTTTGTTTCTACATGCTTTGCTAAGCTATGTTTATTGTGGGATGAATATGATGTGTTAGTGCCATACTTTTATTGTGCCTGTGAGAATTCAACGAAAAATGCTCAACATATCAATCAACAAAGGTGATTTCAGTTCTTGATAGCTAAATGAAACTTACAGTGGTGTCAAAAGTCAAATACTACTCATGCAACATTTGCATACAATTAATCAAGCCTACTTGTTGATTCAAGAAGAGTCACAAAGATAGATTGCTCATAGTTCTAGTAGCCTGGAATCAATTGTCATGTATGTAGCATCTCAAAGTGGTCAAAAGAAAAGGTTTAATAGAACATGGGACCATTATAAACTAAAATGCCATAGGAGAGAAAACTGTTGTAAACTGATTGGTTATCCTTCTGATTTTAAGATCACAAATAAGAAATCATATCAAGCTATTAATGTTTCTACTTCAAATGGATCCCATACTAAATATGCTACTTAATAAAGTTCAGAAGCTTCTATTCCTTCTAATACAACTCTTATTTTTACACAAGATCAATATCAACAGATTCTCGTGCTTCTTAATAAAAGTGCTGATGTTGCTGCAGCTCTGCTAATATGGTAGGTTTGGCTACTAACACTCAACACAACAAAGATTTTGAATTGATTCTTGACGCATGTGCTACCAATCATATGATCTCTATATTAGATATTTTAGAAAATTCTAAAGATTGTAGTCCCAATTAAATTGTAATACCCTATACTCGACCCAATTTACCAAACTCGGATATAGGATGCTACAATATTTAAATACTTAACAAAATTTTGCAATTGGCGAAAACCATACTAAACATTCTTCTTATTTATTTATTTTCTTTTCTAAGTCAAATTTTTTTAAAGGAAATGTTTATTGATTACAACAAATTCTCAAAATAGTATAATACATTACAACTTAAATCTTTTTTAAACCAGATTTAATCATGGCGTAGGATACTATTTGTCATATTTTCAAAAATACCCTTCTATATGCATAATATCGCTTTTTGAACTACCACCTTAGCCCATTCCTGGCTTGGTCCCTCCTGGTGCATTGGTTCAATTCCAAGAACCTACATTACATATAAACGCTTGTAAGTTCAACGGAACTTAATGAGTCTCAACCAATATTACATTTAAACGATGTTGTTGAATTCCTCAACTTAAGTATTTTAGACTTCTTTTTAGACTTTGGGTGATACTTTTCTAATTCCTAGCGGAAACCATATGCCAACCTCTACACTTGACCCCATTATACACATTATAACACCCTAGTTCTAGCGGATTCAAAGTTTTAGGCATATAGCCATAAATAGTCTGTCTGGTATGGTGTTATCCGCCTAAATGATCATTTTGGCGCATACGTGTAGGCATCTAGCATTCGCCACTTGAGTTAGTAAGAATTTGATTTCATGATATCCTACTATATTAAGGAGACGTTTGTGTTAAAGGGTAAAAGGGAAAAATTGAATGATTATTCACCAAAGGTATAGTATGCCCAGTTTGTATGGAATACTGTGCTAGTTAGACTTTAGGTAATTTGGTTAGAAACTAGCCATATAGTTTAGCTTGATAAGTTTGATGAAAGGAACTTATTTATATTTTTTTTCGAAAAATTGTAGGCCGATAAGAAGACAAGTTCTAATACGTATGACACTTGTTAAATTCCACTAAGAAAGATGAGCCATATTTATATGTGAAAGTGTGTTATAAAAATGGTTCTTTTTCCTCTTCTTTAAGTGGAATTTACATATACCTTCCTTAAATCTGAATGTATCTCTTTATCCATAATCTAGAAACTAAGGTTATGTCATGATCAGTGGCTATTCCATTCTTAGATAAGTATTGCTATTCTGCATGTTAAATTCTAAAAGAATAAGTGTGTAATAGGTGCATGAATGGTAAGATGTAAGGATAAGGCTTTACATGGGAGTTGTTAGTGTTTGAATCTATAGTAAATTGTATACAAATGAGTCTTAATGATGTTCTTATGTTCTGAAAGCAGTTTTTGTTGTTTGTTCGAGATGGATATTCAGATCTGGAGTTCTGAACTGCCGTTAGTGAGAAACAAGTGAGTTCTTGCTGATTCCTACATGTATACTGTTCATATTGAGAGATACCTGTAGGAAATTGATTAAACTGTGAACCAGAAACTATGGAAAGTATAGTATGTATTTAGGTAGTGAATATGATAATTTCAAGTATGTAATGATTGGCGTACGAGTATTAAAACATTGAAGTTTGGCTGAAAATGTATATGTCTTAAATGCATGCTATGAGATGTGTGTTTTGATTAGGTGTATGTTAGTGAAGGAAACTGATGAATTTAGATTGTGTTAATGCATGAAGAGTTTGTTAAGAGAGTATGTGTCTGTTCACCGCAGTGGTGTCTGATAGAGTCTATCGAGACTGAAAATATAAACTCTAATATGAACTTTGAAGGAAAAGTCCATGGCCATGGCACCTTTTAAAATGATCTAATGAAAGGTGATTTCCCAATGGGGTTCTCTACGTGTCCCAAGACGATGATGGGAAAACCTCACATAATGTAAGTTTAGGCGAAACCATATTGTAAGCACGACAACTAATATTAGCCTTTGTGGTGAACTCTGGAATAATAACCTTTGTGGCGAACTCTAGAAGAATAACCTTTATGGTGAACTCTAGAAGAATAACCTTTGTGGTGTACTCTATAAGATTGCCTTTGTGACGTGTTCTGTTAGGCCTATGTGGCATGAATTGTCAGAAATACCAAATAAGCTATGGATCGGAATGTGGCGTGTCTGTCTTTATGATATAATATGAGTAAATTCTAGTAGTTTTGTATTAAGTATAACCAAGATAAGATATTGATATGCTTTAGAATAATAGTTGAATAAAGTCATAAGGGTTTCATGAAAAAGAAATGTGTATCTATATGTTGAGAAGGGTATCTGCCTATATGTTGAAAAGGCGAACTCTAGAAGAATAACCTTTGTAGCGTAATCTATATGATTGCCTTTGTGGCGTGTTCTGTTAAGCCTGTGTGGCATAAATTGTCAGAAATATCTGGTAAGCTATGGATCGGAATATGGTGTGTCTGCCTTTATGATATGATATGAGTAAATTCTAGTAGTTCTGTAATAAGTATAACTAAGATAAGATATCAATATACTCTAGAACAATAGTTGAATAAAGTCGTAAGGGTTTCATGAAAAAGAAATGTGTATCTATATGTTGAGAATGGTATCTGTCACAATAAAATGTAAATATAGAAAGTAAGTGGTATTGCATCTTCTTCTAAAATTATTCTGAATCTAAGTTAATGCTATTTTGAATTATGAGATTCTGGTATAGCATATTATGTTCATTTGGATGGTAGACGCAGTGAAATATCAATATGGATATGTGTACAGAACTGGATTAGGGTATGTTTGAGTGTGAATTAATGGTATGAAATTCTACGTAAGTATTTGCCATATATATGTACCCGTTCAAGATAATGTCAGTGAGAAATTGTTTGAAAAAAGAGTATGAGTTAAGGTATGGATTGTTGGAAGTGGTTTCTAAGGGTTTGTTATGTTAAGTAAGTATTATGGGATAAGAGGTCTGTGAAATGATTGAAGGATTCCTCTATTAACAAGATATAGAAGATTAGGTATGATAAATGCATGATAATTGGCATATAAAGAAATGCTAATACTGTATTGGTATCAGCTGAAGTAAATGAGACAGGATATAGTTGACTCATAGAAATTCATACAAGATTGCAAAGTACCCATAAAGGTATGGTCATAGTGAGTTCACTAAGTACTCTTGTACTTACAAGGTTTGTTATTGCTTTTCAAGTTTGTTGAAAAGAGGCTTCGCCTGGAAAGGCAACGCAAGGAATACGCCAAGCTAGTGGCAGAGTGGGCTATTATGCATACAGTGGATTTGTGGCGCAGTCTTGATATTTTATTTTAAATCTGTATCGAATATGATGTAATAAGTTATTTATCATATATTTTATTTTAAATTTTCAAATATTAAGTTTTTCTTTTGGAACTTTAAATAACAAGTTTTAAATACATAAGAAATTGCAAAACTGTTTTTGTTAAATGTTTTGTATCGTTTAGTAACACCCGAGATCTGGACATTTCAGGGTTATTTTCGTTCACGTAATCAAACTTATACGAATACCTAGGATATGTCGAAGACCTAATTTGGGCTGCTAACACCTCTATATATAAGACATTAGGGGTTGATTAGTTTATCAATTTAATTCATTTATTTATTTATTTTTATTATTCTAAATCTATTTTATGATCCTATCGTAATATAGGAATTAACTATTACTACTTAGAATTAGTATTAGAAAAAATACTTTTGTTATTTATTCCATCCTCCTTTGGGTACGATCCTCGAAATACTTCCAAGTATTTCATTGTACAATCTAAATTACAATTTGACTCATGCGCTTGTGGACACCGCCGTTCTTAACTCTTATATTTTATGGTGTATTATTTAACTATAAATGATAACTCGTTTATAGGTGGTCAATCTGCCACGTTTTTTGGACATCGTGGAAGAAATCTTACACCACGAACCAATCGAGGATGTGCCCCATCAAATGAATATTCAAATGGAGATAAAGAACTTAGAAGTTGAGTTTGTGATCCAAACATTGATGATTCCTCAGAAGGTGCAATGGAGTGGATTGTATTTTGGTGAGAAATTGTTCGAAATGTACATATCGGAAACCAACTTAAGTCAAGGCAGGATCGATATGTTCATTTGTTGAAAGAGGTCCTTATCAACCTGAGGATGAACGAGTGAAGGATCAAAGTCTCTAGGATGTCGTGAAATTTCCACTTCGGGGGCTGACGTATCACCGAAGAGCTATTTTTTATTGCTTTTGTGCAAAATTCAAACTTGTTTTGTAAATAATTAAACTAATTGTGCTGATGCTCTATTTACTTTTGTTAGTTTAGTTTTTAAATTCATTGCATGTTTAAATTTAAGACTTTATAGGTCTAATTTTTGTGTAGTTAGGAGTTCGGCTGAAAAACTAAGAACTTTAGGTATTTTATAGTGGTATCGCGATATCAGTCTCTAGTATCACCAGACCTTAAACAGTTACAAAATAAGGCACCAAAACACTCGGGATATCGCCATACCCAACCTCGATTTTGCAATACTCTGATTGGGTCCTACAAAATACCCGTTTTAGGTATCATGACCCATATGTTTTAACCTTTTTTAACCCCAAGTGCTCTCAAAAACCTTAAATCTATTTTATTTTCAAGCCCTAAATTCCCTACTTGGTTTGCATTCTTTTTTTTTGTTTTTTTTTTGCATATGTTTTCTTTGTGTGTTCTCTGTTTTTCTATGTAGGTCATTCCACTCAAAGACTACACTACAACTTCAAGCGATATTGCGAATATGGACGACCCGACCATAACACGATAAGCAAACTCGCTATTGGATCTACTGCAATCTGTTTTAGCAAATTAAACCATTTTTCGTACTTGAAGAGCTCGTATAAGAGCAATTTAGTCATGTTTTTACTTAGCTTTTAATTTTAGTTCATAAATAATGAAAGGAGTGATTTAAGCCATTTATATGTCGTTAGGGGCCAAAATAGGCTTAAAGGAAGGCTAACGTATTTGGTGAGTGTGCAGGACATTATTCATAGGCATATGAACACGAGAATAGCCGTGATGTTGCAACACAAAGTGTCGATGTCGCAACATAGTGAGCAGAACACTCAAAAGGAGAAAACTACCTTCAGCGTTGTGATTTAGATAAAGTGTGTCGCGAAACAACTCTACAATCCAGCCTGAGCTTGTAAACTGCAATCAGTGTCATGACACATGCAAGAAGGTGTCGCAACACCGACGTGATGAGGTGAAATAATGAGTCAAGGGCGTTTTGGCCTGTACAACAAACTTTAATGCAAAAACGTTAGTTGAATAAGGTCGATGGACTGCGGGCAACCCTAAGCCTATAAATAGATAGCTCTAAACACTTTATAAACAATTTTTATTCAAGTTTTAGTTTAAGACTTCATTTAGCTTTACTTTTCAGTTCTCTTTAATTTATTTTGTACATAGGTTTATTTTCAATTGTAATTTTATTTAATTTTTTTTCTTTCGTTATAGAACTCAATTTGTGTATTCATCAACTCTTCGTGGATTGTTGTCTGCACAATTATCAATATATATTAGGATTTTTCTTAAACTCTATTCTTAATCTATTATTTATGTTCATCTTTTCAATTAAGTTTATGATGTTTATTAGATCTACGAGGAACTAATCCTTTTATGGAGATTAGTAAGTGGATGTGGGAGTAATTAACTTCTATGTAGGGTTTCTTAACTGATAAATTGGTTGGGATAGGAAGAACTTAAAATCCTAGGCCTAGCAATCCTAGAAAATCATCTAAGTGGGAATGAACCCAAAATTGGTATTGCCTATCTATGAACACCTTACCCCAATGTGGTCTAAACTGTGAGGTCGAGAGATAAGTAGTTCTCGCTGACTCATTAGTTTAGTGGAAGATCAAAGGATCCTACTAGGTTAATGAATAGTTGATTAAATAGAACTCGAAATAGGAGTTAGTTATGACCACCGAAGTGAGTTAATCTTATATCCTTAGAATTGATAAAATCTACTATTTGTTGTCCCTTATTTATTTTTATACCTTTAATTATTTTTATAAAATATGATTTTCCATCACCTTAGGATTCATTGTAATATAGTTTAATTAAATTACTAATTAGATCTATTAACGTAGATATTAGAATTAGTTTAGTTTTGCCTTCCTTGGGTACAATCATCAGAGTACTCCAATACTTCGTTGTATAAATTTATATTACAGCCTAATTCGTATACTTGCGAAAACCACTTAACGATTATATTTGGTTGTAGGATTTACACTCTAAATGTTAGTACTTCCGGAGACAGTCAACTTGTTAGCGCCGTTGCCGAGGAGGCAACGCCACTAGATTAGTTTTAATTTTTGTGTTTAATAGGATAACTAGGAAAATTGTAAATTATAGATACGATTTTAATTTTTAGTTGTTTTTATTTTTCTTTACAAACATTTTAGCTTTTTCTTTGTGGTTTCAATGCATGACTTGAAATAGGAGCACACCTATAGAGCCACCCACTGGTCCAGAAAGAATTATTCACAGAAATCGTCGATAGTAACAACAACAAATGCAGAATAACCCACCTACTGCTGTCAATCCACCACATGAAAACCCGCTCTTCAACAAATCCGCAAACAAATAACAATTACAACAGCCTAAAAATATTGCAAAAAGTAATAGTTCAAGCAACCAATTTCATATTTATTTAATGACACATAAAATTAGGTTTACAAGATTATCAGTTTCGAAGGTGTTGCAACTTCAACATCGACAGTTTCTAACGACTAATAACATATCAGATAAATATCAAATAAGATATTTACTAAATTATAAGTTTAATATCAGATAAATAATCACCATTGAAAGATATTTAACATTAACCATATAAATTTCATCAACAATTTTCCAGTCAATATCCTCCCATTCACCATGTAACAGTCCGGTTTAGACCCTAGTTGAAATAGTAGTTTTGGGACCACACATCTGAGTCAAAAAAATATTTTAATATTATATTCTGTGCTTATGATATGTGAACTAGCATGTGTAAAAGTTTCGTATGAAAATTCGATCATTTGTGTGCTTAATTTGATAAAATGACCTAATTGCGTAAAATGTAAAAGTTGTATGTTATTTGTTAAAAGTTTTGAAATGACATGGCTTATTAATTGAGAGGCCTTATGTTGATATTAAACCATTGGTTTTGATAATAGACATAAATGGCCTTAATAAATATGATTTTATAATGTTTATAATAAGGTTAAAATGGTAAAAAGGTATATTTAAGTTATATTAATTAAACAAAAAATGGAAATAGGCCATAATATGTTTTTATATGCTGAAATTGAATAAAAAAAAGAAGACAAAAACACAAGTTAGGGTTTTGGCTATAGTTTTGCTTGGTTGAGGTATGTGTTTTGATCCGTTTTTTATAATTTCTATGTTTTTGTGATTGTTGCTTAGTGTTCTCCAAAGCCCATGTTTGAATTTCTAAAATTGTTGATGATTTTGAGTTGAGATATTGATGATAATGTGAGCTTTATGAAGTTTGATGTTAGAAAATGAAAGATATGTGTTAGATTACTAAGTTTTGTCTTTGAATTTTTGATGAATTTGAGTTAAATAGACTAAATTGTGAAATTTGTAAATTGAGGGATTAAAATGTAAAATAAATGAAATATATGGGCTTATATAAGCACTATGAATATTCGGCTATTCTTGGGTATATAAAAATTATGTGTATTTTGTATTTTTGTGAATTAAAGACTAAATTGTCAAAATATAAAAAAGTGAGGGCTAGTTTGTAAAATTCCCTAAATATGTGTTTTTGGATTGATTTGAATGATCTGGTGAATAAAAGAATTAAATTTGAATTTATATAGATCAAGAATGAAAAAAAACGAAATTAGATCGGGGAAAGTCGAAAGTCGTCGAGTAGTCGATTCTGTTTATTTGAATCCGTACGAGGTAAGTCAATATACAAATAAATGTATTTTGAATTGAATTATTATTGATTATATGATTTTTAACAATGTTGAATGAATATATGTGTTGAGAATGAGATATCCGAGAAAGTATCGACAAAGTTCCGACGTCCGAAAATCCCCGTACGGACCTTAGGAATAGTATAGGATACATATGTCATTAAATAGGATCCGATATGTGTTATCGTGTAAGACCACATCTGGGACATTGGCATCGACTTATGATTTACGTGTAAGACCACGTCTGAGACGTTGGTATCGTATTTGATTTCGTGTAAGACCCTGTCTGAGACAGTGGCATCAATATTTGATTACATGTAAGATCACGTCTAGGATGTTGGTATTGTACAAGCTTTTCGAGTTATCCGCGTATCCTTATGATTCCAAAGGTTCAACGGGCATTCCGAGAAAATGAATTATGATGTGAACATGTATCTGATTCAAGTACATTTAGAGTGAGTATCATATTCGATGTAAAAGGTAAGGATATGTACTTTAGTGATCAATTGGTGATATGTGATAAAAGCATGAGAAAATATGCTATATGTGCTAAAGAATTGGGAATATATGAAATGTATATGCACATTGAGGTTTGTGATAGTATTTGGCTATGAATTATATGTAAATGGATGATGATTATATGATTTAAGTTGATAAGTTTATTTGTATATGGCTTACTAAGCTTTTGAAAGCTTACTTTGTGTGTGTTTGCATTGCTTTATAGAGCTCAATTTAGCCCTGACCCTTTTCTAATGCATGTTTAAGGTCTCGATGACCTATATAAGGGACTTTGTATTGATATTTGACCTTTGATGCTATGATGTTTGTTATTGAATGTAAAATGTTTTTGATTGTCCGGTAACGCCTTTAACCCTAGTCCGCTGACGGATACGGGTTAGGGGTATTATATTTGGTTGGTATCAGAGCTACAGTTTAGTAAATTCTAGGACTAACGTTGCTTATGTGAGTCTAGCTATACATGCCATATTTATGAATTGCGATAGTGTGATGAATCCTGACAATCAATATGTGTTTTATATAGAAAATAGATTCCGAACGAGCCGTAGCTGACGATGTCGAGAGTAATGGCCTGCTCCCATGCACGGGACAAGACCATCCGATTCTAGTCCGGCTACGAGTAGCCTTGATGGAGAGGCTAGACAAGCCTTCTATCAAATGATTAATGATTGGTTTAGTTAGTACATTAGAACTAATTCAGCTGTTGAACAACCCCCAACTCCGGTCAATCCTCTACAATCCTCCGCAAGTCCCTGCTATGTCACAAACTAATCGAAATCAGTTGAATAAGCCTCCTGTTGACAAAATTAAAAAATATGGGGCCGAAGAATTTTGTGCTACAACAAATGATGATGCCGAAAGAGCTGAGTTCTAGTTAGAGAATACGATAAGAGTGTTTAATAAATTGTCTCTGACTCCGGATGAATGCATAAAATGTGTCGTTTCACTTCTAAGAGATACGACGTATCATTGGTAGAAGACTTTGATATCAGTGGTTCTGAAAGAGCGAGTCACCTGGGATTTCTTTCAAGCTGAATTCTGAAAGAAATACATCAGTCAGAGATTTATTGATCAGAAATGCAAAGAGTTTCTTGAATTGAAACAAGGTCGTATGTCTGTTATAGAATACGAGCGAGAATTCGTAAGATTGAGCCAGTATGCTCGAGAATATGTTTCGACTGAAGCTATTATGTGCAAGAGATTTGAAGGTGGACTGAATGAAGATATTTATTTTTTAGTCGGGATTCTTGAGATCAAAGAGTTTGTAGTGCCTGTTGAACGAGAATGTAAAGTAGAAGAACTCGGGAAAGAGAAAAGAAAAGTCGATTCAGAAGCTAGAGATGTGAGAAAGAGATCTGTAAGTAAATTATTTCAGTCTACGTTAAAGAAATTCTGAGATAATTATAGTCGTTCAAAGGCCAATGTGGGGCATTCGAGTAGAGATCATGCTAGATAGCATTCGAGCTTTAGAATTTTAGCTACTTCTGTTGTAAGTGTCGAAAATGTCTGATCTGATCACCCTGAGTACAAACACTATGGTAAAAGGCATCCCGATAGTTGTAGACTGTATGATCAGGCTTGTTTCAAATGTGGATCACTAGATCACTTTATCTGCGATTGCCCAGAGTCTGTTGAGCAAGAAATGGTACAAAATCTGAGGCCAAGTGGCAATGCATCTCGTGGTAGACCTTCCAGAAATATGGGTAATGTGAGTGTCAATCAGAGGGGAACAAAAGACACCGCTATTAGATCCGATGCTCGCGCATTTGCCAAAGCCTATGCCATCCGAGCTTGTGAGGAAGATTCGTCTCCAGATGTTATAATGGGTACATTTACTCTTTATGATACTTCTGTGATTACTTTGATAGATCCTGGATCAACGCATTCTTATATATGCATGAATTTAGTGAATAGTAAGACTGTGCCTGTAGAGTCTATTGAATTCGTAATTGAAGTATTGAACCCCCTAGACAGATGTGTTTTGGTTGATAAAGTTTGCAAGAATTGTCCATTGATGTTTCGAGACATTTGTTTTCCATCTGATCTGATGCTATTACCTTTCAATGAGTTTGATATAATTCTGGGTATGGATTGGTTAACGTTGCATGATCCTATTGTGAATTGCAAACAATAAACTATTGATTTGAGATGTAAGAATGATGAAATAGTTCATGATGATCGTTTTATGAACCACTAAACTAGATTACGATCACGACTAAGGCAAGCGCACCTATCGAATGGTAGTATAATCACAGTGAGTCTAGAGTACCGTATTCACAAGGACTAAAAGTACTAGTATTAACTTCCTTTCTGTTATTTAACCTAAAATATAAGAGATGTGTTTTAATCTAAAATTAACTAACTAATTAATGACTAAACACAATAGAGAGTGAAGAAAATGATCGAATAAACCAATATTAAAGAAAATACCCAAGGAAGAATCCACCTAGACTTCACTTATTATTTCGATTCTGAATCTAACGATTTATTCACTTGTCTTGATCTGTAGAAATCCCTAAATTATGTTAATATCTCTTTCGAGACTAAGAACAATTGACTCTAGGTTGATTAATTAAAATTTCTTTCTAATTAAAACCCCTATTGTCACATTAACTCGATCTATAGATTCCCTTATTAGATTTGAATCTAATCCAGCAGATTTATGTCGCCTTATTTCTAAGGTTGCATGTAGCTATGCTTAATTATGGTAGATCTACTCTTAAACAGAGACTTTTGCTCCATTGAATAAGCACATCAACTTGAATTAATATCCTGAAAATATTAAAATAAGAATTAAGAAAACATAATTAAGAACAAGAACAAGTATTTATCATTATATTCAGAATATTAAATAATAAGATCCATCTTAGGTTTCATCCTCCCTAGGTATTTAGGGAGTTTAGTTTATATTGTAGTAGGAAAACATCTCAAAAATAGGAAAACAACAAAACATAAAGAAACCCAAAAACTTTGAGAGAGAAATTGGATGGAGATATTCAGTCTTGAAGGCGATCCTGCTTCCGAGAATCCTTTAGTGTTCTTCGAGTAATTCTTGTGTTCTACTCCGTATCTCCACTTTAGATCCTCTCCTAGTGTGTTTAAATAGACTTTGGAATGCCCAAAATAGCCCAAAATTAGCCTTTTCCAAGTAGAATTAAAATAGGTCTCGACAAGGACACGGCCGTGTGGCACACCCGTGTGATGGTGCTCAGGCCGTGTGCAATTCTAATATGGTTTTAAGTCGACACGGCCGTGACACACGGACGTGTGGTCTGCCCATGTGTCTCACACGGGAGTGTGGATTACCTGTGTGGAAGTGTCTAGGCCATGTGCAACACTGAAATAAACCTATTTTGTCCGTTTTTGGCCTTTTTCTTGCACTTTTCGCTTTCCTATGCTCATCTGGATATAAAACATGAAATTAAAGGATTAGGAGCATCAAATTCACTAAATCTTATGATAAATCATCCAAAAATATGCCAAGCATGAGATTAAAATATGTTACTTTTGAGGTTTATCAAATATCCCCACACTTAAGCATTTGCTTGTGCTCAAGCAAGATCCTCAACTCACAATTAAGATGCATTCTTCTCAACTTATAATTCTTATCAATAATGTTTCAAAATAATTCACAAATAATCATACATTGAGAATTCAACTAAAAGAACATCAAAGTTTCAAACAATCCAATTTGAACATTTTAATCATAAAATCATAGGTATTTCCTTTTATCTAATTAATTACCTTTAATTCCAAATTGACAAGAGTTGACATCCTCACTAAAGATTCACTCAAATCACTCAAAGTGTTTAAGGTTCGACAATTAAGCACTCATTAGTCAAACATGAAAAGTTATTACCATAGGCTTGCATGAAAATCAAATCTCCACCACTATAAATGAGATGATACCCAAATCAAAAGGTCTTTAGCAGGGTTGTAATGGGCCTTGGGTTAAAGGTGTGGATAAAGGCTGAAAAAGTTAGTTTGAATCGATATCAGTTTAATAAATTACCAACCTTAGAAAAATAAAGCTAATTACTGAATTACAAACAAGTGCCAAAATTATAACTATCCAAAACTAATGAAGTGAGCTTTTTCTCAAAATAATAACTTTAACTTGTCCAAGCTTATTACGAAAGGATAACAATATGTAATTACATGAGTATATACCTTTTTTTTAAGAACAAGAACAATAATAGAAAGTACATAATAAGAAATAATTCAGCAACTAAAATGAACGAAAATAGTTAGGAAACTAATCAAATCAAATCTCGATAAAAAGGGAGTCAATAAAAAGGGAGAAATTCTTAACGAATCAAAAAGGGTTAAATTGTGGGTTAACATTTAATGGAAAATATCAAAAAATGGTGTTTAGGGCTCAAAGGGGTTCACTAAGGGTTAATTATGTGGGTAGACTTTTTATGGAGTGAGTGAGTTAAAACCTAAGTGCCTTTATCATCTCAGTATATCAAATCAAAGGTGTTGTCTTGACATGTATAATCGATGCAAGTTCTAGAATAACAAATCAGTATTGACTCACTCATAACTATCAATAAAAGTGAGCAAGAAAATGCATGCTCTAAAGGCTCAAAATCTCACAAAAATTATGGGTTTTGATGTCAATCTTGTAAACCTAAAATTTTAAGATAATACCTCAATTCAGGGAAACAACCTAGCAATTTTAATTCTCAAAAGTCACTTATCATGCTTGATTCTCTAATGTCTTAAAATTTAAACAATCAATGCACAATTACTTACGATTTAATCCAAATCATATCAATAAAAATCATAAATCAATCAAAATTCACTCTAATAGTAATATGAGAAAATTATTTGATGACAAGATATAATTAAGAGATTTTCAAATAATAATACGATTAACCTC
This sequence comes from Gossypium longicalyx, assembly GCA_025698465.1. Lineage (NCBI taxonomy): Eukaryota > Viridiplantae > Streptophyta > Magnoliopsida > Malvales > Malvaceae > Gossypium > Gossypium longicalyx. The sequence goes on from CM047006.1 coordinate 21,617,338, forward strand.
TCCACACTTAAGATGTACATTGTCCTCAATGTACAAAGATAGATAATAACAATGTAAACAAGATATCATAAGAGAGGGAGAAAATTGAAACTGCCCTGAAAATTGGATGAAAAATCCCAGAATAGTGAAGAGCTGAGATGTAGGCAAAATGAATTATAGTGCATGATTCTAAGCAACTAAAGAAAATAAAACACAGCTGTTGAAGAAGATTAGAGGGTTACTCGATAAAAGCCATAAAGATAAAAATTAGTTCAAAATAAATAAATAAAAATGAATCTTTAAAAGCAACATAATAAAAATAAAAATAAAAATAAAAATAACATAAGTGGACTCAAAGGTCCTCATCATCAAATGCATCGCGAGGTGAGGGTGCTGGAGGCGAAATGTGGTAATGCTAGTAGACTAGCTGCAGGGTCGCCTCTTTACTGTCGAATTACTGAGTGGAGCTGTTGAACTACTGAGTGCAATACTGCTCAAAGCGTGTGAATCGCTCAGAGAGGTCTGCCAAGGTGGCAGCAGACTGAACAGGTCTATGACTCGGAGGTGGCTGAAGAGGTGGGTCCTCGTGATGGGGAGGAACATCATAAATAATGTCATCGGGCTCATTGTGAGCGTCAAACTGGAACAATCGATACTGAGAAGGACCCACTCCACGACACTACTCTATCATCCTTATGTGAATCATGCTCGAGATACCCTAAGGGGACATCTGGCCAACAAAGGTAAGTGTGGATGACATCTCTGGTGTGTCAAAGAGGCTGAAGTGGCGAGCTAGGTGAGTAACATAGAGACCTAAACAAATGGGACCCCTCCTATGATGGTCTGTCTGGTGTCTGAAAGCGATAGCGATGAAATAAGCCAAGTCGAAGACATGGCCGGTGGCTATGCTCCATAAATAATAAGCATCATTAGTGTTCACGACTCTTGTACTCTCTCGCCTCCCAGTCAAGGTGTGAGCCAAGATGGCATGGATATATCGTAGTGCTGGAAGGAGAGAAGTCACCTTGGAGCGACTCGCATCGTAAGGAATCTGACTCGCCGTAAGATTTGTCCAACAGTAGGAGAGCAAGTAGTGAATATGACGGTGGAGGAGGAGAAAGTCCTCAAAAGCCATAAACTCCTCTATGTATAGGCCCAAAGTAGCTCCAAACTTTAGTACATTCATGTGTTGTACGAGGCCACCAAGTCAAAATGTAATAATGTCAGCCTCATCATGGGTGGACATCACGTGCTGAACATGGAATGTGGTGAAAAACTCTTGGGTCAACTCCATGTAAGTGGGCTCGACGATCTGGAAAATACGATACCATGAAGCTGTGGCGAGATGGGCTCAAACGAGGTCGTTAAGGTGGACTTACTCCAAAGCAGCACAATCGATACAGTGGCCCACTCCCAATGGTCGTACGCGGAGGAGCTGGAATAAGTCCTCAAGTGGGTCCGTAGAGAATCAGAGGTAAGGATGCTGAACCTTAGCAGAAGCGCTCGAAGAGGTTGCGCTAGGACCCTTCCACTTTTTTGAAGCGGGGACGGTGACCTTGGATTTACCTCGAGTGTTCGTCATAATGTACCTGACAAAGAGGGACAGATGTTGGTGGTCGGAGGGACGGGTGTCGTGGGGGTCATTGGCAGTGGTAGATCATCGGCAGAGGAAAGTAAATGAGGTTAAGGGGCGTGGAAGGGTCAGGGTAGAGGAAAAAGAGGAAAAGAAAGGGAAAGAAAGGGAAAGAAGGGGTAGGGGAAGAAAGAAAAGAAAAGAAAGAGAAAGGGGAAGGAAAAAAAAAGGGAGAGGGATTTAGGGGGTGGCCGGACGGTGGGGGTGGGGTGTTGAGGTGGCTAGGGTTGGGGAAGAAGACAAAAGAAAATGTTAGGGTTTGAGGGGTTTTAAAATGGAGACAGTCGTGTAAAGGTTCGTGTTGGGCCACACGACTGTGTCACATGCTCGTGTGGCGTGAAACCCAGCTGGTGTTCGTCAAGGGAAATAACAGGCCACTCGTCACACGGCTTTAGACACGCCCGTGTGTCCAAGTCGTGTGGTTCACACGGCCTTATCGTACGGCTGTGTACTTTGTCGTTCACTTCTCCCATGCCCATATGGTCTCCCACACTCTCGTGTGGTCTATCACATGCCCGTGTGTCCAAACACACAGCCGTGTGCCTCGCTCGTGTAGCTCTCAGACTTTTTTAGAAATTAAAAATTTTGCTCCAGTTTTCACACGGTCGTGTCGCACGCCTGTGTGGCCTCTTTTTAACTCGTGTCTTTGTCGATATTTAGGAAAATTTAGCTCCAAGGTCAACACGGCCAAGGACACGCCCGTGTATCCAAGCCGTGTGGTCCACACGGCCACATCGTGTAATTTATTATTGCCTCCATGTTAAGCCACACGGCCTAGGACATGCCCGTGTGTTCAGGCCGTGTGGGTCAAAAAACCTATATTTAAATACGAAAAAATAGATAAAAATAAACTAGTTAGTGGTGTTAGTGCTCAGGTTGCCTCCCAAGAAGCACTTATTTAGAGTCTAAGCTCGACTTACCTCGTATTCACATGGTCAGGTGGATCACGGAGTTGAAACTCCTTTTTCTCGCTGTTAAATCCTTTATTTAAATAAGGTTTAAGTCGAGTACTGTTTACCTTAAAAGTGCCGAAATGCGAATGGGTTACCTCTACTGTATCGTATGGATAGACTTTGAGTAACGTAAAAGGAGTCACTAGGTTTACGTTAAGCTCTATAGTGATAATTCTAGGGTCGGTTTTATCTAATAACACCTGGTCACCTACCTTGAATTGGTTTGGCTCGTTTTTTTGCTCGTCATGGTTTTGTTTTAATTCAACATTATGTATTTTTTGTTCCTCCTTGATATGTGTCCGCCGTTTGTCTAATTCATCGATCTGAAGCCTTCGTTCTTCATGGATTGTTCTAATGTTGTCGAATGAACCAGAACGTGGCTCATTTGTGTGACTCGAAGATTTTTCCTGCAGAGAGGGTTTAATCAGATGATTAGTCTTATTATTAGCATTCAGAAGATTACCTTCATCACTCGATGTCTTAACCGAATCACGAGCTTGAAGAGTGATTATTTTGTCACCTACACGACGCGTGAGTTCACCTGTACCAACATTAATAATAGTCATGGCAGTCTCTAAAAAGGGTCGTCCTAAGATTAAAGGAACGTCACTGTCCTCTTCCATGTCTAAAAAAAAAAGTCTACTGGGTATATAAATTTATCAATTTTTACTAGTACATCTTAAATGATACCCCTAGGAAATCTAATAGTTTTATCTGCTAGTTGAATAGTCATCCTAGTTTGTTTGGGCTTCCCAAGACCTAGTTGCTTAAACATTTTATAGGGCATGACGTTAATACTTGCCTCCAAGTCAGCTAAAGCATTATTAACAACTAAACTACCAATTAAACAAGGAATAGTAAAACTCCCTGGATCTTTCAATTTACTGGGTAATTTATTCTGCAAAATGACCGAGCAAACTGCATTCAACTGTACATGCGACGAGTCATCTAACTTTCATTTGTTTGCCAAAAGCTCCTTTAAAAATTTAACCGAGTTGGGCATCTGCGAAAGAGTTTCAATAAACGGTAAGTTAATGTGTAATTTTTTTAAAATGTTAAGAAATTTACCGAATTGTTCGTCTGTGTGGTCTTTCTTTGTTGCTTTAAGGTATAGTATGCGAGGCGTGTATTCTCTGCTTACCAGTTTTTGTTTGTTCTGGCTTTCATCCACCTTATCTTGACTTACCATAATTTCTTGCCTTGGTTCTGGTTTGGACTTAACTAACCCTTCTTTATATTGAACAGTAATCGCATGAAGCTACTATCTTGGGTTAGTCTCGATGTTGCTAGGCAAGCTACCTTGTGGTCTTTCTGAGATCAGCTTAGCAAGTTGACCTATTTGAGTTTCGAGACCTTGAATCGACGCTTGCTGATTTTTAAGCGCTATTTCTGTGTTTTGGAAACGTGTTTCTGATACCAAGATGAATTTCGTTAGCATCTCCTCAAGGTTCGACTTCTTTTCCTGCTGGTAAGGTGGTTGAAAGCCTGGAAGGGGTTGTGGTTTTTGATTGCCTTGACCACCCCAAAGAGAAGTTGGGACGGTTCCTCCAACCTGCATTATAAGTATTACTATAGGGGTTATTCTGAGGTCTAGAATTGTTACCCATATAGTTGACTTGTTCGTTCGTAGTGCTAGGGTCGTAGAATAGGCATTCTGTATTATTCATTCCTCCTCCACTTGTGTTACACTGCATCATCGGATGTACTTGCGTAAAGACACATAAACTATCAAACTCTTTATTTAAAAGCTCTACCTGGTTTGATAACATAGTGACTGTGTCGAAGTTGAAAACACAGGCTACTTTATTAGGCTTTATCCTCATGACTTGCCACTGATAGTTATTCAGTGACATCTCTTCAATAAATTCATAAGTCGCCTCGGGTGTTTTGTTATTTAGGGTTTCACCGGTGGCTGCATCGATTAACTGTCTAGTTGAGGGGTTCAAACCGTTGTAAAAAGTTTAAACCTGTAGCCATAAAGGTAACCCATGGTGAGGGCACCTTCTTAATAAGTCCTTTTACCTCTCCTATGCATCGTAAAGAGTTTCTAAATCCATCTATACAAAAGAAGAGATATCATTTCTCAACTTTACTGTTTTAGCCGGTGGAAAATATTTTAGTAAAAACTTTTCGGTCATTTGTTTCCAAGTAATGATGAAACCTCATGGTAACGAGTTCAACCACTGTTTAGCTTTGTTCCTTAATGAAAAGGAAAATAACTGAAGACGAATGGCATCATCAGAAACACCATATATTTAAAAAGTAACACAGAACTCTAAGAAGTTGGCCAAATGAGTATTTGGATCTTCATCCTGCAAACCATCAAACTGAACAAACTGTTGAATCATTTGTGTAGTGTTAGGTTTTAGATCAAAATTATTTGCAGCAATTACAGGTCTAACAATACTCGATTTAGCCCTCGTTAAATTAGGCTTAACATAGTCGTACATAGTACGAGGAGTAAGATTCTAATTCACTGGATTTGCGGCAACCATAGGAGGCAGTGGATTATTTTGATTTTCAGCCATCTCCTCGGTATTATTGGTATCGTCCTCATGCTCTTCCTCTATATACTGTAGACTCCGCTTTATTTCTCTATAATTTTTGCGAGCTTTGCTTTCAATTTCGCTGTTAAAAAGTTGAGGTCCTGACGGATTCCTTCTAGTCATAAACTAGAGAAACCTGTCAGAAGCAAATAAAAGATAAGTTAGTAAATTAAAATAAAAAAATAAAAAATAAATTGCAATAAAAATAAAAATGGCTAAAGTAATAAAAATCAAGCGTTTCTAATATCTTAGTCCCCGGCAACGGCGCCAAAAACTTGATGATCATTTTATGAACCACTAAATTAGACTACGATCATGACTAAGGCAAGCGCACCTATCGAATGGTAGTATAGTCACGGTGAGTCTAGAGTATCGTATCCACATGGACTAAAAGTACTAGTATTAACTTCTTTTCTATTATTTAACCTAAGATATAATAGATGTGTTTTAATCTAAAATTAACTAACTAATTAATTATTAAACACGACAGAGAGTAAAGAAAATGATCGAATAAACCGATATTAAAGACAATACCCAAGGAAGAATCCACCTAGACTTCACTTATTATTTCGATTCTGAATCTAACGATTTATTCACTTGTCTTGATCCGTAGAAATCCCTAAATTATGTTAATATCTCTTTCGAGACTAAGAACAACTGACTCTAGGTTGATTAATTGAAAATTCTTTCTAATTAAAACCCCTATTGTCGCATTAACTCGATCTATAGATTCCCTTATTAGATTTGACTCTAATCTGGCAGATTTATGTCGCCCTATTTCTAGGGTTGCATGCAACTCCGCTTAATTATAGTAGATCTACTTTTAAACAAGGACTTTTGCTCCACTGAATAAGCACATCAACTTGAATTAATATCCTGAAAATATTAAAACAAGAATTAAGAAAACATAATTAAGAACAAGAACAAGTATTTATCAGTAAATTCAGAATTTTAAATAATAAGATCCGTCTTAGGTTTCATCCTCCCTAGGTATTTAGGGAGTTTAGTTCATATTGTAGTAGGAAAACATCTAAAAAATAGGAAAACAACAAAACATAAAGAAACCCAAAAACTTCGAGAGAGAAATTGGATGGAGATCTTCAGCCTTGAAGGCGATCCTGTTTCTGAGCTGAATCCGTTGGTGTTCTTCGAGTAATTCTTGTGTTCTACTCCGCTTCTCCATTTTAGATCCTCTCCTAGCGTGTTTAAATAGACTTTAGAATGCCCAAAATAGGCCAAAATTAGCCTTTTCCGAGTAGAATTAAAATAGGCCTCGACAGGGACACGACCGTATATTGGTGCTCAGGCCGTGTGCAATTCTGATATGGTTTTAAGTCGACATGGCCATGACACACGGGCGTGTGGTCTACCCGTGTTTCTCACACATGAGTGTGGATTACCTGTGTGGAAGTGTCTGGGCCGTGTACAGCACTGAAATAAACCTATTTTGTCCATTTTTGGCCTTTTTCTTGCACTTTTCGCTTTCCTATGCTCATCTGGATATAAAACATGAAATTAAAGGATTAGGAGCACCAAATTCACTAAGTCTTATGATAAATCATCCAAAAATATGCCAAGCATGGGATTAAAATATGTTACTTTTGAGGTTTATCAGTTCGAATTAAATCCAGTGATTTAAATAGATTACCGTCTGTAATTTTGTCAATGAAAGCTTTAAGTATTGTGAGAAAAGGTTGTGAAGCTTACTTTTTCTTATGTGATTGATTCGAAAGTGTCAGAAAAGAAAATTGAATCAGTGCCTATTGTCTGTGAATTCCCTGATGTGTTTCTTGAAGAATTTCTGAGATTTCTTTCGATCTGAGAAGTTGAATTTGGTATTGAGTTAGTACCGAAAACCACTCCAATTTCGATAGCTCCGTATAGAATAGCTTCAACCGAGTTAAAATAATTAAAGTCTCAGTTGCAAGAATTGACAAATAGAGGGTTTGCAAGACCGATAGAGGGTTTGCAAGACCGAGTTTCTCACCTTGGGTGCTCCTATTCTGTTTGTGAAAAAGAAAGATGGTACAATGAGAATGTGCATAGACTATCGTTAGTTGAACAAAGTGACTATCAAGAACAAATATCCTCTGCCTCGAATTGATGATTTGTTTTATCAGTTGAAAGGAGCTACTGTGTTTTCGAAGATAGATTTGAGATCGGGTTATTATCAGTTGTGAGTAAAAGACTCTGACATTCCGAAAACTACATTCAGAACGAGGTACGACCACTATGAATTCTTAGTTATGCCTTTCGGATTAACTAATGCACCTGCTATCTTTATGGATTTGATGAACATAATTTTTAGACCGTATTTAGATCGATTTTTTGTTGTATTCATTGATGACATATTGATTTATTTGTGTGATGAATCCGAGCATGCCGAACATCTGAGAATAGTGCTACAAACCTTGTGAGATAAGCAATTGTATGCGAAGTTCAGTAAATGTGAATTTTGGTTACGAGAAGTTGGTTTTCTGGGCCATATTGTATCAACATCATGTATCCGAGTTGATCCGAGCAAAATTTTGACATTTCTGGATTGGAAGCCTCCGAGAAATGTTTCTGAAGTCCACAGTTTTCTGGGACTTACTGGTAATTACCGAAGATTTGTAAAAGGCTTTTCTAAGATTGCAACTCCGTTAACGAAACTGCTTCAGAAAGATGTGAAGTTTGAATGGTCCGAAAAGTGTCAGAAAAGCTTTGATTAGTTGAAAACTTTGTTGACTGGAGCTCCTGTGTTAGTACTACCCAAAACGGGTAGAGAATTTGTGATCTATAGTGATGCTTCATTGAATGGTCTGGGATGTATTTTGATGCAGGAAGGTAAAGTCACTGCTTGTGCTTCGAGACAGTTAAAGCCGAACGAGACGAACTATCGAACGCACGACCTTGAGTTAGCTAGGATTGTGTTTGCTTTGAAGATTTGGTGCCACTATCTGTTTGGTAAGAAATGTCACGCATATTCTGATCATAAGAGTTTGAAATATCTAATGACTTAGAAAGATTTGAATCTACGACAGAGAAGATGGATAGAATTGTTAAAAGACTATGAGCTTGTAATTGATTATCATCCGGGAAAAGCAAATGTTGTTGCTGATACTTTGAGTCAGAAATCACTGTTTGCTCTACGTGCGATGAATGCTTATTTGGTTATGTCCGATGATGGTTCGGTTTTAACCGAATTAAAAGCAAGACCATTGTTCATTCAAGAGATTATCAAAGCTCAGAAGATTGATAATGAGATTTTAGCAAAACAAGCTCAGTATGAATTGGATTCTGATTTTAAATTTTAAATTGATAATGACGATTGTTTGAGACTCTGAGATCGAATTTATGTTCCGAGAAATCTAGAATTGATTCAGATGATTTTAAATGAAGCTCACAATAGTCGTTTATATGTTCATCCGGGTAGTACGAAAATGTATAATGATTTGAAACAACTTTATTAGTGGCTTGGTATGAAGCGTGATATCTCTGAATTTGTTGCAAAATGCTTAATCTGTCAGCAAGTTAAAGCTGAACATCAGGTTCTATCCGGGTTGTTACAACCGATTATGATTCCAGAATGGAAATGTGATAGAGTAACAATGGACTTTGTTTCGGGTTTGCCCCTATCTCCGAGAAAGAAAGATGCAATCTGGGTTGTAGTTGATCGATTGACGAAATCAGCCCATTTTATTCCGGTACGATCCGATTACTCACTTGATAAGTTAGCTGAGTTATATATTTCTGATATTGTGAGATTGCATTGTGTGCCATCATCTATTTTGTCAGACAGAGATCTGAGGTTCACATCGTGATTTTGGAAGAAATTGCAAAATGCTTTGGCTACAAAATTATACTTCAGTACTGCTTTTCATCTACAAACGGATGGTCAATTTGAGCGGATTATTCAGATACTCGAGGATATGTTGAGATGTTGCATTCTTGAGTTTGAGGGTTCGTGGGAACAGTATTTGCCTTTGATTAATTTGCTTATAATAACAGTTTTTAGTCGAGCATCAAAATGGCACCATACGAAGCCTTATATGGTCATAAATTTTGTACACCTTTGTATTGGACTGAGCTCATGGAGAATAAGATACACGGGGTTGATTTGATAAAAGAAATTGAACAAAAAGTAAAAGTGATCTGAGATAGTCTGAAAGCAGCTTCCGATCGATATAAATCTTATGGAGATTTGAAACAAAAAGACATTGAATTTGAGATCGGTGACAAAGTGTTTCTGAAAGTGTCCCCATGGAAGAAAGTACTTAGATTTGGCCGTAAAGGCAACTTGAGTCCAAGGTTCATTGGGCCGTATGAAATTATAGAGCACATCGGGCCAGTTGCTTATAGATTGTTGTTACCACCAGAGCTAGAAAAGATTTATAATGTATTTCATGTATCGATGCTTCGATGATATAGATCTAATCCTTCGCATGTGATTTCTCCGTCTGAGATTGAGATTCAGACTGATATGACCTACGATGAAGAATCGATTCGTATTTTGGCTTACGAGATTAAAGAATTGAGAAATAAGAAAATTTCATTAGTTAAAGTATTGTGGCATCGACATGGGGTCGAAGAGGCTACGTGGGAGCCCGAAGATGCTATAAGACAGCAATATCCGGACCTATTCAACGGTAAGATTTTCGGGGATGAAAATTCCTAAAGGAGGAGAGTTGTAACAGTTCGGTTTAGACCCTAGTCAAAATAGTGGTTTTGAGACCACAAATCTAAGTCAAAAAATATTTTAATATTATTTTCCGTGCTTATGATATGTGAATTAGCATGTGTAAAAGTTTCGTATAAAAATTCGATCATTTGTGTGCTTAATTTGATAAAAGGACCTAATCGCGTAAAATGTAAAAGTTGTATGCTATTTGTTAAAAGTGTTGAAATGACATGGCTTATTAATTGAGATGTCTTATGTTGATATTAAACCATTGGTTTTGATAATGGACATAAATGGCCTTAATATATATGATTTTATAATGTTTATAATAAGGTTAAAATGGTAAAAGGTATATTTAAGTTATATTAATTAAACAAAAAATGAAAATAGGCCATAATATGTTTGTATATGCCAAAATTGAAGAACAAAAGAAGAAGAAAACACAAGTTAGGGTTTCGGCTATAGCTTTACTTGATTGAGGTATGTGTTTTGATCCGTTTTTGATAATTTCTATATTTTTGTGATTGTTGCTTAGTGTTCTCCAAAGCCCATGTTTGAATTTCTGAAATTGTTGATGATTTTGAGTTGAGCTATTGATGATAATGTGAGCTTCATGAAAGTTTGATGTTAGAAAATGAAAGATATGTGTTAGATTACTAGTTTTACTTGATTGAGGTATGTGTTTTGATCCGTTTTTGATAATTTCTATATTTTTGTGATTGTTGCTTAGTGTTCTCCAAAGCCCATGTTTGAATTTCTGAAATTTTTGATGATTTTGAGTTGAGCTATTGATGATAATGTGAGCTTTATAAAGTTTGATGTTAGAAAATGAAAGATATGTGTCAGATTACTAAGTTTTGTCTTTGAATTTTTGATGAATTTGAGTAAAATGGACTAAATTGTGAAATTTGTAAATTGAGGAACTAAAATGTGAAATAAATGAAATATATGGGCTTATATAAGCACTATGAATATTCGACTATGCTTGGGTATATGAAAATTATATGTATTTTGTGATTTTATGAATTAAGGACTAAATTGTCAAAATATGAAAATATGAGGGCTAATTTGTAAAATGCCTTAAATATGTGTTTTTGGATTGATTTGAATGATCTGGTGAATAAAATAATTAAATTTTAATTTATATAGATCAATAATTAAAGAAAACGAAATTAGATCGGGGAAAGTCGAAAGATGTCGAGTTGCTGATTCCGTCTATTCGAATCCGTACGAGGTAAGTCGATATACAAATAAATGTATTTTGAATTGAATTATTATTGATTATATGATTTTGAACAATGTTGAATGAATATATGTGTTGAGAATAAGATATCCGAGAAAGTATCGACAAAGTTCTGACATCCGAAAAGTCCCGTATGAACCTTAGGAATAGTATAGGATACATATGTCATGACATAGGATCCGATATGTGTTATCGTGTAAGACCACGTCTGGGACGTTGGTATGGACTTATGATTTACGTGTAAGACCACGTCTAGGACGTTGGTATCGTATTTGATTTCGTGTAAGACACTGTCTGGGACAGTGGCATCGATATTTGATTACATGTAAGACCACATCTGGGACGTTGGCATTGTACGAGCTTTTCGAGTTATTCGTGTATCCTTATGATTCTTAACGGTTCAACGGGCATTTCGAGAAAATGAATTATGATGTGAACATGTATCCGATTCAGGTACGTTTAGAGTGAGTATCATATTCGATGTAAAAGGTAAGTATATGTACTTTAGTGATCAATTGATGATATGTGATAAAAGCATGAGAAAATATGCTATATGTGCTAAAGAATTGGGAATATATGAAATGTATATGAACATTGAGGTTTGTGATAGTATTTGGCTATGAATTATATGTAAATGGATGATGATTATATGATTTAAGTTGATAAGTTTATTTGTATATGGCTTACTAAGCTTTTGAAAGCTTACATTGTGTGTGTTTGCATTCTTTTATAGATATCATAGCTATCGGGAGCTCGGGGATCGTCGAGAATTGTCACCACACCATCAAACCTTAATTTGGTACCTTTTGAAAATGTATATATTAAAGTATGACATGTATAGGCTAGAAGTACTTTGATTATGTTTTGAGATGTATATATTTAGCCATGTGATATGGCTTGGTTTAGTTGATCTTATGTTTGATTTTGGTATATGATATGTGATGTGCTTATGAATGACCAAATGAAATGGTCAATTTTGGTAAGTTTTGATATATATTTATTTGAGAAAATGATAAGTTTGGTTATGAGATTATATGATGTAAATTTGAAGTATTGAAACATATGCTTTGGTATGATTTTGGTTTAGATTTGGTATGATTTGGTTGATGAATTGAGAATGGAATTTGTTGATAATGTATTGGTATAAATGGTATATGTTTTAGTTGTGAAATGGTTGGGATTTGATGTGCAATTTGTGCATATTTGATGATTGTAGGGAGGACCCTTAATGGGTGGCAAATTGGCCTTGTAAATGGCTAATTTTTGCCCACACGGGCAGAGACACGGGCGTGTGTCTCAACCGTGTTGCTCGAGGGCCATTTCGAAATGACCCTGGGCAGACCACACGGTTGCACATACGAGCGGGTGCTAAGCTGTGTGGCCAAGTCAGTTTCAACCACGAGCTAGACACACGGGCGTGTGACTGGCCGTGTGATCCAAGTCTGTAGCCTCCCTAATTTTCACACGGCCTGGCACACGGGAGTGTCTTGTGGCCGTATGGATAAGTCAGTATGTATGCCCTGTTTTGACACGGCCTAGACACACAGGCGTGTCTAAAGCCGTGTGAGGCACACGGCCTGTTCACACGGGCGTGTGACCTGTGAAACTTTGAAAAATTATTTAAGTTTCAAAAAAATTTGTATGAGCTTAGTTTAGTCTCGACCCCTTTCTAATGCATGTTTAAGGTCTCGATGACCTATGTAAGAAAATTTGTATTGATATTTGACCTTTGATTCTATGATGTTTGTTATTGAATGTAAAATGTTTTCAATTGTCTGATAACGCCTTTAACCCTAGTCCGGTGACGAATACGGGTTAGGGGTGTTACACACCATCTGTCTCAAAAGCCTCTTGACCAACACCTTTACCATCCCCCTCATAGTCCCCCTTGTTGGACCCATCTATAGCTCCCAAAAGAACCCCCTCACCAGCTCCAAAATCATCATTCTTATAAACATGTGATGCATTATTCTCTTGTTTTGTAAGTGGCTCACTATCTATTTCATGCTCCACATACAAGTTAATAAAAAAAATGCTTGTACCAATAATTCAACATATTTATGATGCTACTATCATCCCATACTACCTTAAACCCACCATCCAAACTCCCACTTTTAGGCACATAAAAGTAAATAATTTTCACAGTATGGAATTGCAGATCTTTTTGTACTATATTACATAACTTAAAGTAAGATATGGTATCGTGATCCTTTTTTTATTTTAAGCTTATTCCCACCTACGTACCTAAGGTATGAGTTACACACAAAATGCCCACCCGCATGCAAGTTGATATAATATTCATCATCAAACATCTGCATTTAATTAGAAAATATAATTTAAAAAATTTCTATTACACACGTTCGCATATAAATTAAATAACAATTGATGCTATATGATAATGTAATAAATAATAATTCAAAAAAAACAACAACCAATAATAATTATTAATTCAAGAACAAATACAAGTAACAAATAATCATTTCAAAAATATGTTGTTGTCGACCTTCAAAATAAATTCACATTATAATTAAAAAATACACAAAATAAATTCATTATAGTAATTTGTCACCCACATGTTAAATATATACACAACAAAATCACACATTGTCACACATGCTAAACAAATACATAAAATAGATTATTTTACTGATTGCTCACTAGAATATTAAGTTATTAAAGAGTTTAATTCAGGTTAATTTAGCTTAGGTGTCTTTGGCTTTTAAAAACTAAAAATGGTGTATTTAAATTTCCAACCAACCCATGAAGCAATATGTTCTATAAACATATTTGAATTTAATTACCGTTTTTTATTATTATTTCTATACGAGCAAGCAAATAACCTATCTAAGACGAAGAAACTAAACAAGTGTTGCTTCAGCTTTTAATGAGTTTACCAGGAAGACATCCATGCTACCCTGGAGCACAGCTTTTTTGCTCGCTTCCAAAGTAGCCTACAAGGGGAGCTCATCTGCTGCCTCTTTTGAACTAACATTTACTCTCAGAAAGGCATCTGGAAGGTGATCTTCATTAGATGGATCTACATTAATCAAAACAAATCATGTGTACTCAAATTTTCAAAATTTTAAAAGTTCATGTAGGATCTAGAAATTTGTATGCTTTAACATTTAATGCACCTCTCATTTTTCATAAATAACTCCTTATCGAACAAGCAATAAAAAGTAATAATGAGGCAACTATGGATATCAATTCTAGAGTAACAATAGTTGAGTGGCAGGTCATAGACATGACTTTTGCTTTGAGCTAGTGATAAACCATAAAAGTAACATATTTTAATCTCATGCTTGACATATTTTTGGATGATTTATTATGTGAATTAATGAATTTGATGCTCCTAATCATTTTAATTTATGTTTCTATACTTAAGTGAGCATAAAGAAGCAAAAGGAGTGGAAAACGGGCCAAAATCAGACAAAACGATCTATTTTCAAGAACCATATGGCCTGGGCATTCCCTCATGGGCTGAGCACACGCCCGTGTGAGCCACACCGGCTGGCCACACGCCCATGTGCCAGCCCGTGTCGATATCACTCCCTGTTTCCCAAACACGCGAAAAGAAGCCAAATTTTAGGGTTTCTAAGCATTCTAAAGTCTATAAATACACACTAGAAGATGATCTAAAGGGGGACGCAGAGAAGAATGAAGAATTCACTTGAAGAACGCCAATAGATTCAACTCAGAAGTAGGATCTCCTTCAAGATTGAAGATCTCCTTCAAGATTGAAGATCTCCATTCAATTTCTCTAGAAGTTTTTGGGTTTCCTTATATTTTGTTGTTTTCCTAATTTTGAAATGTCTTCCTTACAAATTATGAACTAAATTCCCCAGACATCTAGGGAAGATGAAACCTATGATGGATCTTGTTATTTAATTTCTGAATTACATGATAAATACTTGATTTCTTGATCTCAATTATGTGTATTTATTCTATGTTTTAATGTTTTCAGGATATTATTTCATGATTGATGTGCTTATTTTAGTGGAGCAAAAGTCCCTATTTAAGAGTAGATCTGGCATAATTGAGTGGAGTTGCATGCAATCCTAGAAATAGGGCGACATAAATCTACCGGATTAGAGTCAAATCTAATAGGAGAATCTATAGATCGAGTTAATGCGACAATAGAGGTTTCAATTAGAAAGAGATTTCAATTAATCAGCCTAGAGTCAATTATTTTTACTCTCGAAAGAGATATTAATATAATTTAGGGATTTCTACGGATCAAGGTAAGTGAATAAATCGTCTAATTTAGATTTAGAATAATAAGTGAAGTTTAGGTGGATTCTTTCCTGGTTATTATGTTCATTCAAATATTTTTTTACTTAATTCTCTGTTGCGTCTTAATAATTAGTTTAGATAATTTTAGATTAAAAATAATTCTTTCAATTTATCGGCTAGATAATAAAAAAAATAGTAATTACTAGTACTTTTAGTCCTCGTGGATACGATATTCCTGACTCACCATAACTATACTGTTACTCGATAGGTGCGCTTGCCTTTGTCGTGATTTTAGTTAGTTAAGTGAATCATCATCAGCTAGCTTTAGGTTAATTATATTTTTAGTTCAAGTGAACTAGGATCTTTAAAAAGTGAGAAAAGATTAATGAGATTTCTTTGGACTTCCATCAGGAAATGGGAAAAAGCAATGACATGCCCATGAGACCATCATTAGTAAATTTAAACCATATTGTTATCTTCTGAGTGATTTGAAACTCCAAAAGTGTAGAAATATTTTGAAGAGCAACAATCGAAAAAAGAAACCTGATATGCCCTGTAGAAGGTAATTAAACGTCCTGGCAACATATTATTTAAGAGCAACTTGGGCAGCCTGAGACTACAAAAGAGTATCATTCAACAGAGCATTGTCCTCAATATGAAAATAAACTATATTTACTTAGATTAGAGGAAGAAATGAAATATAGACTAAAAATATAATGGGTCAAATGAGATTCAAGAAAGACCTCTAGAGAAAAACAAGGTAGAACAGCCTCATTTAACACTTCATCCATTAGAAGCACGTCTATCCAAATAATCACTGCAAAGGATTTGGCAATCAATAAGAAAAATATTAAATAAGTTTAAGTTTCAAAATACAAAGAAAAGAAATACAATAAATGAAAGCATTATTTATATGATTCCAACAAAACTCAAAAACAAACAAATTCAAACTTACACCATCATTGATAAAACAATATGGTACTAAGGATCAATTTTCTTATGAACACAAAGAAGCTTCAGTTCTAGTTGAGACACATGCTCAACAAGCAGTAACATCAAGAGCACTCTCTTGTCTCCATCAAGTACAAAATGCTAAAGACATCTCCAAATATCAAGATAATAAATTATTTGACTAGCAGACACTTGTAAAACGTGTATTTGTAAACAATGATATGATTGTTAATTAATTATGTTTAATATTCAGATAGCCATTGCATAACCATGAACAAGAATAGGTCAGGAAAAGCAAATGCACCCTACTTACAAAGAACACCTAGGAGATTGCCACAAGAAATTCGACCCTTTACATACTGCTCAGTAGTTTCAAAAGTGCCTAAAGAAAAGGAACCATGTGAGTAAAATGTTATCATGCTTTGTATTATGAGAAACAATAGAGTTAGAACTTGTCATGGGAAATCGAATGAAGTTGCTTACTTGACAACCAAGTCTTGAGCAAGACTAATTAGTTGCCCCTCTGAGTCAGGAAATATTACTCGATAAGCAAGGATAGCCTCTGTAAACCCACAGACCCTTGATTATAGATAATTGAAAATAAGAGATTCTTCATTAATCTATCTAGATGGCAGTTTTCCTCCCTCCTCACACCCCAAGTCTCATTTTCATTTGAGGAGAAGCTAGGAAAGGCCAATCCAACAAGCCATATATAAAGAAATTAACAAAATGCTAGTTTATTCCCAAATTGTGGATACACCACAACTCTTATGAGCATCCCGATATTTGGCTCTCATGAGCTTACTGATTAATAGCTCTCTTGAGCTTTCCAATAATTGGCTCGCATGAGCTTCCCGATTTATGGCTTTTATGAGCTTCCCGATATACAACTCAATTGAGCTTCCCATTATATGGCTCAAAAGAGCTTCCCATTTACGTACTCGTATGGGTATACTTGTATATGAATTAACAGATTACAGATTTATACATCTCGTGTGTACTACCCGTGTATTCAACGATATTCTAAATGGTTCAACGGGCTAAGTTCTAATATGAGACATTATGAGTTCGAAACGAACTATTACCGGTATATACTTAGAAATACATAGAAATGATATTACATGATATATTGAAACATGAGAGGGATGATACATGTATGTGAAACTTGCCTAGTGATTATGTACATCCATGTTTATTGGTTATTGAAAGTGTTACATGGCTAACATGTTGAGGATATGTGTTTAGGCATTTGACCAAAATAATTTGGATAAGTTTTGTATGCTTACCTTAAATGCAATTGAATGGTAAGTTAATTTCCATGTTATACAGACTTACTAAGCTTAAATGCTTACTCTGTTTTATTTCTCATGTTTTATAGTAAATTGGAAGCTCATTTTGGTTGGAAGCTGGTTAGAGTAGATTCACACTATCAACGGCCCATTTCGGTATAAATAGCAAATTAATTTTGGTTATAATGGCATGTATAGGTTAATTTGCCTAATGTTCGCATATATACATTTTGTTGAGATTAGTCATTTGTATGGCTTGTATTTGGTATAAATTTACATATTTAAGTATTTGGTCAATTTGGTAAGTATGGATTCTTGGATATATGTGATGTTATGTCAGGTATAAAATTTGGTTTGGCTTGGTGGATTGCCTTGATATAGATTGTTGATGTCCAAAAATGTTTGGTTAGATTGTTGGCAAATTGGGAGAGAAATGTGGCTTGGAAATGGTCTATTTTTCTCCACAAAGGCAGAGACACGGGCGTGTGTCTCAGCCGTGTGTCCCTTGTATCTTTTAATTTGCAAAACAGAATGCTCACACGGCCTAACACACGAGCGTGTGGCTTGGCCGTGTGACCCAAGTTAGAGAGCTCATAAGTTTAGACACAGGCTGGGACACGGTCGTGTATCCCTATTTCGAATGCCCACACGGCCTGAGACACGAACGTGTCTATTGACTGTATGAGACACACGGCCTGGCCACACGGGCATGTGTCTCCTGCACCTTTGAAAAATTTTAATGTTTTCCGAAAAATTCTTTAAGTACCCGATTTAATCTCGACTTGTTTCTAATGTGTATTTTGGGCTTCGAGGGCTCACATAAGGGACATTATGCTTGGTTTCGATTAGTTTCTGATATGAATGCTATATGATATGAAATATCTGTTTATTTGTTCTGTAAATTTCGGTAATGTTCTGTAACCTTGTTCCGACGATGAATACGGATTAAGGGTGTTATAGAAATATCAGCCAAAGATATTAGCTGCTAATTTTAAAGACTTCCAGTAATTAGAAGTTCAATTTTTTAAAGAATTTTTTAAAGAAAACAAGAGAGAAAGAATGAAGTCATTTACATCCCTTTGCTGATACATTTCATATGTAGTAAAGCCATACATGGTAATTTAGTTTTTAAGCTCCATTTTGACAGAGTACAACCAGCTAGATAATTCAATCTGAAAGATTGCGGTACAAACCGGAAAATCCAACTGCTTCAAAAGCACTGCAGCTTCAGCTCAAGCTTGAATGAGTTCAGAGCCTGAGATCAGCTCTCCCCGAGAAGGTAATTTTCAGAAAAACATTAAAAATTTTCTTTTATCTGCAATAAATCACCATACATGCATAAGGCCAAGACCAGACGTACGTGCAAGTTTTTTACTATTATAGCAATCGCTTCTTAGATGCTTGTTTACCGTCCTGAAATGACGAATCTCCATATGCCTGGTAAGAAAACAATGGTGTGTGTTAAATCTTTTGAACAGAAAATTTTGACATAAAAGCAAAATTATGTAGAAAACAAAGTGTTAAAATTTAAAAAATAGAAGAAAACAAACAAGGTAAGCAACAATGACCTAAAAAATTGGCTTTAAATCTTAGGGCTGCTGTCACATTATTCACTAGCCACCACGTAGATTTAACAGTCTTTAATAACTGAACTTTAAGCAGAAGTTACGTGTCCGGTGCAACTTCTCTATGTGTTCTCTTCTCAAAAAGAGAAGTGCTGATCCCATCACTTTTAGATTGCACTGACATTATATACAATTATAAAAATGTAAAGCAGGAAAAAATTTCAGCTTTGAGTAATTCCCTTTTCCTCGTTTCTTAATACATTATTCGAAAAATTCAACTAGAACTGACATGAAGAATATTCCAACACACCCGGTCAAGCAGATGTTCCATATTTGATTACTTTTCATCCTGTTAAAATCAAAATTCCAGTACTAGAAACAGTGCTTGTGAACAAACTTCAAAAGTCCAGATAACTTGATCGAACAAACAATAGTTGCTACCACATCAAAAATCTTGCTGAATCAAAAGGAAATAACAAAATATCTACGAACAGATATAATATTGAAAAACCCTATAGTTTTTCCCAAATTACGATTCTACTAGCAGTGGCGGATGAATTGAAACAAGTTACCGTTTAATTGCATCCGTGGTACTGATAAACTACTTGTAATTCTCGTAAACCAGCATTTGAAAGTCGGTATCGATATTCTTAATTTCGGCTGCCATTTCAACATGCCTCTGACGAAGCGCTTCCGAATTCGACGTCCGTATCTATACATTTCAATCCAATCCAATCCATGTTTTAAGGTATCAAACCCTCCGAATCAACTATAAATCCAACCAAAAACATGAATAATCTAATCTAATCGACGAATTCCATTCCGAACAATCGATTTCTATAAATATAGCATTAGAATTCAGTAAAATTCCAATGCGTAATTCAGATCAAAACTATTTGGAACGTACCAGGAGATTCATGTACTGATCGACATTGAAAGAAGCAGTTTCGATAGCGTCTAAGCTGCCGTGGTTTGAAGGAGAGTCGTTTGTCGAAGAAGGATCTGGAGAGTATAAGCTCGACAGCAAATGTCTCATTCTCTTCGCCTTGTCATCCAAAGGAATTCTCACTTGACTGAACTGAACTCCGTCGACTCCGAATCTCACTTGACAGCAGCCGCCATTCCTCACCTTAAATGCTCCGAGTTCTCATAAAATATAATTAAAACTGCTCCCTTTTAGATTTTTTTTTTTTTGTAAGAATTTGGACAAATGCCTCGATTGGTGATTTCATAATCAAGAACATGCTTCAACGGGTGATTTATAAATTTTATATAAAATTAATAAATTAAATATAAATGTTTCTTATGTATTATTTTTCATTTTTTTAATTGTCCACAATATTTATGATATTGACATTGATTGGGTTGTCTTGATATTTCATGGCATATGGATAGGAAAATAAAAATGTAGGTTGGAAAGACTACATTTCGATTAAATACCAATTGATGTTACACATTATTAATTCGAGAGTAAATATATTAGGGAGGTATTTATATTAATAGTCGGATTGTATTTTATCTTTTTTTTTAGAAAATAAACAAGTCAATCCATATATATTAGATTAAAGAACAAACATATATTTTTTGTTAAAAACTTTATCCAATTCTACTCTTAAAACCTAGAGTAGCTAACGAAATAACTAAATAATTAAATGTCACATACCACGTGTATCTCATGCTAACGTATATGAATTTTAAAAAAAAAAAAAGGGAATAATTTTACTCTTTAATCTAACTTAGAGAAACTACTTTACTTATTTTTTGAGTTAATTTGACTCATAATATAAATTACTCAACGATATTTTTACCTTAAATTCCGTATATTTTTTTGTGTATATAAATAGTAAAAGCATTTAACAGATACTCCTTCATTTATTAGAATCTCATATGAGATATCATGCAATAATTATCATATCTTCTCTCATTTATATAAAATCTCCTAGGATTACATAAACAAAACAACCTAAAAAGAAAATTCAAAATCTTAATAATGTAACAAAAATTCATTTTATGATTTTAACATTATATAATTTAAAATATTCAATTTAACGCTATAAATTTTATTTTTATAAAATAAACACGTGTCAATCAATCATATCGCAGTTCATATAAATTCTTTAATTCGTACATGCGATAATTTAATATTAAAATATAAACTAAAACTATGATAAATAATTAATAATTAAGAAATAGAAAATCCAGTTTAATTTATATTACCATGTGCTGGTATTACAAAACAAAAGGCTGAATTTTGCATGAAGCCAACGTGCATGCCTTTCCATGCCCCATTAATATCCTTATATTTTTTTATCCTCTATTTAAACATTGTCTTTTATCATCATTACTCCAAAAAAATATATATTCTTAATTTTATTAAGCAAAATATAATCTCATCAACATCCTTTGACAGTCCTGTACTCAGTCATCTCTCAGGTTCTATTTATCTTCTAAATTCTCATTCTTTTGATTTTTTTTTCTAATCATTCATACATACATATGCTAAATTCTTATACATTAGCTAGTTTTATTTTGTTTAAGAAATAATGATGTAATTTTGTATAAAAAATAATGATGCAATCTATTACAAGTTTGAGATTTTTTTTTTTGATAATTAAGATTTTTATTTATTTGGGTTATGCCCAAAAATATTCTTTTTTTTTCTTTCATTGAATTAATTTTTATATATTTTTTTTCAATCAAGAAAGAAAAGGTATAATTCCGAAAAGATTATTACAATTATATATTGAAGTTAGTGATAAAAAAATATCATCTTATTTTTCTTAATTAAGTGATTCATATTTTTTTAATTGGAAATTAAAATTTAAAGTTAATGAATCTCTTAATTAAAGAAAAAAGAAACAGATGAGATTGCATTTTATTCAATAAAATTATACGGATTGGAAAATAAATTTTAAAAAAGATTGAGAGAAATAATGGATTTTTTTAGATTTGTAAAAAAAAAAAAATTGGAAATTTTTGTAAGGTGAAAAATTACAATAATTAACCATTAGAATTTAAAAAAAAAACCCCTCTTTTCCAATAAAAAATTATCTTTAAAAAAACCAAAGAAAATTCCTATTTCTTTTCTCAATGTTGAATTTTCTTCAAAGATGGTCATATATATATATATATATAAAATAAAATTTTAATCCAATAATTAAAATTTTGTTATTTTTCATCAAAATTACCAACATGATATATATATATATATACAAATATATAATGAAAAGGTGAATGTTAAAGTTGATTTTTTTATAATGCAGAAAATCTAATGAAGCTCAGTATATCTATAGCGTCACGCCCTGTCATAATCCTCATCTTATTGGTAATTTATAGTTCTTCTTCAATTTTCTCTCTTTTCTATTTTTCTTATTTTTGTGTTACATGTATAGTAATTGTTTTATAAGTTCATGAATGGCTATATAAAATTATGAAAAGTAAATTTTATTTTATAAATAATGGTAATGGTTTTTTCTAAATTCATAAATACCTTTTGGACTATTGAAACTTATCTTTGTTTTGAAAAAATAAAAATCCTTGCAAATTTGTTTATAATTATATTCGCGCCATAATTGAATATTTTTCGACCGTTTTATTTGAGAATTCAAAAAGTTCGTTAATTATGTATATTTAAAAAAAAGATAATTTAGTTACCGAATAAAATATTAACTCATTTATTAAAAATAAAAAACTATTTCATTGATATCTTGGTATAATGGAGACTAATTCATTTGAATCCTCTTATATGTCTTGTTATGATTTGCCTTAATTACTTTTACGTATTACGAAAAATTTTTATATTGATTCTTAGATTTAGATATAGCATTTTAGAGTAATATATATATATATGAGTCGTTAAAAATTTTCTAATGAACAAAGTTATCAATGCAGGCATTGTTGGTGTTGATACCACCAAGCATAATGATAACATGGTGGTATAAAACAACCAGACAAATTGAACAAAATGTGGATTTCAATACCCATAGCTTGGATTCTGGATTTCAATCACAAATTCACATCATTGCAAATTCAATACCTCCATTAAATTCATCTGCTGCAAGTTTAGCAAAGCTTTTAAGTTCTTCCTTCAACCAAACTGATGAAATCTCATTCGATGAGATTGAAACTAAGGTATGCATTAAACCATATACATACATACATGTATACATTGATACATAGAATTAAGAATGTTACTTATTCTTTGCAGGTGGCACCTACATTGTTCCTTGCATTTACTACAATTCCATACCTGTCTCAAATTTCATATGTTGGATTAGAGGGTCTGTTTTTTACTTACTACATTGATGGAAATCAAACTCTATCAACATATGCTAACTCCTCGTTTTCGAGCCGAAAGAAGCATGTTTGTTACAAGCAACCAGTGGATAATCAAACAGGGAAGCTATATGGAGAACCTGTTAGATCCCATTCATTCAATGTTGTGAATACAAGTTGGTTTCAAGTAGCATTAAATCATTCATGGGGGTATTCTTCATTAGAAAATGGGTGGAACAATGGTGGGGAACCTTTGTTTCTCACTAGTGTTAGCTTGCTGGGAAAAGGTGTTATTGCCATGGGAGTACCAGTTAAAAGATTAACTGATAGACTTGGTGGTATTAATCTTTATGGTGGAAGCTTAAGCTTGATTACAATGGATGGAAAATTGTTACTAAATGGAATCCCAAACACCAAATTCATCTATGTTAATGGTACTATTTTCTTACAGTTTATGTGGCCAAATGGTGTTAAAAATTTCCCATGCAGCAATGATACCTCAGAAACCTATATGATGGTCATTGATGGAAAAGAGTATAATGTTCGTTGTTCAACAGTCAAAATCTCGGGAGTACAATCCGTATGTGATCCGAATTCTCATTGTTCTAGGTGTTTGCAGTGTTCACGTCTAGTTTTATTAACGAGTTTCGGTTTTTTGGTTTTGGTTTTCAGGTATATGCTTTGGCTTTACCACATGAAGGAATAGCAAGCTTTGTTTATAGCAAAATCAATTATTCTCACATTGCTCTTGTGGTAACAATGGTGTTATTAGTCATCCCTCTTGTTTTCTTCATATCATCAATGACCACCAATGCTCAAAGGGAGATTTACCTACATGATAAGCTCATTAAACAAATGGAAGCAACTCAACAAGCTGAGAGAAAAAGCATGAACAAAAGCCTTGCTTTAGTTGGTGCCAGCCATGATATCCGAGCAGCCTTAGCCGGTATTACTGGTTTCATCGATTTATGCCTGGCAAATGCAGCCCCTGGGTCGGATTTCGAGACATATTTGAAGCAAATGAGTCTTTGTGCACAGGATTTATTAGGTAAATTCATTTCACTTGCCTATTGGTACCAAAATTTCAGAGGGGTCTAATCTAAATAGTTGTATATATAAATTGCAGGGCTGTTGAATTCTATACTTGATACTAGCAAAATTGAAGCTGGAATGATGAATTTGGAAGAACAAGAGTTCAATTTGGCTGATTTGATTGAACATGTGGTTGATTTATATCATCCTGTGGGTATGATTAAGGGTGTTGATGTTGTTTTAGACCCTTGTGATGGATCCATTATTAAGCTCTCACAAGTGAAAGGTGACAGAGGGAAACTCAAGCAAATATTAAGCAATATATTGAGCAATGCTGTTAAATTTACTGTTGAAGGGCATGTATGTGTTCGAGCTTGGGTCGGAAAGCATGATTTCGAAACCGAAAAACTTGCTTCTACTCGGAAAGGTTTAGGCAAGTACGTGTCCCGTTTGTTCTCCGACAAAAACGAAGGCAGTGGTGATGTCAAAGCGGAAAGTGCAGTTAGACAGAATCGTGAGTCGGTGGAGATTGTGTTCGAGGTCGATGATACAGGTAAAGGTATTCCAAAAGAGAAACAAAAATCAGTGTTTGAAAACTATGTGCAGGTTAAAGAAACAGCAGCTGGACAAGTAGGTACTGGTTTAGGCCTTGGAATTGTTCAATCTTTGGTAAGTTACAACTATTACCTACATACATACATTTCCATGTATCGATGAATTAACTAATTCAGAACTTACTTTATTAGGTACATTTAATGGGCGGAGAGATTGGAATTGTTGATAAAGAGTTTGGTGAGAAGGGGACTTGCTTTAGATTCACCGTTTTCCTCACAGCTTGTGAGACTCAAGGTGATGCCATGTATGGTGGCACAAACTCGAGCTTTGCCATTCGAAATTCTAGTCCCAAACTCGGCATTCGTACTCCTAGTCCCAAGTTAGACGGATCACAAGTCGTTCTCTTCATGCAAAACATCGAAAGGCGAAGAGTTTCACAAAAATTCTTGGAGAGTCTTGGTATAAGTGTATTAGTTGTAGATCAATGTCACCAGTTTCCATCTGCTATGAAAAAGATACAACCCAAGCTAAATTCTTTACACCATTCTTCAAGGAGATCAGATATGAGTTGTAGAAGTGATATCTCAAGTTCGAGTTCTAAAGATATACCTTTAAGTGCCATGGAAGGAGCTGAACATAAATTGCCTTTCAACCGACGCAAAGATACACCGAGCTTCATACTACTTGTGATTGATGTCAATGCAGAGTCATTTTCCGAGCTGTGGAGGATTGTAGCTGAATTACGAAGAGGCCTTCATAGTACATGTTGTAAGGTGATTTGGTTAGATAAACCGAATTCACCTTGCATCGATCCAAAAAGACTCGATCCCGATGATGAAATTCTGTTACAACCTTTCCATGGGTCACGTTTGCATCGAGTGATAAAACTTCTTCCGGAATTCGGAAACTTGTCACAAGGTATTTCATCTAGTTCAGAAAGTTCAAAGCATCCATATAGCAAGACAAGGTTGAGAAACACTCAACGTAATGACGAGATACAAGAATACATCAGTTCGAGCGATGAACGGTATAGTAAGCAAGGATCATCATCACCTACACTAGTGCACACGCGTGGTAGGTTGAAATCAAAAAGAAAGAACGAGGACAGTGCCCAGTCGAGTAACGGCGAAATGCCCTTAATTGGGAAAAGAATATTGATTGCTGAGGACAACAAAATGCTAAGTATTCTTGCTATAACTACTGCTACACAGCTTGGTGCCGATGTTGAGCATTGTGAAAATGGAAATGAAGCTTTAGAACGAGTGTGCAATGGTCTCAAAGCTCAGAGAAACTATGATTATGTATTGATGGATTGTGAGGTAATGTATATAAATGATTTCTCACTACTTCCTGAACTTTTAATGTGTGGTGGATTTAATGAGTTTTGATCTTTGTTTCTCTGTGTGTGTTCTGAAAGATGTTGCCGATGAATGGATATGAAGCAACGCGACGAATTAGAATAGAGGAGGAACGATTTGGTGTTCGTATTCCGATCATTGCGTTGACCGCTCATACATCAGGGACGGAGGCGTTGGAAGCTGGAATGGATGCTCATTTGAATAAACCTCTTGTGGCAAATGAATTGATGAAAGTCATCGAAAGTCTCCAGACAAAAAAATGATGGCTGATTTATCTCAAGCTATACTTTTATATGTTAGGTTTTGTACAACATGTGTTGATACATTGTGGGCAAGAAATCTAGTGGGTAGTAGATCTCGAAGTACAAAGTTAGAACTATGTTTGAGTCATTTATTTAAATAAATAGCATATGAGGGATGCAAAGTTTGAGTCATTTTTGCTTGCATAAAACAAGTGTTGCCAGTAAGACAACCATGCTGCCCTGGAGCATAGCTTTTTTGCTGGCTTCCAAAGCAACCTGCAAGGGGAGCTCCTCTGCTGCCTCTTTTGAACTATATTGTTATCTTCTGAGTGATTGAAACTCCAAAAGTGTTAAAATATTTTCAAGAGCAGCAATTGCAGACAAAAACCTGATATGTTCCGTAGAAGGTAACTAAACGTGCTGGCAATATACTGTTTAAGAGCGACTTGGGCAGCCTGAGACCACATAAGAGTATCATTATACGGAGCATTGTCCTCAATATGAAAGTAAACTATATTTTCTTATGAACACAAAGAAGCCTCAGTTCTAGTTGAGACACATGCTCAACAAGCAGTGACATAAAGAGCAATCTCTTGTCTCCATCAAGCACAAAAAGCTAAAGACATCTCCAAATGTCGAGATAATAAATTATTTGACTAACAGACACTTGTAAAATGTGCATTTGTAAACAATGATATAATTGTTAATTAATTACGTTTAACATTCAGATAGCCATTGCGTAATCATGAACAAGAACAGGTCAGGAAAAGCAAATGCACCCTACTTACGAAGAACACCCAGGAGATTGGCACAAGAAATCTTGATATCTAATGGTAAAGCTTTGCCTAGCTAAGTTCGTATACATTAACTAGTTTTAATTTGTTTAAGAAATTATGATGTAATCTTGTATTAAAAAAAAAAAAGAAGAAATAATGATGTAATCTATTACAAGCTTGAGTTTTTTTTCTTTTTTTTTTTTGTAATCTTGATATGCCCAAAAATATTTTTTTACCTTTTTTTTCTTTCATTAAAATTAATTTTTATATTTATTTTCAAAAAAATAAGAAAAGATTTAATTCCGAAAAGATTTTTATTATACCAATATATATTGAAGTTAATGATAAATAAATCTCATCTTATTTTTTTTCCTTAATTAAAAGATTCACTTAATTCGCGTGTGTGTATATATAGCAGTATTACACTATCCTTTAGTGTAGTTTCTTGGGGAATATCTTGATTTTTTTTTCAAATTAAAAAAAAAAAAAAGTCCGGGACGAAAGAGAAGAAGGACAAAAAAAATTTACGATACGAAAAGGAGCGAGTAGAGGGAACATAAAAGGCCATAAGGTACGAGCTTAGAGCCTTACGTCACTCTAGTATGCTAATAACTTCATTGGCTACTAGATCTACTCTATTTTTTGTGGTGATGCTATTTTTTATTTATTCTTGGCAAAACTTAATTAAGTTGTGTTAATTATTTGGGTACCTTGTTTATGTTTTGTAGTATTTTCGAGAGTTATTATTTTCGTCAAGATTTTGATTTTATCAATTATTTTAGAGAAAAATGAATGCGTTATATTTGTTCATACAATTAAAGGATCATGAAGGTATTTTTTCAAACTAATTGGAAAGGTAATTTACTTTTAATTGTGCAATTAAATTTGAGTTTATTATTGAGCGGTGACGTTTCATGCAATTTGTATGATTTATTTAGATAGATTCATTTATTAGATAAAAAAAATATGAAATTATAAAGTATTTTAAGGATGACGAATATAATGATAAATACTTTTATGAAATGAAGAGTTAAATGAGGGATTTATATTAAATTGGCTAATTACTTTTCACTCCAATTTAACTTCATGTACAATGTGGATATATATGCTATGGAAAGAGTAATAATATAATGAAAAGAAAACCATGTGACACCATTTTTGGTTAAAAGTAAAGGTATATAGCCATATGGGATTTCATTTGGTTCTTAATGGCATCACATTATACGTTTTGTCAAATTTACCTTTTTCGTCATTTCACGTTTTTCCAAAATTCAATTTCATCCAATTCATCACTTAAAATATATTGTATAACCTACCCTCTCAATGGGTGTTAGATTGGGTAGGGGCTCAAAATTACACATATATATAGGTGTAGGGTACATAGTACATACCTTAGTCCCCTCTCATATTTTTGTTGTGCGCCCAATATAAATATAGATTTAAAGATATATGGTAATTAAAAGTTAAAATCGGTGAATTACTTAATTAAGGAAAAAAATAAGATGAGATTATATTTTATTTAATAAAATTATATTGATTTAATTTGCATGCAAACAAAAGGAAATAAAAACAATTTAAACAAGGGTGAGGGAGATAATGAATTTTCTTAGACATGAAAAGTTTTGATGAAATTTTTTATATCTTTTTTTAACGGTGAATTTTATTCAAAGATGATTCATATATAATGAAAATTTGAATGATAAAGTTGGTTTTTAAGTATATTTTTATACATTGATTTTATTTTTTTTATAATGCAGAAAATCTAATGAAATTCAGTTTATTTATAGTGTCTTGCCTTATTAGTCATTTTATGGTAATTTGTAGTTCTTCATTTTTCTCTCTTTCTTTTAAGTTTTTTGTGTTATATGTTTAGTAATTGTTTTATAAGTTCATGAATGGCTATATAAGACTCTTTTTTTTTTATTAAATCCATAAATAGCTTTTGGATTATTGAAAGTTATGTTTGTTTAAGAATATTTTAAATACTGGCAGAGTTGTTAAAATTTTATTTTTTGGATAATTAAGATTTTTATTTATTTCAGTTGTGCCTAAAAATATATATTTATCCTTTTTTATTTTATTAAAATTAATTTTTATATTTTTTTCAAACAAGAAAGAAAAGATTTAATTCTGAAAAGATTATTACCATACTATTATATATTGAAGTTAATAATAAACAAATCTTATCTTTTTTTTCCTTAACTAAGAGATTCACTGATTAAAAGTTAAAATCAGTAAACCTCTTAATTAAGGAAAAAAATAAAATAAGATTGCATTTCATTCAGTAAAATAATATCGATTTAATAGGAAGAAAAAAAACAAAAGGATAGTGAGAGAGATAATGGATTTTCTTAGATTTGTAAAAAGAAAAAAAATACTTAGAAAGTTTTGTAAGGTAAAAGATTAAAGTAATTAACCATTATAATTTAAAAAAAAAAAACAAACAAACAAACCTCTCTTTTTCACATAAAATTATCTGGAAAGAAGAAAAAGGGAAAAAAGTAAATTGTTGTATCTTTTTTCAATGTTGAGTTTTATATTATACGAAAAGCTGAATGATAAATTGAAATGCAGAAAATCTGATGAAGCTCAATATATTTATAGCGTCACGCCCTGTTACAGTCTTCGTTTTTCTGGTAATTTGTAGCTTTTCTTCAATTTTTTCTTTTTCTTTTTTTTGTTAGTAATTGCTTTATAAGTTCAAGAATGGTATATAAGAAAATAAGAAGTAAATGTTATTTTATATGTAATGAATGATTTTCTTTCTAAATTGATAAATGGCTTTTGGACTACTGAAACTTATCTTTGTTTTGAAAAAATTTAAATGCTTGCAAATTTGTTAAAATTTATTTTAAAATTTTGCTTTAAGAGTTCAATTGGCGCTATTATAGAGTGTTTTTTTTTTTTTTTGACTGTTTTATTTGAGAATTTAAAAAGTTTGTTAATTAGGTATATTTATAACATAAATATATTTCAACTACCGAATAAGAGTTTAATACATTTATTAAAAAAAATTATTTCACTGATATCTTGGTATAATAGAAATTAATTCATTTGAATTCTCTTCTATGCCTTGTTATGATTTGCCTTAATTCTTTTTATATATTGCAAAAGGTTCAACATTGATCCTTAAATTTAAATGTACCATTTTAAAGTAAAATATATATATAAGACCGAAAAAAAATTTCTAATGAATAAAGTTACTAATGCAGGCATTGCTTGTGTTGGTACCACCAAGTATAGTGATCACATGCTGGTATAAAACAACAAGACAAATTGAACAAAATGTGGATTTCAATATCCATAGCTTGTATTCTGGATTTCAATCACAAATTCACATCATTGCAAATTCAATACCTCCATTAAATTCATCTGCTGCAAGTTTAGCAAAACTTTTAAGTTCTTCCTTCAACCAAACTGATGAAATCTCATTCGATGAGATTGAAACTAAGGTATGCATTAAACCATATATATACATACATGTATACATTGATACATAGGATTAAGAATGTTACTTACTCTTTGCAGGTGGCACCTACATTGTTCCTTGCATTTACTACAATCCCATACCTGTCTCAAATTTCATATGTTGGATTAGAGGGTCTGTTTTTTTCTTACTACATTGATGGAAATCAAACTCTATCAGCATATGCTAACTCCTCGTTTTCGAGCCGAAAGAAGCATGTTTGGTACAAGCAACCAGTGGATAATCAAACAGGGAAGCTATATGGAGAACCTGTTAGATCTCATTCATTCAATGTTGTGAATACAAGTTGGTTTCAAGTAGCATTAAATCATTCATGGGGGTATTCTTCATTAGAAAATGGGTGGAACAATGGTGGGGAACCTTTATTTCTCACTAGTGTTAGCTTGCTTGGAAAAGGTGTTATTGCCATGGGAGTACCAGTTAAAAGATTAACTGATAGACTTGGTGGTATTAATCTTTATGGTGGAAGCTTAAGCTTGATTACAATGGATGGAAAATTGTTACTAAATGGAATCCCAAACACCAAATTCATCTATGTTAATGGTACCATTTTCTTACAGTTTATGTGGCCAAATGGTGTTAAAAATTTCTCATGCAGCAATGATACCCCAGAAGCCTATAAGGTGGACACTGATGGAAAAGAGTATAATATTCGTTGTTCAACCGTCGAAATCTCGGGAGTACAATCCGTATGTTATCCGAATTATTCCTTTTTCTTGTTGTTTGCAGTGTTCGCGGCTAGTTCTATTAACGAGTTTTGGTTTTCAGGTATATGCATTGGCTTTACCACATGAAGGAATAGCAAGCTTTGTTTATAGCAAAATCAATTATTCTCACATTGCTCTTGTGGTAACAATGGTGTTATTAGTCATCCCTCTTGTTTTCTTCTTATCATCAATGATCACCAATGCTCAAAGGGAGATTTGCTTACATGATAAGCTCATTAAACAAATGGAAGCAACTCAACAAGCTGAGAGAAAAAGCATGAACAAAAGCCTTGCTTTAGTTGGTGCCAGCCATGATATCCGAGCAGCATTAGCCGGTATTACTGGTTTCATCGATTTATGCCTGGCAAATGCAGCCCCTGGGTCGGATTTCGAGACATATTTGAAGCAAATGAGTCTTTGTGCACAGGATTTATTAGGTAAATTCATTTCACTTGCCTATTGGTACCAAAATTTCAGAGGGGTCTAATCTAAATAGTTGTATATATAAATTGCAGGGCTGTTGAATTCTATACTTGATACTAGCAAAATTGAAGCTGGAATGATGAATTTGGAAGAACAAGAGTTCAATTTGGCTGATTTGATTGAACATGTGGTTGATTTATATCATCCTGTGGGTATGATTAAGGGTGTTGATGTTGTTTTAGACCCTTGTGATGGATCCATTATTAAGCTCTCACAAGTGAAAGGTGACAGAGGGAAACTCGTACAAATATTAAGCAATATACTGAGCAATGCTGTTAAATATACTGTTGAAGGGCATGTATGTGTTCGAGCTTGGGTCGGAAAGCCTGATTTCGAAACCGAAATACTTGCTTCCACTCGGGAAGGTTTAGGCAAGTACATGTCCAGTTTGTTTTCCGGCAAAAATGATGGCAACAGTGATGTCACAGCAGTAAGTGCAGTTAGACAGAATCGTGATTCGGTGGAGATTGTGTTCGAGGTCGATGATACAGGTAAAGGTATTCCGAAAGAGAAACAAAAATCAGTGTTTGAAAACTATGTGCAGGTTAAAGAAACAGCAGCTGGACAAGTAGGTACTGGTTTAGGCCTTGGAATTGTTCAATCTTTGGTAAGTTGCAGCTATTACATACATACTTTATTAACAGCGTACTGATTTAATGAATTAACTAATTCAAAACTTACTTTATTAGGTACGTTTAATGGGTGGAGAGATTGGAATTGTTGATAAAGAGTTTGGTGAAAAGGGGACTTGCTTTAGATTCAATGTTTTCCTCACAGCGTTTGAGATTCAAGGTGATGCCATGTATGGTGGCACAAACTCGAGCTTTGCCATTCGAAATTCCAGTCCCAAACTCGGCATTCGTACTCCTAGTCCCAAGTTAGACGGATCACAAGTCGTTCTCTTCATGCAAAACATCGAAAGGCGAAGAGTTTCACAAAAGTTCTTGGAGAGTCTTGGTATAAGTGTATTACTCGTAGATCATTGTCATCATTTTCCATCTGCATTGAAAAAGATACAATCCAAGCTAAATTCTTTACTCAATTCTTCAAGGAGATCAGATATGAGTTGTAGAAGTGATATCTCAAGTTCGAGTTCTAAAGAAATGCCTTTAAGTGCCATGGAAGGAACTGAACATAAATTACCTTTCAACCGACGCAAAGATACACCGAGCTTCATACTACTTGTGATTGATGTCAATGCAGAGTCATTTTCCGAGCTGTGGAGGATTGTAGCTGAATTCCGAAGAGGCCTTCATAGTACATGTTGTAAGGTGATATGGTTAGATAAACCGACTTCACCTTGCATCGATCCGAAAAGACTTGATTCCGGTGATGAAATTTTGTTACAACCTTTCCATGGCTCACGTTTGCAACGAGTGATAAAACTTCTTTCGGAATTTGGAAACTTGTCACGAGGTATTTCATCTAGTTCAGAAAGTTCAAAGCATCCATATGGCAAGACAAGGTTGAGACACACTCAACGTAATGACGAGATACAAGGATACGTTAGCTCGAGCAATGAACGGTATAGTAAGCAAGGATCGTCATCGCCTACACTAGAGCGTACTTTTGGTAGGTTGAAATCGAAAAGAAAGAACAAGGACAGTGCCGAGTCGAGTAACGGTGAGAAGCCCTTGATTGGGAAAAGAATATTGATTGCTGAGGATAACAAAATGTTAAGCATTCTTGCTATAACTACTGCCACACAGCTCGGTGCCGATGTTGAGCATTGTGAAAATGGAAATGAAGCTTTAGAATTAGTTTGCGATGGTCTCAAAGCTCAGAGAAACTATGATTATATATTGATGGATTGTCAGGTAATGTATATTTATGATTTCTTACTATTGCATTAACTTTTGATGTATGGTGGATTTAATGAGTTTTGATCTTCTTTTTTGTGCATGTTCTGATAGATGTTGCCGATGAATGGATATGAAGCAACGCGACGGATTAGAATTGAGGAGGAACGATACGGTGTTCGTACTCCAATCATTGCGTTGACTGCTCATACATCTGGGACGGAGGCGATGGAAGCCGGAATGGATGCTCACTTGAATAAACCTTTAAAGACAAATGAATTGATAGAAGTCATTGAAAGTATTGAGACAAAAGAATAATGGTTGATTTATCTCATGTTGTATTTTCATATGTTAGTTTTGGTAAAACATATATACCGATACATTTTGGGCAAAGAAATCTAGTGGGTAGTACATTTAGGAAATATTAAATTATATCTATGTTTCGAAATGAATATAGATTAATCCTTTCATTGAAAATTCATCATTAAATGATGATGTAGAAAGTATTTTATGAAAAAAGTTAGATAAATGGGTAAATGAAAAAATATTTTTTTTTAATCTTAATCTTGAGAAAAGTCAAATCATCACTTACAACACAAATGGAGGGAATATTTAAGAGAGCCAATTTGCAATTTATTCTATCATATATTGAATAATTTGTCAAGTTTTTTAATAAAATGAACAAAATACAATCTTACTCCTTATATAGAGATCTCCATTATATTTTTATACCAATTTGTTGCCATCCTCTACACTGCAACCAAAGGCAAAGGGTGGTATAATTTGATAAGATGTGATGGAATTATGTCACCCTTCTACAATTTGATCACAATCAAGGTTTTCAAAATAAAATTGATGGTTGAATTGATCAGACCATCAGTTCTTGATTTAAGTAGTCCAATCAATTTGATCAAATAAATTATTAAAAATAAAAAAAAATCTTTTAAAAATAGAGATAACTAGTTAAATTAATATTTCAGCCTAGTTAATTGAGTCAACCGATTCAAACCCTCTTTTCAAATTAATATCCCGATCAGTTCCTAATCCAACCTATCAATCTGATTTGTTCTGAAAACAATGGGGATTAATTCCTAATAAGATATTATTTACCAATAATATGCAGTTCAATTTTTCCTGAAAAAAAAAAAGCTTAGAATGGATGCAAATCAGTAGTCTCCTGCAATCGAGAAAAGGAAATAGGAAAGTGAGGGAAGCAAGAACATGCATGGGGACGTAATCATTTTAATGTATGTGAGATATCCATGATCACAAGGTACTTTTCAAGGATAGTAAATGGAATTTTTTTTTTTTCTTTTTTGGACAAAGAAGGGCTATGAAGAGTTCGTTGTACACGAGCTATGACTCATTCCAAAATGATTTTTCTAAGTCATACAAATCAGAAACCCTAAGGTTGAATCAGATCATCTGATTATAAACGCCAACTCGGTGTATGCCAAGATGTGAGCGGTAGCAAATTGAACATGAATCACGTCAGGATCGGATAGGAAATTTTCCTTTCCACCATTGAATCACATCAAAAGATTACAATCCAAGCAACAATAAAGCAGGGCCATTCGTACCACTTTTAGTTTTCAACTTCTAGGGTGTAACTGGATTCTGGTCCTTCCATTTTGCTAACTTAGCTTGAATAAGTCTGTCCAAAATTGGAGGCTCGAGAGGAATCGGGTCAAGACAACGCTCTGATGCTGCAACAATCACCTACCAAACAGAAACAATACCGATATTTATCATTTTTGTTACCAGTCATACAAACAATAAGTAAAAAGAAAAAAGAGCAATATGCATAGTAGTTATAGGATATGGAAAGATCAAAGTTCGTAACCAGGGAATGTTTCTACTACCTCGTCAAGTAAGAAATCAATCGCCGCTTCGTCTTCAACAGTTTCCTTCAAAGGAGTCCTTAAGAATTGAATATCCAGTTGAATTTGCTGGAAACCACTTCGATTAAAAGTCTGGAGTCTGGCAAATTCTTGCAAGCTTTTAAGGCAAAGTTTTACTATAGTTGTTACAACGGACTCCTGCAAGAAGGAAATTTGGCTCATTTTGCTTCAATAGAAGCACTGGTTATCGTTCCACTAGCTCGAGTATTCATAGACCATACCTGTGTATATTCAACTTTCGTAAAAATTTCAACTTTTTGTTTGAACAATTTTGCGAGATGTGTTTCTAAAAGCTGGCTCCTGGCTCTCTGTGTATTTGACCTAGTCATTTTATCATCTCGTAATTGGTTACTCCGGGATGAGGCAGTGCTTCCATTGCTGTCAGAGCGCCGGTGCTTACGCGAGAGCCCTTGAGGTAAAATCTGCCTCACCTCACTTCCTATTTCCTTCAACTAGAGCAGAGCAGAGCAAAGAAAATTGAGGTTAAGCAGAATTGTTGCATAGCCAAAATATTTAGGCATATTGAACTATGAGGAAAATAAAATAAAATCGATATCCTTATTCAATCAGAAATGTTTGAGGAAACGCTAACCTCTTGAAGAAACAAATCAACGAACATATGAACTTCTCTAGGTTCCTTGTGCTGCAAATATTAAAAATAAGTTGTTGGAAAGTTGAATGATGGACTATCTTAATTATAGGAATTTCTTTCAATACAGCATACTAACCTTGACCCAGTTTGGTGTTGTAAACCGCTTTCTTAGCAGAGTAGATACCTTCTGAGTTCTCATTTTTGTATACTGCAGAATGGAACAAAATGAATTTGTAATTAACAATGAGATAACTGGCATTGCTTGAAAAAGGAAAAGGATATCTCAAATTATTAATCCAACACGAAAAATTAAAAACCATCAAAATTAAATTATGAGCTCCCTTGAGCACAATGGCATGGGACCAAATCATCGACAGTCCATGAGGTTTCCAAACCAATGAACTGAATCGGGAGAGAACACATCCCACAGTTGCAATATAAGTACTAAAAATTTCAAAAGAAGAAAGGAAGGAGTTCCTACATGAAGCAAAAGCTTTTCACCAGCTGACCGAAATATTCGGCATATCTCCCCTGGAACAAAAGCAGGTCCATTTTCATAGCCTCGACCACCACCACCAGAAAAGGAAGCAGCTATTTCCTAAACAATAATACATGAAAATATGACCGAAGCCCACAGAAGCAGGGAGAGTAATAGAATTATTCCATCAGCCGGTAAGATAGAATTATTAGGTGAAGACAGAAAGTTACCTCGGTAATTCTCGGGACAGCAGTTTGTTCAATGAAAAGGGAAAGTTGAGCCAACACCAGGACAAGACCAGCAAGAACTTTTTCGCCGTGTGCTCCATTTAAATCTTGATCTTGACTGGATGAACTCCTTCTTCCCGAAATTAAGAGAAAACGATCATCAAGAGCCCTGAAGAAGTCCTGAAATCCTTCTTGAACCCAATCAATTATGAAATCTCTCAATTGAACTAGCAGCCCTAAGTCATCATCAAGAAGTTTGCGGAAATCCTGCAGTAAGCAAATAGATTAAAAGTGAAGTTCAAGGAATACACTGCACTTAAATTATAAACTATTATGCAAAGAATAATGAAAATATAAAAGGTACAAGCTCAAAAAAGAATTAAATAACAAAAAAAGGGAATATATATATAACCCACAAATGCAAAGCGGCCTCCAAGCTTAGGCCATTTTTCAATCTAGAAAGTATTTCAAGCATTTACAAGGTCATTTATATGCATCCAAGAGAGAAATATGCAGAGAAGCAACATAAAAAATGGACTAGAATTATTTATATAAATAGCATATGAGGGATGCAAAGTTTGAGTCATTTTTGCTTGCATAAAACAAGTGTTGCTTCAGCTTCTAATGAGTTTACCAGTAAGACATCCATGCTGCCCTGGAGCACAGCTTTTTTGCTGGCTTCCAAAGCAACCTGCAAGGGGAGCTCCTCTGCTGCCTCTTTTGAACTAACATTTACTCTCAGAAGGGCATCTGCAAATTACATAATGAACTCAGACTTCTAAGGTAATTTTCATTAGATGGATCTACATAAATCAAAACGAATCAACTGTACTCAAATTTTCAATATTTTAAAAGTTCATGTAGGATTTAGAAATATGTATGCTTTAACATTTAGTGCAACTTTAATTTTCCATAAATAACTCCTTATCGAACATGCATTTGAAAGTAATAATGAGGCAGCTATGAATATCAATTCTAGAATAGCAATAGCTGAGCGGCAGGTCATAGAAATGACTCTTGCTTTAAGCTACCTTTAGGTTAATTATATTTTTAGTTAGAATTCAAGTGAACTGGGATCTTTAAAAATTGAGAAATGATTAATGAGATTTCTTTGGACCTCTATCAGGAAACAGGAAAAAGCAATAAAATGCCCAAGAGACCATCATTAGTAAATTTCAACTATATTGTTATCTTCTGAGTGATTTGAAACTCCAAAAGTGAAAATATTTTCAAGAGCAGCAAGTGCAGAAAGAAACCTGATATGTCCCGTAGAAGGTAACTAAACGTGCTGGCAACATACTGTTTAAGAGCAACTTGGGCAGCCTGAGACCACATAAGAGTATCATTATACGGAGCATTGTCCTCAATATGAAAATAAACTATATTTACTCTGATTAGAGGAAGAGATGAAATATAGATTAAAAATACAATGGGTCAAATGAGATTCAAGAAAGACCTCCAGAGAAAAACCAGGTAGAACAGCCTCACTTAACACTTCATCCATTAGAAGCACATCTGTCCAAATAATCCCTGCAAAGGATTAGGCAATCAGTAAGAAAAAGGTTAAATAAGTTTATGTTTCAAAATACAAAGAAAAGAAATACAACAAATGAAAGCATTGTTCATATAATTCCAACAAAACTCAGAAACAAACCAATTCAAACTCACACCATCATTGATAAAACAATAATGGCACCAAGGATCAATTTTCTTATGAACACAAAGAAGCCTCAGTTCTAGTTGAGACACATGATCAAAAAGCAGTAACATCAAGAGCACTCTATTGTCTCCATCAAGTACAAAATGCTATTGACATTTCCAAATGTCAAGATAATAAATTATTTGTCTAGCAGACACTTGTAAAATGTGCATTTGTAAACAATGATAAAATTGTTAATTAATTATGTTTAATATTCGGATAGCCATTGCATAATCATGAACAAGAACAGGTCAGGAAAAGCAAATGCACCCTACTTACGAAGAACACCCAGGAGATTGCCAGAAGAAATCCGTCCCTTGACATACTGCTGAGTAGTTTCAAAGTGCCTAAAGAAAAGGAACCATGTGAGTAAAATGTTTTCATGCTTTGTATTCTGAGAAACAATAGAGTTACAACTTGTCATGGGAAATCTAACGAAGCTGCTTACTTGACAACCAAGTCTTGAGCAAGTTTAGTTAGTTGCCCCTCTGAGTCAGGAAATATTACTCGATAAGCACGGATAGCCTCCACAAACTCAAGGACAGAACCCTGATTTGAGATAATTGAAAACAAGAGATTCTTCATTAGTCTATCTAGATGGCAGTTTCCCTCCCTCCCCACACCCCAAGCCTCCTTTTCATTTGAAGGGATGCTGGGGAAGGCCTATCCAACAAGCCATATATAAAGAAATTAACAAAATGCTAGTTTATGCTCATTTACCTCATGAGCTGCAATAGGAATTGAGTCTGAAACTTCTCCCTGTTTAGGATCATTAGACTCCACAGAAACATTCTCAATTTCATCTGGTTTAAGCTGAAGGTCTCCAAGAGATTGCTCTAACTTTTCAAGCAGTTTTGCCTGTAAGCTATCCACCTGCCCAAATACACATAAGCTAGGTCATGCATAAGAATATACTTAAACAGATATATGAAGTGATATCAAAATCCTGTTTAGAAAGTAGCATCACTGTAAGTCAAAGATATTAGCTGCACGTTTTAAAGACTTTCAGTAATCAGAAGTTCAATTTTTTAAACAAAACATGAGAGAGAAAGAATGAAGTAATTTACATCCCTTTGCTAATGCATTTCATTTGGAATAAAGCCATACATGGTAATTTAGTTTTTAAGGTCCATTTTGACGGAGCACAACCAGCTAGATAATTCAATCTGAAAGTTAGCAATACAAACCGGAAAATCCAACTGCTTCAAAAGCACTGCAGCTTCAGCTCTAGCTTGAATGGACTCAGAGTCTGAAAACAGCTTTCCCTGAGAAGGTAAGAAAAGCATTAAAAAATTTCTTTTATCTGCAATAAATCACCATACATACATAAGGCAAAGACCAGACATACCTGCAAGTTTTTAACTATTATAGCAATCGCTTCTTCAGATGCTTGTTTACAGTCCTGAAATGACGAATCTCCATATGCCTGGTAAGAAAACAATGGTGTGTGTTAAATCTTTTGAACAGAAAATTTTGACATAAAAGCAAAATTATGCAGAAAACGAAGTGTTAAGATTAAAAAATAGAAGAAAATGAATAAGATAAGCAACAATGACCTTAAAAATTGGCATTGCTCCAGTGTAGAACTTGACAGCATCAGCATATGCTTCTGACTTGATGCACTTTTCAAGTCTAACGGGCAGATCATAAATGAACTGTTCTCCAAATGAGACAATGTTTGAGTAACTAGCAATTGCATGTATAAAGAGGAAGTAATTTTTTAATTTATCCTAAAGTGAAAATTTTTCTTTAATAACTTCTAATGCTAAGCTCTAAAACCTAAAACCATTATTTTGTCATGGGCATTATGATCTACTTCAATAAAACATTGCATTACTCACAATTGCTACATCCAGTTAACATGTTATCAGTTTGACCTTAGGGCTGCTGTCACAATATTCACTAGCCACCACGTAGATTTAACAGTCTTTAATACCTGAACTTTACGCAGAAGATTACGTGTCCGGTGCAACTTCTCTATATGTTCTCTCTTTTCAAAAAGAGAAGTGTTGACCCCATCACTTTTAGATTGCACTGACATTATCTGCAATTATAAAAATGTAAAGGAAAAAAATTCAGCTTTGAGTAATTCACTTTTCCTCGTTTGTTAATACATTATTCAAAAAATTCAACTAGAACTGACATGAAGAATATTCCAACACACCTTGTCAAGCAGATGTTCCATATTTGTTTCCATGCCTACAATATTACTTTTCATCCTGTTAAAATCAATATTCCAGTGCAAGAAATAGTGGTTGTGAACGAACTTCAGAAGTCCAGATAACTTGATCGAACAAACAACAGTTGCTACCACATCAAAAATCTTGCTGAATCAAAAGGAAATAACAAAATCTCTACGGACAGATATAATGTTGACAAGCCCTATAGTTTTTCCCAAATTACGATTCTACTAGCAGTGGCGGATGTTAATATTGATTTTAAGAATTGAAACAAGTTACCGTTTAATTGCATCCGTGGCACTGATAAACTTGTTGTAATTCTCGTAAACCAGCATTTGCAAGTCGGTATCGATATTCTTAATTTCGGCTGCCATTTCAACATGCCTCTGAAGAAGCGCTTCCAAATTCGACTTCCGTATCTATACATTTCAATCCAATCCATGTTTTAAGGTATCAAACCCTCCAAATCAATTATAAATCCAACCAAAAACATGAATAATGTAATCCAAACGACGAATTCCATTCCGAACAATTGATTTCTATAAAAAATCTAGCACTAGAATTCAGTAAAATTTCAATCCGTAATTCAGATCAAAACTATTTGGAACGTACCAGGAGGTTCATGTACTGATCGGCATCGAAAGAAGTAGTGTCGATAGCGTCTAAGCTGCCGTGGTTTGAAGAAGCGTCGTTTGTCGAAGAAGGATCTGGAGAGTAGAAGCTCGATAGCAGATCTCTCATTCTCTTCGCCTTGTCGTCCAAAGGAACATCTTCCGTCCCCATTTTCTGCTCTTTCTACTAATGATTTGTTCACCGCGAATCACAATAAGGGAGATTTTGGTTTTAGATCGGGAAACGAGTGAAATTTTTCACAGGCAATGAAAATGAACGACTTGGCGTTGAACAAACCAGCTTGGCTGCACGGTTATTTTGGTGCACCGTCTTTCCTTAGATGCGACGCAATTCGAAGGCAGTTAATTTGTCCGAAAGGACCCAAAAAGTCCCAAATTACAAAAACACCTATTCATTGTGTAAAAGTTTTATTTGTTTAGCGCCGATATGCAATTTATTTGTTTGCATTCGCAAATAGAAATAAATAGGTCCAATTCTGATATTAGTCCTCATAAATTTTATATTTAGGTCCTTATATTTTAATTTAAAGGCTGAATTTTGCATGAAACCAACGTACATGGCTTTTCACATCCTTGACATTGGTTTTCTGTTTTATTTTTGCCTTGTTTTTTTATCCTTATCAATTTCTATCATTCCTTCAATCTATTTATTTTAAGTAAACTGTCAAAATAGCCACTTTTATTTACCTTGGATTACATCTTAGTCACTTATGTTTGAAATGTTACGTTTTAGTCACTGAGACGTTAATTATGTTAATTGTCATTAACGGTGTAACGTTAAGCTGATGTGGTACGTTAAATCATCATTTCAAATAAAAAAATTAGGTTAAATTATACAATTGATCCCCATATTTTTTTCATTTTGAACAATTTAATTTTTTCCTTTTATATTCTTTTATGTTTTTTTTTTCTCTATTTTCCATTCTCTTTTGCTTCACTCTTGTTTTCCTCCCTTCTCCGTCTCTTTTAACGTAATTTTTCTATGTTTTCTATTTGTTAAAATTAATCTCTATACTTTTATTTTTTTGAACAATTTAAGTTTTTTTCTTTTTATTTCTTTATTTTCCTTTTCTTCTTCCCCTTTCGTTTTAACAAATGATAAACATAGAAAAAACTACATTAAAAGATATGAAAAAGGGAGGAAAATAGAGAGAGAAGAATAAGAGAATGAAAAAAAAAGAAAAAAAAAGGGAAATTTAAAAGAATATAAAAGAAAAAATTTAAATTGTTTAAACCTAAAATTTTTATTTGCAATTAACGACTCAGTGAACTAAAATGTTACAACAGGTTAACATAAATGACTAAAACATAACATTTCAAACATAAGTAATTAAAATGTAACTTAAGGTAAACAAAAGTGACTATTTTAATAATTTACTTATTATTTTCTAAATTCTCACTTTTATTTTTTCTAATCTCTCTCTCTCTCTATATATATATGTATAGGTTTATAATAATATTATAATCTTTCACTAGTTTTTAAATTAAAAGGTTTCTTTGTTTTAATTTTATAATGGTGAAGCTTTGGTAGATAATATTTTTTTTAGATTAAAGGTTTTTTTTTTGTTTTACTTAATTTTTAGTTTTTATTTTTAAAAGATACGATTTATTTATTATTTTAAATTTAATTAGATAAGATTTAATGTGTTATTTAATAATTATATTAATAATTTTAATAATTGAGAGATGATATTTAAATAAAGATGCACTTAATTCTAATTTATTACCATATATTACAAATTGTATTTGTGGACATTGGGAGATTTGAAATTTCAACTCCAACTTTACCCTATTAATTACATATTTGTTTATTTTCAATTAAGAATAATAAAATGTAATTAATTAATTTTCGTGTAATCATTGTCAAAAAGGTAAATAAACATTAAACAACTCCGAAGACGGAGTTGGAATCGTAGTTGTACCCACACTTCGCACGCCAGCGGTGACAACCAGCACTTTCCATTTTCCAATAAAATAACCAATTAAAATATCTTAAATACCCCTCCACCTCCATTATTATTATTATTTTAGCCACTAACCTAATCTAACAACTACCCCTCTTTTGCCTATAAAACAACCCTTTCTTCTTCATTTCAAAACCTTCTTCAGCTTTGCCTTTAATTGCTCTCTGTTTCTTGTTCGTCAATCAGCTAAGTATTCTTTCAAAATCTCTCTCTCTCTCTCTCTCTCTCTCTCTCTTAAATTTGGGGATTTGGTTTTAGGGTTTCGTCTTTGTTAATGTCCGATCTGTGAATTGAGGTAAGTTTCGGTGTAAAAAAAAGCCGGTCAAATGATCTTGGGTGTTCAATGAGTTTCGCTATCCCTATGCATCGGATCCATATTCTTCACTCGTTCTCGGTCGTTTTCCTTTACTGGTTCTATGTTTTCTCGAGGACTACCTCTTTGTTCATCAATGTGATCGTTTAAAGCTAAGTTGTAGTTACTAGTTTAGTTTCTGCGATTATTGAAAGAAATTAAAATCTCTAAATTTTCATTTAATTTGTTAAAAAAAAATTCCCTCCCACCTGAGATGGCTACTGTGCAAAAACCGGCGAGTTCCTCCGATTCCGACCAAAGATACGCCAACATCGACGAGAAGAAAAGGAAGAGGATGCTGTCGAACCGTGAATCAGCGAGGCGATCGCGTATGAAGAAACAAAAGCTACTCGAAGATTTAGTTAACGAAGTGAGTGCATTGCAGAAAAATAACACCCAGATCTGTGAAAAGATCAAGTTCACAACCCAACGCTTCGTCAAAATGGAAGCTTCCAACAGTGTCTTAAGAGCTCAAATAATTGAATTGACCGAGAGCTTGCAGTCCTTGAACTCGATGCTGCACATGGCGGAAGACGTAAGTGGGTACGACGTCGATATCCCGGAGATCCCCGATCCTCTGATGAAGCCATGGCAACTCCCTTGTGCGACGCTGCCGATATGCTCGACTTTTGATGGATAAAATTTAAATAAAAAAAAAAAAAAAAAAAACCTTCTTCCTTTATGCGCAGCCAATTTGTATGTTGCGTTTTAGCCTTTGGCGAAATATTTAAAGTAG
This sequence comes from Gossypium longicalyx, assembly GCA_025698465.1. Taxonomy (NCBI): domain Eukaryota; kingdom Viridiplantae; phylum Streptophyta; class Magnoliopsida; order Malvales; family Malvaceae; genus Gossypium; species Gossypium longicalyx. Next base: position 21,661,865 of record CM047006.1, read on the forward strand.
CTTTTATCATTTATGTTTGCAGAAACCTTCTGGTATTTGCCCTTTCGTGTCTGTACTCTGTACTTTGGGATATTCTATAGATATATGGAAATATGTTAATTTACAAATGCAATGCTTCCTCATCATCATCATCAAATTTCTTGAGGATTGATTTGATTATATCATTGCTAATCTGATTCAAACCAAACATGTGGTTGTATTTACGTGTTCATTTTGAATTTGGTTCTGTACATAAAAAATTTCAAGACGGCATTGGTGTTTGCATGTGTGTTTCTCCATGCTCTTTAACGGGCTGTATGATTGTTCTTTAATGTCAATGAACTTAACCATTTCAGAATTTATGGCTATTAATTTTTTTTAAGGTTAATTGAACTTTGAATCCAAGTTTTAATGCCAAAAAGCTTCTTGGTTCGATGTTGACATTCTTACTTCGATTATTGTGTATTGTTGGAGTATACCTTTAGTAAGAGTGATGGGTGGGTTACATGTCCTTTGCATGCAATAACTAGAGATGGCATATTTACTTGAATTCAAAAAATAAAATAAAGCTACATCTTATTTCGATTTTGATCAATTCAAAAATTAGATTTCACTTACTGAATTAAAAAAAATTTAACCATTTATTAGGTTTGAGTTTTTTATTTCTTTTGCTATCCGCAATAATATTTGCAATAATATTTAATGTTACCAACGATTTCGACGTACTAAGTATATTATTCTACATACCTAAAAGTAAATATTAATTTACTTACCTTAAATCCGACTAAAAGAAATAAAATTATATTCGATTTTAATCCAATCAATTAAAAAATTAGATTTAACTCACCTCAAAATTCGATTGAACAAAATCTAACCTCCTATTAGGTTTGAGAGATTTTTTTTTTCATTTGTAATATAATATCCTATGCTACCAATGATTTAACTTGTTAGGCATATTTTTATTTGATCAAATAAAAAACTAAAATCCCTCGCCTACATTTTACTTGTCAACAAAAAAATATTATATTTGATTTTTATTATTTATCCAATCAATTGAAAGAAAAACTAGGTTTCACTCACTTAAAAGTAAACATTAATTTACTTACCTCGAATCCAATTGAAAGAAACAAAGTTATATCTGATTTTGATCCGACCAATTGAGAAATTAAATTCAACTCGCCTCAAAATTTGAAACCGCCTATTAGGTTTGAGTTTTTTTTCTCTCTTTTGTTATCCATAATAATATTTAATGCTACCAACGATTTTAACATGCTAAGTATATATTAAGTATATATTTGATCTGATTAATTAAAAAGTCAAATTTCACGGACCTAAAAGTAAACATTAGTTTACTTTCCCCAAATTCAACTAAAAGAAACAAAGCTATATCTAATTTTGATCGGACCAATTGAAAAACTAGATTCAACTCGCCTCAAAATCCGATTTAACAAAATCTAACCGCCTATTAGGTTTGAGGGTTTTTCTTTTCTATTTGTAATAATATCCAATGCTACCAATGATTTAACTTGCTAGGCATTTTTTTTCAATCAAATAAAAAACTAAAATCCCTCACCTAAAAGTAAATATTAATTTACTTGTCCTGTAACACTCCGAATCTGTCTCCGTTATGGAGCATTACGACACGTATTAAAACATTTATCATCATTAAACTATTCATATATTAATTTAAATATCAATAATCAAAACTAAATATTATTCATATCATAAATACATTTACGGGCCTAAAATTGAGTTTACGAAGCCCTAAAAATAATTTAGAAACAATTAGGGACTAATTTGAATCAAAATAGAAAAACATGAAAATTTTGAAAATTCTGGAAACATGGGTCACACGGCCGTGTGAAAAGGACCAGCCCATGTAGCCTCAAACATGGCTACCCGCACGCCCGTGTGTTCAGACAGTGTAACTAACTGTGACCGTGTGAACAGCCGTGTGACAGCCCATGTCCCAGTCCGTGTGCACCTTAAAAAGTTTCCAAAACAAGGTAAATTTTCATTCAACACTTAGATACCAAGCCAAATCAAAATCAATCATTTCTATACTTTAAAAATGCATTCCAACAAGCCTAAAACATGTCAAATCATTCAACTTAAGTGTCTAACCAATGTGTCATCATTAACAACACAATTCAATTATCAACCTAAGTTCACATATCACACCAAACTAATTTGCATTCAAGTTCATAAGTTCATACATAAAACTCATGCCAAACTTACCATTTCTTATTATTTATTCACATTCATTCATACCATGATTCAACCACTTACTTAAGGTTTATATCAAATGACCAAAACAACTTATATGAACATATTCACACCAAGATTAAAGGCACATACACAAACAAACTAATACCAAACTTAAGCATCTTTATATCAATCTGATATATAACACATGAAATAAGTATTCAAAACATATACAAAACACACCTATTACATGACATATAACCCAAAATAAAGGTATCAAAATCTACCTAAATATATCTAGATAGTATGATCTTCAAGTTAATCCGACCGCCTGACTCCACAAAAAGTTATCTACAAGGAACATGAAAAATGACATGAGTAAGCTTCAATAGAGCTTAATAAGTTTAATGGTTGAAACAATAAAACTTACTATATAAACATAGCTATTTCATTAACAAGATTAACAAATAATAAATTCTATCAATCACAGTTACTCAACAGGTGAGTTTATACATGTATGTATAAGAGTTGCAACATATATTCAATCACATGAGATCATTCAATATCAAGTCACAATATACATTCAGAAGACCATGTAGACACTTATAAGATTTAATAACACGCCATATAATCATTGGAAACATGCCCAATGAACGGTGTAAATTGATTCGAATACGCGGTTAACCATCTAGAACACACCAGAACGCTCAAATGGGACAAGCCAACCAAAAACACACCTGAGCACCAAGTGTCAAGCCTGTATGTAATAACCGACTTTCAATAATGTCGGGAATAGTGGTTCGAGAGCACTAAATTCAAAAAAATAAGCTCGTAATTTATTTATTTAATAATTATCAGCCAAATGTGATTTTTGAGAGATTTTTAAATTAGTAATTTGTGTTTTATAAAGATTTATTAAGTCAAGGAATTGAAGAAAATAGTTATCGAAATCTCAAATTTATAAATCAAGCTGTAAATATTTTTATAAATATTTATGGAGTATCAATAAGGTAGTATTAAAATTTCGTCAGAAAATTTTAACGTTTGGGTGGTTAATTAAATAAAAAGGCCTAATTGAAAAAGGTGTAAAAGTTGCTAAAAGGATTAAATAACTCAATTGTCAAATGAGGAAGGACCTAAAGTGCAAATAAGCCCAAAGGAGATATTTTGGGCGGCAATAGCTGAGAAAAATCAGAAAAATGGTGAAATAAGGGTAAAATTAGAAAATTGCCAAAATAAACTAAATAAAAATGGGACCAAATTGGAATATCTAGAATTCTCTTCATTTTTCTTTATTTTCATCAGCTGAAAAACAGCCATGGAAGAGGATTCAAGCTAATTTTCATTCTCTAGCTACATGTAAGTTTAATTCTTGCTTTCTCATTGAAATTTCTATGTTTTTAGACTTTTACAATTGGGTCCAACTTACTATTTCATTAGTTTTTGATGTCATAGTTAATTTTTAAAGATATTATGGATGAGTTCTGGAATAATATGATGAATAAACATAGAATTGAAGCTTTAATTTTGATATATGATAATTTTATCAAGTAAAATTGATGGAAATTGATTTTAGGACCTAATTGTGAAAAGGTTTGGAATTAAATTCTAGTACTGAAATTATAATTTCCAAAATTTGTAAAGTAGTTTAAAGTGATAGAATAAAGTGTTAATTAAGAAAAATCAGCTCAATTGAGATGCTAATTGAGTAGGGACGAAATTGTTATTTATTAAAAGCTTAGGGGAAAATACTAATAAACAGCTTGCACTAAAACAATATTGGACAGCAGCAGTGGACTAACTTTGAAAAATCACCATAAATTGTATAAATTTAATTAGAAGATGAAAAAAATATGAAATTAAAGCTTATTGAGTCTAGTTTCTCATAGAAGAAATGTTGTAAGCAATGAATTTGTAAATCATGAGATATAATGAATTTTGTGAGACAAGGTCAGAATGAATTCGGGTTCCCCTGTTCTGACTTTGGAAAATCATAAAAAAATGGATAAAAATAATTAGGGAATTAAAATTATATGTTTATAATTTTGAATGAGTCTATTTTCAAGAGAAATAAACGAGAACATCATTTGAATTCTGTACAAGGAGATAATTAATTTTTAGTGAAGAAGGGTCGGAACTGTCAGATAGCAGAACAGGGGTGACTTTAATGAATAAACTGTACTAATTGGCTAAACCAAAAATTCTGAAAATTTTATGGTAAGAAGATGTGTGAGTCTAGTTTCAGGAAAAATTAACGAATCTTAATTTGGAGTTTTGTAGCTCAAGATATAAATAATTTAGTGACTATGACTCAAATGGAAAGCTTTGAATATACATATAAGTAAATAGTGAAATTATTGATAGTGTTACTTATAATATAAGCATATTATATAAGTTTAAAGATGTGGAATGGAGAGGAGGAGGAAGAAAATATGTATGAATATTCATCTAGCATGGCTAATTTGCATATTTTAGGCTCAGAGACTAAATTGAATAAAAGTAAAATTTTATGGGTAATTTTGTAAAAATGTCAGAAATGACAAATTGCATGAAATGAATTATTTTATTATTTAAATTACAAAATTGAATGAAATTATGAATTTAGTTCAAGATCGAAGAAAAACATGTTTTTAGGGATTAAATTGAAAAGTGTTGAAATTATGGAAAATTTTGATATTTTATAGAATTCATGGGCTGTTATTAATATGAATGAGAATAATAGCTGGAAACAAGGATTAAAATTGCAAGAATTTTATTTTCCTGACCTTAAGGATGAAATTGTCATTAAATAAAAGTTTAGGAGCAAAATGGTAATTTTGCCTAGAGCATTAATTAAATACATTAGAATATGAAATGAATGAAAATGATGATCAAATTTATTTATAAAGATCCGGACGACTCAAATAAGAGACTTGATCGTGGAAAAGAAAATATATCGAATTAATGAAATTATAAACACAAACAAACAATGAGGTAAGCTTGTGTAACTTGAATTATATTCATAAATGCTTAAAATGTATGTTTTTTTTATATGAATATGATTTGAATGTTCATTATATGAAAATTTATGAAATACTGACATATTTGATAAAAAGGGGAAGAAATCCCGTTTGAATGAAAGGAAAATTCGATGGATCTTTGAAAAGGAATTGACGGTAAAAAGGATCTAGCCCGGACGGGTGATCCTATCTTGATATAGCCCTCCCGAAGAATATGTGGAAAATGGATTTAGCCCGGACGGGTAATCCGAATTAGGGTCTGAATTTAGCCTGGGTGGTAATTGGATCCAAGCTCATTAGAGTAATTGTCGTTGCGAGGGATTTAGCTTTGGGTAGTAATCCCGACAATACTCTATGAGTTTATATTACAGGAGATTTATCCTGGACTGGTAATCCCGCTGTAAGGATGAGGTTCGCGAGAGTGTGCTTTCTAAAATGAAATGTGTAAGACCATGGTTGAAAGACACCATGGCAACATGATATGAAATGTGTAAGACCATGGTTGAAAGACACCATGGCAACATGATATGGAATGTGTAAGACCATGGTTGAAAGATATCATGGCAATGTGACATGAAAAGAATAAGACCATGGTTAAAAGATACCATGGCAACATGACGGGAATGAATAAGATCATGGTTGAAAGATACCATGGCAATGTAACATGAAATGAACAAGACCATGGTTGAAAGATACCATGGCAACCTGGCAGAAAATGAGTAAGACCGTAGTTGAAAGACACTATGGCATCATGTCGAAGATAAATAAGATCGTGGATGGGAGATGTTATGACATCAGTTGAACAATTGATATTCAGGTAATATGTATCAGATGAAGAATGATTATAGGAAATGGTTCTGTGAAATGTTTACAAGAATTGGTCATATGGAAATATATGTACAAAATAATTGAATGAAATAATTAAAAAGATAGATAAATGAAATAAGTATAGGTACATGAAATTTAATTTATGTTAATTTTAATATGAACTATTACCGAAATAAATATACATAAGATATATGGAAATTATGGTGCATGAAATATTGATATAACGAAATGAATGATATATGCTTATAAAGAAACAGTAAGCAAATAATATGTCTCGTGACATGTACATATATGACTATCTTTGATATGTTGATATAAGAAAATTATATAAGTAAAGACAATTATTAAACTCAAGTGTGACATGTCGAGAAAATAAGTATATCAATGTTGAATTTATATGAAATATGTACTAGTATACTAACAATGTTGCTGCTTGATGCTTATACAAGTGTCAAGCTGTTGATTGAATGATAATATATTTATTTATTTATATGATGCATTGAATCGGTAAGTATTTAATTAAAATTTTTTAAGTGATTCGTAAATTCTAGTAATGCTCCGAAACCCTGTTTCGACGACGAATACGGGTTTAGAGTGTTACACTGTAAGCTAACATCCCTCCAGAGCACACCTGGGCACTAAGTGAAAAGCCCATAGGCTTTACATCCGCCCCGAGAAACATACCAGAATTACTGTAAATATAACACGATAGTCCGCAACAAATGTTGGACACTAGTATATTCAATGGAAAGTAACAAATCAAAAGTCATCATATAATCACAAGTCAACCATGTACCACGTGCAATATAACATATTGACATGCCAATTGTATCCTATCATACGTTCATCCGGGCTCAATATATCATCAGATTAATAATATTTAAATCATTTCCTTTCTCGACTCACATCAAATTATAATAATTCAGTTGTGTCTAAATTATCCAACAACCACAACACAATATCAAAATAACATTTCAATTTGTATTAACTAAACCGTACGAACTTATCAAGGCTAAACTGTAGAGATAATGAAAGTTTAGAGACTATTCAACAACTTTTCATTTTCCTCAATTATCTACTTGTTCTTGATCTATAAAATATTTTATTTCAGTTTATTCGCATCAATTTCATATATTATTCATTTTAGCACATATTTCTTCTTATTTACAATTTTCACAATTATCCCAAAATTTTATACTTTTTTCAGTTTAATCCCTAATATTAAAACAACCCAATTTTCACAATTACCTCATATACTCATTTTTTTCGAACATTCAACTCTATATAAATGGCCCCTAAATTTTGAAATTTTCCAATAAAATCCTTCCAATTTCACATTTTATCTATTTAATCCCTAAACTCAAAACTATACAAATTTACTTTACAAAATAACTTTATTTAAATAATCTACCATTGAGCTTAAAAAACATAACAAACTCATCAATGGCATCTTTCAAAACTTTTAACAAATTTACAAATTAACCCCCAAGTTAGCTAGATTAAACTAAAATAATCTCAAAAATATAAAATTCATGAAAAACAGGTGAGAAATGGACTTATATGTAAAGAGATGAGTAAAGCCAAAACCTTTTCTTCTCTAAACAATGGTGTTTCAGTTTCACTCAACACAATGAAAAAGATGACACAATTTGCAATTTCATTTGTTTCTATTTTTTAATATAATTACAAAAATACCATTAACCAACACACTTTCAATCAAATTTTTACCTACTTAGTGTCCACTAAATAAGAATGGCTTAATTGTCATATTAAAGCATCCTATTTTACTTAAACACTCAATTGGCACTAAAACACTAATAACAATAGACTTTTGCGCTTTTTATAATTTAGTCATTTTTCTTTAATTAATTATCTAAATGTTAAAATTTATAATCTAAATTTTAATACGACATCGATGACCTCGTAAATATTAAAAATTAATATTTACGGACTTACACATCGAAATTGTGGTTCCAAAACCACTGGAAAATAGGCTATTACATGCTAGACATATTTTTTATCTACTCAATTAAAAAAACTAGACTTTAATCACTTAAAAGTAAACATTAATTTTCTTACCTTGAATCCAATTGAAAGAAACAAAACTATATCTGATTTTGATCTGACCAATTGAGAAACTAAAATCAATTCTCCTCAAAATCCGATTAAACAAAATCTAATTACCTATTAGGTTTGAGTTTTTTTTTTTTTGCCATTTGTAACAATATCCAATGCTACTAACGATTTAACTTGCTAGGTATATTTTTTATCTGATCAATTAAAAAATTAGAAACCACTCACCTAAAAGTAAATATTAATTTACTTACCTTGAATCCAACAAAAACAATAAAGTTATATTTGATTTTGAGTCGATCAATTGAAAAACTAAATTTCACTCACCTTGAATCTTGATTTAAAAAAATCTAACCGCCTATTGAGTTTGAGTTTTTATTTCTCTTTTGCCATTCGTAACAATATCCAATGTTGTTAACAATTTTAACATGCTAGGCTTATTTTTTATCCGATCAATTGAAAAACTAAATTTCACTCACCTAAAAGTAAATATTAATTAATTTCTTTACCTTAAATCCAACAAAAATGAGTTATATCCATTTTGGTCCAATCAATTGAAAACTAGATTCTACTCGTTTTGAAATCTGATTTCTTTTAAAAAGAATCTAACCGTCTATTGTGATCGAGTTATTTTTTCTTTTTTCATTCGTAACAATATCCAATGCTACCGACGCTTTTAACATGTTTGGCATATTTTTGATCCGATCGATTGAAAAACTAAATTCCACTTGCTTAAAAATAAACATTAATTTACTTACCTTGAATCCAACAAAAAGAAAACAAAGCTAAATTCATTTTTTTGATTTGGTAAATAGAAAAATTAGATTTCATTCTCCTCAAATTTTTACACTTTAAAAAACTTAACCGTTTACTGGATTTGAGATTTTTTTTCTTTTATCATCTGTAACAATATCCAATGCTACCAACGATTTTATCATACTATGCATATTTTTAACCCCACCAATTAAAAAACTAAATTCCACCCGCCTAAAAGCATATACTACTATACTTACCTTGAATCCAACCAAAAAATATAAAATTATATTTGATTTTGATCCGAAGATCAATTAAAAAACTAGATTCAACTCGCCTTGAAACCCAGTTTAAAAATAATCTAACCCCCTGTTAGGTATGAGTTTTTTTTTCTTTCTTTTTCTATCCATAACAATGTCCAATGCCAAGAGCTATTCTAATTAGGTATATTTTTTATCTTATCAATCCAAAAACTACACTCCACTAGATGAAAAAGTAAATATTAATTTACTTACCTTGAATCCGCACCAAAACAAAAAAAAAACAAAAAACAAAGTTATATATGATTTTGATGAAACCTATTGAAAAATTAGATTCGCCTCAAAATCTAATTTAAAAAAAAAAAATCTAATCGCTTATTGAGTTTGAATTGTTTTTCTTTCTTTTGTCATCCGTAACAATATTAAATACTACCAATAATCTAACATGCTAAGCATATTTTTCATCTGTTGAATTGAAAAACTAGATTTCACTCTCCTAAAAGTAATTTACATACCCTAAATCCAACCAAAAAAACAAAGCAATATTCGATTTTGATCTAATCAATTGAAAAAGTAGATTCCACACACTACAAAATCCCTTTTTTTTTATATCTAATTGCTTATTAGGTTTGAATTTTTTTTTTCTTTTGCCATCTATAATAATATCCAATACTAGCAATGATTTTAACATGCTAGGCATATTTTTTTATCTTATCAATTGAAAAACTAGATTTCACTCTCTTTGAAATTCGATTTTTAAAAAATATTAGTTTACTTACCCTGGATCCAACCAAAAAAAGAAACAAAGCTATATCTAACTTTGATTTGATCAATTGAAAAATTAGATTTCACTCGTATCGAAATCCAATTTTTTTAAAAAAATCTAACCACCTATTGGGTCTGAGTTTCTCTTTTTCTTTTGCCATTCGTAACAATATCTAATGCTACCAACAATTCTAACATGCTAGGCATATTTTTTATCCTATCAATTGAAAAATTGGATTCCATTCGCCTAATAGTAAATATTAATTTACTTACCCTAAATCTAACAAAAAAAATCTATATTCAATTTTGATCCGATTAATTGAAAATTTTGATTCTACTTACCTCAAAATCTAATTTTTAGAAGAAAAAAAATCTAACAATCTATTAAATGTGAGTTTATTTTTCTTTTACTATTAATAACAATATCTAATGCTACAAACGATTTTAACATGCTAAGCATATTCATAAGGAATATAATTAAGATTCGTATTTGAAATCTGCTCAATACTCATGGTATATAAATTTTGATGTTATAAGTATGATATTCAAAATCAAAGTTTGATGTATAATAAATTAAAGTTTATAAGTAAATTAGAAATTTATAAAATAATTTTATATTAAGCAAAAGGAAGTTTCCATATTGCAGATTGGGTGAGTGGGTGTGGGTGCCTAGTCTAATGGTTTTACTAGACCCAGTTCATGAATATCTGGGAATACCAGCTGTGCCTGTGTGTGATGCTAGAGTTTTAAAAAATACTAGCATGCGTTGCTTCCTCCCTATTACCAGCGGCTAAGGATGGACCCCTTCGGGAGGAGCCACCTGAATCACGTTTAGTAAGGTTGTCACATTATCCCACGGATCACGCCTAATTGAATAGCTGTTTGTTTGACTGTGATGAACCATTTTTAACCCTTTTCTTTTTCATCGACTTCCAATGGTAGGTTGAAATGATTGCAAAAATTGTTTCCACATACTGAAATTTCAATTGTGAATCAATTTAGTAAAAAAATACCTGAAAAATTAATTAAAATTTATGGTTTTTTTAATTAAAATAATTCTGTGATTAGAGTTGTGTGACCCGAATCTCTATCACTAGTTAAAAATAAAATATAATCGCAAAATAAGGGAATCTACGGGGGCGATAAGTAAAATCTGTATAGAACTATACTTCTTCTATTTGACATTGATTAGAATAGGATTTTTCAACATTTAAATAAATATAGCCGAAGCCGGTATTGTATCATACAATTTTTAACATTAGTGAATTTCTCCTCCTCTGCCCGTGATTTTTTCTCAAATGGATTTTCACGTAAAATCTGTGTTTTATTTTTCTTTTCTTATCGTTTTACGATCATTCTATAGCCATTATTGACGTCTATTATAACATAATGGATTTGGATCTTTATATTTCGAAAATGGTTAAATCCAAATTCATTGCAAGATTTATGTTGTTGTTTTTTTTGTTATATTGACTACCACGTTTTTTTTATTATTGCAAATGTCATGCAAGTGAATTTAATAGAAAAACTTTACAATACTAATAATTGGACTAAAATTTTGAAATCTAAATTATAAAATGATTAATTTTCTAAAATAAAAATAGACTAACTAAATTTTAAATATTTAAAAAAATATAGAGACTAAGAACATATTTTAACCTTTAAAATTTTTTTTGTTCGAAAAGTTCTATGAATAAATAATGTATATTTAATATTAAATATTTATTATATATTTCTATATAAGATCAATGTGAAAATGAAGTGATAGATTATAAACTCGTGTTAAATAAATATCTGATAAAAAATTACTATATTTATTTGGTATCGACATTTCTATATTTATTTATATTTTTCTTGGAATCATAATATCGAAGTAAATAAATATGGGCAACGCCAAAAAGGGAGAAGAAAAATAAAAGAAAAACATTGAATCTGGTCCTTTGCTTCGCAACGGAAAATATAAATTTTTTTCATTTTTTTAATTGAAAAATAAATAATTAAAAAAAAAAACATAGAAGATTTGTGTTGAATGAAGATTATAAGTGAAATTCATTTTAAGTAAAATTAACTTATTAATCTGGCATCCATCACACGTAGTTTTTTTAAGGAATAGGAATAGGAATAGGAATAGGAATAGGAATAGCAATATAGTATTAAACTAAAATCGTTTAGCTGACATCATCACAGAGTATGGGGAAAATTACAAACACAACTCAAGTCATTCAAACTAGAGTCCATAGAAAATAAAACATTCGGGGGAGGTGGAGTGTGAAAATTGCTTCCCAACCCAGTCATTCACGAAATACATGTGGGTGTCTTAAAATCAAATAAAATGGAATCCCCCATTCTCCGTTTAGTAAAATAGCAAAGATAAAAGTTTTTTTTCGTTAAGCATTTAGGTGGTTTGGATGGACTGTGGATTGAGGTGCAGACGTTATAGTGTCGTTACAATATCTAATTTTATTGTTATCGTTATTTTTATATTAATCACAGATAAACGCACCATCTATCCAAACACACTTTTAATTATTCTTCAAGTCTTAAGAAATTAATGTTGGGGTTCGTGAGCAATCTCTGTATCTAACTTTTTCTTGATTAATATAATTACGTGATAATTTGGTATATGTGAGCAATCTCTGTATCTAACTTTTTCTTGATTAATATAATTACGTGATAATTTGGTATATACTCTTTCTTTAAATATATTGTGATAAAATTAATCGTAGAAGATTACATTGATATAAAAGTCTATTTCAATTTGATTATTGATTTATATATTCTATTTTTTTGCCATTTGTATCATAATATATAAATAATATATTTTTCTGTAATGGTTTTTGCCATTAGAATTTGTTTTATTTTTCCTTTATATGCTTTTGCACAAATTTTTTAATGAAAAGAAAAATGGCAATCACCATTATAAAGGAAGCTTGCAATTTTAATGGCATTTGACCATTTGAATAAGGATGACATTTCGCCATGTGTTTTTTTTTTTTTGTCATGTGCAGAGTAGAATGGCAGAATAAAAATATACAAGTTTAACATTTTTTTCTTTTATATATTCATACACAAAATGTTTTATGTTTGACAATTAGCCATGTTTAGCTTTGTATATTTGTTTTGCCAGCAACGTATGATACATGAACATAAATAAGTTATTTCGAGTTTATAGGGATAATATGTACAAACAATGAATCAATTAAAATAAGTTTTAATGATAGAAATATAAGGTTTCTTAAATATTAATTGCTTTTTATCTGTATTGGTTACAGATCAGTATGGCGATACGTATTTGTATTCCAAAAGTGATTAGAACTGAAGAGGACATAGATGGAGTAATAAGTTTGATTGATGACTTGACCCTTTTTTGGATTGATCCAAATGATGATATTATTATCCATGTCATGAAAGTCAATAGCAAAATAAAGAAGTTGCTTTGGATGGGTAGTATAATGACGAGAGATGACGACATGAAAATTTAGAGTCCAAGAGACACATTGATAACTGATGTTCAAAAACGTCTCTTAGATGAAATTTGGTTCCCCAGTGATGATCAGTCATACGATGAACTAATTCAAATGCTTGTAAAAAATAGTTTACGGGTGGGAGCTAGGTGAACTGCCATTTTCGCCACAAGTTCCACCACTCATCGAAGGAACCATAGCATGCTCATCACTCCGTGTATTGCCACAGTAGACATTCAACTTTCACTGGATTTTATGGATTCCATCTTGATTATGAGACAAATGCTTGAGGGTTTTTTTGGACATAGATGATGATGATGATGGTAATGATGATATCGAGTATGTGGAGCTCAATGATTAGGATTTGTTTTATGTATCAGTCTTTTGATGACTTATGTTTGTTTTTAGGTGTTTGTTTTTTCTATAACTTTTGTTGATTTGATTTGATTTTTTATCTTTGATTTTCTTGTTTTATGTTACATATTACACTAATAAAATGTATGAGTATCTTTATGTAAATATATTATGGTCACTAAACTATAAATAAATACGATAAAGATAAATACACCTATAGAATAATAGTATAGTTATAGTGAGTAGAGAATATCGTATCCACGAAGACTAAAAGTATTAGTAATTGTCGTTTTTCTATTATTTAGCCGACAAATTGGAGTGATGTGTTTAAATCTAAAATTGCTAAACTAATTTAACTAAGAACGCAACAGAGAATAAAATAGGAAAATAATCGAAGATAACCAATTAGAGAGACAATACCCAGGAAAAAAATCCACCTAGACTTCACCTATTATATGAATCCGAATTAAACGATTTATTCACTTGTGGATTGATCTATAGAAATCTCTAAATTATGTTAATATCTTTTTCGAGAGTAAGAACAACTGACCTAGGTTGATTAATTGAAATCTCTTTCTAATTAAAACCATTATCGTCGCATTAACTCGATCTATAGATTCCCCTATTAGATTTGACTCTAATCCGGTAGATTTATGTCGTCTTATTTCTAGGATTGCATGCAACTCCACTCAATTATGTTAGATCTACTCTTAAATAGAGACTTGTCCTCCACTGAAATAAGCACATTAAACATGAATTAATATCTCAGAAATATTAAAACAAGAAATAAGCATACATAATTGAGAACATGAATCAAGTATTTATCGCTTAAAATAGAAATTAAATAAAAGGATTCATCATAGGTTTCATCCTCTCGAGGTATCTAGGGAATTAGTTCATAATCGTAAATAGAAACATCTCAAAGTCAGAATAACCACAAGACATAAGAAACTTAATAAAACTTCTAAAGAAATTAAAAGGAGATCTTCGATCTTGATGGAGATCTGTTTCCGAGTTGATTCCAATGGCGTATTTCGAGTGTTTTCTTCAATCTTCTCTGATTGCCCCCTTATATCTTTTTCTAATGGGTATTTATAGACTTTAGAATGCTCAAAAAGTCTAAAAATTAGGTTTTTTCGCGTATTTGGAGAGTAGGATGCGAAATCGACATGGGTTGGCACATGGGCGAGTGTCCAGCCCGTGTAGAAATGCCTAGGCCGTGTGGCTCCTGAAAACAGCTCTATTTGTCCGATTTTGGCTCGTTTTTCGCTCATTTCACTCTCAAATGTTCTCTTAAGTATAAAAACATGAATTTAAAGGATTAGGAGCATCAAATTCACTAATTTGCATAATTAACTGTCCAAAAACACATTAAGAATGTGATTAAAATATGTTATTTTTATAGCTTATCAATATTTTATGTTTTTCATTCATAGTTTGATTGTTTATTTATTACTTTTTATTTTTTATACCATTCATGCAATATATCAAATAGTGAGAGTTCTATTATCACAATAACTAAATTAGTGACAATTAGCACAATATAGAATTTGACTGTAAATATTGGTTTGTAGTTGGTTCTGTGTAATATGATAATTATTACTAATTTTATTTTATTGTAATAATATAATAAAATGGAGAATGTGTTTGCTAGACATTAATATGTGTATGTCTTAATGTAGACAATATTTTGAAATGACATCTGCTAGAAAAACATTGTTGTTGAGCTTAAAAAAGGTGAAAAGCTTAATGAGAACAATTTTGAGATCTAGAGTATGAAAATCAAGTATTGTACTGGAACAAAAGGTTCATGAAATTGTAAATAATGTACTAGTTGAGCTTGAAGAGGGAAATAAGACCCAAAATAAAAGGGATCGGGAGGCATAATGATGCTTGAAAAAAGAATAATTCCATAGTTCGCATAACATTGTTGAACAGTATAGACAATGACATCATGCATGAGTTCAAGAAGTATGAGGTCACAAAAGACATGTGGTTTGCTCTTAAAGAGAAATTTGGTGGCACTTCAATCACTAAACTCAGGCTGCTCACAATCAAGTTTGACATTTACAAGAAACGACTCAATCATAACATGAGACAACATGTAAGAGAAATGTCAAACATGATTAGTGAATTGAAAGATGTAGGTCACACTCTATGTGATGAATAATAGGTTTAGGTAGTCATTCAATCATTGCCTCACAGCTGGGAGCATATAAAATTGCACCTTACTCACAATGAGGGCATCAAGACTCTAGATGATGCCGCTCAACATCTTTAGCTGAAAGAAGATCGTATTGAGGCAACTTTTGGTTCTAACAAGTGCAAACCATATGATGGGTACAAGGGAAAAACTTTTAAGAAGCAAAAGTCTAACTCTTAAAGCAAAGATAATGCTTCCCAAACATTTAAGAAGAAGAAGAAAAATAAAGCTCAAATTAAATGTTTCAACTATGGCAAGAAGGATTACTTTGCTTGTCCAAAAAAGGTAAAGACCCATAAAGTACTTTTAAATGCAATAAATATATTTGAAAGTACTACATTTATTTCTAGTACTATATTACTAACTGAATCTTATCCTTTGTGGAATTTAAACTCAAGGGCCACAGATTATGTAGCTAGAAACCGAAATGTGTTTGTGGATTTCTATCAGATTCCATTAGGAACTAAATGGATTTATGTAGGTGACCAACTGCGTGCGTGCGCATTAAAACACTAAATTTATGAAACTATATTTAAAGTTCGATTTTACTGCAAGCGTACAATGTCAGTTGTAATATTTATAGTGTTACAATGAAACACCGAAGTATTCCAAGGATCATACCCAAAGGATTCTGTGATTTAATGATTTCTATTAAAAAATACATGCAAGAAAGGAGTCTAGCTAGCTACTCACTAATTATTATAGTACGACAAAGCATAAACAGAGATTTTTAACACTAATTTCTAAATCAACTATCCTAAGGACTAAACTGTAAAGAACACAAAACTAAGAAATTATCCAATAAATAACTAATGGTGGTTGGTTGATTTTGATGTGGTTTACCGATCCTTGAACAATGAACTTAAATTGCTTCAATTACTAAGTGGCTCCATTTTATCTCTCGATCTCAATTTTATCGACTTAGACGAATTAAGTCTAGTTTATCTCTCGATCTCGCCAGTCCGGGACTAACGAATAGGTGCACGACAAGATTACCTCTCGATCTCACTTTATCTTGTTATTCCTTTAGGGGCATCACTACTTAAGTTCTTAGTTCTACTCGATTTAGTCAAATTTATTACAATTTAATTCTTTGTCCAAAAATCAGCTTACTCACATCTCCATCAACGAACCTCCTTGGGTTTAGTTACCCATTACCATATTAAAGCTAACAAACATGAAAGAAACAACTATGGAAGCTATTAACATAAACTTGAACAAAAAGATGAAAGCTTTGATTTTTAACTTGATAAACTTAAATGAAAAGCAACTAACACAAAGATAAAAAATAAAAAAAAAGAACACTAAATATGAGAGCTTTAATAGATGAAAAGAAAGAAAACTGAAATATCATTAACTCAAATATTAAAGTGTGATTACAACTAAGTTTAAAGTCTTTAAGATGTAAATAAAACTAAGTTATAGTAAAAACTAACTTAACTAACAACTATGAAACTAAATAAAACCAAAAAGAAACATGAACTAAAACCTTAAAACTATAAAGAAGAAAACTACCCTATTCCTAAGCTAAAAGATAAAAGAAAACCCCAAAGCTAGAAAGTTTTCTAACCTAAAACTACAACCTCCTTTGGTCGCAGCAAAAAATGGCTTTATATAGCTTATTACAACCCAATCTTTAGTGACAAAAATGCCCTTGGACGTTATATTTTGATTGGTGTTGGACAAAAACTACCCCTTGCAATCATTTTTCTCCACGCCAGACCCTGGGTATCGCGATACCCACAACAGTTAAAAGTAATGGGTCCTTTGTATTAATATCTCATTAAGAATCAAATTGCTAAGAGATAATATCCTATAATATCCATTAGAAATCAAATTTCTAAAAGATAATATCCCATAATAATATCTTAACAAAAAGCAACTCTTCCACAAACTGAACCGAGAGAAAGACGGGAAACAAGAACCAAAAAAGAACAGTGACCCATACAAGGATGAAGAGGAGATGAAAGCAATCAAACGTCTCCCATCGTGATTGAAGAAGCCAACGGAATCGATGGCAGCAACACTCTTTAGGATAGCAAAACGATTAAGAAAAAAGAGCAATAACCTTTTCAACATATTATAAAAATTGAAAATGAGAAAAATTGAGCCTTGATTAGTGAAGTTAAATTCAACCCATTTTTTAAATAGATTTAATATTATTATCTAAGCTTATTTTTAAGCTTTATTTTTGTTTAAACATTTCAAATATTATTCAAACCTTCATATTTCAACTAATAATTAATGATTATATGTATTTACAAGCTTCAATTTATAGGCAAAAAAAACAAAAAAACAAATATCCTCAAAAGATTTTATAAGATTTAAAAAAAAAGGAAAGAATAAGTTAATTTTTCCATATGAATAAAAAGTCCAAGTTCAAAATAATTAATACAAATGGAAACACAAAATCTTAAAAGTATTTATTTCCATATTGGTGAAATTTTCAACTTTAAACTTTAAGACTTATATATATGAAAACCCAAATTCTTAATTTGAATCATACCATCGTTTTGTCTATTGATATAATGGCAAATTTCAAGTTTTTTTCTATTTGTCTAATTCTCTTATGTATTATCTTCGCTGAGAACTTGGATCTTTACGAATGTAAGTATATATGTGTCATACTAGTAAATAATTTATATGAGATTTCATGTTTAAATTAGCTAGAAAATCATATTTCTTACTCAATAAATATATATATATATATATATATATTCATATTTTTTTATTTCATTAGAAAAATACTTATATATTGGATGTTTAATTTTGTAGGTAAAACCAGAAAACTTGTCAGTACAGGAAATGATATGGATTGGTTTGAAAAAAATGGGAAGAAAATTGAAAGTGATGCGATAACATTGTCACCATGCCATAAATTGCTTTGCAATGGGTTACATAATTGTTATTGTTGTATTGCAAAACCAGATTTAGGATGTTTTAATGTACAGGTTGATTGTGAAAAGATTTGCCCTTATCAATAATCTCATCTATTTTGTATTAATTTCAATAAATTCATGAAATGGATAAATAAAATGATTTCATATTTATCATTTTCTATTGGTTGACAATATTGATTTTAATTTTTTTTAATTTATAATTACTTATAAATAGTAACCAATAGTAGAAAATGCTTGGTAAATATGAAAACTATTACAATTTCGTATTCTTTCTCATTCATATATTAGTATTACACCCTTGTTCCGCTTGAGGTTAAAACTAAGATTAAGATTAATATTTTTTTTAATTAACATTAATTTTATCAAAAGTTTAAGAAACATATATAATTGAACCCAATACATGAGAGAAAATCTCTCATATCACGTGAGAGCCCGCAACCCTAGTGTTATTATCTAGGGTGTGTCATCCACCTCTACTCCAGTTGGAGTAGGAGTGTGTTTTCTATTAAATAAATATTATTTGTGTTATTTTTATTTAACGAAAATATACTTGATTCATACATTGTTATTCTATTGAAAAATAGGGTGAATTTATTCCTAAGCATAAATTTTATTTTTCGATATAACAAACTTTTCGATTTATAAAGAGAGAAATTACTTTTCCGCTGAAAGTAGTCCTTCAGTTTCTTGTTATGTGTTTGGTTCATGTCACTCAAGCTTACACTCGCACAATTCAATTACAAGGATAGTAGGAAAGGTTTCTTGGTTGAAAGCCAAGAATGTTTCAAATTTGTCTCATACAAAGCATATGTACTTTTTTGAGAAAAGTTAATTGCTATAAATATTACAAGTTGACTCAGTTTTCAAAATTTTAAACTTCTGCTATAACTAAAAACTCTTTTCTTAACTGAATTTTTTCAATGATCGAGACATGTACCTTATGGTATCGAGCCAAGTAAACATCGAACCTAAATTAATTTTTCCCTGTTTCAGGTCTCGAAAGAGATACCCTTTGTCTCGAGCATCCAAACATCGAAGCTAAAATAAGAAAACAGGGGAGGCATGTCTCCAGACTAGTCTCGAGACATGAAAGTGTTGGAAAATATGGACACACATATATAATAAGGGTAATTATATGTTATTATTTACTATCATGATAGGTTAGCCAAAATTAAAAGTAATCTAATTTGGTTAGAATTTTATTGGGTTTTAATTATTAAATAAAGTATAAGTCAAATATGTGTAGATATTCTAGTAATTGAGTTCTAATCAAAATCTAATTAATGATGGGCTAATTAGAAATAGATTAGAACTAATATGCGAAGGTTATAAATATTAGGGTTATGGTCCCCAAATTATACACAAGATATCTTTTCTAATATCCCATCATTAGGAAAGAGAGAGCAGATATTCTCTGAATTTCTTGTGTATTAATTTGGAAGATCAAATCCCCAAGATTCAATAAAACTTCAAGGAGTTCATGGATTCAGGTACGCTTCCGCATCTAGTTTTGTTCTTGATTTATTCTTGATGATTTGACATGATAAATCCTGGTTTATTAAGTTTTATTTCTGATTTATTTTACATATTCTAACAAATGGTATCAGAGCCTCATTATGTCTAATCAATGTGAATTTATTAAATTTCTATTCTTTTTAAAATGATTCATTCATGAAATTTCATGGGTTTAATATTTTAGTTTGGTGTTTTGATCATACACCTATTAAATTTTTTGGATTCAAGATTTTAGGGTTTGGTATAGAAATTGAGCAAGTGATGATGTTTATGAGGATTTATGTTGAAATTTTAGGGTTTTAGTTTTTTTTATGAATTTGGTTTTTGAGGAAATTATTGTGTGAATCAAATTATAGTTTATTTATATTTTCAGATTAAAGTTTGTTAAAAGTCGATGTTGATGTTTGCGTTTCATTACGAAACCATATACATTTATTTTTCTTTAACTAATTATGTGTCTATTTAAAATTTTTTATAGAAATTGATTCATATATATGTTTCATTTATATATATATATATATGATATATGCATGCTTTGATTGGTTTAATGCATGTTGTTTTGGAAAATTATATAAATATATATGATTATCTTTTAATTTCATTGAAAGATGAAATTAAGGTAAATATTTTGAAACAAATAAATCTAGATTTTGGCTTTTAATTAATGATGTCTAATATTTTAAATAAATTAGTTGAAACAAAATGCCGCCAAAAGTGACCTCTTTTGTGTAGATTAGTTTATTTGAAATATTAAGATGATTATATATTTTTGTGATTCATGCGTTTATTGATTGACTCAAAGGTAAGTTAATATTTGACAGAATTTTAACGACATATGTGGTGATAAATGTGTGACAGTTATAAGGTATTTTATGTGAGCAATAAGTTAGTTCAAAGATTAATTTATTGTTTAACATAATTTATTGTCAATGTTTGATTGCTACAACAAGAGTACCGCTTACTGTTAATATTACTGTCCAAAGACTTGATATTAATGTTGTGTTTAGTATCTTGAGATGGGATTAGCCATTATATTGATTTTATTGTTTACTTATGAATATTGATTTAAGCTTGTTTTTGTTCTATATTCAACTAATTCTTCTTTTGCTGCCACAATATCTGTTAATATAAATTCTATACCCATGCTTAATGGGATTAATTTTAAGGAATGAAAAATGCACTTACTTATAGTGCTTGGCTGTATGGACATAGACCTTTCACTAAGGGAAGAACAACCTGCACCTCTCACTGCGGAAAGCACCCCTGATGTTAAGAGGGATTTTGAGAGGTGGGATCGTTCAAATCGCATAAGTCTAATGATCATGAAACACAACATTCCAGAAGCCTTTAGGGGTACATAATCTGAAGAGATTACTCAAGCTAAGGTTTTCCTTGATGAAATTGAGAAACATTTTGATAAAAACTATAAAGTTGAGATAACATCACTTTTGACTTCTTTGATGTCTATGAAGTATAAGTGTTAAGGAAACATAAGAGAGTACATTATGAAAATGTTCCATACTGCTTCAAGACTTAAGGTATTTAAGATCGAGCTTTCTGAGGAATTGCTTGTTCTTATGATTTTGGTATCGCTTCCTACATAGTTTAATTAATTTAAAATTAGTTATAACTGTCAAAAGGAGAAATGGACCCTAAATGAGCTCATTTTTCATTGTGTGCAAGAGGAAGAAATGTTGAAGCGTGATAAGTCTGAAAGTGCTCATTTGGCTAGTGCCCCTAAAGACAAGGGCAAGAAATAAAAATATCAGAATGAAGCTGCTAAGGGTCCAGCTCAAAAGAAACAACAACAAGCTACAAAGAGTTGTTTCTTTTGTGAAAAGTTTGGACACGTAAAGAAAGATTGTGCCAAATATCATGCTTCGCGTGCAAAGAAAGGTATAATTCTTAATTTGGTCTGTTTTGAGATTAATTTAGCTTCAGTACCTAGAAACACTTGGTGGATAGATTCTGGTGCTACTACTCACATAAGTGTTTCTATGCAGGGTTGCCTGAATTACCGAAAGCCAAGTGATGGTGAAAGACACATTTTTGTGGACGATGAAAAATCGGTAGAAGTGGAAACGATTGGGCATTTTAGGTTGTTATTAGGAACTTGTTTTTATTTGGATTTAAAAGACACTTTTATTGTACCATCATTTAGATGGAATTTAGTTTCCATTTCTTCGTTGGACAAATTTGGATATTATTGTTTATTCGGAAACAATCAATTTAATTTGTCTTTAAATTCAAATGTTATTGAAATTGGTTATTTAAATACTTATGACAACCTTTATTTGCTAGAAATAGTTGCATCTTATAATGAAACCTTACATGTGAAATCACATGGTATTAAACGCAAATTAAATAAAGAAAATTCAACATCATTATGGCATAGGCGCTTAGGTTACATCTCAAAATTTAGAGTTGAACGCCTTGTGTCTGATGGTATTTTAGAGTCCATTGACTTCACAGACTTTGATGTCTGTGTCGATTGCATTAAGGGAAAATAGACCAAAACCAAGAGATTCGGTGCCAACAGATCTTCAAACGTCTTAGAATTAATCCATACAGATATTTGTGGGCCATTCCCTATGACATCCTGGAATGATCAACAATATTTCATAATATTCATAGACGATTACTCACGTTATGGGTACCTAAATCTCATTCATGAGAAATCTCAGTCTTTGGACATGTTCAAAGCTCATAAAGTTGAAGTTGAGAATCAACTCAACAAAAGGATTAAAAATATTAGATTTGATCGTGATGGTGAGTACTACGGTAGATATAATGGCTCAAGTAAACAATGTCCAGGACCATTTGTGAAATTCCTAGAGGAATGCGGTATTATCCCACAGTACACCATACCAAGATCACCTGGTATGAATGGTGTAGCTGAAAGACGAAATAGAACTCTTAAGGATATGTTAAGGAGCATGATTGCTCATTCTACCTTACCTAAGTCCCTCTGAGGAGAAGCATTAAAGATATCAGCTTACGTTCTGAATAGAGTACCAAATAAAGCAATTGCAAAAACACCTTATGAGTTTTGGACAGGTCAAAAGCCTAGTCTAAAGCACTTTCATATTTTGGGATGTCCAGTTGTGGCAAGGCCTTATAGGCCACATGAAAAGAAATTGGACTCCAAAATAATAAGTAACTACTTTATTGGTTATTCTAAGCGATTTAAGGGCTATAAATTTTATGATCCCATAATAAGAAATATTTTTGAAACGAGAACTGCAACATTTTTTGAGGATGTTGAGTTTGGGGGAAGAAATAAGGTTAAAGACATTGCTTTTGAAGAGGAATTAAGTTCTAACTCAATTCCTACTATCACTTTTGACGATGTTCAAGTTCTTATATCTATCATTGATCAAGAAGTGAATTTAGAGCCTCTAAAAGACAATGTTGAACAACTCCCCATTCAAAATGAGGTAATTGTTCCAGAAGAACAAACTCAACAACCTCAAGAACAAGTGTTATTAAGGAGGTCCATAAGAGAAATGAGAAATGTTATTCCAAATGATTATATTGTATTTCTCCAAGAACATGAGGATGATAATGAAATGATGGAAGATGATCTAATCAACTTTCATCAAGCCATAAAAAGTTCTAATTCTCAAAAGTGGATTGATGCCATGAAAGATGAGTATAAATCTATGCAAGACAATAAAGTTTGGGAACTTGTCTCATTACCTAAAGGTGCAAAACCAATTGGTTGTAAATGGATATTTAAAACCAAGAGGGATGCAAATGGTAATGTGGAGAGGTGTAAGACGCGTCTTGTAGCCAAAGGATATACTCAGAAAGAATGTATTGATTTTACAGAGACTTTCTCTTCAGTTTTATCGAAAGACTCTTTTAGGATAATTATGGCGCTTGTTTCTTATTATGATCTTGAGTACATCAGATGGATGTTAAAACTGCGTTTCTTAATGGCGAAATTGAAGAAACAATTTATATGGTGCAACTAGAAAATTTTGAGTTGGAAGACTTAAAAAATATGGTTTGCAAATTGACAAAATCCATCTATGGACTTAAACAAGCTTCCTGTCAATGGTACCACAAGTTTCATCAAATGATTGTTTCATTCGGTTTTGAGATGAATATTGTTAATGATTGTATGTATCACAAATTCAATGGGAGTAAGTACATAATTCTGGTTTTATATGTTGATGACATTTTGCTTGCCGCTAATGATATAGGCTTTGTAACGCCCCAAATTTTGCGCCTAAAAGAAATGGGCTTTGAGTATCGGAATAATTGGAATTTAGTTGTACAATAAAATTTCACAAATGGATTGTCTGCTATAATGGCTAGGTGTTTGGGCATATTTAGAAGTGTTAGAGAAGCCTGGGTTCAAGTTCCTGCTTTTGCAAAAGTTTTAGTTTTTACTCTTAAATGAATCTGGATGTTAGCATTTAGGCCTTATATTTAAATGTGAGGGGTTTTTGTCACAAAAAGCCTTGTGGCTTGGTGGCAAGTGGCGTGACTTGGTAACTGGGAGAACTTGGGTTCAAATCCTATGGCATACAAAGTGTATTTATTTTATTGCCATGAAGTGAGAGAGGTAAGGTTGGATTGAAATTCTGCTGAGGTGGTTGTAGACTTGGTCAAATGGAGAGAATCAAAGGTTTGGATGATGGTTGTTATGGATATGGAGGAGATTTTGGTGGAGAAAATCGTAGAAGTTTGACAAGGGGCGGAGTTGGCCGAATTTGGGAGTCTATGGGTGCCTATTCAGTTTTGACTTAGTGTCGTTGTAAGTAATCATTCGTGCCTTTTCTTTTCGTTTCATTGAGATTCTATTGTTCTGCAACTATTCAGCAAATGTGCCGAAATCTTTAATTGTCAAAATACCGAAGTCTTGTGTTGTTTTGCTCAAGTCTCTTTCTTTTTTGTTTCAATCCCTACCAAATCACTCAATTGTGAGTAGTCTCTTCTACCTTTTCTTGCTTTAGTCAAATAGTGTTAGGACTCTACCTTGTTTTCTTTCAAATTTTCTTATTGTCTAATTCCTCATCTTTCTTTCTTTAATTTATTTTCTATTCTTCTTTCTTCAGTCGATTCTACTCTTAACTGAGTATTTTGTTCTCCGTTTTCTCTCTGTCAGTTTTTTGTTGGTCGAATATTACTGGTAAGCGTTTCTTCGATATCAAGTTCTTCTCTTTTCTCTTTACCGACGCTCATCTTACTTTTCTCTTAGATAGGGTCTTATTCTGTTAACACCTTCTTGTTTTGTCGTTGCTCAAATAGGGATACCCTCGGTGCATGTTGTCTCTGCTATTTCTAATATGTTTGGTTTAAGCTTGTGAAAAAGTGTAGGCCGACTCCTCCTTTCATCAAATCTTGGACAATTGCGTTGTCTGTAAGTGTTGAACCGAATGGCATTTTTCTTTTTGAAGAAGGGTTTTCATATTTTTGCGTTAGACTATTATTTGTTTAACCATGATTATAGTCAATAACAATGGATGGATTGCACTTGTGATTCAGTTAATCGGCAAAGGACGTGTGGGTAGTTATAGTTAGTGACCTAAGGCAAACAAACTGATTTTTAGCCGATCAATGTGAGTAGGAGTTGGTGTTTTGGGCTCCATTAGTTGTTAAATCGATTGGTGATAGTATATCTTGTTTGTAGCAGGATTCGGAGCTCATGGATCTTAGCTCAAGTTTTTATATAGGTGTGTAACCACACCCTTCCTTATTGTAAATCGACAAAAGTCGAAAAGTCGAAATGCCGAAACGTCGATATTCGAGGCCTCATGAACGTGCGAACGCACATGGGGCAATTTAAACCCACAAAACGTGGGTGATAGGCTGAAGAGGCCACCACATGCGTTTACGTGGACTTGGGATGTTATGGGCTTCGGTGGGTCGAAATGGGTCGTGTAGGCCCAATGGGCTTGTAAGCCCTACACGGGTAAAATCCTCGATAAGAGACAGTTAGTGGATTGGACTATGAGGATCGCGTTGTCGTGTCTGAATTTAGGCTAGATGGGCCACATCAGCGTGTTGGCCTACTTGGGCCCAATAGTAGGTTTTGGGCCCATATACACTATTCTGGCCATGTAGGTTATCTGAGTCGCTCGAGGCGACGGTAGACCCTCTAAGAGGTCATATTGTGTACCGAGACACCAAAATTAGCTAAATGACCAAAATACCCCTGAAGGGTAAAATTACCATTTTACCCCTAATTATCGAAATGACCATTATACCCCTTTGCGAGTATTTACTCAAACACTTTGCGAGCGCCCCTTTCTGTTGTTCTTTAGTTACTTCTTTTGGCATAATTTTGCTTTCGCTCTTCAATTTGGTGCCTTGGAGGAGTTCTTAAGGAATCCTCATTCGAGTAAAGGCTGACTTAGGCGAGTTTGGACGAGCGAATCGCCTAAGGCCGCACGGATTGCGAGACGAAAGGTCTAGCCCCGTGACACTAGAGGTAGGTTGACTGATGAGTATTTGGTATGTGTATGACTGTGTCTGAGTATGATCTTTTGTATGCACAATATGTTTATGACATGACATTCTGCATGGGGTTGGGGTCGGGGTCTGATTTAGAGGAAGTTCTGTACTAGTGGTTTTGCCACGTATTCTGATTCTAGTAGCTCTGCCATGTTTTCTATTTTTAACAGCTTCGCTGCCTTATTGGTGCGTTGGCTAGGTGGGTCGATCGAATCCTCATATGGTGTGTTGGCTGGTACAGGTGGTATGCTGATTGAATTGGGGTGGGACACTTATTTGCTCTGTATTGATTCTGTTTTGGGCTTGGGCCCACTCTGCTACTGTATAGGGCTAAAGCCCAGACTACTCTGTTACTGAATAAGGCTACGGCCCAGACTATTTTGCATATTCTGATTTCTATTGTCTGTTAGGGGATTACACACTGAGTTTTCATAAACTCACCCTTCCTTTTAACTGTACAGGTAATTCTCAGCCATAAACGATTGGAGCTGCGAGGGACTCGGAGGTGGCCACATGATTACTGCTATTTGGATTTGTTTTTAATTATTTCAAAATTTTAGTTTGGGTTTTTATTTATGTAATAAGGCTGTTTGTGGATTTTAATTTTTAATTGGGCTTTGGATTATATATATATTTTAAACTGCTAGTCTAGGTAAAGATATGTTTTTAAAACACTTACTGTTTTTTAAAACACGCGTTTTAAACTTCATCGACTTAAAAAGCTTCTACGTTTTTAAATCAATTTGATATAACACTGATGGTTAATAAGGTAAACGTTTTGACGAGAACTTTTGTTAAATAATAATAAGAGGATTTAAATTCAGTAACAAATTTTTACCGAAAAGATCAATTTTCGAGAAACACTTTGATGTGACACGCCAGATTCGACCATAACGTCTAGGCCGAGTTTGGGGTGTTACAGGCTTATTGCACGAAAGTAAGAGGTTTTTATCTAAGCATTTTGAGATGAAAGATCTTGGGGGCACCTATTTTGTTTTAGGAATTCAGATACATCGAGATCAATCTCGAGGCATTCTTGGATTATCACAAAAGAGCTATATCGATAAAGTACTCAAAAGGTTTGGCATGCAGAGTTGTAGACCATGTGACACCCCTGTCACTAAAGGAGACAAATTTAGTCTTACTTAATGCCCTAAAAGTAACCTTGAGATTTAGGAAATGCAAAAGATTCCCTATGCATGAGTTGTTGGGAGTTTAATGTATGCTCAAGTATGTACACGTCCGGATATTGCGTACATTGTTAGGATGTTAGGCAGATACTTAAGCAACCTTGGTATAGACCATTGGATAGCAGTCAAAAGGGTTATGAGATATCTTCAGAGAACAAAAGATTATATGTTTACTTATAAAAGATCAGATCTTTTGGAGGTCATAGGGTATTCTGATTCTGATTTCGCTGGATGCCAAGATAGTAGGAAATCTACATCAGGCTATATTTACCTATTAGTTGGAGGGGCTGTATCTTGGAAAAGTGTCAAACAAACACTTGTAGCTTCGTCAATTATGGCAGCAGAGTTTGTAGCATGCTATGAGGCATCAAACAATGGAATATGGTTGTGGAACTTTGTCACAAGACTGTGCATTTTGGAGAATATAGAAAGACCACTCAAATTATTTTGTGACAATTAGTCAGCAGTGTTGTATTCCAATAACAACTGGAGTTCATGTAAGTCAAAGCATATTGACATAAAGTTCCTAGTTGTAAAAGAAATAGTACAAAATGGTCAAATATCCACAGGGCACATTGGGACAAACTCCATGAAAAGGTTTACCACCCAAGGTCTTTCATGAGCACACTGTTCACATGGGTGTTACATTGTTTGAGGATATCATGATTTAGTAGGAGTTTATATTCTATTTGTTTTCAGACATTTATATATTTGGTTATTTTCTAATCAGAAATGAAGTATGTAGTTTATTCACTTTGTTTATTGTTTTGAAACTGACCTCACTTAAGTTTAAAAAGGACCAGTTGGAAATAGACATGTTTATATCATATTGCATGTAATTTCTATGGCACATCCATACTTGATCTATGTCATTTGGTTGTGTTAATATACGTGATCATGGATGAATTTAGTTACGACATATGTAACGAAAGTCGCCTTGGTTCTATGTTAACATAATTAATGGACAAAATTGTTTAGAATACCTTTTGGATATGATAGTAAAATTTTGAGCTCATAAGGTTATATAATGACATGTAATTATAGAGTAATTAGTATATATATATATGTGGTCCAAGTGGGAGATTATTGAAAAATATGGATATCACATATATAATAAGGGAAATTACATGCTATTATTTATTATCATGATAGGTTAGCCTAAATTAAAAGTGATCTAATTTAGTTAGAATTTTATTAGGCTTTAATTATTAAATAAAGTATGGTCAAATATGTGTTGATACTCTAGTAATTGAGTTCTAATCAAATTCTGATTAATGATGGGCTAATTAGAAATTGATTAGAACTAATATGCCAATGTTATAAATATTAGGGTTATGTCCTCAATTTATACACAAGATATCTTTTCTAATATCCCATCATTAGGAAGAGAGAGCATATATTCTCTGAATTTCTTGTGTGCTAATTTGGAAAATCAAATCCTCAAAATCAGATAAAACTTTAAGGAATTCACGGATTCAGGTACACTTCCGCATCTAGTTTTGTTCTTGATTTATTCTTGATGATTTGACATGAAAGATCCTGGTTTATTAAGTTTTATTTCAGATTTATTTTACACATTGTAACAGAAAGACCTAATCTCGAGACATTAACCCAATGTCTCAAGACATAATTACTTCAAAGCATAAATAGTAAGTAAGGAAGACTGGTCTTGAGACACAATGCTGAACTTTGGCATTTTAAGTTAGATTCAAGCCCAATCTTTGATTTTAGACTTGTGTAACCTTGAGACTCAATAATTAAAGATATTCAACACCTATAATGCATGTACATGGTTATAAATGATGATTAAATTGATATGATTGCAAATTTTAAGTTAAATTCATAAATTAATGAAGTGAGTTAGTCTGAGTTACTTTGACAATATCATATAATATCACACGTTTAAATCCGGTGACCGAATTGGGCGTGAAGTGTAACATGATATCTATACATTCCTCTCATGAGGAGATTGGTGTGCTAAGGATGATTTGGAGGATGCGTGGAGGGAGTTGGTAAGAAATGCAGTTCCCTCCTAATGCATTCCATCTTTATCCGACTTGCTTAAATGTCCACTTGCTGTTTACATTGCAGAATTATCCCTTATAAAGAAAACCCATTACTTAATACATAAAAAGAAACTTCAATTTACCAAATTACTTAATATCATTTTCTTTTCTAGGAGTGTATGATTTTAGAATTACATCATTATAACAAACTATATAAACCAACAATAAAATATATTTAAGATTAACATCCAACTATAACCTAAGAAACTAGAAAAAAACAAACATTTTCAATTATCATAAGTACGACACTCATCCGTCTCCGGGTTGTCTTTACAGTAATTCTCCAAAGGATCATCGTCTTTCTTCTTGTCCCTAGCGTGGCTGGCCGCCGCACTCAGCTCTTCCACTTCGTCCCAAGCCGCCACACACTCGCCACTCGCCGGATCATCCGAACACATCTCTTGTGCCTCTTTTATGCTTTTCTCCACCTTCTCCGATATTCCATCCGGTGCAGCTCTAACAGGCCCGACACGCAGCTTCATTGGGGATACCCTTTTCCAAGGCCGGTTAAGGCATGGGACCTTGACGGTTGGGACGTCTGGTCCATTGGCTATGATTCTTGGGGTTACGAGGTTCACGCTAGACAGGGTTGCCATTGGTAATGTTACTGTGTTTGGATATTATGAGTGGAAATGATGTAATGGTTGTGTTATGACCGGGGATGAAAAATATAGGTTTTTTTAATGGTTGATGAACACAAATTTCTTATCATTTTGGGACCAGTAAGATGGAGAAAAATGGAGATATTTTATGAGAATATCTTTTTGTTTTTCTTTATACATTTTATGGGAATATTTTGTTTTGTTTCGAATATCTTTATAAACCACTCGTGTAGGAATGTTAGTGATCTACGACTCTCCATTACTTACAACACTTTATCATCAAAATGTCGACAATTATTCGGATAGAAATAATGTGTATAAAATGTAATAATAAAATACC
Organism: Gossypium longicalyx; assembly: GCA_025698465.1. Classification (NCBI taxonomy): domain Eukaryota; kingdom Viridiplantae; phylum Streptophyta; class Magnoliopsida; order Malvales; family Malvaceae; genus Gossypium; species Gossypium longicalyx. The sequence goes on from CM047006.1 coordinate 21,692,826, forward strand.
GTCTAAACTATTCTTATTTTATTTTTTCAAGTTATATTTTAGTCATTTATATTTAAAATGTTACGTTTTAGTCACTTATGTTATTATGTTGTAACATTTTAGTCACTGAGCATTAATTATCGTTAACAATATAACGGTAAGCTGACGTGGCACGTTAAATCATCATTTTAAATAAAAATTTGGGTTAAATTATACAATTGGCCTTTTTTTTTGTTTTCAGTAATTTAATTTCTTTTTAAGTTAAAAGAGATGAAGAATGAAGGAAAATAGAAAGAGAATTAGAAAAGAATGGAAAAAAAGAAGAAGAAGAATAGTTACAAGAACATAAAAGAAAAATATTTGCTCAAAACAAAAAAATATAGAGACCAATTATATAATTTAATCTAAATTTTTTTATTGAAATGATAATTTAATGTGCCATGTTAACTTACCGTTACACTGTTTATGGTAATTAACGGTTCAGTGACTAAAATATTATAACAGGTCAACGTAAGTAATTAAAACGTAACATTTTAAACATAAATGACTAAAATATAACTTAAGGAAAATAAAAATAATTATTTTAATAATTTAATTTAAAATATATTATATCTTTTAAAAAATAAATTCGACAATATTGTTAGAAAGAATATCTACCATCATCGAATATAAACTGTGATAACAAATGTACGTGAAGGATTGAAATATCAATAAAAAGCGTAAGCTGCTTAACACCATAAATAATAATATCTCGACCAAGCACACCGATCTATATGTAACTTCATAGACAATGATATGTTGTCGTATTTTTCTTTTTCTTTTTTTGTTTTTCATTATATTGGTCGGCGAGAAATATAGCAAATGCGTGATAGCAGTCGTCACTACTGGCTGAGTGCTAGCAAGTCGGCGAGAAATATAGTTTTTTTTTAAGAAAAAAATGATTTTATTTTATTTCAAGTAATATAGCAAATATATTTTATAATTTAAATTCAAAGTTTAAATTTTAAATATTTAATTTTCAACACTTACGCCTCGTTTAGTAGGTAGATTGCTAATCACGTGATAAATATATATTACTTTGTTTGGTTAAAATATTAAACAAATTAAACATAAGTGTTATTCTATAAAATATCAATTTTACCCTTAAAGAAATATTAAGCTGTTAAAATATTAATTTTAAATTTTTATTTAACTATAAATTTATCTCTCTATTACTCTAAAAATGTTAAAATCAAACATAAATACCAAAATACCAAAAAATGAGTCAACTAATTTTTAAATGCAATAATCATTTACTGGAAAGATGAGAAGCAAACAACCTTAATAAGACATGAGAGTGTTAACCTTTTAATATGTAATTTTTCAAGCCACCAAGATGATTTTATTTGTAAAACAGAAAAAAAAAATTAAAATAAAATAAAACTTAAAAAAAAATATTGAGAATCACTTATCTGGATTCAGCAACTCAAATGGTCGGTACGAAAGTAAAAAGTCAAAAATTTAAAAATACATAGATAGTATTTGTTGGAAAAAAATGTAATTCTCCTACCAAATGTTTATGGTCGAAGATTTGAAGTTAACAAAGTATGAATAAAATTATATGAGGAACTGTACTTAAATTCATTGATTCCTTGAAATTTTTTTCAAATAGTTTTTCTCTTTTATATAATTCTTTGATGGGGATGAAAATGATGTGCGGAATAATCCTATTTCTTGGGACCACTACTTCTTTAAATAATTGATTATTAAATTAATTTTGAGTAATCAAATTATAAATACAACTTATGATATTTACACATTATTTCTATAATATTTTAATACCTATGACACTTATAATATAATTGATCACTTAATTTTATATCACATTTTATAATAGCAATATACATTATACATATGTATCCACGATTAAGGATTTTAATCCAACAAAATTAACATTCGATCAATTAAAAAAATAAAGATAAATAAGATCATTTAAATAATTATTTTTAAATTTAAAATATTCATTTCTAGAGGATATATTTAAAATAGTTAGCTTACACGTTAACTCATGAATCAATCAAATATACACCTTCCATTAAGGGTAAAGTAAGGAATTTTTCATTCAAGGATCGATATTGAATTGTAAATTCAGAGGGTAATACTTTTACCATTTAATTAGTTAATAAGTTCACAAATTTAGAGGACTAATAGAAAAATTTTACCAAACTAAGACGGCCGAGGCTTTTTACCTACTCCCTTGACGCCACTTGGTAAAAGTTTATATACTTTTTCATATTTAAAATGATTTAATATATTGCATTAACAAAAAATTAAAAAATATCTATTATTTAATAAAATTTAACTTAAAATATTAAAATTTGTTGATACAATGTACAATAAAGGAAGAGAGTGGGAAGGAATATGTGGTAGTGCTGAGGAAGTCGGTTCACCTAAAGAGGTAGAGAGCTGGAAAGGAACAAGAGGACAGATCGACTGTTGGAAGAGAGGATATTTGCTCAGAGTAACTTTGAAGACTCAAAGGTCGACCCGTTCTTCATGGAGGGGGTATTTATAAAATGGGTTCTCTTATCTACTAGTATGACGTGGTAGGTTATTATGAAGAAGGTTGTTATCATACAATATGTGAAGAATGTGCACCGTGAGACTCATTTTATTATGCCTTCAGTTAGTACAAAATTATTATGCACAAGCAGGTCCTTATTACTTTGAGAGTGTGTTCACACCTAAAATGCAAGTGTTTGTCTATCTTAGAAGAGCGGAAGGTCTTACCAAGAGTGCCTGTTAAGTGGGCAGTCTTGAATATGAAAGGTTGATACTTTTCTAGTCAAGATGGGTGGTCAAGCAAGACACTTTCTTAGGTGAAGTCAAAGGAAAGGTCAACGCCATTTGTTTTATTGACACGTGTACAAGTTAAGGAGAGTCAAATTTACTTCATATAGAATATGACAACCACTACAACGCCGTCGTAGAGAATATGACAATCAAATGCCAAACTTGGAAGGAAAAAACCCAATAGATAAAAGAGTAATGTATGAAGTAGTTGTTAGTAGTGAGTATGAATATAAGTTTAGTCCTTCAGAAATTTATTTTACTTTTTAATCTTTATTTTTTAAATATTTTATCTTATTCTAAATAAAATTAAACTTTAAATGTAAAATTCTAATAAGGTAATATAATATTAAAATAAATATTTTCAATTTTTTTATAAAAGAAAAAAATTAGAGTTATTTTTATTTTAAATTGTTAAACTGTATGTAAAAAAATTAAATCATTAAAATATTATTTATCAAACAATAATTTTTATTTTTAGATTTTTTCTATTTTCATTGTATTTTCTATTTTTTATTATGATAATTATTGAGCTGACATCGATATTATTATCAATCAAGAAGGCGTAGCTTCAAGCTCCTTGAAACGGAAAAAAAAAACCATGGATAAACCAATCAACATAGAGAAAATTATAATTATTTATTTATAAAATCAAAAAAATACAAAAGAAATTATGATTTTCTAAAAATTTCTTTAAGTTGCAATACGGAGTGTGGTATCCTCATAGATTATGGAATCTAAGTTTAAAGATTAAATTGAGAAAACTTTCAAATTCTATGACTAACGTAGATAAACAGTTCAAGGATCAAAGTGAGAAAAAATATCAAATTCAGGGACTAAAGGTTACTTTACCCCTTCAAGAAACCACAAATTCCTTTAGGGCTACTACTTTATTTTATTTTCTTTTATTCTTTTTTCTTAAATAATATAATTGTAGCACTTCAACTTTTAGTCGCATCAAAATAAAAAATGATGCGACTTTACAAAGTGCATCATCGGCTCTCCCCTTTCTCTTCATCTTGTTGCTGTCTCCTCCATCCTTTTTCTCTCGTTAACGTTCGATTCCCTTCTTCTACCCTTCGCTCATTTCGCCACCTCAGAACCGATTCTACAAACCTCTTCAAATCGGCCATGTCTGCTTTCCGCTTCAACCGTCTCGTCCCTGTTAACTCCGCTCTTGCTGAAGACGGCTCCGCTGCCGGCAATGGCTCCGCAAATGCTTCTCTTACTTTCGCTGAAGATGACGATGGTATTCTTTTTTTTTTTTTTGGTGTTGAAAATAATGATTTTTTTTTTATATTTCAGTTTAAGTTAGTTATACTTAAAAGGTTTTAATTTTGATGTTTGATTTATAAAGTGTTGCAATCGGAATTAAAATATCAAAATTTGAATTTGATTTAGCTTCTTTTTTGCTGAATTTTGAACTTTTAATTTCAGTTCCAAGTTAGTATCTTTTTTAAAATTAATTTAATTTTGAATTTGATTTAGAGAGTTTTAATTTTGATGTTTGATTTATAAAGTGTTGCAATCGGAGTTAAAATATCAAAATTTGAATTTGAATTTGTTTTTTTTGCTGAATTTTGAACTTTTAATTTCAGTTCCAAGTTAGTATCTTTTTTAAAATTAATTTAATTTTGAATTTGATTTAGAGAGTGTTGCAATCGGAGTTAACTATCAAAATTTGAATTTGATTTTAGTATCTTTTGTGCCGAATTTTGAATTTTAATTTCAGTTCCAAGTTAGTAACTTTGAAAAAAATTGTTAACTTAATTTTGAATTTGATTTAGAGAGTGTAATCGGAGTTAAATACCGTATCCCACCGCCGGAGATTCGAGATATAGTTGATGCTCCGCCGCTTCCCGCGCTGTCGTTTTCGCCATTAAGGGATAAAATTCTGTTTTTGAAGCGGAGATCTTTGCCTCCATTGGCGGAACTAGCGAGACCTGAGGAGAAGCTTGCTGGTCTTCGAATTGATGGGAAATGTAACACCAGGAGCCGGATGTCTTTTTACACTGGCATAGGGATTCATCCACTGATGCCTGATGGTTCTTTGGGACCTGAAACAGAGGTTAGAGGATTGCCTGATGGTGTTAAGATTAATTTTGTTACTTGGTCTAATGATGGTAAACATTTGACCTTTAGTGTTCGTTTTGAGGAAGAGGAGAGTAGCTCAAGTAAACTTAGAGTGTGGGTTGCCGATGTCGAGACTGGAATGGCTAGGCCGCTGTTTCAGTCTCCAGATATTTATCTGAATGCAGTGTTTGATAATTATGTTTGGGTGGATAACTCTACCCTCTTAGTTTGTACTATTCCTTTGTCTCGTGGAGATCCACCAAAGAAGCCTTTGGTTCCTTCAGGTCCGAAGATTCAATCCAACGAGCAAAAAACTATCGTTCAAGTTAGAACTTTTCAGGATTTGCTGAAGGATGAGTACGATGAGGATTTATTTGATTACTATGCCACTTCTCAACTTGTTTTGGCTTCCTTGGATGGCACGGTGAAGGAGGTTGGTTCACCGGCTGTTTATACATCTCTGGATCCTTCCCCCGATGAGAAGTACATTTTGATTAGTTCAATTCATAGGCCATATTCTTTTATTGTACCATGTGGAAGATTTCCCAAGAAAGTGGATTTGTGGACAGCTGATGGGAACTTTGTTAGAGAACTTTGCTTCTTGCCCCTTGCGGAGGATATCCCTATTGCATCCAATAGCGTACGAAGTGGGATGAGGTCACTCAATTGGAGAGCAGATAAGCCTTCAACTCTATACTGGTATATATGTATCTGTATTTTTTACCCACTTATGCATTTGTTAAGATGAAATTGAATGTAATTATATAGGACTATTGATGGTCAAACTTTTAAGAATTTTATGAAGTCATAGTTTCATCATGAAGTTTCTCTATGTAATTTTAGTTCCCTGACTTTGCGGAAGTTTTTAGGGCAGAGACACAAGATGGAGGTGATGCAAAAGTGGAAGTTTCTCCACGTGATATAGTTTATACACAGCCTGCCGAGCCACAAGAAGGTGAAGAGCCAGAAATCTTACACAAACTTGATCTTCGCTATGGGTAGGTATACTTGTTTCACTTCTTATATTTATCTTTGTAGGTTTCTTTATATTGATTTTAATCGATGAATGTAGCTGGCCTTTCTTTCTTATGTATTTGCAATGATGTCACAAAACCTTGGAGATGTGAACTTTGTTTGTTACTGCTTGCTGGCATCAACTATATCATCAGAGTATAGGAATTCTAAAATTGAGTCAAAGATTTGTAGTAGATGGAGAAGGATGTTCTGAACTGAATTGCTACTTACTAATCTATGTTTGACTGCCATCCCTTGGCTCTCATTTCATTACCTAACATGGAGATCCTCGAGTTCCTGCAGCAAATGTTGGGATAAAGATTTTTCTTAGCATGCATCTGTATGACTTAACTTCCATGTATGCATTGTCTTTGCTTAATAGTTTATAGCAAGGGGATTGATCGGCTTATTAAGTATTGAGTTGTACACAGTTTCTCTAATTTCTGTGACTCTTCATTTTGATAGAGGTATTTCCTGGTGTGATGATTCATTGGCTCTCGTGTACGAGTCATGGTACAAGACTCGTCGAACAAGAACCTGGGTTATATCTCCTGGATCAAAAGATGTGAGTCCACGCATACTCTTTGATAGGTCATCTGAGGATGTGTACTCTGATCCTGGTTCTCCAATGCTGAGGAGAACCTCTACTGGGAATTATGTGATAGCTAAACTGAGGAAAGAAAATGACGACGCAACTTATCTTTTGCTGAATGGAAATGGTGCTACACCAGAGGGGGACATCCCCTTCCTTGATTTGTTTGATATGTAAGTGTTTAAGGATTAACCTTTTTCTTTTGTGTGCGTGTTCTTGTTGTGGGGACTATTGGTGCCTTTGTAATCTAAAAGCAAAAATTTTCCAGAAACACTGGCAGCAAAGAACGAATATGGCAGAGTGACAAAGAAAAGTATTATGAGAGTGTTGTTGCTTTGCTGTCGGATCAAAAAGAAGGGGATATACACATCAATGACCTGAAGATTCTTACTTCTAAAGAATCGAAAACTGAGAATACCCAATATTACATCCAAAGTTGGCCAGATAAGAAATTATGTCAGATCACATACTTCCTTCATCCGTATCCACAGTTGGCATCATTGCAGAAAGAGATGATTAGATATGAGAGGAAGGATGGGGTTCAACTTACTGCAACATTGTACTTGCCGCCAGGCTATGATCCATCAAAAGACGGCCCTCTTCCATGTTTGGTTTGGTCTTACCCAGGGGAATTTAAAAGCAAAGATGCAGCTGGGCAAGTTCGTGGTTCTCCTAATGAGTTTGCAGGCATAGGTCCAACATCAGCTCTCCTTTGGCTTGCTAGAAGGCATGAAACTATTCTTTAAATATTTGCTATATACTCATTTTTGTGTTTTTAGTTTCCTCTCCACCGGTTTTTCCTTTTCAGCTGGATGCCACTAGACTAAATTATGGTGACTCATATTTCTGCTTTGTAGATTTGCTATCTTATCTGGGCCAACGATCCCAATAATAGGTGAAGGGGATGAAGAAGCCAATGATAGGTAAAGGCTACTTGCATGATTAATATACATGTTTGTGTATGTCTGTGTATGTATATCCTATCCCATCATATCATTATCTGTGTAGGTATGTAGAGCAACTGGTTGCAAGTGCAGAGGCAGCTGTTGAGGAAGTTATCCGACGTGGAGTGCGTATATCTTTCATTCCCATACAAATCATCATCCTGTTGCAGCATACCGGTTATGAAGTTCTGACTTGAGCTTTTCTCATGCTGCATGTGTTTAGGTAGCGCATCCTAACAAAATCGCTGTAGGAGGACATTCCTATGGAGCATTTATGACTGCAAACCTTCTCGCACATGCTCCTCACCTTTTCTGTTGTGGCATTGCTCGGTCTGGAGCTTACAATAGAACCCTTACACCTTTCGGTTTTCAGGTAGTGAACTTGAGCATTTCAATATATTTAATTCAATGCCCATTTCTGTCCTTTCTTCTCTTTCTTCATTTCTCGTTGGTGGATTTATGGCTTCCTTCCTCTCTTTGGTGCAGAATGAGGATAGAACACTTTGGGAGGCAACTAATACTTATGTAGAGATGAGTCCATTCATGTCTGCAAACAGAATCAAGAAGCCTATCTTGCTTATCCATGGAGAAGAAGACAACAACCCGGGAACATTAACCATGCAGGTACATGGCTTCCCACACCCTTGTATGAATTATGCTATTTTAGATAGCCCTCTCTGTCTCCTTGATAGAAAAGCAGAACCTGTTACACATTTCTTTTTAGATGCTTATTATTAATCTCTTCCTTTGTTTGCTTACCTACTTGTTGGCCATATCCATATGATGCAGTCAGATCGTTTCTTCAATGCCCTGAAGGGTCATGGAGCTCTCTGTCGCCTTGTTATTCTACCCTTTGAGAGCCATGGCTATTCTGCTCGAGAAAGCATCATGCATGTCCTTTGGGAAACTGATAGATGGCTTCAAAAGCATTGTGTGTCAAACACTTCTGAAGTGAGTGCAGATATTGGTAAGAGCAAAGACGGAGAGGGCAAAGAAGCTACAGATATTGAAAACAAAGCAGTTGCCGCCAGTGGAGGTGGTGGTGCGGAGCTGGCTGATGATATTAAAAGTGGACAGTTCCATTCCAAGACAAGGTCATTAATGTGGTAATTTAACTGACACCTCCGTTCTTTCTAGTCTTTATATTCGCTGTAGTTAATTGAACAACAGTTTCACTGACTTAATTTCTGTTGCGGATCATGTGTTTGTACTTTGTAGATTACATTACTGAGCTTCAACCCCCAGGGGGAGTCATGATGAGTGGCACCTAAACAGCAAATGCTGCGAATTTCAGTTCATACTTTCATAATCCCAGATGATCGCTGCGGACATCATATAATATCAAAACCCCCAGAATGCCATTTGGTTTGAATTCTTAATGCACCGGCACCACGGTATGTGATCTAAAATCAACGGAAACGGCCCTCGTTTTCCACTCATTGCCGGCTATCTAGTTGTAAGTTTATGAGAAAACGTTTAGTCATGTATTAGTTTATAGTTGAGAAAACTCGAAATTCAGAAACTGGGTATTGTTGTTGGGGGAGAGGGGGGGGGGGTCTGAAGCAAATTGTGACAAAATACGATGATATTTTTATTACTCTATTTTAAACTCTGGATTTGATTGTTTAAGTTGCAGAAGATTTGAATGCTAGGGCAATACGTTCAATATGTTCGTTGTTCAAACTCAGCCCCTTCAAAAAGCGGGTTTTACATTTTAAAATTAATAAATTTAAATTCAAAATTGATTCAACTCGAAAATTTTGTTTGAAATAATTTTAAGTGAGATTATTTAACTTGCAAAATTATCACAAAATTCAGATGATTTAAACTTGAAACCAGCTCAACCCATCTAATTGGTCAGAAAATTACCCACTTAATTTATTGGAAATAATTTTCCACTTAAATGATTGATTAATTATGGCCAAAAAAAGATTAATTAATTTAATCTATGATATTCTTTTTTGGGTTTCATAGGGTTTAGAGGACCCTAAGTTTAGGCATGTGCATTCCAAATAAATTTTTAATTTTATTGATTAATTTTTAATAAACATCTTTATCCCTCGACACATAAGGGATCATACACAAATAAAATTTCTTTTTCCTTAATGAAAAAATAATAAAATAATTATTACTTACATCACTTTTTTTATTTGACTTAAAACACAAGCAAAGAATGCTTAATAACCTTAAAAACACTATAGACAAAATTTAAGGATGGATTCAGATTTGTCAAATATATTCAACATCGCTTTGCTATATGTCTTATCTAACTTTAATTGCACAGCCTCCCTAATATATTCAACATTGCCCACCACTAGGGTTACTATAACTTTTAGTCCTTAATCTTTATAATTAGGTCCATTTTGATACTTATATTCTTTTTAGCTCACTTTGATATTCAATTTTGGTCCTTGTGTTTGGTATATATAAAATGTCTGATAACTTGACGCTTTGAGATTGTGCCACGTTATTACCTAAAAATTTTAAAAAAATATTTTCTTTTTTAATTTTCAAGTGATGATATGTACGATTGTTGGAGTGGACCGGCCAGACATATTGGACTAGAAACCGACTAGTATATACTTTGGACAAAAAGTTGAATTGGCTTTTGAGTGAACCGCTTGAAATCAATTGAATGGGTTAAAACCAGACTGATCAGTTGAATCGTGAACTAGTGGTCTAACTAGTTCGAACATCAATTCTGTTTAAAAACCTTGATAACATGGCACAATCTTAAAGTATTGCACCGTCAAATCTTTAAGAATCCAAGGTCAAGGAACTAATTACTAAGTTTAAATATAAAGTAAACCAAAAGGAGTATAAATATCAAAGCAGACCTAATTGAGAAGTTCAGGGGCTAAACATTATATTAACCCTATATATATATATATCTCATATATGGCTTATTGTTGCCGCCAGCTATGTCTCTCGTGTCGTGTGGAGAAGTGGTTCATATTCTAGTAATTCTCAATTTCTATATTTTTTCCCTGTTAAACTATTTGGTTATTATTATTATTATTATTATTATTATTATTATTTTATGTGTTTGGTAAACTAAAAACACTAATGGTCAATTATTTTACAGTCGTTTCTTTTGATAATTTCGTACCTTTATCCTCATATATTCATTAAAATGCTTACATGCATCTCTGATAAGTTTCCTCTACCAAATCCCATTGAAAAACTATTCTTTTAAACTATTTTTCCTTTTTTTTGAAGCATTTTTACTTGTGAAGCTTCCATTGATGGAGAAACAAAGAAGTTTCTCATTGAAATCCACTAGATTCTTAGTGTTTTCTTTCACAATTTCTTCTTCTTTAATCTTCTTGGTTTTTTTATTTACTTGGGTCATCAAATCTAACCCTTCAATCCATCGAGAAACCCATTTTCAGTTCAATAAACCACTTTTTAATCATAAACCCATAACCATAGAGAGCTCAAGTAGTTCCAGTAGCAATGGTTCAGTACAGAGTGTAAACCATTCGACCCATTTTCTGAAACCTGAAAATGAATCTAGGTCTGTAAAATTTTCAGTTTTTAAGCAGATCCAGAGACAAGAAAGTGAAGGTGAAGTTGTAGAAGATGGTGATGGTGATGGTGATGGTGATGGTGAAATTGAGTATGTTGAAGAGAATACACCTGCACCTACAATGGAAGAAGACATTGAAGTTGATGATAAACTTGAGCTTCTAAAGGAACTCAAAGAAGTGAAGATGACAAAAGTGAGTTCAGCTGATGAATTTAAAGCTCAAGGTGATGGGAAAATGGAGGAGAAGAAGATGAATGGCTGTGATGTAACGAAGGGGAAGTGGGTTTACGATGAGAGCTATCCACTCTACACAAATGGATCATGTCCTTTCATTGATGAAGGTTTTAATTGTGGTACCAATGGAAGGCAAGATAGGGATTATATGAAGTGGAAATGGCAACCACAAGACTGTGATTTTCCTAGGTAAAAAGATTGATTTACTTGATACTTTCTTGGATATTGTTGAAGGTGGATTCCTTTAAGAGAAGTTTTGAATGTGTCGATTATTTAATAGCGTTCTGACCCCAACAATGGAAGATAAGGTATGCTGGCTTCGGTAGATCACGGGAGATAAAATTCCCACCAAAAAGATACCTGGCATTGTTGGGGTTTGGCCGATTATCCGGCATAAGATAGTTCGAAAACTTCTCCTAAAGGTGATGCAAGCAAAGACTCTTTCTTTCTTCTTTTTTATGTAGGTTCAATGCTGCAAAAATGCTGGATTTGATCAGTGGGAAAAGACTGGTCTTTGTGGGGGATTCAATTAATAGAAACCAATGGGAATCCATGCTTTGTATGTTAATGTCAGCTGTAAAAGATCCTAAGAAGGTCTATGAAACTCATGGAAGAAGAATCACCAAAGAGAAAGGGAATTATAGCTTCAAATTTGTGGTAATTTAATTGATTGTTTAAAGTTCCATGAACTTGTTCATATGTTTGAAAATTTGAGGCATAGTTGAATTATTGAGGTTGTTTTTCTTTGCAGGATTACAAATGTACAATTGAATACTATGTTTCTCATTTTCTAGTTCATGAAAGCAAGGCAAGAATAAGGCAAAAACGGAGGCCGACTTTACGGATTGATGCCATCGATCACGGTTCTTCTAAATGGAAAGGAGCTGATATTTTGGTCTTCAACACTGCACATTGGTGGTCTCATTTCAAAACAAAAGCTGGGTTAGTTCCATTATCGAACTGTGGTTCTTCCAGTCTTGTCATGTATGGTTTTCAATCTTGCATTGACTGTAAGCTAGGGAAGTTCAAACAAGGTTGTCTGAATGTTTAGTTCCCTTGTAAGAATTAGGATGACATCGTTGTGATAGTGAGCTAAACATTTATATATGCTTCTATTGGGTATTTTTTTTTTATATTTTAGGATCAACTATTATCAAGAAGGGAACCAAGTACATCCCAAGCTTGATGTTTCCACAGCTTTTAGAAAAGCTTTGATGACATGGGCAGGATGGGTTGATAGACACATTAATCCGAGGAAAACCCGAGTTTTCTTTCGGAATTTGGCTCCGTCCCATTTCAGGTTTGCTGCTGTTCTACGCTTTCCCTTTAACATCTTGGATCGGCCGACCTAAAACAAAGAAAATAACATCTACTTTTATTGGTTACAGGGGAGGACTATGGAATTCAGGCGGCCATTGTATGGAAGCTACTTGGCCTCTTAATGACACTTCAGGCATGGAATACCCTGAGAAGAACAGAGTTGTGGAAGAGGTCATTTTGCAGATGAAAACTCCGGTAACGTTACTGAATGTAACCGGTGTATCTGCGTATAGAATAGATGGTCATCCGTCAGTATACGGGAAAAAACCAGGGACTCGTTACTCTTCCAACATTCAAGATTGTAGCCATTGGTGCCTTCCCGGTGTTCCAGATACATGGAATGAAATTTTGTTTTTCCATTTGCAATCCAAAGAAAAATCCAAGTATCACTCAAAAATTAGATTGTGATCTTTTTAACACATTATTCTTTTAATTATTTTTACCTTGTAATGTTGTGAAATATCATGCAAAATGTAACATTTTAGGAGATATCTCTTCAACTGCGATTTGAGAATATTTAACTGAGGTTAATTTTTGTTGATTTGGTGATTTTACACTGCTCTCTACCTTTGGGTTTGGTCCTTTTGAAAGGTTAAACTATTTTTTTTTTTAAATAGAACGAATTGATATTTTATCTTAGCAATGCAATTTAAAAAATTTACTTTACAGGTCCTTTTAGAGTAAATTAATCCTTTTAAGTTAACTATAAAAATCGAGATTTAATGATTGTACATTTAATTGGCAAAATTGTAAACAATTACTTTCATTATAGGTTTTTTTTTTTATTATATAAGCTCTTTATGATATAATAACTAAAATTACTCATATCTCCTTCCAAACTTTTAGTTAGGAAAACAATGTGTTTGAGCGTACTCGAACACATGTCTTCTGACAATAATGTCAATGCCAATTGTAAATATTTTAAAATGTTCATTTGTCATGTTGTAAAACAACCATGAAAAAAATAATATTTTATTGTTTAAGCTTTTAGCCACTAACATTTATATGTTTTGTCAAAATAGCTCTACTTATATTTGAGTCTTTTTTGGCCATCAACATTTGTTTCTTTTTTCAATTTACTTTTTTCTAACAGATTTAATGAATAAATTCAATGTTTCAATCTTTTATACGTTTGTTTATTGAGAAATTTTTCTACTAAGTTAATTTTTTAAGATAATTATACTTATTTTCTTTAAATTAAGAGTTATTTTTTTAAATTTAATGCATTATTTATTCCATTATTTCCCACATTTAATTATTTTATTGAATTATCTAAGTAATATATTAGATCTCATTAAAAATATTCCACGTATAAAATTCTATATCATTCCGTTAATTTTTTTTTAGTGGTACTTTCATTTAATCTATTAGAAAACAAATTAAAAAAAAACCAAATATTGATGGCTAAAAAAAACTAAAAAATACATTTAAAACTATTTTCACAAAATATATAAACCTTAGTTTTCAAATTTGTCATTAAATTTACTTTTTGTCGTGTTTAAAGATACTAAAATTTAAACCTCGACTTTTGACCAGCATCGAGTGTTCACCTCAAAAATCCAAAAGATTCAAATCACAGTAGCAATCCTCTGTGGTGAAACAAACCTATTTATAACGCAAATTGACGGTGCTGATTTACTTCCACTAGGATTAAGCGTGCGTGTCAATTGTAAATACACTGAAAAAAAGGACTAATATTTGATTTTTTTTTTTTTTGAACTGTCCGATACTCTAAATTACGGAATAATTTACTCTAAACAAAATAACCAAAATAAAACAAATTCCATATTGCAACGAAAGGCAGTGCTAAAAGAAAAGAAGAGACCCCCAAACCACTCATAAGCAAATATTTCAAGTAATGATTTCACAATTACTTGAATCAAAGTACTAAATACAATCCTAGTACTGCAACTTTATTCAATAAAAATATAGTAACAGGGTCAACATTTTTGAAACTTTCTATTATTTCTATAAGGTTAACATGCTTTTCTACCACCAATTCCTATAATTTTATTGTTAGATACACCTAGTTTGTTTGCCAAAGCAATTATTTCTATCTTATTTTCTTGACCCTAATATCTTTAATGAAACTAACTATATACCGCATAATGGCACAATATTGCATATGTTTTACTTACGAAGAAATTCCCCCTTTTGTGATGATACTAGGAAGCTGAAGGATATATAGAGGTCTAGTCGATGGTTGCTTTAATGAGACTGGTGTTTCTTCGCTCTACCTTGAGAGGCTGATGTTTCATCTCTTTTGGAACCCTCAGGTTTCCTAGCCCATGCAGGTGCTTGATCTGGACCATAACGGTAATCATAAAAGAGTTCTTCACTAGCTTCGATTCGTTCCTTGGCAAATATTCCTACTCGATGATCCCCAGCTACCAAGATTACCTGTGCAAGCTAAAGGAATTAGCTTAACTGACAACAAGAAATGTCCCTAAAATGTATTGTGGACGGTTGTATACCTTGGCATAGCAATTTGGGTTAGAAGAGTGGTTTGCAAATTTCAATTTGTCTCCTTTGCGGTAAGCGTCGAGGACATACTGCAAAGACAAAACAGCAGCTTCCAATCAGATTCTACATGCCGGTGTAATATAGTTATTAACATAAATACATTTAGGATTATATAATTAAGCTCCGAAATGTGAACATGGTACTTCCGATATTAGGATCATTGCAGCAATCTTAGATTAAAAGAAAAAAAGAGCAGCTTTGTTAACACAGGGAAATTTTAGTGCTGAATGTGAAATGTGAGAGCCACTTGCCTGATCATTCAAGTCAAAAAGGAAAGATGAATTTGCACGATCGTAAATTTTCCCTCGTTTGTCTGCTTCTGTGTGGGAGATCAATTCACCAGTATATTCTCCAAGATAATCATTTTTGTTGACAGAATTCTGAACCAACATCATCAAGTTCACAGAAAAGAGTTTAAACACAATTGAAGAAAACAGAGACAATTAACTATCCAAAGGTCTGCATTGGGAAAAAAGGGGGTACTATCCTACTTTTAGGAATGCTCCCCATCCGGCAACATCAGACTTTGCCAAGAGTATCTGAAGAATAAAAACATGAAAGATTAGACGAGGAGCAAAAAGAAAATTCCAGTTTTAAAGCATTTCGAAACTATAATTTTACAACTAAAACATTCTAAGTAGCTCACTCTCTGCTGTTGCCTTAGAAGAAGCCTCATATTTCCACACTGACCATCTCCTCGTTTCGGTGGCTCACCCAACGAATCCCCACCACAACTGCAAAATGTATAAATATTACTAACAGATCATGTTAGTAATCTGTTATATAAAATCATGAAACTTTACCTAACCCAACAATTCCTACAAACGTCTGGGTCACATTCACGCCCAGCAGCAAAACATGGGCACTGCCGGCTTCTGCATTGGCTTTTTGCACAGTGGCATCCCCTAAACCGATTTTTGCAACTCTTCGAGCATCTGAATGATCATAATCTTGGAATTTATAAGAATGTTTTGGACTTGATTGGCTCATGGTATTTTTGGTTCAGGAAAAAAAAAACAAAAACAAAACTTAAACAACTGATTCATCCATAACAAAAGCAGCTGGTCAAATGTAAATATTTCAGATTCAGTGAGATATAGATTTGCTTACCCATACCATCTAAGTATATATTTTTCCACATTCGCATGTTAAAACAACTTAACTCACCCACAATATTTCTCACAGCAAGTTCCATTGTTCAGACAAGGGCATTGCTTTCCACACATTGATTGGCATCCACATGGAGTATATTGCTTGCAAGACTGATTTTTTCCATCTGCAATCCTTTTCCAAATTGAGGGATGGCCAGCTGACTTCCAAGAATATTTAAGTTTCCGTGTTCTACCCTTTCTACGAAGCAATCGTGGTCTTGCTGACATCTCTTGCTCCTGAGAAGAATGTTAATTGGGAAAAAGTAACTATAATGCAATGCAGACAGGAAAGAGAAAGGTCTACAATGGAGAACCAATTATTCACCCTAAAAAATACAATGCTATATAATGAACTGATCAAGATAAATTAATAATGAATCAATATTAGAAGTTGCAAAATTAAGTAAAAAGAAAACCAGAATGCAGAGCAACATAGTCAGCTTGCTCCTAATTTACCATTGTTCATGGAAATCAGAGCTTGATGAATTCAACAACTTTCAGGATGGGTTTCCTACTTTGTCTAACTAAATAGCCAAACCTTAATGGCCACGTAACTCTAATTGCAGATTGTAATGCCACTCTATATCTATGGATTCTTGAACATTTCTTGAATTGGTAAGCATTTAAACTTAAAAGGAATGCTTGCAATTGTAGCTAATAAAGGTGATAGTGTCATTAATATGGCCTCAGGAGAGCCATGCAGGTTGGCAATTGGAAACCTTTTCTTTTTCACCCCTTATCAAAGAAATACCATATAGTAGGAAATAGAGAGAAATTAGGGTTCGGGTACATACCATAAAATCTGATTCAGATTTCCCATTTTCTTCCAAAAATGAACTTGTCATGATGGACCTATTTAGTGTTGAAGATCCACCATCACACATGTAACTCGATACTTCTAGGCAAGTTTTCAAACCAGAGAGTAAGTTCCTGGCTATAAGGCAACTGTAAAGCATGGATCACACATTAGTAGAAGGATGGACATATTGTTATCTAGAAGGGAGAAGAAAGTCGTCTAATCTCAACTGTCTAAATGTACAAGTTCATCATGATAAGAGAGTAAAGCAGTTGAATCGTACAAATACATGCATGTTACACAATTTTAACTATTGAGTTTTTTGCTCTGCACATTTTAGTCTTGTAAAAAAAAAACTGCTGAGCTTAGTCCATTCAATATTTAGAAATGCAGAAACCAATGCGAAAGAAAATATTTATATTTGCATTTTATGCAAAGCTAGACTGACAAGTTCTAATCCCTTCTACCTGTTTCTCCCAAATATCTCCACTCCCTTCAAATACAATTCTCTCTCAATAGGCTTCCACTCAGAAGATGACCACTTTGATTCGGGCACCTTTAAAACATCTTTGGCTCCATTCCTTGTATTATCCTTGGTCTTGGAAGCACTAGCAGAACAGGTGGAAGTTTCCAATCCCCGTTCACCAGATTCATTTTGGTTGATTTTGGCTGTAATTTGAGTTTCATTTTCATGAAGAGTACAAACTTGATAGTTTCTACTTTTACTACTTTGAGCACCGGCATGACTTGGTATAGCTTCAGAAGACTCTGTGGCTACATCCAAAACCAATAATGTCTTTTGTTTCTTACATGAAGAATCCTGGCTGCTATCAGAGCAGTGTAGCAGATCATCTAATGGCCTATTGCTTTCTTGGGAGGCCTTCCGCTTTCCAGAATTTTCATGGTTATCTACTTGTATGGAAGACATCACCGAAGTTAGAGCTTTACCAGCACCTTCTGAATCATTAATTCCTTCTAAAGTAACAGGCCCTTCTTCTTCAGAGATGCCTCTTTCATCTTGCATGAGATCTGCATCAACATTAGTCTTTTGCTCTTTGGCATCAGACAATGCAACCTTGTCTTTTTCTTCTAAAGTTGTTTTCACTCCATGCAATGCATTGACACCAGAACCTTCTGCCACATCTTTGACAGCTCTTAACTGCATGAATTGATGTAGAAATCACAAAACATTTTTCTTTCCCGACAAATATAAAAAATCTTAGATCCAAACAAAAATTAAATATGGAATATGATGATAACTAAATACTTGAAATGAAACTAAAAGGTACTCCAAGGATATGAACAAGTTCAAATTCACATCAAACCAAACTTGTCTCAGCAACAGAATACGAGCACTAAAACAATCTATTTCTCTTGGTTTGGTAAGAACAAATTAGACAACAAACCAATGGAATGAGCTGCAGATAAACACAAAAATAGGAGGCTTATTAGTTAAAATAGGTAGACAAAACATCTTTTGCATCAGAACCCAGGTGCTGTGGACAAGGAGCAGCATCAGAGAACAAGAAAGAATGCAAATATTTGGAGAACAAGAGAGAACTTTTGTCCATGAAGTTATCAACAAGAATGGTTTTTGCAGTATCAACTCATAAGACATCATACAACGTTTTTAGCACAAAATAATAATAAAAACCAAACCCGGAGGTAACACTGATCACTGCAAGGCTTTCTGTCATCTTCATATTCAGACCAATATGGCTGCTTTTCACTCTGTCAAGAAATAGGTACCAAAGCAGATAAACTAATGAGTCAAACTCACATTAAATTGAAACTTTGAAAGACAAGAAACACATTGCTTACAGGATTAATTAGAGTTTGAGAACAGCCATGAAGACGGCAGTCAAATAACTGTCATGCAGATACAAAATATATCAGCACAGGGAGTTAAAAAATGTCAAAAGACTGCCTATGATATCTACATGCCCATGCTTCTCTTTAACAAATAACATTAAGAGTGATGGTTAGAGACTAAGCACCAAGCAACGGCGGCAAAAGAGGTTATCAAAAGAATCTAAGGCAGCACTGAGGCTCTTGTCCAAAGATATGCCCTTCTCAGATCTACAATCCTCAGAATCTTTAATGTTCTGGTCACTGTATTTTTCTCTGAGCATGCCATGTCGTTCCTGCAAATCTCATAAGAAAACAGTTACTGATAAATATTAAATATTTGGAAGGGTTAAAGAAACCAAACAACATCCAAAGCAAGACAACCATGAGCCATAGTTATAGCAGGATACCTGGATTTCAGAGCCGGTGACTCCAATAAATTGGCTGACAGCAGCCAATGTTTCCTCACCTAGACCATACTCCTGACAGACATTCCTGCCAAACTCAACATTGTTAATCTAAAATGATTGCTTTTTTATTTTCCCCCCATAAAGTGCAATAGAAAAGATCTTATCCACAGTTCAATAAAATCCAAAAAAACTTCTCTTATGGTGACACTGTCATTTCTGCACTAAATCCCACCAGTTACTTAATTTACTGAAATAAATGCCAGTATGAAGAGTCTAATAGTACAAAAAGAAAACAGCAGCAGAACCTGCACGCTTTTGCCATATTGGTTTTACAACAGTCTAACCCCATCTCACCATGCACTAAATCAGTTACAGGACCTATGCCACATTGCTGAAAGATTATCAACAATGTCTACCACTTGCATTTCTGTAGATGATGTTAACTTCTGACTGGTATAATAATAAGAAGGCACAGGAAGTTCAGCTGTCCGGGTGCAACTGTGCACTTCCTTTTTTCCCCAAGAGAATCATATATATGTATGTGTATGTGTATATGATGTTTCTCTTTAAAAGAAATGAATAACTCCTTATTGATTAATGGAGGTTGCATCTGGTTTTACTTACCACAAAATGCGGTCTTCAACCTCAGAAAATTCATGTTTTTCTTCCTCAGGCTCCGCAATATCTTCCTCGCTGTCACTACAGATTAAAGCTTCACTGCCATGTTGGTCATAGTATATACGTCTCCTCCCCACAACAGATTGGTCTTCAGCCATTCTCTGATTTCTGTGCTGAATGATGCATATTTAAGATAAGACAAGCAAAAATAAAATCTCATGGGAAACAAGATGAGCCGAGGAACGATGGTAGATTGATGTGTGGATGCTTGTGCTGCTGAAATCTCCAACTTCGAACTAAATATTGGTAACAAAACCTTGAGGGCATAATAACATGGCTAGTTTTTCCAAATGGCTTAATCTTGGTGTTCAACATGTTATCAAGCCCTTCCATGAAATCCCCCCAAATTATAACCCTCACTGGAGATGACTTAAGTAGCACGGCTAACCCATGACTTAATGGCTTAAGTCTCTAGTGGCATACTGATTCAAAGCAGAAGTATTGTGTACCTAAACAGACAGAATAGAATACTCAAAATTAGGCAAACTAATAAATTAATCCAACTTACTTGTCCAGAAAAATCCATGTCGTATATGGTGGCAACTTTTCAACGTACGGAAGCTTGACACTTGTTGAAGATACAAGTTCGTGACCATTAGAATAGTCTCTATCTCCCGACCCTTGCGCAAATCCTGCATACTTAAATAGAGGAATTTGGATTCTTGAAGAAAGCATTTTACCAAATCCATTCTCCTCCACACACAGAACGCTTCTACTTGATGTAGCTGACAAAATCTCCGAAATATGACTCTCGAGCTTCTTTCTGTTCTTCTCGACTTTTTCCTGTGCACACCACCCAATATAAATAGAATTTATTTGCATCTCTAGCAGGTTGGAGCGCAAATCAATTCAATTTAGACAAGCCGAATACAGCAGTAATAGTTGCTTATCAAATTCACACTGAATTGACGACGCTAGTGAAATTCAAGGACAAATAAATAATGCAGCAATAATTTAAAAAGTGAAATTCATAAGCGACTAACATAGCTAATCTACCTTAATCGAAGCAATTCTCTCCACTTGAATTTGCCTTTTAAGCTGATTTAACTTATGTGTCAAGTTTCCTACTCCACCACTAGAGCACTCTCCAAGTGATTTCTGCCATATCAACAAATAATAGCAATAAAATCAAGACGTTGATAATTAAGCTAAAACGGATTTTTTTTTTAAAAAAAAAGAAAAAAGAAAACTCAATTCCATTTTTTTTTCCTTTCCGTTTTCTGTTTCTATATAATTCATTAGCAGCCAAACAGAGTATAAGCTGCAGTGAACGGCGATGGAATTGAGAGAAGCCTCAGCCTCCACACAAAACCATTGGCGAATAATATTCGGTGGAATTTCAAGTCTATGTGATCAATTACAAACTAAAAATCAAAATAATATTTTGAAAAATCATTTTAAATTTTATGTTTAAATGATACAGTGAATTTAAGCGACTGATAACTACTTTTTTATGATTAGCAATGAAGATTGAATACAAAAAGAAGAAATCAAAAGGGAAAAATTGAAGATCAAAAGGGTAAGGAGAGAAATCCTAACTTTAGATTTAGTAGAAGAGTCGCTCCCTTTAGAGACCATTGTTGGCTGAATTTGGTGCTTTGTTTTCTCTGCGACTCCGAGTCATAAAACCAGAGTGAAAAAGAATCTGGAAGAAAATAATAAAAAAAAGTAAAGAAGCACAGTAAAGGGCCTGACACGTGTGAACTGTTGTTACGTGGCCTTTACTGTTGGGGGACTCAATTTTTGAGTTTTTTCACACGGGCCCAAAGCATTTATTTTTTATCTTTTTTGTTACATTTAAATTTCGCCTTCAGAAATTTTAGCTGGCTTACGCAATGGGCTTTAAGTGAAGGCCCAAATTATATAGCCTGTCTGTACGAAATGTGTGTTTTTTTAACGAAACAAGTGTCTGGAACTTAATAATAATCAAACTTATTATTCAAAATGTTAAAAAAATTTACTCAACTAAATAATTCAACCCAAAATATAAAATTTTAAAATTTATATTTAATACAATAAAATATTTATTATATTTATTTTTTTTAATATAATAAAATATTTATTATATTTATAATAGTGTTTTTTAATATAAATACTTTGTAATGTATTTTTTAATGTGTTAGTGCATGATAGCAAAATAAATTTATATTTTTAAAATATTTGTTTTTGGCTAATTACCAAATAAAATACTATTAAATTTATATTTTTCTTATCAAGAATAAAGTTAGTGTTCTGAATTTAAACTCTTACAGAAAATGGCTAAATTGAAACAAAAAGCAAAGAGGAGGGCTTGATTAAAAGATTGAAGATAAAAAGATGATTGGATAAAGATTGAAGGATTGAATTTTTTTTTTTTAAAAGTGGTTGGATAAAGATTGAATGATTTTTTATAGATTGAATGCTTTTTTATATTGTTACAACTCTGTAATTACTTTAAGTTTAATCTTTAGTATAAATTTAATTTTTAATTTTTAAATTATTTAGTGATAATATTTAGGATTATTTAATGATAATATTTAAAAAAAAATCTAACTAAATTTTAGTACTAAAAGTGTATATAAATACTTAGTGAGTACAACCAATTACACACTTGATTTTAGGCTTTAATAAATTCTTTTCTTTTTTTCTTTCCATTACCTGTGTAACTTTTCATTATGCCATTTCAATTATTTTTCTTTTATTTTCAATTTTTTATTTTAATTACCTTCTAAGGCCCTTTCCTTTTCCATTTTTCACAATTTCACTTGAATCATTTACTTTCAAGCATGATTTTTTTCATAATTAACTAAACATTTTTTAGCTTTAGCCCAAAAATTGCTTCAACAAAATAATCGTGAGATATGAACTTACTCAAAAAAACCTCTCAAGACAGTATTTTCTATCTTTCCGGTATATGAGATAGTACAAATTCATCATTTAAAGTTGATTCAGCTTCGATTCAAAAAGTGCATATTGAGTTGGAGTTGTTTGGCGTACAGTTAGGAAGTTGAATCGACCGTACTGTGTTCAAATTCCCGCGAACAAATTGGCGTGTCTAGGTGGAAAAAACCAGTTGGATTCCGTCAAGGGAGATAGAGATCAGATTTAAATGACCCACGTGGTTGAGGCCGTTGATTCGAGTTGGGCTTTTCAAATCGCAAGGCTGTTGAAATCTTAAATTGTGAACATGTATATTGCAGTTAGAAATTTGACAAGTGTCAGTTTACAGGTCGTATCGAAATCGACTACAAACGAAAAAGTTGGCAGTCGGGATGTTGTTAGTCACTATAACCAGCTTATCGCTTGGGAGGGAAAACTTATTTTAAGGATTGATTCAAGATTGGAGTACACCGAGGCTAAGGCTAAGCTTAAAAATATTTGATTTATCCATTTATTTTATTTTCTTAAATTTATTTTTACATTTTCGAATCTATTTTTATTTTCATTTTATTACACAACATATTTTCTTATATTATTATCTTTATAAATTTAAACCCCCTATTTTTATTTTTCAGCACTGTTATGCACAGGTCGTGGGCATGACTGTTACCGCACAACGATTCTGGTCACTGAAAAAGACAAAATTAGACAGCCAGTCCCAATGGATTTGACCCTACTACTCTATATTTCTATTTACTGTTATTTTGTCGTAAGAATTTATATTTAGTGGTTTTGATGCCTAACAGTGTATTTAGTGTATTATATTTTTTAAAATTATTTTAAAATAAAAAATAATATAGAAAAAATCAAATATAGGCAAGCTAGATCGAACCCAAGTTTACCTTTTTTTAAATTGGGTCAGATTTGGATAAAAAAAATTCATTTTTCGGAACTAATCAAATCTAAACTTAAAAAATTGATTTAAATACCTTACATAGGCCCAACTTGACTTGACCCATGAACAACTTCTAAACGGGTCAAATTTGAACTTTTAAACAGGTCTTATTTTTTTGTCCAAACTCATTTTTTGAGCATATTTTTTTTTCAAACCATCTCACTTTTCGGAAGATCTTTTGGGCTGGGTTGGGTGGCCCGACCATAGATAGGTCTAGAAATAAGTATATATGGTGCATTTTCTACAAAAATAAAATTATTATGTTTGGTCGTCGGGTTGAAACAATTTTTTTTTGTTTTATATAACTTTTTGAGATATATGTGATGACAAATAACCAATTTACGGTGGATAGATTATAGTATCTATATTAATAGAAACGGGGCCCACGTACCACAACAATCACGTTAGAATACGTGCCACAATAAGACAGTACATATTGACCGGTGGGTTGTATGGGCATCAGTGTTGCAGCCATTAGTGTCGGTTCTTGTGTGGACGCTGATGATGGACCATCCTCAGCAATCTTTGGTTTTAAAGGGGCCCGTTGTGGCCTACTTGTATGGGGATGTCGACACCTCGCCTCTTCCGCGTACAAAAATGGTTTGTCATAGATCATAAACCATGGCTTATACTCCAGATCGCTTGTTAACTCCAAAACAACAATAGGTTCGTGAGTAGGTAAGAAATCATACCAATTATTCCACATGTTGATATATTGGGAGTGGAATATCATCCAATTCTCGTCCGTCTGACCTTGTAAGTTGATAGAATACAGATCATCAAGGTTTTGAGGTGCCATGAAAATCAATTGTCGAAATCTGAATTGTTGCAACACTTTATTAGTCTCGTGCATATCGACTATAGCATACACTACTAATGGGGCCTTTGCGTTAAGTGTTCGAATTCACAAAGAATTCCTCGAGAATGACTTCTTAAATTGCCAGATCCTCATATAGTGTCCATTCAAACTATATTAATGTGATAAAAACATTAGTGTTATATATATTACTAAATACGAAATTGACTACGTTAATAATATATTGCTCAAATTTAAATAAATAGATACCTCCTCTTCCGATCATTTGTCTAATAGAAGTCATATATCTTGAAGTTCAGTCGGTAATCTCACGTGACTCGGCCCATGGTTCTACCTATTTAAATAACTTATTAGCATAATAATTTAAATTTAAATAAATTTTATTATGGTAATATCTAATGAAATTTACCTTA
The DNA here is from genome assembly GCA_025698465.1 of Gossypium longicalyx. Taxonomy (NCBI): domain Eukaryota; kingdom Viridiplantae; phylum Streptophyta; class Magnoliopsida; order Malvales; family Malvaceae; genus Gossypium; species Gossypium longicalyx. Next base: position 21,717,790 of record CM047006.1, read on the forward strand.
TTACAAGTGGGAATGTATACGGATAGTTCGCTTGAGGACATAAAAATGGCAACTGGTACCGCGCCTATGATTGCAGTAGTAGAATGCAACCACTAATTTTGATTTTTTGTGGTTGTGTCTTCCGACACATCTCCCGATACAATCTTGTCAACATGGTGAACCCTCAATTGAGTTTGTCTGCTCCTCTAAAGTCGACGAGTTTCAGCAACCACCTTAGATGGACGAGTGTTTGTGACTTGTTCGACATTAGGATACCCTCGATGATCCGAAGGATGTGCGCCTGAGTGTGTCGTTCTCTTTGAACTTCAGTCGAATGCTTATCCAGCCTCACGAAATTTCTTCATAACCAACATATTTCGATCTGATCTTCATAAATTGTCTCTGAAACCAAACCCAAAAGTTTACCATATGTCTCCCCAAGCAACAGAGTGAGCAGACCCGATGACTACCGACCCATCCACCGATAACCCCAACTGTAAATACACGTCCTCTAGAGTGATAGTACATTTGCCGCATGGAAGGTGGAATGTGTGCATTTCAGGTCTCCACCTCTCCACCAATGCACTTACGAGTTTCAGGTCCAACTTACACCTCCGACCTACAAGGGCTACGTGCCAAAAACTGACATCCCTCAAGTACGATTCGATCAACGGTGATGAAAGAGCGGGTAGATTATGAATATGGCATTTTAAAATTCGATCTTTTACCTATTTACGTAAAAAATATAAAAAAAATAATAAGTTAAAATATAACAATAAAATAAAAAAATTTAAAAATTAAAATTTATTAAAAAAATATTCTTACCATTTGCAATTAACTGACGGAAATGTGCTTGTCATCATGACGGATTAGAGAACCGATCATTGCTAATTATAGAACATGAATTAATTTTTAATAAAAATATTTTCAAAAAATATTAATAAATATTCTAATAAAAAATATAATCTAGATAGAAATAGAATTTAAGTAATAAAATTAAGAGAGAATTTTGAGAGTGGTTTGAGAATTTTGAGAGAGTATTGTGAGAAATGAGTAAGGGTTGGGGGTTTTATAGTTTTTTTTTTTTTTTTCTGTTAGGTGGGCAACGACTATTTTAATTAGCAGTTGGAAAAGTAGTTGTTGGGGGGAGGGAACGCGTCCAGCTGAAAGCATTTTTCATAAATGTTTCCAGCTGGAAGCGTTTTCCATAAACGTTTCCAACTAGAATCGTTTTACTGGTAACACGTGGAAAGTGCTTCCAGTTGGAAGCGTTTTTCTGCATTTCACCTGAAAAACGCTTCCAGTTGAAAATGCTTTCCCTAAAATCGGCCTATTCCCATAATTATTCCAAAAATTAGACTAATCTGGTAAATTTGAAATATTTTTGGTATTTTTGGGTAATAAAGTCATACTTTCAAAATATATTATGGAAACATATTACCATATATATGATACCATGTTAACTTGCTATTTTCACATATTACTAGAAAAAGTAATTTACAGATTTAAAGACAGTCGTTTGTGCCAAGATTGAAAATTTGAAATTCAAAACATATTAGGACTAATAGTGATCTAATTGGAGAACATAGACTAAATCTACAACTTTAGACATAATACAAGATTAATATCAAAATTTAATTGCTACTATTTGGTCAAGACTGAAATTTCAAATTTTGAAAAATATAATGACTAAAATTGATCAAATTAAAGTACAAAGACTAGATCCACAATTTATGCCAAGTAAATAGACTTATAGCAAAATTTAACCAAATACTTCCTGATATATATATATATATATATATATATATATATTAATTTACTTTCTTTCATATGAGTGTAGCATCACGGTTCCTAGTCTTTGTTTTTAATATAGTGCTTAAAACTACTCATAACCTCTCACCACCATTAAATAAGAGAATAATGTGCTTCAGCATACTGATCAAACCTATGTCTTCTTACACTAACATCACAATCGATAGCAACTGATTATCATCAGTTTTGTAAATAATAACTATTTGATTTAGGGGTGAGCGTTCGATCGAATCGAATCAAATGAAAAAATTTCGAGTTAATCGAGTTGACAAATCATATTTTATCATCCTAATTTGATTTAAAATTTTCTTGAATCGAGTCGAGTGAGATGGAATTCGAATCGAGTTGAATATATTTGTTCGAGTTAAATTTTATCAAATAAATTTGGGTCCTTGTAACCACTGTCACTCATCGTAATAAAAAATGTAAAATTGATACCAATATAAAATTTTAACATGAATATTTAATGGCATAATTAATAATTCAATTTTAATATAAATATTCAATATGACTAAACAATTCAATAATATAAATAATATAAAATGTGAAATTTAATTTAATAATATAAATAGTAGATATAAATAAAATTATTACTATTTATGTTTAGTGATTTTTTTGGATAATTTTGATTTTTTATTTGAGAGTAAAGGGTGAGAAGTAAAAATTTAGGGGGGAAATAAAAAGTTTTGGGGATAAAAGTTTGAGGGAAAGTAAATAGGGGGAGTAAAATTTTGGAGGAAAAATGTTAAAAAAAATTGGGGGGGGGATGGATTTGGGGTAGATGAGAGATGGGATTGGAAGGAAGTAAAAATTTTAGGGGAAAAGTCGGAAGGAGTAAAAATTATGGGGGAAAATAAAAAATTTTGAAGGTTTTTGGGAGTAAAATTTTGAGAAAAAGTAAATGGGAGAGTAAAATTTTGGTGGGAAATGGATTTTGGGTAGATTGGAGGGTTGAGATAGAAGGGGAGTAAATGTTTTGAAGGAAAGTGGGAAGGAGTAAAAGTTTTGAGGGAAAAGTAAAAAGATTTGGGAGTTAGGGGTAAAAATGTAAAATATTATAGTTTGATATTCGAATTATTCGAGTTATTCGAATTCGAAAACTCAACTCGATTTGAATTTGAAATTCGAAAAAAATTCGAGTTGACTCGAATAACTCGAATAACTTGATTCGTTTAACTCGAAATTTATTTTTTTTCGATTTTTTCGAATCGAATCTAGTTTTGCTCACCCTTAATATAATTACTATTTTTCTTATCTTGGCCTTGTGTTTCTGAAGGTGTATTGGAATAAAATAAATTATAGTTGTTCTTTTGTATTATAAGACTAAAATAAATGCTACCACCCTTCAATCATATATATTTTTGGTATACAACAATAATCATATAATAATAATTGTAAGACCCAATTTTAGCCCGATCCTAGATTACAAAATAAAATAAATTTAAACCAAAAAATAATTAAGGTCCAATGTCTCTTTTACAAATATCAGGGCCCAAACCAAAATCAAAGCCCAAACTATCCCAAACCAGATTAAACCCAACATCAGGCCCAAACAAATAACCCAAATTCATCTAACCCTAACTCAAATTTCAGCCCAAAACCTAAAAACATGTCAGCAGACCTTAGCCGCCCTAGCCTCCACTACCCACGTCCTCCACCACCGTTCACCACGCACGTCCGCCTCCATGTTGCCAAGTCCGACTCCACGTCGCCATACCTGCGAGAAAAACGCAGCAAAAGCAAAAGCTTTATTGTATTTTCGGGTATAAAAATTCAAACAATCATTGTATTTGAGAACTTTTTTATACTAAAAAATCAATAAGAAAATAGCAATTTCAATTGCAAATCAAGAGTTAAAGTTACAAAACAGAAACGAACAGAAAAGAAGAAAAACGTAGGTTACAGTTTTAGTTTTTATTTATTTATTCATTTTTTTTATTTTTCTTTAAAAATTATATATATACATATACACAAATACATAAAAAAAAACACGGTGACGTCGGCGACGGCGGTCGGCGGCAAGTGACGGTGGTCGGCGAACGGAGACTTGGCCGGTGAGGCAGGCCTGCAGAGAGAAAAGGGTGAGGGGGAAACTTTGTTTTTTGAAGAGTGGAGAGAAAATGAGCCTTTTTTGGAGAAATTTTGGGTTTTATAAGTGCACAAAACGGCACTGTTTTGGTGCTTGTGCACATAGGCCAAAACGACGCCATTTTCCCTCATACCCGAGTGTGGACCCGACCCGCTAGAGAGGATCCGCTTGTTTTGCTTGGATGGGCAAATTGCACATTTGGCCCTTCCGCATTCTTTACTTCTTTTAATTCAGTTTTTTTTTGCAATTTGCCCCTGTAATTTTCTTCCTGTTACGCTTTGGTCCCGCGCAAGGTGATGTGTTTTGGAGGGAGGGGATATTTACTTTTCCGATCCCTCCCTATTTTGAGCGTGTTTTAATTCGGTCATTCCCCACTCTTCTATTTCTGATTTGGCCCCAAAGCTTCTATATTCAATTCAATTTAGTCCTTTTTCGTTATTTTTGTTATTTTATTCTTTAAATTATTATTTTAATATTATTATTGTTATTATTAGCATCATTATCAATATTATTTTTATTTTTATTATTACTATTTTCTATTTTTACTATTGTTATTATTAGCATATTATTATTCATTATTTTTTTCATCAATATTGTTAACATGTCATGATTATTATTATTTTTATTATCTTTTTTTTATTAGCGATATTTCATTATTATTATTATATGTTACTATTACATTCATTCTTTTTATTAATATTATTTTTACTATTTTCTTTGCTGTAATTATTCTTATTAATATATCATTATTTCTTTTTATTGTTATTATTATATCATTATTATTCTTATTAATGTAGCATTATTGTTATTTTCTACTTTATTATTATTGTATTATCACTATTATTATTATCAAATCATTGTTTTAAATAAAAATGCATTTCGTTTAATTGTTACATTTTATTCGAAAGTATTTTTTCAAAATAAGGCAATATTCGTATTTGGGAGCTTCGAGAAAATTGTGCCCTAACTTACTGGGTTCTAATTTTCCTCGTCGAATCTAAGTAATCGAGTACCCTTTCTTAAATCAAAACAAATAAGTTTCAAATAAAAGCTTATTCTCGGGAATTCGAGATGTTGTGTCCTAACTTATTAGATATGACATTTTGTTTTCTCAAGGTAAGGATTTCTAAAAAAATAAAGGCAATATTCTGTATTTAAAATTTTGAGAGATTGTGCCCTAACTTACTGGGTTCTGATTTTTCATTTGACTCAAATAACCGAATATCCTTTTTAAACTTAAATGCATGAGTTTTGAAAATTAAAAGACAAGCTTATTTTCGAGGGTGTGAAATGTTGTATCCTAACTCACTGGGTGCGACATTTTATTTCTTCGAGATAGAAGGGTCTTAGCATTCAATTTAATTTATTCAAGTTTCTTTTTTTTAAATAAAAGGATCGTATTCTAAAGTCTTTTCAAAAATTCGACGTTAAGACATTAATTAATCAATTAGGTACCAATTTTGGGCGTTACGAGGGTGCTAACCCTTCCTCGTGCGTAACCGACTCCCGAACTTTTGTTCTCGAATTTCGTATATCAAAATTATTGTTTTAATAAATCAAAATATTTTATTAAAATGATCAATCTCAAGGTGATCCGATCACACCTTGAAAAAGATCAGTGGCGACTCTATTTTTTTTTTGAAGTCGACTCCCGTTTTTTAAATTAAAAAATAGTTTCAACAGCTTGGCGACTACACTGGGGACAAATAAGAGAGTCAAGCCACAAATTAATTAGTTTCTATCTTTTTATCGAAAGTTGAAAATCATATTTGAATATTACGATCCTTTTATTGCATTTGTTTAGGTCATTTTGTATGATTATTTTGGTTTGAGTTTCTAAGGTACTCTTGCATCATATTGCATAAAGACCATATGGTTTTACCCCATTTAAGTGCGAGTGAGAAGCTACTCATTCGTAAGGTTTTCACCTTCGTGCAAGATAGTAGATCGCTTTCGGGATACATCTGTACCTATGTCTTCGTGAGATTTTCATCTTCGTGCAGCCATAGGGAAATGTATTCCCCTGAACTGAACTCGATCCATATGAGCCAATAATGGGTGAGGATCGAGGAATCTGCCAGTTCAGGTACCTCTACTTTAGAACCAAGCCGTATGTAGAAAGCCCTTAAAGCTTACCCTAGGTAGAACTACGCCAAACACTAGCAATCACCCAGATAGGTGCTTGATTATTTTTCATTTGCTTTGAATTCTATTTTTGGTATATGATACTGACTTGTTGTGTTTTATTTTTGCTACGATTGCGTGCCATTTCAGTTTAAAGAGGTGTCGATTTATGTTCAGTTACTAATTTAGGGAGCTTGTTATGGAGAACGAATTTCTTGATAAAATGGAAGATAATGCGACTGTCCGTATATGATCAGAGAGAACGTAATTAGAGAAGGGAGATAGTATAGCCGAGGGGCATACATCAGAATTATGAGATTACACCCGCATTAGTGTGACGCAAAATAATCTCCAGGAATTAAAAGAGATATGAGACTGGTGGGATGAAGAGATTAAGCAGTTGTTCTATGGTGATTATGGGGATTTGCCTTACCTACTTAACGTCAGGGTAGACGAGCATTTATTCTGGGCCCTCGCTTAGTATTGGAATCCTACCTACAGTTGTTTTACCTTTGGGAGGATAGATTTGGTACCCACTATAGAAGAATATACAACTTTACTTCGTTGTCCAAATATTCAAGACGATAAGGCCTATTCGAGAGCCGCTTATGTCCCGACCTTTTTGAAGAAATTGATGAATATTACAAGAATGAGTGAACAGTGGATTGGAGCAAGGGTCAAGCAAAAAGGTGAGTGTAAGTGCATCCCATGGAGGAATTTGAGGGATTTGATTCTAGTGCATCTTGATACGAAGAAGAGAGTCGACATTTTTTCTTTGAGTGTCTATGGGTTAATGATTTTCCCTAAGGATTTAAGGTATGTAGATGAGGTGGCCTCGGATTTCTTCGACCGATTTGACAAAGGGGTCACACCTGTTCTTGCGATCTTGGCCAAGACATTCAAATCTTTGAATGCATGCAGGAGAGCCAGTGAGGGCAGATTTATAGGGTGTGCGCAGTTGTTGTTAGCTCAGTTCTACAACCATTTCTGGAAAGTGGATAGGGTTTGTTATTGGGTTTTCTCCGAGAATTACTCATCGTTAAAGGAGATAGTGGCCACGCCCAAGAGAGATGGCATAATAGAAGAAAATTGGATCGCGTTCTTTAAAAATCTCCAGGATGAGGACGTTGAGTGGAGAGCTCATTGGTTGGTTCCTGACGAAATTCTTTACCGATGTGGGAGTTTTGACTGAGTCCCTCTGCTGGAAATTTGGGGAGCCATTGGGTATGCTCCTTTGCTCGTGCTGAGACAATACAGATTGAGACAGTTCATATCGGCAACCCATGGGATAGCTCAATTTGAATTTACGTATGGAGGAGATAACTACAAGAAAATGATTAAGGAGATTTCTAATACTTGGAATTAGACTCGTTGGATGAAAAGAGTTGCTGTAGGTCTAATAATGATTCCCGAATATGATGCGTGGTGGAGTAGAAGAATCAATGATAATATTCCCAGGCCGAGACAAGAAGACGCTCAATTGATGAAAGAATAATACCTGCAAGTAATCCCCTCTAAGCTAGAAATCATAAAACAGGACTTCGAAAAGAGAAATTCAGAGTTAGGAAAGAAAATAGAACACTTGGAGGAGGAAAAGATGCATTTGAGGTTAGAAGCTGATGTTCAAAAACTCGAGGTCGAGAAATTGAGAAAAGGAAAAGAAAGGCTGAAGAAGACTTGGACAGTTTGAAAACTGATTACAAAAAGCTGCGTATGTCGATGAGAACTACCGGATTGGGAAAGACGTCAGAATAGTAGCGACAAGAAATCCAAGAAGAAAAGGCTAGAGTTGATCAGTGGGAAAAGAGGTTCCATGATACTCGAGCGCGAGAAAATGCTTTAAAAAAAAAGCTTGGTTGAGAGCCAAAATGAGAAGGAGATATTAGTAGCTCGGGTAGCGGAGTTAGATAAGGCACTACATCAGCGTCGTGATCATAACTCCGACATTGAATTAAGGGCTAGCCTAAACAGGATCGAGGATTTGAAAGGAAAAGTTGAAGAACTCGAGACTGCGCTACAAAACTGTAAACTTTGAATTGAATTCCTTGAGTCGAATAATGAGCAGTGGAAGGAGCAACTTCTTCGATCGCAAGACCAAGTCAGGGATAGGGACTATGTTATGGGCGAAGTCGTGGCTCAAATACGAGAAGTGGCTGATCATTTACAGACCTTAGCGGTTCATGCTGACGTGTTAAGTGTGAAATATGAGTTAGAGTTAGATCGAGGTCATGAGCTGGCTTGACTTCTTAAGAGGGTTAAAACTTTGAGCATCAAGACAAAGCCGCATATGTAATCTATTTTATGTAAAGGATTTTGTTTTCTAATAAAGTTATTTTAAATAGAATTAGATCAAAATCGACTCCTTTTTAGTTTTGCATTCATCTCATGCATTTGTATTTCATCGCATCATGTGCATTAAATTTCACAAAAGAATCCTAATTAATTAGAAATCGTATTATAGTTACCCTGGAACATCACTATTACACACAGAGAAAAACTAAAGCTATGGATCAAAGGTTGTAAAAACTAGAACAAATGCAGAAGGAAATGTAAGATAAACTGCAAATACAGATGCAAGAACAGTTAGCCAAAATCCAACAGGATATGAGGGATCAAATGCTAGAATCTCAAAGGAATATGATGAACCAATTGACCCAGTTACTGATTGGAGGGCCAGAAAAGGGAAAGAGTCCCATGATTAATGTTGGGGATGACAGTGAGGACCTTGCTTATCCTCTAGGTTTCACCCCAACGAATACCCAAGCATCACCTCAAAAGGTGTCTGTCAATATCAGACCCCAATGTCAGATTGGTACTTCAGTACCGATAAATTTCCCAACGGCTTCGAGTTCTAATTCCGAAGACAATCGGACAAATCCTGTGGCCCTTGACCTCGATGATGTAGCGAAAGCAGGAAGGGCAAAAGCAGAACTCCCAAAGCAACTGGAAGACCGATACAAATGGCTGGAAGAGAAATTCAAGGTGTTGGAAAGCGCTGATTATCATTGTGGAGTGAATGCTAAGGAGTTGAGCTTGGTCCCAGATTTGGTACTCCTTCCAAAGTTTAAAATACCGGAGTTTGGAAAATATAATAGGACTAGCTGCCTTGAGGCCCACATTAAAATGTTCTGTCTGAGGATGACGGGATATGTTAACAATGATCAGTTGTTAATTCACTGTTTCTAGGACAGTTTGACTGGGATGAGGAGAAATGGTACAATCAGCTGAATCGCACTCAAGTTAAATTATGGAAGGACTTAGCACAGGCCTTCATGAAGCAATATGGCTATGTGACGAACATAGCGCCTGACAGGATCACATTACAGAACATAGAGAAAAAGTCGAGTGAAAGTTTCATGCAATATGCTCAGAGGTGGAGGAAAGTCGCTACACAAGTCCAACCGCCATGTTGGAAAAAGAAACAACCATATTTTTAACATATTAACTTCTTTTGTTAGGTGGTGCAATTAGATAATTGTGATTGCATCTTTAAGTCACAGGTTCCATTATTTTTATAAGCATATTAATGCATTTTTTAATTCATGTTATTTCAAGATTTTTTTATTTTTAATTAATGTGTTTAATTAATACATATATTGTTTACAAGTTTTTTGTTTTTAATTCATCCTTTTAATTAATAACTGTTTTAATTATAAAAGAAAATAATTATTATAAATTTCATTATTTTTAGTAAATATAAATTTTAATTAATTATTTCAAATATCATTATGTTTATATGTGAAATATTTTAAATACACATACAAAAATATATAATACTAAATTTTGCTTCACTCATGATATGTTTATAGTTGTGTAACACATATATGTGAAATAATTGATAACATAATGATAATTGAAATAATTATTTGATTTTATAAATAAAATAATTATTAATTAAAAATAAAAACTTGAAAATAATATATTTATTAATGAAAAATATTAATTAAAAATTAAAAAAATTGAAACAATATGAAATAAAAAAATACATTAATATGCTTATAAAAATAATGGAACTTGAGACTCAAGAATGTAATCGCAATTATCTAACCATTTAATCAAGTGAGTTAATACATTAAAAATATTAATTAAAAAAACTTGAAGCAACATGAAATAAATATATATATAAATAAATATGAGTAGGAAAAAAATCAGACCTGAGACGCAAAGATAAAAGCACTAACATTTAACTAAAAATGCGTCTAGATTTTCGTCCTCTCTTCAAAATCGACATATTCTAATAAATATCACAAAAATCGACCTAAACAGTAATATTTCTTTAAAAATAGGCATTTCTTCATAATTTAGCCCTGTTCTAGTGTTAGTTGTAAATTGCTTTGTTATATTGTAATGGGATTACTTAAATTTCAGGATGACGCCAAATAAATTAAATAGAAAAAAGAGTATCAGAGAACAAGAAGTTCAATAAATTCCAAACTCAGTTGAACCTCCTCAACAAGTCCAACCGATGGAATCCCAATGCCTTCACCACAATGGAAGCTATGCGAGTAGCTTTGGCGAATGCTGGAATCCCTATGTCTTCATCACAACATTCAGATGTATAGTACACTGGCGAAACTAGTGAGACACCATTGTCCCTACAGTGAAATTTTTTTAATATAATTCATATAAAATATTTAAATTTTAAATTAAAAAAATAAATTTACATTTTATTCTCCCTAAAAATATAAAAATTTGATTTAATTCTTTAAAAATTATAAAGATATAGCTTATTAAAATGATAAATTTATATATTTTCTATCGTAAAAATTATAATTTAATTTCGATCTCCTAAAAAATTTTCTGATTTCACCCCTAATATAGTAATATGATTTTCATTATTGGTGAAAGTTCTATAATTAGATGACATTATCTTTTATGTCATTATATTATTGGTAATATATTGTGTTTATTTCAAAAAAAATAATTTATAAAAAATGTTTTTTATATTTTTCTGTGTTTATTTAATGGAAAATAACTCACTCAACATAAAATAATTTATAAAGTAATTTTAAAGCCTAATATCATAATATTAATAATAATTTTTTAGTTTTAATTTTAATTTTAAAAACATTTAAAATACTAAAATATTAATATAATTATTATAATTTTTACTATTAAACATAAATGTTTAATTATTTATATTTAATAACATAATAAATTATTAATGATTAATATAATTTATTTTAATAAAAATTTAGACTTATTATTTTAATAAATTATTCAATATTACAATTTTATTTTAATAATAACTTTTAAAGTTTAAATAATATTCTTCAAATATTATTGAAAAATATTTTCAAATATATTAACAATAAATATTTTATAGTATAAAGGTTAAAATATGTCATAAGTCTTTGTACTCTTCATAAATTTGAAATTTAGTCCCTATATTTTTATTTTCAAGAATTTAATTCCTCTACATTTTAGATTTCAAAAATTCAGATCCAATTATTAACATTGTTAAAATTTTTTTTATTAATTTTGTTGATGTGGAATTTTAAAAAAAAAATACTCACTTGATAGCTATGTAACTAAAAAAATTACAAATTCTAAAATATATTTGAACTCGTGCTATCTAGGTATGAAATTGAGGTTCTAACTGTTGCTCTAAACAAGTCTTAACGAATTAAATGTGTTAAACAAACAAACAATGCCAGTAAAATTTAGTAAGGATTTCTGTTTTTTTAAACCCTTCGAATTCAAGTTGTTCCTTTATTACATATGTTTAAAATTTGGTCTATATGTTTTAAATATGTTCTATATATGTCAAATTTCAATCGATATTTAATGCCCAAGTTGATGGAATGACTTGATTAATACGATAATATACATGTTTTGAAGTTCAATAACCAATTTAAAATATGGAGCATAATTTGAGGAAATATGTTATTAACCCTTCAAATTAAGTAAAAATATGCCATAAGTCCTTCTACTTTTCTAAAATTTAGAATTTAATCAATATTTTTTTATTTCTAGAATTTAGTCCCTTTATTTTTCAGATTTTAAAATTTAGGTACAACTGTTAACAATTTTTTTTTGTTAAATTTGTTGGTATGACATTTTGAAATAAAAAAATACTCACTTGATAGCTATCTAATTAAAAAAATAACATTATAATTAACCTGAATTTAACTAAAAATAATTAACAATGTTAACGATTACATTTGAATTTTGAAATTTAAAAAGTAAAAAAATTAAATTCTTTAAAATAAAAATATAAAATTAAATTTTAAATTATCGAAAAATACAACAACTTAGGCATATTTTAACCTTCATATTATAATGAGAGAAAGGACATATATACATCAATTAATATTTAACCTATAATTTTTTTAATACAAAACCTACTTCTACTTGCAATGAACTACTATGTGATACCATATGTTAAAAATTTTAATCAAGGTTTAAAAATTTAAATTTTCTATATTAATTTTTAAGGGTTTATCTACTCTTTATTAAATAGATTTTATTTAAAGAAAATATTATTTGAAAGGATAATTACGAGAGTTTCGAAAATACAACATAAACATGAAATTGCCATTATAGGTAACCTGCTGATTGCACCAACCAATACACATAAACATGCAAGAAAACATGGAAAACTAAGAGTTTATTGTTTAACATTTGAACTCAATGAACCTACAATGTAATAAATTACTAACAATTTCGGATTTCAGAATCTATAGTTTCCGAATACCCTCCCTCTATCTCTAGAAAACTTCCAGGCCGAAACCGATTGAACCGGAGTTCCCTTCCATCCAACGATCACACTCTTTCCGCACTTGTCAAGCGTGCAATAACTAGCGGCACTCGGAAACTGTTTGATCACTAAACTACCTTGGTATAAGGAAGACTCGCTAAACCCCAATTCGGTCATTCTAAACCTCGCGAAGAATGCCGACCACACATCCAACTTCACATTTCTAACGACCCTCTCTTTGCCTTCCGTCGCCACAATGTTCCGAATACCATTGCAAAGCACGGACTCGACCTCGGCTCTCAATTCACCTTCATGTTCCAAGCAATTGTCAAGGCAGTCAAAAAATGTGCTGTAAAAGAATAACGCTTCGATGAATCGGTTCACGAACGACGGAGAGTTGTGGTTTGCTTCGATTTCGATGACAATTACTATTGTAGGGTTCAAATTTTTCATCACCCGCATCAGATTTTCCAAGCATGTAGGAATTGAAATCATTGTTCTAAGCACCAACGGACAGAAAAAAACCAACGATTCGTCGTTTCCGATTTTGAATAACTCTTCCTTGATGTCTTCCATGTCTTCGACGTAAACCGCAATGAACAAAAAGGGTAACTTAAACGACGCAGCAACACTTTCCAACCTCTTTCCGGTCTCCGCTATCTTCTCGTTGCCGACAAATCCCACGGCCGTTATCTTGAGAATCTCGACGTGGCGAATTTCACGTTCCGCCAGAGCTTGCATTAGGCCGGTCCATTGAACTCCACTCCGAAGTTCAAGATCAATTATATGGATCTTACTAGCCGATGCTACGTTCTCTATAATGGCTTGTATTCCCATGAATTGCGTTACTTGAAAAAACGGTACATACTCATGAATTCTAACCGATATAAGGTTCGTATTCAACCCGTTTTCAATACCGGTCTTAAATATCATCTCCGGTTCCTTCGCTATGATCCTCCCCATTCCTTTATCAATCCTTTCTCGAAGACCTTCGGCAAAATAATATACGATCCGTTGGACCGGACTGGCTCGTTCCGACGCAATCCATTCGCATCGCGAAAGCAACCGGCTAGCACGTTCGAATTGTTCGTAACCAACTTTCTCCGCTGCGGTTAGGAGTAAGTGCACGAGCTCGACGTCTTTCGTCTCGTCATCGGACAAACCCGAAAGAGCATGACCGAACGGATGCATAATCATGGAGAAATCATCGTACCTCATGTCCGAAAGCTGTATGTACCTCGCTCCGGTCACCCTCATGATCTCCTCCGCTGAAAGTTTCTTCTGGCTGCCACCACGTTCATCCGTTCTATCCCCGCCGTCACTCCCAACATATTTGCTGAATCTCAATTTCTTGAAACCATTTCCGTAATTGGTTAGCAGTTCCAGAGACGACAACCGACACGAAGACTGCATATTGCAGTCCTTAATGGGTTTCATGTTTTCCGGCCTAGAAAATTCTTGGAACGCCATGTTTCCCGAGAAAACAGAGCTGAAACTGAATTCATCGGAAAAAGCTGACTTGGTTGCTGCTCGTCCCTGTTGTTGTTCTTGATTTTCAGACATCTTTGTTACGTTTTGATAAAAACCATGATTAGGAAAAACAGGATCATTGTCTGGATCATCTCCAATTTCTTGGAATCCAAACAGAGGGTCATGTTTTCCTTTTATTACAGTACCATCTTTCTCGAAATCAGGAAGATTGTAATTTCCTTGGATTCCATTGAAGTCGAATGGACTACTGAAAGGGAATAATCCATTATCCATATTAGAACTTTTAAAACTTTGCATCAAATTTTTCTTCCACAAGAGTATCTATGTAATGATAATCATAATAAATATCAACTCCAAAAAGATTTTTTTATTTATATATATATATATATATATATATATATATACCTACTAATCTAAGTTAATTCATTAGAAATCCTTAAATTACAATTCAAATTTTAAATTAATTCAAAGAATTTTAAAATATCACTATTGTATTAATTAGATACTTCTATCAACATTGTCAAAAATATAACTTATGAGGTAGAGCATATTTAATACATTAGGATTAAATTGTATGCACATTAAGTACGGAAGGCTTTTTTAGATTTTAGGTATAATGGTAAATTTAATGTTTATTTATTTAGATTTTAGGTATAATGATAAATTTATTTATTTTTTTATTTTGGCTTTTTTTTCTTTATCACTTTGGTTTTCAACTCTTAAAGTGTTGTTAAATTGTTTTTTTTTAATGGACAAAAGATACATGAATTGTTTAAAGTTGTATGGCACTTACATGAATTACCATGGAAGTTATCGTATTAATTGTTAGAATTAAGTGACTCGAATCATTATTTAAATAAAATACAGTGGTAAAATAAAATAAAAGAAGAATCCATATAGAATTACATTTCTTTTATTTTATTTTTAGAATAAGATTTTTTAAACCTTATTAAATTCCATCTATTTGATATTGATTAGAATAAGGTGTTTCAGTCTTACTAGAATATGGCTTTACAAGCCTATAAATAGACATAGTCTATTCCTCTTGTATTAAATTCGAATTCGACATAGTGAATTTTCTTCTCCTCTGCCCGTGATTTTTTCCTGAAAGGGTTTTCACGTAAAAATTTGTGTGTTCTTTATTTTATTTTATTTTCACAAATTGGTATCCGAGCTTCCGGGTTTTTCATCTCGATCACGGTAATGGCGTATTTGAAGTATAAAATTCTGCTGTTGGATCGCAACACCAGATTTGCATTGTAGCAGATTAAGATGCAAGCAGTTCTTGCGCAGATAGATTTGGAGGATGCCCTGCTAGGGATAGATAAGGTGCCTTCGACTTTAACAGATGAAGAGAAAAAGCGTAAAGATCGAACGGCGTTAGCACAATTACATCTGCATTTATCCAACGAAATTTTACAGGATGTGATGAAAGAGAAGACCGCCGCTGCATTATGGAGGAGGCTAGAATAAATATGTATGTCGAAAACTCTAACAAGCAAGTTGCATATGAAGCAGCGTCTTTATGCTCATCGTTTGGAGGAAGGTGCGTCTGTACACGAACACTTAACAGTGTTTAAAGAAATTCTCTCAAACTTGGAGGCCATGGAAGTTCAATATTATAAGGAAGATCTAGGGTTGATTCTACTTTGTTCGTTGCCCCCGTCTTATTCAACCTTTAAAGACACGATTTTATATATTCGCGAGTCTCTTACAGTTAATGAGGTTTATGATTCCTTGACCTCGTATGATAAGATGAAGCATCTTGTGGTTAAACCAGACTCTTAGGGAGAGAGTCTCATTGCTCGTGGGAGACAAGATCGGAACGCTGATAATGATCGTGGAAGGACACAGGAATGAAATCCTCGCGGTAAATCTAAGAGTAGATCGAAATCTTCAAACAGAGGTAAAACTTGTAACTTCTGCAAGAAGAAAGGGCGCATTAAATCTGAGTGCTATAAGCTATAGAACAAGATTAAAAGGGAGGTTGCGAATCAAAAGAGAAAACAACCAGAAAATTTTGGTAAAGCTGATGTTGTAGAAGACTACAGCGATGGTGAACTTCTAGTCCCTTCTGTCAATGATCCTAAAGTAAGCGAAGAGTGGATACTTGATTCAGGCTGTACCTCCACATGAGTCCCAATCGGGATTGGTTTACAACTTATGAAACAGTGTCTGAAGTTGTTGTTTTGATGGGAAATAATGCTTCGTGTAAAATCACAGGTGTTGGAACAATTAAAGTTAAGATGTTTGATGGAGTTGTCAGAACACTTAGTGACGTGCGACATATTCTAGAATTGAAGAGAAATTTAATTTCATTGAGTACTCTTGATTCAAAAGGGTACAAATACATAACTGAAAGTAGGATTTTAAAGATTTCCAAAGGTTCCCTTGTTGTGATGAAAGGGTAAAGAAAGATTGCCAAGTTATATATTTTGCAGGGTTTTACTATTACTGGTGATGCAACTGTCGCTTCCTCTTCCTTGTCAGATGATGATATTACTAAAATTTGGCATATGCGCCTAGGGCATATGAGTGAGAATGGCATGGTAGAATTGAGCAAAAGAGTACTTCTTGATGGGCGAAGAATTTGCAAACTAAATTTCTGTGAGCACTGTGTTTTTAGGAAGCAAAAGAGAGTTTGATTCACCAGAGGAATCCACAACACGAAGGGAACATTGGAGTATATTCATTCTGATCTGTGGAGGGCACCCAGAGTGTCTTCGAGAGGTGGAGCTAATTATATGCTAACCTTTATTGATGATTTTTCTAGAAAAGTTTGGGCGTTCTTCCTGAAGCAAAAAAGTGATGTGTTTTCTGCATTTAAGTCTTGGAAAATTATGATTGAAAAACAGACGGGAAAACAAATAAAATACCTCCGCACAGATAATGGCTTCGAGTTCTGTTCTGATGAGTTTAATAAATTGTGCAAGTCAGAAGGGATCGTGAGACACTTGACAGTTCGTCATACTCCACAGCAAAACGACGTTGCAGAACGAATGAACAGAACGATCATGGAAAAGGTTCGATGTATGTTGTCAAATGCCAACTTACCGAAGTTGTTTTGGGCAGAAGCATCCTCTACTGCATGTTTTTTTATCAACCGATCTCCATCCGTTGCCATTGAGAAAAAGACTCCAGAAGAGGTATGGTTTGGTAATCCTGCTAGTTATTCTGATTTAAAGATCTTTGGGTGTCCTGCGTATGCTCATGTTGATAATGGAAAATTGGAACCGAGATTCATTAAATGTGTTTTTCTTGGTTATAAAGCTGGTGTAAAAGAGTATAAGTTATGGTGTCCTGAAAATAGAAAAGTTGTGATTAACAGAGATGTTGTTTTTGATAAAAATGCTATGCTACCTAACTTATCTCTTAAAGACTCTTCCAATAAAGAAAATCAAAAGCAGGTGGAGCATCAGATTAATACAGAGTCGACTCCTCAAGCCAGTACAAAAATTGAGAATAGAGTTGCTTCTTCACCACAATACTCTATCGCCAAAAACAGAATTAGAAGAAAAATTAAACCTCCAAACAAGTATGCCGAGGCTGATCTAATTGCTTATGCTTTAAATGTGGCTGAAGATATAGATGCGAATCAAGAGCCATCTAATTATTCTGAGGCGGTTAGCTGTGAAGACTCAGAAAAGTGGATGTTTGCTATGCAAGAGGAGATGTAATCACTCCACAAAAATAGAACATGAGATCTTGTGAAACTTCCTAAAGGTAAAAAGGCTGTTCGTTGTAAATGAGTGTTTAAAAAGAAAGAATGGACTCCAGGAGTTGAAGAACCCAGATATAAAGCAAGGCTTGTTGCAAAGGGTTAAAGTCAAATTCCAGGAGTGGACTTCACAGATGTGTTCTCCCCAGTTGTTAAGCATAGTTCGATTCGAGCTTTGCTTGGTATTGTGGCCATGCATGATTTGGAGCTTGAGCAGTTAGATGTAAAAACTGTATTTTTACATGGAGAACTTGAGGAGGACATTTACATGCAACAACCAGAGGGTTTTACAGTCTTAGAAAAAGAGGACTATGTTTACTTGCTGATAAAGTCCCTTTACGGTTTGAAACAGTCACCAAGATAGTGGTACAAGAGTTTGATTCCTTTATGACTTCTCATGATTTCAAAAGAAGTAGTTTTGATAGCTGTGTTTACTTTAAGAAAAACAGTGATGGTTCTTTTGTGTATCTACTTCTTTATGTTGATGACATGTTGATAGCAGCAAAAGATAAAAGAGAGATAAGAAAGGTCAAAGCCCAACTAAGTAAAGAATTTGAGATGAAAGATTTAGGACCAGCAAAGAAGATACTTGGTATGAAGATTCTCAGAGATAGAAAAACAAGTAAATTGTTCCTAAGTCAAAAGAGGTACATTGAGAAAGTTCTTTGCAGATTCAATATGCAGAGTGCTAAGCCTGTTAGTACTCCTTTAGCAGCCCATTTCAGACTTTCATCGGCTTTGTCTCAACAATCAGATGATGAGATTGAGTACATGTCACATGTTCCATACTCTAGTGCAGTGGGATCTCTCATGTATGCTATGGTTTGTTCACGTCCAGATTTATCATATGCAGTCAGTGCAGTTAGCAGATATATGGTGAATCCCGATAAAGAACACTAGAAAGTAGTTCAGTGGATTTTAAGATACTTACGAGGTACTACTGATGTTTGCTTACGTTTGGAAGAACTGAAGATGGAGTCATTGGGTATGTTGATGCTGATTTTGCTGGAGACTTTGATAGAAGAAGATCTCTCACAGGTTATGTCTTTACAATCGGAGGTTGTGCAATCAGTTGGAAAACCACTTTGCAAACTACAGTCGCTTTGTCTTCCACTGAAGCTGAGTACATGACGATTACTGAGGCTTGTAAAGAAGCTATTTGGTTGAAGGGACTCTTTAGTGAAATCAATGAAGACATTCAAATCAGCACAGTATTTTGTGACAGTCAGAGTGCCATCTTTCTTACAAAAGATCAAATGTTTCATGAGAAAACAAAACAAATTGATGTTCGATATCATTTTGTTCATGATATTATTGCTCGTGGTGATATTGTTGTGAGCAAAATTAGTACTCATGAAAATCCTGCAGATATGATGACTAAGTCACTTCCTATAACCAAGTTTGAGCATTGCTTAAACTTGGTTGGTGTTCATTGTTGAAGTTAAACCCTTAAGGGGTTTTATGGAAGAGGTGGAGAACTTGTTCGTTGAGAGTTCACGAAGAAGAACTTGCTCATTGAGAATTCGTGTCAAGGTGGAGATTGTTAGAATTAAGTGACTCGAATCCTTATTTAAATAAAATACAGTGGTAAAATAAAATAAAAGAAGAATCTATATAGAGTTACACTTCTTTTATTTTATTTTTAGAATAAGGTTTTTAAACCTTATTAAATTCCATCTATTTGATATTGATTAGAATAAGGTGTTTCAGTCTTACTAGAATATGGCTTTACAAGCCTATAAATAGACATAGTCTATTCCTCTTGTATTAAATTCGAATTCGACATAGTGAATTTTCTTCTCCTCTGCCCGTGGTTTTTTCCTGAAAGGGTTTCCACGTAAAAGTTGTGTGTTCTTTATTTTATTTTATTTTATTTTCACATTAATGTTGTTAAAATTTCAACAGTTCAATCAATTTATCTATCCAACAAAAAGCAATTTAATTAAAATTTGAAAGTTGAGGACCAAAGTAATAAAAAAAGAATTAAGATCAATATAATGAAATAGATAAACATTAAGAGCCAAATATATCATTATGTCTAAATTTTATACTTACTATATTTTTTAACATGTTAGACAATGACCTACCTAGAGGTTGGAGCCTTAGCCACCGATTAAAATGATACAATTGCAATTTTAGTCTCTCTCATGCAATTTAATCCCTTGTAGTTTATTTGTTAAATAGAAAAATTGCTTTTTTTTTTCCTCATCAAAAGTTAAAAATTCAATTTAAATAATTTTAATACAAAATTTTTAGCTTTAACTCCCAATTTTTTAATTTTATCTGTCTTCATCGCATAATTTCTAATTTTACATTTCACGTCAAATTTAAGTTATCTATGCAATAAATATACACATGTGTCTATAATTTAATTAATGTATTTCAAATATTTTCCATATTAAATCCAAACTTTTGTATTTAATGCCTAAATTAACAGTTAAATTAACAGAAAAAAGAAAAACTTGATTGATATAATATTATACTTTGGAATCAATTTAAAGTTTAGACAATAGTTGATGACTTTTTAATGGAATTAACCCTTTCTTTAATCTACAAATAGCAGTGTAACTAGGGGGCTGGTAGAGGGGTTGGTCCCCTTCCATTTAGATATTTTCAAATTTAAAATTAATAAATATAAAATTATATTTTAATCCTTTTAAAAATAATAAAAATTTAATTTAATTTTTTAAAAATTATAAATATATAAATTAATAAAATAATAAAATTACATTTATATTATTATAAAAATTATAATTTAATTTCCACTATTAAAAAATATTTTCTAACTTTGTATCTGTACATCATATCATAGTAACGTAAAGGAAAAATAAAATGGGGTTGGATTGCGATGGTGAGACTGATATTTCGATGTGGGCAACATGTCCGGCCGCTCACGCAAAAAAAAGAAAGCCAATTAAATACTTAAATGGCATGTAATAATATTGTGGTTAATACAAATGGCACAAAGGACGATAGCATATAATATTTGGTGATTATTTCCACATAGCAAACGAAAGCAGCCGTCAAAAATTGATGTTTAAATTGTGGGATCAAAGCAGATTACTCCCATAAAGCATTTATGAATTAAATAAAAGGAATGAAACTACATGACAAGGAGATAGTTGATAAGTACGAGAGAGACACAAAATGACAGCACCAGTATTAATTTTGGTGATTATTTTTTTATGATTATTAAAATCTAAAAGTCTTTATATAAATCAATTAGACCCATAAATTACATTTCTGGGTATAATCAAATCTCTAACATAATGTACATATGCTGAATAGCAATACAGACTGAAAATAAGACATGAAGCCAGTTCGATGCAGGCCACTGGAAAAATATTATACCGAAGAATTTCAAAGTTAATCCACCAAAAATTCTTTTTTTTTTTAGATAATATACCAACTACTCATATGAAATTTGAAAGAATTTAGACAAAAATAATAAGTTTAAAATGGGTTTGAGCAAAAAATTAGGTTTATTAAATATACGAGTTGAACTTAAGTTTCAAGCTCCGTTTGTTTGCCAGTAAAATATTTTTCAGAAAATAATTTCTGGAAAATGATTTACTTTTCTGGAAATGATTTACTTTTCTGGTGTTTGGATAAACTCACAAAAAATTTTTTTGTTGTTTTTAAGTGATTTCCTGAAAATATTTTCTGGAAAAGCTATTTTACATATATTAATAAATTTTTTATATATATTAATAAATTTATATTTTAAATTATTTTTACATATATTGCAATGATTTATTTATAAATAAATTAGCATAAGTTTTTATAATTTCTTGACATGTTGTTCTCTTTCATCTTTCACTGGTTCATCTACTTGCTTCATTCTTTAGTTCGAACTTCTTCCTCTCAAGCCTTTGTTTGTTTCAATTAAACTGAAATTCGACTTGTTTCTTTAAGTTGGACTTTTGTGAATATGGAGATCCTTAAAAAAAAAAATGATCAAAGATAAGATTGAGACAATCAATAGATAAGATTGAAGATCAAAGCTGAAAGGGATCTTGTTTATTGAATCTATATCTTTAATTCCACTCATGGAAGATTATTTTCATTTAATAAAATATGATTAATAACTTTTTTCACTTGAAATTTAATCATTTTATTATTAAAACGATATTTTAATTAAGATCATTTTTATTTAATAAATGATAATTAATAGACTTACTTATATGAAATAGCTATAATTTTACTTAAAAAATTAGACTATATGTTGTTACAAAGAACTAATTTAATAAAGAACGTACTTCGTAATTATGGATGTTGTTATAAGTGAAAAGTTGTCATAGCGAAATGATGTTATAGCGGGTGGCTGTTATAGAGACGGCGGATTCTATATGCATATATATCTCAATTACATCCATATAAATATATATATGTAAATATAAATTTTAAAATTATAAGAATTTAATTTAACAACTATTAATTTTAAATTTAATTATAGAAAATTAAAAATGGTTAAGATAAAAAATTTAAAAATTGGTTTAAAATATTAAAATTTTGTACCAACCAGTACAAGTTGTTACATGTCGGTATTGATTGAAACAAATAAAAACATACCAAAATGCCCGAAAAGGACCAAAATTTTTACCGAAATAGAACATAAACTATTTGGTACCAATTTAGGATCGTACTGGCCAGTACGATACCGACTACCAACTCCATATAGCTACTCCCCATACCATGGCCAGCGCATCAACACACTGGTTTCATTAAAAGCACGCTTCATTATTGTTTGTTGGAATTCCCTGAATATAGAAGAAAACAAATGGTTACTTTGAGACTTGTTCTCAATATTCTCAGTAAGACAAATAACATTATCAAGAGATTTTGCAAAATGGAAGGCATCCTTTAGATCCCACAGCTCTATATGTCTCACTAAGCCCCTAACCCAATGTCCCTCATGGCTTCGTATTGAACTCTTAGCTCCATCCTTGTCTAAGTCCCCCACCGAAGAATATCCGGTATTAAGCTTGTGCCAACCAAGAAACCTGCACAATGGTGGAGATTGGCTTTCGTTTGATTGGTGTGGAGAAAGCATAGAACTCTCGTCTCCTGCTTTAGCCAAAATGGTATCAACCACATTAGCAAAATGAGAATCAGCAGAAAAAAACAACAAAATTGCTAGTTAACCAAAATTGCCACATAAAGAAACAAAAAAATTTCCATGGAACTTTAAGGACTTGCATCCACTTTTTAGAAGTAATATTAATAGAAATCCAATCCTTTCGGTCCAAATTCCCAAAATTATTACGAGGGACTGGTGGGTTAATTTCCATGGAATTTTAACAATTAATCGAATCAAGATTGCTCAATTATCCTTTAACCAGATCATAAGCACTAGAGAGGCTAAATCGGCCATTTGGGGAAGGACCTCAGGTGAGTGTATCCACCTCATTAGAGTAGACGGATACTAGACCATTAAGCAGAGTTATTAACAACGGCTGAGACTGGTAAGGGACCATTGTCCCAGCCTCGCCCAATTTGTTCAAAAGTTAAAAGCTCTTCACCTCGATTCAACAAGTTCTCTAATTGCCCCATACCACACTAATTCTCATGCCAAAAACCAATGGATGGTACCAGGAATTAAGTTACATTACATAAAATAGTTGCGGATAACAACCATGGATGGTAGCTTGTATAAACCTCAACCCTCAATTATTTAATATTCAAAGCCGATTTCATATTCAAATTAAAAATATAAGCTTATTTCTATATATACACATATACATCATAGCAAATATTTAGAATTTCTAGACCATTTTCATAAGATTCTTGAAACTTTAGTCTGCCAAATTACTTGCTAACAACTCTGACTCAACTCACTGAATCTACATTCACTATGACACATATCTAAACCATTCCATTGAAACTCGACTCAACTCGATTAAACACACTGCTGAGGACGAAGCTTCCGTAACAACCACTTCTTCCTCAGTTTAACATCCAGTGCCATAAAAGTTTTTGCTTTTATTTCATCTTCCAGCAAGTCACGTGCATCCAATATAAGGTCTTCGTCCATGTCAGGTAGCGCTTATACTACTGTAATCACATTCTCTATTGGAATGGAGTTGGTGTTCCTGTCATCCTTCTTCTCTGTTAAATATGAAACAACGCTTGCCATCTCTCGAAGAGCGCTGGCCATGCCATCATCTTCTCTTCGGGATTTCTTTGTATGTGCAAAATTTAACCTGTTTTCTGGTTGACGTTTACACTTCAGGTTAGATCCAGTTGTGTTTGAATCCAGATGTGCTGGCTCCAGCACGGCACCGATTTCATCTTCACTTGAAACAGATGTTACAGGAGACTGAGAACACTTTGTTGCTTGCCCCGGTTTCACTTCTTGAACCTCATTTTCTGGTTCCGTACATTGAAGGGAAAAGCAATCACTTTCAGTAGGATATGAGTTGCATATCAAACACAGGTATTTATAGAATGGCACCAGTCGAGTCATGAATTGTCATGCATCCTTATGTCCCTGTATGTTAGTTTCATTATGTACTATTATTATAATGATATGCATCAAAAGTCTCTCTATTACTTCTCAAAGGGCTTTTAATAGTATACCAAACAAATCGATGAACAAAATAAAATGAAGGCGCGCAGTATCATCTTTCTCGTAATATCGTTACCCTTAAACTACGTCACTCAAACTCTTCATTTTAATTAAGGAACCCATGTCCAACACATTCCAATACAAGCATGGAAAGATGACCCTTCTAATACATGAAAAACTTAGAAAAAGTTTAACATACTCGTGTCACATACATACCGAAAAATAATAATAAATGAAAAACACTTGTCTTAGCCCAACCAGACCTAATTAAGCTTTTGGTTTCAAACTGATGCATGGAATGATTAGATAAGTAGACAACACAACTCTATGTCATCATCTTCTTTGAGTTGTAAGGCTTCTGCCTTTATCACCCATTCCATGCTTCCTTCTTTTTTTTTTTTTAAAAAGGTTGATTCATTATGAAACGGAATGTGGTGGCTGACAACTTTCTTTATTTATGTAATTGACCAAGATGAATAGTCATGAGGAATAAAAGGGTAGCCGAAAGGCATTGCTATCATCTCTTTACATACTATGAGAAATAAAATACTCTGCAGTGACTCTGTAAATAAAAATACTCTGCAATGACAGCGATGGGTATTATAAGAAATACTAATTAGCCAAAACAAGAGACAGATAGGCAGGCAGTTGGGAAGCACTTTGTTGAAAACAGGCAATGAACTATATCCATGTCAAAGAGTGATTGTATTGGAGGTAAAAAAATTAACAGCAGAGTTTTTAGTATTTTAGGGTTCATGAAATGCATACCTCCAAGGCCAGGGAAGCCTTGCTTCTTGACACTAGTGATATCAGTCCACTGATATCAGTTCTTGCACCAAAACCACAACCCCACATCACAAAACCCATCACGAAAACAAAATGAAAAAGTAGAATTAAAGAAGAGATTTGAAGAACGGAAGAAGAAGAAGATTTTCTGGATGAGAAGGGAGATGAAAAAAGTTGAAGGATGGAAGAAAAAAGAAAGCTTAAAGTTGAAGAACGAAAGAAAAAAAAGGCTTATCTGAATGAAGAGGAAATGGAAAATGTCTTACAGAAATGAAATTAGTAAGACATTTTCCTCAAATTGAAGCCATTTTACCTGTGTCTAGTAAAATATTTTCCCTTTGAAAAATGTTTTCTAGCTTCCAAACACCATAAAACCAGGAAAACATTTTCCGAAAAATATTTTCCTGGCTTCCAAACGGACCCTCTATGTACACAACTCAAACTCAACCTGTTTACAAATTTGTAATATGATATTTTTCTTTTCTTAATATAGTATGTAATTTATATCATGTTAAATTAAATATATCAAACTAAAACATAAATATTAAAAAAATATGTTAAATTATTTATGTTTAGAAATTTAATAAAAGAAATATATATAACTAGTTTGTATTCTCGTGTGATGTATGGTCAATTGTAAAAATTAGATTTATAATGCTTTTATAGGATTAATATTTGATACGTTGACAATTTATTTATTTTTATTACTCAAGTAGCCTTAAAAATTGACATATGACTTGTCAACCTATTAACCTGTTTGTAGAGTCTAAAAACTCCCTTAGCTTTTTTCATTTTTATAATATTAATTTTTGTTTAAATTTTTTAATGAGTTTCTTCAAAAAAATATTAATAAATTGAAAAATTAATGTAATTGAAAAATATTTTAGAAATATTTAACTAAATTAAAACAAGTTATATTAATTTTATTTAATTTTAAAATATTTAATATCAAAATAATATAAAAATTCCTCGTGATTGATTTTAATATTAATATATTATAATTTAAATAATATTATCAATAATTTCTTACATATTATTTATTTTATATATATTGTTAAATAAATTTATTTTAATGTTAAAATTGTTAATATTTATTTTTGTAATTTTATATTTATTTTTCTCTAATTTAATCAATTAAATAACTCTTATTATATTAGAAAGATATAAATTTAATTTGATAAATATTATTAATATGACTTTTTTAAAATTATATTTTAAGTTTAACAATTTAATATTCATTATTTTTAATGTTATAACATTAAAAATTAATTCAGCTAAATAAAATCTTGAAATGAAGAGATAATTCATTTAAAATTAACTTTATATTTAACATATAAAAATTTTTAAAGAAAAATTTTAAACAAAAGAAATGAAATAACTTTAAAAAAATAAAAGGCAAAGAGTAAAAAAAAATAACTTACCCAAATTGTAAATTAGTGTTTCAATTAAAGAGTGTCATATGTCAAAAAAATTGTAATGTAAATATAATTATTTATTTTCTTTTTTTGTAACCTGATAATGCTATAGTGTATATATGTGACATTCTGAATTAGGGTATAATCGAAATAGTAGTTTTGAGACCACAAATCCGAGATAGAAATAATTATTTTATGATTTTTATGAGGTCTATGATATGAATGCATGCTTATACGAAAGTTTCGTGAAGAAATTCTATGCATAAAATGTCTAATTGAATTTTAGGGACCAAATTGAATAAAATGCAAAACTTGCATTCTAGAAGCTTTAAGCATGAAATTATTTTAGATTATGAATTAGAGGGTTCTAATTAGCAATTTGACCAATTTATATAATTTTGGACAAAAATGGACATGCATAGGAAAAATTTAAAAGAAAGACCCTAATGGCATTTTGGTCATTTGGTAATTAAAAGAATAAAAAGGGAAAATCAAAGCAAAAATGTGTCCATCTTCTCCATTTGCTAGCCAAATTTCTCAATAGCCATATCTAGGGTTTTGTTCAACATTTCCAAGCTTGATTGTAAGTGCTCCCTGGCCCCGTTTTTAATGTTCTTTGTATTTTTGAAGTTTTTGAAGCATGATCTACCCATTTCTAGCTATATTTTGAGCTAAGGTTCATGTATGAAATTTGACCCATGTGTAACATGCATGTATTTTGATGATTAATGGAGGAATATGAATGTTTGATGCATGATAAACATCTTTTACTAGGTAATTTTTAGTGAAAACACCTAAAAAGGGGACTTGTTTGTAAAAGTGTAAAAGTGGATAGTAATAATGTGAAATAAAGGAAAATGTGGGCTGATATGAGCATGGTATAGGTTCGGCTAGGCTTGGGTAACAAAGAAAACGCATGCATTTCATTTTACAAGCCTGAAGACTAAATCGTAAATAAGTGAAAAGTTAGGGGTAAAAAGGTAATTTTACCAAAGTATGAACTATGAATTGATTTGAATAATGTGATGAATAAACAAGTTAAATTTGGCATTATAGACCAAGAAAAACGTGAACAGGGTCTTGATCGAGGAAAAAATAAAGTATACGACGATTAGGCTCGATTACCATAATTTTGTACCGAGGTAAGTGCTTATGCAAATAATGTGGTGTTGTAGTATGTTTTTAATGTTTTTATATTATGTGATAAATGTTTTCTTGTTATTATGAGTTATATACTTATTGGTTGTTATGAAAGCATAAATTATAATTGGCCGTTACATATGACATCACGAATAAGTACGACAAAATATGCCTTGTACAAGTGAGAAAAATCCCGTTTGAACCTTAGGAATAATCTAGGATACAGTGACATTTCACTAGGAATTTAGAAATCTGAACTCGTTGAGTTGGTTTGGGTTCATGATATGTATGAGGCATCCGAGCTTGTTAAGTTGGTCCAAGTTCATTACGGATGCGAGCATCCGAGCTCGTTGAGTTGGTCCGAGTTCATTATGGATGTGATAAATGTAATTGGGTTCCGGGCAATGGTCTTGTGTGTCCTACCGATGGCTAGGTAATCCTTGAGCTGGTTGGATACCTGACAGCTTGTGTGAGCAGCCCGTGTAGCTACACCTTGACCGATAGCTTTTATGAGCAAGCCCGTGAGTAGCTCCATTGCGAGCGTTACATGTTATGAGGTAGCTTTGGCTACGTATGTATATGTGAAACTTATGTGCAAGTTTTCCACGTATCCAATAGTATTTTGAGTGTTCAATGGGTAATGCAAATGATGTGATGGAAGTCTTGAGGAAGGCATGTTAAAGAGGTATGGTTATATGATATACTACGATTAGTACAGGTATGTACGCTAAACCTATGAATAATGCCTTGGTAAAGAATGATTTGTGATGAGAAAGTATATGTGTACATATGATGAGTAAGTCAAAAGGTTTAAGTGATGAATAATCTTTATGTATATGTTACTATGTCTTTGCATGTTGATTGCTTACTACTATTGCATATTATTTGTATGTGGACTTACTGAGTTTTAATGCTTACCCCAACTCCTTTCCATCATTTGTAGTTTCGCCAAGCTAGCTCCGAGATCAAAAGCTGTTAGAGTATTCAGTCACACTATCAAAAGATTATTGGTTATAATGAAATTGTTATTTTGAGTATGGCATGTACAAGAGACTTGGTTATTTTATGATATGTGTCATGCTATTTGGCCAAATTGTGAAAGCCTATGATGTTGATGATTGATTTTGTAATGGCCATGTGATATGGCTTATATTTGATCATTGGGTTGTAATCTAATTACCCATGCATGCTTGTGTTAGTGCCTTGATGATGTGATATGTTATTGCTTGGTGAATGTATGATAAAGTATGGATTAGATGCTAAAAGATAAGGGATGACTTAATGGCTTAAAATGACTATAGTCATGAATGTATAATTTGAAGTTATGGTAACAAGTTTAATAATGCATGAAATTGGATGCTTCTAAATGGTGTAACAAAATGAATGTGCAATAGGATGACATTATGAAGATGTGAGAATGTCATGGTGTTGAATATTTGAGTGTCTAAATATGTCATGTTGTATACTATGAAATATTTTTGAATGTATGAATGATTGAGGGTGACAATTGGTTTGGAAAATAGCCTTTAAATGGTGTCCACGGGTAGACACACGGGCATGTGTCTAGACCGTGTGTGACACACGGTCTTCCCCACGGGCGTATTGAATGACCGTGTGTCCCTTGCACCCTAATTTTTGCAAGTCAGTATGCCCAGTAGTAAACACACGGGCTAAGACATGGGCATGTGTCTTGGCCGTGTGAGAGACACGGCCTACCCACATGGGCGTGTACTCTGGCCTTGTGAAGTCTGTATCTTTTTATGAAAAATTTATTTAATTTTAATTGACTACACGGTCTAGCCACACGGGCATATGATGCGGCCGTGGCTAGACTGTGTGACCTTAAATTAATGTTGACGTCATAGTCAGAGAGTTACAAGGTTGGAGAATAATGGTCGTGAAACTAACTAAAAATTCGACTAAGGCAAACACACCTATCGAATAGTAGTATAGTTATGGTGAGACCGAAAATATCATATCTACGAGGACTAAAAGTACTGGTAATTACTATCTTTTTATTATCTAGCCTAACAATTAAGTGAATGTTTAAACTAAGACTAATTATCTAATTAACTAAGATTACGAAAGAGATAAAAGTTGGTAAAATACTGTTTAGAAAACCGATGGAGAAGATAATACCCAAGAAAGAATCCACCTAGACTTCACTTATCACTTCTGAATTAGACGATTTATTCACTTGACTTAATCCGTAGAAATCACTGATTTATATTAATAACTCTTTCGAGACTTAAAACAACTGACTCTAGGTTGATTAATCGAAATCTCTTTCTAATTAAAACCCCTATTGTCGCATTAACTCGATTTATGGATTCCCTTATTAGATTTGACTCTAATCCGACAGATTTATGTCGTCCTATCTCTAGGATTGCATGCAACTCTGCTTTAATTATGAATGATCTACTCTTAAACAGAGACTTTTGCTCCACTGAATAAGCACATCAAAAGCCTGAATTAATATCCTGGAATATTAAAGCAAGGGTTAAAACTCACAATTAAGAATAAGAACGA
This sequence comes from Gossypium longicalyx, assembly GCA_025698465.1. Lineage (NCBI taxonomy): Eukaryota > Viridiplantae > Streptophyta > Magnoliopsida > Malvales > Malvaceae > Gossypium > Gossypium longicalyx. The sequence continues at coordinate 21,748,141 of CM047006.1, forward strand.
GTATTTATCATATAATTCAAATAGTAATAAGATTCGTCTTAGGTTTCATCCCCCTTAGGTATTTAGGGAGTTTAGTTCATAATAATGGAAATCATCTCAAAATTAGGAAAACAACAAAACATAAAGAAACCCAAAGAACTTCTAAGGAAATTGAATGGAGATCTTCAGTCTTGAAGTAGATCCTGCTTCCGAGTTGATTCCGATGGCTATCCTTGAGTATTTTCTGCCTTCTACTTTACGTGTCCCCCTTGATCCTTTTCTTGGGTGTTTAAATAAACTTTGGAATTCTTTAAAACCCTCAAAATTAGCCTTTTCCAAGTAGAATTAGACTTGGGCTCGACAGGGACACGGCCATATGTCACGCTCGTGTGAAAGTGTTCAGGCCATGTGCAATTCTGACTTGATTTAGTGTCGACACGGCCATGACACACGGGTGTGTGTCCTGCAAGTGTGACACACACGGCCGTGTGGAAATACCTAGTCCGTGTGAAACACTGAAATTAGCCTATTTCGTCCGTTTTTGGCCCGTTTCTTGCTTTTTTCTCCTTCCTATGCTCACCTAAGTATAAAACATGAGTTTAAAGGATTAGGAGCATCAAATTCACTAAATCTTATGATAAATCATCCAAACTATGCCAAACATGGGATAAAAAATATGTATATATTATGGTTTATCAAATATCCCAACACTTAAGCATTTACTTGTCCTCAAGCAAAATCCTCAACTCATAATTAAAATAAATTCTTGTCAACTTTTAATTCTCATTAATAATGTTCGAAATAATCCACCAGTAGTCATACATTGAGAATTCAACTAAAAGAGCATCAAAGTTTCAAACAATCCACGTTGAGCATTTTAATCATAAAATCATAGGTATCCCCATTTATCTAAGTAATTACCTTTAACTCCAAATCGACAAGGGTTGACATTCTCATTAAAGATTCACTCAAATCACTCAAATTGTTTAAGGTTCAATAATTAAGCGCTCAATAGTCAAACATGAAAAGTTATTACCATAGGCTTGCATGAAAATCAAATCTCCACCACTATAAATGAGGTGATACACAAATCAAAAGGTCTTTAACAGGGTTGTAATGGGGCTTGGGTTAAAGGTGTGGATAAAGGCTGATAAAGAAGGTTAGAATCGAGATTAATTTAATAAATTACCAAACTTAGAAAAAATAAAGCTGAATACTGAATTACAAACAATTGTCAGAATTAAGACTATCCAAAACTAATGAAGTGAGCTTTTCTCTCAATATAATGAATTTAACTTATCCAAGCTCTTTAGAACAATATGTAATTTCATGAATATATTTATACGATTTCCTCTTCTTCTTTTTTTTATTTAAATAAGAACAAGTATAATAATGGAAAGTGCATAATAAGAAATAATTCAGCAACTGGAATGAATGAGCATAGTTAGGTGACTAATCAAATAAAATCTCGATAAAAAAGAGTCACTGAAAAGGGAAAATTCTTAATGAATCAAAAAGGGTTAAGTTGTGGGTTAACATTAAGGGGGAAATCAAGAAACAATGGTTAAGGCTCAAAGGGGTTTATTGGGGGTCAATTATGTGGGTAGGCTTTTTATGGGGTAAATGGATTAAAACCTAAATGCCTTTATCATTTTAGTATATCAAATCAAAGGTGTGGTCTCGACATGTATAATCGATGCAAGTTGTAGAATAACAATTCAATGTTGACACACTCGTAACCAATAAAAATCAGTGAGCAAGAAAGATATATGCTCTAAAAGGCTCAAAATCTCACGAAAATTATGGGTATTTGATGTCAATCCCGTAAATTCAAAAACTTCAAGATAATACCTCAATTCAGAGAAACAACCTAACAATTTTAATTCTCAAAAGTCAACTTATCATTCTTGATTCTCTCAAGCCTTTAAAATTTAAACAATCAATGCACAATTCCCTATGATTAAATTCAAAACATATTAATAAAAATTATAAATAAATCAGAATTCACTCTAATAATAGTGTGAGGGGATTATTTGAGAATGAGATAAAAATTTAGGGATTTTCTAAGAATCATATAAATAACCTCCCTACACTTAAGATGTACATTTTCTTCAATGTACGAAGATAGATAATAATAATATAAGCATAGTATCAGAAGAGAGTGAGAGAAATGAAACTGCCCTGAGTTTGGATATAATCCTTGAAAGAGCGAAAGCGGGTTTAAAGACATTAGAAGTGATGTGTGTGTGACACGTAGACAGAGGTGAAGGTGGTGGTAGAGGTTGGGTTCCACAATCACAGCGTCCAACGAAAAAGTTATCGTGGTGGTTGGTGTCGTGGTGGCTATGGTCGTGGTTGAGCAGGACATGGCAGTCGTGGAGGATTGTTTGTATATTCCTGAGTAGCACCAATTGACTGAATCTTTTGAAACTGTGGTGCCATCAATAATGTTTTAGGGAGTTATATTGATAGGGTTGTTATGGTTAGTCATAATGAAACAACTAGATAAAAGAAAATTCAAACTATATTAATAAAAGTCTTTTAAGAACATGAAAAAAAATACAAAATTAAATGCAAAAATGAAAATAAAATAAAAAGGGAAACAAATTGAAAAATAAATGGACTCAAAAGTCCTCATCGGCAGCTGGATCGTGAGGTGGTGGTGCTGGAGGCGATATGTGAAAATGTTGGCAAATTTGTTGTAGAGTCGCCTCTATGTTGTCGAATCGCTGAGTGCAATATTGCTCAAAGTGATTCAGGTGGTCAGAAACTTCCGTTAATGAAGCAGCCACATGAACTGGTCAATGGCTCGGTGGTGGTTGAGAAGGTGGGTCCTCCGAAAATACAGGGATATCATCAGGAATATCCTCGGTATTATCCTCATCGGTAGCTTGTGCAAGTCGGTATTGAGGAGGATCGAACCCACGACGACGCTCTATCATCCTCATATTGAGCATACTTTGGATACCCTGTGGGGACATCTGACCGATGAGTGTGAGCGATGAGGATTGCGCCGATGTGATTAGGAGCCCAAAGTATCGAGTTAGTCGAGTCACGTACGGGCTGATGTTGATGACTCCCTTCCAGTGTCGCTCGGTTTGATGGAGAAAAGTAAGGGCGATGAAGTATGTGAGATCAAAAACATGCCCTTGCCTCATGCTCCATAGGAAGTATGCGTCGTGAGTGTTAATGACGCCAGTGCTCTCCCATCTCCCTATTAAGATTTGTGCTAAGAGGGCGTGGAGGTACCGCAATACTGGAGCTAAGGCCGATGCCTTGGAGCGACTGGGGTCATAGATGCCTGTAGTAGGCATCATGGCTGACCAACATAATGAAGGCGCATAATAGATATAACGATGGAGGTGGGGAAAATTGTCGGCCTCCATAAACTTGTCTGTATAAAGTCCCAAGGCAACTCTGGATTCTGGGACACTCAACTGCCGTACTAGACCACCAAGGCGAAATTGGACTGTTCCTGAGTCGTCGTACTCTGCCATAACTGTTTGCAACTGAAACGTCAGCATAGTTCCAAAGTGAACTCTAAATACGTCGGCTCAATAATATCAAAGAAGCGATCCCACGGAGCAGTGGCGAGGACGGCTGGAACAGAATCAGCTAGGTGGACCTGCTCTAATGCGGCCCAATCGATGCAACGGCCTACACTAAGGGGTCGGGCACGTAGAATCTGAAATAATTCTTCCTGGGTTCCTGGTGGAAATTGGAGGAATGGATGGCAGATCTCAATGGTGGCACTCGAGGAGGTCGCACCTGATCTATTTCGCTTTTTAGAGGTAGGGATGAAAGTTTTTTTGCCTCTAGTGTTTGTCATGGTGTGCCTAAAAAAATAAAGCATTTCAATATGAATAGAATCGACATAATTAACACTTAATCAAAGACATCGAGAAACTTAGGAGGAGATAAGACAAAAATATGACTTAGAAGACTCTATTGAGATAACAAGATGGAAATTTAGTCCTATATGCACCATTAACCAAACATACGAAAATAAAAATTGGACAAATTATGAATCTAAATTAAGAGCATAAGAATCTAAGTGGTCATAATAAGAGCAAAGAGAAGCGGCAACTAAGCTAACAAGACAACCCATGACACCTAATAAGCGAATAAGAAAGAAAATCCTACGATAAGTAACAAACTACCAAAATTAACTAGAAGTAGCATGGTCGAAGGTAGAATAAGAGTGAAACCAAAACCAAAGAAATATAATAATGAATTTAAAACAAAGAAAATTAATAATAATAATACCAAAAAATAGCAAGAATAGAAGAAAAAAAGCAAATAAATGAGATAAAATATAAGCAAATAAAAGAAATTAGATGAAATGGGGGAAAGAAGGTAAATTGACCGGGATAGGTGGTGGCAGAACGGAGGTGGTGTGGGTGGCTCGGGTCGTACGAGTTAGGGCGTGGTGTGAGGGTAGGGAAAATAAGGTTATGGGGTTGAGCAAAGATGGAGAAAGGGAGATGAAAGAGAGGAAGAAATTAAGGGAAGAAGAGTGGAGTGTTGGTAAGGGAGATGAAAGAGAGGAAGAAATAAAGGGAAGAAGAGTGGAGTGTTGGTCACCGGAGGTTCGTCGGAGAATGGTGGCCGGAGTAGAGAAGGTGAATAGTGGAAAGGTTGATGAATAGTGATAGTGAGGTTTTAAGTAGGAAAAGGAGAAAAATTAGGGTTAGGAGAGGGGAATAAATGGAGGCCACGATTGTGTAAGCCCCGTTTTGGGCCACACGGCCGTGGCCCACGCCCGTGTGGTGTGGTCCTAGCCCGTGTTTTTGGTGAAATCTTAGTTAGTGTCACAAATGGTCCCTTCGACACGCTCGTGTCCCCAAGCCGCATGGTGCGTACGGTCGGGTCGCACGGCCGTGTACACATTCGTTTGCTTCTTCCACATCCGTGTTCGGTACACCACGCCCGTGTTCATGACTTGTGCTTATGGTTTGATGATTTAAGTTAGTATCGTCCACGACCTGTGGACACGCCCGTGTATATAGGTCGTGTGGCCCACACGGTCACATCGCACGGCCATGTGGTGATTCATTTGTTTCTCCCACACCTGTGGTAGGTCCAACACGCCCGTGTCTAGTAATTAGGATTGCACACGGCTTTCGAGCACGGCTGTGACATCAGCCCGTGTTCTATCCTAACTTGTTGAACGTTTAAATCTTTGTGCAAGTTTCCAACGGCCTCATGCACGCCCGTGGTCATGATCGTATGACGTCTACGATCGCCTTGCACGGCCGTGGTGGTTTAATGTATGTCGTGCTTCTACTTTTTTTAAAAAAATTAAAGTGCAGTTTCACTACGGTCTGGGACACGTTCGTGTCCCTTAGCCGTGTGGTGCAAACGACCGCGTCGCATGATCGTGGCTATTTATCGCAGCCCGTGTGTCATCCTATCTTGGGGAAAATATTTGTCCTGTTTTAGCATAGCCATGGACACGCCTCTGTCTCCTACCCGTGGTGATTCCACAGCCGTTTGCTAGGCCGGGTATGCCAAGAATACCTATAGTTAGATTATAAAACAGATGAAAAAAATAAACTAAGGTTACTTAATGGGGTTAGTGCTTTAGCTGCCTCCCGAAAAGCACTTATTTAGAGTCTAAGCTCGACTTTATCTTGTGGGTATGTTTAGGCAGGTTCGCGGAGCCGTAGCTCCTCTCCATTGTCTTTAAAATCCTCACCGTTATAAAGTTTAAGACGATGTCCATTCACCTTGAAAGTGCCTTAGGTAGGGTGACTTACCTCTACTGTGCCACATGAAAAGACGGTTTGGACTACGAAAGGACCTGACCATCGTGATTTAAGCTTCCCAAGAAACAATTTGAGCCTTGAGTTGTATAACAGGACAAGATCTCCAACTTTAAATTGCTTGTGCTGCTTTAAATGAGTATCATGGCGGCGCTTCGTTGCTTGTATAATCGTGAGTTCTCATAGGCATTAGCTCGCCATTTATCTAACTCGTTCAACTGCATCAATCTTTTTTCACCTGTGAGTTTGGGATCAAAGTTCATAAATTTTATAGCTTATAATGTTTTATGTTCTAGTTTAAATGGTAAATGACAACTCTTCCCATAAACAAGTCTGTAAAGAGATGTTCCTATAGGGGTCTTGAAAGCAGTTCTATAGGCCCATAAAGCATCATTTATTTTCTTTGCTCAATCCTTCCTATTTGATTCTACAGTCTTTTCTAATATACGTTTAAGCTCTCGGTTAGCGACTTTGACTTGTCCACTAGTTTGAGGATGGTATAGGGTAGCTGTTCTATGGTAAACTCCATATTTCTTTAGGGTTTTATCAAATTGAGCATTACAAAAATGAGTATCCCTATTGCTGATAATTGCTCTAGGTGTTCCAAATCGAGAGAAAAGTTTCTTAAGGACTTCACCACCACTCTAGCATCATTAGTAGGTAAGGTTTGGGCTTCCACCCATTTAGACATATAATCAACGGCTACTAATATGTATTTATTCCCAAATGAGCTGGGGAATGGACCCATGAAATCAGTACCCCATACATCAAATATTTCACAAGAAAGTATGTACGTTTGGGGCATTTCGTCACGTTTAGAGATATTACCTATTCGTTGGCATTTATCACAAGAAGTAACATACCTGTTGGCGTTTTTGAATAATGTGGGCAAATAAAAACCTGATTCGAGTGTTTTATGTGCGGTCCTAGTTCCACTGTAATGTCCTCCAGTTGGTCCTGAGTGGCAATGTTCCAAAATTTTAATTACTTTTGACTTCGTAACCCATCTTCGAATTACTTGATCTACACATATACGAAAAAGAAAAAAGGTTCTTCCCAAAAATTATTTTTCACATCAGTGAAGAATTGCTTCTTTTGCTGATGTGTCAACCCTTTTGGTGTAACGTTAGCAGTTAAATAATTTGCAATGTCTGCAAACCAAGGTTCCTTAGAGTCAGTTATAGCAAAGAGTTGTTCTTCAGGGTATGTGTCATTTATCTCATGTTCGTCAAGTCCCTTGAGATGTGGGTTTTCTAATCTAGATAGATGATCTGCGGTAAGATTTTCTGCTCCTTTCTTATCTTGAAATTCTAAATTGAACTCCTGCAACAATAAAATCCATCTTATTAGTCGAGGTTTTGCATCTGTTTTAGTAAGGAGGTATCGAAGAGCTGAATGGTCAGTGTAAACGACAACTTTAGATAATATTAAATATTGTCTAAATTTATCGAATGCAAAAACCACAACCAACACTTCTTTTTCAGTTGTCGTATAATTTTCTTGTGCGGCTATAAAAGTTTTGCTAGCATAATAGATCGGTTGAAAGTGCTTGTCTTTTCGCTGTCCAAGAACCGCACCTACTGTAAAATCACTCGCATCACATATTAGTTGAAAGGGTAAATCCCAATCAGGTGCAACTACAATTGGGGCATTAATTAATTTATCCTTAAAAGTATTAAATGCTTCTAAACATTCCTGACTGAAATTGAAAGGTACATCTTTTTCTAGTAAATTCGTTAAAGGCTTAGTTATTTTAGAAAAATCTTTAATAAATCTTCTATAAAATCTAGCATGACCTAAAAAGTTTTGAATAGCCTTAACTAAATTAAGGGGAGGTAGTTTCTCAATAGTTTTAACGTTTGGTTTGTTAACCTCGATTCCCTTGCTAGAAATTTTGTGGCCTAACACAATCCCTTCACTAACCATGAAGTGACATTTTTCCCAATTCAGTACAAGGTTTATTTCCTCACATCTTATTAGAACTCGTTTTAAATTTTTAAGGCAAAGATGGAAAGAGTTACCGAATACCGAGAAGTCATCCATAAATACCTCCATAATGTCTTCCACGAGTTTATCAAAAATGGCCAACATGTATCGCTGAAAAATAGCAGGAGCATTACATAATCCAAAAGGCATTCGTCGATAAGCAAACATACCATATGGACATGTAAATGTCATTTTCTCTTGGTCCTTAGGAGCTATTGGGATTTGGAAATAACTAGAAAGTCCATCTAGGAAGCAATAATACATATGCCCAGATAATCTTTCCAACATTTGATCAATGAATGGTAAAGGAAAGTGATCTTTTCTTATGGCATCATTCAATTTCCTATAGTCAATACAAACTCTCCATCCCGTGACTGTTCGCGTTGGGATCAGTTCGTTCTTCTCGTTAGCAACAACATTCATACCTCATTTTTTAAGAATAACCTGCACAGGGCTCACCCAAGAACTGTCAGAAATAGGATAATAATTCCAGCATCTAGAAGTTTAATTACCTCAGCTTTTACGTCTTCTTTCATGTTAGGATTCAATCGTATTTGATATTTCACATAGGGTTTATATTCATCTTCCATTAAAATTTTATGTGTGCAAAAAGAAGGACTGATCCCTCTCATGTCAGAAATCTTCCAAGCTATAGCTCTTTTATGCTCCTTCAATGCTTGAAGTAATTCGTCTTTTTCGATTGGCTGTAAACCTGAAGCAATAATCACTGGTAATGTAGAATTATTTCCAAGAAACGCATATTCTAGGTGATTTGGTAGTTGCTTCAATTCCAATTTAGGAGGTTCTTCAACATAGGGCTTTAATTTTAATTCATTGTTTACCTCCATACCCTCGTAGCTCTTCTGTCTCAGTGAAGGCTCATTGGAATTTAGTTTAGCTTTTATCTTACCTATCGCAGGATCATCATCATTTACCTCCTCCCATTGGGCAAGACAGAGTTCCAACGTGTCTTTATGTATTATTTCCTGTAAAGAATCTTAAGTAGCATAATCAATAGAATCAATAAAATAACATAAGTCATCTTGTTCCCTAGAAAATCTCATGGCATCATAAATTTTAAAAATAAGTTTTTCGTCACCTACCCTAAGTACAAGTTTACCGTCACCCACATCAATAACAGCCCTAACAGTGGCTAAAAATGGGCGACCTAAAATTAAAGGCACCTCAACATCCTCATCCATGTCAAGCACGACAAAATCGATAGGGAATATGAATTTATCTACTTTTACAAGTACATCCTCTATAATAGCCCTAGGATATTTAACAGATTTGTGAGCTAGTTGAATACTCATCCTAGTAGGTTTTGGTTCCCCAAGGCCAAGTTGCTTGAACATTTTGTAAGGCATCAGATTAATTCTAGCGACTAAATCAGCTAGTGACTTTTCAACATTTAAACTACCAATTAAGTAGGAAATAGTAAAACTTCCTGGATCTTTCAGTTTGGTTGGCAATTTATTTTAGAGTATGGCTGAGCATTCCTCGTTGAGTTCCACTGTAGACAATTCTTCAAACTTTCTTTTATTTGTTAAAAGCTCCTTAAAAAATTTTACATATGTAGGCATCTGCGAGATAGCTTCATCAAAAGGTAAGTTAATATGTAATTGTTTAAAAAGTTCAAGAAATTTACTGAATTGTGCATCCATACGGTCTTTCTTCAACTTTACTGGGTACGGGATTGGTGGTTTATATTCTCTCAACACCGGGATTTCATTATTTTCGGGTTTTACCTCCTCACCTTCTTTTCTGTCAACTTCTGGTGGCAGCTTCTTTTCAGATTCAGCTAACACTTTCCCACTCCTTAATGTAACTGCTTTCATATGCTCTTTTGGATTGGGTTCGGTGTTACTAGGTAGACTCCTTAGTGGTCTATTTGAAATCATCTTAGCTAGCTGTCCTATTTGATTCTTAAGCCCTTGAATTGATGCTTACTGATTTTTAAGTGCAGTTCCAATGTTTTGAAAATAAGTCTCCGCTACTGAAATAAACTTTGTCATCATCTCCTCAGGGTTTGACTTTTTCTCTTGCTGGTAAGGTTATTGTTGGAAGCTTGGAGGGGGTGGTGGTCTTTGATTGCCTTAGCCTCCCCATGAGAAATTTGGGTGGTTCCTCCAACCTACATTGTAAGTTTTACTATAAGGATTATTTTGAGGCCGATGATTATTACCCGTATAATTCATTTGCTCGTTCTCTATGTTAGGACCGTAGGATGGATATTCTAAATTGCTCGTTCCACCTCCACTTGCATCACACTGCATTACTGGATGAACCTGTGTAAAACCAAGTAAACCATCAATTTTTCTATTCAAAAGTTCTACCTGATTGGAAAGCATAATAACCAAATAGATGTTAAAAATGCTGACTTCTTTTGTCAGTTTTGTCCTCATGACTTGCCACTGATGATTATTTAGTGACATCTCTTCTATGAACTCATAGGCCTCTTCAGGTGTCTTATTATTGATAGTTATACCAGCAGTTGCGTCAATTATTTGTCTAGTCGAGGGATTCAAATCGTTGTGGAAAGTTTAAACTTGTAGCCAAAGAGGTAACCCATGGTGAGGGCACCTTCCTAATAGATCCTTGTATCTCTCCCATGCATCATAAAGTGTTTCTAAATCCATTTGCACAAAAGAATAGATATCATTCCTTAATTTAGCCGTTTTAGCCGGTGAAAAATATTTAAGTAAAACTTTTTCGGTCATTTGTTCCCAAGTGGTGATTGAGCCTTGTGGTAATGAGTTCAACCACTGTTTAGCCTTATTCCTCAATGAAAAGGGAAACAACCGAAGGGGAATGGCATCGTCAGAAATGCCATTAATCTTGAAAGTGTCATAGAATTCCAAAAAATTTGCTAAATGAGTGTTTGGATCCTCGTCCTACAAACCATCAAACTGAACAAACTGTTGTATCATTTGAATCGTGTTAGGTTTCAATTCAAAATTATTTGCAGCATCAGCAGGTCTAACTATACTTGATTTAGTTCCCGTTAAAGTAGGCTTAGCATAATCATACATAGTACGAGGAGCAGGATTCTGATTTACTGGATTCGCAGCAACCATAGGAGGTAGCGAATTATTCTGATTTTTAGTCATATCCTCGGTAGTATTAGTATCGTCCTCATACCATTCCTCTATGTATTGTAGACTTCGCCTTATTTCTCTTTGGTTTCTACGAGCTTTGCTCTTGATCTCACTGTAAAAAAGCAAAGGTTCTGACGGGTTCCTTCTAGTCATAAACTAGAGATACCTACCAGAAGTAAACAAAAGGAAAATTAGTAAGAAAAATTAAACTAAAAACAAAAAGTAAATTGTAATAAAAGTAAAAATGACTAAAGTAATAAAAATCAAGCGTTCCTAATATTTTAATCCCAGACAATGGCGTCCAAAACTTGATGGTCGTGAAACTGACTAAAAATTCGATTAAGGCAAGCACACCTATCGAACAGTAGTATAGTTATGGTGAGATCGAAAATATCGTATCCACGAGGACTAAAAGTACTGGTAGTTACTATATTTTTATTATCTAGCCTAACAATTAAGTGAATGTTTAAACTAAGACTAATTATCTAATTAACTAAGATTATGACAGAGATAAAAGTTGGAAAATACTGTTTAGAAAACTGATGGAGAAGACAATACCCAAGGAAGAATCCACCTAGACTTCACTTATCACTTCTGAATTAGATGATTTATTCACTTGACTTAATCCGTAGAAATCCCTGATTTATGTTAATAACTCTTTCGAGACTAAAAACAACTGACTCTAGGTTGATTAATTGAAATCTCTTTCTAATTAAAACCCTTATTGTCGCATTAACTCAATCTATGGATTCCCTTATTAGATTTGACTCTAATCCGGTAGATTTATGTCATTCTATCTCTAGGATTGCATGCAACTCCGCTTTAATTATGAATGATCTACTCTTAAATAGGGATTTTTGCTCCACTGAATAAGCACATCAAAAACCTGAATTAATATCTTGGAATATTAAAGCAAGGGTTAAAACTCACAATTAAGAATAAGAACAAATATTTATCATATAATTCAAATAGTAATAAGATTCGTCTTAGGTTTCATCCCCCTTAGGTATTTAGGAAGTGTAGTTCATAATAATGGAAATCATCTCAAAATTAGGAAAACAACAAAACATAAAGAAGCGCAAAGAACTTCTAAGGAAATTGAATGGAGATCTTCAGTTTTAAAGTAGGTCCTGCTTTCGAGCTGATTCCGATGGCTATCCTTGAGTATTTTCTGCCTTCTGCTCTACGTGTCCCCCTTGATCCTCTTATCAGGTGTTTAAATAGACTATGGAATGCTTCAAAACCCACTAAATTAGCCTTTTTTTAGTAGAATTAGACTTGGGCTCGACAAGGACACGGCCGTGTGGCACGCCTGTGTGAAAGTGCTCAGGCCGTGTGCAATTCTACCTTGATTTACTGTCGACACGGCCATGACACACCGGTGTGAGTCTTGCCCGTGTGTCACACACGACTGTGTGGAAATACCTAATCCGCGTGAAACACTAAAATTAGCCTATTTCATCCGTTTTTAGCTCATTTCTTGCTCTTTTCGCCTTCCTATACTCACCTAAGTATAAAACATGAGTTTAAAGGATTAGAAGCATCAAATTCACTAAATCTTATGATAAATCATCCAAAAATATGGCAAGCATGAGATAAAAAATATGTATATATTATGGTTTATCAAAGGACTTGAGGTGTCGAGAGCACACGGGCGTGTCCCCTGTCTCACACGGGGGTGTGGCTCTGTATTAGGGAAAATTTCTCAAACTTTTCTAAAGTCTTCAATTTAGTCCTGAATCCCTTCCGATGGTTGTTTTGGGCCTCGCAGGCCCATATCAGGGACAAATTGTGTATGTACGAATGAAGTTGTTTTAAAGAAAAATTTTATAGCCTGATTTTTGCATGAATGACTGTGTATGTGTTCAGTAATGCCTCGTATCCTATCCCGGCCTCGGGTACGAGTAAAGGGTGTTACAATATATATATTACTTGATACTAAATAAAATCAACAATATTTTTAAAAAAGTACTATGAATGGGCCTAACTGGGATTAGCATAACCATTTACAAATATGGGTGGATTTAAGTAAAATTTGAGACCTAAATTTTTTATAGTCAAGCTTAGGCAACTATGTACGTATGATATTAATATCATGCATAAACTTGACCTAACCTATGAAAATATCTATTCGTAACCCAGTTAATTGCCATTAAGCCCGTTAAGTCAAATTTTGCTATTAATTTTTATACCATGCGTAAATTGTGAATTTAATCATTTGTAATATATATTATTTATAAGTTATGAATTTAGTCTTATACTTCAATTTAATTATTTTTAATCCATGTACTTTTTTAACCCTAACTCGGATCAGTCCATCTTTCTTTTATAAGCATTATGTAAAAATAATAAATTGGAATCACATTATATACAAAACTTCCGGATAGTAAAAAAATTAATAACAAAATTTAAAAATAAAATCAACTAAACTTGACCTAATAAATTTATGAAAGGGCAAGCTTCATTATTGGAAATATACACGTGCCAAGTGGAGATTGATTGCGTTTATGGGAACAGGAGCCAAACCATGCTGAAGCCAATGAAGTGGCGGATGGGGCCGGCAATATTGTTGTCCTTGAAATATCTACACACATATATTTATATGGTGCAGCAGTATGTGTGGATATAAGGTAGTTTTTTTATTACAAGGTGGGGGTTCGAGGGTTGATGGTGAGTGACAAGAAAGGTAGAAGAGAACCCAAGTTGGAGGAGGTTTTTTCTTTGTTTGTTTGTTTGTCATATTGCCAAAAAACCCAAAGTCCCTTTTGTTATTTTTTCTCCATCACAGTCTGATTGGAGCTCTTCATTTCAATCCTTTTGGTTTTTATTTTGCCCTCTAAGTTCATTAATCATTATATCACCACCAAATAGCTTTCACCGTCTCTTTTTAATCTCTTTTTGGCCATTGCAGCATCAAACAGAAAGTTGCAATGGACGGTTCCATCTCTCCAAAACAAAATGAAACCCAGGCATCCAAAAGAAGGTTTCTGTTTAATATAAATACTAAATTGGTTCATAGCAGGCAGCATGCATTTAACTTTGGTCATGTTTTTATTATCAGGAAAGTGGTTGAAAGGACTGTTGTGACTGTAAAGATAGGAGAAAATGGTGGAAAGTTAAAGAATGACGGACCACCTTATGATTCATGGTCATGGAGGAAATATGGTCAAAAGCCTATCAAAGGGTCTCCTTATCCAAGGTATTTCATTTTTTTTTCTGCATGTTTTGGTTCATGGTTGTTGAGTTCATGTTTTGATCATGCAGGGGATATTACAAGTGCAGCACATCAAAAGGTTGTTCAGCTAAAAAGCAAGTAGAAAGATGCAAAACAGATGCTTCAATGCTCATCATTACTTACACCTCTAGTCATAACCATCCAAGCCCTCATCTGCACAACACCAAAACCTTATCACTGTCACCAACTAAAGAACCCCAAAGTAGTGATGATGATGATGATGGCGATAATGATGATCAGGCCCCAACCACTAAGCAAGAACACCTACCTGATAAAGATGAAGAACATTTTCATTACCTACAATCCCCATTAAGCTTTCCCCAAAACCAAGAAGAAGATCCTTTCAGTGGGAATCTAGAGAGAAGCACAGTGGGGTTATTGTTGGATGAAGAGCCAGTCTCTTGTTGTTCTCATATGAAAGTAGCAGCAGCATCTCCCACACCAAAATCAGAAGAAAATGATTTCTTCGATGAGCTTGAAGAACTACCCATATGTTCAGCTTTCACAAGGTTCATGAGAAGCAAGTTTTTCGATGAAGGGATTCCTGTTGTCCCTCCTTGATCTAAGTTATATATTTTTTACAGCCTTGGAAAACATGTAATTAATTAAGGTGTTCATAGTTGAAGGGATTATTATGCCTCCATTACCAATGGTTCATTTTCTTTTCTTTTTGTTTTGTCTGAGGGTTTACAAAATGAGATAGTTGGATCACTGTCGCTTGAAAACTGAAAAAAAAAAAAAAGAAGCTTGTGAATTGGTGCCATTTGTATTGATATTGGAGATTGGGAATTTTTGGGGGAGAAAGGTAAAAGAAAAAAATCTAGCAAGTCGAATGGATAGAGAGATAGAGGGGGCTCTTTGATTGATGCTGCTTTTTTTTTTTGTTAGGTGAGCAGCTCCTTTCGACATTAAAAATGGATGCACGAGGTTCACGCGAGACTGCTTTGCTTTAAGAGCCTTTTTTTTCTTTTCTTTTAAATTATCTTCTTTTATGTTCCTTACTTGATAATGGATGCTTAGATTCCATGGGAAGAGAAGATTTGCATAATGAGTTTTTGCTGAACTAAGGGTTCTACTCTAATTAGATCAAATCTTTAAATATATTTACAAGATTTAAATCAAAAAATTTATTTTAAAGATATTAAATTTTTTATTATTCAATCTAATTTGATGTATTTAATGCATTGAATATTGTTATAGAAGGGGTATGAGACTGGCACCAAATCAACATTGTTGGTGGCGATTTGAGCTCACACACTTTAAGTGTTAATTGAAATCACTATTAATAAAGTTAATTTAGGTGATGAAAGACAATTTAGAAAAAAAAAAAAAAGTATGCATATATCGTCTCTAGTCGCTACAGTCATCAACTGTAATGATTTAGTAGAGAATTTCTATCTCCCTAACTTCGATAAGGCTCATGCATACCCTTTTCACTCAACACCATTTCCTCGTTATATTAACTTCATATTTAACTCAAAAATTAAAAAATCAAATCTTAAACAAACCCTAAATCACTTACAAGTTCAAAACCTAAACTTGAGGTATTTAGTCTTAGAGATTTGGATCAGGTTCCAGATTGACTTTCCTTAAAAGTATACAAGGTGTGGTTTTTAGCTTATTTGAGGGATTATTAAGTTGTTGATTCCTAGCTTTTTTTTTTTACTTAAATAATATAAATAAATGATTTGTTTTTTTTGAAATTAAAATTTCAAATTGGGTTTCTATAAACACAAAAATAAAAGAAAAACAATCAGTCCAAATAAAGTAAAACAAAAAACATGAAAAAGGCCCAAATATAACTAGGCCCGAATCAGAAAAATTAAGTCTAAGAAAACAGAAAATTCTAGACTAACAACTATTTTCAACCAAAGATTTGCCCAATCAGAAAATCTTGACGCCTGTCACTTCATCTATCTGTCATCTCCGTTTCTCAAGGCTTTTCATTTATGAGGGGATTTTTATCACCAAAAGACGTTCCATCTGTTCATTTTGAAAACATTTCCCCTCGTCTAATTCATCTTCTCTTGTCTTCAATCTAGTTCTCGCTCACTGTCAATAACCTTCTGCTATTCTGCATATTGAGGAACTCTTTCAACCAGGTAAATCTCTTCTTTCGTCTTCAGTGTTTCTGTTGCTAGTATATGTGCTAGGCCATTTGCTGATCTTGGAGTATATTCGAATCTAAGATGCTTTGATCTAGATGTTGCCTGCTGAATATCATGAATAAATGCCCCGATCTGTGATTTGTCATGTCTTTTCATCTTATATTTTTTTATAACCGATAGCGAATCTCCTTCAATAATGATGTCTGACCATTTCATTTTGATTCCTATTTGGGTTGCTTTCCTGCAAGCGATCGTTTCCGCAGCAGAGGTGGAGGGAACTTCTTGATGAATTTTCGAGCAAGAGAGGAGAACATCCCCTTCTTTATTTCTAACCACAATCCCTGAAGCCGATTGGAAGAGTCTCGCATCATATGCTTCATCAAAGTTTATTTTTACTCCTTGTCCCAGTGGGTGTTTCCATTTCTCAACCTCCTTCCAGTTTTTTGAGTTTCTTGATTCGACCCCATCAAGTTCTTTAATATAGTTTTTTACAAAAACTGCTATATCCTGACCACTTCTACTGACTTTATCATGGATTCAAGTATTTCTGTCTCCCTAGATGGCCCATAATGCACAACCAATAAGTCTACTTTGAGAGGGGAGTAATGGCTAAAAACCCAAGTGAGCCACTGTATGAACTCTAAATCTGTATCCTGTAGAATTTTCGGGATTTCTAATACACTCCATACTGAAACTGAAATAGGGCATTTTCAAAAAATATGATCTATAGTTTCGGCTCCTGTATCACAACAGGACAAACTGAGTTGGACACTAACTTCCTGTGCTGCATGTTCATTCGAGTTGGCATGTAATTCCATAAGAGTTTCCATATTGTAATTTTTATTTTTGTAGGCAGATTTAGAAGCCATTTTTTTTTGTAAAAATCCCTATAGATGTTTTGTAAAGCATAAGCTCTAGGATTCAAAATCTGTAATAGTTTGTAGGCGCTCTGCACTGAAAATTCTCTCGACGGCTCACCACTCCACACCATGAAATCATCGTGAGGCTCTCTCGCCAGAGGGATACGAAAGATCCTGCTAGCTTCTTCTTCCCCAAAGGTATTAACAATTAACTCTCCTTTCCATTTCCATTCAGCGCTATTAATCAAATCAACAACTTTAAGATCTGTCATAGTAAAAGGAAATGAGGATAGTCTAAAATTAATTGCATCTGGAATCCATGTATCGTTGGAAATTGAGATGTCCAAACCTGTACCCTCCTTCCAACAAAGGCCTTTTGCCAAAATACCCTTAGTCGCCCACATACTTTTCCAAACATACGAGCTTTTATTCCCTGAGCATGAATTTAAAAAATCATCATTCGGAAAGTATTTCGCTTTAAAAACTCTCGTAACTAAAGAATCTGGATTGTTTATAAACCTCCACCCTTGTTTTACTAAGAGCATAATATTAAATTGAGACATATTCCTGAAGCTCATTCCACCTTCTTCCTTAGGGCGACACATGTGCTTCCACTGGCACCAATGAATGCCTTTTTTCCCATACCCTTTTTGCCACCAGAATTTAGCGAAAATCTTTTCAAATTCTCCACATAATGAATTTGGTAGAAGGAAACAGGACATAGTATAGGTAGGTATTGCCTGAAGAACTGATTTGATGAAGATTTCCTTTCCCCCTTGTGATAGTAGTCTACCACTCCATCCTTCAATTTTCCAAGAAATCATTTTCTTAAGGTTTTGAAAATATTCCTTCTTTCTTCTGCCAACCATGTTAGGGAGCCCCAAGTACTTCTCCAAGTTTGTTGAAACTCTCACTCCTAGCAACTCTGAAATTTCTTTCTTTATGTCTCCCGTTGAATTCGAGCTATAAAATATTGTTGATTTTTCAAAGTTGACACATTGGCCTGAACAGATTTCATATTCCTTTAGTATTTCTTTCATCATCATTGCTTTCCTAGTTGTTGTTTCGCCAAACAGAATACAATCGTCAGTAAAAAGAAGGTGGGAAATCTTCAGACCTCTTCTGCTAGCCTTTGCGCATTTTAATATCCCTTCCTCCATTGCCAATTTTATCAATGATGAGAGACCCTCACTGCAAATAAGAAAAAGAAAAGGACTAAGAGGATCACCTTGTCGAAGCACCCTAATCGGTCGAAAAATTCTTGCCCTACTTCCGTTAATGTTTACTGTATACGAGGTTGTAGTAATGCATTTCATAATTAGTGCCACCCACTCACTTGTGAATTCCATCTGTAACATTACGGCCTGAAGAAAGCCCCATTCAACTCTGTTGTAAGCTTTACTCATATGAAGTTTCACTGCCATATATCCCTTTTTCCTTGTGCGTTTCTGGCAAAAAGTATGTAGGATTTCATAAGCTAGAAGAACATTATCCAAAATTAATCTTCCGGGAACGAAAGCACTTTGTGCCTGATTAATACATCTCCCAATAACTTCTTAAAGACGATTTTCTATTACTTTTGCCATAACATTGTAGATAACTGTACACAAACTTATGGGTCTATAATTAACTAGTGTTCTGGGATTTGGAATTTTTGGAATAAGCACAATGTCCGTTTGATTGAAAAATTCAAAATTCTGGTCAGAATTTAAAATTCCTAGACAGAAATTTTTGACATCTTTTCCCACAATATGCCAATACCTCTGAAAAAATAATACTGGAAAACCATCGTGACCTAGTGCTTTAGTAGACCCCATCCCTTGTAAAGCTGCATTAATTTCTTCTGCAGTGAACGGAGGTGACAATTTTGTATTTAAATCATAAGAAATATTCTTTTTAATACTCATTAGCAAATAAGACAGATCCCCAATTTCGTTTGACGTAAACAACTTTTGAAAAAATAACGTGACAGCCTCACTAATTTTTAAACTGTCCATAATTTCCTTTCCACCCTCTAGCTCCAGCCTGGAAACTGTGTTTCTTCATTTTCGAGCTGAGGCAAACTTATGAAAAAAGGCAGAATTTTTGTCCCCTAATTTCAGCCAATTTGCTCTTGCCCTTTCTTCCCAATACATTTCATGTTTGTCAATTTCCATATTAAGATGGATCTTAGTATCGATTATTTTTCCATCGTTTCATCATTCTTTTCTCTGTTCATCAGCAAATCTAACTCCTTCGTTAATTTCTTTCTAAGGCCCTCTGTGCCTTTTCTAATTGTGCTTTCCCATTTCTTCAAACTAGTTTGCAGCCTCTCCAGCTTCTCTATTAATGAGCCTGTATATGATTCCCATGATTTCTTGACTTCTTGCTCAAAAGATTCTTCCATAGTCCACCACGCCTCGAATTTGAAATTGTAGCTTACCATATGATTATTATTAGAGATCGTGTTTAAAAGAAGAGGACAACGATCCGACATTGAGTAGTGTAAATGTTGAATGCCCCCCGAAGGAAAAAGATTCATCCATTTCTCATTTGCCAAACCTCTATCAAGTCTTTCTCTGATGTTTGTTTCCGGCAGATTCCCTCTTTCCCAAGTGAACCAGGCCCCGGAGTACCCAATGTCCATTAGTTGAAAATCTTCAAGAACCTCACGAAAAGCCTCCATTCTTCTCTACTCTGCTGGTAGACCACCTTTTTTTTCAAAAGAGTACAAGATTTCATTAAAATCTTCACATACTAGCCAGGGATAGTTTTGTTCTTCTCCCAACTTTCTTAACAAATTCCATGAATAATTCTTGTTATTTAAATTGGGTGAACCATAAAACCATGTAAACATCCAATCCTCTTGGCCATTTACCTCTGTTATCATTACTTTAATGTGGCTTTTTGAAAAACTCCTCAACTGAACCATGATTTCACCTTTCTAAGCTAAACTTAATCCCTTGCGAGAACTGTCCGCTTCAACGTCAATTCGATTCAAAAACCCGTAACTCCTCCTAACTTTCTCCATGCGCTTCTTATCAACTTTTGTCTCTATTAAGAAGACCATTTGGGGATTATGCTGCTTTAACAAATGTCGCAGCCTCCGTACTACCCGTGGACTCCCCAATTTGCGGACATTCCAACATATGTTTTTCATTGCATTCGGTCGGCATGCCTTCTGGCAGTCGTCGATTCATAAAATTTTGGCACATCGTCCTGTTTTAGATTTCCAACACTCTCATCTACGGGATTTTCAACTTGACCATTTGCTTCTTCATGTTTTATTCTTTTTGCTCCATCTGTATTTGGGATTCTGGTGCTACTGTTGCTACTATCAGATTCTAGATATTTCCTTTTTCCCATAATATTGTCTTCCTTCGTTTGGAATGACATACTCCTAGGTACAATTCTCTTTTAGCTAGATTTCTTGTCTAGAGTTGAGACTATTCCTAACGTGTTTGAGCTTTCGCTCCTCTCTCCAGTTTCCTGTATATTAGAATCCTCCCCCTATTTCTTCAATGTTTCCAGCAAATCCCCCAATTTTAAGACGTTTGGAGACTTCCAGTTCAAAGTATTCTCTTCGCCAGAATTTTTAACTTTATCGGGCAGCCCCTCCGTGTCCCCTATATAAGAACGTTGGGATACCGTCTTCTTTGATAAAAGATTAAATTTCAAACTCTCCTTCCCCATTTGATTTGATTCAGCTTTAAATGCCAGAGAATATGGTGGATCAACACTAATTCTATTCTTTTCTGAAGGGTTCAGTTCATCACAATCATTAAGGCTATGCCCCATTCGTCCACATCCAAAACAAAAAAAATGGTAATTTCTCATATTTAAAAGATATCCACGACTTATTCTTATCATCAATTGAAACAAAGATACCTCTACGTAGTGGTTTCTGGATATCCAGATTTATCTTTAATCGGCACAACTCCCTAGCAATTTCAAATCTGAGTACTCCTCCAAAAGTGACCCCGATGGCATGCAATAAATCTTTCTTGTCAAATTTCGGTAAACACACACCCAACTTAATCCAGAACGGTGAAGAATATAGCCAGATCTGATTTCTCTTAGTCGGTTTGGTTAGCCGATCGAATAAAACCAGATATTTATGAAACAACCATGGCTGCCCTTCCATTATTGCTTCCAAGTCATCTTCTAAATCAAACACGAACCAGCTAGATCTCAAACTTTCTCTTCGTCTTCCATATACTCTTCATCTGTGCTTTAAAACTTTCCGGATTGTAGGCCTTCTTTGTCCATATTGAGCAGATCAAAGTAGGTTTCTCATTCGGTACCACACGAACATTTGACAGATAATTGGATGAGTTCATCTTCCAGTAACGAGATCTCATCGTTTTTCTCCCTAACGGCGCCACCACTCTCCTCCATCCTAAGCTGCAGCAGTTACTGCTTCCTCTAGGACTCTTTTGGCAAAGCACTCTTGGCTTTCAGAGAGTGTTTAGTATTAAATAAATGATTTATTACTTTAATAATATAACTCAAAATTATGTACCAAAATATAATTGATTGAAATAGTTTTATAGGGAGAATGGTACTAATACAAATTCGCATTCTTAGTGGCAATTTGGGTTGATACGAAGGTAATCAGTATTGTACTGGTGGATATGCCATTTTCCTACTAGTGCGTATCAATATCGATCTGTTTTGATGTACCGTTTTGAATTTTTTGTTATTTTTGAAAAACATTTAATATATATACAAACATTAAATGATAAGATTAAATAAATCTCATATGTTGTTTTAAATTTTTTTTTCTCAAATGTAAAATTCTCATAAAAAATAAAGTTTTGATTAAAGAGGTAAAGAAAATGATGAATGCACCTAGTAGATCCCTCTACCATAGGGGTTAGATCAAATGAGTCCTATTATTAAATGGATCAATTTAGTTCTTATACTATTAAAAAGAATTAAATAAGGAAAAATTGGTATAGAGTTACCATTTACTATTTAAAAGATGTCTTTTGTTGTTTAACAGAGTTTTATTTTGAATACATTTTATGATTCTGCAGATAACATATTTTGTTTAAAATTGAACTGTACACGTAATAAATAATTTTCATGTCATTTTTCAAACAATAAATGGTAAGTATATTTCAAACAATAATAGAGACACTAATTTAATCCAGAGGGTCTTTGTAGGTACATTCACCTAAAGAAAATATTTAAAAAATAGTGGCATAAGTTCAAATATCATCATATGTAAATTTTACAATACCAAAAAAAAAAAAAAACTCATAAAATATTATTTAATAAGTTCACAAATACAATCCATTATTAAACAACCTTAAAATAAACAAGCAAAAAATTTATTGCATAAATTAAACAATAATTCATCTCATACTATGCATATACAATCCATAATCCAAAAAATCCAAAACCAATAAAAAAAGTAAATTAAAGTTAAAATATATTGAAAATTAATTTTTCAATACAAATAATTCAATTTAAAATTTAAAATTTAAAATTTATTTTTATGGTATCGGTTAGTACACTATTCTGATTGTAAGGTGAAATCAACCAATACATACTGATACAATTGATACTATCAAAATTTGAATCGAAACAAATACTTAAGTTTTTTGTTTCGGTTTACTATTAGAATAGAGCGTTCCAATCAATATTGGAACGAAATTGTCTTCCATGACTAACACACATTGGTGATGGTCAATTTTTTTTAAAGAAAATATGCATGCAACGAGGAAGAGATGCAGAGATTCTCTACCCCAAGTCACTAACAACTGTGGTGATTTGGCAGGAAATCTCTACCTCCCTAACTCTAATAAGACCCATACATACCCCTTTCCCACCAACACCCCTTCCTCATTATAAATACTCCATATTAAACCTAAAAAATTCAAAAAAAAAATCCCCCAAAATAATGGGGAAAAATCAAATCCTAAAATATGTTACAAAAATCCTAAACCACTTACCAAATACCACTTACAAATTCCAATATGAAACTTCGTGCCCATATCTTACTTGCATCTCGCAACCAAAATAACAATAAGAATGGTTGGCTCGACTTTAACCAATAGTTTAATGCATTTACATATTAATTTCACATCAAGTTTTCAGTAGTCTTGCAACATCCACATAACAATACAACTGTCAAATCCTTCATACTTACAGATCTCCCAAAGTTGTGACCACTTTATAAATGAAGCCCGCACCCTCCACCAACACTTCAGTACTTGCCAACGTATAATGTTGAAGTAGATATGATGTCTTTCTAATCAACCCACATGTTTGCACTATATCGCTTACTAGCAGTTATCGGTACATCTTTATTTAGAAACTATAACCTTACATACAACTTTTTTGATGTTACATTTGGCTACAAGATATGACTACGTACTATGTCAAGGTATTTGGTGAACTCAAGTGCATGTGTTGCATCTAGGTCAACGTTCAACATAAAAGCCAATGGTTTGTTACGTATAAATAATCCACTAGCATAATGCCCTGGTTGAAGGAAGTAATCAAAATAATTTATATTTTTTCGTCATACCCGCCTCTAGATCCCTAAATTCCTCGACCTGAATATTGAGGACATTATCCTCAATGAAATCTTCTACAAGACACTCCCTAAACTTACACCAGTTTGAAAACCAGATACTAATGTATCTACTAACACAACATTAAGATCAAATTCATAGCCAATTACTAAAGACCTAGCAATTGATTGTCTCAGTAGGTTAATATACATGGTATGAACTTGGTATTGTTGGTTCAGTAGAGTTGAATTCTGAATAGGTCTTGAAGATGACATAGTAACCATTGCGGTCCTCTAATCCCCATCATCTAATTCCAAATAAAGTTCAACGACATAAAGGTTATCATAATAAAAATATATTGATATCATTGTCAAAGAGTGACAATATATTATATGAACGATGTGTTGAGGACAATAGATATCTATCACTACAACAAAACAGGTTTTCAGCAGCATTTTTTTAGGCCTTTAAGCGCCGTAAAAAACGCCGCTATAGTTAACGTCACTACATTTTATGACGTTTTTAGGAAAAGCGCCGCTAAAGGTCATGTTTTTTATCGGCGTTTTTCCACATAAACGCAGCTAAAGAACATGACCTTTAGCGGCGCCTTTCCCACAAATGTCGGTAAAGAACGTGACCTTTAGCGACGCTTTTCCATAAACGCTGCAAAAGAACATTATATTCTTTTGCGGCATTTGTGGAAAAACGCCACGAATTTGTTTGCTGTTTGAAGTGGATACACCACTATCCAATTGCTTCTTTGCTTTAATCGTTCTTTCATGTTTCACATTTGATATTCCTCATAGTTTGTAGTTCCAGTGATTTTTCTTCATCGTTTACCTTTATTTTTTGTTCTTATAGTAATATCAACTATATCGCTCCCCATGAAATTAGTCTTATAAATAATGTGCTGAAATTCAATTTATTACGACAGTTTAAATAAAATTCAGTTGAAAATTTTTCTACTAATAAAAAATAGCAAACAGTAAATACCAACTTTCTTCCTTTCACTAAAAAATAATGTTCAAAACTGTTACACTGAACTGCAAAATGCAAATCTTATATATCACCAGGATCTTAAGGATTTTTCAATAATTAATCAATAACGAAAATAAGCATTCTACTCTAAATAGGTTCATCGTTGCTACGATGGAGATTTGATACCTTATTCAGTTTCCCTTTAATATTTGCTTTAGTAGCTATATCCAGACATAATCAACGAACCCGACATATTAGCATGCAAAATATAAAGAATAAGAAAGTGTTCCATTACTAATCATGTTAGATTCAGAAGTGCAAAAGTGACATTCATGCCTTTTGGTCCAAAAGTGACTCTAACCAAATCAACAAGCTTGTTCACACCAATCTACAACAAAAGAACATGAAGTAAGCTAGAGCAAACATATAAAGGCTATGAAGTTTAGTTGAATACTTAACCAGTTAGGCAACTTTTTAGCATTTGAAACAAAGACTCACTTGTAATTTCTTTATGGCTGACCCATCCTTCTTGAAATGTAGCTCTTTTGCTGCAGAAATCTTGGGCAGACGAGATCTTTTAAGAATAACATTTCATCTACTAAGAAATAAAGATGAATAAATGGATGCTAAAGATGACAATCTATTGGACGAAGATGAAAGCTTCTTATCCATGACCAAACCATTAGATGCAACGAATGAGCCAACTGATGACATGACTGTGAAAGTGTATGCCATCTTACTCTCTTAATAAGCTGAAAAATATTCAAAACCATGGTTTTAAAATCAAGGTAATCTCAAATGTAAATTGATGAATAAGCATTTTTTTTCAAATATTTTAATTTCTACAACTAAAACACAGTAAAAAAAACAAATGAAGGTAAAATTCATAGGTAAAACCAATAATTTTTGAAGCATTTCAAGTTTTAACAAAGTTCAAATATAAACGAAGGGATTTTTCTAATATTTTCATTTTCTAAAACTCAAAAATAATAATTAAAATATAAAACTAAAATATAACTTTGCATCATTCTTGAACTTTGCATCATTCTTAGGAATTGAAGGTAGCCTAATCAACCTTCTGGCAAAAACAGTTTCTCTAAGATTTAAGTGATAATGATATATCTTATTATCACTAATGGTTGTAGCCAGACACAAAATTGACTTTATTAAATACATAACGAAGAATTTAACAGAAAGGACACACACACACACACACACACACACACACACACACACACACATATGCATGTATATATATTGTTTAATATGCTCTAACTGACAGAATAAATGGATAAAATTTAATATTAAAAAGAAAAGAAAAGAAGCATACCTCTTGACAACATTTCAGGCACTATAATAAGTTGTTCATCCAAATGAATTATTTAAATTTCAGATCATAAATACATATTAAAAAGTGTAGTAAACTTAAAGCAGAATTGAGTCATTGACAACCTCAGATTATATCGCCACACCTTAAGCGACTCTGGCACAACCGATGATAAAAAATCAAAAGAAAGATCCAAAAGAAAAAAAATTCACCTGGATATTTACTATAATCCATAACATGGGGTGTTTCTGTGTATAATCAGCAGCCATCTCACAAAAGTGATTTGCAATATCAAAGGTAACAGGATTATAACTTGCATACTCATAATCCTATAAAAGTAGGCAGCCGATCAACATCCAGATAATTACATATTCATTACTTTGATAGAAAACAAGTCTCAGACAAAATAGAATGATCACTTATCGAGCAGAAAATTCAAGATCATATGAAATTTCTGTCATCCACTAATTATTTAGATCTCTTTCTGCTTGGTAACTTACATACAAGCACAGCTTGCTCTCTTCACGCTTAAATAAGACTTATTTAATAAAAATATAAATTTTAAAGAGGCCCCTCAACCTTATCTTTTTCCTTGGTTTGTCAAGAATTCAAAATTTGGTCTATTGGAAAAACCCACAATAAAGTTTTTTTCTCTCATTTTAGTTTTACTGGAAAATAGAATAAAAGACAAAATTTTATACAGATGGAGATAAGAGAAGAGGAATAGTAAAATTGGTTTAATTTAAATAAATCGAGTAGTCATATACACTTAGAGCGTTCTTCCCACCCAACAATAATAAAAAGTTACTCAAAAAATTCACAGAATTGGAAGCCCTTAGTTTGTTATTTTGGCAGCTTAAGGAAAATGAATACATGTAAAAAAGGAATGTCTGTGCTCCTCACCACTTTGATTTTATCCTAACCCAAAAGGAATAAACAAAAATGCCACTAAAATCAAATGTAATCATTGTTTCTATCGAATAAAAGCAAAACAAAACCATCACCTTATGAACCAAAGACAGCAAAGAGAGAAGAAAAATTAACCCAAATTCCTCGTAGTTGCATGAACAATGTGTCCCTTTTCTAGGAGCTAATATTATAGAAATAAGAAACCCAAACATGCAATCTCTAAGTAATACAAAATGATAAATCAAAATAAAGTTATATAAATTAAAAGAGTATATTATAGTAGAAAGAGGGATGGTACACAAAAGATAACTATGAAACATAATTTTACATGCAAGCAGTCACGTGCTTATGCCCTTTTTTGACTGAGACAGTAATAGGATCTTTGTGATGTTTTAGGGTTTATAATGGTAGAGAATTAGACAAATTACAAGGTTTTGCTTTCTTCAAGAGCAACACCAAACGGCCTGCAAATTTTAACAACCAATAACCACATCTCAATATCAGTTCATGGGTTTAGATTAGTTTACACATTCAATAAAATCATAAATATATATTTAATCTCATGATCTTTGATGATAAACATTGAAACTATATGGACATCATCAAGCCATACATATGTTATTATTGAGCAAATGCAAAATGTAATAGATATGATCCAAGTGTGTATATATATGTAAAAAATAATCATTATTACTCTTTGGGATTTAGAAAATAACTTCAACTTAATTTTGTTTTCTTGTTTCGAGCTTGAGTTATTGAGTAAGTTGAATTCAAATATTTTAACATTTGTGTTAGAATTAAGTGACCCGAATCCTTATTTAAATAAAATACAGTGGTAAAACAAAATAAAAGAAGAATCCATATAGAATTACACTTATTTTATTTTATTTTTAGAATAAGGTTTTTTAAACCTTATTAAATTCCATCTATTTGATATTGATTAGAATAAGGTGTTTCAGTCTTACAAAAATATGGCTTTATAAGCCTATAAATAGACATAGTCTACTCCTCTTGTATTAATTCGAATTCGACATAGTGAATTTTCTTCTCCTCTGCCCGTGGTTTTTTCCCGAAAGGGTTTTCACGTAAAAATTTATGTGTTCTTTATTTTATTTTATTTTATTTTCACAAATTGGTATCAGAGCTTTCGGGTTTTTCATCTCGATTACGGTAATGGCGTCTTTGAAGTATGAAATTCTGCTGTTGGATCGTAACACTAGATTTGCGTTGTGGCAGATTAAGATGCAAGCAGTTCTTGCGCAGATGGATCTGAAGGATGCCCTACTAGGGATAGATAAGATGCCTTCGACTTTAACAGATGAATAGAATAAGCGTAAAGATCGAAAGGCGTTAACACAATTACATCTGCATTTGTCCAATGAAATTTTACAGGATGTGATGAATGAAAAGACCGCCGCTGCATTATGGAAGAGGCTATAACAAATATGTATGTCGAAAACTCTAACAATCAAGTTGCATATGAAGCAGCGTCTTTATGCTCATTGTTTGGAGGAAGGTGCGTCTGTACATGAACACTTAATAGTGTTTAAAGAAATTCTCTCAAACTTGGAGGCCATGGAGCTTCAATATGTTAAGGAAGATCTAGGCTTGATTCTACTTTGTTCGTTGCCCCCATCTTATTCAACCTTTAGAGACACGGTTTTATATAGTCGCGAGTCTCTTACAGTTGATGAGGTTTATGATTCTTTGACCTCGTATGATAAGATAAAGCATCTTGTAGTTAAACCCGACTCTCAGAGAGAGAGTCTCATTGCTCATGGGAGACATGATCGAAATGCTGATAATGATCGTAGAAGGACACAGGAACGGAATCCTCGCGGTAAATCAAAGAGTAGATCGAAGTCTTCAAACAGAGGTAAAACTTGTAACTTCTACAAGAAGAAAGGGCACATTAAATCTGAGTGCTATAAGCTACAGAACAAGGTTAAAAGGGAGGCTGCGAATTAAAAGGGAAAATAACCAGAAAATTTTGGTGAAGCTGATGTTGTAGAAGACTCTAGCGATGGTAAACTTCTAGTCGCTTCTGTCAATGATGTTAAAGTAAGCGAAGAGTGGATACTTGATTCAGGCTGCACCTTCCACATGAGTCCCAATCGGGATTGATTTACAACTTACGAAACAGTGTCTGAAGGTATTGTTTTGATGGGAAATAATGCTTTGTGTAAAATCACAGGTGTTGGAATAATTAAAGTTAAGATGTTTGATGGAGTTGTCAGAACACTTAGTAACGTGCGACATGTTCCAGAATTGAAGAGAAATTTAATTTTGTTGAGTACTCTTGATTCAAATGGGTACAGATACACAACTGAAAGTGGGGTTTTAAAGATTTCCAAAGGTTCCCTTGTTGTGATGAAAGGGCAAAGAAAGATTGCCAAGTTATATGTTTTGCAGGGTTCTACTGTTACTGATGATGCAGCTGTCACTTCCTCTTCCTTGTCAGATGATGATATTACTAAACTTTGGAATATGCGCCTAAGGCATATGAGTGAGAATGGCATGGTAGAATTGAGCAAAAGAGGACTTCTTGATAGGCAAGGAATTTGCAAACTAAATTTCTATGAGCACTATGATTTTGGGAAGCAAAAGAGAGTTCGATTCACCAGAGGAATCCATAACACGAAGGGAACGTTGGAGTATATTCATTTTGATCTGTGGGGGGCATCCATAGTGCCTTCGAGAGGTGGAGCTAATTATATGCTAACCTTTATTGATGATTTTTCCAGAAAAGTTTGGGCGTTCTTCCTGAAGCAGAAAAGCGATGTGTTTTCCACATTTAAGTCTTGGAAAATTATGATTGAAAAACAGACGGGAAAACAAATAAAATACCTCCGCACAGACAATGGCTTAGAGTTCTGTTCTGATGAGTTTAATAAATTATGCAAGTCAGAAGGGATCGTGAGACACTTGACAGTTCGTCATACTCCACAGTAAAACGGCGCTGCAGAACGAATGAATAGAACGATCGTGGAAAAATTTTGATGTATGTTGTCAAATGCCAACTTACCGAAGTCGTTTTGGACAGAATTAGCCTCTACTGCATGTTTTTTGATCAATCTATCTCCATCCGTTGCCATTGAGAAAAAGACTCCACAAGAGGTATGGTCTAGTAATCCTGCTAATTATTCTGATTTAAAGATCTTTGGGTGTCCTACGTATGCTCATGTTGATAATGGAAAATTGGAACCGAGATCTATTAAATGTGTTTTTCTTGGTTATAAAGCTAGTGTAAAAGGGTATAAGTTATGGTGTCCTGAAAATAGAAAAGTTGTGATTAGCAGAGATGTTGTTTTTGATGAAACTGCTATGCTACCTAACTTATCTCTTAAAGACTCTTCCAATAAAGAAAATCGAAAGCAGGTGGGGCATCAGATTAATACAGAGTCGACTCCTCAAGCCAGTATAAAAATTGAGAATAGAGTTGCTTCTTCACCACAATACTCTATCGCCAAATACAGAACTAGAAGAGAAATTAAACCTCCAAAGAAGTATACCGAGGCTAATCTAATTACTTATGCTTTAAATGTGGCTGAAGATATAGATGCGAATCAAGAGCCATCTAATTATTCTGAGGCGGTTAGCTGTGAAGACTCAGAAAAGTAGATGTTTGCTATGCAAGAGGAGATGGAATCACTCCACAAAAACAGAACATGGGATCTTGTGATACTTCCTAAAGGTAAAAAGGCTGTTCGTTGTAAATTGGTGTTTAAAAAGAAAGAAGGGACTCCAGGAGTTGAAGAACCCAGATATAAAGCAATGCTTATTGCAAAAGGTTACAGTCAAATTCCAGGAGTGGACTTCATAGATGTGTTCTCCCCAGTTGTTAAGCATAGTTCGAATCAAGCTTTGCTTGGTATTGTGGCCATGCATGATTTGGAGCTTGAGCAGTTAGATGTAAAAACTGCATTTTTGCATGGAGAACTTGAGGAGGACATTTACATGTAACAACCAGAGGGTTTTACAGTCTTCGAAAAAGAAGACTATGTTTGCTTGCTGAAAAAGTCCCTTTACGGTTTGAAACAGTCACCAAGACAGTGGTACAAGAGGTTTGATTCCTTTATGACTTCTTATGATTTTAAAAGAAGTAGTTTTGATAGTTGTGTTTACTTTAAGAAAAACAGTGATGGTTCTTTTGTGTATCTACTTCTTTATGTTGATGACATGTTGATAGTAGCAAAAGATAAAAGAGAGATAAGAAAGGTCAAAGCCCAACTAAGTAAATAATTTGAGATGAAAGATTTAGGACCAGCAAAGAAGATACTTGGAATGGAGATTCTCAGAGATAGAAAAGCAAGTAAATTGTACCTAAGTTAGAAGGGTTACATTGAGAAAGTTCTTTGCAGGTTCAATATGCAGAGTGCTAAGCCTGTTAGCACTCATTTAGCAACCCATTCCAAACTTTCATCGATTTTGTCTCCACAAACAGATAATGAGATTGAGTACATGTCACATGTTCCATACTCTAGTGCAGTGGGATCTCTCATGTATGCTATAGTTTGTTCATGTCCAAATTTATCATATGCAGTTAGTACAGTTAGCAGATACATGGTGAATCCCGGTAAAGAACACTGGAAAGCAGTTTAGTGGATTTTAAGATACTTACGAGGTACTACTGATGTTTGTTTACAGTTTGGAAGAACTAGAGATGGAGTCATTGGGTATGTTGATGCTGATTTTGCTGGAGAACTTGATAGAAGAAGATCTCTCACAGGTTATGTCTTTACAATAGGAGGTTGTGCAATTAGTTGGAAATCCACTTTGCAAACTACAGTCACTTAGTCTACCACTGAAGCTGAGTACATGGCGATTACTGAGGCTTGTAAAGAAGCTATTTGGTTGAAGGGACTCTTTAGTGAACTCAATGAAGACCTTCAAATCAAAGACAAGATATTTTTAACAATCAGTGTCATCTTTCTTACAAAAGATCAAATGTTTCATGAGAGAACAAAATACATTAATGTTCGATATCATTTTGTTCGTGATATTATTACTCATGGTGATATCGTTATGAGCAAAATTAGTACTCATGAAAATCCTGTAGATATGATGGCTAAGTCACTTCCTATAACCAAGTTTGAGCATTGCTTAAACTTGGTTGGTGTTCATTGTTAAAGTTAAACCCTTAAGGGGTTTTATGGAAGAGGTGGAGAACTTGTTCGTTGAGAGTTCGCGAAGAAGAACTTGTTCATTGAGAATTCGTGTCAAGGTGGTGATTGTTAGAATTAAGTGACCCGAATCCTTATTTAAATAAAATACAATGGTAAAATAAAATAAAAGAAGAATCCATATAGAATTACGCTTCTTTTATTTTATTTTTAGAATAAGGTTTTTTAAACCTTATTAAACTCTATCTATTTGATATTGATTAGAATAAGGTGTTTCAGTCTTACTAGAATATGGCTTTATAAGCCTATAAATAGACATAGTCTACTCCTCTTGTATTAATTCGAATTCGACATAGTGAATTTTCTTCTCCTTTGCCCGTGGTTTTTTCCCGAAAGGGTTTCCCCGTAAAAAATTATGTTCTTTATTTTATTTTATTTTATTTTATTTTATTTTCACAATTTGACTACAAATAACTTGTAAGACTAACCAAGTTCAACTTGAATTAGAGCTCGAGTATAAATAATTTAGTTTGAAATAAAAAATGTCAAATTGATTTTTTATTTGATAAATGAATTTAATCATGTCTTATTAAACTAACCCGAGCAATTTAATTTAATTTGATGAAAATCAAGCATTAAAAGTGTAGCTTAACCCAAGATTTGATCCTTACACTCTGAATCAACTTGAGCTTCGTATGGCTTGAGCTTGATTCAACTTAAATCTACTACACCCATACCCAGAATTCAAATATAAGTATTTGCATGAATAGATAACAACATCTTTTAACGTGTAAAAGAATATTACTTTCTCGATTTGAGCTTAAGTTATCAAGCAAGTCAAATTCAAGTAACTTGTAAATCTAATCAAACTCAACTCAAACTTGAACTTAAGCATAAATAATCTAGTTTGAAATCAATTATGTCAAGCTAACCCGAGCAATTTGATTTTTAAACTCACATATATCTATTTGCATGAATGGGTAACAAAATCTTTCTAACATTTAAAAGAAATGTAGAAAATAATAAACATGCAATCTCTAAATAATACGAAGAGGGGAAAAAATATTTTAGATATGTAGTGAGCTAGCAAAGAGAAGAGCAATGTGCTTACACTGAAGCAAGCGATGCTGCAAAATCTCCATTTGCAAGTTTTCTTTACGTGTTTGAGTTGGGAGAAGATGAGTTCATCTTGAGAGCAAATAACAATATTACCAGGGGATGTCAAGTACACACTTCTCCTTACTAGAGGAGACCACAAGCAGCTCTGCTTGTAGTCGAAATCGTATTGTGATGCCCTACGAGGAATAATAGAAATAATATAATAGAACCTAGGTAATCGGCAGCACCTAAATTAAAAAAAAAACATTTGAACTCATATAATAGAAATAAGAAACCCGAACAAAAAAACATAAAAAATTTCTAAGATGATTGAAAACTGATATAATAGAAATAAGAAACCCAAATTAAAATTTCTAAAATTTTAAGACGATTGAAAATTAAAGGAAATAAATTTCAACAAACCCAAACAAAAAAAATCAAAAACCTCACATACTTGCTAATACTGAGTTCGCTGCTGGGTAGAGTGGCTAGACGTCGGGAAGCTGGGTGTTTAGGGTTTCGAGTATAAAATAGAAGAACAGGTTGAGAAAGACTGAGAAAGATAAGGGAATTGGGAAAGAAAAGGGAATCGGGGGAGAGAAATAGAAGTACAGGTTGAGAGTGGCTGAGAAAGAAAAGGGAATCGAGAAAGAAAAGGGAATCGGGAAAGAAAAGGGAATTAGGGGGAGAGAAATAAAACGGCGTTGTTTCAATCAAAACTAAAAATTAGCGGCGTTTATATCAAAACGACACCGTTTGGTTTAAAATAAATTAATTTTTTACGGCGTTTTTATCATAAACGCCGCTATTGCTTGCCTTTTGCAGCGTTTTTATCCTAAACGTCGCTAATGCTTGACTTTTTTACAATTTTTATATTGAATTATTATATCTTTCATATCAAATTTAAATAAATATTTTTTTAAAAAATTTAAGTAATATTTAAAAGAATTAGATAAAATTTGAAATTTTTATATATTTTTATATATCAAATGGTTTAGATTAAATATTTTTAAATATAAAAGCATTAATTGATTGTATAAAATTTCATCATTTAACAAATCTCAATTAAACCTTAAATCCTAAACCATTTAATATGTATAAAGTTTATCTATTATCTCTTAAATAATTTAAATTATAATCATAATTTTAATATATTAAATTTAATATTATCTCTTTTACAATTATATAAGAAATTATTTAATATATAAATTAAAAAACACTAATTAAGCTAAACCCTAAACCCATATCCCCTAAAATCCTAAATCATAAAACATAAACCATAAACCATAAACCCCAAACCCTTAACTCCTAACACCTAAACCTTAAACCCCAACCCTTAAACCATAAACCATAAAACATAAACCTTAAACCTTAAACCCCAACCCTTAAACCATAAACCATAAACCATAATCCATAAACCTTAAAATAGTAACTCTTAAACCTTAAACCCTAAATCATATACCCTAAACTATAATGATAATTAATTCAATATTTTAAAATTAAT
This sequence comes from Gossypium longicalyx, assembly GCA_025698465.1. Classification (NCBI taxonomy): domain Eukaryota; kingdom Viridiplantae; phylum Streptophyta; class Magnoliopsida; order Malvales; family Malvaceae; genus Gossypium; species Gossypium longicalyx. The sequence continues at coordinate 21,782,614 of CM047006.1, forward strand.
ATTATCTCTTTTACTATTATATAAGAAATTATTTAATATATAAATTAAAAAAAAAATAAGTCATATACCCCAAAAAATTTAAAATTATTTTAAATAATAGTATTTTAATTTTTTTTCATTTTTAGCAAATATTTCTCTATGTTTTTACTTTCAAATTTTTTCTACATGTTATTATTTTTTTTTGAAGAATTTAAATATTCAATTAAAAGTAAATTGTATTTTAATTAATATAAATAAACCAGTTAAATAATAAATAGACAGATAAAATGTTTTTTGTGGCATTTTTCAAAAAGCGTCGTTAATGCCACTAAAGCTCAATATAAAACGACGTCTTACTGAATTTTTTGCCGCGTTTTTCAAAAAGCACCGCTAATGCCACTAAAGCTCAACACAAAACAACAGTGTTGTGTGTAACACCCCTAACCCTGTCCCGTTACCATAATAGAATTACAGAGTATTACCATTCATTACAGTACATTTGCAAATAAAACAAGTATAAATACAATATTATCCATCTAAATATAACTTTTATGGGTTCACAGTACTTTACAAGTGTAATTAAAACAAACTGGGACTCGATTGGAAGCTTAGGAAAATTTTCGTGAAGTTTTATAGTTTCTTTCTCTGAATAGTACCACACGCCCGTGTGGCTAGTATGACACGTCTGTGTTATTGTGACACGCCCGTGGAGGGCCGACCGTGTGGCTCACACTGCCGAGACACGCCTGTGTCCTCAACTCGTGAAACATTCTAACTTGTGGCTTATAAAACAACTAAACTCACACAGCCAAGGCACACGCCCATGTGCTCAGCCCGTGTGGCAACCTATTTGTAACATTTTAGGTGCAGGGGACACATGGCCTAACAACATGCCCGTGTGCAAGCCGTGTGTCTCACACAGTCTAGTCACACGCCCGTGTGACAAACCGTGTGGGCTCAAAATGGACCTTGTATTTCAAATTTACCAATCCTACAAAAATACATTTAATACTAACATGATAAAATACATTTAAGACTACAAGCAATTTTAATATTCCTTCATTCAACCAATCCAAACATGATAAAATACATTTAATACTCATTAAACCATTATACCATATTTAAGAATTCTTTAAACTAAACCATTTCAAAAGAGTTATACCTAAGTGCCACTATATTCAATTCAAAAAGGACTACATATCATAACATTTTCATTGCATCTATTAACTCTCTATTAACAATATAGCTTATATCAAAATAACATTAGACAACCTAGGTACATGCCATTCTTCAACGAAAAATACATCACCAAGTATTAAGTTCGGGAGTTGGCTTGGATGCTGAGGTGTTATTTACTTTGTACCTAACCTACGCACGGAAACAAACCGTACGCTGAGTATACACTCAGTGGTATTTCTATAAACTAATACTTAAAACAGTAATGAGTCATGTATATACATTGTAACTTAAAACTTTTTACTTTCAAGTCTTAGTAGCTTAATCTCTTGTCTTCATATCATATCTCTTAGAGGTAATTAAACAATCTATTATACTTTTAATAACATTTAATACCTTTCAACATTCACATATATCAGTCACATAATCAATAACAGTCAGTCTTTAGTACTTTTTCTTATCCCTATTAACATAACTCGGACCTGGACAGATACACGGATCCAACCCACACACCGGGATAGAGTGTTTCATCGGCCGAAGCCGAAATACACCGTAAAGGTAACAGTAACAGTAACAATAATAGTTAGGTTCAGAGTACCTTTTCAGAACGAATCCAGAACAGTAACAGTACTTGACACATATAGTGTCTCATCGACACACAGTCGAAATATCCCTGAACACTTTCAATCCTATGGCATGCCAATTATATCCAACTAGCTTTGACATCATTAATAATAGGGTATTCAAATTGTTTCATTTCAATACAAAAGCGATGCTTGAGCTCTATTATATCACTCATTATACATTCTAACTATTAAGAATAGTAATTACATTGTATTAAATTATTAAGCATAGTTTACAGAAATACAAACCGTAATTCTCGGGTTTACTCGATATCCTCTTTCACTTTCTCCTATCCCTTTTTCGATGACGTTTTCGGGGCTACGTTGGCTACATAAAATTTAACATTTAAAATTATCAATATACGTTATTTAATAACATACTCTTTCATTTACAATTTAACTTTTACTATATTTCCAATTAGGTCCTTCCACCATAACCACTCTTTCTTTTCAAATAAATCTTATACTTTCATTTAATACCTACTTTAAACATGTTTCAACTCTTAATATTCAATATAAACCATCAATTTTACAATTTAGACAATTTAGTTCCACTATAACAAAATTTATATCTCTCTTTACAATTTAATCCCTCTCCCACTTCTAACTTGAATTTCCATCAAATTAACATTTAATTCTTCCATTTATTCAACTCAATCAACATCTAAAAATTCAATGACTTTCTAAATTTCAACATAACTCAAATAGTATTTCTTCCTAGGATTTCATAGACACTAAAATTATAAGAAAAGGGATCAAATTGGCTTACCAATCAAGCTTGAAACTCCAAAACCCTAATTTTTCTCTTTTTCTTTTCTCCATTCTTTTCTTTCCTATTTCGTTCCACCTTGTCTGTTATTTCTTTTTCTATTTCATTTCTTTATTCTTTTATTATTTCTTTTAATATATTATTAACTATTATATTATTATATTATTAAATTGTAATTATTATTATTTTCTTAAATATTAAGTAAATACATTTTTATACATACATTTGTACCAATTAAAATAATACAAATGTATTTACACTTACCACACACTTGTCACCTAAGGCTTATTTGTTAATTTAGTCCTTTGACTTTTCTATAGTTTATAATTAAACCTTCACACTTTATTCAATTTAGTCCTTTCACTTAATTAACCTTAATTAAACTAGATTTACTTAACTAAAATCTAATTAATCTCTTACTTAACTTCGTAAATATTTATTATAAATATTTACGAATCTAATTTTCAAAGTCGAAGACCTGAAAACTCACTTTTCTGATGACCTAAAAATTTGGGTCGTTACATTTCTTCCCCCTTAATAAATTTCGTCCTCGAAATTTACTTGAAAAGAGATGGGGGTACTATGATCTCATTGTATCTTCCGGTTCCCATGTTGCTTCTTCAATATTGTGACTTCTCCATAACACTTTTACTAAAGAAACTCGTTTATTACATAATTCATTTACCTCACGTGCCAATATCTTAACCGGTTCTTCTTCATATGATAATTAAATCAGGTCAAATCTCTATATCTTCAATTGGAATCACATGAGAAGGATCAAATCTATATCTTCTTAGCATAGAAATATGGAAAACATCATGAATCTTCTGTAATTAAGGAGGTAGAGCTAAACGATATGCCACTAGCCCGATTCTTTCTATAATCTCATACGGTCTTGTGTATCGTGGACTCAATTTACCCTTCCGGCCAAATCTCAAGATTTTCTTCCAAGGAGAGACTTTAAGAAATACTTTGTCTTTAACTGTATACTCAATGTCCCGTCATTTCAGATCTGCATACGATTTCTGCCTATCAAAAGCTGCTCTTAATCTTTCTCGAATCTTTCTAACTGTAATTTCTATTTCTTGAATTAACTCTGAACCAACCATTTTTCTTTCATTCAATTCCATCTAACACACTGGTGATCGACATCTCCGACCATACAAAGCTTCATACGGTGCCATTTGAATACTTGATTGGTAACTATTATTATATACAAAATCAGCTAATGGTAGATAACGTTCCCAACCGATTCAAAATCAATGTTACAAGCTCGGAGCATATCTTTTAAAGTTTGAATGACTCGTTCAGCCTGTCCATCAGTCTGTAGATGAAAAGCTGTACTAAAATAAAGTCGTGTACTGAGAGACTCATGCAACTGTCTCCAGAACCTTGATGTAAATCGTGGATCTCAGTTAGAAATTACCGATACAGGAATACCATGTAATCTCACAATTTCTCGGATATAAGTTTCTGCCAACTTTTGAAGTGACCAATCCTTTCTGACTGCTATAAAATGAGCTGATTTCGTAAGTCGGTCAACGATTACCCAAATAGCATTTTTCTTACTTGCTGAGAACGGTAACTCGATTACAAAATCCATCGTGATATAGTCCCATTTCCATTTAGGAATATTAATAGGTTAAAGTAATCCGGTTGGAACTTGATGTTCAGCTTTAACTCGCTGACATGTTAAACATTTAGTCACATATTCCATTATATCTTTCTTCATACTTGGCCACCAATATAGTTCCCGTAAATCACGATACATCTTTGTTTCTCCTGGATGTAATGCAAACTGACTATTATGAGCTTCTTGAAGAATCAACTCTTTTATTTCAGAAGTAGTTGGAATACAGAACCGATTTTGAAACCTTAGACATTCATTTTCATCTATACTAAAATTCCCTACTGTACCGTTCTGTGCCATCTCTCTTTTCTTCATTAATTTATCATCTTTTAACTGTGCTGTTCTGATTTGATCAAACATTACCGATTTTATTTTTAGTTCGACCAAAAGACTTCCGTTATCAACAATACTGAGCTATGCAAACATTGCTTTCAATTCAACTGCAGCTTTTCTACTCAGTGCATCAGCTACTGCATTAGCTTTACCAGAATGATAGTCAATAACACAATCATAGTCCTTTAAAAGTTCTATACACCGACGTTGTCTCAAATTCAACTCTTTCTGTGACAGAAGATACTTGAGACTTTTATGATCAGTGTAAATGTAACACTTTTCACCGTATAGGTAATGTCTCCAAATCTTCAAAGTAAATATTACAGCCGCCAGCTCCAAATCATGTGTCGGATAATTACATTCGTGTGGTTTCAGTTGCCGTGAATAAGCAATTACCTTTCCATTTTGCATCAATACACATCCGAATCCGTTCAATGAAGCATCACTATACACAACGAAATCTTTTTCCGATTCCGACAAAGTCAACACTAGTGCCTCTATTAACATTTGCTTCAACATTTCAAAACTTTCCTGATATTGTTCATTCTAGATAAACGAGACATTCTTTTGTAGCAACTTCGTCATCGATAAAGCTATCTTTGAAAATCCATTTACAAACCTTCGATAATATCCGGCCAACCCAAGGAAACTACGTACCTCTGACACATTTCTGGGAACTTTCCATTGAAGTATGGCTTCAATCTTCTTTGGATCTACTTTAATCCCTTTTGCTGATACTACATGACCAAGAAATACAACCTCCGATAACCAAAACTCACACTTATTCAATTTTTCATACAATTGCTTCTATCGTAATATTTGCAAAACAATTCGAAGATGTTGTTCATGCTCAGTTTCAAACTTCGAGTATACCAAGATATCATCAATAAAAACCACTACAAACTGATCCAAATTTGGTTGGAAAATCTGATTCGTAAGATCCATAAAAGCAGCTGAAGCATTTGTTAATCCAAATGGCATCACTAAGAATTCATAGTGCCTATACCGTGTACGAAATGTTGTCTTCGGTACATCATTCTCCTTTACCTTCAACTGGTAATATCCCGACCACAAATCAATTTTTGAAAACATAGAAGCTTCTTTTAGTTGATCAAATAAGTCATCAATACGAGGTAACAGGTATTTGTTCTTAATAGTCACCTTATTCAATTGTCGATAATCGATACACAACTGCATTGAACCATATTTCTTTTTAACGAATAACACTGGTGCTTCCTAAGGTGATGTACTAGGTCGTATAAAAACTCGATCCAATAAGTCTTGCAGTTGTACCTTTAGCTCTTTCAACTCAGTAGGTGTCATTCTATATGGAGGTATTGACACTGGATCTGTACCCGAGTATGCTTCAATCGTAAATTCAACTTCTCGATCAAGAGGTAATCCAAGCAATTCTTCAGGGAACACATCAAGAAATTCACATACAGTTCGAATTTTACTACACTGATTCTCAACTAAATCGAAATTAATAACATATGCTAAGAAAGCAGCACATCCTTAATTAAGAAGCTTACTAGCTCTAATTGCTGAAATAGCACGAACTGTCTCACTGGTTTGAATACCATTTACTTCAATCTGATCACCACTCTCATTATGAATAGTGAATTTCTTTTTGTTACAGTCTAAAATTTCTCCATGTTTTGATAGTCAATCCATACCCAGTATAATATCAAAATCGCCAAATGGCATAATCAACAGATCAACAGAAAAGATTCTATCTTGAATCATTAATGGACATCTTCGACATATTTGATTTACTAACATAGTTTGCCCCAATGGACTAGACACTTCTATCGTTACTCTATACAATTCAGGTTTTAAGTTTCCCGTCTCAACCAGTTTTGTATTGACATAGGAATGTGACGATCCTAGATCTATCAAAACATAAACAGGTTCTGAATGTAATAAGAATATACCTGTCACCACATCATGAGCATCTCCCTCATCTCGAGTTCTTACAACATATGCTCGGGCCAGAGCTCTTACTTTAGATTGTTGGGTAGCATTTTCACTAGTTCTTCTAGTACCTCCTCTAGCAACTGGACCACTTCGACCTGAGCCTCGACCTCTAGAAGCAGATTTAGATCTTTGTGATACCGTTGGTGCTGCCTTTCCAATCTTTGAACAATCCTTAACAAAATGATCAGTGGATCCACATCAGAAACAACCCCCAGTTAATTTTCTACATTCTTCTCTATGTATGTTTCCACAATACTCACATTCTGAAATTTCAGTGTTCTGAGCTGGACTGCTGATACTACCAGTAGATACAATGATTTGTCTCCTTCAACTTTTGTCTTCTCTTTCTCATATTGTACTGAATCTTCCGCTACCCCGAGATTCCTTTAATCGTTTGAATTGCGGACTTGAACTAGCAGTTCAAGGACATTTTCTAGTTGAATGAGCAGTTTCAGACTTTCTACTATTTTCCAGTACTTGCTCTATCATTTTAGCTCTTTCTACTAAGTCTACAAACTCTGTAATCCGTAGAGGAATCAATTGCAGTTGGAATTCATCTCGCAGTCCTCTTAGAAATCGCTTACATCTGTCAGCTTCAGTCGGTACCAATTCAGTTGCATTACTACTCAGTCTCAAGAATTCCCATTCTTAATCCACTACAGACATATCCTTCTGCTTCAACATTAAAAACTTCTATTTTTGATCTTCCATATATGTCTCTCCCAAATACTTCTTCTGAAATTCTTGTTGAAAGCATTCTCAGTTTACTTGTTCTTTCGGTACATTCTGAATCACTGATTCCCACCATATGTAAGCCTCTTCTTGTAACAGAGAAACTACACATACTAAACTTTCATGTGGCGTACATTCTAATTGCTTCAAAATTCTCTTAATAGTCTCTAACCAATTTTCAACTGTTGTTGAATCAGTTCCCTTTGATCCCAAAAATTTTGTGACTCCATACTTTCACAATTCCTTAGTAGGGGCTCTTCGGGTAGTAGAGATAGAAGTAGTAGCAGGCATACTTCCTACTGCTCTTTGAAGAGCTTCAGCAATCATTCTAAATATTTCTATATTATCCCTTCCAGTATTTGCTTGGTTACCTACTGGGTTTACACCTGAGGTTGCAGATTCAGATTCATTTGCATCAAGTGATTCCTCTCTACTGTACATTTCTTGATCGGTACCCTCGATACTTTCGTCAGACATCATTTTTACGCTATAAAATAGAGTCAATTTATCAGTATATATATCATCATCCAGTCCCAATTCAAATTTAATGTAAAAATAGCATGTACCTCTAAATTTAATTCTGAGCTCGATTTAGTCCTAAAATCGACTAAACCTAAATAGCTCTGATACCACTAAATGTAACACCTGTAACACCCCAAACCCAACCCAGAAGTTATGGCCGGATCTGACGTGTCACATTGAAGTTTTTAAGAAAATCCATGCCTCTTTCAACGTCCTTCTTAGTGTTTTAAAAGATAGTCTTTGCTAAGTTAATAAAGTGAATGGAAGCTGTGCACCTGATAGGTATCCGAAATAGAGGAGGTGAGCCTAGAAGGCTGCTTAAGTACCAAGCTCTTGATTGGATCCAATCCTAGACATGCCTACAACCATTGCCACACTTTGGTGCTAGGTTAGGTTTTGAGAAAAACGAGTTGGAATTCATTTAAGTAGATATTTTTGATAAACTGATTAATTGTATCGTTACGTTATTTTGAAAACAATTATCATTTTGGAAACACGCCCTAGGTCTAACTCATATTATTATCAGAAAAATATAGGGTAAAAGATAAAATAATCCCAAAAAAATAATTAAAACGGTCTTATTACAACCCAAAACCAAATAATAATATTAATAAGATAAAACTTATAAAGAAATAAATCGGCTACTTATTGCAATTAAAAGAAACAGAAATGTAAAAAAAGATGAGTGTGGCATCTCCGAGTCCTCGCACTCCAAACCATCTAAGCTTAGGGATTACCTACGATTAGAAACGGGGTGAGTTTACGAAAACTCGATGTGTAATCCCAATAACAAACAAACAAGAAATAATAACACGGTATCGGTACAATCTGGGCCAAAGCCCTATTTAGTCTTGACATATCTTTGGGCCAAGCCTTTCGCTTAACGATTCTTCGGGCCAAGCCTTTTCATAAATCATATCACTGACCGAAGCCTTTTCATAAATCATATCATCGGGCGAAGCCTTTTCATAAATCATATCACTGGGTCGAAGCATTTATCAGAAATGGTATGGCCCTTAGGCCCATTTCAATATCACATGTAATGTCAATGAATGTATGCAAGCCCATTTCAATATCACATGTAATGTCAATGAATGTATGCAAGCCCATTTGGGGAGACTACTCGACCCACCATCTGCTACTCTTCACCCGTACCAACCAAGCTCTCCATGTGGGAATAACTCAACCCACCCAACCAAACTCTCCACCGGCAAAGATAGTCATTTTTTATCATATAACTGGAGGCCTTGCCTCTTTTTAATAACTAGGGCATAAGCCCTTTTCGGTAAACTGGGGCAGAGCCCTTTTAGCACTTCCTCCATCAATATAACCCATATCCCATGCAATATGTCATGTATGCAGAATGTCATGCCCATATTTGAATCAAACAATCACAGTCAAGTCATTCATATCACCAACATATATTCACAATCAAATCCGTCAACCACACAGTCTAAGTCAGTCACTTGCCCACAAGGGTAAAACAGTTATTTTTCATATTATAAGGGTATTTTCGTAATTTTACCAAAAATTAGGGTTTTCCATGTTCATTACATTTGTCAATATTTCTGAGTGTTTAAACAATGATCTTTAACCCGTTTATCAAATTCGGGCTTTTGGGCCCAAAACCCCTAATGGGCGCTACTAATGCTGATTTAGCCCACTAAGCCTGCTTAACCCAAATTTTACAATAATACTAACCGTGTTAACATGCAACTTTTCCAAATTCCATTTTCTATCAATTTTACCCAAATGGGCCCAAAAGCCCATTTTGGCCCAATTTCAGCCCATTGAGGCCCAACTTACCATCGTGCACAAAATTGAGTTCTTACCCGTTCCATCGATCCAAACACCGACCTTATCGTATTTATTGCATCTATACCCACACGCAACATTACAAGTTCCCGAAATGCCGGTATTTTAGCATTTCGACTTCTCAGCAGATATTAATCTAAGCTACTACGAGGGGTTAGTACACACACATTATGGGTTGAAGTTGAAACGTTTCCATAATCAATCACCTACGATAACCACCACCTGTCACTCAAACTTAACTAATCCAATATCAATATATGTAAATCCTAAGCACATCAGTCATACGGAACATAAGGGCATTTTCGTCATTTTACCATATAAGGGTATTACGGTCACTTTACCCTACAGGGGCTTTACGGTCTTTTTACCTATTAGGGGTATTTTAGTCATTCCATCCTACAAGGGTGTTTTGGTAAATCTACAAACCAAGGGTATTTCAATAATTTTGTAAACCAATGGTATTTCTATAATTTTTAGAAAGTCAAGGGTATTTCTATAATTTTGTAAATTAGGGATAATTTGGTAATTTTACAAATTGAGGGTATTTATGTAATTTCACAAACTAGTGGTATTTCGGTAATTTTACAAACTAGGGGTATTTTGGTAATTCTAACCTATAGGGGTATTTCAGTAATTTCACAATCGAGGGTAAAACGGTAATTTTGTAAACTGAGGGTAAAATGGTAATTTTGTAAATCGAGGGTAAAACGATAATTCTATAAATCGAGGGTACTTTGGTAATTTTACAAGTCGAGGGCATTTCAATAATTGGTAAACTAAAGTATTCTAAACAGGGATAACAATACAAATGACCCTAAAGCCCATTCTCGGCCCAAATGGGCCCACACGCTCGTGTGACCCTTTTAGCCCAAATCTAGCCACGAATATGAGATTCACCTAACCTAGTCCAATATTTACTACACAATCAAACAACTTATCCAATTGGGCCCGTAGGCCCATTGGGCCCACATAGCCCCTTTCTACCCATCGCGACCCAACGTAGCCATCCTACAACACTAGAGTAGTGAAAATACACACCGATAGGAGACTGGAGTTAATCCACGCTCCGAGCACTCTTAGCCGACGCCTTGACCCAAACGAGCACGCCATACAAATGAAAGGAATCGACCAAGAAAGGTACCTTTACTCTCCTCATGGTTCCTCTATTTAAAGCCCGACTTCACAACCACTCTTATGTTAGCTTCCCGATGTGGGATCCCTCCAACATCAGAGTTTAAATTCAACATCAACTCTTGTCGCCCCCTGTTAGCAAAATAAATGCTCATTGCTTGCCCTGGGATTCGAGCCTATGCCTCCCCTCAGATGCTCCACACGCTACTTGCCACTAAGCCACAAGGCTTTTTGTGTCATGTTTTATCCCCAATTAATTATAAGGTCTAAAGGCCAAAATCCAGGTTCCCTTAAAAAAAAAAACCAAAATAAATTGCAAAAGCCAAGGCTTGAACCCAGGCTCCCATACAACCTTAATGACACCACAACCACTAGACTACAAGCTTCCTTGTGTCATTTATTTAACACAATAATTTAAAAGCCCTCATCCAAGCATCCAGGTTTTTTTTTTTTCACTTAATACCAAAATTTTTGCTAAAGCCCAAGTTTGAACCCAAGATTTCTCTAACACTTCTCAGGGCCATTAACCACCAAAGCGGACATTTAATTGTGTCATTTCATTGCACAATTAAATACCTATATACAACCTCCTTATGGACCCGCACTCAAGGCCCAATACTTCTAGGCCCAAATTCGGGGTGTTACAACACCTCTAACCTTGTCCCGTTACCGGAACAGGATTACAGAGTATTACCATTCATTGCAATATATTTGCACATAAAACAAGTACGAATACAATATTATCCATCTAAATATAACTTTTATGGGTCCACAGCATTTTACAAGTGTAATTAAAACAAATCGGGACTCGACCGGAAGCTTAGGAAAATTTTCGTGAAGTTTTATAGTTTCTTTCTCTGAATAGTACCACACGCCCGGGTGGCTAATATGACACGCCCGTGTTATTGTGACACACCCGTAGAGAGTCGACCGTGTAGCTCACATGACTTGGACATGCCCATGTCCTCAACCCGTGGAGCATTCTGACTTGTGGCTTATAAAACAACTAAACTCACACGGCCAAGGCACACGCCCTTGTGCTCAGCCCGTGTGGCAACCTATTTGTAACATTTTAGGTGCAGGGGACACACGGCCTAACAACATGCCCGTGTGCAAGCCGTGTGTCTTACACGGTCTAGTCACACACCCGTGTGACAAACCGTGTTGGCTCAAAATGAACCTTGTATTACAAATTTACCAACCCTACAAAAATACATTTAATACTACAAGCAATTTTAATATTCCTTCATTCAACCAATCCAAACATGATAAAATACATTTAATACTCATTAAACCATTATACCATATTTAAGAATTCTTTAAACTAAACCATTTCAAAAGAGTTATACCTAAGTGCCACTATATTCAATTCAAAAAGGACTACATATCATAACATTTTCATTGCATCTATTAACTATCTATTAACAAAATAGCTCATATCAAAATAACATTAGACAACCTAGGTACATGCCATTCTTCAACGAAAAATACATCACCAATTATTGAGTTCGGGAGTGGGCTTGGATGCTGAAGCGTTATTTACTTTGTACCTAACCTGCGCACGGAAACAAACCGTACGCTGAGTATACACTCAGTGGTATTTCTATAAACTAATACTTAAAACAGTAATGAGTCATGTATATACATTGTAACTTAAAACTTTTTACTTTCAAGTCTTAGTAGCTTAATCTCTTGTCTTCATATCATATCTCTTAGAGGTAATTAAACAATCTATTATACTTTTCATAACATTTAATACCTTTCAACATTCACATATATCAGTCACATAATCAATAACAGTCAGTCTTTAGTACTTTTTCTTATCCCTATTAACATAACTCGGACCTGGACGGATACACGAATCCAACCCACACACCGGGATAGAGTGTTTCATCGGCCGAAGCCGGAATACACCGTAAAGGTAATGAAGAATAATAATAAATAATAGTTAGGTACAGTACCTTTTCGTAATGAATGAATCGAGCGATATGATGGTGACACATATAGTGTATCATCGACACACAGTCAAAATATCCCTGAACACTTTCAATCCTATGGCATGCCAATTATATCCGACTAGCCTGACACTGTTAATAGGGTATTCAAATTGTTTCATTTCAATACAAAAGCAGTAGCAGTTTCTATTATATCACTCATTATACATTCTAACTATTAAGAATAGTAATTACATTGTATTAAATTATTAAGCATAGTTTATAGAAATACAAACTGTAATTCTCGGGTTTACTCGATATCCTCGTTCACTTTCTCCTATCCCTTTTTCGATGACGTTTTCGGGGCTACGTTGGCTACATAAAATTTAACATTTAAAATTATCAATATACGTTATTTAATAACATACTCTTTCATTTACAATTTAACTTTTACTATATTTCCAATTAGGTCCTTCCACCATAACCACTCTTTCTTTTCAAATAAATCTTATACTTTCATTTAATACCTACTTTAAACATGTTTCAACTCTTAATATTCAATATAAACCATCAATTTTACAATTTAGACAATTTAGTTCCACTATAACAAAATTTATATCTCTCTTTACAATTTAATCCCTCTCCCACTTCTAACTTGAATTTCCATCAAATTAACATTTAATTCTTCCATTTATTCAACTCAATCAACATCTAAAAATTCAATGACTTTCTAAATTTCAACATAACTCAAATAGTATTTCTTCCTAGGATTTCATAGACACTAAAATTATAAGAAAAGGGATCAAATTGGCTTACCAATCAAGCTTGAAACTCCAAAACCCTAATTTTTCTCTTTTTCTTTTCTCTATTCTTTTCTTTCCTATTTCGTTCCACCTTGTCTGTTATTTCTTTTTCTATTTCATTTCTTTATTCTTTTATTATTTCTCTTATTATGTTATTAACTATTATATTATTATATTATTAAATTGTAATTATTATTATTTTCTTAAATATTAAGTAAATACATTTTTATACATACATTTGTACCAATTGAAATAATACAAATGTATTTACACTTACCACACACTTGTCACCTAAGGCTTATTTGTTAATTTAGTCCTTTGACTTTTCTATAGTTTATAATTAAACCTTCACATTCTATAGTTTATAATTAAACCTTCACACTTTATTCAATTTAGTCCTTTCACTTAATTAACCTTAATTAAACTAGATTTACTTAACTAAAATCTAATTAATCCCTTACTTAACTTCGTAAATATTTCTAATAAATATTTACGAATCTAATTTTCAAAATCAAAGACCTAAATATTCACTTTTCTGATGACCTAAAAATTTGGGTCATTACATTGTGTTTAATTTTTTCGTGGCATTTTTCAAAAAGCGCCGCTAATGCTCAATCTATAGCGGCGTTTTTCAAAAAGCGCCCTTAATGCCACTAAAGCTTAACATTAAACGACAGCATTATGCTTAATTTTTTTGTGGCGTTTTATAAAAAACGCCGCTAATGGTCGACCTATAGCAGCGTTTTTTAAAAAGCATCGCTAATGGTCGATCTATAGCGGCGTTTTTCTAAAAGCACCGCTAATACTTGATCTATAGCGGTGTTTTTTATCCAAATGCCGCTAAAAACGCCGCTAAAAACCTATTTTGCTGCAGTGTATAGATCAATCTTGATAAGATCAATTACAACATCTTGCGATTTTTGAACCAATCTTCTTCTTTAATTACACAAATGTAGCACTAATACTAAACCTGATTCTAAGTTGATTCTTGGACTCAAAAACACAACCACGGTTTGTCTAGTGGCGAATTAGTTACTAATTTTCAAACCTTAAAACTACACAATTAATTAACTAGACCAATTTAATTGAATCAATTTCAAATAAAAATTATTATCCTACTCACAACTTCAACTGTTGACCATTATTTGTAACACCCTTATACTTAATCCAACTGTCAGGTCAAGATATAGGAATGCTACATTTGTTGTCAGAGCAACGAAGATCATACTTTAGTAAACTAAGTTCAATATAATGAATAATTTGATATAACAATCATAATGTTTTTATGTCGACTTGATTTTGTATAAAAACCAGATAAATTTTCGAGTGAAAATTTGTTTTGCCATTTATAAGTATAAAACAATGCCAAGTATCGGTATTGTGCATAAGGTATTAGTACCTTGTCTCAAGTATCGATACCCTTGCCTAATATCGATACCAGTTTAAGCTTCAAAATTTCAAAAAATTCAACAAAAGTCAAAGTATCAATACTCTTGTTAAAGTATTGATCCTCCCCTCAAAGTATCAATACTTTATACAAGGTATCAATACCATTTTAAAGTTTGATGTTTGAAAATTATGGGAAATTTGCTTAAGTACCAAATCTAAAACACTTAAATCCCTGCATTATAAACCTCAAAACACAATCAATCTAATTTTTATTTCAACCAAATGAACTTAATTTCTATGATCACATAACTTACCTCAATCTTATTTAATTAAAACTAAATTTATATACTAACAAAGTATTCAAGTTCTACAATTTAGTCCATTAAACATTTCATTTTCTCCCAACATAACTTATGTACATGCCAAAGCTAAACTGAAATGTTTAAACATACTCTGTTCCTAGCTCCTATGTACGTGTTAGAAAGAAATACGTTAAGCTTCTAACAACTTAATAAGCATTTTAAGAAATTTAAACTTTTTAAAATTGGGAATTACCACCAATTGTCATATATATAAATATTATTCCACATATAGGAACCAAACATGAGTGGTCAATTACTAATACCTACATTACTTACCATATTGCTTTGATAGTTTTTCTTATAACATTTTTCCTTCGTAGCCCGTTGTAGACTAAAGAGAACATTTAGGATATCTGAAACAGATATAGAGGTCCACAGAAGTGCCATTTTAGAACAGAACAACACCAATGTGCTTAGCCAGAACAGAACAACAACGTAGTGCTTATCAAAATAGAACAACACTGGAGTGCATATAATAATAGAGAGCACGCTAATTTTTCTTTAATGGCATGCCATTTGTATCCTAATAGTTCCGATCTCATCTACATAGGCTTTAACACAATTAGAACATAACATTTTTTCAATAAAAGAGAAATAAGACAAACTTTTCACCATTTACAATTTGATCTTTGTATCTTTAGTTTCAACATAACTTATAATTTCACTATTCATTCAACAATCATATCATCAATGCTTCAACACTCTTCTTTTATGATCTCTTTTCAACATTCAAAACTTCATGTCATACTTTATTTACTTTTCAAGTTAGTCCCTTTCTACTACCATAATATACCATTTCAATTAATCCACATAAATGGAATTTAAATTATGTTCATCTATACTTATCAATAAATTATACACTTAATACTAATATATTCATAATGTAACACCCCTTACCTGTATTCAACGCTGGAATAGGGTACGAGGCGTTACAGGGCTCATCACATGAACAAACATACAATTTCAGGTTACAAATTTCCATCCAAATTAAAACTTTTTGTGTTCAATCACAATGTCCCTATTACGAGCCTATGAGGCCCAAAACATGCTTTGGAAGTGGTTCGGACTAAACCGAGAATTTTAGAAAATTTCACCAAACATAGGAAATTTTTCACTAAACAAGGTAACACGCCCGTGTGGCTATGGGACACACTCGTGTGGGTAGGCCATGTGGTCACACACGCCGTGTCCTGACCCCGTGTAACTCTCTATTTGTCACCTAAGAACAAATTGAAGACACACGACCAAGTCACTCGCCTGTGTGCCAGGCCGTATATGGTCGAATTAAAATTCATGATTTTTCATAAATTAGATGCAAAATTCACACGCCCAGGACACATGCCCGTACCTGAGGCCGTGTTGTCCATACGGCTCTCGTGTACTCAATTCTAAACATTCTGTTTCTCAAAATTAAGGTGCAAGGGACACACAGCCTAAGCACATGCCCGTGGGGCAAACCATGTGTCACACACGGCCTAGACACACGCTCGTGCGTCTACCCGTGTAGACAAAAATAAGGCTATTTACCAAGCCATTTTGCCACCCTTTGTTGCACACCCCTACACAATACAACATAGCACCAATCCAAACATACACATACAGCTAAATCAGCCACAACCAAGACACCAACACATTATTCATATGCTACCATCTATCATACACAAACATCTCATCAACTCAATTCATGTAAATTCCCACATCGATGATATGCATCATTATATAAATTACTTATACCAATAGTATCCAATTTCAAATGGCCTTATACAAAATGAATTCAACCAATATAATCCAACACATTTGGTCAAACCAATTATGACACATAACAAAATGACGAAGTCCCCTATACATGCCATAACTCAAAATGTTGAAATCATTGGTACCTGAGCTAGCTTGGTGACACTATAATACAAGGGAAAGGAAGGGAGTAAGCTATAAAGCTTAGTAAGTTCCTATGAAAATGATAAGCATCATAACCACACATTTAACATACAATTAACATAATGAAAATTGACATAGAGTTTATTAAAATATTATAGTCATAACTTACTCAATCACCACCATATCCAGGTTTCATCACATATCGAGCTCATTAAGTATGAGTTTTTCGTACATACCTGTACCAACTCGCAACATAACCATAGTTTTTCACAACTTTGACATTCCCATTGAACACTCGGAATATTAACGGATACTCATAAATCTTACACATAAGTTCCATATATGTAGCCATAGCTACCTCACATCTCATAATACATATAGGCTCGTTTTTGAGCTATTCACGGACCTGCTCACACAAGCTGTCAGTCAGGACGTAGCTACCCAGTGCTGCTTACACAAGCTGTTAGGTATCCGCAACACATTCCGGACTACCAAGCCACTGGTAGGACGTACAATACCAGCACCCGAATCACATAAACACATGGGTTCCCAGTGACATGTCACTCGTATCCTATTCTATTCTTAAGGCTCAAACGGGAATTCTTGCTTGTCGAAATTTTATTGAATACTTTCAAAGAGTCATTCAAAATTCATACAATATTAAAGTATTTAAAACATAATATAAAAATGCATTATTTACATATGAACTTACCTCAGTACAAAAATAGTGGAATTTGAGCTAATCGTCAAACACTTTATTTTTCCCCCAATCTAGGTTCAAACCACATTTTTCTTGATCTATAATAACAAATTTAACTCATTTAATACTCACATTGTTCAATTCAGTCCAAAAATCATATTATAGAAAAATTACATTTTTGCCCCTAATGTTTTACATTCTTACAATTTAGTCCCTAGGCTCGTAAATTGAAATATATTCAATTTCTTCAAAACCCAAGCCTAGCCGAACCATTTTCATACTTATACCAGCCCAAATTTTCCACTTAATCACATTTTTACTACTTATTTTATAACTTTTACAAATAGGTCCTTTTTGACATTTTTACTGAAAATCACTTAGCAAAAGTTGTTTTTCTAACATCACACATGCATTTTCTACCATTAGCCATCAAAATAAACATATGTATAACATTTTTCAAACCCTATACCTTAATCATACCTCAAATTAGTGCTAGAAATAGGTAGATCGAGTTACAACGACTTCAAAAATGTAAAGAGCATTAAAAACGGGGCAAGAACGAACTTACAGTCGAGCTTGAAAGTAGCCAAACCCTAGATATGGCTTCCCCTTCTAAAATTCGGCTATGGAAGAAAAAGATGGACAAAAATTTGCTTTTATTTTGCTTTTTAATTCATTTAATTAACAAATGACCAAAATGCCTTTTTCTTAAAACACTAAAGTTTCTCTTACTTCATATCCATTTTTGTCTAATAACTTAACAATTGGTCTAATTACCATATAAGGACTTTCAATTTAAAATTTCATAGCAATTAGACACCTCTACCTTCTAGAATTCAAGTTTTGCACTTTTTGTAATTTAGTCCTTTTTACTAATTGAGTGCTCAAACGTCAAAATTTTTGAACGAAATTTTTACAGAATCATTCCATAAAATTTTAGATCATAAAAATATAAGAAAAATAAAAATTTTTGATCGAATTTGTGGTCCTGAAATCACTGTTCTGACTAGGCCTAAAATTGGGTGGTTACACCTAATTAAACTAACTATTTAATACTATTTGTATTTAAATTTAAATAAAACAAAGTAAAAATCCTTGAAATAATTACAATCAAATCTTGGATGATATGTTTTCCTTTCTTTTCACTCACTAACCACTTATTTTCCTTTGTCACCAATTTGGTATTTACCTTCTTCTTCTTTTTTTCATATAAAAACATTCAACATTTACTTGTTAAAATCATAATCAAATAACATATCTATACTATATTAATTAAACTCACATGAATTGCATGAAGAAACCTATTATTCTTACCTTAGTCTTTTACAATCAAAACCTAAATTTTATTTTCTCTCTCCTCCAAGGCAATTATGGATTATCTTTTCATGAAATTAAGGTGGCTAATAGGCTTCTCTATTGATTTTACTAAGAAATCATAAAATAAATATGAGCAATTGAGCTTGGAAAGGCTTGAAAATGGTGGAAGGACCTAGTTATAATAAAAGCAAAAGTTTGGATGGATGATTTTGGTGAGTGACGTGAAGCACATATGAAAGATTCTAATCTTTTCTACATTTTTATACTAAAATATCTCTTAATTAAATAATCATAATAATAATTTGCAATTTATTCACCAATCACTATTCCACACAATTTCATCCTTAACCATTAAGTTTTTTCATAATTATCTAATTTAAGTAATTACTATTTAACCTGTAACAGTCTGATTTAGAATCTAATCGGAACGGTGGTTTCGGGACCACGAATTCGAGTTAGAAAAATATTTTAAAGTTATTTTCTGTGTTTATTTTGTGTGAATTTATATCTATGAAATTTTCGTGATTTAATTTTGTCGTTTAGGTATCCGATTTAATAAAAGGACTTAATCGTGTAAATTAAAAATTTGTAATTTAATGTATAAAGGGTCGAATTGTTATTGGCTTTATAAAAGGAAGCCCTTAAGTGGTAAATAGGCCATTGACTTATTAAATGGACGGTAGTGGACATATATTATATTATTTTGTTATAACTTTAGCATGGATAAATAAGTAAATTAAATGTTAAGTTAATAAAATATATTATAACATAAAACATAATAATAATAATAATAATAATAATAATAATAACAATAATAATAATAATAATAATAATAATAAAAGAAAGCAATGTGCATTTTATTTCTATCATTGCCGAAACTAAAACAAGAGAGAAAAAGAAAATAAAACCTAGGTTCGGTTGCTTTTCAAGCTCAATCAAGGTAAGAGTTTAACTCGTTTTTTGATGATTTTTACGTTTTTGAGATCGTTGCTTCAAGTACTACAAAACCCATGCTTGAATTTTTGATTTTGATGAATATTTTTAGTTGTGCCATTGTTGATAGCTTGTGATTTTTGTTGTTTGATGATGAAAAATGAAAGATATATTTTAGATTAACATATTTTGTATTGGAGTTTTTGATATTTTGAGTAATTAGGACTAAATTGCAAAAATAATAATTTGAGGGACTAAAATGTGAAATAAATTGAATATATGGACTTTTTTTAGAGTGGGTAAAATTTGGCCCAACATAAGTATAGAGAAATTTGGTGTATTTTATGTTTTGTGCAATAGGGATTAAATTGAAAAAAAATGCAAATGTCAGGGGTAAAATGGTAATTTGTCTATTTATGTGTTTTTTGACTAAATTGAATGAAAATATGTTTGAATGAGCTTAATTTGAATATGTTTAGATCAAGAACTAAAGAAATCGGATTTGGACCGGAGAAAGTCAAAAGTTGTCGACTAGTCGATCCGTACCAGTTTTTCGTTGTCTGAGGTAAGTATATAAGCAAATAGACGTGTTTATTTGGAAATTTAATGTTATATTTATATGCTGTTATGAAATATTGGAATTTAAATATGCTATGGCCGAACATGATTAAATTTGGCTATTACACTTCCGAGTTCGATTCGACCGAGTTATGACGTCCGAAAGCCTTGTATGAACCTTAGGAATAGTTAGGATACATATGTCATGACATAGGATTCTGATATATGTGTGCAAGTAAGACCATGGCATCGATATGTGGTTCCGATATGTGTTTACGAGTAAGACCCTGTCTGGGACAGTGGCATCGATTTGTGGCTACATGTAAGACCACGTCTGGGACGTTGGCATCGTACGATTTATGTGACTATCCAAGTGTCCTATCCAATTTCGAATGGTTCATCAGGCAAAGGTAAATCGTGATCGAATGTGTAAAATGGGCTAAAAGGCTAGGTATGATTTAGCTTGTTAGCTATCGATAATAAGGTATGTATGTGACTTGATAGTTGATAAATTATATGTGATGTAAGGTTAAATATATACATGAATTAAATAAGTGTATTCGGTTTTGAACAAATGGTAAGTATATTATGGAATTAAATTTTGGTTATGCATATATATAAGTGATCATAAATAATTGGTCTCATAAGAGTTATATGTACATAATATTAAATTACGGTTCTTGGACTTATATAATTGTGCAGTGGTTGATTAATTATGACATTTTGGCTTTTGAAAATTGAGCAGTGGTTTTATTACTTAACTTGTGAATATTCGGCTAAGGTAATAAATATATGTGGTTGGTATATTATTATTGAAGATATAAGTTGAGAGTAAGCTTGTTAATGATATTGAAATTTGGTTAAATTAAGTTAATTATATTATCGGCTTGTTTAATTGCTTATGACTTACTAAGTTTAAGTAGCTTACTTTGTGTATATTTATCTTTATTTTAAAGATTTGGAGTCAAGCTACAAGCTCAGGGGCAGTCAGCTAAGTTCATCACACTATCAATTATTTTGGTACCTTTATAAGTCAAACTTGAGAATTATGGCATGTATAAGTTGGTTTATGTTTTTAAAAGGTTGAATTTATTTTGGTTGTGTATATAAGCCATGCGAAAATGACTAAATTAATATATTACTGTTCTATTATGATAGGTAAAATTTATATTATTCTCGATTACTTAGTTGTGTGCCTTAAATGCATAATATATGTGATGAGCAGCATATGTTTTGATAATGGCTTGCGTATTATTTTAAACTAGGTTGTGTAAATTCTTAGTCAAACGCTTAATGACCTTGTCTATTAGTAATTGATGTTGGAAATTTGGATGTGTAAGTTACTATTTAAATAGCAGGATTCGGCCATGGAAGTGCATTAGCTCAATGTGCGTTTAGTATGTTTTATTAATGTGTAATGGAGAACATTAAATGCGGCATTGTTTCAATGATGGGTGGTTATGTTCTAGCTTGGTTAGTTTGATTAATAGGCGGCAAATAATGTATGTAATTCATGATTAACCTAGTTGATTAATTGTTATATAAAATTTATGTTTAAATGTTTGGTATAGCCTTGGCTTTTGGGTAAATGCGCATCTTGCATGCATTTATGATGAATAAGTTAAATATAGATGTTTTGTTTTATATTAAGTCTATATCAAGGGAGTAATCATAATATACATTTGACTTGTTTTAATAGTATACACATTCAGTCATATATTCCATTATTAAAGACATTGAATTATTACAAATTTTGAAGTTTATTTATGAATTAGGTTGAGACATGCGTACGTAATAATTAGACTTGTTATGTTATTTTTGGTTTTCGCATACCGTGTATGTATGTAAAGTTTTTTTTTTTTTTATGATTATGAGTGCTTATTACGTGTATACATATGGTTATAGGAACTTGGTAAATAAGTGTAAGTAGTGAATGGGTATAATGCAATATATAGATTATATTTAATATTGTTGTTTCATGTGGATAATATGACTATTCACATATACATGAGGTGAAATGTTTTAATTTAAAAGTAGTAATAATTTATGAAATAAGTTTTAATTAACCTTTGAGACTTACGTTTGTGATTAATTATACATATATATGCATGTGTTTATTTGAGATTGTGTTTTAATTCAGTAATGCCTTACGACCCTGTTCCGGTGACGGATACAGGTTAGGGGTGTTACATAACCCTTCAACTTTCTCTACAATACCATGTATGATTCATGCTTTACTTTGGTAAAATTTCACTTCTAGTCCTTCCTCCTTTTTCCTCCAATTCAATGTAATTATCTCAACCTTTTGATTTTCCTACTTTTTCCCCATCACTTTCCATTCTCCTACAGTTAAGTCATTATCTCGAATTAAATTTTTTTATCTCGAAAATATTTCTAATTTTCTACCAACTCTAACTACTTTATACATTAATACTCGAAATTCCTATGTTATTTATTTTTCTAAAATTCTATAATATTTGTCAGCTCAATAAATCAAACTAAAATTGCCAAGAGGGGGTGAATTGACTTATAAAAAATTTTGAGAAAGCTAGAAAGAAAATTGAAAGATGAACACGATAATTTAGAGTGGTTCTGCCCCAATTGCCTACTCCACTACCGTAGCTTTCCACAACTAAGGATTTTCTCCAAATTCACTAATTTGGTAACCTTTGAGGATAATGTTTAACCTTACAATTCTCTTAAGATTTATGCCCCAAAATCTTAAGATTGCATTCCCTTAAGGTTTCTACCCAAACCTTAAGAATTAACTCTCTCTCAAAGAGAATAAATAAGCAAACTAAGAAGTAATTCTTACAAGATCAGAATGTTCGCCAATTAAGCACTAATACAAAGAAGAATACTTGAGTTAAATGAATATAATGAAAGCTCACAAGTTTTTACAAGAAAATGTATGAAAGAACTAAGCTCTTAGGTTGTTTTTATTAACCTTTAAGCTTTGCACATGTCTTTTGTTGTTGCTAAACTTTTGGAAGATGATATTTATACCCTCTAATTGATTTACAATCGTTGTAGTTGTTGTGAGAGTGAATAGAGTGGTTAAGATGAAAATACCATATCATTAAATTCACCTACAACAAAAGGTATCAATATTTTTTCTACAAGAATCGATACTATTAGCATTTAATGCTTGACTCAATGATCGTTAAATTTAGTTTACAATGATACCAAAGGCAATTTATCGATACCTGGTAAAAGGTATCGATACTTTTTGTGAAAATTGAAAACAAATTATCAATTTGGTGTCAATTTTAGAATGGGTATTGATATCTTGAAAACTATCGATACTTGATACTTTTTGTCCTAGAGCAATGCTAACTTGTTTGAAAACAATTAAAACATAATTGAAAATGTTTGATTCAATTGAAATTATTTCAAGATATTTTTATCAATTTGTTCAACTTAACTTTTATTTAAAAACACTTTAATTTATTATATCATAACATATTATCAAATAAGGCTTAGTTTAACAATATTCTTAACCTGATTTCAATATTGTTCCTAGTTCAAAGGCATAACGAGGATGTTGCATTATTGGATGAATATTTACTGTTGAAAATACCAACAATCAAATTTCACATTTTATTACATAAAAAATTATATTAACACTGTTCCATCAATTATTATAACAGTATATTTCATTTTTGCTAGCGTATTATGTGGGTTTTCATGAGGGTTTAGGGTCTACAATATTACCAACTAATACAAATATATATAAGAAAAAATAAGGTAAATTATACCATCAATCACTAAACTATGAATAAAATTTTTAAGTGGTACTTTTTTAATTGGTATGATAATAATTTTAGTCCTCAATTTTTATACTTTCTGTTAATTTAATCTTGATTATATATAAAATGGTAAAAAAATTAAAATTATTTTTTTAAAATTAGAAAATTCTAAAAAATAATAAAAATAAAAGTTGATAAACTTTTCAAAAATAGATAAAGTGGAAGAAAATGAGAAAAAAAATATTTTTAAACCCTTCAACTTTTCTCATTATATTATCTGAATAGAAATGTCCAATATCCATTCTTTAAAAGAAAATATAAAAAAAATAAAAACATTAAGCAAAATTATTAATTTTTTTGCTTTTAACCTCTTCTATTTGTTGACATAACTTTTTTGTTATAAGAAAATAAAATTTTCAAAATATAGTTTGTTTTTACAATTTGAATTTTGAAAATTAATTTAAATGAATTGAAATTTTAAATTAAATCTGAAAAACAAAATTTTGTGGTATATTATATATTTTTTAGCTAAAAAATGACATCAGAATTGATTTCACAAGCCATGTAATATTTGCTCTGGATATTTTTCAAGGGCATGAAGCTTAACTTGATATTACTAATTTGGTCTCAACAAAAAAATGTTACTTAAAAGTCAGGTGACCAAAAATAATAATTTTGAAAACTTTAATGATTAAATGGCAATTTTTTTAATTAAGTGACGAAAACTTCTCTATATTTTGATAACTAATGGTGTAGTTTACTAAGCAAACTTCATTTAGCGATGATTTTACATTCTCCTTTAATCTTCTAACCCTCGTCACCAATATAACACGGATAATTATTTTCAATAGTATAAATTATACATAACATTATTTTATAATATTATTAAGTATATTTATCAAATTTTACACTACATATTTCTATAAAAAAAACTAATATATTTAAATTTTTTCACTATTTCAATTAAACTCACAAAACACTAAAAATTAATAAATAATATAAAATATTTCTTAATTAAATTAGTCTTGTATTTTTTAAATGATACGTTGTTTAAGTTTGGAATCTGTAAATGGAATATAGAAAATAATTTATATTCAAAATTTGTAAATGAAACGTGATAAGTGAATTAAAGTTTTTAGGATTCGATTTTTTTTCATAATTTTTGAATACGATGGTATTTATAGTAGGGGAGAGGGTATTAAACGGAAAAAGAGCATGCATGAATCTTGTTGGGGTTAGGGAGACAGATTTTTTTGTTCTAACTCGTCACAGTCGGCAACTTGCGGTAAAAAATCTCTGCCTCTGCTCAACGCTTACAAGTTCTTAAAAAATTTGCCTTCCATCACTCAAATCGATACTGCTGATGGCGATTTGATGTCAATCTCGTACCCCTCCCCGTAACGTTGTTCAATCCATTATATGTTGGTAAATGATTGTAGGTATATATTATTTAATAAATTATGTATTTTATATTATTTTAAAAATAGTAAAATCTTTCAACAAAAATAAAAAATTTCAAAATTCGACTAGTGATTAAACAGGTTAAATCACTCATTCTAAAATTCGAGTAGTTCGATTAAATAAATTATTAAAAAATATTACAAATAAAAAAAACAGTCCAACTAATTCGTAGGTCAACCAATTCAACCGCTTATTCTGAATCGAAACTTCAACTAATTCTCAATCTAATAGTTTGATCGACTTGTCCAGTTCAATTTTGAAAACAGTGACACGCCGACCAAGTTTATCTCTTGTGGGATAGGGATGAGAATTTGGCATTTGGCTTAACACTATCATCATGGTCGTAAATAAATAGAATATTCAATTAACAGTTTGATTTTTATTCATTTATTAAACTAAATAAGAGAACATGAACAAGATTTTAAAACTCGTTTATTAAAGAAATCGATCCCGAACAAAACTTGTTCAGTTTACTTATGTTGATAAACAAACTTCATTTAAAGCTTATTTATTGTTTGATTATTATATATTAATAAAATTATCATTGTTTGTGTGCTTATTTTATTTATAATATAATTTTTTTATATTTATAATATTTTATCATTTTATATCGAAAAACGGAAAAATAAGATAGGTAGTTATTCTATTGTTTATTATTCATAAATAATGTTTGTGAACATCTTTAATTTTATGTACATGAACATATCCATTTAACTTAAACGAACGAACATAATCATACATAATTTTAAATAAATGAACATGAACACAGATTTAAAATTTTTAACAAACACAAACTAAACACAAACAAACATGAATAAAAATCCGTTCATTCAAGCTCAAATAATTTACTACTATAACTAACACCAAATTTTTCTAACGCCCATGTTTGCATACATGCACATAACTTGAATTTACCTTTAATCTAACTCTGCTCTCAGTTCTATTTATTGGACTTTTAACATTTAATCTTTCTACTTCTGAATTAAAAAATTATCTCTATTTATTTTAATTGAAAATTAAAATCCAATTCACAAAAATGCTAATTACCTTCGATTAAAATAATATTTGATACACTAACATACATGGTCAATAATCCACAAGACACCACCGTATAAAGAAAATAACAATTATATATTTTTAAATTTTTTAAAAAATTATTCATTGGTTTATTGATAATGCAACTTAATATGGTTTAATTATAGTATATGAACTTATATACCAACACTGCATTAACTACAAACCATAATTTAATTAAATTTCGTTTACTTCTCCCAAAAAAATGGGTTACTAGTTA
Source organism: Gossypium longicalyx (assembly GCA_025698465.1). NCBI lineage: Eukaryota > Viridiplantae > Streptophyta > Magnoliopsida > Malvales > Malvaceae > Gossypium > Gossypium longicalyx. Next base: position 21,809,679 of record CM047006.1, read on the forward strand.
TGAATAACTCCTTGAACATAGCCAACCAATCCAATCGGCAAAGAGCAAGATCACATCAAAGGGAGATGAAATAACAGAGATGAAGTTTGATCATAGCCATTTGCACAGTCTTAAAGATTCCAATATTTTTCCTACACAATTAATGATGTAGCCAGTGGAAAGCCCAGCGAAAGAACATGATCAAGAAGATCCATATTGTTTTTGTCCATTATGTGAACCTAGTCCAGAAAGAAATCTAATACAAAGCTTTTCTGCAAATGGAAAGCTTTTATATATGTTTAAAGATGAAAAAATTAGACATTGTCTTTGGGATCTTAGCTGCTCATATGAATTATGTGTTGATGACAGAATGAGTGTCTGGATTGATGGTATGGATAATACTGCTTCGAAGCTAGAAAGGAAAAAGAAAAAAAAATCTACTCAATCTGAGTTCTACAGAAGATGGATGGAAGGAGATCTAGATATTGGTCCACTTGGTGAAAACAATGGTAAATTTATTTATCTTGTAGATTTTTCAGTTGACAAATCTTTACCAAACAAAAAGGTTCCCTAAGAACCTTGTAATCCTTCTCTTCCTCCTAAAAAACCATCCTCTTCACTTCCTACACAAAATCCAAATTTTTCAAGAAAACAAAAGCCTTTTTCACAGCCTTGTTACAAGAAAATCAACAAGTGGATTAGAAAAAGTCCTTTCCTCGAACAATCAGAAATTCCTACTGTCTGTATGATGCAATCTTCGTCAAAAGCATCATATGACAAAGAATTTCCACCTCTTGAAGAATATTCTGAGAAAAATTATACTCATGTACCAAAAATCCCTTCAAAAATCCAAACGGATATCTCAAGTGCACCAACAAAGATAAGTGCTGCAAAAGCTACTCTTAATTGGCAGACAGAAAATGTCATTGCACAAAATCATGCTTTGAAAAAAATTGATTCAAAGATCTCAGCTGTTGAAGCAAAAGTAGTTGATAACACCAAAATGGTTAAAGATTTTATTCATCTTTTACAAAAAAGACTAGATGTAGTGGCAAAAGAACCAACAGCACTAAGACAAGATTTCCTTTCTCATCTTGCCCAGAGAGAAAAGGAAATCCAGAATTTAAAAAATCAAATCAGAATTCTTCAAGAAACATGAAAAATTTCTTAATCGGTTCAAAGAACAGAAACAATTGAGTTGTTCTCCTCCATACGACAAAGAAGCTCACTTCCAACAGAAGGAGTAGGAATTACTTTTTCAGAATTTCCAAAACGTACTAAGCCTAATACGTATGAGATCTTTCTGGAAATCAAAAAGTAAGAAGCTGAGAAAAAGAAGAAAAAGGCTACTGAAGTAGCTAGTGAATGTGAATCATACCAGACAGAAAAGAAACTTAGTAAGAGACTAGTATTAGAAGAATCTCCACCAAAATCGCCTCCTCCAAAGCAAGTTTCAAAGTCTCTGATGGTTCAAAATGGACATCAAAATCCTTTAACAATCTTTTTAAAGGATTACAAAGAGTATAATCCCAAGAATCTCATCCTTACAAAATCAAGAACAAGAATCAGACACTGAAACTGATTCGTGAGAAAATTCAAGTACATCAGAAGAATCTGAATCCTCATCAAAAAGACAAACAGAAATAGAAGATGAAATCCTCCAAATGGTCTTCCAGACAACTAAAGTGGAAGAACCAAGTGATGAAGAAATGCCAGAATCATCTTTTGTACCATAAAGATATTATTCCAAACAAAAGACTTCCATTGGAAGAACCACTTTCACTCTTGACGACTAACTACTAGAAAAATGGTCAAATAGAATCTAAGAGTTCCATTCTTGGTTAGAAACTTGCAAACTAACTGAAATAGATACTACAAAATTCTTATGAAATTCGTTTCCAGATTTATTGGAATGTTGCGAGACTGGTGGAATGCTATTGATCAGCAAAATCAAATGCAGTTTCTAGTCCTTCAAGATTTGGCTCAACCAATCAGAATTATACAATAACATTTTGTAGGAAACCCTGAAGATTTGTTGACACTACAAAAAAGAGAAATCTACAAAAGAAAATGCTATTCATATAATAAAAAAAATTTAACAAAGCACTTTAAAGTAATAACCAAATTATTTTGTGCTTTGGGCTTAAATTCAAACCTTAAGCCAGTTATTCTTTTATCTCTTCCTGATCCACTTCAAGTTACAGTTAACCAAGCCCTCCAGCGACAAAATAAAGACATTCTCCAATTAACAGTTGGAGAACTTCAATAAAAAGTCTTTATTGCTCTAGAAGACATCTGCAACAGAAGGAAGATATTTAAGAACTATCTCAATCTTGATATAAAAATTGACAAAGCCTATGATGAATCCCACTTGAAGTACAAATGTGCAAAAGACAAATTAAGTGACTGCCGTACTAAGAAAAAAAAACATTTCAGAAAACATTCTTTTTCAAAAAATACTTCAAGATGGAAAGGAAAGAAAATACCCCAATGGAGATATCTCAAGAAGAAACAAAGGACAACAGCAAAATCTAATTGATGTTACATCTGCAATCAGAAAGGACATTTCTCAAAAGATTGTCCAAAGAATAAAAAGAAGGCTAAAAAGATTGCAAAAATGGTTCAACAATCAGGAATCAAGTTACGCGAAGAAAATGAGATAGAGTCTGTTTGCTCTATTGAAGATGAACCTTCAAACAGAACAATTTGCGCTATTCCTGCTTAACTTGATGAATTCTCAGAACCAAAATTAGATTATTCAGACATTCAAATGATGCAGGCTCAAGTTCAAAGAACATGAAGTGATATAGTTCCAGTTCCTCAGGTACCAGTCAAAATCTATTTAGATAAGTATAATAAACCCATTACTGTAATTGTCTTTATATATACTGGAGCAGCTGAAACCATTATAAATCCAGATGTTTTACCTTTAGAATGGTGGAAACCTCATGTAAAGTACTTCAACTCTGCTGCTAATCATCCTTTTGCTACCCATCTAATTAGTAAGCCCATTACTATTCAGTTCTTCCCAGGCTGTTGTGTCAGAACTATGGTACTGAGTTCAAAACTTAGAGAAAAAGATATCGTAGTAGGTTTTGACCTCTACATAAAAGCCCAACATTTAAGAATACTCCCTGACGGAGTCAAATTTAAAAATCTTTTCCAACCTTTTGTGAAAATACCTAAACTTTTTACTATTCAATCTGAAAAAATCTTCCAAATCATCCAGAAATTAAAAACCCGATCATGCACAAATTCTCACTCGAAATTCCTAAAAAAATGCCCAAATCATTTGTGGAAAAATCCAGAATTCTTCATTAACCTGCCATTCAAGAAAAATAAAGATATCAATCCAACAAAGGCCAGTCATACGGGAATGAATCCAGATCATTTATTGCTAGCAGAACAAGAATGTAAGGAACTACAACAGCAAGATCTGATTGAACCATCAAACTCTCAATGGCATGTGAAGCTTTTTATGTGAACAAGAGATCCGAACAAGTCAGAGGAAAGTTAAGATTGGTAATAAATTATCAACCTCTTAACCATTTCCTCCAAGATGACAAATTTCCTCTGCCAAATAGAAATTCACTTTTTTCAAGTTTGGCCAAGGCAAAAGTTTTCTCCATGTTTGATTTCAAAGCGGGATTTTGGCAATTAGGAATTCATCCTGATGACAGGCTAAAAGCAGAATTTTATATTCCTAACAGACACTTTAAATTGAAAGTAATGCCATTTGGTTTAAAAACGACTCATTCACTCTTCCAAAAAGCAACGATCAAAATTTTCCAATCCCTTATGGAAAATGCTTTGGTCTACATTGATATCTTGCTTTATAACTCAGATGAAGAATCTCATGCTCAACTTCTTTAAGACTTCAAGTCCGTTATTTCTAAATATAGGATAATGCTTTTAGAGAAGAAGATGCAGATAAACAAATTAGAAATTGAATTTCTAGGAATGAAATTGAAATATGGGCAATATTCTTCAAGTTCTCATATTGCTCAAGAACTTCTTAAATTTTCATCTGAAAACTTGTCCTTAAAACAGGTACAATAATTCTTAGGGATTGTTAATTACTTTACAGATTTTATTCCTAAAGTTTCTAAGTATATTAATCCCCTAAGAAAAATGCTTAAGAAGGAACCTCCATCATGGTCATCCTCTCAAACAAAAATTGTACAAAGATTAAAAGAATTAACACAAAACTTGCCACCACTCCAAATTCCTTTTGATAGGAAAAGGATTTTATCGATAGATGCTAGTGACAAGTATTGGAGTGCAATTTTATTTGAGAAAAGGAATGACAAAAGACACCTCTATGGTTATAAAAGTGGAAGATTCTCAGAAGCAGAAATTCATTACCACTCCACTTTTAAGGAAATTTTAACAGTCAAAAAAGGTATTACAAAATTCAAATTTTATCTTGCGGGATATTATTTTCTTGTTGAGATGGACATGTCTTCTTTTCCCCAAATGCTCAAATTTAAACAGAAAATAGCTCATCATCCTCAACTTCTTATATTGGTTGAATGGTTCTCACAATTCAAATTCGACACTAAGCACATAAAAGGAAAGGAAAATGTTCTTACTGATTTCCTTTCTAGGCCTAAAACTGAAGTTTTTGCTTACAAAAGAGTTTTTTAGCCCAGACTCATCATGATGTATAGACCATCCTCTTCATCTTCAACATTTCCTACATCCCATCCTGTAGGTCCAAACCTTAATCCAGAATTCGCACCAAAAGTCATGACCCTTGTTGAACAAAGAACTTTCATCCAAAGACCAAAAAAATGATGTTTCAATATCAAATTCAGGTCTTTAAAAACTTTGGAGGACTTATCCTTAAACCATGGGGTGTGCATCCTGACTATCCTTTAATCCATCCAATTAAGTTTAAATTTGTAAAACAACCTGATGAACTAAAATGGTTCTTGTGGTACCTCACTTATTTTTACAACATTGCCATACAATTCTTGATTCATGATCTTCATTATTACTTAACAAAGGCCATTAAAGGAAACATTGAACTTGAACACCAAAATTTCTTTACTTTTTAATGTTGGTTTCATCCTCTGACACAATGGCCAAATATGATTAATCAGTATTGTCAAGAGAACAAGGGAAATTACATGATCATTATCTTTTATAAACCCTAGTATCTTGTTCAATGTGGAAGATCAACTCAGTTAGGAACCTTTCTTACTGCATGGATTCACAAGGTCTTTAACGAAGATATTAGAAGATCTAACTACCATTACAGGAGTACAAAAATTCATTTGCCAACTTAATAGAACCATTTCATTTGAGATATGACATCCTCCGAATATCGATGCTCCTTGGGACACATGGCCGATAAAGTATAAACGTTATCACAAAGGAATCTTAAAAGTCATTCAAGACTATTATGAAAGTATCACAAATCTTTCAGAATGGTCTCAAGAGTACCCATGGTATTGTAGTTAAATCAATCTTTTCAAAGTGAATACTTATCAAGAAAAAGAAAACAATGAGGATATGAATGAAGACATGGGACATGACGATAAATAGTGAAGATTTCATAGACAGTGCACAATATCCCCACTCAAATGCTAACAGATGAAAGCATTAAGCTTATACTTGGCTACTTTATGTCAATAGCTTTAATAATAATGTTTGTACTAGTAGTGGTTCTATTACTTTATGTATTGTTTGCTTTATGCTTTATACTGTTTGCTATTTTGTTGTATTACATCTCCTTCAGCTATAAAAGAAAGATGTTATCAGCTTGTAAGAAACCAAGTCTTCTTCTAATAAAATATCAGTGTGTTATATTATCCATGGCTTTCTAAATCCTCTCTATTCTCTAAATCTTCTTCTTCTCAAAAGGCTAGTAAATGAGTTAACAATGAATTGCAATATAGTATGCTCTGTGCTAGTCATATAATGGATCCTACACATCAAAAATATTGAAATTCTGAATAATGATAACAATATTGCTAAGGATAACATATGCCTCTTGAAAGGTCTGTGTTTTGGCATAGCATACTTGTTACAAATTCTTTTCTCTTGCAGTCCCTGTGTTTATCCTCACCCGTAGCTAATGAAAGTAAAGCATATTGAACAGAAAAGAAACTTGGTAAAAGACCAGTATTAGAAGAATCTCCACCAAAATTACCTCCTCCAATGCAAGCTTCAAAGTCTCTGATGATTCAAGATGGACATCAAAATCATTTAACAATCTTTTTAAAGGATTACAAAAAGTCTATAATCCCAAGAATCTCAGCCTTACAAAATCAAGAACAAGAATCAGGAACTAAAACTGATTCGTGGGAAAATTCAAGTACATCAGAAGAATCTGAATCCTCATCAGAAAGACAAACAGAAACAGAAGATGAAATCCTCCAAAGGGCCTTCCAGGCAACTAAAGTGGAAAAACCAAGTGATGAAGAAATGTCAAAATCATCTTCTGCACTACAAAGACATTATTCCACATAAAAGACTTCCATTGGAAGAACCACTTTCACTCTTGACGACTTACCACCAGAAAAATGACCAGATAGAATTTAAGAGTTCTATCTTGGTTAGAAACTCGCAAGCTGACTAAAGATAGCAACTACAAAATTTTTATGAAATTTGTTTCCAGATTTACTGGAAAGTTACAAGATTGGTGGAATACTATTGATCAGTAAAATCAAATACAGTTTCTAGTCTTTCAAGATCTGGCTCAGCCAATTAGAATTATACATTAACATTTTGTAGGTAACCCTGAAAATTTATTGACAATAAAAAGAAGAGAATTCTACAAGAGAAAGTGTTGTTCATACAGCAAAAAAGATTTAGCAAAGCACTTCAAAGTAATGACCAAATTATTTTGTGCTTTGGTCTTAAATTCAAACCTTAAGCCAATTATTCTTTCATCTCTTCCTAATCCACTTCAAGTTGCAGTTAACCAAGCCCTCCAGCGACAAAATAAAGACATTCTCCAATTAACAATTGAACTTCAACAAGAAATCTTTATTGCTCTAGAAGACATCTGCAACAGAAAGAAGATATTCAAGGACTGTCTCCATGGTGATAAGAAAATTGACAAAGCCTGTGATGAATTTCATTTGAAATACAAATGTGCAAAAGATAAATTATGTGACTGTCGCACTAAGAAAAAGAAACATTTTAGAAAACATTCTTTTTCAAAAAATACTTCAAGATGGAAAGGAAAAAAAAGGCCCTAATGGAGATATCTCAAGAAGAAGCGAAGAACAACAGCAAAATCTGATCAATGTTACATTTGCAATCAGAAAGGACATTTTTCAAAAGATTGTCCAAAGAATTAAAAAAAAAAGGCTAAAAAGATTACACAAATGGTTCAACAATCAGGAATCAAGTTACGAGAAGAAGATGACATAGAGTCTGTTTGCTCTATTGAAGATGAGCCTTCAAACAGAACAATTTGCGCTATTCCTGCTTATTTTGATGAATTCTCAGAACCAAAATCAGATTATTCAGACATTCAAATGATACAAGCCTAAGTTCAAAGAACATCAAGTGATATAGTTCCAATTCCTCAGGTACCAGTCAAAATCTATTTAGACAAGTATAGTAAACCTATTACTCTAACTACATTTACATCCATTTTGGAGCTATTCATCTATCCTTAAACTATCATGGTACAGTTCGAAAATCTTTAGTAGCAAGAATAGCATTACTAGATTCCAGATATTTGAAATATCAAAATGATTGTATTGCTATTATTGAAGTAACCTTAAATTATATGGGTGAGGATAAACACAGGGATTGCAACAAAGAAGAATTTGTAGCAAGTAAATGCCAAAACACAGACCTCTCCTCTTAAGTCATTTAAAAAGGCACTGCCTTTTAGCTACAAATGCTTAATTCAAGAGGCATATGTTACCCTCAGCAATATTGTTATCATTGTTCAGAATTTCAATATTTCTAATGTACAGGATCCATTATATTGCAAGCACAGAGCATACTATATTGCAATTCATTGTTAACTCATTTACTAAGCTACTTAGAAGAAAAAGATTTAGAGAATAGAGAGGATTTAGAAAGCCATGAATAATATAACACACTGATATTTTATTAGGAGAAGACTTGGTTTCTTAGAAGCTGATAACATCTTCCTTTTATAGTTGAAGGAGACGTAATACAACAAAATAGCAAACAGTATAAAGCATAAAGCAAACAGTACCTAAAGTAATACAACCACTATTAGTACAAACATTATTATTAAAGCTATTGACATAAAGTAGCTAAGTATAAGCTTAATGCTTTCAGCTATTAGCATTTGAGTGGGGATATTGTGCACAGTCAATAGAATCTTCGCTATTTGCCGTCATGTCCATGTCTTCATCCATTTCCTCATTATTTTCATTTTCTTAATAAGTATTCACTTTGGAAAGATTGATTTGACTACAATACCATGGGTACTCTTGAGACCATTCTGAAGGATTTGAAAAACTTTCATAATAGTCTTGAATGGCTTTTAAGATTCATTTGTGATAACGTTTATACTTTATCGGTCATATGTCCCAACGAGCATCGATATGCAGAGGAGGCAATATCTCAATTGGAATAATTCTATTGAGTTGGCAAAGAAATTTTTGTATACTCTTGTAATAGTAGTCAAATCTTCTAATGTCATCATTAAGGACCTTGTAAATCCATGCAGTAGGCAAGGATCCTAACTGAGTTGATCTTCCACATTGAACAAGATACTGGGGTTTATAAAAGATAATAATCATGTAATTTCTCTTATTCTCTCAACAATACTGATTAATCATATTTAACCATTGTGAAGATGAAACCAACATAAAAAAGTAAAGAAATTTCGGTGTTCATGTTCAATGTTTCCTCTAATGGCCTTTGTCAAGTAATAATGAAGATCAAGAATCAGGAATTATATGGTAATGTGGTAAAGATGAGTGAGGTACCACAAGAACCATTTTAGTTCATCAGGTTGTTCTACAAATTTAAACTTAATTGGATGGATAAAAGGATGGACAGGATACACACCCCATGGTTTAAAGATAAGTCCTTCAAAGTTTTTAAAGACCTGAATCTGATATTGAAACATCATTTCTTTAGTCTTTGGATGAAAGTTTCTTTGTTCAACAAAGGTCATGACTTCTAGTGGGAATTCTGGATTAAGGTTTGGAGCAACAGGATGGGATGTAAGAAATGTAAAAGATGAAGATAATGGTCTATACATTATAATGGGTCTGGGCCAAAAAACTCTTTTGTAAGCAAAAACTTCAGTTTTGAACCTAGAAAGGAAATCAACAAAAATATTTTCCTTTCCTCTTATGTGCTTAGTGTCGAATTTGAATTGTGAGAACCATCCAGCCCATCTAAAAAGCTGAGGATGAGGAACTATTTTCTGTTTAAATTTGAGCATTTGGGGAAAATAAGACATGTCCATCTCAATAAAAAAATGATATCCCGCAAGATGAAATTTGAATTTTGTAATACCTTTTTTAACTATGAATTTCTGGTTCTGAGAATCCTCCACTCTTATAACCACAGATGCTAGTGATAAATATCTGTAAAATCATTTTCCCATCAGAATGAATTTGGAGTGGTGACAAATTTTGTGTCAATTATTTTAATCTTTGAACAGCTTCTGTTTGAGAGAATGACGATGAGGGAGGTTCCTTCTTAAGCATTTTTCTAAGAGGGTTAGTATACTTAGAAACTTTAGAAATAAAATCTCTAAGGTAATTAACAATCCCTAAGAATTGTTATCCCTGTTTTAAGGACAGGTTTTCAAATGAAAATTTAAGAAGTTCTTGAGCAATATGAGAACCTAGAGAATATTTAAAAATTCAATTTCTGATTTGTTTATCTGCATCTTCTTTTCTGAAAGCATTATCTTATATTTAGAAATAAGGGACTTGAAGTCTTCAAGAAGTTGAGCATGAGATTATTCATCTGAGCTATAAAGTAAAATATCATAAATGTAAACCAAAGCATTTTCCACAAGAGGTTGGAAAATTTTGATCATTGCTTTCTAGAAGAATGAATGAGTCGTTTTTAAACCAAATGGCATTACTTTCCATTGAAAGTGTCTGTTAGGAATACAAAATCCTGTTTTTGGCCCGTCATCAAGATGAATTTCTAGTTGCCATAATCCCACTTTGAGATCAAACTTGGAAAAAACTTTTGCCTTGGCCAAACTTGAAAAAAGTGAATTTCTATTTGGCAGAGGAAACTTGTCATCTTGGAGAAAATGGTTAAAAGGTTGATAATTTATTACCAATTTTAACTTTCTTCTGATTTGTTCGAATCTCTTGTTCATATAGAAAGCTTCACATGCCCATTGGGAATTTGGTGGTTCAATCAGATCTTGCTGCTATAGTTCCTTACATTCTTGTTCTGTTAGTAATAAATGATCTGGATTCATTCCCATATGGCTGGCCTTTGTTGGATTGATATCTTTATTTTTCTTGAATGACAGGTTAATGAAGAATTTTGGGTTTTTCCACAAAGGATTAGGGCATTTTTTTAAGAATTTCGAGTGAGAATCTGCACATGATTGGGTTTTTAATTCCTAAATGACTTGGAGGATTTTTTTAGATTAAATGGCAAAAAGTTTAGGTATTTTCACAAAAGGTTGGAAAATATTTTTAAATCTAACTCCGTCAGGGAATATTCTCAAATGTTGGGCTTTTATGTAGAGGACAAAACTTACTACGATATTTTTTCTTGAAAGTTTGAACCCAGTACAGTAGTATTGACACAACAGCCTGAGATGGGATTACTAATCAGATGGGTAACAAAAGGATAATCAGCAGCAGAGTTGAAGTACCTTACATGAGGTTTCCACCATTCTGAAGGTAAAACATCTGAATTCATAATGGTTTCAGGTGCTCCAGTATCTATAAAGGCAATTATAGTAAAGAGCTTACTATACATCTCTAAATAGATTTTGACTGGTACTTGAGGAACTGGAACTATATCACTTAATGTTCTTTGAACTTGAGCCTGCATCATTTGAATGTCCGAATAATCTAATTCTGGTTTTGAGAATTCATCAAGATAAGCAAGAATAGCACAAATTGTTCTATCTAAAGGTTCATCTTTGATAGAGCAAACAAACTCTATATCATCTTCTTCCCGTAACTATATCACCTTCTTTTTATTCTTTGGAAAATCTTTTGAGAAATACCCTTTCTGATTGCAGATGTAACATCGATCAGATTTTGTTATTGTCCTTTGCTCTTTCTTGAGATATCTCCATTGGGGACTTTTCTTTCCTTTCCATTTTGAAGTATTTTTTGAAAAAAAATATTTTATGAAATGTTTGTTTTTCTTAGTGTAGTAGTCACATAATTTGTCTTTTGCACCTTTGTACTTCAAATGGGATTCATAACAGGCTTTGTCAATTTTCTTATCACCATGGAGATAGTCATTGAATATCTTCCTTCTGTTGCAAATGTCTTTTAAAGCAATAAAGACTTCGTGTTGAAGTTCTCCAACTGTTAATTGGAGAATGTCTTTATTTTGTCGCTGGAAAGCTTGGTTAACTGCAACTTGAAGTGGATCAGGAAGAGATGAAAAAATAACTAGCTTAAGGTTTAAATTTAAGCCCAAAGCACAAAATAATTTGGTCATTACTTTGAAGTGCTTTGCTAAATCTTTTTTGCTGTATGAACAGCACTTTTTCTTGTAGAATTCTCTTCTTTTTAGTGTCAACAAATCTTCAGGGTTACCTACAAAATGATGTATAATTCTAATTGGCTGAGCCAGATCTTAAAGGACTAAAAATTGCATTTGATTTTGCTGATCAATAGGATTCCACCAATCTCCCAACACTTCAGTAAATCTGGAAACAAATTTCATAAGAATATTGTAGTTGCTATCTTCAGTCAGCTTGCGAGTTTCTAACCAAGAATAAAACTCTTGGATTCTATCTGGCCATTTTTTTGGTGGCAAGTCATCAAGAGTGAAATTGGTTCTTCCAATGGAGGTCTTTTGTGTGGAATAATGTCTTTACGGTGCAAAAGATGATTCTAGCATTTTTGCATCACTTGGTTATTTCACTTTAATTGTCTGGAAAGCCTTTTGAAGGATTTCATCTTCTATTTCTGTTTGTCTTTCTAATAAGGATTCAGATTATTCTGATGTACTTGAATTTTCCCACAAATCAATTTTAGTGTCTGATTTTTGTTCTTGATTTTGTAAGGCTGAGATTCTTGGAATAACTCTTTGTAATCCTTTAAAAAGATTGTTAAAGGATTTTGATGTCCATCTTGAATCATCAGAGACTTTGACGCTTGCTTTGGAAAAGGTGATTTTAGTGGAGATTCTTCTAATACTGGTCTATTACCAAGTTTCTTTTCTGTCTAGTATGCTTCACTTTCACTAGTTACTTCAATAGCCTTTTTTTTCTTTTTCTCAGCTTGCTTTTTAATTTCCAGAAAGGTTTCATATGTAATAAGCTTAGTACGTTTTGGAAATTTTGGAAAAGTAATTCGTACTCCTGCTAGAAGTGAGCTTTGTCGTATGGAGGGGAACAACTCAATTGTTTCTATTCTTTGAACTCGTTCAGGAATTTTTCCTGTTTCTTGAAGAATTCTGATTTGATCTTTTAAATTCTGAATTTCCTTCTCTTTGGGCAAGATGAAAAAAGAAATATTATCCTGTTACTGTTGGTTCTTTTGCCACTACATCTAGTCTTTTTTGTAAAAGATGAATAAAATCTCTGACCATTTTGGTGTTGTCATCTACTTTTGCTTCAACAGTTGAGATCTCTGAATCAATCTTTTTCAAGTCATGATTTTGAGCAATGGCATTTTCTGTCTACCAATTGAGAGTAGCTTTTGCAGCACTTATCTTTGTTGGTGCACCTGATATATCCGTTTGGATTTTTGAAGGGATTTTTGGTGCATGAGTATAGTTTTTCTCAGAATATTCTTCAAGAGGTGGAAATTCTTTGTAATATGATGCTTTTGACGAAGATTGCATCATACAGACAGTAGGAATTTCTAATTGTTTAGGGAAAGATTTTTTCTAATCCACTTGTTGATTTTCTTGTAACAAGGCTGTGAAAAAGGCTTTTGTTTTCTTGAAAAATTTAAATTTTTGAAGGAAGTGAAGAGGATGGTTTTGTAGGAGGAAGAGAAGGATTACAAAATTATGAAGAAACCTTTTTATTTGGTAAAAATTTGTTATTTGAATAATCTACAAGGTAAATAAATTTACCATTGTCTTCACCAAGTGGATCAATATCTGAATCACCTTCCATCCATCTTCTGTAGAACTCAGATTAAATAGATTTTTTGTTCTTTTTCTTTCCTGACTTCGAAGTAGTATTGTTCATACCATCAATCCAGGCACTCATTCTGTCATCAACACATAATTCACATGAGCAGCTCAGATCCCAAGGACAATGTCCAGTTTTTTCATCTTTAAACATATATAAAGGCTTTCCACTTGCAAAAAAGTTTAGGTTAGACAATTTGATAATGAAGAGTAATAGCTATAGCTAATGCCACTTGTGGTGTTCCTACAATCTGAATATGTACTTTTAAAGCTGTGGCCAGGTTGGGATCTATTAACGCCATGATGAAATTTGGGAAAAGTGTGACCATCACAAGTCTTGATTTTAAGGTTGCTTCAATAGTAGCAATACAAGCATTTTGATTTTCCAAATATCTGGAATCTAGTAATGCTATTCTTGCTACTACAGGTTTTTCAATTGTACCATGATAGTTTAAGGCTAGACGAATAGCTCCAAAATAGATGTGAGTATATCCTGCTCGAGCCCACTTCATTGGAAATTCTATAAGGATCTCTAGAGTAACAAACTGTTCAGGTGAAGCTGCAGTTATGGGATAACTATCAAACCTAAAAGTTTGAATATATTCCCTCACTTGTTTAGAAGAACCCTGTATCAAGGTTCTAATAAACCTGATAGGGGAAAACGGAGCCTGTTTGTATACTGCATAAGAATTTACAGTGGGGAGATCAGTGGGTTAAATTTTATCTCTTTCATCAAGATATTCTATCTCATATAAAGATGAAATCTTTTTAGCTGAATGAGATTTTAAAGGGAAATTAGGCATTGAAATAGTAGTAGAAAAGGTTGAGAGTCTTGATAAGATCTTATCAACCATTAAGTGAATCTTCTCTGAATCTTGCTATCTTGACAAAAATCAGTAAATGAGTTGTATAACCAATCTGGCTCTGATACCAATACGGGTGACGATAAACACAAGAACTACAACAAAGAAGAATTTATAGCAAGTATGCTATGCCAAAACACAGACCTCTCCGCTTAGGTCATTCAAACAGGCAATGCCTTTTAGCTACAAATGCTTAATTCAATAAGCATATGTTATCCTCAGCAATATTGTTATCATTGTTCAAAATTTCAATATTTTTGATGTGCAAGATCCATTATATGGCAAGTACAGAGCATACTATATTACAATTCATTGTTAATTCATTTACTAGGCTTCTGAAAAGAAGATTTAGATAATAGAGATGATTTAGAAAGCCATGGATAATATAACACTGATATTTTATTATGAGAAGATTTAGAGAAGATTCTCTTAAAGGCTGATAAGATCTTATTAAGACCCTCAACCTCTTCTACTACTATTTCAATGCCTAATTTCCCATTAAAATCTCATCCAGCTAAAAAGATTTCATCTCTATATGAGATAAAATATCTTGATAAAAGAGATAAAGTTCAACCCACTAATCTCCCCACTGTAAATCCCTATGCAGCATGCAAAAAAGCTTTGTTTTCCCCTATTAGGTCTATTAGAACCTTGATACAGGGTTCTAAACAAGTGTGGAAATATATTCAAGCCTCTAGGTTTGATAGTTATCCCATAACCGCAGCTTCACCTGAACAGTTTGTTGCTCTAGAGATCCCTGCAGAATTTCTAATGGAGTGGGCTCGAGCAGGATATACTCACATCCATTTTGGAGTTATTCGTCTAGCCTTAAACTATCATGGTACAGTTGGAAAACCTGTAGTAGCAAGAATAGCTACTATTGAAGCAACCTTAAATTCAGGAATTGCGATGGTCACACTTTTCCTAAATTTCACCATGGCGTTAACAGATCCCAACCTGACCACAGCTTTAAAAATACAGATTCAGATTGCAGGAGCACCACAAGTGGCATCAGCTATAACTGCTACTCTTCATTATTAAATTGTTTACAGGATTCAAGATCATGCTTTTAACTTGTCAAGACATGGAACAGAAGACTCTTTGTTGATTTCTGTGAACACAAATGACCAACCTCATTGTGTTCATGTTCCAAGAAAGATTCCAAGAAATGAACTCATTAAACTTCTCCTAGAAAAATAGGTTACTAGCTATGAACAACTGCTTGAACATAGCCAATCAATCTAATCGGCAATGAGCAAAATCACATCAAAAGAAGATGGAACAACAGAGATAAAGTTTGATCATAATCATTTGCACAGTCCTAAAGATTCCAACATTTTTCTTACACAATTAATGATACAGTCAGTGAAAAGCCCAGCAAAAGAACATGATCAAGAAGATCCAGATTGTTTCTGTTCATTATGTGAACCTGGTCCAGAAAGACATTTAATACAAAGCTTTTCTGCAAGTGGAAAGCCTTTATATATGTTTAAAGATGAAAAAATTAGACATTGTCCTTAAAATCTTAGCTGCTCATATGAATTATATGTTGATGATAGAATGAGTGCCTGGATTGATGGTATGGACAATACTACTTCGAATCCAGGAAAGAGAAAGAACAAAAAATCTAGTCAATCTGAGTTCTACAGAAGATGGATGAAAGGAGATCCAGATATTGGTCCACTTGGTGAAGATAATTATAAATTAATTTACCTTATAGATTATTCAATTAACAAATCTTTACCAAACAAAAAGGTTCCCTCAGAACCTTGTAATCCTTCTCTTCCTCCTACAAAACCATCATCTTCACTTCCTCCACAAAATCTAAATTTTTCAAGAAAACAAGTCTTTTTCACAGCCTTGTTACAAGAAAATCAACAAGTGGATTAGAAAAAATCATTTCCCTGAACAATCAAAAATTCCTACTATCTATATGATGCAATCTTCGTCAAAAGCATCATATGACAAAGAATTTCCACCTCTTGAAGAATATTCTGAGAAAAACTATACTCATGCACCAAAAATCTCTTCAAAAATCCAAACAGATATCTCAAATGCACCAACAAAGATAAGTGCTGCAGAAGTTACTCCCAATTGGCAGACAAAAAATGCCATTGCTCAAAATCATGCATTAAAAAAGATTGATTCAAAGATCTCAGCTGTTGAAGCAAAAGTAGATGACAACACCAAAATGGTCAAAAATCTTATTCATTTTTTATAAAAAAGACTAGATGCAGTGGCAAAAGAACCAGCAGCACCAGGACAAAATTTCTTTTCTCATCTTGCCCAGAAACAAAAGAAAATCCATAATTTAAAAGATTAAACCAAAATTCTTCAAGAAACAGGAAAAATTCCTGAACCAGTTCAAAGAACAGAAACAATTGAGTTGTTCCCGTCTATATGACAAAGAAGCTTACTTTCAGTAGAAGTACGAATTACTTTTCCAAAATTTCTAAAACGTACTAAGCCTAGTATGTATGAAATCTTTCTAGAAATCAAAAAGCAATAAGCTAGGAAAAAAAAGAAAAAGGCTACTGAAGTAGCTAGTGAAAGTAAAGCATACCAGACAGAAATGAAACTTGGTAAGAGACCAGTATTAGAAGATTCTCCACCAAAATCACCTCATCCAAAGCAAGTTTCAAAGTCTCTGATGAATCAAGATGGACATCAAAATCCTTTAACAATCTTTTTAAAGGATTACAAAGAGTCTATAATCCCAAGAATCTCAGCCTTATAAAATTAAGAACAAGAATCAAGCATTGAAACTGATTCGTGAGAAAATTCAAGTATATTAGGAGAATCTGAATTCTTATCAGAAAGACAAACAAAAACAAAAGATGAAATCCTCCCAAAGGCTTTCTAGACAACTAAAGTGAAGAACCAAGTGATGAAGAAATGTCAGAATCATCTTCTGCACCACAAAGACATTATTCCACACAAAAGACTTCCATTAGAAGAACCACTTTCACTCTTGACAACTTACCACCAGAAAGATGGTCAGATAGAATCCAAGAATTCTATTCTTGGTTAGAAACTCGCAAGCTAACTAAAGATAGCAACTACAATATTCTTATGGAATTTGTTTCCAGATTTATTAAAATGTTACGAGATTGATGGAATGCTATTGATCAGCAAAATCAAATGTAGTTTTTAGTCCTTCAAGATTTGGCTTAGCCAATCAGAATTATACATCAACATTTTGTAAGTAACCCTGAAGATTTGTTGACACTAAAAAGAAGAGAATTCTACAAAAGAAAGAGTTGTTCATACAGCAAAAAAAATTTAGCAAAGCACTTCAAAGTAATGACCAAATTATTTTGTGCTTTGGGTTTAAATTCAAACCTTAAACTAGTTATTATTTCATCTCTTCCTGATCCACTTCAAGTTACAATTAACCAAGCCCTCCAGCGACAAAATAAAAGCATTCTCCAATTAACAATTAAGAACTTCAACAAGAATTCTTTATTGCTCTAAAAGACATCTGAAACAGATGGAAGATATTCAAAGACTATCTCCATGGTGATAAAAAAATTGACAAAGCCTGTGATGAATCTCATTTAAAGGACAAATGTGTAAATTCGACACTAAGCACATAAAAGGAAAGGAAAATGTTCTTGCTAATTTTCTTTCTAAGCCCAAAACTAAAATTTTTGCTTACAAAAGAGTTTTTTGACCCAGACCCATCATGATGTATAGACTATCCTCTTCATCTTCTACATTTTCTACATCCCATCCTATTGAACCAAATCTTAATCCAGAATTCCCACCAGAAGTCATGACCCTTGTTGAACAAAGAAACTTTCATCTAAAGACCAAAGAAATAATGTTTCAATATCAGATTCAGGTATTTAAAAACTTTGGAGGACTTATCCTTAAGCCATGGGGTGTGCATCCTGACTATCCTTTTATCCATCCAACTAAGTTTGGATATGTAGAACAACTTAATGAGCTAAAATAGTTCTTGTGGTACCTCACTCATCTTTACCACATTGCCATACAATTTCTAATCTTCGTTATTACTTGACAAAAGCCATTAGAGGAAATATTGAACCTGCACACCAAAATTTCTTTACTTTTTTATGTTGGTTTCATCCTCTGACACAATGATCAAATATGATTAATCAGTATTGTCAAAAGAACAAAGGAAATTACATGATCATTATCTTTTATAAACCCCAGCATCTTGTTCAATGTAGAAGATCAACTCAGTTAGGATCATTTTCTACTACATGGATTTACAAGGTCCTTAATGATGATATTAGAATATCTGACTACCATTACAGGAGTATACAAAAATTCCTTTGCCAACTCAATAGAATCATTTCATTTGAGATATAGCCTCCTCCGGATATCGATGCTCTTTAGGACACATGGCCGATAAAGTATAAACCTTATCACAAAAGAATCTTAAAAGCCATTTAAGACTATTATGAAAGTATCCCAAATCCTTCAGAATGGTCTCAAGAGTACCCATGGTATTGTAGTTAAATCAATCTTTCCAAAGTGAATACTTATCAAGAAAAAGAAAACAATGAGGATATAGATGAAGACATGGACATGACAACAAATAGTGAAAATTCCATGGACAGTACACAATATCCTCACTCAAATGCTAACAGCTAAAAGCATTAAGCTTATACTTAGCTACTTTATGTCAATAGCTTTAATAATAATATTTGTACTAGTAGTGGTTGTATTACTTTAAATACTGTTTGCTTTATACTTTATACTGTTTGCTATTTTGTTGTATTACATCTCCTTCAGCTATAAAAGGAAGATGTTATCAGCATGTAAGAAACCAAGTCTTCTCCTAATAAAATATCAGTGTGTTATATTATCTATGGCTCTCTAAATCCTCTCTATTCTCTTTCTTCTCAGAAGCTTAGTAAATGAGTTAACAATGAATTGCAATATAGTATGCTCTGTGCTTGCCATATAATAGATCCTACACCAGAAATATTGAAATTCTGAACAATAATAACAATATTGCTAAGGATAGCATATGCCTCTTGAATTAAACATTTGTAGCTAAAGGGCAATGCCTGTTTGAATGACCTAAGAGGAGAGGTTTGTGTTTTGGCATAGCATACTTGTTACAAATTTTCTTTCTTGCAGTCCCTGTGTTTATCAAATATAAACCCTAACTTAACTAAATTTCATTAATTGTCATTAATTGAACTACAATTTCCAAATCAAATAAGTAGATAAACTAAATTTCTAAAGATCCGTTTGTTTATATGTAGAAAAATTTATAAAAAATATTTTTGGCATTTTCTTATGTTTGTTTTACAAAAACAACTTGGTCATGAAAAATGACTTATAAGTTAACGTAAAAATAAGCTCATTTTCTTGTTAAAAAATAAGTCATTTTTTAGAAAAGAGCTCATAATTTTATTTTTATATAAAAATTAACTTAAATAACTTAACATTATTATATTGATAATAAATTTTATTTTTAAAATATTAAAATATTAAAATAAAATATTATATCTTTCAATATTATTAGATATTTAATTATATATATTTAGTCATGTAATAAATATCAATATAATTAATATAATTAATTATTTTAATAAATTATTTAATATTTTAATAATAAATTTTAAAAATGATAATTTAAAATAATATCCTTCACATATTATTAAAAATATTCAATATTAATATTTTAATAATAAATATTTATTACAATTATAAATATATTAATAATAAATATTTTGTAGTATAAAAGTTAAAATATGTCATAAGACTGTGCTCTTCACAAATTTGCAATTTAATTTCTATAATTCTATTTTTAAGAATTTAATCTACTTTTTCAGATTTGAAAATCAAATCTAATTGTTGACATTGTTAAAAAAAAAATCAACTTTGTTGATGTCACATTTTTTAAATAAAAAATATTCACTTGATAGTCATGTAATTAAAAAATAACGTTCTAATGTATTTGAATTAACAAAATACTTTTAATATATGTAAAAACAAAGTAAAATATAAATTTATAGATATAAAATAAACTCAATTAACTAATGAAAATGTAAGAAAATCTCAAATGTATTTTTGTTTAATTGAAAACAGTTTTTATAAAATATTTTTAAGAAATCTGTCAAACAGCAAAAAATATTTTACACAGATTCATCCAAACACCAAAAAATATTAACTTTCCAAGAAAAGTAAGTCATTTTTCAAAAAACATTTTCCAGAAACTATTTTCAGTGAAACAAACAAACCCTAAAATTAAAAACTGATAAACTAAATTTCAAAAACCTAAAGAGTACAAGGACTGGGGCATGATTAGACCTTTCATCTTCGCATCAATATTTACCGGCCTACCTAGTTTGTTGCACTGAACCTCTATGAAAGAACAAAGACCAAAGTATTGGTGGGTGGTCATGTCAAGGCTAAAGAAAGGTAATTTAGTGACCTTTCAAATTGTACTCCAATGTTATAGCACGGCATTTTTTTTTGCTCGTGTCAAAAACCCGACATCAATGTCAAGTCGAGTCACCCGACCAGGAGCCATGTTTTGACTTTTTGCCGGTTTCACAATATCTGCCATTAGATTACTTTGTTAATGGTACCAATTCAATCTTGATCACGATGAAGGCGTTTTCAGTTCATTATTTAGTGATTTCAAACAAATGGGGAATCCATGAAATTCACATGGAACCTGTTTTTCGAGGTTAGATACCGGTATATTTAATTAACATCAAAATTCGACTCGAGATTATCTAGTATTCGAAGAGGCAATCAGAAAACCAAACAATCATTTCGAATTATCTCTTAGCCATGTCAAATGATAGTAAAAATACCTGAAGGAAGACCCGGCTATTCGTTACTATCAGCTGTAGGAGCTAGTGGCTGAAGAGCTTTAAGAGGATTCATAATGACACCGTCAATAAGTCCGTATTCCTTTGCTTCTTTCGTGCTCATGAAAAAATCACGGTCAGTATCCTGGTTAATCTGATCCAAGCTTTGACCAGTGTGGTAAGCAAGATACCCGTTTAAATTTGCCTTATGATGCAGCATTTCATTTGCCTGAAAATCATGTTTAATATTCATACAGAGGGTAAGGAAGGCAGAAGTACAAAATTTAAACACGAGGCTTGTTGAGAAAAAAAGCATAATACCTGAATATCAATATCAGTTTGACCTCCTTGAGCTCCACCAAGAGGCTGATGTATCATTATCCGTGAATTAGGTAAACTATACCGTTTTCCTGAAGTTTTGAAGAGAACAAAGGAATATGCAAGTTTAGCAGACAGAACGAGAAACTTCACCAATCAACGGAGCTATGAATGGCAGAAATCTATTTATATACCTTTAGTTCCCGCACTAAGAAGAAAAGCTCCCATGCTGTTCACGGAAAAACAAGACATATCCATTAACAATAATAAACAATTGCATTCGGATTTAAACTGAAATCTTATTGTATGAATGCACTTCATATCAAAGAGCTTGCGATCCAAAATATCAATAATTAAGCTCTAGCACCAAAAACATTGTTTTGTCATATAATTTATAAAAGTCAAGCTATGATCCAATACTTGGCTTCCAAACATTGGAACATGAAAAATACAACCAATCTCTTCATACAAAATATATATTACGCATATTAAGAAATATTCTCATCAAGGATCAAATATCTGTCGGAATGAATCGAGTACCATAATTTAAGGACCAAAGTTAAGATCAATATTCCTTAATTATGAGACAAACAAGGCATAGCCACGACACTACAGTTTTTTGGTGTTCCATACTGTGACTTGAAAATATAATTGCATATTTTGCATTACAAACAGAAAAAACAAAATCAACAAATTTATTACCTAGCAGCAAGTCCAACGCACACAGTCGAGACATCAGGCCGTATATGCCTCATAGTGTCAAATATGGCCATACCTAACAAAATGCAAAACCATACAAGCCAGGCAAGTCATGATGCTTTTTGACACAAACCAGAGCAAATACAAAGACAGGATTCTCTTTAGATGAATATATTACCAGCTGTAACTGATCCTCCAGGAGAATTGACGTACATGACAATGTCCTATCAACAATATCCAAAAACGTAAAAGTAGTAAATAATATTCATAATGGCATTAGAGGTCATGGTGTATACTATTGAATGAAAGAAAGAAAGAAAGAAAGCATGGAACCAAACAGACCTTCTGAGGATCGACAGCATCAAGATAGAGAAGCTGAGCTACAATAATGTTAGCCATATCGTCATCAACAGCTCCACCACATCGAATTATTCTCTAAAAAATCAGAACAAACAACCAATATAAGAACCGATAAACAATAAGAGAGTACCAAAGTCTAGTAAAGGCCAAAATGCACAACCAAAACAAATCCATACATGCTGGAAAAGTTGGCTAACAACACTTTGAAAACGCTCTTGCACCATTGGAGGCGGCCCCTGCCCTTGCGCATTCATAGGAATGTAAGCCGATGATGGGAGTTGCAAATCATCCCTGCATAGTTACAAAACAATACTTCATCTCTTTTATAATAGTTTTCCATTAAAAAAAAATGAAAACAACAACATAGAGGTGCAGTTTAAAACAAGCTTGTACCTTATTGACCAAATTCCCTTCCGAGAGCTTGTCTCTGCAGCCCAAAAATCCTTTGGCTGAAAACGCATTACTACATTACTTTGATTACTAACTAGCTTCTTCAATTTCCTGAATTTTTTTTGAACAATTAAGCTTTCAAACTCAGTAAATTATTTGACAATTAAAAACAAAATAAACCCAACATCTTACACACTCTATAAACAAACCAACATTAAAATAAAAACAAAAAACATGGTTTTTAATCAATCCTAGTGAATTAAACGATTAACTCAAGAAAAAATATTTTAATTTGAAATTGCTATTAGAGTACCTTGTACGACGAGTATGGGAAGGAAAGGACAAGTTATGAGAATCAAGACTGGTGCTTGAATTTGGGTTGTAAAGCAGAGAACTGAACCGAATCGATGAGGCTGATGTCGTAACGCATGTGTGCGCCATTTTTTTTAATCTACGTTTTAGCTCTCTGAATTTCTGAAATAGATTTAAACCCAAAATGGAAACCACTTTGTTTCAGCCAATGTATTGCGTGTAATTTGGGGTTTCATTTATCTCGAGTTCTAGGGCTTATGGGCGGCGATGGCTTTAGCAACTGACTGATTTTTTTTTCAAAATTGGATCGATTCCATAATCAGTTTATTTGGTTTAAATAAATTATTTTTTAAAAAATAAAAATATATCAAAAATAAAAATTCAGTTTAACTGACTCAATAGATTTCAAGTGGTTCATAACTAAATCGGTTTAATCTCTCTTTCTAAATCGATATCTTAACCAGATCCTGGTCTAATGAATCATCCGATTCAATTTAAACAATATCAATATTACTCAAACAACTACAAAATAATCCGCTTGTTCCGAACAAATTATACTTAAACATTTGAGACTTGAATATATTTAACAAAATATTTTAGAAATTTGATGTTTGGCCCATTGGTCTAAGGTGTCCAAGCACAATTAAAATTTGATAGAGTTACTTGCACAACTTTAAAAGTTTTATGCCAGTTAATGTTGTTTAATTGGGACTGGATTGAGAATTAGCTAGAGTATAAGTTTGGAGAGAGGGATTAGATTAATTGATTTATAAACTATTTCAAATAGATTGAACTGAACTAAAAAATCAATTGTACTTGTTTTCTCTACTTTTTAAAAAAATTTATTTTTATGAATTTTTTAATAATCTATTTAATTAAAACGAACAAACCGGTCAAACAGAAAATTAATGATTTAACCGATTTGACCATTGGTCTAGTTTTGAAAATTTTGGCATTAGTTGAATCTTAACTCAATTAGCATAATTGATGTTGCAATAATCAGAAGGATGTGAGCTTGAATGTGCTTAAGTGCATATCATCTTTCAATTTAAATGTTCAAAGCATTATAATCGATTTAGGAATTGTATAAATAAATTAAAGTTTGCTTTTAAATCTGAAAGGGTTTCACAAAAATATTAAATAAAAAAAAGAGGTTGAGTAAAAAAAAAAGTTAAACCCCTTTTAAAATATAGTTTGAGCTCTCGACTAAGTTTGTTTATAAATATTATAATATACTATTTTATTTGTTAAAATATATCATAAGTATTTGTACTTTTCACAAATTTAAAATTTCGTCCTTATACTTTTATTTCTATAAATTTAATTTCTTTACTTTTTAAACTTCAAAATTTAAGTCCAACTATTAGCACTATTAACTTTTTTTTGTTAATTTTGTTAGAATGACATTTTGAAATAAAAAATATATACACTTGGTAGCTATGTAACTAAAAAATCACCTTGTAACGAATTTGAATTTAACAAAATAATTTTAGGGCTTAATTCACGATTTGACCCCAAAATATAATCGTTTTTCCACTTTAATATCTAAACTTTTTTTTATCCTAATTCAGTACCTAACGTATCATTCCACTATATATTTTGGTCCAATTTTTTATCCCCGTTAAAAAAATAGGTGCCCAATAAAAAAAAATTCCATATGGCGTTTTTAATTTAAAAATATATTTTTATTATATCTTTATATATCAATTTTAAAAAATTATAATATATAAATAAATATATAAACAATTCAAAAAATATATAATAATAAAGTATAAAAATAAAAATCCATTAATTCCATAAAATATTTAAATGTTTTTAACCCAAAAAATCTAACAAAACTTTTTAGTGTTGTTCATCATTTGAGAAAAGAGAAGAACTAAATTCTCTTATATTTTTTTTCACCAAAATCTAAATTAAAACAAACTCAAAATAGTTTATAATCTCCTTTAAATAACATTTTATATATTACATTTACTTTAATTAATTTAAAATTCAAATCATTTTTCTTTAAAAGTTTCAAACCAAAAATCAAACTAAACCTTAAAAATTTCCAGATTTTGGCATCAATAGCCTCCTCCGGCCTCCGCTCACCAATAGTCATTTGAATCCAAATTTTACTATTCTCTTGTTTCCAACCCCCTCTTTTCAATTTCAGCATTTATTTTTTCAAAAAAACACTAAATTTTTGTATATCTACAAATCAATCTCGAAACTTCCACACCAAATCTAGGTATTTTTCCCTGTCAAATTCTCTTCAAGTTTCAGTCTATTCCTCTCCTCTTTATAAACTTCTCTTTCACCATTTAAATCGACCAAACAACACCCAAAAAACCGAAATTTGAGTTAATGATTTTTTTATGCATTTTTTTTTTTGGGTGTATAGTGTTGATAGTTATGATATGAATATGCATGTGGTAATATAGAGAAAGATTTTAGTATGCTTGTTTGTCTTGGAAAGAAAGATGGAGTGGGAAAGAAAATGGAGAGAGAGAAAGAGAGGAAGAGATAACTGAAAAAATGAATTAAAAATATTTTTTATTAATTAATTTTAATTTTAATAAATATATTGTTAAGTAAAAAATAATTTAAGTAATATTTTTTATGAAAATATAAAGGCCATGTTGATTTTTTTTTTAAATGCGAGTTAACTTTTTGGACTATAAACCATAATAAAGGGACACTTTAGTATCAAATTGGGATAAAAAAAGTTTAGGTACTAAAGTGAGAAAATGAGTATACCTCGAGGACCAAATTGTGAATTAGGCCTAATTTTAACATTGTTTAACAATTGGACTTGAATTTTGAAATATAAAAAATAGAGAAACTAAATTCCTATAAATAAAAATATAAGGATTAAATTCTAAAATTTTTAAAAATAGAGACTTATGACATATTTTAACCGATTTTATTTATATAATTATATCACATAATCATTGTATCCATATAACATTATAATGTAATAAGTTACCTATTTATAAAATGTTAATAAAAAAGAAAAACAACATATAAATTATTAAATAAAGAAATAGAATAATTACTGAAATAAAAATAATAATATAGACGAGCTTAAAACATATTTGAATGAATTATTTACAAATTGAACAAATTTAGGCAAAAATTGGTATTCATATTTTTAGTCGTATTAAACTTAAAGAAACATGAATCACTATATGATATATAAATTTGGTATAACTTAATGTTCACATATATAATTCAAATAAATAAATAAAAAATATTTTTAGCCTTATGAGTTATTTTAAGATTTTAGATGAGGCGAAAAAGAAAAATATGAACTTAGATATTCATAATCGAATTTCATCAACAAATCCCGGTGGAAATTAACAGATAATGTAACACCCCTAACTCGTATCCGTTGTTAGAATAGGATTTCGAAGCATTACTGAGTAATCGTAATCTAATCATTCATTTCAAACATTTCAAAACATGCCAAAACAATCATTCTAGGTGCCTAACCAATGTACCCTCATTGGTACCACATTTATACCATCAAAACAAATCATCAATGCATCATTCAAATTAAAATTATAAACATGCCAAAATCCATCAACTTGGCCTAGCTCGTGTCTACCTAAAACACTAACTTAAATTCACATGCACATATCAAGCATTGTTTCAATTCACCATGCCATACTATGGCTTCAAACACAAACACATGTTTACACAAATACCAAACCAACATTACACTTATAACCTCATTTATAATCCATCCACAAAATAACTATCAACTAGACATCCTAGGTACATGCCAACACAAAAGATAAACATCACCACATTTAAGTTTGGGATCGTTGCTAAATGTTGAATTGACGATCAAAAAAGAAGTACCTAACATGTGCGCGAAAAGCAAAACTGTACGCTGAGTAAAACTCAGTGATATTTTTATATTTCGAACATTTAAAGGCAAGAGAATACAAAATGCACAATTTAATTTGTAAACACATATTAATAATTAAGTTCACAACTATCATATGCCAACCTTTTGAATTCATACATATTAGCACATCATTTCATACTACATTCAATTTACACATGCTATCATATTTCATTTGATTAACAATGTCCCAATTCATACAGTTGCTATATAAATAGCTATTCACATATCAAACTACATTTCATTTAAACAATAGCATTATCCATTCCATATTCAATTCATGAGTATATAACTCATATATTCCATGTGTTTACAACATATTTCACATTCCATTTTCAGTTCACTATATCACTTTATTATTTATTTACCCCTATTAACATGACTCGAACTTGGACTCGGACTTGGACGGATACACAGATCCAACCAACACATCAGTTTGGCACTTAGTGCCTCATCGGATAAATTCGAAATAATAACTATGCTCAGTGCTATATACATTGACACCCAGCGTCTCATCGGTTAAACCGAAGTAAATTGGCACCTAGTGCCCTATCGACTCGAAGTCGGCGAAATCCCTGAACTCTTCTTATCCTATGGCATGCCATTTATATCCGACTCAGCCCGATACAGTTAATAGGGTTTAATTTCAAAAATAACGACTATCAAATATAAAATTTTCATATAATCACATACACACATGAATTCAATTCAATCTATAATAACCAATATCCAACTTTCAAATTAGCACATAGATTCCTTTCAATTCAATAATCAATACATTAATAATTTATATACCAATTCAATCCATTTCAGTCAACTATCAAAATGTCAAATACTCACCTCAAACACTTACCATATGCATTAAATCAAATTACAACAATTAACAACTAGGTTCGGATTATAAAAATACAAACCGTGAATTCCGAGCTATTTGACGTCGATTTTATCCTTTCCTTTTTTAGTCGAGGATTCCGGTACGACGTTAACTATGAAATTAAAACAATTAAAATCCATCAATATAACACAATTCAATTTCATATTGAATATTTTAATTTTACTCAATATTTGCCTAAATTTCAACTTAGTCCCTAAACCGAGACTAATTTTTATTCTTTACATTTAATGCTATATTTTCATACAAATTTTACTTTAAAATAAATTTAACTCCCTATTTTCAATTAAACTCCTAAATTTCAAATTTTTCACAATTTAGTTCCTATTACTCAAAATTTACAATTTGTTCTACAATTTAATCATTTTCTATTTCTAGCTTAAAAATCTATCAATTTAATCCCTAATACTAAAACTATTCAACATTAACAACATTTAAAAACTTAATCAATGCTAAAATTTCAACATAGGTCGAGTAGCTCTAGGTACTAAGATTCTAAAAGTATAAAAATTAAAATAAAAGAGATTAAATTGACTAACCAATTGAAGTTTAAACCTAAAAGTTCCTAGGCGATGCGTTCTTCCTTTCTCCCTTTCTTTATTTTCTTTCCTATTTAATTTACATGGATTTCAATTTCTTTTATTTTTGTTTCTTTTATTATACTTTATTTTATTATTATATAAT
Source organism: Gossypium longicalyx (assembly GCA_025698465.1). Lineage (NCBI taxonomy): Eukaryota > Viridiplantae > Streptophyta > Magnoliopsida > Malvales > Malvaceae > Gossypium > Gossypium longicalyx. The sequence continues at coordinate 21,838,134 of CM047006.1, forward strand.
ACATATATACATTTCCTTAATTATTAAGATTTCTTAATATTATTACATATTTTAACTTTAAGTATTATAATATATAAAATAAAAATTATATAAGTTATATATAATTCACTAATGCGATCCACTTAATAGAATAAGGCATAATTTTTTCTTTAGCCCATTTACTTAATCTTTAATCTATAATTCAACTTTCACCCTATACGCGATTTAGTCCTTAAATTATAATAACTCTTAATTCATACAAATTCACTTAACCGGAACCTAATTAACTACACAACTAACTATGTAAATATTTATTAAAAATATTTACGAGTCCGATTTATGGGAATGGAGTCTTGGGAATATATTTTCCGACACCCCTGACTATAGAGTCCTTACAAATAAACTTGAAAAATACTGGTAAAAAATTTCTTTAGTCTCTTTTAGTTTCGAAATCAAGAAAATTGATTCCTTTTAAAAAAACAGAGCAATTTAATCCTTGAAAATTTTAAAAGTGAGCAATGAAGGACAATTAATCACGATGTTAATGTTTCTTGTCAAATGTACATAATTTTAATTGGTATAATAACAAATTTAGCCCTCAAAGTTTACATATTTTATCAATATAGTAATGATTAACAAATTTAGCTTAGAACATTTATGTAAATGATTTAACAAATCTAGACCAAATTGACAAAAACATGTAACCATCAAGAGCTAAATTTGTTCTCATACCAATTAAAATTATGTATGACTGAAGACATTAATAACATGATTAATTGTCTTTAATTACTCATTTTCGAGATTGAAAAGAATTGAAGAGGTTTTTTTACCAAATACATATATTTTGGTAGAATAACAAACTCTAAATCTTATTCTCCAAATTATTTAATAATATATAGAAATTGACAATTCTAGTGACTTACCTTTGAACAAAGTCATATTTAATTTCTATATATCAGATCGTAAATGTGTTATAATCTAGTATTAATAATATTTAAATGGTACCTTTTATCGAGTAAAAATCTAAAATGTTAGATTATATAATAATATAAATAATATAAATATATAAATATATAAATAAAAATATACATTTTTATTTATTTATAAAAGTAGTATTTATGTATATACATTAATACACAATTTGTATTATAAAGGATGATCTTCCAACATTGAAGTTCGAGAAAAAACAACGATCCTTTTTTAAAAAATTTATATATAAATAAAAGTGTTTTAATAAAGAAAACAATTATAAAAGAGCGAAGAACATAAGATTCCAATAAAAAGAACACAACGTTTCGGCTCTTTAAAATTTATTTTAGTTCTTAAATGGTAGTTCAGTTCCGACTAAAACTTGACCATGTCGACAGCGATATGAAGGAGGACTCTGTACAGAGCTAAAAGATCTGAATCCATGTCCCTCATCGGTGATGCCAAGTTACCTTCATGGTACACGTCGATGCAGGTGTTTACGCTGGTCAGATCGCCGCTCAGCTGGTTTCTCAAATCGCTCCAGTTGCGTTCCTCGATGGCACGTAGCGCGAGTTCGTTGCCGTCGGGGATTAAGTCGTAGTTTTCGGCGCATACGCTAAGGCATGATTGAGCATTTGGTGAGGTTTTGGGGTCGTCCCTAATCTTTCTAGCGAGATTGAGGGCTATTATGGTCATGTTAGTCGCTACGTGAATCCCGACTTTAAGGACGTTGAGTGGGTCGATTTTGATACTGTCGTTCAAGTACGGGGAAATGAATCTTACGCATTCGATGGGGTAGTCGGTTGCTCCACAAATTTGATCCAGCTCAGGGTAACTACCGCCTGGCAATATTGTAAAGGTTGCAGATGGGGTTGGTGCTTCAGGTGGAGGTGCATAACCGTCTGCTGCTTCATCTGGTGCATTAGGTGAATAGTCATCATCAGGTGCCTCGGGTGTGGAATCAGGTGATTCGGGTGTGGAATCGGGTGACTCGGGCGTATCAGTAATGTCTGAAGGAGGTCTAGCACAAGCTGAGATAACCACGAGGGAGAAGATGGAGATGAGGAGGATGGAACGTTTGATCCCCATCTTCTTTTAGGAAAGTAAAAAGAACGTTCGATTTAGGGGAGAAATGGGAATGGTGATTCAATTGCTTATCAAGGCATGAGATGTGCATGGAAATAGCATATGCGTGCGAGTTTTAGCCATACAAAATGTACCGATATCTTAATTTTAGGGTAAGCACTACCCAATTCACCGAAATTCACTCGAAATCCTTTATTTTAATACTGGTTGGTTCTATAAATTAACTATTTTAATGATTAATTTATGAATCAAATAATCGATTTAACATTAATTTAACCAAAACTTTCACATATAAACCCATAATAAAATCAATAAAAAAGTAGAAAAGAAAAGAAAAGAAAACAGAGAGGACATTTATTTAACAATCATAATTGATAATTGGCTTAATAATAAATTTGACTAATAATGTTTAAATGTTTTGTCAAAATGGTCCTAATTGTATTTTTAAACTGTTTTTTGGCCATCAACCTTTGTTTTTTTTTTTCAAACTGTTTTATCTAACCGATTTTATGAAAGTACTCTTAAAAAAGTTAACAAGGATGATGTAAAATATATTTACTGAGATATAATTTATTATTTAGATAACCCAATAAGATAATTATATGTGAAAAATAATAAAATAAATAAATCATACATGAAATTAAAAAAAAACTCTTAATTTAAAGAAAATAAACGTAATTATCTTAAAAAAAAGGTTTCAAAATGAATGCATACATTTGTTTACTAAGAGGTTTCAAAAAGATAATTATACTGAATGTGTGCATTCATTTTGAAACCTTTTTTAGATAATTTCGTTTATTTTTTTAAATAAAGAGTTATTTTTTTAACTTCATGAATTATTTATTTATTTTATTATTTTTCACATGTAATTATTTGATTGAGTTATCTAAGTAATAAATTACATCTCATTAAAAATATTCCACATCATTCCGTTAACTTTTTTAAGTACTCTTTCATCAAATTTGTTAAAAACAACAATTTAAAAAAAAAAGAATAAACGTTTATGACTAAAAAAGACTCAAAAATATAATTAAGACCATTTTGACAAAACATATAAATGTAAATCGTTAAATTTATCATTAAGCCTCGATAATTTAACAATACTTGAGGTATATTTTATGAAAAATACTCTTAAAATCAAATCCCATGGTATTTAAATTTTATTTTAAATACCTCAAAAAAATTGTTTAGTCAAACAAATATTCAGTAAATTTAAAGTTTTGATGATTTAATGAAGGAAATAATGATTAATTCATTCCATCATTTAATTAACAATAATTTCCATTAGGTTTATCAGAGGAAAGTAGATAACAAAGAGGTCGATTGAATAGAAGAAGGTGGAGAACTTCTTCTTTCAAAGAAATTTACCATAAATGATTTAAAAATATGATTTCAAATTCATAACTAACTAATTAATATATAATTAAAATATGTTGTTACTCTTTGTACTTTAATTGAAATTTAGTTCTTGTATTAAAATAATTAAAAAAAGTCTTCTAACTTTATTTATTTATAAAGCCCAGTCCAATAATTAAAACCGTAAATATTTTTTATGAAAATTTGTCTATTTGTCATATTACCTAAGCTATCCTCATGTGACATGGTATATGATTGTTGAAAAATAAAATGTTAAGTTGACAAAGTAAGAGGATATTGATTGGATTAAAATTTTTAAATTAAAAAAAATAAGAGAATTAAATTTTTAATTTTTAAAATATAGGAACTAAATCTCAAATTCCATAAAAATACAGGGATTAATAACATAATTTAACCTTGGTATATTTCTTAAAGTCAATGACTTACCGGTTATCATGGATTATATTCTTAAAATGTTAATATAATATTTTAAAATTTAAAAACATAAAAATTGCTTTTTTGAAAGAGCAATTAATTGCTATGCACATTAAAAAAATGCTATATACCATTAATTAATTCTTTTAAAATAACTAATTTAATTTAATTGATTGGGATACATGTATTTTTAAGTGTTTATAAAAAAAAAACCTCGTTTCCTATTTTTAAGTATTTAATAGAATGGAATGAATATTATAATGGTATTCATACGTTTGATTGAGAGGAATAGATATGTAATAGAAAAAATATATTTGAAAAACTAATATGCTCTTTAATGTTTTAATATTTTTTTCATCAATTTAATATTAAATAATAATATTTTCAATCAAAAAATAATATTAAAATATAAAATATTTAAATAAAATTTTATATTAAATTTTATTCAAAGATTTTTTATTTTTATTAAATTATATTAAAATATTTTATATTTATATTTTCTAAAATTTGAAATAATATTTTATATTAAATTATATTAATTATTTCATTGGTTTAATTTAATTAATTTACCTTCTATAAATCTACACGATGTATCCAATTGAAAAGAAAAGAAAAGAAGATTTTTAGTGTCAATATGCAATTTGTTTTATTCAAGTTTCTTAAACATATATTATCAAAGTATTTTATTCAACAGCCTACCAATGTTAGTGGGAATGTTTTTATTTAATTTATAATATTTCATCTCTATCACTAATATGAATGGCTAAAATTTTTAAATTCGACATTTTTTATTTATTACATTTTAAAATAATACATTATTATTAGAATCTAATATTTCTCAAGTTATCTTTATTATGGTTTCAACACAACAAACATATGATTAGAGTAGTTTATCGTGAATGAAGGATCTAGATGTAATTGAATAAAATGGTAAGTCCTTTATTCTACTCATGAAGGTTTATTCTTAATTTGATGTTACATGCTTATGTATGTTATGGTGTAGAATATGATTATGAGTATTGAGTATAGACAATGAAATAAGAAGAAAATACTTAATCCAATCATTGAAAAGCAAAAGATTTCACCAAACAGTTTCTGGATTGCAGCGGTAGCACAAGTTTAAAGATTCACCATAAATTGTAGAGATTTAGTTAGAGATTGAATTAAATATGGAATTAAAGATTATATAATCTAGTTTCATAAGAAAGAAATGGTGTAAACAACGGATGTCGAAACCCTTTTTTTGAAATCGACTTTTATTTTAAAAAAACGAAAGTGGGAGTCACTACCAATCACTTTTAAAAGGTGTGATCGTGTCACTTCGTAATTTGATCATTTTGATAAGAAGTTTGATTTATTAAAACAATGTTTTTCAGTCTAGAAAATTCAAAAAATAGGTTCGGGAGTCGGTTACGAACGAGGAATGATTAGCACCCTCGTAATGCCCAAAATTGGTACCTAGTTGATTAATTAATGTCTTAGTGTTGAAAGTTGAAAACTTGAAAAGAGCTTAAAATACGATCCCTCTTTATATTAATGTTATTTTTACTTAAAATTTGTTTGAGTAAATCGAAACGTATGTTAAAGACCCTCTCATCTCGAGGTAACAAAATGTCACATCTCGTAAGTTAGGACACGACACATCGAATCCTTGGGAATGAACTTGCATTTTATTTTTTATTTAAATCTCATGTGTTTTAATTTTAAAAAGATATTCGATCATTTAGGTTCAACGAGAAAATCGAAACCTCGTAAGTTAGGATACGACTTCTCGAATCTCCAAATTCGAAACATTGCCTAATTTTAAAAATTTTCTTTTTATGCATTGAGCAAAAATTAACGTAACACTTAAAATGGTTTATATTTAGTTTATTCGGGTATGGTATAAAAACAACTAAAAGTAAGAAAAAAAAAAAGAAATCATGCTTAGCGAATAATAATAATGCGACATAAATTAGTAGTAATAATGGCATGATATGCTTAATAAAGTATAAAAATATAATGATAATAATGAATCATGATGCTAATATGCGTAAATAAAAAAAATAAAAAATGATAATAACAACAATAATAATAATGATAACAAAATAATAATAATAATAATAATAATAATAATAATAATAATAATAATAATAATAATAAAATCTAAATTTTGAAATATATTGAAAGTAGTAAATAAATAAATAAATAAAAAGGCACAATAAAAGTAAATATAAAAAAGCCAATTGTAAAAAATAAAATAAAGGAAATATTAAGTAAATAAATAAGTGAATATCAATAAAACATTTGATTAAAAATTGAAACTAAATAAATAAGTCAAACAAAATATACATGAAGCAGTTTAAAATAATAAAAAATTTCAAAGTTAAATAGACTAAGGATTGAATTAAAATTAAAAGGGAGTTTTGGGCTTAAATTATAATAAAATAAATGCAAAAGGACTAAATTGAAGTTTAAACAAAATTTTGGGGACAAATCGAGATAAAACAAAAATAAAGGACTACATTGTAGTGCGCAAAAACAAGACAGGGACCGAATGGGATAATATCCCGACTTCCCTGTGCGCATCGTTTCTCAGAGGACTAAAATGAAATAAAAATAAAATTTCGTGGTAAAATTAAAAGAAAAAAATTGATATGTGAATCTTCCAAAAAGCGGAAGGGATATCACACAAATAAACCATTCGTTAAAAACACGCCGATCCTCTAGGTGGATCGGGTCGAATTTCGGGTCAAAGGCCAAAACGACATTGTTTTGGTGTCTGAGGAAACAGGCCAAAACGGTGTAACACCCCCTACCTGTATCCGTCATCGGAACAGGGTACGAGGCATTACCGGAGCTTATCGAATCATTATTAATTAGGGGAAAAAGTAAAACAAAGTAAGCATGTAATATTTAATAAATTCGTATAACATGATAATTAACTTATAACAATCATATCTATGTATTTTAAATACGCTTTCATAACAATTTGTCTTGATTTCAGACTATCTCACATTGGAGCTTTACTCATCAAATCATTTGAAATACTATCTTTATACAAATAGTACACTTGAGTTGCACAATTCTATAATTATGAACGAACACATTTATAAAACATATTCCATGTTCATATATCATAGTCTCATGTCTCCATATATCAAATATATAACTATTTCTTCCTGTCTATCACAATTTCAAATGACAGATTCATGTGAATGAGCTCAATAATAACCATGAAAATACGTACCAATTTTTTCACACATGTTCCACTTATAACATATTTTTTTTATATTTGGCTTGGTATTTACTAAGCAATATCGAATATTTATTTATTAGGCAATATCAAATATTCAAATTATTCTTTAACATATATAACATTTAATTCAAACATGAATTTATAATATTTCTTATTTTAACAAAGTTTAACATTTACCAAATATAATTGAGCATGTGATCAATTTATGCATGAGTCACTATCATATTTTCCTCCTCCTCCTCCTCTCCATTCCACATCCTTAATGTATATAACACGCTTATAAGTAACATTATCTATAATTTCACTATTTACTTATATTTATATTTCAAAGCTGTCCATCCATGTCATAGTCACTAAATTATTTTTAACTTGATCTATGGAGCTCCAAATTAAGATCCGCTAATTTTTCCTAAAACTAGACTTACATATATTCTTAAACTAGACTTACATTTATTCTTACCATAAAATTTTCAGAATTTTTGGTTTATCCAATAAGTACAGTTTATTCTTTAAATTCACCCCTGTTTTGTTGTCTGACAGTTCTGACCCTTCTTCACTAAAAATTAATTATCTCCTCATGCGAGATTCGAATAATGTTCCCGTTTATTTCTCTTGAAAATAAACTCATTCAGGATTCTAAACATATAAATTTAAGCCCCTAATTATTTTTTTTTCAATTTTTTATGATTTTCCAAAGTCAGAATAGGGGAACCCAAAATCATTCTGACATTGTCTCACAAAATTTATTATATCTCATGATTTACAATTCCATTGCTTACATCGTTTCTTCTATAAGAAACTAGACTCAATAAGCTTTAATTTCATATTTTATTAATCCTCTCATTATATTTCTAAAATTTTTGGTGATTTTTCAAAATTAGACTACTGCTGCTATCCAAAATAGTTTTAATGCAAAATGTTGATTTCCATTTTACCCCAAATTTCACAGTTTATACAATTCAGCCCTTGCTCAATTAACCCCTCAATTGAGCTAATTTTTCTCAATTAATACTTTGATCTATCATTTAAACTACTTCATAACCCCTAAAAATTAAAACTTTAGCACTAGACCTTAATTCCAAACTCTTTCATAATTAGGTCCTAAAATCAATTTTCATCAATTTTACTTGATAAAACCATCATATATCAAAATTAAAGCTTCAATTCTATATTTATTCATCATATACTTCCAGAAATCATCCATAGAAACTTTAAAAATTAGCAATGAAATAAAAAAACTAATGACATAGTAAGTTGGACCCAATTGTAAAAGTCCAAAATCTTAGAAATTTTAAGGAGAAAGCAAGAATTAAACTTACATGAAGCTAGAGTATGAAAACTAGCTTGAACCCTCTTCCATGGATGTTTTTCAGCTGATGAAAATGAAGAGAAAATGAAGAGAATTCTAGATATTCCAATTTGGTCTCATTTTTATTTAGCTAATTTTGGCAATTTTCCAATTTTGCCCTTATTTCACTCATTTCCTGATTTTTCTCAGCTATTGCCGTCCAAAATATCTCTTTTGGTCTTATTTACACTTTAGGTTCTTCCTCATTTGACAATTGAGCTATTTAATCCTTCTAGCAACTTTTACACCTTTTTCAATTTAGTCCTTTTTATTTAATTAATCACCCAAATGTAAAAATTTTCTAACGAAATTTTACTACTATCTTATTGACACTCCGTAAATATTTATAAAAATATTTATGGCTCGTTTTATAACACCGATATCTCGATACTTTTTTTCTCAATTTTTTGACCAAATAAATCTTTATAAAACACAATTTACTATTTCAAAAATCTTTTAAAAGCTATATTTGACTCATAAATACTAAATAATATAATATACGAGTTTATTTTTTAAATTTGGTTTTCTCAAACCACTATTTCCGACATCGCTGAAATTTGAGCTATTACAACTCCCCCCCTTTTAGAATTTTCGTCCTCGAAAATTCATTCGGAGGAGAAGTTCAAATATTTTTCACTAACTAATAGTATCACCAATTTTCAAAGATGAAAAATTAACTGCCACTTCTAACTCATATATCAGGTAATTCTCTTTATACGATTTTTAATTGTTTAAAAGTGTAGACTATTACTTTGTCTTATCAAAACACAGTTTACCCACTTAATGATATATCACTGTAAATCACAACTTTCTTACCCGATTTAAATGAACTGAACTAATGCTTCGATCAATGTAACTTTTATCTGGTCAAAATTTTGCTAACATTTATTAAACCATTCAAATCTTACATCTTTCTGTAATAACTGTATTATCAGTATAACTATCAATTATTAACACCGAAGCTTTAAATTTTTCGAAGTTGTAACCATCATACCAATTGAAACCATAGTACCATAATAAGGTCAACGTCTCAACCTTAGAAATAAAATAATACTTCAATTTCAATAGTACTTCCCAAACAGAAAAGAAAAGACTAAAAATAGTCCCAATAACAACCAATGCAATAACATGATATCCACAATTTGTTATTCATACTTCTAAACTTCTATATTCGAATTAGGAGTTATAACAGTAAATGTAATGGTCTCCGACTAATAAATATCTTTCTCGAATATATATATTATATTATATTTACAATTCAAAGCTTCAATCAATAGAAGTAGAAAACAACATCATATGAATCTTTTTATCAAATCTTCTCTCAAGTATAATTTATTAGAAAACCAGAGAAGAGATAGGCAGTACCGCTCATATTTTAATCAGAATTTCAACCATTCCATTTAACATCATGATCAACCAACCTTTCTATAAAATAGTAATCACATTTGAAAATGAACAATTACATAGATTTCTATATATATACAAATCATGTAGAATACCCAGAAAAGATTGCTGTAAGATATATAATCATAACAGTTACAGTTAGATATCTTTTCCATTTTACCACTGTGCAATTGACTACTAAAATCATCAATAATTCTACATTATACAGCTCACTAAAAGAACTAATTCAGAAGAAATTTCCCGTAAATTCGTTTTGTAGATACCATAACTGAATAAATCGATTACTCATGAATAACTTCTTTCTTAACAGTAACATTGCGTATTCTGAATAATCCTCAGAAAAATTTTCTGATATCTCAGTCATAATCATTTTTATTTACTAATTCATTCTTTATCCTTTCATTTCACAATTTATTTTTAATTCAATCTTTTAAACACAAATCAAAGATAATACTTTCCCTTGTAATGAAAATTGTTTACCTGTTTAATAGAGGCCCACTAGACTAAGTAGAACACTTAGAATATACGGAACTGATATAGAGGTACATTATTATGTACTATTAAACAGAGAGCACTAAAGTGTTATACAGATAGCACAGATGTGCTAAACGGAGAGCACTAATGTGCTAATAACCAAAGAGCGTGCTAGAGTTCCTTAATGGCATGCCACTAATATTCTAGTAGTTCTAAATTCTGTCTACTTGAGCATTAAAATTGAATTTCATACATTTAAATACTTTACAATTTAATCCTTGTACCAATAATCTGTATATTTATATATTCTCTATCTTTAATACATGTAATATATTCCAAAATTCACTAGTTATTCGTAATTTACTAATAATTCTTATCATGTACTTCATATATCACTATCCAATTCCAATTTCACTTTCAATTCATTCGCAACTCAATTTAATTTCACTTTCTCATCAATATACAATTTAATACTAATATTTATCCACCACTCAATTCAATTTCCATTCAATTCAACAATAACACTTACCTCATACTTCACTTACCATACACATAATCTAAATTTAACATTTAATAATAAATAATTTGAATTATAGTAATACAACCGTATGTTGGGTATGCCTATACTCAGTGGTATTACCATAATTCAAATTATAAAAACTATAATAAATAATAGACATCAAACATGTAACATTATAAGTCATATGTGTTAATTTATATTTAATTTCATATCTCAACAATAGTCTTCCATCAAAGGGCATCACATATCATCTATATTGTCTTTAATCAATTCATGAACCTTTGGTTCAAGCTTTCAATCTCATATATCAATTTCAATTCACATTTCAATTCATAATTCCACTTTTTTCATACTTTTAATAGTTCAATTGATCAAATTTATTCGATTTTCTCATTTAATTTATTCAACCCTATTAACATAACTTGGACTCAGACGGATACACAGATCCAACCAAACACACCAGTACGACACATTGTACCTAAACCAATACATAGTACCTGATCAGTATACGACACATAAGTGCCTGCAACGACACACAAGGTGCCTAATACGACACACGAAGTGCCTGATACGACACACGAGGTGTCTGAAATACGACACATAAAGTGTCTGATATATGACACATAAAGTGCCTGATCGGCAAAGCCGATATATCCCATACTCTTCCAAATCCTATGGCATGCCAATTATATCAGACTAGCCCGACAAGTTAATAGGTAATTCAATTCTCATTTCAATTTCACTTAATATTCATATTTACCTTATTAACAAGACTTGGACTTTGGCGTATACAAGGATCCAACCAACACACCAGTACGACACTCAGTGCCTCATCGGCTTTACCGAAGTAAAATAGTAACAGTACGGTACTCAGTACCTCATCAAATTAAACCAGAGTAACAGTAGCAGTACGACACACAAGGTGCCTCATCGACTTGAAGTCGAAGTAACAGTACGACACTTATAGTGCCTCATCGACTCAAGGTCAAAGTATCCCTGAGCACTTCTAATCCTATGGTATGCCAACTATATCCGACTTAGCCCGGTACAGTTAATAGGGTATTTATTTCACTTTCTAGTTTCCAATCAATACACATTTCAATTAATCACATATATTCTCAATTCAATACAATTCAATTCATTTTTCAATAACAAATATTCAAATTTCGTAATTATCACATATTCATATCAATTTCATCACATTCCCAATCAATAAATTTTCAAATATAACATATATCCAATATTCTATTTCCACATCAATCACATATATCCATACAAATTCAATTCAATATTGATACTTACCTTAAAATTTTACTTACTATACACATAAATTTAAATATAACATTTATTCATACATTTATGAGTTTCGACTCATCATAATCAACTTTTACTCATATATTTGAGTATCGCTTTCAACATTATCGAAATTAGCTCGGTTGGGAAAGCATCTCTATCTTTAAGTAAAACAAATCTCATCAGAGTCAGAAGATATCACATTATCACAGGTTATATAATGGCATGTATTTCTAGACTTCACATATGCTACGTTCGGCCCGAAAATCTACTAAACCGTAACTCTGATACCAATAAATGTAACACTCCCTACCCGTATCCATCATTAGAACAGGGTACAAGGCATTATCGGAGCTTATCGAATCATTATTAATTAGGGAAAAAAGTAAAACAAAGAAAACATGTAATATTTAATAAATTCGTATAACATGGTAATTGACTTATAACAATCATATCTATGTATTTTAAATATGCTTTCATAACAATTTGTCTTGATTTCAAACTATCTCACATTGGAGCTTTACTCATCAAATCATTTGAAATACTATCTTTATACAAATAGTACACTTGAGTTGCACAATTCTATAATTATGAACGAACACATTTATAAAATATATTCCAAAGCTGTCCATCCGTGTCATAGTCACTAAATTATTTTTAACTTGAACTATGAAGCTCCAAATTAAGATCCACTAATTTTCCCTGAAACTAGACTTATATCTCTTATTACCATAAAATTTTAAAAATTTTTGGTTCAGCCAATAATTACAGTTTATTCTTTAAAGTCACCCCTATTCTGCTATCTGACAGTTTTGGCCCTTCTTCACTAAAAATTGATTATCTCCTCGTACGGGATTCGAATAATGTTACCGTTTGTTTCTCTTGAAAATAGACTTATTCAGGATTCTAAATATATAAATTTAAGCCCTAATTATTTTTTTTCAATTTTTGATGATTTTCCAAATTCAAAATAGGGGAACTCGAAATCATTCTGACCTTGTCTCACAAAATTTATTATATATCATGATTTACAATTCTTGCTTACATCGTTTCTTCTATAAGAAATTAGACTTAATAAGATTTAATTTCATATTTTATTCATCCTCTCATTCGATTTATACAATTTTTGGTGTTTTTTCAAAGTTAGACTCATCACTCATCATCCAAAATAGCTTTTAATGCAAAATGTTGATTTCCATTTTACCTCAAATTTCACAGTTCATACAATTCAGCCCTTACTCAATTAACCCCTCAATTGAGCTAATTTTTCTCAATTAATACTTTAATCTATCATTTAAACTACTTCATAACCCTTGAAAATCAGAACTTTAGCACTAGACCTTAATTCCAAACTCTTTCATAATTAGGTCCTAAAATCAATTTCCATCAATTTTACTTGATAAAATCATCATATATCAAAATTAAAGCTTCAATTATATATTTATTCATCATATTCTTCCAGCACTCATCCATAGAAACTTTAAAAATTAGCCATGGAATCAAAAACTAATGACATAGTAAGTTGGACCCAATTGTAAAAGTCCAAAATCTTATAAATTTCAAGGAGAAAGCAATAATTAAACTTACATGAAGCTAGAGTATGAAAACCAGCTTGAACCCTCTTCCATGGATGTTTTTCAGCTGATGAAAATGAAGAGAAAATGAAGAGAATTCTAGATATTCCAATTTGGTCCCATTTTTATTTAGCTAATTTTGGTAAATTTTCCAATTTTGCCCTTATTTCACCCATTTCCTAATTTTTCTCAGCTATTGCCGCCCAAAATATCTCTTTTGGGCTTATTTGCACTTTAGGTCCTTCCTCATTTGACAATTGAGCTATTTAATCCTTCTAGCAACTTTTACACCTTTTTCAATTTAGTCATTTTTATTTAATTAATCACCCAAACGTCAAAATTTTCTAATAAAATTTTAATACTACCTTATTGACACTCCGTAAATATTTATAAAAATATTTATGGCTCGGTTTATAACACCAAAATCTCGATACTTTTTTTCTCAATTTCTTGACCAAATAAATCTTTCTAAAACACAATTTACTATTTCAAAAATATTTTAAAAGCTACATTAGGCTCATAAATATTAAATAATATAATTTACGAGTCCATTTTTCAGATTTGGTGGTCTCGAACCACTATTTTTGATATCGACGAAATTTGGGCTATTACAAACGGCACTATTTTGGAGCCCTATTTAAGTAAAAAAATTTCCCAAAAAATCATTTTACCCTCATTTAAAAAAAATTCTGAAGACCTATTCCTTCTCTCTCTCGGCACACCCGTAATCCGCCAAGGAGTCTGCTGGGATTCGCCGTGTCGCCGACTGTCGGGCTTCTTTGAGACACTCATGCGTCTCACAGAGCTGAGAAAAATATAAAAGGCCCCTTTTGATCGCCTTGGCCTCTTGAAATTAGATCGAAACTCGCTTTTTCAAAAAAAAAATCACCAAATCGCAAAAATCTCGAAGAAACCCTCATTTTTTTTAAATAAAAAACTTCGTCAAAACCACCTATCATCAAAGGTGGTGGCCTCGTCTACCTACGATGGCAGAGCGTGAAGACTCAGGTAAGCTCTTCCTTTTATTTTTTTATTTTTATAAACTTTTTATATGTATAAAAAATAGATTCAAAGAAAAAAAATAATGAAAGAAAAAAATCACCTTCAAATTTTTTATTTTGTTTATTGCTTTTTTGTATTTCTTTTTTTTTTGTCTTTTCATCTCTAAAAAAAATACATTGGAATTGTTATGGCCTTTTATAGCCAATTTACAATATATTTTTTTTATCTATTTTTCTATTGTTTCAACTGCTTGTTTTTGGTTTCTGTCTTTTCTTTCTTTTCCTTGCAGTTGGTGACAGTGGCGATAGTAGGCAGTTGGTGGCGGCGGCTGCGCAGGCTAGGGTGCGGCGCTAAGGATAGGTTAGGGTTTCTTTTTTTGAAAAGTTTAGGTGTTGTGGGCTTTAGGTTTTTTTATTTGGGCCACTTGGGCTTAATGTAATTTGGGTTTGTAGTTTGTAAATTGACTCTGGACCATATTATTTTTTACTTTTTATTTTGGTTTGATTTCTGTTTGGTTGGGCTAGGACAAAATTGAGCTTTCACAGTTGCCCCTCTTTGCTCGTTGTCGTGTAACGAGAATGGGGCAAATACTTTTAAGAAGTACCAATTTCGTCTGGTCTCACCGAATCTCGACCTCTTTGGTGCTCCTCTTTTTCAAGTAACTTCATTCCAACCCACTGTAACTTCAGGGGTACAGGACTTGTCACTTAAATATACTCTACTGCAACTTTTGGGAGATAAGATTAGTAGCTTCAATCTGCTCAACTGCAACTTCAGGGAGATAAGATTTGTAGCTTTAATTTGCTCTATTGCAACTTTAGAGAGATAAGATTTGCTATCTTCGATCTACTCCACTGCAACTTTAGGGAGATAAAGTCTGTAACTTCAATCTGTTTCACTGTAACTTCAGGGAGATAAGATTTGTAATTTATAGCTTTAATCTGTTCCACTGCAACTTCAGGGAAATAAGATTCTCTATCTTCAGTCTGCTCCACTGTAACTTCAGGGAGATGAGACTTGTAACTTCAACCTGCTCCACTGCAACTTTAGGGAGATAAGATTTATAGCTTTAATCTGCTCTACTGCAACATCAGAGATAAGATTTGTTATTTTCAATCTGCTCTACTGCAACTTCAGGGAGATAAGACTTGCTATCTTCAACCTACTCCATTGTAACTTTAGGGAGATAAGATCTGTAACTTCAACCTGCTCCACTACAACTTTAGGGAGATAAAGTTTATAGCTTTAGTCTGCTCCACCTCAACTTTAGGGAGATAAGATTCGCCACGATGACTTAAATCGATCCCACTGCAACTTTAGGAGTATAGGATTTGTGATTTCACTGATCTGTTACACTATTCTCTAGGGAACATGACCTGTAGAATCCATTTCAAGGGCCTATATTTATGCCAAGCAATTAGGATGTTATTATCAAAATGAATCAAATGCTCCTAACTAGATGTGTATGAATGATGTTTGCATGAATGCAGAATGTCATTTTTTTCTCAAGAATGATCCCTTTTTAATGCTTAAGTTGACATTGCTCGTTGTTCATCAAGGTTCTATCACTGACGCATTACCCTGCCTTCTTGTTCAGCTGATATCTTTGACAGAAAATTCAAAGAAATAATCACAATTTAGACTATTCATTCCCAAACATTTTCAACCCCTAGATTTGGTTAGTTCTGACTAGTGGTTCTATTTCAGGTCCTTGTAATATTTAGAACCTTTCAAAGGAATATGCAAAAATCCTTTTACTTGAATATTATTTGTCCATTAATCGTTATTTTAATGAAAAATGCTTGAAAAAGATCGTAACAATGGACAAGATTGAAATTTATTGGGAGCAAAGCTCGAAATGAATAGATTAATCAAAATAGTAAACACTGCGAAAATACAAAATGAGTAAGATGAAAATAGGTGTGCCAAATATCATAGCATGAGCTTCTCTGCACAAACTTCTTAAAGACCATTTTGAACTTTATATGTATTTAGAAGATCTAAAGTAATTTTTTGATGCCCCAAGATGTAACATTCTTCCTTTTGAGAAGACTCGACCATCACATGTTCAATCTTCAATCCAAATTTGAGTTGCCTATTCTTAGGTTTTCAACTCAAAATCCCTTTGGTATTAAGGCGCCCTTTGCTAGTTTTCACATTGGCCTCTCCTCTTTTTTTAGGTGAAGTATTTCTTGACCGAGTCCAAATTCACAGGATTAGACAGTTTTTTCCATCCATCTCGGTCAAAATCAACACTCCTCCAGAAAATGCCTTCTTTACCACATAAGGTCCTTCCCAATTTAACATCCATTTTCCTTTGAAGTCCTTTTGTATAGGAAGGATCTTTTTCAATACTAGGTCCCCCTCACGAAATTCTCTAGGGTGAACCTATAACACCCCTTACCGGTATTCGATGCCGAAATAGGGTACGAGGCATTACCGGACTCACATCACAAACAATTATACAATTCTGAATCATAAATTTGCATCCAAATTAAAACTATTTGAAATTAATCATAAAGTCCCTATCATGAGCCTACGAGGCCCAAAACATGCTTTGAAAATGGTTTGAGACTAAACCGAGAACTTTAGAAGTTTTCACAAAACTTAGAAAAAATTTCCACTATACAGGGGTCATATGCCCATGTGGATATGGGACATGCCTGTGTGGGTAGGCCGTGTGGTCACACATGCCCGTGTCCTGACCCCATGTAACTCTCTGACTTGTAATCCACAAACAAATTGAGATCACATGGCCAAGTCACACGCCCGTGTACTAGGCCGTGTGGAAAATTAATTTTCATAAAATAGGTGTAGACTTCACACGGCCAGGGCACATGCCCGTGTTTGAGGTCATGCCGTCCACACGGTTGAGACACACATCCGTGTTTCTGCCCGTGTGCTCAGTTCTGAGCATTCTATTTCTCAAAATTAAGGTATAGGGGACATATGGCCTATACACACGCCCATGGGGCAGACTGTGTGTTACAAACGACCTAGACATACACCCGTGTGGACAAAATAAAGGCTATTTACCAAGCCATTTGCCACCCTTATTCATACATACACTTACACCAAATCAAAGGCACAAAACATAATATACTTAGGCAACCAAACATCCACAATCATGGCTAAATCATATCAATACAATACCATCCACTATCATACTCACAACATTTATCATGTTCCAAATTAATCATGCTAATTTCACATATACAAAGTATCATTAAAATACTTTCGTGACACCTATTTGTGCATAAGATTATCATCTCACCAATAAAGCACATTTCCAAACATTTCACATTCATGCTAAAAATCACACTCCATCATACACCAAACATAACATGACCATAACACCAAAGACATTGGCACATATACATATATAAATGGGCTTACAACCATTTTAGCCAAAATAAGCCAATTACATGGCTAAATACCAAATCAACTTAAACAAATATAAGCCAATACATTTGGCCTAATCAAATGACACATATAACAAAATGACCAAGTCCCTATACGTGTCATACTTTCAAAGTACTAAGATCATCAGATACCCAAAATAACAGTTTTGATAGTGTGAGGCAAATCTCCGACGATCTCTGATTCCGAGCTAGCTTAGTGACACTATAAAAACATGAAAAATAAATGGAGTAAGCTATATAGCTTAGTAAGCTCGTATGCAAGAAATAAGCAACCTTACCATGCATATAACATTCAAATAACATAACATGATTAAATGTACATTTACCATGGTCTCATAATCATAACTCATTCCATCACAAAACTTACCTCATATTCATCATTTCAAGCATTTGATAGATATGAGCTTTAAGTACATACCTGTACCCTCTCAAAAGGAATTTACATATAATCTCATCTTTGACATACCCGTGAACCACTCGGAATAATAATATCGGATACTTGGGAAATTTGTACACTAAGTACCACATATGTAGCCAATGCTACCTCAAATCTCATATCACACTATAAAAACATGAAAAATAAACGGAGTAAGCTATATAGCTTAGTAAGCTCGTATGCAAGAAATAAGCAACCTTACCATGCATATAACATTCAAATAACATAACATGATTAAATGTACATTTACCATGGTCTCATAATCTTAACTCATTCCATCACAAAACTTACCTCATATTCATCATTTCAAGCATTTAATAGATATGAGCTTTAAGTACATACCTGTACCCTCTCAAAAGGAATTTACATATAATCTCATCTTTGACATACCCGTGAACCACTCAGAATAACAATGTCGGATACTTGGGAAATTTGCACACTAAGTACCACATATGTAGCCAATGCTACTTCAAATCTCATATCACATAGTTGCTCACTCTTGAGCTATCAACGGGACTGCTTACACAAGCTGTCAGTCAAGACGTAGCTATGCGGTGCTGCTCACACAAGCTGTCAAGTATCTGCAACATATGTTAGTGTACTTAGCCACCGGTAGGACGTACAAAACCATCACCTGGATCACATAATTACATAACACATAACTACCCTAGTGACATGTCACTTGTATCCTACCCTATTCCTAAGGTTCAAACGAGATTTCTTGCTTGTCGATTCATTTTCGGACTCGTTCATAAGATTAAGCTCATCCAAATTTATCAAACATACAATTCATGCAATATTAAAGTAATAAAATACAATCATATTAAAGCTTATTTTTACATACGAACTTACCTCGGTACAAAATGGCTAATTTTTTTGATTTAGTCCACAACTTTATTCTTTCCCCGGTCTAGGTCAGAACCTCATCTTTCTTGATATATAATATCACATTTAACTTATTCAATCATCACATTATTTAATTTAATCCCAAAAAAAACTTATAGAAAAAATTACATTTTTGCCCCTAACTTTTCAACTTTTTACATTTTAGTCCCTAGGCTCGTAAAATGATTTTCATTCGATTTCTTCATTACCCAAGCCTAGCCAAATCTTTTGCATGCTCATAATAGCCCACATTTTTCATTTATTCACATTTTAACTATAACACCCCTAACCCGTATCCATCGTCGGAATAGGCTACGAGGCATTACCGAACAAATCACAACATAAATAATACATTTCTCACACATAAATCCATTATCACATAAATATCAATCAAACATAATCATATTGTCCCTTATAAGGCTCTACGAGACCTTAAAACATGGTTAGAAGAGGTTCGGGACTAAACTGATAACATTGCAAACTTTGGGAAACTTAGAAAATTTTCATGCATTAAAGGGTCACATGCCTTTTTGAATAGGCCGTGTGACCTGACATGCCCGTGTCACAGGCCGTGTGAAAATGGGGCATACATTCTTACTTGCACCACACGGCCGAGGACACGTCCGTGTGCCAGGCCGTGTGAAATCTAGAGGGGTTACTGACTTAGGTCACACGACCAGTCACAAGCCCATGTGCCAGCCCGTGTGCCACACATGGCCAGTAAAAACGCCTGTGTGTCTAGGCCGTGCCAAACCTGTACGGTATACTGACTTAATTCGGAGGGCTACCTCAAGGGACACACGGCCGTGTATCAAAGCCATATGTCACACACGATTGAGCCACACGCCCGTGTGCTCTACCGTGTGGAGTGAAAATAGGCTTGGTTGAAGCCATATTTCTCACCCTCCTCAAGTATACCTAAAATACCACATTTCATGCCATTTCAATACATATAATAGCAGCCAAAACATGCTATACCAAACACATATCATGCCATTGATAACCATTATTTCTACTACTCAATTCCATAGCGAAAACATACCAAATCAATATGCCAAAATCATCAAACTTACATAACTTCTAAATGCATTTCCTCATCACATTATCATCTATTTCATGCCTCAAAACATACCATTTCATCATCTCAAAATCAAGCCACAACATATCATCTTCTAAACTTTAGTTCACCAAATGATAACTAGCTACTTGAGCAACCATATAGCCATACCAAATATACCAAAACATAAGGCAACTTATACATCATACGTTACTTACCAAACACCTAATTTACACCAACTTAAATGGCCATACATACCAATATTTACATAAAAAACAAACCAAATCTCATGGCTAAAATCATAACTCAAACTTATCATCTAAACACTAGCCTATACATGCCATATACCATATATACAAAGCTTCAAAAGTACCAACAAGATGATCGATAGTGTGATGATGTTTTCCCGATGGTTTCAGAGTCTGAGCTAGCTTAGATAATCTATAAAATAGGGAAAGAACATACAAAATAAGCTTTAAACGCTTAGTAAGCCATATACAAATAAAATTACCAACTAATCCAACACCTTTTCCATCAAATAGGAAAACTATGAATAAGCACATATAAATTCACAAACCTTCCCAAATGTATTCATATTCAATTTCATAAGTGAATTCATCAAATACTTCCCTTTTCAATACTTGTATGAATCTCATACATACCTGAGTTGATTAACTCATTTACACATTCTTTCTCGACTTGACTTTGCCCGTTGAACCCTTCAGAATAGTTAAGGATACTTGAAAATCACATAAGCTCATACAACGCCATATCCCGGATATGGTCTTACATGTTATCACATATCGAAGCCACAGTCCCAGATAGGGTCTTACACGAAATCATATAACGATGCCAATGTCCCAGACATGGTCTTACACGTAATCACAATACAATGCCAATATCCCAGACATGGTCTTATATGTAATCACATCTCGGTAATCCTAATGTCATGACATTCGTATCCTATAATATTTCTAAGATTCATACGGGACTTTCGATTGTTGTAACTTCGTCGATTTTTGCTCGTATCATAGCAATTCAATGACAAATAAACATTTATAAATCAATTTAAAGCATTCATTTGCATATGAACTCGTATGAATCGACGAGTGTATTATATGGAAAATGGACGAGCAAGAATCGACGAAGTTACAACAAGCGAAAGTCCTCGAATCAGGTTGTTGAGCAGCCAGATTTGTTCGAACGAACTCCGTGTATCATATGGAAAATGGCTTATTTAGCCTCTCCCTCATGACTACTCAAAATTGGCCTCGAATTAGCCGGCGCTACCCCTTGAACGAGAGTGGCACGTTACTTTCCACACGTCTGCTAAAGCTTATTCGGGGTCCATTTACTATATGAAAACACACTTTAAGCTGTCAAGAATCATTACACTATCACAATTTATATATATGGAATGTATACTTAGACTTTCACATGTTACGTTAGTCCTAGAATAGACTAAACCGTAGCTTTGATACCAATAAAATGTAACACCTCAAACTTGTATCTGCCACAGGAATAGGGCTACAAGACATTACCGATCAAATACAATATACAACATACATTTATCATACATGAATCCATTATCACAAAAACATTAATCAAACATAATCACAATGTCCCTTATAAGGCTCTACAAGACCTTAAAACATGCTTACAAGAGGTTCGGGACTAAACTGATAACATTGCAAACTTTGGGAAACTTAAAAAATTTTCATGCATTTAAGGGTCACACACCTGTGTGAATAGGCCGTGTGCCTCACACGGCCACCACACATGCCCGTGTTGCAGGCCGTGTGAAAACAGGGAATACATTCTAAATTGCATCACACGGCCACCAGACACTCCTGTATGGGATGGCCGTGTGGTCACACACGTCTGTGTGGCTCGGGACACGCCCGTGTCCTTAGCCCGTGTAACTCTCTAACTATGACATCATCAACATAATAAAGTCACACGGCCAAGTCACACGTATATGTGCTTAGACCGTGTGGCAAATTAAATTCCAAATATTAAGTGCAGACTTCACACGGCTTGAGTACACGCCCATGTCCTAAGGCCGTGTCCTTTACACGGCTGAGACACACGGCCGTGTCTCTACCTGTGTGTTTACTATTAGGCATTCTGTTTTGCATAATTAGGGTGCATGAGACACACAGCCGGATCACACGCCCATGGGGCAAACCGTGTGTCACACACGGCTTAAACACATGCTATGTGTCTAACTGTGTGGACAATGTCTAGGCTATATTCCAAGCCATTTGCCACCCTTAAGCACTCATATACTTAAATCCACTTCATAAAATGAAATATGGCACATTTAATCACTTAAGCATACACACTCATGGCTAAATTATGACTTAACAATGGCAACATATCACCTATCCTAACTATCTTGCTTTTATTTGGTATTCCACACCAATTTCATATTTGTCTATCATCCTTGCTAGCTTAATTTCAAGTTATACATTTGCACCACATTTATTGCATACACATTAACCATAT
Organism: Gossypium longicalyx; assembly: GCA_025698465.1. Classification (NCBI taxonomy): domain Eukaryota; kingdom Viridiplantae; phylum Streptophyta; class Magnoliopsida; order Malvales; family Malvaceae; genus Gossypium; species Gossypium longicalyx. The sequence continues at coordinate 21,861,120 of CM047006.1, forward strand.
TTCATACACCCAACATACATGTCATCCATCACACTTATTAACCATAAGCAACTATAGCCTCATTAAAGCATAAGCATATTTGCATGCATGCATCAATAATTAGGGTTACAACCCAAATAATCAATATGAGCCACCTCTCATGGCCATATACAAAATAACCACAATAACATCATGAGCCAAAACTTTTGGCTAATCAATATGACACATAGCAAAAATACCAAGTCCCTATACATGCCATACTAAAAAAGATAATGCTAGCTATACCCAAATGTTTAATTGATAGTGTGGTCGAGTCTCCGACGTTCTCTGATCCCCGAGCTACTTGGCGGCACTATAAGAAAAAGAAGGGAATAGAGTAAGCTTTAAAGCTTAGTAAGTTCACATGCAAATAAAATGTAACCTAAACAAGTAATAATCATACATATAGCATAATGAACATAATCTTGCATTTTATCAAATCTCATAAACTTATTCTTCTTATATACATATACACATGTTCTTAACACGAGCTCATCCTATTTCATGTCATTCATATGAGTTCAATATACATACTTTTTTCCCACTTGCACATAATAACTTACTTTCTTGTCTTGATGCAATCGCCAAGATTACTCATTATACTTCTCCCAAATTACCCATTGAACACTCAGAATACTATCGGATACATTGGTAGCTTGCACCTAAGTTTCTCATATGTAGCCAATGCTACTTCATATCTCAGATCACATGTTGCTCGTTTACGAGTTACTCACGAGTCTGCTCATGCAGGCTGTTAGGTATTCGCAACACATGCCAGACTATCTCACCATTAATAGCATATACGAGACCAATACCCGGACGCCAAAACATGTGTCATATATATCATGAACTCAGACCACAACTCGATAAGTTTGGATGTATTATATATCATGAACTTAGACATAACTCAATGAGTTCAGATTACACAACTCCTAGTGACATGTCACTTGTATCCAAAACTATTCCTAAGGTTCAAACGGGATTATTCGATACCACACTTCTGTTGAGCTTGCTCATAATGTCGATTTCAATACTCATAGCATCAATCACATACTCATGGAGTAATCAAAACATCATTCATGATAATATATAAGCAATAAACACATGATACAATATCATATTAGTTATGTAAGTACTTACCATACATGCAGTATTAAAGCATTTAAAGTATGGTACATGTTGTATTATTTACAAATGAACTTACCTTGGTACAAAATGATAGAGACGAGCTTAATCCTCGTAAACTTTGTTTTTCCCTCAATCAAGACCCGAATCACGCTTTTTTTAATCTATAATGCCAAATTCAACTTGTTCAATACACAAATTACTTATATCGACCCATAACACATGCTTAGGAAAGTTTTCCTTTTTACCCCTAACTTTTCTCTTATTTACACTTTAGTCCCTAGGCTCGTAAAATGAAATGCATGTAATTTCTTGTCTATCCAAGCCTAGCCGATTCATATTCCATATCATATCAGCCCATATTTTTCTTTATTTCATATTTCTACTACTCATTTTTACACCTTTTACAAATAAGTCTTTTTTAGGTGTTTTCTCTAAAAATCACTTAGTAAAAGATGTTTATCACACATCAAACATTCATATTTCTTCATTAAACATCAAAAGACAACCATGTCACACATGGGTCAAATTTCATACATGAACCCTAGCTCAAAATAATGGTAGAAATAGCTAGACGGTTGATGACAACTTAAAAAATGTAAAGAACATTAAAAACGGGGCTAGGGAGCACTTACAATCAAGCTTGAAAAGTTGAAAACCCTAGCTATAGAACCCTTGTAAAATTAGGCTATGGCTTGAAGAAGATGGACAAGATTTTCACTTTATTTTCCCTTTTTATTCTTTTATTTACCAAATGACAAAAGTGCCCTTTCTTTCAAAATTTTCCTATTCATGCCTATTTTTGTCCAAATTTTTAGAACTTGATCTAATTGCTATTTAAGAACCTCTTATTCTAATTGCTATTTAAGAACCTCTTATTAATAATCCAATGCAATTTCATACTTAAAGCTTCTAGAACACAAGTTTTGCAACTTATTCAATTTAGTCCCTAAAGTCAAATTGGACATCTTAGGCATAGAATTTATTCATGAAAATTTCACACAAGCATGAAATCATATCATGGACCATCAAATAATCATAAAATGATTATTTCTATTTTAGATTTATGGTCTCAAAACCACTATTCTGACTAGAACCTAATTCGGGATGTTACAGTGACATTGGCATATGAAGTGGCTTATACCCACTTGGTGAAATAATCGATGACCACAAAGATGGATTGATTCCCATTGGAAAATTTTGGCAATATCGATGCAATGACATCCATACCCCACATAGAAAAAGGCCATGGAGAAGTCATGACATGAAGAAGTGAATGAGGCACATGAATTTTGTCTCCATAAATTTGGCACTCATGGCATCTCTTGGCATAACTGATACAATCCCCTCCCATAGTGGACCAATAATATCTGAATCTCATGATTTTCTTGGCTCGTAACATCCCGGTTTTAGCTAAATCAGAACAGTGGTTGCAGAACCACAAATATGAGGTTGTAAAATTATTTTAATATTATTTTATGTGTTTAAAGCATGAGAATATGAATTTGTGAAAGTTTTGTGTGAAAATTTTATTGTTTGTGTGCTCGATTTGATAAAAATGACTTAATCGCGTAAAATGCAAAAGTGACATGTTATAAGTTAAAAGTGCCTAATTACTATGGTTTGATAAATGTTAGGTCCTTATGTTGATATTAGACCATGATTAAGGTTAGTGGACATTTATGTCCATGGATTATGTGTTATATTAAGGTTTTATTAAAGGTTAAATTAGTAATATGTTTAATAAGTAATATTAAATAAAACCAAAATCAATTTTTACTCATATTTTTCATCTAGTTGCCAAAAATTAAGAAAGAAAATAAGCTCTTCTTTAGGTTTTCATTCGGTCACATTGGAAGTAAGATTAAGGTATGGTTTTTGATCCGTTTTTGATGATTTTTATGTTTTTGTGATCATTACTTTGAGTATTAGCTAGCCCGTACTTTAATTTTTGAATTTGTTCATGATTTGATGAGATGACATTGGTGAATTCATGAGTTTTGTGATGTTAAATGGTGAAATATGAAAGCTTGGTGATAGATGTTCATGTTTTATTAAGTGATTTTAAGCAAAAAATACATTTTGAGGATTAATTTGTAAAATGTACAAAGTTTGGGGGTTAAAATGTGAAATAAATGAAAGATATGGACTTATATGTATTAATGGAATATTCGACCAAGCATGTGTATAAGGAAATTATGTATATTTTGTGTTTTGTGAAATAAGGACTAAAATGTTAAAGTGTGAAATTATAAGGTACAAAGTGTAAAAATGCCTAATTATGTATTTTTGGATTGAATTGATAAATATGTGATTAAATTATTGAAATTTGTAATTATATGGATCCTGAAAGAAAGAAATCGGATTTGGATCGAGGAAAATCGAAAGTTATCGAGTAATCGATCCAATTCATCTATTTCGACTACGAGGTAAGTTCATATGCAAATAAATGTATTTGAATTGATTTATTCATGCTTATATAATATTGAAATGTAATGAATGGCTATGGAATATGAATATGTGAAATTGAGAAAGCATCGACAGTGATACTACGTTTGAAAGTCCCTTACGAACCATAGGAATAGAATAGGATACATATGTCATGACATAAGATTCTGAGATGTGATATCGTGTAAGACCATGTCTGAGACATCGACATCGATTTGAGATTTATGTGTAAGACCATGTCTAGGACATTGGCATCGTATATAATTTCATATAAGTCCCTATCTGGGACAGTGGCATCGATATTTGATAGCATGTAAGACCATACCTGGGATATGGCAATGTACCAGTGTTACGAGTTATCTGAGTATCCTTATCGATTCCAAATGGTTCAACAGACATTATCGAAGAAGGGATTAATATGTGAATGAATATCTGATTTAGGTACGTATGAAATGTAAGGTACGTATGAAATGTACATGTTATTCAAGAATGAAAGGTGAGTATGTTATAAATGATGACATGTGAATTATAAGAGAATGAAATGTGGTTATAGGCAAGTGAACTATGAACAAGTGAACTAGATGTGATTTATGAAACGAAATTGTGGTTTGTATGATCTTTCTATGAATGGATTGGTTTGATTTTATCTCATGTATTATGATTATTTGTATATGGCTCACTAAGCTCTTAAAGCTTACTTTGTGTGTGTTTTTCATTGTTTTATAGATTATCGAAGCTACCGTGAGCTCAGGGATCATCAAGTATCGTCGTCACACTATCGAACGATATTTTGGTACTTTTGAAGTTGTAAATATTAATATATGGCATGTATAGGCTGGTGGTGTTATGATATGTGTTATATGTATTTTTTGCCATGTGATATGACAATAATATGATTTAGACTATGGAATTGGTTTTGGTATAGACTATGTAATGGAAAAGAGATATAATTGATGTATATATATGGTCTTGTGTGAATGGCCATCTTGGTATGATTTAGTAGTTGAAATAGTAAGGTTTTGATATGATTTTGAGTTTGGTTAAATGTTGTTTGAGACAAATGGATTGGTATGATTTTAGTACATGAAATTGAGTATGAAATTGATTGGTGATATTTTGGACTGAATTATGCATGTTTGGGTATGGTTTTGGTTGCCAATTAGTCATGAATTATGCTTTGGTTGATACTTTTAGGGATAACCCTTTTTGGGTGACATGTTGGCTTTATAAATGGCCTACTTTTGTCCACACGGGCAGAGACACGGGCGTGTGTCTCAGCCATGTGTGACACACGCTTATATTACACTGCCGTTTGTCCCCTAATGTACCCTTCGATTTAAAGTCAGTATACCCTATAGTTTTGACACGGCCTAAACACACGGGCGTGTCTACTTGCCGTGTGTGGCACACGGGCTGGCACATGGGCGTGTGGTCAGCCATGTGACCCAAGTCAGTAACCCCCTTAGATTTCACACGGTCTATGACATTGGCATGTCTGGTAGCCGTGTGAGGCACACGGCCTATTAACATGGGTGTGTGACCCTTTAATGTTTAAAAATTTTCTAAGTTTCCTTAAGTTTGTAAATGTTATCGGTTTAGTCCCGAACCTCTTCTAAGCATGTTTAAGGTTTTTTAGACCTATTTGTAACACCCCTAACTCGTATCCACCGTCGAAACAGGGTTTCAGGGCATTACTAAGATTTACATATCATTTAACAAAAACTTTCAATTAAATACTTACCGATTCAATGCATCATATAAATAAACATATTACCATTCAATCAATAGCTTGGCACTTGTCTAAGCATCAAACAACAACATTGTTAGTATACTTGCACATATTTCATATAAATTCAACATTGATATACTTATTTTCTCGAAATGTCACAATTGAGTTTAATAATGGTCTCAACTTACATAATTTCCTTGTATCAACATATCAAAGATAATCATATATGTACATGTCATGAAACATATCATTCTCTTACCATTTCTTCATAAGTATATATCATTCATTTCATTATATCAGTATTTTATGCACCATCATTTCCATATATTTTATGTATATTTATTTCGGTAATAGTTCATATCAACTTAACATAAATTATATTCCATGTACCTATACTTATTTCGTTTATCTATCTTCATAATTATTTCATGCAACTATTTTGTACATATATTTCCATATGATTAATTTTTGTAAACATTTCACACAACCATTTTGTACTATCAATTCATATAACCATTCATCATCTAATAAATATTACCTAAATATCAATTGTTCAACAGATGTCATAGCATCTCCCATCCACGGTCTTATTGATCTTCAACATGATGCCATAGTGTCTTTCAACTATGGTCTTACTCCTTTTCTTTCATGTTGCCATGGTATCTTTCAACCATGGTCTTATTCATTTCTTGCCATGTTGCCATGGTATCTTTCAACCATGGTCTTATTCATTTCTTGTCACATTGCCTTGGTATCTTTCAACCATGGTCTTATTCATTTCCTGTCATGTTGTCATGTTATCTTTCAACCATGGTCTTATTCATTTCCTGTCATGTTAACATGGTATCTTTCAACCACGGTCTTACACATTTGAATCGCGATGCCATAGCGTCTTTCAGCTATGGTCTTACTCGTCTGAATCGTGATGCTATAGCGTCTTTTAGCTATGGTTTTAATCATTTCTGGTATGATGCCATAGTCCAACAATGGTCTTACACGTGCATTGCCATAGCCCAGCCATGGTCTTACACTCGTGGTGCTATATCCTAGATATGGTCTTATCATCAGGATACCATAGCCTAGCTATATTGCTATGGCCTAGCCATTGTCTTATTTGTCAATTTATCACTGATCACTGAATGGTCATACTCAATTCAATGTTTTGCTCAATTTGAACTTTTGATCCGATTTCCATAGTTTAGCAATATTCATAATTCAATAGCAAACATATAAAATAATATATCAGTCATAATTTAGCAAATAATCATGAAAGTTCAACCATATGAACTTACCTAACTAAATTGCAGAAATACCAAGATTTAGGGACATTTTGGTAATTTTTCATTTTCATCGATTTTCCATCCGATCTTGAAATAAATTAATAATTTCATTCAATTTATTAATTTATATAATAAAACAATTCATTCCCTTCAATTTGGTCTTTTTTACATTTTTACAAAATTGCCCTTAAAGTTTTACTTTTGTTCAATTTAGTCCTTGAGCCTAAAACATGCAAATTAATCATACTAGCTGAATATTCATATATATTTTTCTCCTCCTCCTCTCCATTCCACATCCTTAATGTATATAACATGCTTATAAGTAATATTATTTATAATTACCCCTATTCCGATGTCTGACAATTTCGACCCTTCTTCGCTAAGAATTAATTATCTCCTCGTACGAGATTCGGATGATATTCCCGTTTGTTTATCTTGAAAATAGACTCATTAAGGATTTTAAACATATAAATTTAAGCCCTTAATTATATTTATCCAATTTTTGATGATTTTCCAAATTTAAAACAGGGGAACCCGAAATCATTCTTACACCGTTTCTTCTATAAGAAACTAGACTCAATAAGCTTTAATTACATATTTTTTTCATCCTATAATTTTATTTCCACAATTTATAGTGATTTTTCAAAGTTAGCATACTGCTGTTGTACATACCCAATTTTGCCCGGGCCTCAAAACCCATATCAGATAACCCAATAAGACCCAAAACAACTAAACAAACCAATGGCCCAAAAACTAAAGCCTTACCCTAGCCCAAACTAACAAATTAGAAAAAAAAAAAACAAAAGAAAACCCTAGGTGCACCGCACCTAGGTCTGCCATGGCCACATCCACCGCCTCTTGCTCCACCGCCCTAATCACTGCCACCATTTGCACCTGCAAGAAAAGGAGAAAGGACAGTAAATGATAAAAAAAGCGTGTAAATGACTTTAAAAAGCCAAGCCAAGAACATTTTGTAACATTTGACAATTTTTTTGAAATACAAAGCACTTATTTTTTTTAAACAGAAGCAAAAATAGTGATTCTAGTAGTGCAAAAGCAGGAGAATAGTCCCAAATCGGAGAACCAAAATACCAAAAATCAAAACCGAAAGCCTAAGGTGATTTTATTTTATTTCTTTCCTATTTTTGAATCTATTCCCTCACATATATACGCATATTAAAAGCCTATAAAAAAAATAAAAAAATAAAAAAGGGTACCTCACGCGGTGGCCGGCGACGGTGGTCGACAGTGACATATGGTGGCCCGCTCGCCGGATTTTGGCTTCGGCCAGAGAGGAGAAGAGAGGGATGAGAGTTTTTTTTTGGTTTTTGTTTTAAGGAAAAGGAAAATGATTTTTTTAAAAAAATTTAGCCTTTTCTAGCCTGAAGAAAACGACGTCGTTTCACTTAGGAGTTTTAATGCCCAAAATGGCGCCGTTTGGCCTGGTGACCCGCGACTCGACCCGTCCGTCCGAAGGTCCGCGTGTCTTTTAAGCGGAAGGGTTATTTGCGCTTTTGGCCCTTCCGCTTTTTTATTGTTTTGAAATCAAAATTTTCATTATTACTAATTTTACCCTGTAATTTATTCTGACCTTCAATTTGGTCCCTCTTGGTGTTGTGCGTTTTGGGAGGGTGGGATATAACCCATTTTGGTCCTCCCTTGTTATCCGCGTGCCCAAATTGGTCATTTTCTTTGTATTTTTAGTTCCAAATTCACCCCGAACTCCTATTTTAAGTTCAATCCTTTTAGTTATTTTTGCTATTTTACCATTATTATTATTATTATTATTATTATTATTATTATTATTATTATATATTACTTAAATTTTAAATTTGTTTATACGTTTTACATAATACTTATTTGCATTATTATTATTATTACTATTATATTGTTATTATTATTACTATTTTTATTTTTATTTACTACTATTATTTATTATCGTTAGCACCATTATTATTGCTATTATCCTTATCATCTTTTTTTTTTCCTTTTTTGCTATCATTATTATTATTTTATATATTATCATTATCATTCCTATTATTATTTTTTACTATTATTATTTATTATCATTATATTTACTATTATTTTTATTACTATTATTCTTATTAATGTATTATTACTACCACCACTTTCTATTTATTATTATTATCTTTTTTAAAATATTGTTATTATTATTATAGCTATTATTATTATGATACTATACCATTATGTTTATTATTAGTATTTATTATTACCATTATATTTATTACGATTATTAGTATTATTATTTTCTTTAGTACTATCAGTATTATTAAATTATTTGTCTTATTAATGTACTGTTATTACTTCCTACTTAACCATTATTACTATTATAATTATTATCAATCTTTTATTATTCTCTTACATTGCTTGTTCGTTTTATTCCTCCATTTTTGTTCTCATCATTCTTATTATGCGTTTATTTTTATTCGGTTATGTTCGTTAATATCGAAATTCTTATTTGTTTGTTCATTCTTCGCCATTTTATTTTACCAAGAATTTATGTTAACCTTTACCCGACGAAAATAATTCTTTCATAAAGGCGATATTCTGCATTTGGAAATTCGAGAAAATCGTGCCCTAACTTACTGGGTTTCGATTTTTCTCATTTAACCTAAATAACGAAATATTCTTTTAAAATCGTAATACGAGTTTTGAATAAAACGCTTATTCTCGGAAATACGAGGTGTTGTGCCCTAGCTTACTTGATATAACATCTTGTTACCTCGAGATAAGATTTTTGTAAATAAAGGCAATGTCCGATATTTGGAAGTTCGAGAGATCGTGCCCTAAGTTACTGGGTTTCGGTTTTCCTCGTTTACCCTAAGTAATCGAATATCCTTTTAAAAAAGGGGGTTAAAATACACGGATTTCAAATAAAAGGCAAGCTCACTCTCAAAAGTTCGAAATATTGTGTCCTAACTTATTGGATATGACATTTTATTACTTCGACATGAGAAGGTCTTTAACATTCGAGTTTTCTTTACAAAAAGAGGGATCGTATTTTAAAGTCTTTCAAGTTTTCAATTTTCGACACTAAGACACTAATTAATCAATTAGGTACCAATTTTGGGCGTTACGAGGGTGCTAATCCTTCCTCGTGTGTAACCGACTCCCGAGCCCATCTTTTGAATTTCGCGGACCAAAATCTTTGTTTAAAATAATCAAACCATTTATTGAAAACAATCGCTTCTTACGAGGTGACCCGATTACACCTCATCAAAAAGGATTGGTGGCGACTCCCCTTTTTTTCTTTTTAGTTTCCAAAATCAAGTCGACCCTGTTTTTTCAAAAAAATAGTTTCGACAGCTTGGTGACTCCACTGGGGACTCAAATAAGAGAGTCAAGCCACAAGTTCATTAACCCTTGTCTTTTTGTCGAAAATTAAAAATTTGGTTTTGATATACGATCCTTTCATTACATTTCATTCGTTCTATGTTACGATCTTCATCATTTTATTCATATTTTCTTTATTTGCTTCGAACTTTTTTGTATATACCTGCATATTACATTGCATAACCGTGTGGTTACACTATTTTAAGTGGGAGTGAGAAACTATTCCTTCGTGAGGTTTTCACCTCCGTGTAGGATAGTGGATCACTTTCGGGATATATCCGTACCTATGTCTTCGTGAGATTTTCATCTCTGTGCAGCGATAGGGAAATGTATTCCCCTGAACTGAACTCGGTCTGTATGAGCCTATAATGGGTGAAGATCGAGGAATCTGCTGGTTCAGGTACCTTTACCTTAGAACCGAGCTGCAAATAGCAAGCCGTAGGAACCCGCCTTAGGTAGAGCTACACCAAACCCTAGCGATTACCTGAGCAAGGCTATATTTATTATTCCTTGTTTGCTTTAAACTGTGTATGAATTGCTGACTTGCTTTGTTTTACTTTGATCGTATTTGCATAGCATTTTCATCCCAAAAGGTGTTGATTCACATTCGGTTGCTAAATAGATAACTTATTATGGAAAAGGGGTTTTTTGATAAAGTAGAAGATAATGCGGCTGTCCGAATATGGGCTGAGACAACACAGCAAGAGAAATGTGATAGTCTTACCGAGGGGTACGAATCAGAATTGTAGAATTTCACTCGGATCAGTGTAACCCAAAATAATCTCCAAGAGATGAAAGAAATTTGGGGTCAGTGGGATGACGAGATCAAACAGCTATTCTACTGTCATTATGGTGATTTACCTTATCTGCTCGATATCAAGGTAGACGAACACCTGTTTCGAGCCCTCGCCCAGTATTGGAATTCTGCTTACAGTTGTTTCACTTTCGGAAGGGTAGATTTGGTACCTACTATAGAAAAGTACATGGCCTTACTCTGTTGCCCGAAGATTCAGGTTGACAGAGTTTATTCCAGAGCTGCCAACATCCTAGCATTCTCAAAAAGGTTGATGAACATCACAGGGATGAGCGGACAGTGGTTTACAGCCCGGATCAAACAAAAAGGAGATTGTAAGTGCATTCCTTGGAGGAATTTGAGGGGTTTAATCTTAGCGCATCCCGATATGAAGAAGAGGGTGGATGTCTTTGCTTTGAGCATTTATGGACTGGTTATCTTCCCCAAAGCTTTAGGGCATGTAGACAAGGCGGTTTCCGATCTTTTTGACAGGCTTAGTAAATGGGCCACACTTGTACCCGCGATCTTGGCTGAAACTTTCAGATCATTGAATGCTTGTCGAAGAGTGGGTGAAGGGAGATTTATTGGATGCGCATAGCTCTTGCTGTTTTGGTTCCACAGCCATTTTTGGAAAGTGGAAAATGTCTCGTATCGCATCTTCTTTGAAAACTACTCTCCACTGAAAGAGTTAGTGGCTACACCAAGACGAGATGATATTACAGAGGAAAATTGGATGACGATTCTTCAGAATTTGCAAGAGGAAGACGTCGAATGGAGAGCCCCGTGAATGGTTCCTGACGAAATATTATATCGATGTGGAGATTTTGATTGGGTTCCCTTGTTAGGAATATGGGGAGCCGTCGGGTATGCTCCTCTGCTTGCGTTAAGACAGTACAGATCTAAAACAGTTCATGCCACTAACACACAGGTTAGCTCAGTGCGAGTTCGTATACATGGGGAATAATTACAAAAAGATAGTTTGTGAGATATCAAATGCCTAGAACCAGACTTGTAGAATGAAAAAGTTTACTGCCAATCCTATGACTACCTTTGAGTATAACCTGTGGTGGGATCAGAGGATCAACGATAACATCCCTACATCAGATCAAGAAAACACCTGATCAATGGAAGAACACTTGAAAGTGATCCCATCTGAGCTAGAGATCATCAAACAAAATTTCAAGAGAAAGAGTCTGGAACTAGAAAAAAGGATCGAGCAATTGGAGGAAGAAAAAATATAGCTGGGGTTAGATGTCGATATCCAGAAACTAGAAGCTGAAAGACTTAGAAAAGGAAAGAACAAGGCTGAAGAGGATTTGGACAGTTTGAAAACAGACTACAAGAAGTTGCGAAGGTCAATGAGAACCGCTGGGTTCGAAAAAATGTCAGAACAATGGCAGCAGGAAGTTAAAGAGGAGAAAAGTAAAGCCAGCCAATTGGAAGAAAAATTTCGAGATGCTCAAGCTCGAGAAGGTACTCTAAAAAAGAGTTTGGTAGAAAGCCAAAACGAGAAGGAGGGATTAAGTATTCAGGTGTCAGAGTTAGAAAGATCCTTGTATCAGTATCGTGCTCGTAACTCTGTAATCGAGTTGAAGGCTAGTCAGAGCAAAATTGAAGAGTTAAAAGGGAATATAGAAGAACTTAAGACTACGCTGCAAAATCGTGAACTTCAGATTGAACTCCTTGAGGTAAATAACGAACGATGGAAGGAGCAACTTCATCAATCTCAAGATCAGGTCAAGAACAGGGATTACGTCATGGGCGAAGCTTTGACTCAAGTGCGAGAGGTGGCTGATCACTTACAAACATTAGTAGTCCAGACCGATGTACTGAGTTTAAAATACGAGTCAGAATCAGACCGAGGCCGAGAGCTAGCTTAGCTTCTTAGGTAGGTTAAGGCCTTAAGTATCAGGGCAAAGCCTTATATGTAATCTATTTTATGTAAAGAAACTTGTTTTCTAGAAAAGTTACTCTAATGAAATTGAATTTGAATCAATGCCTTTTTGCATTCATTACATTCATTGTATTCATGCATCAGCATTGCATCATACGCACTAAAACTCACAAAAAACCCTAAAAATCATGACAGCTACCCTGGAACATCATTACGGTACAAGAGGGAAAACCAAAGCAATGGACCAAAGGTTAGAGAGATTGGAACAAATGCAAAAAGAGATGCAGGATCAACTACAAACACATAAGCAAGAACAGCTGGCCACAATCCAGCAAGAGATGAGGGACCAGATGCTGGAGTCCCAAAGAAGTATGATGGATCAATTAACATGACTACTGGCTGGTGGATTAGAAAAAAGGAAAAGCCCCGTGATCAATACGGGAGATGATAATGAAGATCTTATCTACCCTCCGGGTTTTACCCCAACGAATGTTTAGACACAACCTGATATGTACCCAAGAAAGCCATCAGTCACAATTAGGCTCCAGCCGTTTCAGGCCGGTGTTTCGGTGCTGATGAACTATCAAGCTGGCTCGAGCTCCAATTCGAGGGATAACCCAACTAACCCTATTATCCTCGATCTCGACGAAGTGATTGAAACAGAAAAGATAAGGGTAGAGCTCCCGAAAGAACTCGAAGAACAGTGTAGATGGTTAGAAGAAAAATTTAAAGAAATGGAAAATGCCGACTATCGTGGTGGAATCGATACTAAGGCATTAAGTTTGGTTCCGGACTTGGTGCTTCCTCCCAAGTTCAAAACTCCGGAATTTGAGAAGTACAACGGGACTAGCTGTCCCGAAGCTCACATCATTATGTTCTGCAAACGAATGGCAGGCTATGTCAATAATGACCAACTATTGATTCAGTGTTTCCAAGAAAGTTTGGTTGGGGCAGCTTCTAAATGGTACAACCAACTAAGTCGTACCCAGATCAATTCATGGAAGGATCTAGCACAAGCTTTCATGAAGCAGTACAGTTATTTGGCGGACTTATCCCCTGATAGAATCACTTTACAGAACATGGAGAAAAAACACAATGAAAGCTTTAGGCAATATGCCCAACGATGGAGAGAGGTGGCCACACAAGTTCAACCACTTCTGTTAGAAAAGGAAACCACCATGCTCTTCATTAATACCTTAAAGGCACTTTTCATTAATAACATGTTGGGAAGCGCAACCAAGAGTTTTTTGGACATATTAATGTTTGGAGAAATGATAGAAAATGCGATAAGGTGCGAGAAAATCGAGACAGGAGAAAATGCCAAAAGGCCAGCCCCGAGAAAGAAAGATCACGAGGTAAATAATGTGAGCACATATTCAAAATCGATCACCTTAAACCATCTGAGGTCGAAAACCACTGGTCAGTAGGACCCACCCAGACAAGAGCCCAACACAAAGCAAAATAAGGAGAAACTCCAATTTACGCCTATCCCAATGACGTATAAGGAATTATATCAAAGTTTATTTAATGCACATGTTGTGTCCTCCTTCTATCTAAAGCTAATGTAACCTCCATACCCCAAATGGTATGACGCAAACGCCCAATATGAGTACCATGCGGGAGCCACAGGACACTCGATAGAAAACTGCACCGCTTTTAAGAAATTGGTTGAAAGACTTATCAACATAGGCATTGTGAAATTTGATGATATATCTAGTGCAGAAAATCCGTTACCTAACCATGGGGATAAGGGGATAAATGCGATAATCGAGAGTTCAGGGAAAGAAATCAAGAAGAATATCGCAGAAGTGAATACCCCGCTGAAAGAAGTATGAGAGAAAATGGTGGAAAGAGGGTTGATATCGCAAAATTCAAGGGACATACCCCGAGAAGCAAAGAATTATTGCAAGTTCCACAATCAAGAGGATCATGAGATTCAAAAATGTAGTGAATTCATGACTCTAATATAAGGATTGATGGATAATAAGGAGCTAGAATTCTTTGAGTATGTCGGAAGCCCAGAAGGAACAGATTTGTGTACCTCAGAAGATGGGTCAACAAAGAATATTTACAAAGTCAACCACCCAGTGGTTATCATATCACGACCAAGAATTAATGAAGCTGGGGCACAAGTTGCACCAAAGGTAGTAATCCAGAAGCTCATTGCTTTCCCTTATAAAGATAGCAAAAGGGTACCGTGGAACTATAATTGTAATGTGACGATTCCGGGAGAGGAAATCTTGGCTAACGCATCAGAGGAAGGTCAAGACGTGGGTTTTTATACGCGCAGCGGAAGGCGTTATGATACCCCAAATACAAAAGTTGAGCATGTTAAAGGAAAATCATTGGTAATTGAGAAAAAGAAAGAGAAGCCGGTTAGACTTGAACCAACTATTAATGAATCAGTAACGGAAAAAGAAGCCAAGAAATTCTTGAAATTTCTAAAACACAGTGAGTATAGTATTGTGGAAAAATTGCACAAGCTGCCAGCTCGTATGTCGATACTAGCCTTACTCTTAAGCTCAGAAACCCATCGTAGCGCATTGATGAAGGACCGCCTAGTCACTAACGATACTGGCCTTATATCACTAACGATATTTTGGTAAAGAAGCTGGACCGCCTAGTCAACAATATAAGTGCCGACAACTTCATATTCTTCAATGATGATGAAGTACCGCTAGGAGGTAGGGGATCGACTAAGGCTTTGCACATCACGATCCGCTGTAAGGGGTATACATTACCGGGGGTATTGATTGACAACGAATCGGCCTTAAATGTTCTACCATTATCCACACTGAACAGACTGCCTGTAGATAGTTCTCACATGAAAGCCTGCCAAAACATAGTGAGGGCATTCAATGGAACAGAAAGGAAGGTAATGGCAGAATCGAAATACCCTTCTAATTGGTTCAAGCACGTACGAGGTAGATTTCCTAGTCATGGACATCAAGCCTTCGTATAATTGCCTATTGGGGAGGCCATGGATACACTTAGCAGGGGCAATCCCTTCGTCACTACACCAAAAGTTGAAATTAGTAACCGAAGGTCGGTTGGTAACGATAAATGCCGAATAGGACATCATCGCAGCAGTGACCAGTGACGCGTCATATCTAGAGGCAAACAATGAAGCAATCGAATGTTCCTTTTAGTCTTTAGATTTTGTGAATATGACATTCATTACATAAGGAAATAAGATTCCAATGCCCAGGTTATCTGAGACTGCAAGAATGGGCCTACGGCTAACTGTTGAAAAAGGGGCCCTACTAAGAAGAGGACTCAGGAGATACCTCCAAGGAAGGATTAAGGCACCACTAGTGAAGGAGAAACAAGACCGATTCGGCTTAGGATTTAAACCAGATGCGAAATAAAGAAAGAAAGAACTGGAGAAGAAGCAAGAGAGAAGGAGAGCGCGATTAAGCGAGGAGGAAATCGAATGGGAACCAATAATCTTTCCCCATATATCGAAGACTTTTGTGTCTGGAGGAGTCATTCACCCTGAGCGAGGGACGTCAGGAGGGGAAATCGTGGAAGGAATGTTGGGAAATTTGGATATCAGCGCCACATACGAATAAGGAACTAGAGTAGAAAATTTGTCAGGCATTCGACCTTATGAGCCGGGAAATGTTTTGAGTAATTGGACTGCAGAAGAGATTCATGTAATCTTTAGAACTAACACAGAGTAATTTTCAGAACACACTTATTGCTCTAGGCCTAGGAGTAATAAGAGTCCTTTTTGTGAAATAGGCTTATGCTCAAAATCGTTATTTTAATGAAATGCATCTTTTTGTCTTATTCCAAGCAAATATTCTTTTATTCTTTCATTCATAATCATACCATACATATCATTATTCTTAGATTCTTTTATTCTTTGTATCTTCCTTCGTACCTACAATAAGTCTCCAGATATCAACGATATGAGCGATGTTGCTATTAACTCAGAACCTCCTTTTGAGCGGGATATATGTCTAGAGGGATCTCAGAACTTTAAAGATGACAATGACTGTAACTTATCCCCTGATTTGTTAAGGATGGTAAAACAAGAGGAGAAACAAATTCTACCTCACAAAGAGTTAGTAGAAATTGTGAACTTAGGAGATAAACAAGAAAAGAAAGAAGTAAAGATTGGAGCTTGCATTACTACAGAGACAAAGCGAGACCTCATTGAGTTACTCCAAGAGTTCAAAGATGTCTTTGCCTGGTCATATCAAGATATGCCAGGGCTAAATATTGATATCGTGGTACACCGGCTCCCCATAAAATAAGAATGCAAGCCAGTTCAACAGAAGCTTCGAAGGATGAGACCCGATGTTTTGTTGAAAATAAAAAAAGAGGATAG
Organism: Gossypium longicalyx; assembly: GCA_025698465.1. NCBI lineage: Eukaryota > Viridiplantae > Streptophyta > Magnoliopsida > Malvales > Malvaceae > Gossypium > Gossypium longicalyx. The sequence goes on from CM047006.1 coordinate 21,878,097, forward strand.
GAAGCAATTCGATGCTGGCTTCTTACAAGTAGTTAAGTACTTAGAATGGGTAGTTAATATCGTCCTCGTCCCTAAAAAAGATGGAAAATTATATATGTGTGTAGACTACAGGGATTTGAACAAAGCTAGCCCGAAGGATAATTTCCCATTGCCCATATCGACACCTTAGTGGACAACACGGCAGGTTATTCACTGTTCTCCTTCATGGATGGTTTCTCAAGGTACAATCAGATAAAGATGCATCCTGAAGACATGAATAAGACCACACTTGTAACCATGTGGGGAACCTTTTGCTATAAGGTGATGCCTTTTGGACTAAAAAACGTGGGAGCAACGTATCAGAGAGCCATGGTGACCCTGTTCCATGATATGATGCACAAAGAAATTGAAGTCTATGTCGACAACCTAATCGCAAAATCCCAGACAAAAGAGGAGCATGTGCAAGTCTTGAGGAAATTATTTTTGAGGTTGAGGAAATTTCAGCTGAAACTCAATCCAGCAAAATGTACCTTCGGGGCCAGGTCAAGAAAACTGCTAGGATTCGTAGTCAGTGAAAAAGGGATTGAGATTGACCCAGATTGTAACAGGCCCATTTCGCCCTGACCCATACCAAAACTAAAATACAAAAAAAAATCCAATAATAAGCGCCCATAGTCCATTTCCAACAAGCCCAAAGTTATATACCCCAACAAAACCCCATTACACCCCAAAATAGACCAAATGGCACAATACCCGAATGAAACAAACAAGGCCCAAAAGGCCCAAAACCAAAACACCCTCAGGAACCCTAGGGTTCCCATGCGCCGCAAACACCATCAGCAGCCCCAACGCTTCACGCTTCACACTCCACGTCGACACACCTAGAAATAGATTCTTCACGCCGTACACACCTGCAACGGATTAACAAACGGAAATAACCAAGAGCAATGGACAGGAAATAATAACAAATGACAGCAATGAAATTTGATTTTCTTTTTATTTATTTATTTTATTTTTTCAGCTATAAAACCGGATAGGAATTGATGTAAAGGGGATTTCTCTTTGACAGAAATATACACGCATATTGAAAAAAAGCAACAAAAATTGAAGGTGATTTCAGATTTCATTGGCTCGTGTTTTGATTCATTTTTTTCATTTTGTACAAAATCCTTTCGCATGAGAATAAAAGAGAGAGGAGAGAGAGGTTTACCTTTGTGAATGCACCGTCGGGGCCCTTGTCTCCTCTGTTGAAATCAGAGTTTGAGATGGGGATTTTCGGGTGAAAATCGGCCTTGAGTCTCGGCGAATGGAGAGCATTTAGGTTGCGACGAAACCCTAACAAATGGGTATTTGGTTCATGGCTTGCGAAAATGGCAGATTGCCATTCATTTTTCTTTGATTTTGAGTTCAAAACAAAACGACGCCGTTAAGGGGAAGGGGATCCGCGCGTCTACCCGTTTGAAGGCCCTGATTCGCGCCTCTTTACCTTAAATGGTCAATTTGCGCGATTGGTCCCTTCCTTTCGCATTAGCGTTGGATCAGGCCTACTTCAGACTTCTTTGTTTTTTCAAAATTTCCCCATAATTTGTGCGCCAATTCAATTAGATCCGCTCCTAAATGTTGCGTTTTCGAATTTGAAATATTTCCAGTTTCGGTCCCCTCACATTCGCGCGCACTGCACTTTAGTCCCTATTTCGGTTTCAAAAGGTTATTTTATTTATTAATTAACCCTTTTAGTTCGATTTTGTTTTGATTAAGATCTTTTTCTCATTTTAATTTGTATAATTCGTTTTTTAAAATTCATTTAGCATTCATTTTTTTAATATTTTTTTATACATTTTAAATTACTTTGATGATTTACTTTGTTTTTTTTTTGTTTAAATTATAAAATTATTATTTTGCAATTTCTTTTTTAAATCATGTTGTTTTAAAATTTTGTATGATAGTACATTTAAATACTCTTATATGTTATTATATATGTATAGTTTATGATCAAATTAGCTCAAATCTATATACATTATTGTTTTCATATTATCTTATATAAATATTTTCTTTTAAATCTATTATATATAAATATATATACACATTTTCTTTTAAATTTATTTATATATAATTTGTTTCCTTAAAGGATCCTATTTAAAATTGTATATTTTATTTATCTTGAATACTTTCATATGCTAGTATCTTTATATATATGTTATTTATATGTATCATTAATTAAGTCAATTTGTTTCATTTGAAATTATTTTATATATTACTTATTTCGAATTTCTTTTTATATACATGAAAATTATCTCAACTTTTAGAATGCATTATTCATTTTTTTAAATAAATTTTAATTTGTTTTGAATTGGTTCCTAGTTTATGTTTTGTCTTGTACATTTAGTATTAATTGGTTTATATTATTCCATATATTATTGTTGCATGTTATTTATTCGTTTTTGTATTATTATATCAATTGTTCTTCGCCCATGCTTGAAAATTCGGTTATATTCTTCTTAGATTAGTTATAGGAAATTGTTTGTTTTGTTAATTGGTTAAATAAGGTATATTATCTTCGTTTACCAAGTATTGTATTTTATGCATGCATATTATCCCATGATTATTATTTTTCTTTTAGTTTACAAACATTGCTTTATAATTTTCAACTCGTTAAAATCAATTATTTCATTTTATTTTAAATAAAATTAAGGCGTTTTGAACTAGTTTATAATCATTTGTTTAAAATTTCTTTTAAATAAGGCAATGTTCAATATTTGGAAATTCGGAAAATCGTGCCCTACCGTGCTGGGTTTCGATTTCTCGTTAGACTAAATATCTGGACATCCTTTTATAATTTTTAACCTAAGAGCTTTTGGAAGTCAAAAATCAATTGAGTTTTCAAAGGAATGAAGAATCGTGTCCAATCGAGCGGAATGTGATGCTATATACCTTTGAAACGAGAGAATTTCGAGGACTAGCTTGAACCACTCAAATGCTTTAAAAGGAACCATATTTCAAATCTTTTTAAATACCCTAGACATAAGGACAACACTTAATCAATTTGGTACCAGTTTTTGGGTGTAGTGAGGGTGTTAACCCTTCCTCATACGTAACCGGCTCCCGAACCCATTTTCAAATTTACGTGGACCAAAATTGATTTGAATGGAACAAAATGTTTTAGTAGGTGATCCAATCACACCTAAACAAAAAGATTGGTGGCGACTCAACATTTTGCTTTAAAAGTCGATCCCTATTTTTTAGAATAAAAAAATAGTTTCGACAGCTTGGCGACTCCACTGGGGACTGAACAAGAGAGTCAAGCCATAAAATTGATTATTTTCTGTCCTTTTGTCTAAAATCGAAAATTTAATTTGAAAGTTATGATTCTTTGTTGCATTGGTTTGTATGATTGTTATGGTTCAAGTCTTGTAGAATAATATTGCTTGGCATTGCGTGACCGTTGTGGTCACACCCTTTAAGTGGAAGTGAAAAGCTATGCCTTCGTGAGGTTTCCACCTCCACATGGGCTAGTGGATCACTTCTGGAATACATCCGTACCTATGATTTCTTGAGATTTTCATCTCCACATGGTCATAGGAAAATGTATTCCCCTGAACCGAACTCGATCCATATGAGCCTATAATGGGTGAGGATTGAGGAATCTGCTGGTTCGGGTACCTTTTCTCTAGAACCGAGTCACATGTAGTGAACCCTAAGAGTCCACCCTAGGTAGAACCTTGCCCAAATTTATGATCACCCGAATAGGTACTTTATTTGTTATTTATTTCTTCTGTATTAACGTGTTTTGTTTTTTGTTTTTTTTTTTGTTTTGTTATTGACCGTATTGCATTACATCATCATAGAAAGGAGGTGTTGATTTATATTTGATTGCCAAATAGAACAGTTTGTCATATGAAAATGAATTTCTTGATAAAGTAGATTATAATAAGGTTGTCTGAATATGGTCTAAGTAAACACAATGTAAAAAGGTTGATGGTTCGTGGAGGAAAATAAGGCTTTACCTGAGGATTCAAGCCGATAGAGATTATTCGAGAACTGTCGCGTCCGGACTTTCTTAAAGGAGCTAATCTACATCGCGAGGATAATATGTCACGGCTTGGATCAAGCAAAATGAGCTAGTGGAGGCGTTTATTGGAAGTTTATGAGATTTGACTTTCACAAAGAAAAGAGATTGGTGTTTTCACCTGGAATATGAAAGCAAGGCCGTATATGTAATCCGTTTTATGTAAAGGAATTTGTTTTCTAGAACAGTTGTTCTAAAGGAATTGAATTCAAAATCAACACCTTTCTTTCTTTTGCATTCATTCCATGCATTTGCATTGCATTGCATCATTGCATCATTTGCATTAGATTTTCATAAAAGGGTCCCTAATTAGTTGAAATCATTTCAGTTAATCTGGAAACCAATAAAAACTTACCAACCAAGCGTTGTTACGGTACCCGTACTAAGAGAAAAGATATGGACCAAATATTGGAAAGGCTTGAACAACTTCAAAGAGAGATGGAAGACCAGTTACAAATGTAAATGCAAGAGCAGTTAGCTAAGATCCAGCAAGATATGAGAGACCAAGTGCTAGAGTCTCAAAGGATTATGATGAATTGGTTGTCCCAATTGCTAACTAAGGGGTTAGGAAAAGAGAAGAGCTCCATGATTAATGCTGGAGAGAACAATGAGTAGTCTCTCTACCCTCTGGGTTTCACCCCGATATATGCTTAGACATGTCCGCAAGGTGTACCTATTATCAGAACTCAGCAATATCAGGCTGGTACCTCGGCACCGGTGATAGGCTTAGGCTCCAATCTGGGGGGCAACCTAACCAATCTTAAAGTTCTTGAGCTGGATGAAACGGAAAAATCAAAGAGGGAATTTCCAATACAACTTGAGGATCGGTATAGGTGGTTGGAGGAAAAATTTAGGGCAATGGAGAATGTTGACTTCTACTGTGGGATTGACGCCAAGGATCTGAGTTTGGTTCCCGATCTAGTACTCCCACCAAAATTTAAGAGTCCAGAGTTTGAAAAGTACAGTGGGACTAGTTGTCCTGAAGCTCACATCACAATGTTCTGTCGAAGGATGACAGGATACATTAATAATGATCAACTATTAATTTACTATTTCCAAGACAGTCTGATCGGGTCAGCAATTAAATGGTACAATCAGTTGAGTCGTGCTAATATCAATTCATGGAAAGACTTAGCAAAAGCTTTTATGAAGCAGTATAGCCATGTAACAGACATGGTACCCGACAGAATTACCCTGCAAAACATGGAAAAAAAGAAAAATGAGATTTTCAGGCAATATGCCCAAAGATGGAGAGGGGTAGCAACACAAGTCCAACTGCTTCTTTTGGAAAATGAGACTACGATGCTTTTCATCAATACTTTGAAAGCCCTGTTCATTGACTATATGTTGGAAAGCGCTACTCTGAGCTTTTCAGATATAGTAATATCCGGTGAGATGATTGAAAGCGCGGTAAAAAATGGACAGATAGATGCGAGAGAGAGCGCTAAAAGGTCAACCCCGATGAACAAGGAAAATGACATATCCAAAGAGAGGTCTAGGGAATAAAAGTTTTCAAACCCTTATGTACTTGGGTGTGTTTTAAGCAATGGGACTGTGGAAGAGATCCCCGTATTTTTTAGAGCTGATCTAGAGTAATATTCAAAACACGCTAATATTCAAAACACGCTTGTTGCTTTTAAGCCTAGGGGCAATAAGAATCCTTTTGTGAAATAGGCTTGTGTCCAAAAATTTTTATTTTAATAAAATGCATTCTTTTTGAGTAAATATTTTTCCATTCTTTATATATTCTTTTGTTCTTTGGATTATTTTCTTTTTAAAAAAAAATATATGCTTTCATTCTTCATTCATGATCATACCATACAAATAATCATCCTTGGAATCATTTATTCTTTAGAATTTGCCTTTGTACCTACAATAGGTCCTCAGATATCAATGACATGAGCAACGCTGTAACTGACTCCCTTTTTGGGTGAGATATGTGTTTAAGCGGATCTCAGAACTTTGAAGATGACAAAGATTGTGACTTATTTCTTGATTTGTTAAGGACGATAGAACAAGATGAAAAATGGATCCTACTTTACAAAGGATCGATAAACATTGCGAGCAAGAGGCAAAGATCGAAGCCTGAGTCACCATAAAGACAAAACGAATCGTCATTGAGTTATTCCAAAAATTCAAAGGTGTTATCGCATAATCATGTTAGGATATACTTGGGATGCTAAGACTTGTGGACTCTAAAAAATGTCTATACGGGTGTCAGAAGGACACATGTTAATGGTTTCATGGTAGCCACACTAATCATGAGGTTTGAGTACTGTTGATCCACCATGGAAGGGGATTGCATTAGTTAGGTTGTATTTAGAGAGACAAGATTCATGTGCCTCATTGATTTCTTCACAGATTTTCTCTATGTGGGGCATGGATGGTATCAGGCTATTCTCGTCTAATATACATCGATTCATCTTTGCAGTCATTGATGACTTCACGAAGAGGGTGAAGGTCGCTTCATATGCCAATATTACAAGATCGATAGTCATGAATTCTAAAAAAAAAGGGTTGTTGACAAGTAATGTCAGAAAGGATCACTTCTAATACAACTGCACAATGTCAAAAGTTTGTAGTCTGTTCAAAGATCAGACACCATATCACAGTGCAGAAAAGGCATCCAAAAAGAAAAAAAAGTACAAAAATAGAAAAAAAGAAAAGAAAAATAAATAAAACAATAAAACAAAGGTCATAGTGAAAGACGACCGAGTCTTGTAAGGATTGGCATAAAGAAATTATCATTTACCCTCTATGCTTATCGAACTTTGGCCAGGACCTTCGCTGGGGAAACACATTGTTCATTGGTTTATGAGATAGAAACGATTTTTGAAGACGAGATTATTTGTCTCCGAGTCTTGTCAGAGTTGAAGTTAGATAGGGCAGAATGGATCTAAGCTCAATATGATCAGTTGAATTCAAAGAGAGGAGATTATGTAGTTGTCCAATGCACCAAAAATAAATGATATGAGAAAATTCCATGAGGGGAACTTGATATTGAAGAAAATATTTGCTATACAAAAGGACTTCAAAGGAAGAAATATGCCAAACTAGGAGGGACCTTATGTAGTAGAGAGGGCCTATTCTGGAGGAGCATGGATATTGACCAAGATAGAGGGCAGATCCAGTCAATAAGTGTTCTACCTAAAAGGGGAGAGGCCAAGGTGAAAACCCGCAAAGGACGCCTTGAGACCTTAAAAAAAGATCGAAATAAAAAATTAAAATCAAAGCAAAAAATGAAGAAAAAAATTTAAAAAAAAGATCAAAAAATAAAAATAAAAAAAGAAGAAAGGAAAGGAAAGGCCAAGGCGAAAACCCGCAAAGGGCGCTTTAAGACCAAAGGGGATTTGAGTTGAAAACCTGAAAAGGGTGGCTCAAATTTGGATCAAAATGGAGCATACAGTAGTCTTACTATGCCTGAATTAATAATGAAAGAAGTATGTTATGTCTTGGGGCATTGACAAAGTACTCCGGATCCCCTAAACACAGATTGAGCTCAGAATGGTCCTCAAGAAGTTGGTACAGAGAAGCTCAAGCTGCGATATCTAGGGCACCTAGCTTTCTATTTTTACCCAATTTTGTTGTTATCTTTGATTACCTTATTCTTTTCAGGTCATGTCCCAATAAATTTCTTTCTTGGTTGCATTTACTTGTTTGTTTCGAGCTATGTTCTCAATTAATTCCTTTCTTGTCCATGGTTATGATCTTTTTCAAACATTTTGCATTGAAATAACGATTTTTGGACTAATAATACTTTCATAATGGGAGCTTCGCATATTACTTTGGGAAGTTTCTAAATAATACATGAGCCTAAAACATGACTATTGTTTAAAACTCACCAAGCTTAAGGGTTGGAAATATTTAAGCCCAAATTGAGGTTATCTCTTTGGATTTTCTGTCAAAGATATTGGTTACATCAGTGTTATAATCTCGACAAAAAGCGAGCAATGAGATTATTCTCGAGAAAAGAAAAATGGTATTCCGTATTCAGGCAGAGATCAGGCATATACATCTAGTCATTACACCCAAGGAATGGTGAAATAGATCAAATTGATTGAAGATGATGCAAATCTTATACCTCTAAGTCGCCACAGGATGGATAGAAATAATCAAATGATTATTCCCCTGAGGTTGCAATGGGAAGTTCAAACTTTATGTCTCAGAATTTACAGTGTAAAGGACTTTAAAATTACAGCGGAGAAAGCTTGCTGAGCAGAATTTGATTGTTTCTTTGGGTTTTCTGTCAAGAATACCAGCCGAACAAGATGACAGCATAATAAATCAGTGATAGTGCCCTGGTGAACAACGAGTGATGATACCTTAAGCTTTTAAAAAAATCATTTAAAAAGATCATTCTCATTTTTGCATTCATATATCATTCATAACACATCTAGTTAGGAGCATTTGATTCATTTCGATTATAGCATCCTGATTATTTGACATCAGCATCACATCTAGTTAGGAGCATTTGATTCGTTTTGATCATAGCATCCAAATTATTTGACATAAGTATCACATCTAGTTAGCAGCATTTGATTCATTTCGATCATAGCGTCCTAATTATTTGACATCAGCATCACATCTAGTTAAGAGTATTAGATTCATTTTGATCATAGCATCCTAATTATTTGGCATAAGCATGATACATGAAACTGAGTCTACAGGACATGTCCAAGAGGATAGTGTAGTAACATCGGTAAAGTCAGATCTTATATCCCTGAAGTTGCAGCGGAGTAGATCAAAGATTACAAACCTTATCTCCCTGAAGTTGCAGTGAAGCAGGTTGAAGTGACAGATCTTATCTCCCTGAAGTTGCAGTGGAGCAGGTTGAAGTGACAGATCTTATCTCTCTGAAGTCGCAGTAGAGTAGATCAAAGATGACGAATCTTATCTCCATGTATCAGCAATGAAGCAGATTTAAGCCACAAGCCTTATCTCCTTAAAGTCTTATCTCCCTAAGGTTGCAGTGGAGCAGACTGACGATTGCAGATCTTATCTCCCTAAGCAGTAGTGGAGCAAATCAAAGATGGCGAATCTTATCTCCATGTATCAACAATGGAGCAGATTTTAGCCACTAGCCTTATCTCTCTGAGGTAGCAAGAGAGCAGGCTGGCGATTGTAGTCTTATCTTCCTGAAGTAGCAAGGAAACAGACTGAAGATTGAAGATCTATTTCCCTCAGCAGTTGTGGAGCAGATCGAGGATGGTGAATCTTATCTCCATGTATCGGCAATGGAGCAGATTTGAGCCACTAGTCCTATTTCACTAAAGTTACAGTCAATATTCAACAAAATCAGGCAAAATTGGCCCTATTTAAAGTCTTTGCTCTATTCTCGTTACACAGTAATGAGCAAAGAGGGGCAGCTGTAATAGGCCCATTTCGCCCGGGCCCATACCAAAACTAAAATACAAAAAAAAAATCTAATAATAAGCGTCCATAGTCCATTTACAACAAGCCCAAAGTTATATAGCCCAATAAAACCCCATTACACCCCAAAACAGACCTAATGGCACAATACCCGAATGAAATAAACCAGGCCCAAAAGGCCCAAAACCAAAACACCCTCAGGAACCCTAGGGTTCCCATACGCCGCAAACACCATCAGTAGCCCCAACGCTTCACACTCCACGTCGGCACGCCCACGAACAGCTTCTCTACACCGTACACACCTGCAACGGATTAACAAAAGAAAACAACCACGAGCAATGGACAACAAATAACAGCAAATGACAACAATGAAATTTGATTTTCTTTTTATTTATTTATTTTATTTTTTTGGCTATAAAACCGAATGGGAATTGATGTAAAGGGATCTCTCTTTTATAGAAATATACATGCATATTGAAAAAAAAGCAACAAAAATTGAAGGTGATTTCAGATTTCATTGGCTCGTGTTTTGATTCATTTTTTTCGTTTTGCACAAAATCCTTTCGCATGAGAATAAAAGAGAGAGGAGAGAGAGGTTTACCTTCGTGAATACATCGTTGGGGTCCTTGTTTCCTCTATTGAAATTGGAGTTTGAGATGGAGATTTTTGGGTGAAAATCGGCCTTGAGTCTCGGCGAATGGAGAACATTTAGGTTGCGCCGAAACACTAACAAATGGGTATTTGGTTCATGGCTTGCGAAAATGGCAGATTGCCATTCATTTTTCTTTGATTTTGAGTTCAAAACAAAGCGACACCGTTAAGGGGATGGGGATCCGCGCGTCTACCCGTTTGAAGGCCCGGATCCGCGCCTTTTTACCTTAAATGGTCAATTTGCGCGATTGGTCCCTTCCTTTCACATTAGCGTTGGATCAGGCCTACTTCAGACTTCTTTGTTTTTTCAAAATTTCCCTATAATTTGTGTGTCAATTCAATTAGATCCGCTCCTAAACTTTGCGTTTTGGAATTTGAAATATTTCGAGCTTGATCCTCACATTCACGCATGACTTTGCACTTTAGTCCCTATTTCGGTTTCAAAAGGTTATTTTATTTATTAATTAACCCTTTTAGTTCGATTTTGTTTTAATTAAGATCTTTTTATCATTTTAATTTGTATAATTCATTTTTTAAAATTCATTTAGCATTCATTTTTTTAATATTTTTTTATACATTTTAAATTACTTTGATGATTTACTTTTTTTTTATTTAAATTATAAAATTATTATTTTACAATTTCTTTTTAAATCATGTTGTTTTAAAATTTTGTATGATAGTACATTTAAATACTCTTATATGTTATTATATATGTATAGTTTATGATCAAATTAGCTCAAATCTATATACATTATTGTTTTCATATTATCTTATGTAAATATTTTCTTTTAAATCTATTATATATATATATATATACATTTTCTTTTAAATTTATTTATATATAATTTGTTTCCTTAAAGGATCCTATTTAAAATTGTATATTTTATTTATCTTGAATACTTTCATATGTTAGTATCTTTATGTATATGTTATTTATATATATCATTAATTAAATCAATTTGTTTCATTTGAAATTATTTTATATATTACTTATTTCGAATTTCTTTTTATATACATGAAAATTATCTCAACTTTTAGAATGTATTATTCATTTTTTTTAATAATTTTTAATTTGTTTTGAATTGGTTCCTAGTTTATATTTTGTCTTGTACATTTAGTATTAATTGGTTTATATTATTCCATATATTATTGTTGCATGTTATTTATTCATTTTTGTATTATTATATCAATTGTTCTTCGCCCATGCTTGAAAATTCGGTTATATTCTTCTTAGATTAGTTATAAGCAATTGTTTGTTTTGTTAATTGGTTAAATAAGGTATATTATCTTCGTTTACCAAGTATTGTATTTTATGCATGCATATTATCTCATGATTATTATTTTTCTTTTGGTTTACAAACGTTGCTTTATAATTTTCAACTCGTTAAAATCAATTATTTCATTTTATTTTAAATAAAATTAAGGCGTTTTGAACTAGTTTATAATCATTTATTAAAAAATTTTTAAACAAGGCAATGTTCAATATTTGGAAATTCGAAAAATCGTGCCCTACTGTGCCGGGTTTCGATTTCTCGTTGGACTAAATATCTGGACATCCTTTTGTAATTTTTAACCTAAGAGCTTTTGGAAGTCAAAAATCAATCGAGTTTTCAAAGGAATGAAGAATCGTGTCCAATCGAGCTGGATGTGATGCTATATACCTTTGAAACAAGAGAATTTCGACGACCAACTTGAACCACTCAAATGCTCTAAAAGGAACCATATTTCAAATCTTTTTAAAAACCCTAGATAGAAGGACAACACTTAATCAATTTGGTACCAGTTTTTAGGCTTAGTGAGGGTGCTAACCCTTCCTCATAGTAACCGGCTCCCGAACCCATTTTTAAATTTACGTGGACCAAAATTGATTTGAATGAAACAAAATGTTTTAGTAGGTGATCCAATCACACCTAAACAAAAAGATTGGTAGAGACTCCACATTTTGCTTTAAAAGTCGATCCCCATTTTTTAGAATAAAAAAATGGTTTCGACACAGATAAAGTCAAAGCCATACAAGAGTTAACCCCACTACGTACTCAAAAGGAAGTTCGGGGATTCTTAGGGAGACTAAGTTACATCGCTCGGTTCATTTCACAACTAACCTAGAATTGTGACCCCATATTCCGTCTCCTTAAGAAACACAATCCCAGTGTTTGGGATGAGGAGTGCAAGAAGACTTTTGACACGGTTAAGCAATACTTGTCTAATGCCCCAGTGTTGACACCACCTAGTCCAGATAAGCCACTGATACTATATTTAACGGTATTTGGAAATTCTATGGGATGTGTGCTTGGCCAACACGATGAGTTAGGAAGGAAAGAAAGAGCGATATATTACCTCAGTAAGAAATTCACTGAGTGTGGGACGAGATACTCATCAATTGAAAAGTTGTATTGTGCCTTAATCTGGACAACACGAAGACTGAGACAATACATGTTGTACCACACGACTTGACTGATCTCTAAATTGGATCCTCTGAAGTACTTGATGGAGTCAACTACTTTAAATGGGAGAATGGCCCGATGGTAAATTCTACTTTCCAAATTTGATATAGTCTACGTAAATCAGAAAGCTATAAAAGGTATTGTAATAGTAGATTTTCTTACCAGTAGAGCTCTAGAAGACTATGAGCCTCTGAACTTTGATTTCCCAAATGAAGATCTAATGCACGTGGAAACCACTGAAGAAGACCCTCAAGAAGGTCATCCTTGGAAGCTAAACTTCGACGGAGCATCAAATGCTATAGGTAACGGAATCGGGGCAGTCTTGGTATCCCTAAACGGAGATCATTATCCCTTTACTAGCAAATTGGATTTTGACTGCACATGGGCATCAGCGCAACCATAGAATGCAAGATTAAAATGCTAGAAGTATATGGAGATTCCGCGTTAGTGATTTATCAACTCAAAGGTGAATGGGAGATGAGGGACCCCAAATTGATCAATTACCGAATGATAGTCCTTGAATTAATTAAAGAGTTTGATAATATCACCTTCTGCTACCTCCCGTGAGAAGAAAATCAGATGGCTGATGCCCTAGCAACTTTAGCTTCCATGATCAAGGTGAAGAAACAAGAGGATGTGAAACCGATCCAAATGAGTATTTACGGGGCTTCGGCTCATCGTTAAAACATCGAAGAAGAAGACAAAGAAGAAAAGGATGATCATCCTTGGTACCACGATATACTATGATATGTGAAGAATCGTGAGTACCCCGACCAAGCTACTGAGAATGACAAAAGGACGTTGAGAAGACTAACCAGTGATTATGTCTTGGACAGGGAGGTTCTAAATAAAAAAAGAAAGGATCAGGTACTATTAAGATGTGTAGACACTATAGAGGCTAAGAAAATCTTGGAAGAAGTCCATGAGGGCATCTGTGGGACCCACGCTAATGGTTTTACAATGGCCAGACAAATTATGAGGTTTGGTTATTATTGGTTCACCATGGAAGGAGACTATATTAACTACGCCAAAAGATGTCATAAGTGCCAAATCTATGGAAACAAGATTCATATGCCTCCTTCACCTCTGCATGTTATAACTTCTCCATGGCCCTTCTCGATGTGGGGCATGGATGTGATTGGACCAATTTCACCAAAAGCTTTAAATGGGCATCGATTCATCTTTGTGGTCATCGATTACTTCACCAAGTGGGTAGAGGTCGCTTCATATGCCAATGCTACAAAATCAACAGTTAGCAGGTTCCTGAAGAAGGAAATTATTTGTCAATATGGAATACCAGAAAGGATCATATCTAACAACGCGTTAAATTTGAACAACAGTACAATAGCAGAGGTCTGCAGTCAATTTAAGATCAGTCACCACAACTCGTCGCCGTATCGTCCAAAAATGAATGGTACGGTGGAGGCAGCCAATAAGAAAATTAAGAAGATTGTGGGGAAAATGACTGAGACTTATAGATATTGGCATGAGAAGCTACCATTCGCCCTTTATGCTTATTGAACGTCTGCCAGGACCTCTACCAGGGCAACACCTTTCTCATTGGTTTATGGAATGGAGGAAGTTTTACCTATCGAGGTCGAGATTCCTTCCCTCAGAGATTTGTCAGAAGTAAGGTTGGACGAAGAAAAATAGGTCCAGTCCCGATACGATCAGTTGAATTTGATTAAAGAAAAAAGGCTAAGGGCTATCCATCATGGTCAAATGTACCAAAAACAGATGATGCGAGCCTACAACAAAAAGGTTCATCCTAGAGAATTCCACGAGGGAGACCTAGTATTAAAAAGGATACTGCCTATACAAAAGGATTTCAGAGGAAAATGGATGCCGAATTGGGAAGAACCTTATGTGGTAAAGAAGGCATTTTCTGGAGGAGCATTGATATTGACTGAAATGGATGGCAAGACTTTACCTAATCCTGTGGATTCAGATTCGGTTAAGAAATATTCTCCTTAAAAAAAGGAGGAGAGGCCAAGGTGAAAACTCGCAAAGGGAACCTTGAGACCAAAGGGATTTTGAATTGAAAACCCGTAAAGGGCGATTCGAATTTTGATTGAAAGTGGGGCATGTGGTAGTCTTGCGATACCTGAGTTAACAAGGAGGAGAGATGTTACATCTTGGGGCATCAACAAGAGTACTCTAGATCCCCTAAACACATATTGAGCTAAAAAAAGGGTCATCAAGAAGTTCGTACAGAGAAGCTCATGCTGCGATATCTGGGGCACCTATTTATTCATTTTGTATTCTAGCAAAGTTTGTTTTCTGTGATTAATCTATTCTTTTCAAATTTTTTTTTGGATAAATTTTAGTTCTGTCTATTGTTATGATCTTTCTCGAGTATTTTGCATTGAAATAACGATTAATGGACTAATGACACTTTCGCAAAAGGAGTTCTGCATATTACTCTGAAAGTTTCTAAATAGTACAAGAACCTAAAACAGGACTATTATTTAGAACTAATCAAACCTAAGGATTGGAAACATTTGAGAAAGAAGAGTTCAAATTGGGACTACCTCTTTGGATTTTCTGTCCAAGATCTAAGCTAAACAAGAAGACAAGATATTGTTTCAGTGATAGAACCTTTATGAACAAAGAGTAATGGCAACCCAAACATTAAAAAGGGATTATTCCCATAACATGCTGCACTCATGCATTTATAGATCATTAATAATACATCTAGTTAGGAGCATTTGATTCATTTCAATCATAGTATCCTAATTATTTGGCATAAGCATAGATACATGAAACCGATTCTACAGGTCATGTCTCTAGATCGGTGAATTCACTAGCCTTAACCCCTTAAGCAGTAGGGTAACAGGCTGAGGATAGCAGATCTCATCTCTCTGAAGTTGCAGTAGAGCAGATTAAAACAAATCTTATCTTCCTGAAGTTGCAGTGGAGCAGGTTGAAGTCACAAGTCTTATCTCTCTGAAATTGCAGTGGAGCAGACTGAAGATAGCGAATCTTATTTCCCTGAAGTTGCAGTGGAATAGATTGAAGCTATAAATCATAGATCTTATCTCTCTAAAGTTGCAGTAGAGTAGATCAAAACAAACCTTATCTCTCTGAAGTTGCAGTGGAGCAGGTTGAAGTCACTAGTCTTATCTCCGTGAAATTACAGTGGAGCAGACTGAAGATAGCGAACCTTATTTCCCTAAAGTTGTAGTGGAACAGATTGAAGCTATAAATCACAGATCTTATCTCTCTGAAGTTGCAGTAGAGCAGATCAAAACAAACCTTATCTCCTTGAAGTTGCAGTGGAGCAGGTTGAAGTCATTAGTCTTATCTCCCTGAAATTGCAGTGGAGCAGACTGAAGATAGTGAACCTTATTTCCCTGAAGTTGCAGTGGAATAGAATGAATCTATAAATCACAGATCTTATCTCTCTGAAGTTGCAGTAGAGCAGATCAAAACAAACCTTATCTCCCTGAAGTTACAGTGGAGCAGGTTGAAGTCATTAGTCTTATCTCACTGAAGTTGCAGTGGAGCAGACTGAAGATAGCAAATCTTATTTCCCTAAAGTTGTAGTGGAACAGATTGAAGCTATAAATAACTGATCTTATATCTCTGAAGTTGCAGTAGAGCAGATCAAAACAAACCTTATCTCCCTGAAATTGCAGTGGAGTAGGTTGAAGTCACTAGTCTTATCTCCCTGAAGTTGCAGTGGAGCAGACTGAAGATAGCAGATCTTGTTTCCCTGAACTTGCAGTGGAACAGATTGAAACTATAAATAAACATATCTTATCTCTTTGAAGTTACAGTAGAGCAGATCAAAACAAACCTTATCTCTCAGAAGATGTAGTGGAGTAGATGAAAGTTAAAAATCTTATCCCCTTAGAGCTGCAGTGGAACAATGGAGCGGATTGAAGCAACAAGACGCAGTGGACTGAAACGAGGCTACGAGAAGAAGAGGAGCACCAAAGAAGTCAAGACTCGACGCGATCGGGCAAAATGGGTCTTTCTTGAAAGTCTTTGCTTTGTTCTCGTTACACGACAACAAACAAAGAGGGGTAGCTATACAAACCCAATTTCGCCCAGGCCTTAAAACCCATATCAGATAACCCAATAAGACCTAAAATAACTAAACAAACCAATGGCCTAAAAACTAAAGCCTTACCCTAGCCCAAACTAACAAATCAGAAAAAAATAAAAGAAAACCCTAGATGCGCCGCACCTAGGTCTGCCATGGTCACATCCACCGCCTCTTGCTCCACCGCCCTAGTCATTGTCAGCATTTGCACCTGCAAGAAAATGAGAAATGACAGTAAAAGATAAAAAAAAAACATGTAAATGGCTTTAAAAAGCCAAGCCAAGAACATTTTATAACATTTGGCAACTTTTTTGAAATACAAAGCACTCGTTTTTTTAAACAAAAGCAAAAACAGTGATTCTAGCAGTGCCAAAGCAGGAGAATAGTCCCAAATCAGAGAACCAAAATACCAAAAATTAAAACCGAAAAGCCTAAGGTGATTTTATTTTATTTCTTTCCTATTTTTGAATCTATTCCCTCACATATATACGAGTATTAAAAGCCTATAAAAAATACAAAAAAGGGTACCTTTTGCAGTGGCCGGCAACGGTGGCCGACAGCGACATACGGCGGACCGCTCGCCGGATTCTGGCTCGGGCCAAAGAGGAGAAGAGAGGGTTGAGAGTTTTTTTTTTGGGTTTTTGTTTTAAGGAAAAGGAAAATTATTTTTTTAAAAAAAATTTGGCCTTTTATAGCCTGAAGAAAACGACGTCGTTTCACTTGGGAATTTTAATGCCCAAAACGGCTTCGTGTGGCCTGGCGACCCGCGACCCGACCTGTCCGCCCGAAGGTCCGCTTGTTTTTTAAGCAGAAGGGTTATTTACGCTTTTGGCCCTTCCGCTTTTTTATTATTTTGAAATCAAATTTTTCATTATTGCTAATTTTACCCTGTAATTTATTCTGACCTTCAATTTGGTCCCTCTTGGTGCTGTGCGTTTTGGGAGGGTGGGATATTACTCATTTTGGTCCTCCCTTGTTATCCGCTTGACCAAATTGGTCATTTTCTTTGTATTTTTAGTTTCGAATTCGCCCCGAACTCTTATTTTAAGTTCAATTTAGTCCTTTTAGTTATTATTATTATTATTATTATTATTATTATTATTATATATTACTTAAATTTCATATTTGTTTATACGTTTTACATAATACTTATTTACATTATTATTATTATTACTATTATATTACTATTATTATATTCACTATTTTCATTATTATTACTATTATTATTTTTATTTACTACTATTATTTATTATCGTTAGCACTATTATTATTGCTATTATCCTTATCATCTTTTTTTTTTCCTTTTTTGCTATAATTATTATTATTTTATATATTATCATTATCATTCCTATTATTATTTTTTACTATTATTATTTATTACCATTATATTTACTATTTTTTTATTACTATTATTCTTATTAATGTATTATTACTACCACCACTTTCTATTTATTATTGTTATCTTTTTTAAATTATTGTTGTTATTATTATAGCTATTATTATTATGATATTATACCATTACGTTTATTATTAGTATTTATTATTACCATTATATTTATTACTATTATTAGTATTATTATTTTCTTTAGTACTATCACTATTATTAAATTATCTGTCTTATAAATGAACTGTTATTACTCCCTACTTAACCATTATGACTATTATTATTTTTACTATTATAATTATTATTAATCTTTTATTATTCTCTTACATTGCTTGTTCGTTTTATTCCTCCATTTCTGTTTTCATCATTCTTATTATGCATTTATTTTTATTCAGTTATGTTCGTTAATATCGAAATTCTTATTTGTTTGTTCATTCTTCGTCATTTTATTTTACCACGAATTTATGTTAACCTTTACCCGACGAAAATAATTCTTTCATAAAGGCGATATTCCGCATTTAGAAATTCGAGAAAATCGTGCCCTAACTTACTGGGTTTCGATTTTTCTCATTTAACCTAAATGATGGAATATTCTTTTAAAATCGTAATACGAGTTTTGAATAAAACGCTTATTCTCGAAAATACGAGGTGTTGTGCCCTAACTTACTGGATATGACATCTTGTTACCTCGAGATAAGATTTTTGTAAATAAAGGCAATGTTCAATAATTGGAAGTTCGAGAGATCGTGCCCTAACTTACTAGGTTTCGATTTTCCTCGTTTACCCTAAGTAATCGAATATCCTTTTAAAAAAGGGGTTAAAATACACGATTTTAAATAAAAGGCAAGTTCACTCTCAAAAGTTCGAGATGTTGTGTCCTAACTTACTGGATGTGACATTTTATTACTTCGAGACGAGAAGGTCTTTAACATTCGAGTTTTCTTTACAAAAAGAGAGATCATATTTTAAAGTCTTTCAAGTTTTCAATTTTCGGTACTAAGACACTAATTAATCAACTATGTACCAATTTTGGACGTTACGAGGGTGTTAATTCTTCCTCATGTGTAACCGACTCCCGAGCCCATCTTTCGAATTTCGCAGACCAAAATCGTTGTTTAAAATAATCAAACCGTTTATTAAAAACAACCGCTTCTTACGAGGTGACCCCATCACACCTCATCAAAAAGGATTGGTGGCGACTCCCGTTTTTTTTGTTTTTGTTTCCAAAATTAAGTCGACCCTATTTTTAAAAAAAAAATAGTTTCGACAGCTGTTATCCAAAACTGTTTTAGTGCAAGATGTTTATTTACCATGTTTATAACACCCTTATCTTCTTTTTCTACACTATTTCTCATTACTTTCTCTTCACTAACATATCAAGAACATAAAACCTCATATAAGAAAACTCTACATTAACATCATTTCCATGCTTTTTCAATAGTATTAAACTTAAAAATATATTGGAATCTTGATGTTTTTACCTTGTCTCCTTGATTTTCAATCTTTAACTTGATTTTCTTTCTGTTTCAGCTTCTATTTCTTGAATCTAACTAGATATTCTAGCTCCTCATAGTCTCCTTGTCATCTTTCTCTCTTGATAGCTAAGGAAATTCTTTTGATTTCTAAGTGAAAATGGTGGATTTTTTGTGGAAGGACCAAATTGTAAAGAAAAGAAAACTTTCTTTCTTCTCTTTTCTTCTAACGTGAATTGCATGGATGGAAAGATGATGAAAATTCTTCATCTTTCCTTCCTTTCATACTTAATAAATAATAAAATAATAAAATATCTTATTAAAATATTAATAAAATAATATTTATCTAATTAATAATTATAAAATATCATCAACATTATCATTACTTTCTAGATTTCTCTCTCTTCCAATTGACCATTTTGCCCTTTGTGATCTTTTAAAATTCCATCCTTGAATCATCACATAATTTGGTAAAATTATAATTTAGTCCCTCATAATTCTTTACCTATTCAATTTAGCCCTAATTCATCCATTTTCCTTAGTTTCTAGATCATTCCACCCGTAAAATATTTGCACTATTAGTCATTCAACATTTTTATATTTACACTTTAGCCTTCAAATTTTGAGTATTTACTCTTGTGCAATAAAACTTTTCTCACTTTTACAATTTAGTCCTTTCTTGAATAAATATATCATAATATACTTCCCAATGTTGATATAACTCAGAATTTCTTTTTTTTTGTTACTTTATTTCCTTATTTTACTATATCAAAGATAATATCTTACTGTAAAATTTTTCGGGATATTACACTATTTAAGGGACATTGTGGATATGATTGAATGTGATTTGTTAATGTGTAAGCTATGTATGTGATATGTTGTAATATGTTATGAATGGTTCGATAATGCCTCTTAATCCTAGTCTGACGACGGATACGGGTTAGGGATGTTACATTTTATTAGTATCAGAGCTATGGTTTAGTCAATTCTAGGACTAACGTAGCTAGTGAGAGTCTAGCTGTACATGCCATATATATTAAACTACGATAGTGTGATGAATACTGATAATTAAAATGTGTTTTTATATAGTAAATGGATCCCGAAAGAGCCATAGCTGACGATGTAGAGAGTAATGCACTTGCTCCTGCTTAAGGGGCAGTGCAATCTGATTCTAGACTAGTATTTAGTAGTCACGAGGGAGAGGCTAAGCAAGCTTTCTACCAGATGATGAATGAGTGGTTCACTCAGTATATTAGAACTAATTCGGCTGCTTCACAACCTCCACCCCCACCTATTCATCAACAAGTCCCAGTTGTACCGCAAGCGATAGATCCAATCCGATTGAGTAAACCTCCGGTTGATAAAATTAGAAAATATGGGGCTGAAGAGTTTCGTGCTACTACTGACGATGATGCTGAGAGAGCTGAGTTTTGGCTTGAGAATATGGTACAAGTGTTTGATGAAATGTTGTGTACTCTTGATGAATGTCTTAAATGTGTTGTTTCACTTCTGAGAGATACGGTGTATCATTATTGGAAAACGTTAATATCTGTGATTCTGAAAGAACGAGTCAGTTGGGAGTTCTTTCAGACTGAATTTAGAAAGAAGTACATCAGTCAGAGATTCATAGATAAAAAACGCAAAGAGTTTCTTGAGTTGAAACAGGGCCGTAAATCTGTTACAGAATACGAACAAGAATTTGTGAGATTAAGTTAATATGCAGAATGTGTTTCGACTGAAGCAATTATGTCCAAGAGATTTGAAGATGGTTTGAATAAAAATATCCGCTTGTTAGTCGGGATTTTAGAAATAAAAGAGTTTATTGTGCTTGTTAAACGAGAGTGTAAAGCTGAGGAACTCGAGAAAGAGAAAAGAAAAGCCGATTCAGAAGCTCAAGAAGTACGAAAAAGATCATCGAATAAGCTATTTCATTCAGCATCAAAGAAGTTTCGAGATGATTTTAGCCGTTCAAAGGCTACTGAGAGCTATTCTAGACGAGATCGAAACAGACCGCCTGTAAGTTCAAAAGCCACTTCTATAGCTAGTGTCGGTAACGTAAGATCAAATCAACTTGAGTGAAAACATTACGGTGAATGACATCCTGGCAATTGTAAATTCAATGATCAAACTTGTTTCAAATGTGAATCATTGGATCATTTCATTCGTGAATACCCTGAGTTGTTTGAGCAAGAGATGGTACAGAATACTAGGCTGTGTAACACAACAGCTCGAGGTAGACCACCCAAGAACACGGGTAATGTAAATAGTAGCCAGAGGGGAACTAAAGACACTATTGTTAGATCTAAGGCTCGTGCACCTACCATAGCTTATGCTATTCGCAATCGCGAAGAAGCTTCATCTCCAGATGTTATTACTGGTACTTTCACTCTCTATGATACTACTGTAATTGCATTGATAGATCTAGGATCGACTCATTCTTATGTATGTAAAACTTTTGTATCCAGTAAGACTTTGCCTGTAGAGTGTACTGAATTTGTGATTAGAGTATCGAACCCCTTAGGCAGATGTGTCTTGGATGATAAAGTATGTAAGAATTGTCCGTTGATGATTCGAGATTCCTACTTTCCGGCAGATCTGATGTTGTTGCCATTCGACGAAATTGATATAATTTTGGGTATGGATTGGTTAACACTGCATGATGTGATAGTAAACTACAAATGAAAGACGATTGATCTAAAATTTCAGAATGATGAGATAATTCATATTGAGTCTAATGATTTGAATGTTTGCCGGCAGTGATTTCTTCGATGTTAGCTCAGAAATATGTGAGAAAGGGATGTGAAGCTTACTTTGCTTATGTGCTCGACATCAAAGTGACCGAAAAGAAGATTGAAACAGTGTCAGTGGTGTGTGAATATCCAGATGTGTTTCCTGAAGAATTACCAAGTTTACCACCAATTCAAGAAGTTGAATTTGGTATTGAGTTAATGCCGGGAACAACTCTGATATCGATAGCTCCGTATAGAATGGCACCGACCAAATTAAAAGAGTTAAAAGTTCAGTTGCAAGAGTTGATAGATAGAGGTTTCACGTGACCGAATTATTCTCCCTAGGGTGCACCGGTTTTGTTTGTGAAAAAGAAAACCAGAAATATAAGAATGTGTATTGACTATTGACAGTTCAATAAAGTGACTATCAAGATTAAATACCCTCTGCCACGAATAGACAATTTGTTTAATCAGTTGAAAGGGGCTATAGTGTTTTCAAAGATAGATTTGAGGTCGGGTTACTATCAGCTAAGAGTCAAAGACTCCGATATACCAGAAACCACTTTTCAAACGAGGTACAGAGATTATGAGTTTTTAGTTATGACCACACGGCTTGCCCACACGGGCGTGTCCCAAGCCACACGGGCGTGTGACCCCTATTTATAGTAAAAATTTTCTAAGTTTTGTAAAAATTTCTTGAGTTATCAGTTTAGTCCTGAACCACTTCCAAAGCATGTTTTGGGCCTCGTAGGCTCCTATTAGGGACTTTATGTTTATATGTGAATGGTTTTAATTTGGACGCAAATTTATGGCTAGGAATTGTATAATTGTTTGTATGGTAAGTCTGGTAACGCCTTGGACCCTGTTCCGGCGTGGAATATGGGTAAGGGGTGTTACACATACTGCCTAAAGCTTTCACTTTACTTCTTTTCCATATTCTGCAATATAATTCTGTCAAGTGTCATGTTTGTTACATAGTTATATTGCTTCATAAAAGCCTGTGCCAAGTCTTTCCATGAGTTGATTTTGGCACGGCTCAACTGGTTGTACGCAGTGGATTAATAATTTGTCATTATTGACGTATCCAGTCATCCTTCGACAGAACATCGTGATATGGGCTTCAGGAAAACTAGTCCCATTATACTTTTCAAACTCTAGAGTTTTGAACTTCGATGGAAGCACTAAATTTGGGACTAAACTCAAATCCTTAGTATCAACCCTGTAGTGGTAGTCAACATTCTCTATTGCTCTAAATTTTTCTTCTAACAACTTGCACTAATCTTCAAGTTGTTTTGGCAGTTCTACTCGTGTTTTTTCCATTTTTGCGATATCATCTAGATCAGGAACAACGGGATTGGTTGGATTATCCCTCGAATTGGAACTTGAGTCTATTTGGTAGTTCATTAGGGTAGAGGTACCGGCTTGATATTGTTTAGGTCTAATTATAACGGATACCCTTCGTGTGTACACATCTGGTTGAGCCTGGGTATTTATCAGGGTAAAACCTGAGGGGCAAGTAGGGTCCTCATAATCATCCCCTGAGTTGACCACACTACTCTTCCCTTTTTCAAGTCCTCTAGCCAGTATCTGCGTCAATTGACTTATCATACTTCTTTGGGATTTCTGTATTTGATCCCTCATGTCCTATTGTACTTTTTTTAACTGTTCTTGCAGCTGTGCTTGCAACTGATCTTACATATCCTTTTGAATCTGTTCTAGCCTTTCTAATATTTGATCCATTACTTTGGTTTTGGCGCGAGTACTATAACGATATTCAGTTGGTAGACTCTTGTTGGTTTCCAGGTTAACTGTCATAATTTCGATTAATTAGGGTATTCTTGTGAAATTTAATGCATATGATTCAGTGTAATGCAAACGTATGGAATGAATGCCAAAAAAAAAAAAGGTATTGACTCTGATTCAATTCTATTAGAACAACTTTACTAGAAAACAAATTTCTTTACATAAAACAGATTACATATACAACTTTGCCCTAATACTCAAAGCCTTAACTTTCCTAAGAAGCCAAGCTAACTCTCGACCCTGATCCAATTCTGATTCGTATTTCAAGCTTAGCACATCAACTTGAACTACTAGGGTGTGAAAATGATCGGCCACATCTTGTACTTAAGCCACAGCTTCACCCATGATATGATCTCTATCCCTAACCTGACCTTGAGAACGGTGGAGTTACTCTTTCCAATGTTCATTGTTTTCTTCAATGAGTTCAACTCGGAGTTCACAATTTTGTAATGCAGTCTCGAGCTCTTCTATCTTTCCTTTCAGCTCTTCAATCTTGTTTAGGCTCGCTTTCAATTCAATTGTGGAGTTGCGACTATGATACTGATGAAGTGAGTTTTCTAGTTCTACTACCTGGGATTTTAATCTTTTCATTTCAACTTTCTGACAAACTCCTTTCTGGAGCCTTTTCCCAAACCTAAGCATCTTGGAATTTTTTTCCCATTGATTGGCTCTACTCTTTTCTTCTTTGATTTCTTGCCGCCATTGTTCTAATGTTTTTCCTAGCCCGACAGTCCTCATCGACAAGCGCAACTTCTTATAATATGTTTTTAGACTGTCCAAGTCTTCCTAAGCCTTGTTCTTTCCTTCCCTTAATTTTTCGACTTCTAACTTCTGAAAATCAACATCTAATCCTAACTGCATCTTTTCCTCCTCCAATTGTTCTATCTTCTTTCCTAGCTCCGAATTCCTCTTTTCGAAATCCTGTTTTATAATCTCTAGCTCAGACGGGATCACTTGCAGGTGTTCGTCCATTGATCAAGTGTCTTCTAGACTTGGCACAGGGATGCTGTCATTGACTTTTTTACCCCACCACCAACCATATTCGAGGGTTGTCATCGAATTTGCGACAAATATTTTCATTCTTCCAGTTTGGTTCCAAGCGTTAGATATTTCTCGAACCTATTTCTTGTAATTATCGCCCTTATACGAAAACTCACACTAAGCCAGCCCTTGCGTTGTTAGTATGAACTGCCTTGATCTATACTGCCTCAATACAAGTAGAGGAGCATATTCAACAGCTCCTCATATTCCAAGTAGAAAGACCCAGTCGAAGTCTCCACACCGGTACAAAACCTCATCAGGGATCATCCAAGGAGCCCTCAATTCAACGTCTTCGTCTTAGAGATTTTAGAGAATCGCTATCCATTTTTCTTCCAAAATATCATCTCGCCTCGGTGTAGCCACTAATTCTTTCAATAAAGAGTAGTTCTCGGAGAATACTCGATAAGAAACTTTTTCTATCATCCAAAAGTGGCTATGAAACCATGTTACCAAGAGTTACGCACACCCGATGAACCTACCTTCACCTGCTCTCCGGCATGCATTCAAATATCTGAATGTTTCGACCAAAATTGTCGGGACGGGCATGACCCTTTTATCAAGTTAGTTAAATAGGTTTGAAAATGCCTCATCTACGTGCTCTAGTGCTTTAAGGAAAACAACCAGCCCGTAAATACTTAAAGCGAAGACATCGACCCTTCTCTTCATATCTGGGTGTGTCAAGATCAAATCTCGCAAACTTTTCCAAGGGATACATTTACTATCTCCTTTTTGCTTGATCCGGGCCGTGACCCATTGCTCACTCATCCCCATGATACTCATTAGCTTCTTTAAGAAAGTCGGGACATTAGCGGCTATAGAGTAAGCTTTGTCGGCATGAATCTTCAGGCATCGAAGCAAAGTTGTATACTCTTCCACAGTAGGTACCAAATCTACCTTCCCAAAGGTAAAGCAACTGTATGCAGGATTCCAAAATTGAGCCAAAGCTCGAAACAAGTGCTTGTCCACTTTGATATCGAGTAGATAGGGCAAATCACCATAATTACAGTAAAATAGTTGCTTGATTTCGTCATCCCATTGGTCCCATATATCTTTCAACTCTTGGAGATTGTTCTGAGTCACACTGATGCGAGTGAAATCCCACAATTCTGACACATACTCTTCCGTCAGACTATCACACTTCTCTAGTTACATTTTCTCAGACCATATTCGGACAGTCGCATTATCTTTCTGTAATAGCCCGATTTTGGGCCTAGTCCAAACTGTGGTTTCGAAACCACTAATTCGAAGTCGGAGAAATTATTTTCATATTATTTTATGTGTTATAGCATGGTTATATGAATGTTTGAAAATTTTGGTAAACTAATTTTAGCAATTGCTTGCTTAATTTCAAAAAAGGATTAAATCACATAAAGTGCAAAAGATTTGTTTTACTAGCTAAAGGTGTCAAATAGTTATGGAACATTAAAGCAGAGGTCCTCATTGAGTAAATAGACCAATAAAATGTTAGTGGCTGGACATGGAGTCTTAATTCATGGAATGGTCAAAGGTTAGGTGACTTAATTGATAATAAAATAATAAACCTAAAGGCTAGCTATCATCTTTTTCTTATTCCTTCTCTTGACCACCAAAAATTACAGCAAAAAGGGGGTTTTTGAAGCTTGAAAATTTCAACCTTGGTTCCTTTACAAGTAAGTGATTTTGATGGTCATTCTTGATGATTTTTGTATTTTTTGGGACCCTTGTATGATAAACTAACTAATGGGGATACTATTTTGCAAAATGGCTGAGAGTCTAGGGTGTTGCTATTTGAGTACTCATGTTGTTTGCTGAACTTTTATAGAGGAAAATGAATTATGGATGTTAGATAAACAACTTTTGTGAAGAGGCTTTCATGAAAAAACCCAAAAAGGATCATTTTGTAAAAGTTATAAAATGGGTGGTAAATGTGTAAAATAATTGAAATTTTAAGATACTATAGGCTTAAAGTAGATTCGGCTAGGCTTGGTTAATGAAGAAATTCGATGAAAATTATTTTACGAGTCTAAAGGCAAAACGGTCATTTTTCCAAAGTAGGAATTTTAGAATGCCTTGATTAATGTGATGATTAAATAAATAAATGTTGTTATTATAAATCAAGAAATACGGAATCTGAACCTAGACCGGGGGAAAACCAAGCTAGTGGATTAAATCAAACTAGTCGCTCACATTTTGTATACAGAGGTAAGTAGCACGTAAATATCACAATTCTATTGTTATTATGCATTAAATAATTGATATTGCATGAAATTTTCGATTTTGTTATGAATATGCATGATGAAATTTGATGTGGTAAAACTCCCGGTTGAACCGTAGGAATAGATCAGATATCCATGCCATAATACTAGGGTTATGTGAGCCAGTGTAAGACCATGTTTGGAACATGCCATCGATATTTATATGAGAGCTAGTGTAAGACCATGTCTGGGACATGGCATCAGCCTCGATATGTGAGCTAGTATAAGACCATGTTTGGAACATGGAATCAGCATTTATATGAGAGCTAGTGTAGGACCATGTCTGGGACATGGCATCGGCCTCGACATGTGAGCTAGTGTAAGATCATGTTTGGAACATGGAATCAACATCGATATATGAGAGTCAAATGTAAGACCATGTCTGGGACATGGCATCAACATCTTACCCTTTTGTATGAGGCTTATCGGGTAGCCATTTATCATTCCAACTGGTTTAACGGGTGATTTAAATATTATATCACGATTGAGAAAAGTTATGATTATGTTGCAAGTGGTACAGGTACCTACACAAAACTTAAAAGAATGATCTCGGGTTGTGAATATGAGTAGTAAGGATGAAAATAAGTAAGTTATGTCTATAGTCATTCGAGAATCTTATGCAAGTGTATGATATGTTATCAGTATGATATTATTTGGTAAAGTGATGTTAATTATTTACATGTGACTTACTAAGCTTTATGCTT
The DNA here is from genome assembly GCA_025698465.1 of Gossypium longicalyx. Lineage (NCBI taxonomy): Eukaryota > Viridiplantae > Streptophyta > Magnoliopsida > Malvales > Malvaceae > Gossypium > Gossypium longicalyx. Next base: position 21,906,022 of record CM047006.1, read on the forward strand.
ACTTCCTCTCTTTTCCATTTTCTTATAGTGCCGCCAAGCTAGGTCAGGACTCAAGGGACGTCGGAGGCATTGATCACACTATCACCTAAAGTTTTTGGTATAGTTAGTTTAAATGTTTTGAGCGTAGCATGTATAGGGACTTGGTCTTTTTGTTTAGTGTCATGTTGGTTTATCCAAAAGTGTTGGCTTATATAGATGTGATATTCATTTTGTATAGGCTATTAATGTTGGCTAATATTAATTATTATTAAAAGCATTTGATGAGAATTCTCATGGATGTGTTTGTTGCATGGTTTGTGTTGATAAGTAGGAGATGTTGTATGTGATAAGAAATAGCTTGGAAATGATGTATGGATGCCTAGGTATTGACTGATATGGTCATGTGCTTATGTGGAATTAGTATTGTTTGATGTTTTTGTAGGTGGGTGTAAGTAATGGTGGCAAAAAGGCTTGGTAGATAGCCATGTTTTTGTCCACACGGGCAGACACACGAACGTGTGCCTAGGCCGTGTGTGACACACGGTCTACCTCATGGGCGTGTAGTCAGGCCGTGTGTCCTTTGCACCTAATTTTGGCAAAAAAAATGCCCAGTAGTAACCGCACGGGTTGAGACACGGTCGTGACACGGCCATAGTACATGGGCATGCGCCCAGGCCGTGTGAAGTCTACACCTTTAATGTGAAATTAAATTCGCCACACGGCCTAGCATACGGGCGTGTGCCTTGGCTGTGTGCCTCTAAATGGTTAATGACGTCAGAAATAGAATGTCAAGGTTTTAATACACGGGCTAAGACACGGGCGTGTCATGGTCGTGTGAGGGAAACGGGCCATGGACACAGACGTGTGCCAGGCTGTGTGAAGACCCCTGTAAGTTCGAATTGAGAAATAAATCCACACGGGATAGGGACACGGGCGTGTCTCGATTAGTTCAGGCCATGTGAGCTACATGGGCCTTCATCTTGGCCATGTTAAGAGGATACATGGGCGTGTGCCCCTATTTGCATTAAAATTATCCAAAGTTTTTAAAAGTGTTCGGTTTATTCCCGAACCATTTCCAAAGCGTGTTTTGGGCCTCGTAAGTCCAAATTAGGGACGTTAAGAGGAAGTTTGAAAGTTTTAAATTTGAGCGAAATTTTATAACCAGATAATGTTTGAATGCATGTGTTTAAGTTCAATAATGCCTCGTACTCTGTCCCGGTGTAGGATACGGGTAAGGGGTGTTACACTTCCACTTTATCAAGAAATATATTCTCCATGGCAAGCTATCTATTTAGTAATGAAATGTGAATCAACACCTTTTTTATGATGAAAATGCCATGCAATCACAGTCAAAGCAAAACAAAACAAGTCAGTACATTGCATACCAAGCTAGAATTTAAAGCAAACAAGAAATAATAAACAGAGCACCTATTCGGGTGACCACTAGGGTTTGGTATAGTTCTACCTAGGGTAAGCTTTTAGGGCTCATTATATACGGTTTGGTTCTAAAGTAAGGGTACCTGAACCAACAGATTCCTCGATCCTCACCCATTATAGGCTCATACGGATCAAATTCAGTTCAGGGGAATACATTTTCCTATGGCTATACGAAGATGAAAATCTCACAAAGACATAGGCACGGATGTATCTCGAAAGCGATCCACTATCCTATAAGGAGGTGAAGACCTTACGAAGGAATAGTTTCTCACTCTCACTTAAAAGGGTGTAACTGACCGGTTATGAAATACGATATGTGAAAATATCCAAAGACTCTAACCAATAAAGTAAATATATCAAAATGATGCAAACCATAAAAATGAAATGCAACGAAAGGATCGTAAATTTAAACCAAATTATCAATTTTCGACAAAAAGACAAGAAATAATCAACTTGTGGCCTGACTCTCTTATTTTGTTCCCCAGCAGAGTCGCCAAGCTATCAAAACCTTTTTTTTTTTAAATCGACTCTCTTAATTTGGCTAGGCTTGAAATATAGTGGATTGAAAGCATCGACGGAGATTACTCACACTATCCATTGGCCCATCTTGGTATATATGGTAAATTAATAATAGTTATAATGGCATCTATAGGTTAATTAGCCAATAGTGGCATGTAAATGTTTTAAATGAAACTAGCCATTGGAATGGCTTGTATTTAACATATTTTGATATGTTTATAAGTGGATCTATCATGTTTGAAGAATGAATGTGATCATGCATATATGCATTTGATAAATAGGAAAGTAGGAATGTTAATGTGATCATGCATATATGCATTTGATAAATAGGAAAGTAGGAATGATAGATTAACATGTTAATAAATCGTCATTTGAGGTACTTAAGGGTACATTGGTTGTATGTGAAATTATGTCACATTTAAAACATGATTTGGACTTGTTTTAAATGCTTGGATATGATTTTTGAATGTGTAAAAGTGTTGGTGTAGATGGACGATAATATGGGTGAGAATTGTGGCTTAGGAAATAGCCTATTTTTGTCCACACGGGCGTATGTATCAACCGTGTGTGACACACGGCCTAGCACATGGGCGTGTGACCTAGCCGTGTGTTCCCTGCATCTTTAAAATTTCAAAATAGAATACTCAAAATTGATCACACGACCTGGCACACGGGTGTGTGGCTTGGCCTTGTGACCTTTACACTTACACACGACTTAGCACACAAGCGTGTAACTTGGCCGTGTGACCCAAGTCAGAGAGCTATACAGTCTAAGACATAGGTGTGTCCTTGGCAGTGTGATCCATAAGGCCTGATCACACGGGCGTGTGACCCCTGCACCTAGGAAAAAATTTTAAATTTTGCGAAAAAATTCTCTGAGACCGATTTAGTCCCGACTTGATTCTAACATTTAATTTGGACCTTGAAGGTCCATTTAAGGGACAATATGATTAGTTTCAATCATGAACAGTAAATGACATGAATTATATAAAATTATTCTGTAAACTGTGGTAATGCTCTGTAACCCTGTTTCGACAACGGATACGGGTTAGGGGTGTTACAAAAGGGTTCACACGAGCTAGCACACGGTCTACGACACGGCTGTGTGACCCAAGTTAGTGAGTTACACGAGTGAGCACACGAGAGTGTAGAGTAACCACACGGGCGTGTAGGATAACCACACGGCTAAGCTTGGAGCCATATGGTCTAGGCTCTGTCACACGGCCTGGACATATGACCGTGTGACCCCTGTTTTGAAAATTTTTAGTTTTTCCCTGAATGTTTTGATTTGCTTTGAATTGGTCCCTGATTGTTCCTGAACTATTTTTAAGGCCTCGTAGGCTCGATTTAAGGTCTATAATTATATATTTTACTCTAATTTGATTATTTATGAATTTGTTAATTAAATTTGTTAAAATTGATGCTATTTGTTATTATTTGTTCTGTATTGTATAGCAATACTCTGTAACCCTAATTTGGCAATGGGTTGGGTTATAGGTGTTACATTTTGTGGTATCAAAGCTACGGTTTAGTCAGTTCTCGGACTAAACATAGCGTGAATTGTAACAACCCGTTTTTGGTCAAATCAAAATAGTGGTTTTGAAACCACAAATCCAAGGTTAAAATATTTATTTTATTATTTTAATGTATACAGCATGATAATGTGATTGTGTGAAAATTTTATTAAGAAATTTTATCGTTTGATTGGTCAATTTGTTAAAAAAGACTAAATCGCGTAAAGTGTAAAAGTAGAGTTCCATTAGCTAAAGGTATTCAATAGCTATAGAGTCTTAATTTAGATGTCCTTATGTTGTAATTTGACCATTTGACACATGATTGGACATATTTTGACATTAAATGGATGTTTTAAATGGTTTTTACTAAGGGTATAATCGTAATTTTGTAAATATCATAAAATAAATAAAACAAACAAATAATTAAAGGCTATCATCTTTACCATAGTCAAATGAAGCATGGAGAAAAACCATTTTAGGGCTTGAAAGTTTCGATCACTTTGATACTCAATTGTAAGTCCGTTTTTGCTTAGTTTTTAAGGATTTCTATGTTTTTCTGATCGTTGCATCTAGTACTAGCTAGCCCAAGGACTATTTTACAAAATAATTAAAGATTTTGAAAGTTTCCATTGATGAATATGTATGACTTTTGATGATTGATGATAGATTTTGAATGGTTGTTGATAGTTAAACAAGTTTTTTTAAGTGATTTTTAGTGAAATTGCAAATTAGGAATTAAATGGTGAAATGTGTAAAGTAGGGGTTAAAATGTGAAATAAATGAAAATTATGGGTTGTTAAGGGCATAATAGTACTTCGGCTAGCATGGTTCTATTGTGAATTTCATTAATTTGTGATTTTATGAAATAATGACTAAATTGTGAAAAATGTGAAAAATGTGGGGCAAAAGTGTAAATGTGTTTTAAAGTGTGTTTTGGACTAAATTGAATGAATAGATGATTAAATAAGTTAATTTTAAATATATTTAGATCAAGAAAGGAGAAATATGGACTTGGATCAGGGAAAAGGTAAAGTACTAGATTAATTGACAATTTCATCATTTTTGAATCGAGGTAAGTTCGTATGTTATAATTTCATTTCAAATGTATTCTATATGCTTTGATATAGCATAAATTATGATTATGTGACTTCGAACAAGTTTGGTAATGATTCGACGATGATTCGATAGTTGAAATCCCAATTGAACCTTAGGAATAGTTTAGGATGCAAGTGATATGTCATTAGGGATACTTTGAGTTGGCTTCGGGCCAAGATATAGCACTTTGGGTGTGAGATAAACCGATTTGGCTTTGGGCCATGATATAGGTATTTATCGTGTGAGACTCTTGAGTATCCGACTTCTATTCTGAATGGTTCAACGGGTAAATGAAAGACGAGAATGTATATGAGGTTGGTACGAGATGATACAGGTATGAGTATAAGCTATTTTAGTGTTGAATCGAAGAAATGAGAATGGAAGTATATAGTTTTGTGAATGAGCATTTGAAAGGTTTGATAGTTAAGGAAAGCTAAATATTGATGTATTCAAATTATTGATTTATGTTTATATGATTGCATTAAGTTTATCTCATACGAGCTTACTCAGCTTTATAGCTTACTTTGTTTATTTTCCAATGTTTTATAATGAATTCAAAGCTAGTTCAGATTCGGGGATCGTCAGAGATTGCATCACATTATCTACCTATCACTTGATGCCTTTAAACTTTGGTATTTAAAGTATATGGCATGCATAGATATTTTTGAGTCATTTTGATTATGGGTTGTTAGTGATTTTGGTTATATGTAATGACTTGTAATGATATATGTTTTAGTTTGTAAATGTGGCCATGAGCCTTGGCTTAAATAGGTGGATTTGGTTATGTGCATATATGTGCTTACATGGTTTGTTTGTATTTTGAATTCATGGATGGACATGTGAATGGCTTATATTATGAAGTTTGTGGATATTGATATAGTATATGTTAAATGGTTGACATTAGATATGAATTATGTTTGTGAATTGGTGCAAAATGATGTATGTTTGGTAAAGGTTTAGTTAGTTGATTTGTAAATGTGTTTTGGTATGTTTTGATTGAGTAAGACTTAAGGTTATAAGCATGTTAGTTGTTAGTATTGGAAATGGTTTGAATCAGCCTTGATTATGGCTAAATGAGATGTTCAATTATGCTATGATTTGGTGCCATTTCGGTTGTGTAGGTATATGCATATTTGGGTGGCAAATTGGCTTGGCAAATAGCCTATTTTTGTCCACATGGGTAGAGACACGGGTGTGTGTCTCAGTTGTATATGACACACGGTTAAGTACACGGCTGTGTGTCCCCTGGTGTTGATTTTGAAATTAAGTCAGTATACTCCATATGGCCTCACACATAGGCGTGCGACTTGGCCGTGTGGTATAACTCAGTATACCTTACAGGTTTGGCACGACCTAGCACATTACCTGGCACACGGGCGTGTGTGGCCATTTTTAAGGCACACGGGCTAGCTACACGGGCGTGTGTGCTGGCCGTGTGACCCAAGTCAGAGAGTTACACAAGGTTGACACGGGCTAGGACACGACCATGTGCTCCCATTTCGAATATCCACAGGCCTACGACATAGGCGTGTCTGGTGGCCGTGTTGTAACACCCCCGACTCGTATTCGATGCTAAAACCGGGTACGAGGCATTACCGGGCTTAAACTTAAGCAAACATACAAAACCAAAACGTAAATTTCCATCCAAATTTAAAATTTTTCACATACATTCGTATCGTCCCTAAAACGAGCCTACGAGGCCCAAAGCAAGTGTTAGGAGTGGTTCGCGACTAAACCGAGAACTTTAGAAAACTTTCCAACAGTTAGAAAATTTTTCATCAAAATAGGGGTCACACGCCCATGTGGCTTGGGACACGCCCGTGTGGGTAGGCTGTGTGGTCACACACGCTCGTGTCCTTAACCCATGTAACTCTCTATTTATTACGTCATCAACAAATTGAAGTTACACGGCCGAGTTACACGCCCATGTACTCAGGCCATGTCCTTCACACAGTTGAGACACATGTCTGTGTCTCTACCCGTGTGCTCGACACTGAACATACTGTTTTGCAACAATTTAGGTGTAGGGGACACACGGCCGGAATACATGCCATTGTACTCGGCTGTGTGTCACACAAGGCCTAGACACACGCCCGTGTGTCTACCTGTGCGGACAAAATGAAGCCATTCCTTAGCTTCATTTTCTCACCCAATTTTGCCAACAACCTACATCATTACTTGCATGTATATACCATCCAATTCAAGTATTAAAACCAAGCACATTTCATTCATCATCATGGCATATCATTTCATGAATACATGTTTAAAATCTTGCTTTGATTCAATTCATGTGTTAAAAATGATTTAATCAACTACTTAACATATATATATATATAGTTACCATAGCATAACATTACAAGTTTATCAAAACAACCATTATTAGCCATTCCAATGGCTAGATTACAAGCATCATTTACATTTACATGCCAATATATCCAACATATCTTATACATGCCATTACAATCGTAATTAATTTACCATATTGTACTGACATGGGCCAATGGATAGTGTGAGTGATCTCCGCCGAGCTTTCAATCCATCGAGCTTTTGATTTACTCAAAAACAAGGGAAAATAAAACGGGGTAAGCATAAAATTCTTAGTAAGTTCGTATAACATGGAACTTAACTGACCATTCATCTTATTTGAGATAGCTAAGTAAGGCATATTCAACCACTTTGATCTCAAGCCCTACATACATCCTCCTTGCCCTTGTTAGTCATATATTCCATAGTAATATCAAGACATGTATGGGATCAACAGAAATCAAGTTTCCAAGCACATATGCTTTCCACATCATGCATTCCTTCAACACACATAATTCATCTCATTATTTCGAGTAAACATTTCATAATAGTTTATTTCAAGTTCAGATCATTTCGCGTCAGAACTTTACACATATTACTCGGAATATCAAAGTCACAATTAGTACACTTTAAGTATACAATTCTGTAATCAAGAACGAACATCCTCATAAAATAGTTTCCATATTTAAATATCATCATTTTATATTTCATATATCACTTGTTATGTATCATCATTTTCTTGCATTTCATGTAATATTCTTCCATATCATATTTCCATATCATATACCATTCCATGTCAAGTTGTCTTAAATTTATATTTGCCCCTTCAGAACCTTTCCTGTTGAATTTATTTGAATTATCGATGGATACATAAGTAGTACACTCGAGGCGTACGAATCAGAATCCGTCAATTCATATTCAATGGTACCCATAATGTACTATTTCAGATAGTACACTCTCGAGCCACATATCCTACAGCAGAATTACCAGTCCAAGCTAAATTTTAGCTGTACCATATACTCTAAGGGCTTTGTCGAATTACTAGTCCAGGCTAAATCCTTTATATGACAAAGAATTCCCTATAGAGTCAAATCTGGATTACCAGTCTAGGCTAAATCTAGTCAATTAGGATTACCAGTCCAGGCTAAATCCTAATTGAAACATATATTTGATAGGCTCATTTCGGGATTACCCATCCGGGCTAAATCCTTTTGTGATGAAGTATTAGGATTACTCGTCAAGCTAAATCCATGCTGCAACAAATGCAGGACCTCATTCAATTCGGCAATTACATTTATCCATAAATTTTCATTTATTCAAATGAGATTTAACATTTCCAAGCATTTTCCGGTATGTGATCATTTCATACATCTTTAACATCCATATAATTCATATGATAATATTCCACATCCATTCCAAGCATAAAAGCAACATTTTCATTGTTTCCCCTTTTAACATCTATCGGGCATTATCAATTTATTTGAACATTTTTATTTATCTTACTTGATCGGATATGTAATCCTTTCACATATATATAAAATTTAAACAATTTACATAATCACAATCAAAACAATCATGTAAATAAACATGATTTACTTACACGAACTTACCTCGAATGCGACAATTGTTTTTCCCACCAATCTAGACTTGAACTTCGTTTTTCTTGATCTACAATATCAAATTTAGCCCACTTATTAGTCAAATTATTCAATGTGACCCAAAATCATATTATGGTAAAATTACGTTTTTGCCTCTAAACTTTTACATATTTACGCTTTTGCCCATAGGCTCGTAAAATGATTTTCATTCAGTTTCTTTGTACATTAAGCCTAGACAAACAAATTTCATAACTACATCAGCCCTCAATTTCCACTAATTCACACTTTTATGACAAATTTTAATAACTTTTACAATTTAGTCCTTTTATGTTTTTTTACCGAAAATCACTTAGTAAAAGTCATTTCTCTAACCATAAACTTGCATAATCTACCATTAAACATCAAAATACATACATGTTTATCATGGGTCGAAACCCTAGACTTCAAAATATTAGGCCATGGAAAGTTTGGAAAGTTTGGAAAACCCTATCTATGGTCTCCCCTTGAAAAATTTGGCCATAGAATGAAAAATGAAGAAGATGACATCTTTTTTCATGTTATTGTGGCTTTATTATCCAAATTACTAAAATACCCTTAATGAAAAACAATTTAAAACATACCCAACCATGTCTATTTTTGTCCACAACTCAACTAATGGTCTGATTACCACATAAGGACTCTCAATTTAAAATTTCATAGTAATTAGACACCTCTAGCTTCTAGAACTCAAGTTTTGCACTTTTACGATTTAGTCCTTTTGACTAAATTGAGTGCCCAAACGTCAAAATTTTCGAATAAAATTTTCATAAAATTATTCCTTATAATTGTAGACCATAAAAATATAATAAAAAAATATTACTGGGTCGGATTTGTGTTCTCGAAACCATTATTCTGACCAAACCCAAAATTAGGCTGTTACAATTCTCCCCCTTAAGAAATTTTAGTCCGCGGAAATTTTTCTAGTAAGAAGACTCAGGCATTAATTTTTCATGTTTCTATCCGGTTCCTAATAGCTCTCTCTATATCATATCATTGTCCAAGAACTTTCACTAAAGCTATCTTTATACTATTCATTTCTTTCACTTCACAAGCTAAAATTTCAACCAGTCACTCGTTGTTAGTCATGCCAAGCTAAATTTAACATTTATCAAAACAATAACAGATGGTGGGTCTGATCAATCCTATCATAACACATGTACTCATAAAAATATTATGAATTCTATAGAACTCTGATAATAATACTAATCAGTACGAAACAAGTCCAATTCTTCTCAATAATCTTTATGACTTGATAAACCACAGACTTAATTTACCTTTACAGGCAAACTGGGAAACTTTCTTTCATGGTGAATTTCCAGAGATACTTTGTCACTATTAGTGACTCTATTTCTTTTCATTTTAGATCCATATCAGATTTCTGACAATCAAATTATCACTTTTAAACTGTCTCAGGTGCCTTTTATCTCTCTTCGGGTTCAACGAATCAAACTACTACATGTATCTTTTCTCATTGAACTCCGTCCAAAACACCAGAGTTTTGCATTAGTGATCATATAAAACCTCATAAGGAACCAATTTATACATTGACTGTTAGCTGTTATATTAAGCAAATTTCAAACCAAGGCAAATGCTTTTCTAAGTTACCTTCGAGTTCAAGTACACAACATCAAAACATATCTTCCAAGATCTAAATCATATGTTTAGATTGATTCTCCGTCTGACAATGTAACACGGTACTAAAATGTAACCGTATACCCAGAGTTTCTTAAAACTTGTTTCAAAATCTGAATACAAACCGTAGATCTCTATCAGAAATAATAGAACTAGCACATCTGAAATCTGACAATTTTAAGAACAGATTATTCAAGCAATCTATCAAGTAAGGAATCCATTTATATCAGGATAAGATGTGCAGGCTTTGTCAAACAATCAACAATTACTCAAATAGTATCTTTCTTTTTCATAGACAGGGATAACCCTAACATAAAGTTTATAGTAACTTTGTCCTATTTCCACTTCGGTATTTTCTTCGACTATAACCGTCTTAAAACTTCTTCCTTAACTTGCTAATACATCCATCATTTAGGTACAATTTCATAAATACCACATTTCATTTTCGAACTACTATACATCTTTTTCAAATCATTATGCATTTCATCATTCCCAAGATAAACAGACATAGTACCACTGTTATCATTCATGTAAAATTTCCAATACAAGCTCTTATTTCTTCAGTACATAGACTCTGTCTAAATAACGGACATTTACCGAATCTATTCTAAAATTTTGATTCAGAAGTTATTTCACACTGTACTCATTTAACTCACAACTCTTTATCACTTCTCTGAGTTTCATTGATCTGTTGTAGAGACACCAGTTTAGCTCTATACTCAGCTAGAATTAAGTTACTATTAGACAATCATATTCGATAGCCATGGCTTACAAAATATACAAAGATTTGCTACTCCAAACATCTGTAACCACATTTATTCTTTCCAAGTGATATACAATCATCAAGTCGTAATCTTTCAATATTTCAAACCATATACGCTATCTCAGGTTCAAATCTTTTAGCAATATGGGATACTTCAAACTTTTATTTTTCACCAACCAAGTAATGTTATCAGATTTCAATACAAAATCAATAGCTGTCAATTCTAAATCATGTATTGGGTAATTCTTTCCATGTGTTATTTAATTGTCTAAATGTACAGGCTATTACTTTGTCTTTTGCATCAAATCACAATCTAATTCCATTCAATAATACATCACTATAATAACAAATTCCTTACTCGATTCGGGCTGAACTAGAATTAATACTTTAGTCAACAGAGTTTTTAACTGGTCAAAACTTTACCGATATTTATCGGTCCATTCAACTCTTACATCTTTCTGTAATATCCTTGTCATTGATGTAGCTATCATAGAAAACACGTTCACAAGAATTAAAAAGGATATCGAAACTTTAAATTATTCTGAAGTCACAGTTATCGGATAGGTTAAAACCATAATACTATAATAGATCTTACGTTTCCACCATGTAAATGGAACAATACTTCAATCTCAATAATATTTTTTTCAAATATAAGAGGAAGAGCAAGGTGGCTCCAATATCAACCAGTGCAATAATACAGTTTCTATAATCTGTGTTCCATATTACCAAACTCCTATACTCAAGTTAGAATTCCTAACAGTAGTAAGTATAATCACTATTGACCAATGCATATCTTTCACAAGTAACCCATGTGTACACAATAAAGAGATTGATGATGTCTCAGAAAAAATTAGAAGGGTAGTATCACGCATACTCAGTAGAAACAATTGTGATATAGACAATATGACTTGCACATTCGCAATTCAGAGTTTCAATCAGTAAAAGCATAAAATGATATTACATGAACCTTACCATCAAATCTTATATCAATCATAATAAATTAGAAAACTCGAGTTTGATAAAGCAATACTGCTCGTGAGTCAACCAGACTTTAGTAATTCCATTTATCATAATTTACTAGCCTTTCAATACGATAAATATTGTATCTTTTCATGCACAATTTCATGTACCTCTGAGAATAACAGAACACATAGAATACCCAGAAGGGATTGCTATAATATATTCAATTTTAACGGTTGTATTCATATATCTGAGCAATTTCATCACTATTCCACTGACTAGTAAAGTCATCAATAATCTCACATCATTCAGTTCACTCGCAAAACTTTTTCGAAAAAAATTTTAGTTAACCCATTCTGTAGATACCATATCTAAATAAATCAATTTTTCGTAAATAACTTCTTCTTTAATAGGCATTGTGTATCCTAAATAGTTTTCAGAAAAATTTGATATCTCTCTTCAGAAACCATCTTTATTTACTAACCCATTCTCGGTTCTAATTACATCATTATTCATTCAGCCTTTAAACTCTTCAGTTTCACATTCATGAGTTTAACTTATATAAATCCTGTGAATTTCATTGTGTAACACTATACTGGTAAGGGGTAGAGATCATAAACCTCAAAACTTATCTTTCATAAATGCATACATATTACTTAACATTTATCAATAACATCATTCACTCTGAAACATTTATCCATACCTCTGTAAGTCCCCTTTATCACATGTAACATTTTTACTCAAATACTTGAGTATCCCTTTTGGAGTTATCAGAATTAGCTCTAGGAAAGCATCTCTATCTATTTGCAAAATAATTTTCATCAGAGTCGAGAGATATCATACTATCACAAGTTATATAATGGCATGTATTTCTAGACTCCACATATGCTACGTTCAGCCCAAGAACCGACTAAACCATAGCTCTAATACCACTTAATATAACACCTCCGACCCGCATCCGACACCGGAACAGGGTACGAGGCATTACCGGGCTTAAACTTAGGCAAACATACAAAATCGAAACTTAAATTTCCATCCAAATTTAAAACTTTTCACATACATTCATATCGTCCCTAAAATGAGCATACGAGGCCCAAAGCAAGCATTAGGAGTGGTTCAGGACTAAACCGAGAACTTTAGAAAACTTTCTAATACTTAGAAAATTTTTCATCAAAACAGGGGTTACATGCCCGTGTGGCTTGGGACACGCCCGTGTGAGTAGGCCGTGTGGTCACACATGCCCGTGCCCCTAACCCGTGTAACTCTCTACTTATGACATCATCAACAAATTAAAGTCACACGCCCATATGCTCAGGCCGTATCCTTCACACGGTTGAGACACAAGCTCGTGTCTCTGCCCGTGTGCTCGACACAGAGCATACTGTTTTGCAACAATTTAGGTGCAGGGGACACACGACTGGAACACATGCCTATGTACTCAGCTGTGTGTCACACAAGGCCTAGGCACATGCCCGTGTGTCTACCCGTGTGGACAAAATGAAGCCATTCCTTAGCTTCATTTTCTCACCCAATTTTGCCAACAACCTACATCATTACTTGCATGTATATACTAGCCAATTTAAGTATTAAAACCAAGCACATTTCATTCATCATCATGGCATATCATTTCATGTATACATGTTTAAAATCTTGCTTTGATTCAATTTATGTGTTAAACATGATTTAATCAACTACTTAACCCATATATATAGTTACCATAGCATAACATTACAAGTTTATCAAAACAACCATTACTAGCCATTCCAATGGCTAGATTACAAGCATCATTTACATTTGCATGCCAATATGGCCAACATATCCTATACATGTCATTTCAACCGTAATTAATTTACCATATTGTACCAACATGGGCCGATGGATAGTGTGACTGATCTCCGCCGAGCTTTCAATCCAATGAGCTTCCTATTTACTCTAAAACAAGGGAAAATAAAATAGGGTAAGCATAAAATGCTTAGTAAGATCGTATGACATGGTACTTAACTGACCATTCATCTTATTTGAGATAGCTAAGTAAGGCATATTCAACCACTTTGATCTCAAGCCCTACATACATCCTCATTGCCCTTGTTAGTCATATATTCCATAGTAATATCAAGACATGTATGGGCTCAACAGAAATCAAGTTTCCAAGCATATATGCTTTCCACATCATGTATTTGTTCAACACACATAATTCATCTCATTATTTCGAGTAAACATTTCATAATAGTTTATTTCAAGTTTAGATCATTTCGCGTCAGAACTTTACACATATTACTCAGAATATCAAAGTCACGATTAGTACACTTTAGGTATACAATTCTGCAATCAAGAATGAACATCCTCATCAAATAGTTTCCATATTTAAATATCATCATTTTAGATTTCATATATCACTTGTTATGTATCATCATTTTCTTGCATTTCATGTAATATTCTTCCATATCATATTTCCATATCATATACCATTCCATGTTAAGTTGTCTTAAATTTATATTTGCCCCTGTCAGAACCTTTCCCGTTGAATTTATTTGAATTATCGATGGATACATAAGTAGTACACTCGAGGCGTACGAATCAGAATCCGTCAATTCATATTCAATGGTACCCATAATGTACTATTTCAGATAGTACACTCTCGAGCCACATATCCTACAGCAGAATTACCAGTCCAAGCTAAATTTTAGCTGTACCATATACTCTAAAGGCTTTGTCGAATTACTAGTCCAGGCTAAATCCTTTATATGACAAAGAATTCCCTATAGAGTCAAATCTGGATTACCAGTCTAGGCTAAATCTAGTCAATTAGGATTACCAGTCCAGGCTAAATCCTAATTGAAACATATATTTGATAGGCTCATTTTAGGATTACCCGTCCAGGCTAAATCCTTTTGTGATGAAGTCATTAGGATTACTCGTCCAAGCTAAATCCATGCTGCAACAAATGCAGGACCTCATTCAATTCGGCAATTACATTTATCCATAAATTTTCATTTATTCAAACGAGATTTAAAATTTCCAAGCATTTTCCGGTATGTGATCATTTCATACATCTTTAACATCCATATAATTCATATGATAATATTCCACATCCATTCCAAGCATAAAAGCAACATTTTCATTGTTTCCCCTTTTAACATCTATCGGGCATTATCAATTTATTTGAACATTTTTATTTATCTTACTTGATCGGATATGTAATCCTTTCACATATATATAAAATTTAAACAATTTACATAATCACAATCAAAACAATCATGTAAATAAACATGATTTAGTTACACGAACTTACCTTGAATGCGACAACAGCAAAAAGGACCTATTGTTCAATATTTATTTTTCCCACCGATCTAGACTCGAACTTCGTTTTTCTTGATCTATAATATCAAATTTAGCCCACTTATTAGTCACATTATTCAATGTGACCCAAAAATCATATCACATTATTCAATGTGACCCAAAAATCATATTATGGCAAAATTATATTTTTGCCTCTAAACTTTCACATATTTATGCTTTTGCCCTTAGGCTCGTAAAATAATTTTCATTCAATCTCTTTGTACTTTAAGCCTAGCTGAACAAATTTCATAACTACATCAGCCCTCAATTTCCACTAATTCACACTTTTATGATAAATTTTAATAACTTTTACAATTTAGTCCTTTTATGCATTTTTACCGAAAATCACTTAGTAAAAGTCGTTTCTCTAACCATAAACTTGCATAATCTACCATTAAACATCAAAATACACACATATTTATCATGCGTAAAAACCCTAGACTTCAACCATATCTCGAAATATTGGTAAAAATATATAGATCAAGTGATAACGACTTCAAAAACGTAAAAATCATTAAAAACGGGGCTAGAACGGACTTACTATGGAGCTTGGAAAGTTTGGAAAGCCCTATCTATGGTCTCCCCTTGCAAAATTCCGCCATGGCATGAAAAATGAAGAAGATGACATCTTTTTTCATGTTATTTTGGCTTTATTAGCCAAATTACTAAAATACCCTTAATGAAAAACAATTTAAAACATACCTAACCATGTCCATTTTTGTCCACAACTCAACTAATGGTATAATTACCACATAAGGACTCCCAATTTAAAATTTCATAGCAATTAGACACCTCTAGCTTCTAGAACTCAAGTTTTACACTTTTTACGATTTAGTCCTTTTGACTAAATTAAGTGCCCAAACGTCAAAATTTTTTAATGAAATTTTCACAAAATTATTTCGTATAATTTTAGACCATAAAAATATAATAAAAACAAATTTTACTGTGTCAGATTTTTGGTCCCAAAACTACTGTTTTGACTAGATCCAAAATCAGGCTATTACACATGTGAGACACACGACCTGGCCATACGGGCGTGTGTTCCCTGTTTTGTGGAAAATTTCTTAAGTTTTGTAAAAGTTTCATAAGTTATCGGTTTAGTCCTGAACCACTCCCAAAGCATGTTTAAGGCCTTGTAGGCTCATTTTAGGGACAAATTGATTGAGATTGAATGATGAATGGTTGAATTGAGAAAATGTATACTAAATGAATGTTTAATTATATTGTAAGTCTGGTAATGCTCCATAACCCTATTCTGGCATTGAATACGAGTAAGGGGTGTTACATTAATGAAGTTTAAAAATTACATGCCATATAAACATGTGATAGTTTGATATTGATTGATCTGATCTAACCCCTGTTTTCTTATAGATTTTAAAAATGTCATATGATTCTGATCGTGATGAAACTAATGAGGTTAACGGTGATATTTCGACTACTAATTATGTTGCAAGTCATAGTATACCGATTCCATAAATGTTTGAAAATGAGGTAAAAAATATGTTCTTTGGTTTAATGGGACAATGGTTCTCTGAGTTTATGAGAAACAATCCAATGGCTCAACAACCTCCACCCCCTGCTATACCCCATGTTACACTTATTATGATAACTCCACCCCCTTCGACAGTTGAAATGAGTCGATGAGTCCCAATTGACAAAGTTAGAAAATATGGTACTAAGGAACTTCAGGGTAAAATTAAAGATGATCCGACTAAAGCTGAATATTGGCTGGAAAATATTCAACGGGTTTTTGATGAAATGGTTCGTTCTTCTGATGATTGCCTCAAATGTGTTGTATCACTGTTGAAAGATGAAGCTTACAGCTGGTGGTCAATGTTAACAGCGATAGTATCAAGAGATAACATCAATTGGGAATTTTTCTAAACAAAATTTAAGAATAAGTATGTTAGGAAAAAATACTTGGACTGGAAAAAGAAAGAATTCCTAGAATTAAAATAGGGAAACAAATCAATAGTAGAATATGAGAGAAAATTTGTGCATCTTATTAAGTATGCTCTAGAAATTATGCCGAATGAGTAGGAAATGTGTATCTGTTTTGAAGACGTGTTAAATGATAAAATCAAGGTGATGATTGGCGAGACTGAGATATGACGATTTGTAGTTCTATCTGATTGGGCATATATGATGAAAGAAATCTATAACCACAAGAGGCAGAGAAAGAAGAAGGCTCTAGAATTCAGTAAAAAAAACTTTCCTAGGTCATTTTCTACACCACCATCGAAGAAAGCAAAAAAAGATAATAACTGTATCACTGCATCATCTGGGTTTTCTAGTAGAAGTAAACCGAGATAGCATGATTCCAAGTTCCAGAATAAACCTACTAACAATATGGCCAGTGCCTATAATGCTCCGAGACCGGTGTGTGAACACTGTGGTAAACCACATACTAGTGAGTGTAAGGCCAAAATGGGTGCAAGTTTTATATGCGGATCAACTGATCATTTTGTATGTAATTGTCCAAAAATGGTTGGAGAGAATGATGATCGGAGTGAGAAATCCGTGCCTACACCGCAAAAGAGCAAACGTCCTGGTCAGAGTAGTAATATGGGTGTGAACCGCGGTGGTACTAAAGATACAGCTACCAGATCTAAAGTCAGAGCACTTGCACGGGCTTATGCTATCCAAGCCAGAGAAGAGGTTGTCGCGCCTTATGTCGTTACTTGTATATTTTATCTCTTTAATGTTACTGTATATACATTGATTAACTCTAGGTCGACTCATTTGTATATTTGCATTGCATTGGCAACCTGTTAAAGCAATTGTGTTTGATGTTCAAGTTACAAATCCATTGGGTCAATGTGTAATAGTTAATTTAATATGTCGTAAGTGTCCACTGAGAGTTTAGGGCTGTGAGTTTCCCGCTGATTTGATGTTATTACCCTTTCATGAATTTGATATAATTCTGGGAATGGACTAGTTATCGCTACATGATGTTGTGGTAAACTGTAGATAGAAATAGATTGATTTGAGTTTTTCGACAGGTGAATTGATTACAGTTGAGTTTGACAGATTAAATAGTGTTACCAGAGTTGTTTCAGCTATTTCTGCACAGAAAATGATTTGTAAAGGTTGTGAGATATTTCTGACTTATATACTGGATACTCGGGATTTTGGGTCGAAGCTGAATAATGTCCCTGTTGTTAATGAATTTACAGATGTATTTCCTGAAGAGTTACCAGGATTGCCACCAGAACATGAAGTTGAATTTTTCATCGATATGTTGCTTGGAACCACGCCGATATCCATTCCACCGTATAGGATGGCACCGAATGAATTGAAAAAACTTAAAGCACAATTGCAAGAATTGTTAAACAGAGGTTTTATCCGACCAAGTGTATCTTCTTGGGGTATACCAGTGTTGTTTGTGAAAAAGAAAGACGGTTCGTTGAGTTTATGCATCAATTACAGATAGCTGAATAAGGTGATAATAAAGAATAAATATCTTTTGCCTCATATTGATGAGTTATTTGATCTGTTGAAAGATGCAACCGTATTTTCTAAGATAGATCTCAGGTTAAGATATTACCAGATGCGAGTAAAAGGCTATGATGTCCCGAAGACTACTTTTCGAACCCGATACGGTCATTATGAATTTCAGGGATCTAATAAACTGGATTGAGAATTGGGTTGAGAAAATTATTTAATTAAGAAATTAATTTAGTTAATTTAATTTTTTAAATAAAAAATATTTATTTTGAAAAATAGAAAGCAAATATTAGGTTGGATTAAATTATAAAGTGTTGGGTCAAAAGTCTTGAAAGCACTTAGACCTGGTACATGAGAGACCCAATGCCCCTCATAATGGATGAGAGAGACAACAGCACTAGTATTGTTAATCTAGGGTGTGTCACCCGTCCCTATAAATGGATGACACCGATTTATTTAAAATATACACTTCTTGAATATAGAGTTATCATTATTAATGTAATTAATGGATATTTTTATTAAACCAATTTATTCGAAAAATATAATTATACAAAATGAATATACTACATTTAAGGCACTAGATCCAACACTTTCAACTTAGGAGGGGAGCTATTACTATACCTTTCCCTAACTTGTATACGTGATAGCGAGACAGATAGCGTTGACCTTCCCTTTGAATTCACCTGAAAGAATGCCCTGCTTGACCAGCAGCCCAGACTAGAGGACTATCAATCTTCTGTACTCACAATCACCCACTTGATAGGCCCTCCTAACAAGCCCTTCCACCTTTCTTAGATGGGACAGGCACCCGCTTTTTAGGTGTGGACACTCCTCAAGTGTGGACACACCCTCAAGGCAATAGAGGCCCACTTGGGCATAACAACCTTATACTAACTGAAGACATAACAGAATGAGCCCCATAAAGCACGTCCTTCACGTATTGCATGATGGCAACTTCCTTAATAACAATTTGCCACATCACATTAGAGGACAAGAGAACCTCTCTTATAAATATCCTCCTAACGATGAAGAAAGCATCGACTCTTCAACCCTTAAAGTACTCTAACCAATTACCATCTCTCCCAACAATCAGTCTGTCATCTTATTCTTTTTCAGCTCTCCATATCTTTAAGTGAACTAGCCTCACCACGACTTAATCCTCCCTACCTTCCTTTTTGTAGTATAAACATTGTGATGCTAGAATAACAACTATTATTAGAGGTAACTATGTAATACAATTTTTTATTGTATAAATATCAATCCTCTTTTGTAAAACTATCCGTTACCATATAATTTCTAATTGAAAACCCACTCTTTTTTTTTTTTACCTTTCATTATTTTTTAAAATATAAAATTTATATATAAAATAATTCTCAAACACTTTTATTATTTGTACTGGGTTTCACCACCTAATATCCGGTTATAAGTAGTTTAAAAAGTATATCAAAAATACAAATACAACATAAATTTTAAAATCATTATGGAATTAAAAAAAGTTTAACATAAACCCTTGAAAATAAAAGAAAATGATTATGGAATGAAAGAGAAAATAAAATGAAAAAAGTTTAACATAAACCCTTGAATGCAAATCCAATAGAAAAAGGCTATAATGTGCATATGTACAAAATTTCATCCACCACTGCATTGGGGGGAAATTTAACAGTGGTACAACAATTGGGACAACAAGAAGCACCCATTCCCCTTCTATCCACCAAATTACAGAATCTACAACACTTCCTAAAGGTTCTTTTTCGAAATACCATCATTTCCTACAGATAAAAATTCTCACTGTGTTATCGAGTTTTCACGAGCTTCCGAGCGAAGGCCGCTGCTGTTCCACTTTTTCTTCATTCAAAGTGTTCATCGTCCTTCATGAAGATCTTCAGAGGGAACTGCAGTCCTTGAGATATTGTCATTGTCGAAAACGCTTAGCCCAGAGAAAGGACCAGAAGAGAACATTGATGATGTTTCATCTGACTCAAAAGTAGTAGAAGACTGCCTCTGGTTGGGCCGGTTGTTTGAATTGGTTAACATGGAATCTTGATATTCCGTAACACGCTGCACCATTTTTAAAGACTGTACTACTTCACCCATTGTGGGCCTTTGGCTCGCTTCCGGAGCAACACAAGCAGCTGCAATTGTGCAAACTCGCACGAAATCTTCCTTCGGGTATTTCCCTCCAAGCCTTGGATCGGCAAGCTCCTCCAACCGATCCTTGTCTCTCAGGATTGGCCTTGCCTGAAAGCAGAACAGCCAACTTGTAATTAATATACGAATAGTCTCAGCATATTCCCAAATCCTTTAATCCAGGTAATTACTTACCCAAGTGACAAGGTTCTCCTGTCCTGATGGTTGTGACATATCTACAGGCGTCCTTCCAGTGAGTAACTCGAGCAGTACAACTCCATAGCTGTAAACATCACTTTTTACCAGTAGATGTCCAGTCATAGCATACTCAGGAGCTACGTACCTATAAATCAATCCCATTTTACCTCAGTGTTAATTGAAACAAGAGAGCAAGATACAAGAGTGGTGTACGGAACTACCCAAATGTGCCCATTACACGAGTGGACAGGTAATTTGTTCTGCCTTCAGGTGCTTGTTTCGCAAGGCCAAAATCAGCAACTTTAGCATGAAAGTTGTTCTCAAGTAATATGTTGGATGCTTTGAAATCTCTGTGGATGACACACGGCTGGGAGTCCTCATGCAGGTATGCTAGTCCTCTTGCAGCATCAAGGGCAATCTTCATTCTGGTGTCCCAGTCCAGTGGACAATTTACTCCCAAGGGGCCTGAGGCAAAACAGGATCAAACTCAGTGCCACGTATTAAAAGCAACTCCAGATAAAAGGATAAACATCATCGAATGAGCTACCAATTGGTTAAAATTTAGAGAGCCAAATTACCATGGAGCCATGCTTCTAAGCTTCCATTTGGTACAAGCTCATAACAAAGCAGGTTTTGTGAAGCGTCGCGACTGCTATAGTAACCTACAAGCTTCACAAGATTACGATGATGCAACCTGCTAAGCATCTCAACTTCAACTAAAAACTCTTTATCTCCTTGAGGCCCTCCACTGGTAAGCCTTTTAATAGCTACAGCTGTACCATCACTTAAAACACCCTTGAAAACTCTGCCAAATCCACCCTCCCCTAGTATGCTCGCAGGTGCAAAGTTGTTTGTTGCTTCTTTAAGTTCTTCATACTGTAAAAACCTTGTACTGCTTGGGTGGGGAAGAGACCCTGCTTGTGCAACCACATCGGCAGTCCTTGGCTTTACTGAAAGAGAACGAAAAAAAACCTGAGCACGCATATAATATTTCTACTCTGCAAAACTAGATTAAAACCATAATGCAAAATCAATCTGTATTCCTGTTTATAAGGTTTAACTAAAAGTGCAAAATCACACAACTTAAGATTTAGTATTTTTTTGGTTCTGCTTATATTTAGGGTTCTGAATCTTTTTTTGCCTAAATAGTGAGATTCAGTTACACAATTTCTTTTCAGTCATCCTACAAGAGGAAGATAGAGGAAAACATGTTCTCTTTTCCACAAGTCATCCACAACATAACTGATCATGTGATCAATTGCCAGTTCTAGAAAATTTTGTCAAAATGATCAAAATGTTAAACCTCAGAGGCAGCCAAAAAATGTCATTGCGCTTAACATACCAGGTTCTGTAGGAGATGCTTTAGGCTTAGCCTTTCCCTCACGGAATGTACATGAACAAATTATGAGCACAGATACTATAGCAAAAACCAGAATGCCAGCAGATATACCAAAGACAAGAATCAAATCCGAATGCTTCCCCTTTTTTGAAGGGCTTGGTGATGTAGCATTGGAGGATTTATGTGCCGGTGCAGCTACCGGTTCAGGAACTACGACAGGTGCTGTAAACAAGATGCTGAGCTTTGTCAGGAAAAATAAAAGAAGATAACATACCATAGCCTAAAAAACTACTTCCAAATCAATAAAAACAAAGCTTTTCAAAGTCACTAGACAAGAGCAGAATTTTGGTCATCATAATTTACCTGGGGAAGGTGCTGGAGCTTCAAACCATGTAAAATTAAGGACCTCGAAACCTCCAACTATATTTGGGTCAAACCGAACCCTATGCATCACAAGTGAAGAGTTTATTTTAGATGCATCAAGAGCAGAGAAACTGATCCCTGTGTGTGGAGTAATATCCATGGAGATATTTAATCTAGATAAACTGAGCGAATAAAAATTGATAGTCTCAATTTGAGTAGGCAGCAAATGAAGCTGAGAAGATAATTCGGTTAGAAAAGCACGCCAATTCGGGTTTTGTGAGACATTTAAAAGGAGAAGGTCGAGCTTTATGGGATATACACAATGGCAACCATGACTCCCTCGTTTCAAAATTGAATTTTGTTTGCAACAATCTGGCAAATTGAGAAAATACACATATAAGCATCTCATCATACACAGTATAAATATGAGTTAGCAAATTAACAAGTTCTTTCTTTATCATTAACATCTGCATAGAAGTAGCATAAAAAGAAGTTGACTTATGATATGTAATGAAAACATAATGAAGAAAATAGAATATAGTTTATTAAAAGAATGTTTTTGAAAATATCTTACCGGACACTTCAGGAGATAATGGTGGTTGAGCCAAACCAGAAGGAATTTCCCCAGGACTGATCTGTGTAGGGGCAATATTTGGCAAGTTTGCATCAGGAGGCATCGAGGCACTCTTCATTGATGGTTTCGACAAGTGTGGGCCGGTAGGAGGGTGACGGACTGTTATAAGTGGACCATAAAGAGGAGGTTGGGCTGGTGCTATAAGTGTTGGTGCACCATGAGGTGAAAAATGTCTTCGGTGTGATCTATGGATCAATGGCAGATTGGAAGGTAAGGGAAGACCAGAAACAGCTGGCGCACCCTCACGAGCTCTAGTGGGAGATTGTGCTGGTGCTTGGAGCAGATTATTCGAAAAATCAGCACTGGCAACTGAAATTGCACAACTCACAACAACTACAGCTTTCACAAAAAACGAACAGATATTTCCCAATGCTCCTGTTAAGTTATATTAAAAATAAAACTCAATCACTTAAACAACCAAACATATAACAATGCTAAAATGTTTCTCAATATCCAGAACGCATAAGGAACAACAAATTGTGAACTGCAAACATGAATACACTCAAATGCTTTCATTCATAAACCTATGCAGCTAATATCTACTGATAGTCAACCTGGTTCTTTCTCTAAGGCTCTTATAAGGTTCTGATTTTCTCCATATTTACCCAAAAGACGGTGATAGTTATAGCATAGAAACAAATAGTAAGCAATTTACAGTCTCTTATCAATTTCAGGGGTTTTTTTCCAGAAAAAAAAAATAAAAAAGATGGAAATAAAAAGTAAGAACTTACAAAAATTATATTTCAAGCTAAACCTAAATAAGTGCTTTATATGAGTCAATGAAACCTTTCCTTTTATATCTCTGGTTCCAAATTGTGCAATGAAACGTAAAAAGAAAAACGAAATTCATATCTGAACCAAGCTTCATACAAATCTTTATCTGAACCAAGCTTCATACAAATCTTTAGCTAACTAAGTCCTCAATATTTTTTTAACAAAAAATCAAATTTGGAAATCAAGAATAGCTCAAATTTCTACACAGTAACAGAAAAGCTAAAAGCAATTAAATTACCACTGGGATTCGAAAGAACAAAACTCGACATCACCGATGCCGTTGATTGAAACCGGAGAAAACTCAGATCTGGAGAGAGATTTCAAATAAACCAACGGCGAGATCACAAGTTTTCAAGTGAGCATAAAAAAAAAACGAATACAACGAGTAACAAACTTATTTGAGAATTGCAACAGCTCACTGAGTAGTCGACGGTGGAGATAATAACATCACCAGAATCAAAACTCGTACGCAATGACTCGGACTCGTAATTGCCATTACTGAGTTACCGAGTCCAAGAACTTCAACTCAAAAAAAAAAAAAACTCAACCTCCAAAACGCCAAAAAAAATTGAAACAGAGAAGAAAAGAAGTTGATTGTTTAATTGTTTGTGGAACTGAAAAAAAAAAAAACCGTTGGCTTTAGCTTTGTTTCTCTCAGTTATCAGTAGCTGAGAAAGTTTTTTTTTTTTATAAAAATAATATTTTGCCCATTCTTTTTTGTGTTTTTTTTTTTTTGTTCACCAATTCTTTTATTACTTTTTATTCTTTTTATTTTGTTGCTCTTTTTTTCGATGTCTGTAATCTAAATCTATAGTGACTTTTATTTTAAGGCTTTAACGTTCGCGTTAACGATAAAAGAGACATAACGGTTAAAAAAAAAAGAACACGTCACCACGTCAAAAGATCTTCTATTTTGTAGGTAAAGGGCGTTGAATTCAAGTTGGTAGGAAGATTTTTATTTATTTGTTTATTTATTTTCGTGTCTGTTTAATTTTGGAATTTCATCCAATTTTATACTTACTAATTTTTTATTTATGATTTCATGATTTTTGAGTTTAAGTATAATTTTATTATAATTAATTTTAAATTGAATCATTTAATAGAAATTTATATGATAAATTTTTCGTACCAAGAACGTTAAGATTTTATTTGTGTCACGAGATTAAAATTTTAGTTTTGCAAACTCCACGACATTAAGCAGATAAAGGAATTCAAATAGAACAGAAAATGCACAAAAAAAATAATATTACATTGAGTTTTATTTATAGTTTTGCTCTACAAATATAACGGTACAAATTGAGATTGAGATTAATGCCTATTTACAAGATGAAAATCTTAAAGAGATTTTAATTCTACGCATTATTATTTTAATAAAAATAAAAATTATTAGAGTGTTAACATTTTAACTTTGAGTCTCTTTCAAGTAATGGGTCAATCCTGTCATTTGAATGAGCCCAAATAAATATGAAAGATCTAAAATATGCACATTAATTATGGTTCCTTAGAGCGGCCTGTAACACTTGCAGATCAATTTTATTGAGATTGATAGATATTTCTTTTAATAAATAGAATTGAAAAATAAATATTAAGCTTTTATATGCTAACGTGCATAAAAACAGTCAAAATCCCAACCGTTGGATTGATGCTGATAGTTGCTCTAGCTGTTCATTGTCATGTTGTAATATATCAAAGGAAAACGTAAGAATGAGACATGAGCAACAGAGGAATCACAACCATATGCCTTTTTACGTTTTGGCTTATTTATTAGAACAGAAAAGAAAATCCAAATATGCATGTTAAGATATTAAGGTCAAAGCAAAAGAGATTAAGGTTTTCATATAAACTTAAAAAATTAAAGCCAAATAAGGGGGAGAAATAAAGAAAACACAAATTAAAAAGAAAAAAAAAACAGTAAAGTACAAAGAAATGAATTCAAAACAAAGGGTGAGTTTGGATGGACGGTGCGTTTATCTACGGTTAGCGTAAAAACAGCGGTGGCAGTAAAATTAGATACTGTAGCGATACTGTAACGTGAGACAAAAAGTAAGGTAAACGCACTGCACCGCACCCAATCGCTCATCCAAACTAAACTAAAATCTCAAACCATTTCTAGTCAGTGACCATGGAATGAAAGTCACAAGATACGAGTGAGCAAAATCCGATTTGATTTGAAAAATTTGATAAAATATTCAAATTTTGAATTAAATAGTTCGAGTTAATCGAGTTATTCAGATAACTCGAATAAAAGATTAAAATTTTCAATTTAACTCAAATATGAATTACACAATTTTAGTTATCCAAAAAACTGAATAAGAAAAGATAAAACTACGCCGTTTTAATAAATATTTACTTTTTCTAAAATTAAAAGTCAAAATAATTAAGTTAAAAGGTAAAATTATGCCATTTTGATAAATATTCACCCTTCAGTCTTACTTTTCTTCTCGAATCCCCCCACTTTCTCTTTTTCCTTTACTCAAAATTAACCTAAAAGCTTTGATTTTTAACTTTGATTCCTTTCCCCACGCAACATTGGATATAAATAATAGGGTTCGTTAACTCGATTCGAAATTTTTTAACTCGATTTGATTCGATTTAAAAAAATTTCAAATTAAGTTCGATTGTTAAAATATGATTCGCCAACTCGACTAACTCGAAATTTTTTTACTTAATTCGACTCGACTCGAATGAATGCTCACCCCTTTTGCATCACTTGTTTTTACAATAAAATTTTTTTTTATGTATATAGGCCAAAGTCAAAACTATTGATAAAGGGGCCGACATATATATTTATGTTCAAAGTAAGCTTGAGCATATTTTAAAGTATTTTTAAATTCAAGATAATTTTAATTACTAAAATTTTTTTATAAATAAATTAAATTAAATACTAAATTTGTATTATATATTATAATTATTTAACTTTATTTTTTATCAAATTAATATTTAATTATCATTTACTTATATATTTTAATTACTAAGCCTTATTTTTACTAAATTAATATTTAAGTATTACTTTGTATTAGTTTATCAAATTAAACTAAAATGTTACTAAATTTATCATTAAAAAATTATAAAGTCTATAAAAAATCCAATTTAAAAAACTTTGAAAGGCCAAACACAAATTTATCCTTTTTTTAAACACTAATTATAATATCAAAATAAAAAATTTTAAAACTTCAAGTAACTTTTAAAAAAATTTTAAAAATTTTAAGAGGTCAAGGCCTTGCCAACTCCTAAATTATTTCACCATCAACGGTAAAAGATGTAGGCCTAGCTTGGGGGAAAAGCTAAAATTTTCAGCTTATGAAAAAAGTACTTTTAGGTTAATTTTTGACTTGGGAGAAACACTTTTCTCTCTCAAAAAACAACTTATTTAGGAATATTTTTGTTCCAAAAATGCTTCCTAGAAATAATATTAAACCGACTAGTGGGTAGATAAAAACCTCAATACCCTTGGGGAAAATTTTCTTTTAAACTCTAAAAATGTTCCACAAACAGAATAAAGAAAAAAGTGTCGAATAGACATTGTAAAGGGATTATACTATAGCGTTGAGTACATTTTGATTATTATTATAAAGAATAAAAATATTTATTGTTAAAAAAAAAAAGGAGTAAAATGATTGTTTTTTATAACATTTGAATATGCAATTTTTTGGCATATGCAAAAGAGTTTCAACAAAATGTAAGTTAATATGTAATTTGTTTAAAAGCTCAAGAAATTTATCATATTGTTCTTTTATGCGATCTTACTTAAATGCTGCCAGATATAGAATTTGTAGTTTGTATTATCTAACCACGGGCTTATGCTCTTTCTTACTTTCCTTAACCTTATTGTTTTTCTCAACGGCTTTTATATTCAGCTTCTTTTCAGGCTCGACTGACCTTTCCATGCTTCAAACAGTGATTGTGTGGATTTGCTCCTTTGAGTTAGTTTTAGTGTTACTAAGTAAGCTACCTTGCTGTCTTTCCGAAACCAGTTTAGCAAACTATCCAATTTGGTTTTCAAGCCCTTGAATCAATGTTTACTGATTTTTCAAAGTTGTCTCAGTGTTTTGAAATCGAGTTACGGATACCAAAATAAATTTAGCTAACATCTCCTTAAGGTTCAATTTCTTTTTTTACTGATAAGGTTGCTAAAAATCCGGAGGGGTTTGTGACCTTTAATTACCTTGACCACCCCAAGAGAAATTTGGATAACTCCTCCATCCTGAATTATAGTTGTTACTATAGGAGTTATTTTGAGGTCTAGAATTGTTACCTATAAAGTTGACTTGCTCATGCTCCATTTTAGAACCAAAGAGTAAACATTCTAAATTGATTATCCCCACTCCAGTTGCATCACGTTGCATTATTGGATTCATCGTGTTATTGCAACTCAAACCATCAGTCTTCTTACTCAGTGTTTCCACCTGACTTGCCAAAATAACAACTGTATCTAAATTAAAAACATCAGCTGCTTTAATCAATTTTGTTCTCATGACTTACTACTGATAGTTATTCAGTGTCATCTCTTCAATAAACTCTTGAGCTGCCTCATGTGTTTTATTATTCAATGTTTTGCCAGCTGCTACAGTAATTAGTTGTCTAGTCGAGGGATTCAAACCATTGTAAAAGGCTTGAACTTGTAACCACAAAGGTAACCCATGATGAGGACACCTTCTCAGAAGATCCTTAAATCTCTCTCATGCATCATATAATGTCTCCAAATCAATTTGAGAAAAAAGAAGATATGTCATTCCTCAGCTTAATTGTTTTAGTTGATGGGAAGTACTTCAACAGAAACTTCAATCATCTAATCCCAAGTCGTGATAGAACCTCGTGGAAATTCAACCATTGTTTGCCTTGCTCCTCAAAGAAAATGGGAATAACTCTAAGCATATGGCATCATCAATAACACCATTGACCTTGAAAGTGTCACAAATCACTAGAAAGTTAGCCAAATGAAAATTTGGATCTTCATCTTGTAACCCATCAAATTGGACATATTGTTGTACCATCTGAATTGTGTTCAGCTTTAGCTCAAAATTGTTTGTAGCCATAGTCGATCTGACGGTACTCGATTCAACCCTAATCATAGTAGGTTTAGCATAATAAAAAATAGTATGAGGAGTAAGAGGTGTAGGAGGCTACTGATTATTTTGATTATCATCCATCTTTACAGTAATATACTTTCTCTTGATCGTCTATTACAATCTGTTGACCTTGCTTTGCTTCTCTAACCTCTCTACGATTTCTGCGAGCAGTCTTTTCAATCTCACTATAAAAAATTAACAGTTCCAAAGGGTTTCCTCTAGTCATAATCCAAATGAACTTGTCAGAATCAAACAAACAAAAAATTAGAATGTAAAAATTAAATTAAAAACAAAAATATTAAAATAACAATAAAAAATGGCTAAATTTATAAAAATAAAAATTTCCTAATATTTTAGTCCCTGACAACGGTGCCAAAAACTCGATATCTATGAAACCAACTAAAAGTTCGACTAAGTCAAGTGCACCTATCAATTAATAGTATAGTTATGATGAGTAAATGTATCATTCTCACGAAGACTAAAAGTACTAGTAATTATCGTCTTTCTATTATTTAACCGATAATTTTGAATAATTGATTAAAACTAAAATTAACTAAACTAATTAACTAGGAACACGACAAAGAACAAATCAGGAAAATAATCAAGTAAGCAACCAAGAAGCGAAACAATATCCAAGGAAAAATTCACCTAGACTTCATCTATCACTATCAATCTAAATTATGCAATTTCTTCACTTAGAATTTTGATCCATAGAAATCCCTAAATTATGATAATATCTCTCTTTAAGAATAAGAGCAACTGACTCTAGGTTGATTAATTGAAATTTCTTTCTAAGTAAAACTCTTATTATCGCATTAACTCGATCTATGGTTTCCCCTATTAGATTTGACTCTAGTCTAGTTGATTTGTGTCATCCTATTTTTAGGATTGTATGCAACTCCACTCAATTACGCTAGCAAATGACTCTAGGTTGATTAATTGAAATTTCTTTCTAATTAAAACCCTTATTATCGCATTAATTCGATCTATAGATTCCCCTATTAGATTTGACTCTAGTCTAGTAGATTTATGTCGTCCTATTTTTAGGATTGCATGCAACTCTACTCAATTACGCTAGATCTACTCTTAAATAGGGTTTGTTCCTCATTTGATTTAAACACATCAAACATGGATCAATAGTCTAGAAATATCAAACCAATAATTAAACACACATAATAAAGAACAATATCTTAGTCTTTATTCTGTAAAATAGAAATCAAATGACATAATTCATCATAGGGTTCATCTCCCTAAGTATTTAGAAAATTAGTTTATGCTTGCAAATAAAAACATGCAAAACATAATATAACCATAAGAAACAAAGAAATTCATGATAATCTCCAAAGAAACCAAATGAGAATCTTTAATCTTGATGGAAATCTGCTTCAGAATCGACTTCAAAGGTGTTTTTCGAGTTGTTTCCTTGAGTATTTTATGACGGCTCTCTCCTATCTTTTTTTTTCATATATAGGTCTCAGAATACCCGAATAACCCTAAAAATCGTATTTTTCGCTATTCGAAGTGTAATTCACGAAATCGACACAACCTGCCATATGACTGTGTGGCAGCCCGTGTAGCTCACACGGCCGTGTGGAATGGTCCAGCCTGTGTGGCTCTTGTAACTTTATCCAATTTTTCGATTTTCGTTCCTTTTACTCCCAAATACTCTCTCAAGTATAGAAATATGAATTGAAAGGATTATGAGCATAAAATTCACCATTAACATCGAATAATCACCCAAAAACACATTAAGAATGAGCCTAAAAACATGTCACTTTTAGCACGTTTCATCTATCTTATAAAAATATCAGTTTTATATTTTAGTTGTTACAAAAATAATAATTAATTTTACTCATTTTTAACATACAAAGAAACCTTTTTAACTTATTTTATATATATACAAAATTTAAAATACTCTTCGTATGCATTACTTTAATCAATTTCATGAAATGTCGCAGCTTAAATTCATATACTAATAATCCTATCTTATCATTAGATTATAGAAATAAAATAAAAAACCAATCCTATGACACTACTACTTAAAAATAAAATCTAAGATCTTTGGGTAAAGAAATAATCAATAAAAAAATCTTATTATAATAAATATTATCAATTCCATCGACTTCAAATGATAATCTATATGATTAAGGGATAAACTTCACCATGTTTTTGAAAGGGGTATTTAATTGTCTACACCAATATGTCGTTTTAGATTGAAATATTTTATAAGTTAAAATAATATAATAAAATAAAATTTATCGATTTCACTAACTCAATCTTTTTACCATGAAATACTTCACCCGTATGATAGAGCATGGCATGCACACTACAAAACGGAGATCAAATATCCAAAAATGACAAGAGAAAGACCAAACAACTAGATCTACGTACCAAACATGCAGTAATTTCCTATGTTGTGATGGGCCCTTTGCACCTTTTGAGCTTGTCATTTTCTTGCCGTCCAAAACACATCTATATATAAAAAAATAAATAAGGTATTGTATTCTCAATATTATTAAATTATTAATAAATTTAGGTTTTAGTTATTTTATTTTAAAAAGTTATAGAAATAGTTATTGAACTATTCGAAAATTTTTATTTAAGTCGTTTAGCTGTTAAATTCGATATTGTATGGCCTTCTCAATTCGAACCGCCTACACCAATCAGAAACTCTTCTTTCCCTTCTCTTCTACAGTTTAATTTTTTTATGAAACAATTTTGAACTTCACGAACTTGCGAACTAAAAGCCAAATAATTTTCTTCTCCATTCTCCGACACTGATCGTCAAATTGACTTGAATTTAAGTTATGTTCTTCTACTTATCGATGTGTATCAATCCACTGCACCGATTGTCGAATTATCAATTGGACCTTGACAATTTAATGAATTCAATAAAAAAAACTTTCAAATAGTTTAGTGACAATTTTGTAACTTTTTGAAGTTGTGTGACCAAAAAGTAAATTTACTAATAGTTTAGCGACCTTAAGTGTAGTTTACCCAAATAAATATTAAGTAAAAAGAATACATTTCATAAAGATCTGCTAATTTAATTAAAAACTTCGTATATCTCAGTTGCTTGCATTAATATAATAATGGATAAAAATGTCATATTTTAAGGGGAAACCATCCAAGAAATAAGTACCGATGCTGCTGTTGTTGAACAAAGCTGTTAAACAAAGAAACCAAAAATGGCTGCCTTGTATTTTTATTATATATATATATATATAGATATATATAATAGCTATGTATATATATGTCAGAATTATATTTTGGTCCACAAAAATAATGTTGCTTGTGAGCATGGATTAATTTTTTTTCTTTTACTGTTATATATCATTTAATCATATATTATTATCACCTAACTTTCCTAACAGTGGGACGTTTATACCTAACACTACTCGATTATCATCTCTGCACTATTTTTCTGTAGTTTATACGTTTTCTCTTGGCAGCCATGCATGGCCCATGGGAAAAGATTATATTTTCTCCATAAATCAAGCAATGGTTTACGAGCTGTAAAGGGATTTTTTTGGGTTATAATCAATGAGGTTTTAAGTTTAAGCTATGGAGTTGAAAATCATGTTGGGGAGATATATGGAGATAAAGAAAGACTATAGAGATTTATGGAATATTATCAAGTGTTCTTGTGCTTTGGCTGTCTCTCGAGGGCCTTCCGGTTCATAAGATTAGAGTTTTTGGTTGAAATTTTGTAATTATAAAATAAAAATTAGCTATGGATTCAGATATCTAAATAGGCATATGTTATTCGAAAAATTAATGCGAATTTAGATAATAGATACTTAAGGTATTTATCTACATTCACGTCAAATCCATAATGAATAGTAATTTTAAAGTTAAAATCAAATTATTATTCGAATATACAATACCCAAATTCATAAGGAAAAAAAAAACAAAACAAATATTTATAGATCTCAAAATTTGCAATCCAAATCGTCATACATAATTTTGTCTCTAGTTTCTATCAAGAGCTTTAGTGACTTCACATAGTCAGAATGTCTTGGAGTATTTGAACTGGCAGAATCATGCGTAAACTCTTTTCCAAAACTCGATTATCACTCTATAAACTAACCAAAACCATCGACAATAATGAAAGACTGCTCAAAAGTAATATCAAACATATCCATGTATCCGTAAGTAGAGTGGAAGCACATCAACAATAAGAAATCACAATAGAAAAATGTGGTGATTATATAAAGGGGTGAAAGAACGTTAACCGCTCCACAAGGGATCCTTGTGTTTGGTTTGTTGGGTTAACTTTTTCACATTTTTGCAACTTTTTTTTCCATGTGCTTATGTTCTTGAATCATATGAGAGATTGAGTAGTTACGTTCCCTATTCGCAAAATATGCCTTCTATCACGCTACCATTTAACTCCTATTTTGCTCTACACACTTTACAATTATGTAAGTATTAATTTTTAATTGCCTAACTCAATTGAGGTAAAACTAAATTTTAAAATATCATTTATACTATTATTTAAACTTTTAATTAAATTAGTGACACGAGTTAATCTGGCACCAATTTAATTACGAAAATTATAAAAATATTCTCTCATATTTAAAAAAAGTTCTAGGAATTTGTATAACAATAAATAAATATGATGTTAGGATGTGAGTTTCATTATTTGAAAAAAAAAAAAAAAAAACTCACTTTACCATTTGGCTTTAAATAAAAGGTGGGAACAACTTTATTTTATCAAGTCTTTGGTGAGAATGAGTGGCGTACTCAAAGACAAAGAAAGGAAAAAGTTGAGAGCAAATAGCTTTGTTTTTAGCTTGATAAATTTTAATCAACTCTTCTATCAGAGGTTTTGAATTGATTTTTTGGGTAGTGGTTAGTAGATTTGAAGATTTTGATTGTATATAATGAAAATTTTCATTTAAGTATTGTAGCTTTGAAACTTCAATTTCAAAGTGACTCTTGCTTTGATGATATTCTTAGCTTTTCTCTTTAGTTAAGATTAATTGTTGAAACTTTGTTGGAGTTATATGCTTCTGTTGTGGCTTTATATTGTCTTGTAGCAAGACTTTTTGAGTATAGTGGAGTTTTTTAATGGACTTTTAAATCTCATTGTAATAGTATATTTTTTAGTGGTGTCAGAAACGGTGGTTTCAGAATTTCATTTTTTATAGGTGAGCCTATAAATATTAAATATCATTATTTAATATTTACGATATTAATATAAAGTTTAATTAAAGTTTGGTCTAATAATTTTGGTGAATTGTTAGTTTATTAATGTACAAGGACTAAATTGTAAAAAATGGTAAAAATTAATCACTGTAAATTTTTAATTAGTTAAAGGACTAATTAAGCAATTAGACAATTTTTTAGTGGTAGTTAGTGGATGATGATGTATAGTTCCACTAACATTTGGTCAATTAAGTTTAGTATTAAGTTAATTAAGGTTTAAGTTAATTAATCAAGTTTTATTAATTTTAACCTAAGTAAAAATTAAAAGAAAAATAGAGCCAACTGTGTTCATCTTCCTCCTAAAACTGATTCAAAGAAGAGGAAATAGGGTTGCTATCTTCCAAGCTTAGTTGCTTTAATTTCTAAGGTAATTCAAGTCATTTTCTTATAATTTTTATGTTTTTGTCCGAGAGCTTGATTTAGCTAACTCGTGCACCAATTTGTGAAACTATTACAGTTTTTAAAAGTTTCCATTGATGATTTATTGAAGTTCTTAATGTTAAATGGTTAGATTTTAAGCTTAGAAGTGAAAAATGACTAATTTGTAAAGTGAAAGTTGTTAGTTTTGAACATAGGAATTTGTGAAAATAAAATAAAATAAAATAAAATAAAATAAAGAACACACAGATTTTTACGTGGAAACCCTTTCGGGAAAAAACCACGGGCATAGGAGAAGAAAATTCACTATGTCGAATTCAAATTTAATACAAGAGGAATAGACTATGTCTATTTATAGGCTTGTAAAGCCATATTCT
The DNA here is from genome assembly GCA_025698465.1 of Gossypium longicalyx. Taxonomy (NCBI): domain Eukaryota; kingdom Viridiplantae; phylum Streptophyta; class Magnoliopsida; order Malvales; family Malvaceae; genus Gossypium; species Gossypium longicalyx. The sequence continues at coordinate 21,941,118 of CM047006.1, forward strand.
AGTAAGACTGAAATACCTTATTCTAATCAATATAAAATAGATGGAATTTAATAAGGTTTAAAAAATCTTATTCTAAAAATAAAATAAAAGAAGTGTAATTCTATATGGATTCTTCTTTTATTTTATTTTACCACTGTATTTTATTTAAATAAGGATTCGAGTCACTTAATTCTAACAGTCTTCACCTTGACACGAATTCTCAATGAACAAGTTCTTCTTCGCGAACTCTCAACGAACAAGTTCTCCACCTCTTCCATAAAACCCCTTAATGGTTTAACTTCAACAATGAACACCAACCAAGTTTAAGCAATGCTCAAACTTGGTTATAGGAAGTGACTTAGTCATCATATCTGCAGGATTTTCATGAGTACTAATTTTGCTCACAACAATATCACCACGAGCAATAATATCACGAACAAAATGATATCGAACATCAATGTATTTTGTTCACTCATGAAACATTTGATCTTTTGTAAGAAAGATGGCACTCATCATCACAAAATACTCGTGGCTGATTTGAAGGTCTTCATTGAGTTCACTAAAGAGTCCCTTCAACCAAATAGCTTCTTTACAAGCCTCGATGAATCGCCATGTACTCACTTGATGTGGTAGACAAAGCGATCAGTAGTTTGCAAAGTAGCTTTCCAACCGATTGCATAACCTCCGATTGTAAAGACATAACTTGTGAGAGATCTTCTTCTATCAAGGTCTCCAAAGAAAATCAACATCAACATACCCAATGACTCCATCTTCGCTTCTTCCAAACGTAAGCAAACATCGATAGTACCTCGTAAGTATCTTAAAATCTATCGAATCGCTTTCCAAGTGTTCTTTACCGGATTCGCCATATATCCGCTAATCGCACGATTGTCGCATATGATAAATGCGGGCGTGAACAAACCATAGCATACATGAGAGATCCCACTCGCACTAGAGTATGGAACATGTGACATGTACTCAATCTCATCATCCGATTGTGGAGAGAAAGCCGATGAAAGTCCGAAATGGGTCACTAAAGGAGTACTAACAGCTTAGCACTCTGCATATTGAATCTGCAAAGAACTTTCTCAATGTACCCCTTTTGACTTAGGTACAATTTACTTATTTTTATATCTCTAAGAATCTCCATACCAAGTATCTTTTTTGCTGGTCCTAAATCTTTCATCTCAAATTCTTCACTTAGTTGGGCTTTGACCTTTCTTATCTCTCTTTTATCTTTTGCTGCTATCAACATGTCATCAACATAAAGAAGTATATACACAAAAGAACCATCACTGTTTTTCTTAAAGTAAACACAGCTATCAAAACTACTTCTTTTGAAATCATGAGAAGTCATAAAGGAATCAAACCTCTTGTACCACTGTCTTGGTGACTGTTTCAAACCGTAAAGGGACTTTTTCAGCAAGCAAACATAATCCTCTTTTTCTAATACTGTAAAACCCCCTGGTTGTTGCATGTTAATGTCCTCCTCAAGTTCTCCATGCAAAAATGCAGTTTTTACATCTAACTGCTCAAGCTCCAAATCATGCATGGACACAATATCAAGCAAAGCTCGAATCGAACTATGCTTAACAACTGGGGAGAACACATCTGTGAAGTCCACTCTTGGAATTTGACTGTAACCCTTTGCAACAAGCCTTGCTTTGTATCTGGGTTCTTCAACTCGTAGAGTCCCTTCTTTCTTTTTAAACACTCATTTACAACGAACAACCTTTTTACCTTTAGTAAGTTTCACAAGATCCCATGTTCTATTTTTGTGGAGTGATTCCATCTCCTCTTGCATAGCAAACATCCACTTTTCTGAGTCTTTACAGCTAACCGCCTCAGAATAATCAGATGGCTCTTGATTCGCATCTATATCTTCAGCCACATTTAAAGCATAAGCAACTAGATCAGCCTCGGCATACTTCTTTGGAGGTTTAATTTCTCTTGTAGTTCTGTTTTTGGCAATAGAGTATTGCAGTGAAGAAGCAACTCTATTCTCAATTTTTATACTAGCTTGAGGAGTCGGTTCTGTATTAATCTGATGCTCCACCTGCTTTTGATTTTCTTTATTGGAAGAGTCTTTAAGAGATAAGTTAGGTAGCATAGCAATTTCATCAAAAACAACATCTCTGCTAATCACAACTTTTCTATTTTCAGGACACCATAACTTATACCCTTTTACACCAGCTTTATAACTAAGAAAAACACATTTAATGGATCTCGGTTCCAATTTTCCATTATCAACATGAGCATACACAGGACACCCAAAGATCTTTAAATCAGAATAATTAGCAGGATTACCAGACCATACCTCTTGTGGATTCTTTTTCTCAATGGCAACGGATGGAGATCGGTTGATCAAAAAATATGCAGTAGAGGTTACTTCTGCTCAAAACGACTTCGATAAGTTGGCATTTGACAACATACATCGAACCTTTTTCATGATCGTTCTGTTCATTCGTTTTGCAACACCGTTTTACTGTAGAGTATGATGAATTGTCAAGTGTCTCACGATCCCTTCTGACTTGCACAATTTATTAAACTCATCAGAACAAAACTCTAAGCCATTGTCTGTACGGAGGTATTTTATTTATTTTTCCGTCTATTTTTCAATCATAAATTTCCAAGACTTAAATGCGGAAAACATATTGCTTTTCTACTTCAGGAAGAACGCCTAAACTTTTTTGGAAAAATCATCAATAAAGGTTAGCATATAATTAGCTCCACCTCTCGAAGGCACTCTGGATGCCCCCCACAAATCAGAATGAATATACTCCAATGTTCCCTTCGTGTTATGGATTCCTCTGGTGAATCGAACTCTCTTTTGCTTCCCAAAAACACAGTGCTCACAGAAATTTAGTTTGCAAATTCCTTGCCCATCAAGAAGTCCTCTTTTGCTCAATTCTACCATGCCATTCTCACTCATATGCCCTAGGCGCATATGACAAAGTTTAGTAATATCATCATCTGACAAGGAAGAGAAAGCGATAGCTGCATCACCAGTAACAGTAGAACCCTGCAAAACATATAACTTGGTAGTCTTTCTTTACCCTTTCATCACAACAAGGGAACCTTTAGAAATCTTTAAAACCCCACTTTTAGCTGTGTATCTGTACCCTTTTGAATCAAGAGTACTCAACGAAATTAAATTTCTCTTCAATTTTGGAACATGTCGCACGTCACTAAGTGTTCTGACAACTCCATCAAACATCTTAACTTTAATTGTTCCAACACCTGTGATTTTACACGAAGCATTATTTCCCATCAAAACAACATCTTCAGACACTGTTTCGTAAGTTGTAAACCAATCCCGATTGGGACTCATGTGGAAGGTGCAGCCTGAATCAAGTATCCACTCTTCACTTAGTTTAGGATCATTGATAGAAGCGACTAGAAGTTCACCATAACTGTAGTCTTCTACAACATCAGCTTCACCGGAATTTTCTGGTTATTTTCCCTTTTGATTCACAGCCTCCCTTTTAATCTTGTTCTATAGCTTATAACACTCAGATTTAATGTGTCCTTTCTTCTTGCAGAAGTTACAAGTTTTACCTCTGTTTGAAGACTTCGATCTACTCTTAGATTTATCGCGAGGATTCCGTTCCTGTGTCCTTCCACGATCATTATCAGCATTCCGATCTTGTCTCCTATGAGCAATGAGACTCTCTCCCTAAGAGTCGGGTTTAACCACAAGATGTTTCATCTTATCATACGAGGTTAAAGAATCATAAACCTCATCAACTGTGAGAGACTCGCGACTATATAAAATCGTGTCTCTAAAGGTTGAATAAGATGAGGGCAATGAACAAAGTAGAATCAACCCTAAATCTTCCTTATCATATTGAACCTCAATGGCCTCCAAGTTTGAGAGAATTTCTTTAAACACTGTTAAGTGTTTGTGTACAGACGCACCTTTCTCCAAACGATGAGCATAAAGACGCTACTTCATATGCAACTTGCTTGTTAGAGTTTTCGACATACATATTTGTTCTAGCCTCTTCCATAATGCAGCAGTGGTTTTCTCTTTCATCACATCTTATAAAATTTCGTTGGACAAACGCAGATGTAATTGTGTTAACGCCTTTCGATCTTTACGTTTTTTCTCTTCATCTGTTAAAGTCGAATGCATCTTATCTATCCCTAGCAGGGCATCCTCCAGATCCATCTGCGCACGAACTGCTTGCATCTTAATCTGCCACAACGCAAATCTGGTGTTGCGATCCAACAGCGAAATTTCATACTTTAAAGACGTCATTACCGTGATCCAGATGAAAAAACCCGGAAGCTCTGGTACCAATTTGTGAAAATAAAATAAAATAAAATAAAATAAAATAAAATAAAGAACACACAGATTTTTTACGTGGAAACCCTTTCGGGAAAAAACCACGGGCAGAGGAGAAGAAAATTCACTATGTCAAATTCGAATTTAATACAAGAGGAATGGACTATGTCTATTTATAGGCTTGTAAAGCCATATTCTAGTAAGACTGAAACACCTTATTCTAATCAATATAAAATAGATGGAATTTAATAAGGTTTAAAAAACCTTATTCTAAAAATAAAATAAAAGAAGTGTAATTCTATATGGATTCTTCTTTTATTTTATTTTACCACTGTATTTTATTTAAATAAGGATTCGAATCACTTAATTCTAACAGAATTGAACTATAAATATTTCAAAATTGGTATGAAACTTCTATAATTATTAATAATATAGGGCTGTAGAAGGATATAATTGAGATCAGTTTCGAAATCAAAGCTCAAAATTGAAAGTTATAACAATTTCGATTTTAGGGACTAAATTGAATAAAATGTGAAACTTTAGAGAATATTCAAAAAATAAAATTGAACTATCATATGCATAAAATAGTATGTTATAAAGTATTTAAAATGATAAATTGAAATGAATTATCATATAAATCGGGTGGCTTGGCCCATGAGTAAGTCTACTCTAAAAGAATCAGAACTCTATCAATTTCAAAAATTATCAACTAAGTACAATTAACCACAAGTTAATATTTTTCATCAATTTTACAATTGACAGAAACATTAATGTGATTAATATGAATTAAATTATTCTAATTTTTCTAAGCAGGACTAATTTGCTCAATATCAAAATTGAAAAGACCATAGAGGTCTTTTTACCTATTAATTATTATATGCAGATAATAGAGTAGAATATTAAATTTTCCAACAGTGACCATGCTCTACATTTAGATCTTATAGCAAAAACCAAAGAAATAGTTACCGCGAAGGATTACTTAATGACTATTTCACCCATAGCCAAGAATGAATTTACTTACTGTTCTCTTTTGAATGCCTATTGTAAGAATCTTATGAAAGATGAGGCAAAGCTCTCTTTAAGCTAATGGATGAATTGAAGCTCATCCACAGTGATTTGCCTTTGAACGATCTCATGCAGTTGTACTTGAAATTGGGACAACCCGAGAAGGTTCCTGAACTCATCGATGAATTGAAGCGGCGAAACATTCCACGGAGTAGCTACACTTACGGATTCTTGTTGTGGAGCTACACGGAGTTAAACGACATGAAAGGTGTAGAAAGAGTTGTGGAGGAGTTGTCAAATAATGTTGAAGAAAACTGTACTTGGATAGAATGTAGTACTCTTGCTGCAATTTGTGTCCAAGCTAACCAGTTTGAAAAAGTTGAGGCGTTTCTTAGGAAGTTAGAGAGTGATAAGATGCCTCGTAAACACGAGGAGATAGAAGCTTAGCAAAATAGAAAAATCTCTCAAGAAAGAATGAAGAAACTAACAGAGGAAAAACAGAGGTATTATTCTATTAACATCTTTCTTGCCTTCAGTACTGCATACATGTCTTATATAGAAGAAATAATCCTAACTGCTGCTAACAACTCTTAACAAATACCAACTTGATAACTGCCTAACCAACTACTTATCACTATAACCTATAACATTCACCCAGCTTCCTCAAGTGGCAACACCCGAAGAAGACTACAAAACTGACTAAACATAGACACTAATAATGGTTTAGTGAGAATGTCTGCCACCTGGTCATAGGTTGGAACTTCACCAACAACTAAGTCTCTACTAGCCACCTTCCCGTGAACAAAAAATAAGTCAAACTCAACATGTTTAAACTTGGAGTGAAGAAACGGATTAGCTGCAACAGCTACGGCACTAGAATTATCACACCACACGGTCGGTAGATCAACTGAAGTGACCTTGAGTTCTGCTAATAGGGAGACCAGCCAAGTCACATCACTAGTGGCTGCTGCTAAACTACGATACTCGGCTTCAGCCGTAAAGCAAGAAACAACTGGCTACTTCTTAGAACACCATGAGATAAGGGTATGACCAAAATACACACAGTACCCCGTAGTAGACTGTCGATCATTAACATCAAGTCCCCAATTTACATCAGCATAACTGACTAACGATAGGCGATCAGATTGGTGAAAAACCAATCCATGAGAAAGAGTTCCACGTAAATATCGCAAAATTCGTTTCAATGCCACCGTATGAGAAGTAGTGGGAGCATGCATGAATTGACACACCCGATTAACAGCATAAGCGATGTCAGGTCGAGTTAGAACAATATACTAAAGTACTATTACAAGACTGCGATATTCAGTTGGATCTGTCAGTGGCTCACCCTCATTTTTAGACAACATAGATGAACTCACCATTGGTGTATGAACGCCTTTGGCGTTAGACATAGAACTCCGATCAAGAAGCTCTCGAATGTATTTGCGCTGAGACAAGTGAAGACTGCCAGAGGAAGATCAACTTACTTCAATTCCCAAAAAATAATAGAGATCACCTATATCCTTTAAAACAAATTCATTATGTAACTGCTGAACAAAACAATTAGTTTCGTCAGACGAACTGCCAGTGATAACAATGTCATCCACATAGACAAGCACATAAAGCGTAAATTCAAAGGAAGATCAGACAAATAAAGAAGCATCCAATTTAGAGAGGACAAACCCAATAAAAATAAAAAACTGTTGTAATTTGATAAACCAGGCACGCGGAGCTTACCGTAAGTTATACAAAGCCTTTGTTAGCTGACACACAAGTCGCTCACCATTTGGACCCGATTGAACATAACCAGGTGACTGCTGCATAAAAACTTCATCAGTTAGATCTCCATTTAAAAAGGCATTATTCACATCAACCTGTCGTAAAGGCCACCCTCTAGTCACAACAATTGACAAAATGGCTCGTATAGTGGTCGGCTTGACCACTGGATTAAACGTTTCCTTGAAATCACAGTCAGTGACTTGAGAACAGCCCTTAGCAACTAACCTAGCCTTACGACGATCAATAGTCCCATCAGGATTCTTCTTGACCTTGAAAAGTCATTTGCACCCGATAACCTTGCGGTTGAGAGGAAGAGGAACAAGCTCCCAGGTAGAATTGCGAACGAGAGCATCATATTCAGCTTGAGCCGCAACATGCCATTCTGAAGTTGACAAAGCTTCCTCAATCGTAGAAGGTTCAACAACTTCAACATTCATAACTTTAGGCTTAAAAATACCAGCCTTAGCTCGCGTCACCCTGGGATGCGTATTATACACAGGCTCATCAAACACTACAGGACCAGCAGACACCTCCTCAGCAACATCAGTGGATTTGGAGTGAATGTTATCATTGGATGAACAAACATGTGGCTCACGATCAAACCCAGCCCTAGATTGAGCTGTGTCAGGCATAGAGGAACAAACAGCTTGAGGAGACAATTGAGCAAGCGAAGGAGCAACTGGTCGAGTAGTATCAACAGATTGTAAGAAATGAGGTCGAACAAGCGGAACGAACATTGACACAGACGAACTTTGCACTGGCAAGGAACTCGGAGCAGACTTAGAGGACAAAAATCTATTTTCATCAAATACAACATGAAAAGAAATCATAATCTTGCCAGAAGGTAGAAGACACTAATATCCTTTGTGGTGATGACTATAACCCAAGAAGATAGAAGGTTAAGAACGAAAATCCAACTTAAGAGACGAAAAAGATCGTAAATAAGGAAAACAGCAACACCCAAACACCCTCAGATGATCGTAAGTAGGAGCATGCCCATAAAGAGCCTGAAAAGGAGTCTGACCCTTTAAGACTGGAGTAGGAAGATGATTGATAAAGTGAACAGCACAACAAAATGTATAGCCCTAGTATTCTATAGACAGACCAGCTTGAACTAGAAGAGTAATACCCATATCAACAATGTGACGATGTTTGCGCTCAACCACCCTATTTTGCTTTGAAGTATATGGGCATGTTATATGATGAATAATTCATTGGGAAGCAAGGATCGATGTGAAGACACAGTACTCTCTACCCCAATCACTCTGAAATTGTTTAATACTCACCCCAAATTGATTCTTAACAAGTTGTTGAAATTGAACAAAACATTGCACTGCTTGTGACTTTTGACGCAGCAAATACACCCACGTGAACCGAGTACAAACATCAACAAACGCTATATAATACCAATTAATCCCACAAGAAATAGACGCAGGTCCCCAAAGATCAGAGACAACCAAGTCAAAAGGAGTACTATATTCAGTAGTAGAAAGAGTAAAAGGCAATTTATGTGATTTCCCTTTTTGACATGTCGCACATACACCATCAAGACAATCTTTTTTGCAACACAACATTACATTTGTTTAGAACACTTTTAACAACACAAGTAGAGGGATGACCAAGACGTTTATGCCACAAGGAAAACACATCACCTTTATCAGTTTTATTCTGAAGTTCAATGGAAGCAGCAACTGGAGACGAGACTGACTGATTAGACAGATCTGACAGCGAGAACTGATATAACCCATCATGAATGTGGCCCTTCAACAGTGTTTCCCGAGTCACAATGTCCTTAACAACCCAATATGTTGGGTGAAACTCAAAATACACATTATTATCTCTAGCAAACTGGGATGCAGACAGCAGATTTTTGCATATTCTTGGTACACATAACACATCAGATAACCGGAGTAATTTAGACTGCGTAGGCAAAACACAAGTACCAACAGAAGAGATAGGTGCGAGAATGTCGTCACCCATCAAAAGAGAGGACTTACCGAAATACGGAGAAGAATCTTGAAGAGCTAACGCATCTCAACAGACATGATTGCTAGCCCCCGAATCAGGGTACCAGGAAGCAGTCCCAATAGGCATGGGTATGTACGAATCAGTGCCACCACCATTAGGTCCAACCTGAGCAGTATTGACATGTGATCCAGAATAATTCGAATAATCAGATGCATGTAAATCACCAACTCGAGGAAGACCAATACAAGGATCTAAGCCACTATAACCACGTGCTAGCTGCTTGGTTCTCCAAGGAATAGGCAGAGCCGAAGGATCATACTCATCTCCAACTGCCGGATCATGACTCAAAGGATAACCAACCTGAACACAATTGCTAACGGGCCCAAAATCATTTAAATTCTCATTTAAATTTCCAACTCCAAATCCATTATAATGTGCAAAAGGCCTAAGAGGTCCATAATGAGCATAAACCAAATTCGGCCTACTAGGCCCAAGTTTATGCATATGCCCATCCAAAACATTATGCGGCCCAACATAATTTTTATGCACAGGCCCACCAAAACACCCAGCTGGAGTCCAATTTGGACTAAGAATAGGATGATTTTGACCAAAACCAAATTGATTTTGACCGAAGGAATGAGTGAATCTCATTCGTTGAGCAGAAGGCCCCCCAACGCCATCACCAAAATCCACTTGTGATGCAAGAGGAATCGGAGTATTAGAAACTCCTAACACTTGCGACAGACGAGAGACTCCAAGAGAACGATCAACACCTGACGCCCGAGTCACCGTCGATGACCCATCAAAGTCTCGATGAAATCAATAGTAACATTTTTTAGCAAGATGCCCGATTCTATCGCAGATTTGGCACTGAATCCTCCACCGAAAACTATGCCCACGGCCACTCGACAGAGTACGACCACCACAAATAGATGCCTTCGGTGCCTGGGACGAAGCACCCTCAACAAGATTGGCATGCATACCGACCTCCTGAATGGCCCGTAACTGCTGATTCTCACACTCGAGCAGGGCATCAACGAGGTGTTGAAACAGCACCGATTTCGATGACAGAGAAGCCGAGGAGACAACCGCATCAAAATCAGACGGCAAACCTACGAGCATTACCTGCGTCTTCTCCACCTCCGAGATCCGAGTGCCAGAGGCCGCCAACAAAGCACACAGATTTTTAATCTTAGTAACATAATCTTTAATAGACAATGTACCTTTTTTAAGTGAATGAAGTTCATGCCGAATCCATGATTGTTTAGCACCAGTGTCCGTCGCGAATAGACTCGCCGCCGTAGTCCAGACGTCACAGGCTGACCGAGCATCCGTGAAAGAAGACAAGCACAAAGAGCTAACCGTGGAGAGGAGCCACAAGGTAAGCAATTGATCTTGTTAATCAAACACTTGAGCAGAGGGATTAGGGACAAGAGATCCGTTCGGTAAAGCAACAAATCGCGATGGCTGAGATAACGTACCTCCACAAACCCTAGCAAACGATAACCACCAAGTATGAGACGTACCTGTTGTAGCCACTGAATGAAGGTATCGTCATCGAGCTTTACTACATCATGCCGAGGGAAGGAATTCGCTACTTTGTCACCGTGAAACGCAACACAACCACCATCAGTAGAGGCAGAATCAGCGGAGTTCGTGTGAGCCATAGGTCCAGAATCAAGAGGCGACTGATACCATGATAAAAGCTTAGCAAAATAGAAAAATCTCTCAAGAAGGAATGAAGAAACTAATAGAGGAAAAACAGAGGTATTATTCTATTAACATCTTTCTTGCCTTCAGTACTGCATACATGTCTTATATAGAAGAAATAATCCTAACTGCTACTAACAACTCTTAACAAATACCAACTTGATAACTGCCTAACCAACTGTTTATCACTATAACCTATAACACGAGGCTTACCATTCTCTGATTAGCTTGTATACTGGTACTTCGAATCGAGCGAAGGCTTATCGAGTTTGTGAAGATATGAAACAAGCTTTTTTCACTGTTCCCAACTTGAGCTACCTTGTTATGGTTTAGTCACTCATTAGGCTAAAGGATTTTAAAGGGTTGAAGAAATGCTTTAAGGTTTGGGAGTATAGTTGCTCCATATATGATATGAGGTTGGCCGAAACGTGATCCATGGTTATCTATTAGGGGACCTGCTCAAGAAAGCTGAACTTGTGTTTGATAAGGCTATGAAGAGATGTATAGGTCCTTTTACTATATCTTAGGAACGCTTCATGGTTTACTACTTAAAGAAACTCCGCATTGACTTGGCTCTTAAACATATGGAAGCTGCAGTTTCTGAGAACTGGAGTCCTTACCCTAAAACTATAGCTGCATTTTTTGATTATTTCGTGTTGATACTACCCAGCAATTCTGCAGGATTCTAAAGAATAACAACCCTCTCGATTCTAATGCTTACCGGACATTGCTAAAAGCTTACATAGTTTCCGGTAAAGTAGCGCCTAACATGTGGCAAAGGTTGGCAAAAGATGGTATTGAACTAAGCCAAGAGCTTCAGGATTTGCTAGTGAATGTTTGCCCAGAGTAATGTTGTAATCCGAAGTTGTTCCATGTTCCAATCTACAAATTTGGATCATTTGGATTGATTGTTTCTTAATTCACACAGTAGTTGTTTTATTGCTAGACACTACAAAAAGTTAACAAAGTAGGAATTGTTCAAAGTACTCTAACAGACCTTTTTATTACTGTCTAAAGATTTTCTACTGGTGCAAATTTGACAGTGTTGGGTCTAGAAACGTGATATGAAACAAATATGGCTATACAAAGAGCTGCTACTGAGAACAAAAGGGCGAAGGCACTGGCCATGTCCCAGCCACTTCTTGATGCATCGGTTAGGATAGAACCGCATGCAATATCCAATGACGCCCAATCGCAGTTGATGGTATAATGTCCAGACCCGACCCATTGTTTCCCATCGACTGGATACCAGAATGCAACAGACATCTTGCTTGACCAATCAATTGTGAACTGAACATCCTGCAATCCAAACAATGAAGTTACTTTCTGTCATGTTATTGCAAGGTAAAAAATCTAACACATTCCACTGAATGATATTCTTGCAGTAGGTATATATGTTTGTTTGCTTTACTAGTCAAAACTAACTAGAAGCAAATACACTAAAAGCTCAAAGCTAGAAGAATATTACATAACCTGTTGTAAACGATCCATGGTCCTCAAAGGCCTAGCGAATTCGAAGTAATATGTTCCCTTCTCACCTCCTTTGGAATAAGGACTGTCTTCCTCCACAAACCCTATTAAAAGTGTACGAGTTTAAGGTCGAAAATTTGAAAGATGAAATATTGACTCCACTGTCTTAAGACGCTAGAAAACCAAAAACCGATAGACCAACAGACAATGATGTTGACAAAACCAAAGGACTTGTGTTAAGATCTTCAGTTGACTTCAGTTTCGGGTTCAATCCCTGGACAACCCCCTAAAAAAAGTTATTTTTGACATTAAGGAAAGCTCATTTGTTATGTTGTTGCAGATTTGATGCACTGGAGATTGCTTGTCTAAGCTCCAAAAACATGCCTCAGTGATCAATACTCAACAGGTTTGATTCTTTGAAGACATTGAAACATGCATACAGAGCCTATATAGATCATTCCTTTCGTACCGAATACACTAATTTTCTAAGATCTTCAACTCCATTATAGTTTAGTTACCTGAATTATCTGCAAAGCTACTGTGCCACCATGCTCCTTTCCAGTTATTCTGTCCACTAGAATGATTTCCTAACAGTGAAGAATGGTGATTTAATGCCATAACATATTAAGGATAATACCCAAAGCATAGTCAATCAAATAAAAACATATTTGCTGATGTGCCATCTTTGATGATTTAATCCACCTTGATGATCCCTGTAGTCACTTTTTCTTTAGTGCCAAATCCCACTTTGTTTTGACATGTTCAAAGGAAGCCCCCATCATTCTCATCTCAAAAAAAGAAAAAAAAGAAAAAAAAAAAGCAAATATCACTAAGATAAGAGGGTCTTATTAATTTACCAGAAGGACCCATTCCATTAAGGTATCTGCAGTGTGGGTTCCAAGCATATGCATCAACCAAAGGACCAAAGCTGTGTCAACGAATAAAAAAAGTATATTAACGTACATCATTGACTTTTGTGATGACTAAAAAAGATGCATTTGTACTACAAATTTATGTTGTACTACATTACCTACTATCACCTCCACCGTAAAGCCTTCCCGGTATAGCGTTTCCGATAACGAAATGCATAAGGTCGACTTCATGGCCTTTGCAAGTCTTGTATTGGTACAAGACCCCTTTTGTTCTTTACAACCGCCCATCTTACGATAGAACAAGAGAAAGCTAAACAAATAGCATTTAAAGTAAGATTAAACATAGAACGTGAGTTTGATGGAATAACTTACATTATGATAGGTAGCATTGTCGCCGATTTGGAACATGAGAGCCACTGATGTGCACTTTTTGATGTCCCTGCATTGAAATGTAAACACTCAGTTCATCACAAAATGTTCAAACAGGGCCAAAAAAGAAGCATACCCTTTGGAGTAGACATAGTTCCCATCAACTTGGAGTAAGAAGAAGACATTGTTTCCATCATGTAAAGCCTAAGACAATCCCACGAAAACACACAAATTAAGATATCTTTCATATCCGTTTTACGAGATTCATGATTTGTTGATAGAGCAGTTACCTTCACTGTCATTTTCCCATCTTTGTACTCATGGTCCTCATCTGGATCAAGGGTCGGGCGGAGGGAAAATTCGGACCCATCAATGTCTTCCCAATCATCGGCGCAGCCGTCGAGGGTGATGATTCCGGGTTTGAAATCCGCCTGGATGTGCATCTCCTTCGAGTTTGACACGCAACTCCATTCTCCCGATTCCTCGTGCGAGTTGACCCGTCTAGTTAAACCGAACCCAAAGACCAAGAAAGCTAGTAGGAGGAACCGAACCACCATTTTCGAGGTAGAAATGTCGTTATAGAAGCAGGTGTTTCCGTTTTTATTGCTTTGTTTATAGTAACCTTTTTTTTTTTTGGGGATTACATTCGTTAGCTGACCAATGAAACAAAGTCGCACTTAACAACAGGAAGTTCGTTGCTAATATTCGCTCAATTGCCATGTTTTTCTAAATGTTTAATTATTAATTTCATCCCTCTAATTTTATCATAATTTATCATAATTTAGTCAACGTAATTTGTGAAATTGAAAGGCTAGTATAATTTAGCAACATTACAAAACCTTACAGTTGAATTATTGATATGGAAATTAGTAGTTCAGCTATTTATATATAAAAAAAATAAGTAAAATAAAAGGATTAATTTTTAATAAAAATACAAGGACCAAAATATAATAAATAGATCAAATTAAAATAAATAAATAAATATATAATTAGATATTTTAAAAAAAATTTACGGTACAACTTTCATGTGTTTTGTGAAACTCTTATTATAAAAATTATCTTTATCAAACTTAAAACTAAGAAATTGCAAAATTGATAAAAATATGTATTTTTATTGATAAAAATATGAAAAAGTACTTATTGATAATATACCCTTGTCTAATAACAATTCATTAGGATTTTTGAATTTAAAATTGGTATATTTCTATCTTTATTCCCTATACTCTTAAAACTTTTGAAAATTAATTTCTTTGCTTTTAATTTCAAGAGTCTACTTATTTAATTTAAAAACTAAAGTCCGATTGATAACACTGCTAATTGAAATCATTTAAATTTGAACATATGCAATAAATTGAAATTAAGTGGTATAAGTATCATGGAGGCTCTTGTTTTAGGAATTAAATTGTATTTTGCTCTCTATACTAAAAAAATGAGTAAATTAGACCTTATACGTTAGATCAAAAGAGCAAATTAGTCATTTTTGTTAAAAATTTAATTCATTTATATTGTTAAAAACTGGTGTGATTGACGGAATCATTAGACAGTTACACTGGCATGCCGCGTGTACCTTATTCTGATATACAGGGACCTATTTTTAACACTAGAAATGGATAAAAATTTTAACAGAAAAATCAGTTTGCACTTTTATCTAACATATAAAGACTAATTTACCTATTTTTTCAGTAGAGAGGGCAATATGCAATCTGAATTCTAGTACAAGGGCCTCCATGGTACTTTTACCAATTTTAGTTTTTAAATCAAGCCTTAGTACAGGGACTAAATTTCAAAAGTTAGAAGAGTTCAGGATCTGGCTAGAATTAAACCTTGAAAACTTCATGTATCAAATTATAAATTTACCAAGGGGGTGTATTCTTACACTTGCCACGTGTGTGGAAAGCATTGAGTGCAGTTGACACGAGTGGGTCGTACATATCAATGTCTGAACAAAGTAACTCAGCTCAATTTCTCTCTGTCTTATCCCTTCAGATTTTAGAGAGAGAAAAAAGAAACCCCGAACCTTTCTTTTCTTCATTTCACCGTCGCCTCTTCACTAATGGCATCTCAGTTTCAATCCACTGTTACCCATCTTTACAAAACCTACAAAAACCCTATTTAGCATCACTTTGTCGATCCCTATATAGTGTTTGCTGCCGCCGCCACCATCATCCTCTGTTTTTTTAGGGTGGAGTTGTTGAAAATGGCGTCAACGCCGCCGCATTGTTCGATCACAGCTACAACAAAGCCTTATCAGAACCATCAGTACCCACAAAACCACTTCAAAAACCACCGTAATCACCACCATAACAACAACCGTAACCAACCTCACCCCCAAAAATTCTCCCTTTCCAAACCCCCTCCTTCGTCTTCCAATGCTACGAAACACACCACCGCCGCCGCTTCTGCCGCTTCTGCCTCCTCCGCCCGTGCTCCAATCTCCCACACTCCTGCTCCTTTCCCTTCACTCGCCCCTGACTTCTCCGGCCGCCGATCGACTAGGTTCGTCTCGAAAATGCACTTGGGCCGACCTAAAACTACCGTCAACACCCGCCATACTTCTGTAGCTGAAGAAGTCCTTCAACTCGCCTTGCTTAATGGCCAAACCAGCCTCGAAAACGTCCTCGTCTCGTTCGAATCTAAGCTTTGTGGCTCCGATGACTACACTTTCTTGCTTCGAGAGCTTGGGAACAGATGTGAGCATGAAAAGGCCATTAAATGTTTTCAATTCGCTGTTAGAAGAGAAAGAAGAAAAAATGAACAAGGCAAATTAGCTAGTGCCATGATTAGTATACTTGGTAGATTGGGTAAAGTTGAACTTGCCATGGGTATTTTCGAGACTGCATTAAGGGAAGGTTATGGAAACACTGTTTATGCTTTCTCAGCTTTAATTAGTGCTTATGGGAGAAGTGGGTATTATGATGAAGCCATAAAGGTTTTCGATTCCATGAAAAACTATGGGTTGAAGCCGAATTCTGTTACTTACAATGCTGTGATTGATGCTTGTGGGAAAGGAGGTGTAGAGTTTAAAAGGGTTGTGGAGATTTTCGATGAGATGTTAAGTGGTGGAGTGCAGCCGGATCGGATAACGTTTAATTCTTTGCTTGCGGTATGTAGTAGAGGCGGTTTATGGGAAGCTGCAATGAATTTGTTTAGTGAGATGGTTAATAGAAGGATTGATCGAGATATTTTCACTTATAATACACTTTTGGATGCTGTTTGTAAAGGTGGACAAATGGATTTAGCTTTTGATATTATGGCGGAAATGCCTGCGAACGTTTTGCCTAATGTTGTTACTTATAGTACTATGATTGATGGGTACGCAAAGGCCGGTAGATTCAATGATGCACTCAATTTGTTTAATGAAATGAAGTTTTTGGGTATTGGTTTGGATAGAGTTTCGTATAATACGCTGCTTTCAATTTATGCAAAGCTTGGTAGGTTTGAGGAAGCTTTAGATATTTGCCAGGAGATGGAGGGTTCGGGGATTAGGAAGGATGTTGTAACTTACAATGCGCTTTTGGGTGGATATGGGAAACAAGGGAAGTATGATGAAGTTAGAAGACTGTTTGATGAGATGAAAGCACAAAGGGTATCACCTAATTTGTTGACTTACTCGACCGTAATCGATGTTTATTCAAAGGGTGGTTTATATGAGAAGGCGATGGATGTGTTTAGAGAGTTTAAGCGAGCGGGATTGAAGGCTGATGTTGTGCTATATAGTGCATTAATTGATGCTTTGTGCAAGAATGGGTTGGTGGAATCTGCTGTATCATTGCTGGATGAGATGACAAAAGAAGGGATTAGGCCTAATGTTGTTACGTACAATTCTATAATTGATGCTTTTGGTCGATCTACAACTTCAGAATGCTTATCTGATACTGGTCAGATCAGTGAGTTGCAAACCAAAACTTCTTCGTTGGTCATTGAGCGTGGGATTGAAGCTGATGCAACAGACGGGGAGGATAACCAGATCATAAAAATTTTCGGGCTGCTGGCTGCTGAGAAAGGAGGTCAAGCAAAGAAAGGTTGTGGAGTCAAGCAGGAAATCTTATGCATCTTGGAAGTTTTTCAAAAGATGCACGAGTTGGAAATTAAACCGAATGTCGTCACCTTTTCAGCTATCTTAAATGCTTGCAGGTATAGTTATTACCTTTCCTCCACGTTAGTTGCTTTCCGTATCCTGTTTGGTGGAAAATGTGGATTTTGGTGTAGCGGTACCGAAGTCTTGTTTCTTTACAGCTTCACTGAGTTTGAGAACTTATGCATAGGTTCTTTTTCTTTATGCCGTACTTGCATTTTAATGTTCCTTAGCTATGTACAAGCAACCATATTTGCCTGTATTAGTGCATGAGCGGTACATATACTCTACAATAACTGAATGTGTTCTAGCTTTTCAAGAAAACGACACTGTCTGCATATTAGCTCACTCGTTATCCACTTGCAGTTGAACAAATCAAGTGCACGGCACATCAAGCCCTGAAATTTACTTCTTGTGGCAAGATTTATCTGATTTGCAAATAGTGCGACTTTATTCATCAAGCTTTCTCTTTCTTGTTCTACGTATTAAACAATCTTTGTCTGAAAAACACGGATGATCAGTTCTATGTATTGCTCTGTATGCAGCCGCTGTGATTCATTCGAGGATGCTTCAATGTTGTTGGAAGAGCTCCGGTTGTTTGATAATCAGGTCTATGGTGTTGCCCATGGGCTTCTTATGGGTTATAGGGAGAATGTTTGGATCCAGGCTCAATCCCTGTTCGATGAAGTAAAGTCGATGGACTCGTCAACTGCTTCTGCCTTTTATAATGCCCTGACTGACATGCTGTGGCACTTTGGTCAGGTTAGCTCTCGAGATTCCATTGCTTTACTTGTTTGATGCACGTCTTTCTCTGTCATGCTCCGCTTTAGTGCCTATTGCTTCCTATCTTTATAAGTTTAGGAACTTGCATGGTTTAAAAGCTTGACATTGTTAAAATGTTACCTTATAGAAACGGGGAGCCCAACTGGTTGTTCTCGAAGGGAAACGCCGGCAAGTATGGGAGAATGTATGGTCTAATTCTTGCCTAGATTTGCATCTTATGTCATCTGGTGCTGCTCGAGCAATGGTGCATGCATGGTTGCTAAACATACGTTCTATTGTTTTTGAAGGTCACGAATTGCCGAAACTGTTAAGGTAACAAATCGGTTTAACATGTTCCTTGTACAATCATGTTCCGAAAATAAATTTCCATTTCTTTGTCCAGCATTTTGACAGGTTGGGGCAAACATAGCAAGGTAGTTGGTGATGGTGCACTAAAGCGGGCCGTTGAAGCTCTCCTGACTAGCATAGGTGCACCCTTTCAGCTTGCTAAGTGTAACTTAGGTAGATTCATATCTAATGGTCCAGTTGTCGCCGCGTGGTTAAGAGAATCGGGCACCCTAAAGTTACTTGTTCTTCACGATGATAGAACCCATCTCGAAAACACTAGGTTTCAAGAAATCTCAAATTTACAGACAATCCCATTGTAGCAATGTGTATAATATAAAGAACCATTCAAGTTGTACAAATTATACCATGATTGGCATACATTTATATCTTTTTCTCATGCTTTTGAACTGTCAGCTCTGCATTTAGTACTTACGCTTAGTACTTGAAAAAGGTGTAAAGAATGGCTAAAGCTAAACTGCAAGAAACCGAAGATAACATACAATCAAAACCTAGCAGAAAATATGGACCTGGTGTTGATGCTCGGTTTTGCTAACGAGTCTGTGAGGCCGTTAATTTCACGAAGAACACGGTCAAAATCCATATCCTCGATCGAGCCGACCAGTCGAGTGAAGGCCAATCGTCTTTGTTTCAAGGGTAGGTCATGCAGGGTGCAGGTATTCATATTTTGCCCCCTCTTTAAGAGTCTTTGAAACAAGGCAAGCACAAACAAAAACTTACAGCCACTCCTATAATATTACTTGAGTTAGTGAGAAAAACAAATGTCTATTTAAGGGTCGGGTTATTCACTCAAGTCAAAAGTTCGAAAATAGAGTTTTGCAAAAAAAAAATTAAGCCCAAATATGAGTTAAGTATGAATGTCTATGAATACACCTAAAATAAATTTGAATTTATCATTTAAAAAAAATAAAGAATTTAAACAAAAAATTAAGTTCATATTTTAAATTGAGCTAAATTTAAATAAATATAATAATATTATATTTAGACGTATGCCAAACCCAATCCCAAATATTAACACCCCTATTCATTAACAATGGCTTGCAATAGTGGAAATTTGAACCTGACACCAACATTTCTCTCATTAAACCCTTTTCGCTAAAAAGTTTACTCAAAAGGGAAACAATAGTAAATTACATTCAGGTCACTAAATTATTATTAAATTTACATTTTAGTCATTCAACTTTAAAAAGTTATAAAATGATCATTGAGCTATTTAAAAGTTTTCATTTAAGTCACTGAACTATTATAAAGTTTTTATTTAAGTTATTGAGTTGTTAATTTTTATTATTATTTAAAGTTTGGCTAGTGAACTCCAGGCGACGATTCGACGATCAATAGAGTAGATCAGTACCCATTGATGAGTAGAAGAACATATCTTAGATCCAAGCCGATTTGACAAGTGAATGTCGAGGACAGAAAAAAGTTATTTGTATTTTGGTTTGTAAATTCGTGACATTTAAAGTTGTTTCATGAAAAAAAACTAAACTGTAGAAGAGAAGAGAAGGAAGAGCTTTCCATTGGTGCAAATGGTGCGAATGGAGAAGGACATACAACAACTCCATTGATTTAAATAGAAACTTGTAAATAGTTTAGTGACCATTTTATGACTTTTTGAAGTTGAATGACTAAAATATAAACTTACTATTAGTTTAGTGACATTGGGTGTAGTTTACCCATAATATAAATAGGGATATTAGATATTAGAGGTGTTTGTTGGTTGGGATAGGTTGAGTTTGGCTGGGCCTATGTATGATATCTATACACTTTATATTTGCCCAAGCTCAGTTTAACCCAAAATATGAGCCTAAAATTTTATTCAAACCTACTTATTGTAATGACTAACACAATCCTGTTTTAAGCTCACCTATATATATATATTTTTTAAAATAAAGTGTTTTTGTTTAATATTTTAAATGAATTTTATTTTATTAAAATCTTAAATTCAGACAACTTATCATAAAATTTACTCGGTATAATTTTTGTTTGTGTTACAAATAGTCTAAAAAAATTGCCATGTGCCTCTTTTTTTAAATATTTATTTTTTAAATATTTCACTATACCTCTATATACACTTGCCAACCCCCTAACCTTACTTGTAGAGTTTTTAGACTCCATTAGTAGTGTACCAAATATATTCCCTTGTATTATTATATATTTAATGTTATATTATATAAATTGCATTATATCTGAAAATAAAATAAAAATATATTAGAACAGTATAAAATGAGTTGAGCTTCGACCTTGAATGTTGAAGACCAATCTCGGTCCATATCTTGAACGGACCTAATTTTTTTTGCCTAAGTCTATTTTTTAGTTTTCATATTTTTGTTCAAATCTTCTCATATTTCGAACAAGTCTCTAGATTTGGATGAATAACTTAAGCCATGAATAGATTTCTTAAAAACTTTGTACATATCAAAATTCAAATTTATAAAAAGAATATGCAAAGTAATTATTGATTAAATAATTTAAATGATGGTCCGGCTATCTTTTCTTAAAATATTATTTTCAATATATGAACTTGAATTCAATTTTTAAAAATACAATATACCTTACCACTATACTTAATACTCTGATAAATTAAGGTATATTTTAAAGTTTTTTTGTTATTAAATTTACCTCTATTACTAGTGGTATTAATGATTAAACCTTAGAGAATTTCTTTTTACAATTTATAAAAAGTAATCTTTCGAAATTATGACTACACCTCCCAATAACAAGACGATTTCAAGTTTCAACCTGCCTTTCGATCAAATATAGTTGGTATTCCAAGGACTACGCATTGAGCCGAGTAACAAGTGGCAAACGTCTCTGTATTCTGCTGTGTTTGGAATCCATATTTCGCCATCTTAGCCCCTTCATCATAAGTTGAAGAAGCCGAAATAAACTTCAAACCAAGAACTTGCCTGCAATCTGTAAACCTCTTTCCATTCACTGACAAATGTGTGATCAATAAATATTTGGCGCCTATACATACACTAGATTGTTCTACGTTCTTACCAACTCAAACAAGGCAAATGCAAAGTGGGGTTTGATGTTACAATCGCTTAATAGTTAATACGCGTTGAGTTTATCTACTGATTCCTCAAAAAAAAAAAAAAAACCCTACTTTCACTACCGTTTATGGGATACACTTTGGCAGGTCTGGAGTACAATTAGCAATGGCACGTATTTCCCACTTATTGTTCTCCTTTCACTGTTTAAGTTGATATACCCATAGGAGCCTTAATTCCCTTCAAACATTTTTTCTACTAAAATATTGTACTCCTTACCATGTTTAACTGCCACGTTATGAGTGGCGGCAGTGGAGGGCAATGAAGTCAACAATTAAGACATTTGATATAGGAATAGTGTTTAGCTTTCAAGTTTTCAACTTTTATCGTTTTCATGTTTGTAGCTTTCATTACGACATCAATGATCGTTAAAGCTTAAAGTTCCACTAACCCTTTGCTATAAATAGGGTATTCTATGTTACCATTGAACTACAAGAATCGTTACTTGTAATTCGTACTTGTAATTCGTGAGTGTTCTTTCCTTTTTTGGTGGTGATTTTTGTTGAGTGTTCTTTCGGAAGAAAATATGGGGAAGATTTTAGGAAATGTTGAAACGGTTGTTGTGATGGTATTTTTGGGGGCTATATTAGTAGGAGTAGGTGATGGGCGACGATTAGAGAGTGTATATTGTAAAAATAGTCAAAAGAATGGTCGCCATGTTGATTGTTTCGGGATTGGTGGGGGTTGGGGTGGTGCACATGGTGGTGGTGGTTGGGGAGGAGGTGGTAGTGGTGGTGCAAGTTCTGGTGTTGGGAATGAAATTGGAGGTGGTGGAGGTGGAGGTGGAGGTGCTAGGGGTGGTGGAGGAGTAGGAGCAGGTGGGGGTGGGGGTGGAGGTGCAAGTGGTGGTGCTAGAGGTGGTGGAGGAGGTGTTGGTGGTGGTGTAGGAGGAGGTGCTGGAGTGGGCGTAGGTGGTGGTGGTGGTGTCGGGGTTGGTGGAGGAGTAGGAGCTGGTGGAGGTGGTGGAGGTGGTGGAGGAGTAGGAGTTGGTGGTGGTGGTGGTGGAGGTGGAGGTGCTAGGGGTGGTGGAGGTGGTGTTGGCGGAGGTGCAGGAGGAGGTGCTGGAGTGGGTGCAGGTATTGGTGGTGGTGTTGGGGCTGGTGGAGGAGTAGGAGCTGGTGGTGGTGGAGGTGGAGGCGGAGGTGGAGGTGCTAGGGGTGGTGGAGGTGGTGGAGGTGGTGTTGGCGGAGGTGCAGGAGGAGGTGCTGGAGTGGGTGCAGGTATTGGTGGTGGTGGTGGGGCTGGTGGAGGAGTAGGAGTTGGTGGTGGTGGAGGTGGAGGTGCTAGGGGTGGTGGAGGTGGTGTTGGCGGAGGTGCAGGGGGAGGTGCTGGAGTGGGTGCAGGTATTGGTGGTAGTGTTGGGGCTGGTGGAGGAGTAGGAGCTGGTGGAGGTGGAGGTGGAGGTGGAGGTGCTAGGGGTGGTGGAGGTGGTGTTGGCGGAGGTGTAGGAGGAGGAGTTGGAGTGGGTGCAGGTGCTGGAGGTGGCGTTGGTGGAGGTGCTGGAGGGGGTGCAAGTGTTGGTGGTGGTGGAGGAGTAGGAGCTGGTGGTGGTGGAGGTGCTAGGGGTGGTGGAGGTGGTGTTGGTGGAGGTGCTGGAGCGGGTACTGGTGGTGGTGGTGGTGTTGGGGCTGGTGGAGGAGTAGGAGCTGCTGCTGGTGGAGGTGTAGGAGGTGGTGTTGGTGGTGGTGCTGGGGCTGGGGCTGGTGCAGGAGTAGGAGGTGGTGCTGGTGGAGGAGTAGGAGTTAGTGGAGGTGGAAGTGCTGGAGGTGGTATTGGCGGAGGTGTAGGAGGAGGTGTTGGAGCGGGTGTAGGTGTTGGTGGTGGTATTGGGGCTGGTGGAGGGGTAGGAGGTGGTGGAGGTGTTGGAGGTGGTGCTGGTGGAGGTGTTGGAGCAGGTGCAGGAGGAAGTGCAGCAATAGGTGCAGGTGTTGGGGCTAGTGGAGGAGTAGGAGCTGGTGGTGGTGTTGGTGGAGGTGCTGGAACGGGTGCAGGTGTTGGTGGTGGGGTAAGAGCTGGTGCGGGAGGAGGTGTTGGAGCAGGTGCCGGAGGTGGTGCCAGTGTTAGTGCTGGTGTAGGTGTTGGAGGTGGTGGTGGTGGTAGTGTAGGAGGGAATTCTAGAAAAGGTGCAAGAGTTGATATAAGAGGTGGAACAAATGGTGATATAAGAAGGACTGATCAAAATAAATCTTAATTCAAGAACTCGAAAGTTTTGAAAATCTTTATTAGGGTTAAAATTAATCATGCACGTGTAGTTATGCATGGTTATGTCACTTTGTAAGCTCGTTAATTACTGTTGTTACATTAATATATAATAATGGAATAAAGGATTTAGAGATTTTATGCTTTGCATTGGATGGTTTGATATTTTTTACCATATAACTTTTTAAACATTGGGTTAATAATTGATTAAGATTTTAATTTAACTTTTTAAATAGTTGGACCATAAAATGTGAAAATATTTTTATTTTTATAATACTATTTGTTCACAACATCATTTGTTGTTGTTAAAGTAAATACATGATTTTTTTATTATAAAAAAAATAGCTTTAAACACTTAATTATTTTTTGGTGGTTTCTACGTAATCTTAATTGACGGAATAAAAATATGGTTAAAGTATGGTATAAGTTCCTATGTTTTTGGTACGTTCAAAATTTAATCTCTCTACTTTTATTTAAAAGAATTTAATCCCTTCACTTTTTAGATTTAAAAATGCAAGTCCACTTGTAAATAACACCATTAAAATTCCAAATGTATGAAAATTATATTAACTTGAAGCATATTTTAACCTAAAAATAAATAAATAATTCATATAATTATTTAAAAGAGACTTTCTCCATGTACAAGAATGAGAGCATTTATTTTAGTGTATAACTATCGTCAACAAAATGTTCTAATTATTTAGCTTGTGACTAAGCTTGTAACTGAGTTGAACTTAAATAACGTCTTATATTACTACAGATTGATAGTGAATTACTCACTTGATAAGACTACATAAATAATATAAATTTTTGAACTGTATAACCAACTTTTGTATTCATTTCATATTTTTAATCTCTTTTAACTAATAAAACCATTTGCAACTAAACTTGCAATTGGAAGGTAAAATCATCTAAAAAAATGTGCAAAATATTTGTAGATATGTTAAGCCATGAACTTGAGTTTGGAATTTTTCTTATGCCCTAAATTTAGAACATGTTTTGGCAGTTTATCAATCCATCCTTCTTTGTCAATATATGATATATTCACAAATTGACTGAGTTGAGAAGCACTGAGTTTCCTCAGCCATGGCACTCGCTTTGAAGTGTTGGCCCCTGCTCCCCTGCAACTATTCTCTGCATACATCAAATTTCCTCTGCAAACATACCCATGGTTTCAATCTTTAGAACCAAATAATAATAACTTAAAAAGCTTGAGAAAATAAGTTTAATTATGAATTTCATCTTTCTACTTTACAAAAATTGAGAAGTAATCTTTAAATTTGATCTTCATATATTGCAAAAACTAGGGAATTAGTTCAATTGGATAAGAATATTAAACTTTATCATTCATAAAATAAGATGACTAGGTTTTGACAAATCGTAGACTAAACTTGTTTAGGGGACAGATTATTTACCCAAGCTTAAAGATCAATTCAAAATTTTGGAGTATTCGAATAAAAATATTAGACTCAAAAAATTAGCTAAGATAAAAAAAACCAAACACATTTAAAATAGGGGTTGAGCTCGAACTTCATAATTCAAATTTCGAGCCCAACACATGTTTAAGTTTATGATATGTTTGTCAAGTATACTATACTATAATGTAAATATAAAAAAAATGTTAAGTTGGGTATGTTTAAAAGATATATATATATATATATATATATTTATTTATTTATAAGGGCAGTCAAAGATATATATAATTACTATATATTAAATTAAAAATTAATTTAAAAAAAAAGATAATATGAGTGGGCCTAAATGGGCTTAGTTTAGCCACTTACAAACACGGACAAGCTTGTAAAAAATTTAAAGCCCATATTTTAGGTCGAGTAGGGCTTAGGAAACTACACATGATATCAATACTATGCATAGACCAAATTTGACCCTAGCTGAACTTAGCCCATGAACACCTGTAAAAGGATTAATTTCTCAATTTTCGTAAAGTTAAGGGATGAAAATTGTTGAGAGAGGCTAACTCCTTTGGGAGAAGTTTTCAAAATGTTGTCCGTTAGATAATCGGTCGAACCCCTAACAATATCAAGGTATTGTCCTTATAGTAGTGTATTGTATCCCTCCTTCATTGGGAACTGTA
The DNA here is from genome assembly GCA_025698465.1 of Gossypium longicalyx. NCBI lineage: Eukaryota > Viridiplantae > Streptophyta > Magnoliopsida > Malvales > Malvaceae > Gossypium > Gossypium longicalyx. Next base: position 21,967,108 of record CM047006.1, read on the forward strand.
TACGATTCACGAAGGAGGAAAACCTTATTTGGTGGAGATATAGAGGTATCACCTGTAAGAGCTCACGAGAGAAGTGTTAATATAGGACATAATAGTAATGATGTAAATAACCTAGCCTGCACAAGGAGGAGGGAGATAAAAAAAACCCACCACATAAACAATACCTTAACATTGTTGGGGTTCAACCGATTACCCGACAAATAATATTTCAAATATTTCTTCCAAAAGAGTTGGTCCTCTCAACAAAAATCGTGACTGATCCCCCAAAAAAAAAAAAAAAATATATATATATATATACACACGTATATATGTATGAAGTGAGATAATTTAATGGCATACTCATGATGAACATAGGTCCAAGCATCCCAACCAGAAGCAACAATAATATCCGTCATCACCGACTTATATATAATCACTCTAGAATAAGCTCCATAAGCTCTTCCAAGGTAAGATTTACCAGTCCCTGTAAAAACACAAGATTTAAAAACAAAGCCACTCGGATCATCCGATGAATTCCTTCCCTGTGCTGTTATATAACCATTGGGATATTGAGGTGCATATTTGCCTATTGTAAGATTTATTTCACAGCTCTGCCAATTACACAAACAACATGTTACAATAACGAAAAAACCCAATTGAATTTTACAAAATATTTATACACACAGAGATACCTCATAGATAGATTGACCACTCCCAAATATAAAGTCAATAGCACCTTCGATATAGCAATTTTTGAAGTAATGGCGACCTTGTACGTCCCACAATGTATCTTGTAACCCAAAGAAAGCACAGTTGTAGAAAGCCGATTTGTCACCATAGATTCTAGCTGCTAGGGCTGGCTTTACCGTGTTCTTTATGTTGGGTATTGTTGCTAGAGGTATGTTGTAAAAGTTCTGTTCATAATGAAGAAATTTTCATATCTTCACTTAGTGAACTCTTTTTGTTTATGTGTGATTAGGAAAATGAACAATTTGGTGAAATTTGGTTTTTTTCTTTTTTCATATTCAAATTTGGGATTTAATTCCTGTGTAACTTGATCTTATTTTTAAAATATTATTAGTTTGAATAGTTAAGATAGCACTAAATGTAACACTTCATATCTGGTCCGATCGCCAGATAAGAACTACGAGATGCTACAAATAATAGTAGAACAATCACATGCAATTTAAAATATTGAATGATCATATTTACGCACACATTAATTATTACAAATGAAAACGGGACTAAATCAAGTTTAAAATATAATGCATTAGATTCGGCATGAAAAAGGACCAAACTGTAAATTTTTCAAAGCAATATTACTCTTTAAAATGACAATTTTTTTTATTTGGTTCCTAGAGGTCTTTTTAGTCTACATTAGTTACGGAACTTGACAAAATTTTCAAATTTGATCTTTGAACTTGGATTCCGTTAAGGTGTGATTACGTAATAATTTTAGATTGTGTCACATCATCACTTAAAATTTTTTTAATTATATAAAATATAAAAGTATATTAAAAAATTAAAAATCGTAAAGAAATTATAAAAATTTAGATGATGATATGGAACAATCTTAGAGTGTCTCGTCATCATATCTTTAAAGAATCCAAGTTCAATGACCAAATTGAGAAAAAGGGTCAAGTTTCGAGACTAGTGCGGACCAAAAAAATTTCAAAAACTGAAGTCGAAAAGTTGTCAAATTCAAAAACTAAATTTATTTTATCCCTATAGTTAATGGTGTCAACTTTTAAACTAACAAATGATATTATAAAAACAAAAAAACCAAATTATATCAAATTAAAGTATAGGTACACTAGACCTCAAATGAACAAACCCGAACAAAATAGAAGGACCAAGACCATAATTTGACCAAAACAATATTATACCTTGAAAGTAATGCCCTTTGCAACAATGCTATCAGGAAATGAAGTCAAAGTAGCACTGTCACAGGTTCTCATATGACTATTCCATTCAATCCTGGTTAACAGTCTCCCAGCTCCTTCGAGGAAAATGCATGGTCTATCATAAGGAATTGTAACTTTCTCCCTGCACCAAACCAACAACACAAAAGTAAAATCACTTTTTATAAATGAATAGATTTGCTTTTTGTGACATTAAATCAAACATATGGAGGACCTGAAAACTCCAGGGGAAATAAGGATACGTATCCACTTCTTGTTATTAGAAGGGATTGAATCAATAGCTTTTTGGACAGTTTTGAAATCTCCTTTTCCAGATTGATCCACCCTGATTGTATCTGCCACCTTAAATTGATGATTTTCAGCATCGAATTCACATTCAAAAGCTTCACAGATACTGAAACAAAGCAATAATAATACAATCAACATGAACACAAGGAGGCACTGCATTTTCAATGAATAACACCAAGCTTTTTCTTTTTTTTTTAAATATCCTCAAAAACAGATTTTTTTTTCCTCTAATTCTCACTAGATTATTAAAATATATAGTACTTATTTATATGAAAAAATATACAGAATACACGAAAGTTCCCAACAATAAAGAGTCAAATTTTCCAGGTAACTGACATTGGTGCTACTTAAATATGTTGCCATATATAAACATATGGAGGATTCTATTCTAATGAGCTTCAGTTTTTTTTATTAGGTAAACTATCAAAATAGTTACTTTTGTTTGACTCGAGTTACATTTTAGTCACTTATGTTTGAAATGTTACGTTTTAGTTACGTTATTGTGTTGTAACATTTTAGTCACTGAGTCGTTAATTTCTGTCAACAGCGTAACGGTAAGTTGATATGGCACGTTAAATCATCATTTCGAACAAAAATTTTAGGTTAAATTCTACAATTGGTCCCTATATTTTTTTATTTTGATCAATTTAATTTTTTCCTTTTATATTTTTTTAACTTTCCTTTTTTATTTCTCATTTTCTTCTGCTTCTCCCTCTATTTTCCTCCCTTCTTCATTTCTTTTAACATATTTTTTCTATGTTTTCCTTTTGTTAAAATTAGTCTACAAGCTTACCTCACTCAAACAAATTAAATTGTTCAAAAAAATAAGTATAGGGACTAGTTTTAACAAATAGAAAACATAGAAAAACCGTGTTAAAAGAAATGGAGAAGGAAGGAAAACGAAGAGAGAAGCAAAAGAGAATGAAAAATAAAGAAAAAAGAAAAGTTAAAAGAACATAAAAGAAAAAAAATTAAATTACTTAAAATGAAAAACATATAGGGACCGAATGTATAAATTAATCTAAAATTTTTGTCTGAAATGATGATTTAACGTACCACGTCAGTTTTCTGTTACACCGTTAACGGCAATTAACGGCTCAATGACTAAAATGTTACAAAGCGATAATGCAAGTGACTAAAACATAACATTTCAAGCATAAGTAACTAAAATGTAACCTGAGATAAACAAAATGGACTATTTTAATATTTTACCTTTTTTATTATTTTTTCCTTTTTAAAATGTAAAATTTAAAAATGGAGTAATCCTTAATTAGAATACAACTAGATTTTTTTACTTTTTTACCCATGTGTATTTATTAAAATATATTTAATTTATCTATTTTTAAAAAAAAAATTGACACATTTAAGAAATAATATTAGTAGAAAATTAAAAAACACAATAATATAAAATGTTTAGTTTTAGAATCTTGATGCTTTGTATTATGATTAACATAAAATAAACAAAAAAAATTAGATAAAAATAAAATTGAATAAGTCATTTAAATTGTTATGTATAACAATCTTTTTTTTTTTCAAATTGTATGGTCTGATATAATTTTTGGAATTTTACTTGATATAAAATTTATATATATTAAAAAAATTAATAGATAAAATAAACTTTAACTAATAAGTAATATTAATAAACTAATCAAAATAAAGTTAAAAATATAAAAATAACACTAAATGGAGTTAAATTTTAAATAAATCATATAGAAGGATTTAAATGTTTAGACATAAATAAATGCATAACGTAAAATGAAATTACTTGAATAAAATAAAGACTTAAAAATAATTGTGGAAAAGTCGATTAAGTCTTAGCCCGATTGGCATCAGCATTGTTGCCAGTGTAGGAGGACGTGGGTTCGAGTGCGCTGAAGCGCATTATCCTCCTATTTAAGGGTTGGGGAGGGGCTATGGGTAGTTCTAGGCATTGTATCAAAAAAAATATGAAAAAAGTAAAATAAACTAAACTGTACAATTAACTTGGATCGAAGACTTAATAATTATTGTAACTCAGTGAAAAATCAATTAAGCCAACAACAAAATTTAGCACTCAATTGAGCTTTTAAAGGATGAAAAATTAATCGACCAAGCTTGTTATACCCTATCCATGTCAATACATGTGGCAAGTGAAAAGGACATCCAAACAGTAAAACACATGTTAACTAGCCTAAAGGTCATCTACAAGCCCCTTTCCAAGATGGCCATTCAAACAAACACATATTATCTACCGTCCAGGTCCTTAAGCTTCATCAGGAACTTGAAGTTATTGGTCACCAAATACCATGTAAATTCAACTGCTCTATACTATCAAATCAGAATAAATGATAGGATTTGTCCCATCATAGACATTCTTATCCCATCGAAGACATTCACCCCACTCACTCTGTAATGATGGCTTAATGGCAAGTCCAACACGTTAACGTGACCTTACATCGAACCCTCACCTATAAATACCTCCAGAAACGAAGAAGAAGGGATGGATTCTCCAAGAGACCAAGCATACACTTTGCTAACTTACCTTTAGCCGTCAACCTTTATACTTTCTTTATCTTCACTCTTTGTAACCTTCAACTCTTCACCCCGACTGGATGAATCGGCCTCCACAACAACCACTTCTCTCATTCAGATTCCCTCCTTATTGTACCATAATATCAACAATTGGTGCGGTGAGCATGGAAAACATAGCTTTACAATATCAAAATGGCACCCTCGCTAACCAAACTAATTAGATCCACGATCCAGCCAACTAAGTCAAATCCTCCACCCTATTCATCACCTTCATTTCACTTGCCTCAAGATCTCCCACTAGCTTGAGCTATGTCCAGACTCCTCTTGCTACTCTTGTAGAAACCATTCTATGATATGTGAGTGCCCTCCTCCCTACCTTAGAGCAGCTAGTGAAGACTCTTAGGGATTCTCTGACCACCAACCCTGTAACGACTTGGTTTCTAGTAGTGTCAGAAAATGCGATTTTGACATCTCATTTTTGTAAATCAAGCTTGTAAATATGAAATATGAATATTTAATGAGTTTTAATAAAAATATCTTGAAATCCGGTTAAACAATTTAGCCAAAAATGTGGTTAATTAAGGCTTAGGGACTAAAATATAAAAGCTTAAACGCTATAGATTTTTAATTAGAAAAAGGCTTGGGGACCTAGATGGTAATTATTTAGAGGACCAAAATATTAAATAAACCAATTTTCAATATGATAGAGTGGATTTTGATGATGATTCCTATTAAAGATTAAATTGTTACTAAATTAAGCTTAATTAAAAGTAAAACATGTTTAACTTAATTAATCAAGGTTAATTAGTAATTATCTATACTATAAATATCAAGTAAGTGGAGAAAAGATGGAACCTCATCATCTTCTCCACCGTTACTTGAAGTAACAAAGAAAGAAAATACCATTGTTGAAGCTTGTGCATTCGGCCACCTATTCAAGTAAGTCCCTAAGCCATTTTTCTTTGATTTTTATGGAAATTGAATAATAGGTTAACAACCCATTTTTCGGTGGTGTCGAAAACAGTAGTTTCAGAACCACAATCCCGACAAGTGAATCCGTAAATATTATTATTTTATATTTATGATTCAAATATAGTGTTATATTTAATTTTGATATGATAAATTTGCTAATTGAATAGTTAGTTAAAATACAAGTGGTTTGACCCTAAAGTTAGTGGTTTTGAAAAATAAGGTATCGAGACCTCGTTTCCACAAAATGAGACCGTAAATATTTTTATTAAATATTTATAGAGTTTTTATATAAGTGAATTAGATTTTGGTCCAGAAATTTTAGTGACTGGATGCTTAATTAGGGTATAAGGACTAAATCGTAAAAATTGTAAAAGTTAATCACTATAGATTTTTATTAGCTAAAAGGTGTAAGTGGTAAATGAAAAAGGATTTTTATGGAAATTAGACCTTGGTGGAGTAGTATGGATGGTTAATGCATGTGATTTAAATAGAAACATGTTAATTTGTAATAAAAATTGATGTAATAATATGATTAATTAAAAGAAACATAAGGTGAAAAGAAAGAGAATGGCCTTTATTCTCATCTTCTCGGCCATTTTCTCCATTGAAGAAAATAATTAAAACTTCTCAAACTTTCCAGGGTTTGGCCATTAGCATGGTAAGGGTTTTGAAACCCTATTTTCGTAATTTTTATGTTTTTGAAATTGTTGTCGCTTAATCTAGTTAGTCTTACTATTGAATTGTAAAATTGTTAAAGTTTTAAAATGTTACTATTGATGATTTTTAAGGTTTTTGATGTTAAATGGCTTGGTTGTAAGCTTGGAAATCATTAAGGACTAATTTGTAATGTGAATTTAGTTAGTTGAGTTTAGGGACTAAAATGAAAATAGTTTGGATTTGACATGAAATTTTTGTAATTACTATTTCTATTGGGTTAAATAAGGATGAAAATGAAAATAGATTGAAAAACAGAGCTTCAATGTGAAAGATATGATAGTTTTGGTTTTAGAGGCTGAATTGAATAAAATGTGAACTTCAGGAAAATTGTGAAAAATAAAATTAAGTTGATATATAAATTGAATAAGATTTTTTTAAGGTTATTGGCCCTAATATTTTGGAATAAATTACTATATAGATCAAGATTTGAACCAACCGGTAGATAATAATAATAAAAATTATAAATTAGTCCCTGACACTTCTTCTATTGTTGCTTGTACCTGGTAAGTTCATACAGTATAGGTAATTTTTATGTTTGAATTGTGTATTTTATAATGTTTGAATTTATTTTAAAATGTTTGCAAATTGGTATGAAAGACGAGAAAAAGGATTGAATTGTAAAAAGTTATTAGAACATGTGTATTGATCCTAGATGAACATATGGTATGATACCATTTCTCGAGCTTGGATAGTTAGTAAAATAGCTTGAATGGAAGGACCGTCTTGAATAGGTTCAATTGGGTAGAAAGACCCGAGGCACTTGACTATTTTAAAAAACTGTAGGTATATTAAAACTATGACCCTCTTAAACTTGACAGAATACTCGAACCTTGGTAAGCGAAGTCGCCACACTCCGTGATGGAAAATGAAGTGATAAGACAATTGGGTGGACACCACAAACTCATAAAATTTTGATAAGTTCAGTTGAGTTCAATGAAGAACCGAGAGAGAATAATTCTTACAAATCAAGTTTATATTCAAAATGGTCTAACCTTAACATTTCCCTTTTACAAGTTATATATAGGCACTATTATGACAATTCAAATTCGGCGTTCACACCAGTTATTAACAGAACATTATGATTCATGTCTTTTCACTTGATTCAGGCGTAGTTGAAAAGTCATGCCTCTTCACTTGATGAAGGCTTAATGGTCCTTTAAATGTGCTATTTGATGTCCCTTGATTTTTCCCTTAATCAAATGCCTTAATGCGTTGTGTATTCCTCTCTTTTATTGGCACCATGATTGAGCTTTAAGTGCACCAAAACCGATTATAAATTGAAAAGCCACTCTTGGTCCATTTGAACAACCATCATAATGGGCTTTGAATGCTTGAAACCGAATAGACTTGAAGAGTCATTCTTGATTTATATGAACAACCACCTACAAGATAAATAATTAGATATTAAACATTGGCAAATTTTCATATTCTTATTTAACTAAAACAATTAACTAAAGACACACATATTTAAAATAGAAATCAGCATACATGTAACTTCAAGCATTTATTTATGAACATGTAACTCCAACCTATGCTTAAACATAATTAACTTATAAGATGCATAAATGCATGGCTTAATTAAAATACAAACTTATTTAACATATGAGTTTCATAATTCATGACATAATTAAAACACAAACTTAATTAATATATGAAATACTTTTATGCATGACTTAATTAAATGCAACACACATAATGCAAGACATAATTAAAAATGCAAACTTATTAAACTGAAATAAAATCCTTTAAATTGTCCCATAATTAATCAAACCCAATAGAAGTTACATCCAACTCTTGGTTTAGCTTTTGACTTGGTCTTAGCCCAATCAGATCACGATTAATTTGGACTTGTTCCCAATGTCCACACATAGGCCCTTTAAATTCCTCTTTGACACACTTGGTTTGGCCCCCCATAATTGACCCATTTAGTAAACACAAAGGACCAATCTTTGTTTTGGTCATCTCAAGAAGATGTGGTTCATGGAAATTCAGCCCAACATCAACTTGTTTCTCATTGATAAGAATTGATTTAGCCTTGGGGCATGGAATCACATCAGGATAGGATACAATTGACATGCTAATAGTGTTATTCGTGCGCTGTATGGTTTTTATATGAGATGTGATATTGGCATACGAGATATTCACTGATTGTACTGGAATCTAGGATTTGCTACAGATTACCGAGTTTATCTCTACGAAGATTCATGTGTGTTTTTGGAGGGATGTGTAGCCTATAGGCTTGACACTCAGTGCCCTGGTGTGTTTTGGATGGTATGGCTCATTCGAAACATTAGGTGTGTTTTGGATAATATAGCTCGTTCAAGCCATCATGTGTGTTTTGGATAGTATATAGCTTGTTTGAGCGTTCAGGTGTGTTTTGAGTGGTTACCCACGTATCCGTATCTGTTTATTATAGTTCATCAGGCTAAACGGTTATTGTAAATGGGATGTTGATTGAATGGTAGATGAGATAATGAGATAAAGCATAGATGTATTATGTAAAAGTTGCTTATGTTCAATGGTTTTGATGATATAAACATTGATTTGGATTGAATTGTATAAAATGGAATGTTATATAACTTGAATGTGATGAACTCACCTGTTGATATGAATTGTGGTAACAAGGAAAATTGCTCAGTTAATTATTTTGTTATGTAATTATAGGATTAAGGTAAGTTACATTATTTTGAACCTATGAACTTATTAAGCATATGAACCTGTGAACTTATTAAGCATACATAATGCTAACTCTGTTTCGTTTTTATAGTAATTAACATCTAAATTCTAAACTATCATGTCAACAAATGGTAAAAGTATGTTGGTTACCTTGAACCGCGAATTAGCTCGTGTAAGTTAGATGAGTAAGTAAAATAGTTTTTCTGTTAAATTTTTAAGTTTATATAAGGTATAATAACAAATTTATTTTTTAATCTTTACAATTTTATTTAATTTGATCCCTACTTTTTTATTGAAAATAAAATAGAACTTTTTTAAATAAATAAGGCTAAGGGTCAAAAAGGCATTAGTAACAAAATTAAAAAAAATTAATTAAGCCCTTTTGAATTTTAAAATTTATTATAAAATCATAAAATTTATAAAAAAATTATAATTCTTTTATTAAAAAATAACAATATCAAGCCAATAAAAGAAAAAGGGTCATTTTTTTTTAATACCTTATAATCATTAGATTTTAATGGGTCAGTATTGTTATTTTTAATAAAAGAAATTTTATTTTTCTATAAATTTTTCTTATAATTTTTTAATAATTTTTAAATTTTAAAAGAGTTTAATTGATTTTAATTTGTTACTAATGCCTTTTTGACTGTTTAGCCTTATTAGTTTCAAAATTTTTTAATTTACTTCTAATAAAAGAGTAGGGGTAAAATTGTGTAACACTCCAAACCCAGCCTAAAAGTCATGACCGAATATTGAGGAATTACGTTAACTTGTTTAAAAGCCTTTGCTTCAATCAAACTAAAAACGTGTTTCGGAAATATAAAATTTGACAAAAACTTTCACAAATGTCTAGAAAAACTTAATTTCAAAAACACTTATCCTAATCCCAAAATTTGAGTTCAAAATCGTGTTTGAAAATAAGTATTTTGACAAATCATTTCTAGTTTTAAGGAAAATACTCGTTGATGTCATTTGTTTATTTTTAGAAAAACTCTTTATGACTACTTAATTTGCAACGGAAAACTTTCAGAGTTTTAATTTTGAAAACCGAATTTTAAATTTAACTTGTGAGGTTTTACAGTATCACATTCACAAATATCAGTATCAACGAATTAAACGGAAACCAAAACAAAGCCCAAAAAAAATTACAATTCCCAAAAGACTAAAATAAATAATTATGAAAATATACATATCTTTAATTTAACTGATTAAACCATCCAAGCTCCCGCACGTCTTCTGATTCTAATTTATCGATTACCTGAAACGTCAAAAATAAAATAAAGGGGATGAGCTATAAAGCTCAGCGTATAACTAAACCCAAACAGATATCATACATAACACAATATACAAATCAGAGTTTCACAGAGAATTTCATGACACACAAGCAAACATAACTGAGAATGCATGATTACGCCAATGCAAAAGTTTCAGAAAACTAAAATGTAAATTTTTTTTTTCAGAAAACTTCCTTCCCAACTTCGCTACACACCAAAATAGAGTTCCCCAAAACTCGTCCAACCAAATCACACCAATAGATAATTATGGACATTGCCACCAGAGTTGCAGTTAAAACTTCCAGATCAGAATATATGTGGTCGAGCCACTATATTGCAACCAAGCTGCCAGAACAGAAATGTGAATAAGCCACCAGATAAAGCAGATCATTAAATTGTCAGAACTTCCTTCTTATAATATCATCCTAACCCCATGCAATAGATATGACACACAAAATAGAATCAGAATAATGGCATGCTTAACATACAATCAAATATGGTGATTTCAAAAATTTATCTCATATTAAGAGACCAAATTAACAGAAACAGAATCGTGTCATAATATCACAAAACATGAGTGTTATAATATAACATATTCCATTATCACACAACTGATCAAACAATCACAGAATACAAGTCAAAGCACTTACCTTAGTTTCAGACTTGGTAAGCATATTAGTATGTTTCAATCATCATTTAATCACAATTCAAAACATATATTAATCATAATTGATTAATGTTTAAACATAAATAATTAATGCACAGTTTTTACTTGTTAAAAACCCACATTACTTACAGTATCATACTTAAAATATATCTTATTAACATGCGTACATAATTTATATTTTATGATAACAGAATATCAGAAATCGTGATTTAATTCGTATATCTTATACAAACCCTATAGGAAGCCCATATTTGACTTATACATCGAATACGATTCTAGGGAAAAATTCTAGTTTTGGGCCCATGTCTGGAAAACGGTCGTGTGGCGCCGACAGTCTCAATTTTCGGGTTTCATTGTTCACTATTTTCTCGAGTTTTCGTTACACACTTGGTCATTTTTCGATGTTGTTCCTAAAGCCCACTGTAACACCCCTAACCCGTATCCATCACCAAAATAAGGTTACGGAGCATTACCATCAAACCGTAATATAAGAACATACATTTCCAAACATTAATATAATCATAGCATAAATCATTCATTTACATGCTAATCGTCCCTTAATCAATCCCTCAAGGCCCTAAAAACACTTTAGAAATGACTCGGGACTAAATCGAAAACATTTGAGACATTTAGGAAAAATTTAGAAAAATTTAAACTACAAGGGTCACACAGACATGTGGCCATGCCATGTAACTCACACGGCTGAGACACACGCCCGTGTCTCAGGCTGTGTAACAGTCGAATTAGGGACACACGATCGTGTCCCAGCCCGTCTGTGCCGTGTAACTCTCTGACTTGGGTCACACAGCCAACCCATACGCCCTTGTGCCAGGCCGTGTAACACTCGAAATGCAACCCTTAAAACCCACAGGGGACACACGGCCGTGTCTGAGGCCATGTGGACAAGAAAGTGACCAAAATCAAACCATTTCTTTCACCCATTCAAGCATGAACCTACCAACAACTTGCACATTTAACTAAGAGTCTAAAACATACCCAAATCATGCATAATAATACCAATTCAATAGGTTATTTAACCATTCAACCAATATGCCATATAGGCACCTCAAACACAAACAAGCAAATATACCTAACCATAAGCATAATTAACCATATTCATACCAATACATGTAACTCATAACCATCTTAAAGCATAACCTAACATGGCCACAATATAAACATATCAAATTGACCTTATACTATGTCCATAAAATTTACCATTTGGACCATTACTCACACGCACTATAATCATATAAGTAAAATAAACTAACCATTTTCATATGGTACCAAGCAGCCAACTTATACATATACATACCAAATTCAACATTTAGCACTCAAGTTAAACTTTAAACATAAGTTCCCTATACATGTCATTATATCCATGACCAAGACATCAAAATCTACCGATATAAATCACTGGATAGTGTGATAGGCCTTCGGCAAGCTTCCAAATCAATCGAGCTTCTGATAATCTATAAAGTAAAAGAAAATAACTACGTAAGCAATAAATGCTTAGAAAGCTCGTATGAATATTAAACATAACATTTCATCATAAATATAAACTTTATATGACAAATGTAAAGCTTTACCTGTAATGACCCAAAATTCACAGGCATCAGAAAAGTGCAATATCGAGCCTCCGTCTTAGTAAATCAAGTTCAAAAATCATTATTAGAAATATGTATGAGTCTATTGATGTGTTTAATTAGGTTTAAATTAGGTGAATTTAGCTTAATTTAGAGTAATTAGTGAAAAGGACTAAATTGAATAAGGTGTAAAGTTTAATTATAAAGTAAAAGAAAATAAAAGAGACTAAATAGGCAAATAAGCCAATGGCTTAAGATGAGGCGGCAATACATGGAAAAATCTTAGATTTTTTTATTTATATTATAAAAATATTATTTAATTAAAACATTATAAATTATATTAATTAAAGTTAAGATATTATATTATAGGAAATAAATAAAATAAAGACAATTGTATGATAAATAAATTAAAATTTTGCCAAATGGATGGTGATGATATTGTACAAATGTACAAAAATATATGTGTACAATCGTAGTATTTATACTTGTTATTAAATAGATATTTTATTATTATTATTATTATTATTATTATTATTATTAAATTATAATTTATATTAATTATATTATGAGATTTTATAGGATAAATAAAGTAAAACATGACAAATGTAGGGTGATGATGAAATATTATATGATGAAATAAAATGAAGACAAGTGGATGGAGATGATTTATTACAAGTGTATAAATAAAATATATACATTTGTAATATTTATATTTAAATTGGAAAATAGATATTTATTAATTATTATTAAGTTAAAGATATTTATTAATTAATGAATTAAATTATAAGATTTTTGTTTGATAAACAAATTAAATAATGACAATTGTAATAAAATTATTAGTACAAATGTAAAATAAATATATAATTACTTATAATTTAAGCTAAAAGATATTTGTTATTAAATAATTATTATATATTATATTATTATAACATAAAGTAAATAAACTAAAAAGAAATAAATGCAAAAGCAAAACAAAGAAGAAAGAAACAGAGGCATTCGAAACAGAGTAGGAAAAAGAAAGAAAGAAAAGAAAGAAAAGAAAAAGGAAAAATTAGGGTTTAAGGTTTAAAGCTTTGATTGGTAAGTTAATTAAGCCATTTTTATTTAATTTTGATGATTTACAAGCTTTAAAACAAAGATTTGTTGAAAATAAGTTGAGGTTTTGGAAGTTTATAGGTTTTTAAGCATGGTTCATGTTGGATAATTTATTGAATTAGGGATTTAATTGAATGAATTTCAAGTTAGAATTGATAAAGGGATTAAATTGTAAAAGAAACTATAAGTTTTGTGTTGTAGGGACTAAATTGAGAAAAAAATTGAAATTAGGGATTTATGCTGAAAATTTAATAGTTAAATTTGAGTTCTGTTAAAATTTGAATAGAAATAAAGTATAAATTGAGTTAGGAAAGTAAGTGAACTTAATTAGGATCAAATTGAGAATAAGCAAGAAATTTAATAGAAATTCAATTATTATTGTAAAATTAGTGTTGTAATTAAAAGTATAATTATTTAATTTTCATAGCTAATAAAGAGTTTGAGGTATCGACACAAAAAGGAAAGGAGAAGGTCATGGAGGAGTAACTGCGAAATTCGGATTTGTATTACTATAATTCAAACTACTATTTATTAAATGTTATATTTAAATTTATGTGTATGGTAAGTAAAATTATAAGGTAAGTATCAATATTGAATTGAATGAAATTGAGATGAAGTATGATTATATATGAATATTTGATAGTATATTGTTGGAAAGTGAAAATTTGTATCGAATTGAATTGTACATTGAAAGTGAAATTGAAATTGAGAAATGATTTGAATACCCTATTAACTAGTCAGGCTGAGTCAGATATAGTTGACATGCCATAGGATTTGGAAGAGTATGGGATTTATCGGCTTTGCCGATCAAGCACTTTATGTGTCGTATTTCAGGCACCTCGTGTGTCGTTTCAAGCACTTATGTGTCGTATACTGATCAGGTACCATGTACCATTTTAGGCACAATGTGCCGTACTGGTGGGTTGGAATCTGTGTATCTGTCAAAGTCCAAGTTTGTTAATAAGGTGAACAACTGAAATGAGAAATTTAAAAGTAAATTGATTGATTATATTATTGAAAATATTGAAAGAAATGAGAAAGTCGAATTATGGATTGAAATTGAGTTTGAAAATGAAAGGCGTGAACTTAATGTTCATGTAGTGATTGAAATTGTTACATGTGATATGTGATGGAAATTGAAGAATAGCTAAAAATTGTATTGTTATTGTTAATTAGTGAAAGTTTAAGAATGAACTGATATTTGAGAAATTGGATAGTTACATGCTTGGTAATTATAATTCTTTATTGTTATTATAATTTGAATTATGGTAATACCACTAAGTAAGGAATACTCAGCGTATAGTTGTTTTTGTGCGCAGGTTGACAGGAGTCCAGTGTCCCAGTCCAGCATCCGAACGATTCCGACTCCAGCATCAAGATTTTGGTGATGTTTTCTTCCTTTAAGTGAAAGTGGCGTGTACATAGGGATTATAATGGTTATTTTGGTATGTTATATAAATTTTGTTGTAAAGAAAGGTATTTGGTGTTTTGATAATTAAATTAGTGAAATGGTAAAAATTGTTTATGGAATTGGTATTGAATTGAAATGGTTTGAATAGTTTTATGAGCTAATTAGAAATGATAATAGGGTTTTCATTAATTAAGTTGTTAAGTCAATATGTCAAGTATGATTTGAGTATATTTGAGTATATAAATGCATTGGTTGAAATACTGGAATTGGTTTGGTTGCAATTTGAAATTTGTAGGGAAGGTTAAATATTTATAAAGGGGTTATATTGAATTTTTTTAAAAAAAAATGAATGAAGTCATGATTATATTATAATATGTTTGTTATTTATATAAGAATTATTTGTAAATTGTCTGATATGTCCGATAAAGCCTCATAACCCTATTCCGTTGACGGTTTAGGTTTAAGGGGTGTTACATTACCAATGCCACAAGATTTATCAAACTATAAAACTGTCAACTCACATATACTTTCTATTCATAACATAATAAGATCTTATAAGTTGTAGTACATAATCATCAATCTTTTCTTAAAATGATAAAACATTTCACTTACTTACTTTCTGTTCCACTTATTTAGCATAAGCTTACTTACATTATCAATTCACGAACTAGCGTGATTATTCATGACATAGGTAAATTCACCTTTAGCATAAGTAAATTTCTCACATATAGGTAAGTCCTTTAATTCATCAATCCTTTTACCTTATCACATTACATCTCAATTATGAACTTACCATTTCATTACCTTTTCTCACCCGTTTCATTTGCCTAACATAAGACAAAGTATAAACATCAACCATAACCACAAGCTTGATACAAGCCTAACCGTCATCATCAATACACAAGTTAGTATATTTATACACAACTCTTTTAGGATCAACTACATGATAAATCATTTCATAAGAAATTACATCTTTTGATTTATACTACCTTTTCATGAGCATAAGCATATTTCCATTTAAACACTTACCATTTCAATGTATATCATTAAGATTAAGCATGATATAATTCAATCTTAAGATTGACAAAAGTCTAAGCATTATCCACAACACATGTTAGTGCATCAACTCGTAAATCACTTGAAATAACATAAAGTAAGTCAGATACATGAGCAACATCGTTTGAAATCATCAATTTCATGAACATAAACGTACTTTCTTGGAACATTACGTTTTTATTCCTTTTCTTTACTCTTTTCATTTGCACAGTATAAAATATAAACATAAAAATTAACCATATGTGTTCCTGTCATCCACAATCTCAACCGATGAATTGTAGCATTCAACTCAAACTCAAATATATGACAAGTTTATCAAAATCACTAAACAAGTTACCTTACCGACAGTTACAATCCCATGAACGAATTACGAATATGAGTACATCAATAATCCAACCAAAACACAGCAGATGCTCATAAGAGTTAATCCATCCGAAACACACCAATGCTCATAAGAGCTAATCCATCCGAAACACACTAATGCTCATAAGAGTTATCCATCCAAAACACACCAAAATAGAGAATATAACACGAGAGTTCACAACAAATGCTGAACCTCGGTCTACTCGAGAAAATAGTCTCCACAACAATCTCCTCTCCAATCCCCCATAACAGACCATATCTCGATTGTACTCTACCCTGAGTTCAATCCGATCCAATTATAGAATTTCAACAAAATTCAATTAATTTACACATTTATAATAAAAAATATCTACTATATTATTTCATATCATCCAATATATCATATAAATGCTAAATTTTAAACCGTACAAACTTACCTGGCTAAATTGTAGAAATGATAAATACAAGGGCTATTTGGTAATTTTCCCTTCTCCTAGATTTTTCACTCGTTCTTAATATAAATTAATAATTTCATCAAATTCATTAATTCATAAATAAAAACTAATTCATTTTATACAATTTAGTCTTTTTAACATTTTTATACAATTGCCCCCAATATTTTACTTTTATTCAATTTAGTCCCTGACCCTAAAACATGCAAATTAACCATTTTTATTGCAAACTCATGCCAAAAAAATGTTCATAGCTTCCAATAAAACCCATATTTATAAAAATTTCACATCAAGTCCTTGCATTTTTACTATTTCAACAATTTAATCTCTAATTGTTAAATTCATCAAAATCACTTAACAAAATACTTATAAATAATAACTAATACCTCAAATTCATCATTTAACATCTAAAATCACAAATAATAATCAATGCAAACATTCAAAATCCTTAACAGTTTCAAAAACGAAAGTACGGGCTAATTGAACCTAATTGCAACAATCTCAAAAACATAAAAATCACCAGAAATTGAGAAGTATATAACCTACATGCAACATTTGAATGTTGGCCAAATGCTCCTTGATCCAAAAATGGAGTTCTCACTGTTGAAGAAGAAAGACATAAACAAAATAGGTTTTTGTTTTTGTTTTTATTAATTTATTACTTATTATTTACTTTTTTAACTTAAAAAATATCATTTAATCTAACATAAATTATTCACCAACAGCCCACTAGTTTATGGCATGGTATATTTGTCATTTTATTCCATTTAATTACCTTTCCTTATCTATTTAACACCTTTAATTAATAGAATTTAACTTTTGTATCTTTTACAATTTAGTCCTTTTTGCTTAATTAACTATTGAAACATTAAAATTTCTTAACGAAACTTTAATAAAATCTTAATAACACTCCGTAAATATTTTTATAAATATTTATGGCTCGGTTTAAAGAAACAAGGTCCCGATACCTCAATTTCTAAAACCACTTGACTTGAAGGTCTTACCACTTGAACCTAATTGTTCTTCCATTTAACCAAAAATCATTAAATCAAATTTTATTATTACACCATATAATATTCATAAATATTAAATAATAATATTTGCGGACTCACACGTCAGTTTTGTGGTCTCGAAACTACTATTTCGATACATCAAAGAAATGGGCTATTACACCCACTATACGCTGAATAAGTAAATGCTAAAATAATCCTCACACAATAAAGAAACCACTAGCTCTCGTCCAAAATGCACAACACAAGGGTTAGCAGAAAAATAGAGGCTCCATAATAAGAATTGGAAACAAAATAAAAAAGAGAGGAAATTTTTGCAGAGATCAAAATAGAGAAAAGAAGAATGAATATTTTGGGAAAGGAAAACGTCAAATTAATTTCAACTAAATCAGAAAACTAACGTGAAAAATAAAATTTAAGAAAAAATGTGGCCGGTTGCAGAAGAGGAATTTTGTAAGGAAATTAATTTTAATAATAATTTTTTTAAAGCCACCCATATCCCCACTAACTCCCACTAAACCACTCATATCGCCACTAACTCCCACTAAATCTAATTAGTTATCCTTATCAATTTTTTCCCAGAGTCTAAAACAAAAATAATTTCCACTTGCGCACAACAAGATTCAAACTCGAAACCCTTTGGTAAGCTAAAACCTTACCACTGAACTAGCAAGCTTATTCTTGACATCCCTTGAGCAAAAATAATATATAAGGTATAAGTTTAAAGATAGGGTTAGGCAAAAATTCAAAAGAAAGGATTAGAACCCGAAACCTTGCACACATTATTCACATCTCTCAACCACTGAACCAAATTAATTCACTTGATAAAATTTTCACAATCTTAACTCAAAAATCAGGGCGTGACCAATCTTGGTATCACAAACTCAATATCTTCTAACCCGACTTTTGGAATGTGGCAAAATTGAACAAATGTGTAATGGTTAATGACTAAATTTATTGTTATACCTTATATATAAACACCAATTTTTTATGGAGAGGTTGTTTTGCTCACTCATCTAATGTACAAAGGTTAATTTACACATTTTTCAGTGAAGAGACTAAAATTCAATCTATGTTATAGTACAGGAGGTTTTGTGGTACTTTTACCATCAACTAAGTTATTGGTTAAATGACACCTAAAAACAATTAATAATATCATTAAAAACAATTAAATATTAAATATTATTGTAGTAGCCCAATTTTGTCCAGCCTAACCCAAACTAAACCAAACCAAAAACAAAAAAATTAATAAACCAGAAAATTAATAAAAGTCCAAAAAGAGTCCATTTACAAAATACAAGCCCAAATACACAAAAAAACAAAGCCCTAAAGCCCAAATACCCAATAGCCCAAAACTTAAACAAAAAAGAAAACCTTAAAACCCTAAACTCCTTCCAGCCACTGCCTCTACCACATCAGCAAGTGAACCGCCTAAGGTCCGCCCTCCTGAAATGGCAAAAAACTCGATTCCCTACCATGGTTGACCGAAGAGCTCCTCACCACTATCACGCAAAAGCGCCTACAAAAACAAAAGAGAAAGAAATAGAAACAACAACAACAGCAACAGAGAAAAGAAAAATAAAAAATGTAATCGATTTGGTTATAAAAGCCTAACAAACACACTGTAATTTTTTCACGAAGAAATTCAGCAGAGAATCAAAAAATCAAAAAAGGTGTTCTTTTTAATTTCAATATGCTATTCTTACAATATTTAAAAAAAAACTTACCGCGTCGTTTCTACTCCCATCTCCGTCGACGTCAGCTCTCTGCCTATTTGAGGGGTCTCCGAACCCATTGGGGTTCGTCGATGGCTTCATCAGAGAAAAGAAACTGAAGGGTTCCTTGGGCTTTTTAGGTATCTCGATAAAGATTTAGGGGTATTTAATCTTGGATTTGGGTAAAAGAAATCGAAAGGATCAAAAGGGGGTGTTTTGGGTATTTTCCAGCCACCAAAGGCGGTGGTTGCTGTCGCCGATGACCGGTAGTCGCGGTGACGCTTAAGACCGGAAAGGGAGAAAGTTGAGAGAAAAAAAAAAGAATGTTTTCTTAAACAAATAAGAGGAATGGTTTTTTTTTTTTAGTTTTTTTTAAATTTATATAGGGACACTATACGACATCGTTTTAAGGCGTAGCTTAAAATGCCCAAAACAACGTCGTTTTGATGCTTAGCCCGACAACCAGACCCGAACTCCTTTAGATCCGCGTGTTTTTAAAGGAATGAGTTTTTTTTTCATTTTGGTCTTTCCGCTTTTTAGCATGTTTTTAAATTAGTCCTACGTATTTTTATTTTATTTCATTTTTACCCTATTATTTTGATTCATTTGTGATTTGATCCTTTGACCTACTGTCAACCCAAGGGAATGACACAGATTGGATTAATTGCTCTTTGAGCCCAAAATTTTATATTCCATTTTAATTTAATCCTATATATTTTGTTTCCTTGTAATTTAGGCGGTAAATTTTGTTATATTTTCAATTTAGTCCTTTTACTTCCTTTTTCTTATTTATTTCGCAATTTATGCTTTAAGTTCTATTTAGATTTCAATTTAATCCCTCATTTATTTAATTTTGCCTCTTTATTTACTGTTTTTATTATTTTATCCCCTAAAATTTTATTATGGTTTTGATTTAATCTTTCCATTTTTTATTTATTTAATTTTCAGCATTTTTAATTCCTTATTTATATTTTGTCCTTTAATTTACATAACTTACATTTTTATCCTTAAGTTTCTTAATCATCTCATTTTAGTTCATTTTAGTTTTTTATTTCTTTATTTCTTTATTTTTAATGTTGATGTTATTGTTAAAAGATTATTTTTACTAATTAATATTTTATTTTGTCATCACTAATATTACACAACTATGATCATAGCATTATCATAATTTTTTATTACTTTACCATTTTTTGTCATTACTAATGTTCCACTTATTATTTTACTATTATTGCCATTATTAAATAGTATTATTAATTGGCTAAAAATTATTCTAACTACCACTTGTTATTATTTTGTTATCATTTTTTAACTACGTAAGTTATTCTATATTATTTTTGTCATTTCCATATTATGCAACATGTTTAAATATTCGTTTATTTTTGTACCAACACTTGAATAAATTAATCGTATATTCCATTAAACGTTATATTCATTTTTACCCGATGCATAAAAATAAATTTTTTTTAAAACCGATGCAATGTTCTTTGTTTAGGGATTCGAGAAATAGTGCCCTAACTTACGGGGTACGACTTTCTCCTTGACCCAAGATAAACGAGCATCCTTTTAAAATTCAAAATATATAAGATTTAGGTAATAATCAAATAACAAGAATTCTTATTTTTGAGATATCGTGCCCTAACTTATGGGACATGATACTTTTCTCGATTGACTCGAAATAAGAAGGCTCTTTCCATAAAATTCAATTTAGTTTTCAATCATGCAAGAAGAGGATTGTCTCTTAAATTTTCTTTGAATTTTCAATTATCGACACTAAGACATCAAATAATCAATTAGGTACCAATTTTGGGCATTATGAGGGTGCTAACCTTCCTCATACGTAACAGACTCTCGAACCCATTTCCTGATTTTTATAGACCGAAAATTATCGTTTTAATAAATCTAACATTTTATTAAAATGACCAAGTTTTGAGGTGATCCAATCGCACCTAAATAAAAAGGATTGGTGACAACTCCATTTTCGTTTTTAAAATAAAAGTTGATTTCCGAAAAGGTTTCGACAATTATATTTTGATAAAAATATTAAAAATGATGACATATCATGTTAGGTTGAGTATTGCTTATTAGTATCTTCAAATTGGGATATTAGGTTAAATTGTACTTTTGTGGAAGTTGTGTTTTAGTACATATATTTTAATTTGATTAATTTTAGCTTTTGTATTTTTTTAAAAATTTGAAATTTTAGTCCTCACTCAAATAGTAGCAATTAAATCTATTTGTTTAAATCCAATTATTAATCTTGTATTATGTGTACAATTGTAAATTTGATCCATATTCTGCAATTGGGGCATTTTAAGTCCCTACACTTTTCAATTTTTGAAATTTCAGTTTTGATACGCAAATGACAATTTTTAATCCATTAACTGAATTTTTAATGAGTAATCTGTGAAAATAATAAGTCAGTACAACATTACATATATGATAATAAATTTGGCGTATCAGATTTTAAAAATTACATAATTAACTTAATAAATCTGACAATTATCATTTTGTAAAGACTAAAATTTTAAATTTTAAAAAGTATAAAGAATGAAAATAATTAAAATTAAAATATAAATATTAAATCGATAGTTTTTACAAAATACAGAGACTAATAGTAAAATTTAACGAAAGATATATGTGGGGATTATCCAAAGGCAAAGTTGAACAATTAATCCGCCGACGTATAGATTTTTGGAGGACCAATTCTAGAGGCAAATTTCAGCAATTAATCCACCGACATATAGATTTTGGAGGACCAATTTTTTATTTATACTTTGAAAGTGAATGGTTCAACTTTTAATATCCCACTTGTATAAAAAGCTAACATATACCGTGTTGAACTGTCGGTTCCTAAATGACCCCTAAATAAAGATAAAAGCATTTTAATTTAAAATTTAAAACTACTTTCCTTTTGCACCAAAAATAAATAAATAATGAAATAATGATAAAAGTTAAATTCATTTTTCATTTTAACCTTTATTTTTTTATTCCTAATTTTTAAAATTTAGTCAAATTTATTTTTCTTGGATAGAAAAACTGGTTGAATTATTGAAATTATAGTGGCATTGATGTGACAATTTATGCATATTTTACTATTAATATGGATAAATTTTTTAAAAATTTATATGGACTTTTTTTAATTTGTTAAATTTTTAATATTTTTATTAGCTTTATGTGGACTGCTATATGAATAGTCACTTCAATGTCGTTAATGTTTTTTAAATTTCATCTAAAACTAAATAATTTGAATAAATTTTGGAGGTTAAGGGTCAAGGTGATAAAATAGGAGTAAGGACCAAATGATAAAAATGTGCAATTATTAAGGACTAAATTATCATTATACATAATATTTTATGAGTTTTCCAATTAACGTGAATGTAACGTAACGCAAGGATGATGATATTTGCTAGCGTGCCAAGCTTTTAAATAAATTGTCAAGAAAAACAAATGGAGATTTTTTTTTTTAATTTATTTCTGGGATTTAATAAAGTTATATTATAAGGGAAAAAGAAAAAAGAAAAACCTTAAATGGAGAAGCCTAATTAAGCTACTTAAAAGGAGGCACTCAATTAAATTTTAATAATTTAATTTAAATTAAATAACTAAAATAAATTCAGACTTTAAGCTCAAGATTTTAATACCAACTTTTTTCTGACAGTTTTTTAAGAATACATAAAAATATTTATTTTTCTTTGTATATGTATTTAATGTTTATAGTAATATTTTATGGTAAATTTCAGTAATAAAATTTTTTATAGTTTACGGTGGATTTTAGTAATACAATTTTGGTTTATTTGTAAATTAACCTCTAAATTATATCATAATTTTCAAATTAGTATTTAAAGTAGTTTTTTCGTTAGAAATGAGACTTAAAGTAACAATTTTGTCTCACTTATCTTCTATATATATTTTCAAGGTCAAATAAATCATCTTCTATTCTCTTGAACAACCAACTATACTATTTATCGAGAATTGCCCTTTAAGAACTTGCACAACAACTAAAGCTTCTCCAATGGTAACATTAAAAAAATCGAAAATTTAATATATACAAAGAAAATTTGTAACCTGCAAATACCCAAAGAGGACATGGATAGATAGAAGAGATAGAAATATTATTTTATTCATTATCCTATTGATAATATATTTATGTAATATCTTCCATAAATAAACCAAAATACAACACCAAGAAACATTATCTTAATAAAATGAGCTTCCATATTGTCGTAACCATTTTTTGGAAAAAAGGGTATCGACTTGGATTTTGACAATGAAAATGAATAGAGGGAGTCGCCACCAATCCTTTTTTGATGAGGTGTGATTGGATCACCTTAAATTAATCATTTTAATAAAAGTTAAGATTTACTAAAACGATAATTTTTGGTCTACGAAAATCGAAAAACGAGTTCGGGAGTCGGTTACACACGAGAAAGGATTAGCACCCTCGATACACCCAAAATTGGTACCTAGTTGATTAATTAGTGTCTTAATGTCGAAAATTTAGAAATTTGAAAGAATTTAAAATACGATCCATCTTTGTAATAATGCTAATTTAAAAATGATTGAATAAATTAAGCGGATGTTAAGGACTCTCACATCTCGAAGTAATAAAATATCATGCCCAAGAAGTTAGGACACGACATCTCGACCTTTGAGACCGAGCTTTGCCTTTTATTTAAAATTTGTGTATTTTAACTCCTTTTAAAAGGATATTCGATCATTTAGGGCAAGTGAGAAAAATCGAAACCCAGTAAGTTAGGGCACGATATCTCGAATTTCCAAATGTCGAATAATACTTTTATGGAATCATTTTAATGTTTTGAGTAAAAATATAACATGATTTATAGTAAAATACAAAAGCAAATTATGATATTAACATATATAACAACATAATGATGGGTGCGATAATGTCAAATACAATAGTATGGGCAAAAAAGATGAAATAAAAACAAGCCTAATAAAATATAAATCAAACGAGTAGGGAAAAAGGAAATAAGAAAATATATAAATAAATAAATGAATAAATATAAAGCATGACAAAATGAAAATGGCAATGATAATGAAAACAATAATATTAATAGCATTGATAATAAAAAGGTGATAAAAGGATAACATAAAAGATAATAATAATAATAATAATAATAATAATAATAATAATAATAATAATAATAATAATAGTATACCACCTATGATAATGTGAATATGGAATAGTAGAGGACATATAGGAAAAGCACCTAATACTAGATTAAAAATTTTACAGTATTTATTGAAAAATAGTAATAATAAATAATAAAAACAACTAATAAAAACCCATAATAATGATGTATAAATGTATACATATATGTACTAAAATATATACGTAATAATAAGAATAAAAAGTGTATACATGGTATTAAAAAAGATGTACATAATATATATATTAAAAATAATAATAATGTCAATACAACTATTAATAATACTATATGAATATGCACATATATATATTAATAGATATATACGTAATAATAATATTGAAAGTATGTACGTAATATAGTATCAAAAATACATATGTAATATAATTATAAAAAAATATATATATAATGTGATAAAATATATGAGTGATATGATATTAAAATTTGTACATAATATAATGTTAAAGACAGCATATAAAAGGGTATACATAATATCTATTAAAAGAATATACACCGCATAGGCATGTATAAAAAAAATAATTATTAATAATGTTACGTAAAAAAAATATATGCATGTAAAAAAAACATTAATTGAAACTAAACTAATACCAATAATAGTAACACTAATAATAGAATATAATATAAAGCAAAAATAAAGAAGTAATAGTAATAGCAACAATAATGATAATATACATGTACGTGAATAGTACTAA
The DNA here is from genome assembly GCA_025698465.1 of Gossypium longicalyx. Taxonomy (NCBI): domain Eukaryota; kingdom Viridiplantae; phylum Streptophyta; class Magnoliopsida; order Malvales; family Malvaceae; genus Gossypium; species Gossypium longicalyx. The sequence goes on from CM047006.1 coordinate 21,992,662, forward strand.
TAAGAATAATAATACTAAAATAATTAAATTTTTTAATAATAAAGTAAAAAAAGGATTGAATCTAATTAAAAGCAAAAGGCTTGGGACAAAACTGAAATAAAAAAGGGAAAGGGGACCAATTTAAACGCGCAAAAATAAGGAAAGGACTAAAAGCGCAATAAGCCCATTCACCCCAAAACGCGCAGTATCAAGGGGACTAAATCAGAAACCGAAGTAAATTGTTGGGCCAAATTGAAGATAACAACAAACTTGATTGTAAAATCATAAAAATGAGGAAGGGCTAGAAGTGCAATTAGCCCTTCCATAGAAAACACGCGGATCCTGGGGGAATATCCGGGTCGGGCTTCGGGCCAAAGCCTAAACGGCGTCGTTTTGGTGCCGAGGGTTAATGTCCAAAACGGCGCCGTATGCCAGCCCTATAAAAATAAAAAAAAAATTTGATTTCTCATTTCTGCTGAGATTTCAGAAAAAAAAAAGAGAGAGGTGGATTTTCTCTCTGGAAAATCGGATCGATCGTGAGTCCGGCCATCGCCTGTTGTGGCTTATCCACGCCCGGCATATACCACAGTGGTGGGAAATCGCCTAAAGGTAAAATTTTTATTTTTTTTCGTTTTCTTTATATATTTATTTAATATGTATACGCTATTTTAGTAAATAGAGATTGTATATGCAGATACTTCGAAAGAATAAAGAAAAAGAAAAGAGACCTTAGATCCGGTCCTCGTTCTTCCTCGCTGAGATTTTTTGACTTAATATATTGAAGCCCTTTTTTATTTTGATTGCTATCAATCTTTGATTTCTTATTGTGTTCTCAAAAAAAAAGGGGGCCTTTTTACATTCGGTTTGGCCATATATATAGCCGAATACATGCCACTTCTTTTCTTGCTTTTGTCATCTGCGTTTGCGTGTTACTGCCTCCTTTTTTCTTTGATTTGTTTACAGGTTACAGGTCAACGGCGATGGATTTGACCCGAGTCGGTGGCTGGTGCTGCAGGGTTGTCAGAGGCAAGTGGGGGGATGGGATGTTGGCGGCGCTAGGGTTGGATTAGGTGATTTAGGGTTTCAAATTCTGAAACCCTAAACCAGTTAGTTAGGTCTGTCAGTCTTGGGCTTTGGCGTTTGGGCCATGTAGGTTTTGGGCCCAAAATTGGGTCTGTACAGCTGCCCCTCTTTGCTTGTTGTCGTGTAACGAGAACAGAGCAAAGACTTGAGAAAGACCAATTTTGCCCGGTCTCACCGTGTTTGGACTTGTTTAGCGCTTTTTTTCTTCAGGTAGCTTCATCTGATCCACTGCATCTTGTTGCTTCACTCTGTTTCACTGCTTTACTGCAACTTCAGATAGGTAAGATCTGTTTAGTTATGGCTTCAATCTGTTCCGCTGCATCTTCGGGAAAGTAAGATTTGCTATCTTCAATCTGTCCCGCTACAACTTTAAGGAGATAAGACTAATGGCTTCAATTTACCCTGCTGAAACTTCAAGGAGATCTGTTGTGGCTTCGAGCTGCTCCAACATCATTTCAAAGAGAAGAAATTTGTAATTTCCAACCCCTTACCCTACCGCTTAGGGGGTTAAGGCCCATCATCTTCGATCTGTTTCCCTACTGTTTAGGGGGTTAAGATCTGTAAATCTTCAGCCTGTTACCCTACTGCTTAGAGGTTTAAGGCTTGTCACCTTTTGATCTGTTTCCCTACTTCTTAGGGGGTTAAGATCTGTAAATTCAGCCTGTTACCCTACTGCTTAGGGAGATAAGGCTTGTGAATTCAACTTGTTACCCTACTGCTTAGGGGGTTAAAGCCTATCATTTTCAATCTGTTTCCCTACTGTTTAGGGGGTTAAGATCAATCAAATCAGCCTGTTGCCCTACTACTTAGGGGGTTAAGGCTTGTAAATTCACTGATTCTAGAGACATGACCTGTAGAATCAGTCTCATGTATTTATGTTTATGCCAAAGAATAAGGATGCGATGATCGAAATGAATCAAATGCTCCTAATTTAGACGCATTATGAATGATCTATAAATGTATGGGTGCAACATGTTGTGAGCGTGAATCTTTTTTAATGTTTAGGTTTTCATTGCTCTTCGTTCATCAAGATTCTTTCACTGAAACGGTACCCTGTCTTCTTGTTTAGCTTAAATTTTGAATAGAAAACCCGAAGAGGCAGTCCCGATTTAAACTCTTTCTTCTCAAATGTTTGCAATTGTTGAGTTTGGTTCGCTCTAAATAATAGTCCTGTTTCAGGTTCCTGTACTATCTAAAAACTTTTAGAGTAATATAAGGAACTCTTTTTGCAAAAATGACTTTAATTCATTAATCATTATTTCAATGCAAGATGCTTGAAAAAGATCACAACGATGACAGGAATGAAATTTGTCAGAAACAAAACTTGGGAATGGATCAATCGCAGACAACAAATGTTGCTGGAATACAAAATGGATAGAAAGAAAATAGGTACCCCAGATATCGCAGCATGAGCTTCTATGTACGAACTTCTTGAGGACTCCATTTTTGTTCGATGTGTGTTTAGGGGATTTGGAGTACCCTTGTAGATGCCCCGAGATGTAGCATATTCCTTCATTGTTAATTCAGGCATAGCAAGACCGCTGTATGCCCCACTTTGACCGAATTTGAGCCGCCCTTTTCGGGTTTTCAACTCAAATCCCCTTTGGTCTCAAGATGCCCTTTGCGGGTTTTCACCTTGGCCTCTCCCCCCTTTTTTTTCCTTTTTTTTTTAGGTGAAGTATCTCTTAACTGAATCTGAATTCACAGGATTGGGTAAAGTCTTGCCATCCATTTCAGCCAATATCAATGCTCCTCCAGAAAAGGCCTTTTTTACCACGTAAGGTCCCTCCCAATTCGGCATCTATTTTCCTCTGAAATCCTTTTGTATGGGCAGGATCTTTTTCAATACTAGGTCTCCCTCGTGGAACTCTCTTGGACGAACCTTTTTGTTGTAAGCTCGCATCATTCGCTTTTGGTACATCTGACCATGACGGATAGCCCTTAGCCTCTTTTCTTCAATCGATTCAACCGATCGTATCGTGGATCGGATCCTTCTCGCTTCATCGAACTTTACTTCGACAAAACTCGAGGAAGGAATCTCAACCTCGATAGGTAAAACCGCCTCCATTCCATAAACCAATGAGAAAGGCGTTGCCGGTGGAGGTCCCGACGAGACGTTCGATAAGCATAGAGGCGAATGGTAGCTTTTCATGCCGATCTCTATAGGTTTCATCATTTTCCCCACAATCTTCTTAACGCTTTTATTAGTTTTGCCTCAACATGCGCGCTCATCTTTGGGCGATATGGTGACGAGTTGTGGTGTTTGATCTTGAACTGACCGTAGACACCTGCTATTGTGCTGTTGTTCAAATTCAATGCGTTGTCAGATATGATCCTTTCTGGCATTCCATACCGACAAATGATTTCCTTCTTTAGGAACCTGCTAACTGTCGATTTAGTAATATTGGCATATGAAACAGCTTCTACCCACTTGGTAAAATAGTCAATAACCACGAATATGAACTGATGCCCATTTGAAGCTTTTGGTGAAATTGGTTCAATCACATCCATGCCCCACATCGAGAAAGGCCATGGTGAAGTCATGACATGCAGGGGTGAAGGAGGCACATTAATCTTGTCTCCATAGATTTGACATTTATGGCATCTTTTGGTATAGTTGATACAGTCTCCTTCCATGGTGCACCAATAGTAACCAAACCTCATAATTTGCCTGGCCATTGTAAAGCCATTAGCGTGTGTCCCACAGATGCCTTCGTGGACCTCTTCTAAGATTCTGTTAGCCTCAATAGCGTCCACACATCTTAACAGTACTTGATCCTTTTTTCTTTTGTATAGGATTTCCCCGTCCAAGACGTAGTCATTGGCCAGTCTTCTCAACGTTCGTTTGTCATTTTCAGTAGCCTGGTCGGGGCACTTGCGATTCTTTACATATCGCAGGATATCATGGTACCAAGGGTGGTCATCATTTCCTTCTTCTTCTTTGAGGTTGTAACAATGAGCTGGAGCCTCGTAAATGCTCATTTGGATTGGTTTCATATCCTCTTGCCTATTCACCCTGATCATAGAGGCTAAAGTTGCTAGGGCGTCAGCCATCTGATTTTCCTCTCGCGGGAGGTAGCAGAAGACAATGTTATCAAACTCTTTAATTAATTCAAGGATCAGCTTTCGGTAATTAACCAACTTGGGGTCTCTCGTCTCCCATTCACCTTTGAGTTGATATATCACTAGGGCCAAATCTCCGTATACCTCTAACGCCTTGATTTTACGCTCTATGGCCGCACGAATTCCCATGATGCATGCTTCGTATTCTGTCATATTGTTCGTGCAATCAAAATCCAATTTACTAGTAAAGGGATAATGATCTCCGTTCGGGGATACCAAGACTGCTCCGATTCCGTTGCCCACAGTATTTGGTGCTCCGTCAAAGTTTAGCTTCCAAGGATGACTTTCTTTAGGGTCTTTTTTAGTGGTCGCTATGTACATTAGATCTTCATTTTGGAAGTCAAAGTTCAGGGGCTCGTAGTCCTCTAGGGCTCTACTGGCTAGAAAATCTGCTATCGCACTTCCCTTTATAGCTTTCTGGTTAACGTAGACTATATCGAATTCAGAAAGTAGAATTTGCCATCGGGCCATTCTCCCATTCAAAGCAGTCGATTCCATCAAGTACTTCAGAGGGTCCATTTTAGAGATTAGCCAAGTTGTGTGATACAACATGTATTGTTTCAATCTTCGGGTTATCCAGATTAGGGCACAACACAACTTTTCAATTGGCGAGTATCTTGTTTCACACTCAGTGAACTTCTTACTGAGGTAGTATATCGCTCTTTCTTTCCTTCCAGACTCGTCGTGCTGACCAAGCACACATCCCATAGAATTTTCAAACACCGTTAAATACAATATCAAGGGTTTGTTTGGACTAGGTGGTGTCAATACCGGGGCAGTAGACAGATATTGCTTAACCCCGTCGAAAGTCTTCTGGCACTCATCGTCCCAAACACCAGGGTTGTGTTTCTTAAGGAGACGGAATATGGGGTCGCATTTCTCAGTTAGTTGTGAAATAAACCGAGCGATATAATTTAATCTTCCTAGGAATCCCCGAACTTCCTTTTGAGTACGTGGTGGAGGTAACTCTTGTATGGCTTTGACCTTATCTGGGTCAATCTCAATCCCTTTTTCACTGACTACAAATCCTAGCAGTTTTCCTGACCTAGCCCCGAAGGTACACTTTGCTGGATTGAGTTTCAGCTGGAATTTCCTCAACCTCAAAAATAATTTCCTCAAGACTTGCATATGCTCCTCTTCTGTCCGAGATTTGGCGATCATGTCATCAACATAGACTTCAATTTCTTTGTGCATCATATCGTGAAACAAGGTTACCATGGCCCTCTGATACGTTGCTCCCGCATTTTTCAGTCCGAACGGCATCATCTTATAGCAAAATGTTCCCCACATGGTTACAAATGTGGTCTTATTCATGTCCTCAGGATGCATCTTTATCTGATTGTACCCTGAAAAACCATCCATGAAGGAGAAAAGTGAGTAACCTGCCGTATTATCCACTAAGGTGTCAATATGAGGCAAAGGGAAATTATCCTTCGGACTGGCTTTGTTCAGGTCCCTGTAGTCCATGCACATCCGTTCCTTTCCATCTTTCTTAGGGACGGGGACAATATTAGCTACCCATTCCGAGTATTTAACTACTTGTAAGAAACCAACATCGAATTGCTTCTTGACCTCCTCTTTTATTTTCAACAAAACATCTGGCCGCATCCTTCGGAGCTTTTGTTGAACTGGCTTGCATTCTTCTTTGATGGGGAGCCTGTGTACCACGATGTCAGTACTTAGCCCAGGCATGTCTTGATACGACCATGCGAAGACATCTTTGAACTCTTGGAGTAACCCAATGAGGTCTTGTTTTGTCTCTGTGGTAATACAGGCTCCGACCTTTACTTCTTTCTTTTCTGGTTCATCTCCCAAGTTCACGACTTCTACTGTCTCTTCATGGGGTAGAATCTATTTCTCCTCTTGTTCTACCATCCTTAACAAATCAGGGAATAAGTCATAGTCTCTATCATCCTCGAAGTCCTGAGATCCCTCTAGACACATATCCCACTCAAAAGGAGACTCTGAGTTAGTAGCAATGTCGCTCACATCGTTGATATCTGGAGACCTGTTGGAGGTGCAAAGGAGGATACAAAGAACAAAGGAATCTAAGAACAGGGATATGTATGGTATGATCATGAATGAAAGAATAAAAGAATATTTGGGAATAAGACAAAATGATGCATTTCATTGAAATAACAATTTTGAACATAGGCCTATTTTCACAAAAAGGGGCTCTTATTACTCCTAGGCCTAGAGTAATCGGTGTGTTTTGAATATTACTTTGTGTTAGTTCTAAAGACTACAGGAATCTCTTCCGCAGTCCAATTATTCAGAACACTTCCCGCCTCATGAGGGCGAATGCCCGACAGATTCTCTATCCCAGTTTCTTCTTCGTATGTGGTATTGATGCCCAAATTTTCCGTCATCCCTTCCACGATTTCGTTTCTCGATGTGTCCCTCTCAGAGTGAATGACTCCTCCAGACACAAAAGTCTTTGAAATGTGAGGGAAGACTATTGGTTCCCATCGGATTTCTCCTCCGCTCAATCGCGCTCTCCTTCTCTCTTGCTTCTTCTCCAGCTCCTTCTTTCTTTGTTTTGTGTCTGGCTTGAATCCTAACCCAAAACGGTCTTGTTTGTCTTTTATCATTGGTGCATTGGTCGTTCCCTGGAGGTATCTCCCGAGTCCTCTTCCTGGCAGGGCCCCTTTTTCAACAATTAGTCGTAACCCCATTCTTGTAGTCTCAGATAACCTGGGCCTGGGAATCTTATTTCCTTCTATGATGAATGTCGCATTTACAAACTCTAAAGACCGAAAAGAGTACTCGATTGCTTCATCATCTGTCCCCACATATGGCCCATCGCTGGTAACGGATGCAATGATATCTTCCTCCGCATTTATAGTCACCAATCGACCTTTCGTTATAAATTTGAGCTTTTGATGTAATGACGACGGCACTGCTACCGCTGAGTGAATCCATGGCCTCCCCAATAGGCAATTATATGAAGGCTTAATGTCCATGACTAGGAAATCCACCTCGTACGTGCTCGGCCCGATTAAGAGGGGTATTTCAATTCTCCCCATTACCTTCCTTTTCGTACCATCAAATGCTCTCACTATGTTTTGGCATGTCTTCATATGGGAACTATCTAATTGTAACCTATTCAGCGTAGATAGAGGTAGGACATTTAGTGCAGACCCATTGTCAATCAATACACCTGGTAATGTGTACCCTTTACAGCGGGTCGTGATGTGTAAAGCTTTAGTAGATCCTCGGCCCCCTGGCGGTACTTCATCGTCATTAAAGAATATGAAGTTGTCGGCACTTATATTGTTGACTAAGCAGTCCAGTTTGTTTACAGAGATATCGTTAGGAACATAAGTTTCATTCAGCACCTTCATTAATCCGCTGCGATGGGTTTCTGAGCTTAAGAGTAAGGCCAGTACCGATATGCGAGCTGGTTGTTTGTGCAGCTGTTCTACGACGCTGTATTCGCTATGCTTTAGAAATTTTAAAAATTCCTTTGCTTCTTTTTCAGTCACTGATTCATTAACAGTTGGCTCAGGTCCCGCCGACCTCTCTTTATTTTGCTCAATTGCCACTGATTTTCCTTTAACCTGCTCGACTTTTGTATTTAGGGTATAACGCCTCCCGCTGCGTGTATAAAAACCCTCATCTTGACTGTCCTCAGACGCATTAATTGGGACTTCCTCTCCCGGGATTGTCACATTGCAATTATAGTTCCACGGTACCCTTTTGCTATCTTTGTAAGGGAAAGCAACGGGCTTCTGGATTATAACCTTGAGCGCAATTTGTGCCCCGGTTTCATTCATTCTCGGACGTGATATGATAACCACTGGGTGGTTGACTTTATAAATATCCTTCGTCGAACCTTCTTCGGAGGCACACACCTCTATTTCTTCTAGGCTCCCGGCATATTCGAAGAATTCCAGCTCTTTATTATCTATCAATCCTTGTAACAAAGCCCTGAATTCGCTGCATTTCTGAAGCTCGTGATCCTCTAGGTCATAGAATTCACAATAATTCTTTGCTTCTCGAGGTCTGACCCTTGAATTCTGTGCTATCAACCCTCTTTCTACCATTTTCTTCCATACTTCTTTCAACGGGGTTTTTACTTCTGCAATATTCATCTTAATCTCTTTCCTTGAACCCTCGATTATCGCATTTACCCCTTTGTCTCCATGGTTAGGTAATGGATTCTCTACACTGGATGTATCATCAAATTTTACGATACCCATGTTGATGAGTCTTTCAACCAATTTCTTGAAAGTGGTGCAGTTTTCTATCGAGTGTCCTGTGGCTCCCGCATGGTATTCGTATTGGGCATTTGCATCGTACCATTTGGGGTATGGAGGTTGCATTGGTTTTAGATAGAAGGGAGACACGACATGTGCGTCGAATAAACTTTGGTATAACTCCTTGTATGTCATCGGAATGGGCGTAAATTGAAGTTTCTCCCTATTTTTCCTTGTATTAGGCTCTTGCCTGGGTGGGCCTTACTGACCAGGGGTTGTTGACCTCGGTTGGCTTATGGTGATCGATTTCGAATATGAGTTCACATTATTCACCTCGTGCTCTTTCTTTCTCGGTGCTGACCTTTTGGTGCTTTCTCCCACCTCTATTTTCCTACATCTTATCGCATTTTCTATCATTTCTCCAGACATTACTATGTCTGAAAAACTTTTGGTCGCGCTACCCAGTATGTGGTTAATAAAATGCGCCTTCAGGGTGTTGATGAAGAGCACAGTGGTTTCCTTTTCCAACAAGGGGGGTTGGACTTGGGTGGCCACCTCTCTCCACCGCTGGGCATACTGTCTAAAGCTTTCATTATGCTTTTTCTCCATGTTCTGTAAAGTGATTACGCCGGGGCTATATCCGCCACATGACCATACTTTGCTTCATGAAAGCTTGTGCTAAATCTTTCCATGAACCGATCTGCGCGAGTCGAGTTGGTTGTACCATCTAGAAGCGGCCCCAACCGGACTTTCTCGAAAACGATGAATTAATAGTTGGTCATTATTAACATGACTCGCCATTCGTCTCACAGAACATAGTGATGTGAGCTTGGACGCTAGTCCCGTTGTACTTCTCAAATTCTGAGTTTTGAACTTGGGAGGAGTACAGTCCGAACTGGACTTAATTCCTTAGCATCAATTCCGCCACGATAGTCGGTGTTTTTCCATTTCTTTAAATTTCTTTTCTAACAATCTAAATCTTTCTTCAAGCTCTTTCGGGAGTTCCACCCTCATTTTTTCTATTTCTGTTACTTCATCGAGATTGAGGACCACAGGGTTGGTCGGGTTGTCCCTGGGTTGGAGCCCAACCAGCTGATAATTCATTGGTCTTTGAGACACTACCAAAATGGTTGGGGCCTAATTGTGACTAATAGCCTTCTTGGGTACACATCAGGTTGTGTCTGAACGTCCGCTGGGGCAAAACCCAGAGGATAAGTAGGATCTTCAATATCATCTCCCGCATTGATCAGAGGGCTTTTCGCTTTTTCTAATCCGCCAGCCAATAGACGCGTTAATTGATCCATCATATTTTTCTGGGATTCCAGTATCTGATCCCTCATATCTTGCTGGATTTTGGCAAGCTGTTCTTGCATACGTGTTTGCAGTTGGTCATGCATCTCTTTTTGCATTTGTTCCAATCTCTCTAATCTTTGGTCCATTGCTCTTGTTTTTCTTCTTGTACCGTAACGATGTTCCAAGGTAACTGCCATGAGTTTTAGGGTTTTTGTGAGTTTTAGTGCGTGTGATGCAATGCTGATGCATAAATGCAATGAACGTGATGGATGCAAAAAGCGTTGATTCTAATCCGATTTCATTAGAGTAACTTTTCTAGAAAACAAGTTTCTTTACGTAAAATAGATTACATATAAGGTTTGGCCCTGATACTTAGGGCCTTGACCTGCCTAAGAAGCCAAGCTAGCTCTCGGCCTTGGTCTGATTCTGACTCGTATTTTAGACTCAGCACATCATCTTGTACTGCTAGTGTTTGCAAGTAGTCAGCCACTTCTCGCACTTGAGTCAAAGCTTCGCCCATGACGTAGTCTCTGTTCCGGACCTGATCTTGAGATTGATGAAGCTGCGTCTTAAATCACTCGTTGTTTACCTCAAGGAGTTCAATCTGAAGTTCACGATTCTGCAGCACTATTTTGAGTTCTTCTATATTCTCTTTTAATTCTTCAATTTTGTTCTGACTGACTTTCAACTTGATTACAGAGTTAAGCGTACGATACTGATACAAGGACCTCTCTAACTCTGATACCCGAATCTTTAACCCCTCCTTCTCATTCTGGCTTTCTACCAAACTTCTTTTCAGAGCACCTTCTCGAGCTTGAACATCCCGGAACTTTTCTTCCCACTGGTTGGCTTTGCTTTTCTCTTCTTTGACTTCTTGTCGCCACTGTTCAGATGTTTTTCCTAACCCAGCAATTTTCATTGACCTACGCAGCTTCTTGTAATCCGTCTTCAAACTGTCCAAATCCTCTTCAGCCTTATTTTTTCCTTTTCTGAGTCTTTCAGCTTCTAATTTCTGGACATCGACATCTAAACCCAGCTGCATTTTCTCTTCCTCCAATTGCTCGATCCTCTTTTCTAGTTCTAGACTCTTTCTTTCGAAATCTTGCCTGATGATTTCTAGCTCAGATGGAACTACTTTCAAGTGTTCTTCCATTAACCGAGGATTCTCTTAGTCTAACGCAGGGATGTTGTCGTTAATCCTTTGATTCCACCACCGATCATACTCAGGGGTAGTCATGGGATTGGCAGCAAACTTTTTCATCCTACGAGTCTGGTTCCAGGCATTTGATATCTCGCGAACTTTCTTTTTGTAATTATTCCCCGTGAATACGAACTCGCACTGAGCTAACCCGTATGTTGGTGGTGTAAACTGTCTAGACGTGTACTGCCTTAATGCAAGCAAAGGGGCATACCCGACGGCTCCCCATACTCCTAACAAGGGAACCCAATCAAAATCTCCGCATCGGTATAATATTTCATTGGGAACCATCCACGGGGCCCTCTATTCAACGTCTTCCTCTTGCAAACTTTGAAGAATCGCCATCCAATTTTCTTCTGTGATATCATCTCTTCTCGGCGTAGCTACTAACTCTATTAGTGGAGAGTAATTTCCAGTGAAGACACGATACGAGACATTTTCCAATTTCCAAAAATGACTGTGGAACCATGATAGCAAGAGCTGTGCACATCCTATAAATCTCCCTTCACCCGCTCTTCGACAAGCATTCAATGATCTGAAAGTTTCAGCCAAGATTGCGGGTACCGGTGTGGTCCCTTTACCAGGCCTGTCAAAAAGATCGGAAACCGCCTCGTCTACATGTCTCAAAGCTTTAGGGAAGATAACCAGTCCATAAATGCTCAGGGCGAAGACATCTACCCTTTTATTCACATCGGGGTGCGCCAAGATTAGATCTCTTAGATTCTTACAAGGAATGCATTTACAATCTCCTTTCTGTTTGATCCGGGTTGTAACCCACTGTTCGCTCATCCCTGTGATGTTCATCGACTTTTTGAAAATCTTTGGGGCGTTGGCGGTGCCGAATAGATTCTCATCAACTCCGAATCTTCGAGCAATGGAGCAAGGCCGTGTACTCTTCTACAGTAGGGACCAGATCTACCCTCCCGAAAGTGAAGCAACTATAAGCAGAATTCCAATATTGGGCGAGGGCTCGAAATAGGTGTTCACCTATCTTGACATCGAGCAGATAGGGTAAATCCCCGTAATGACTGTAGAATAACTGCTTGACCTCATCATCCCACTGACCCCAAATTTCTTTCATCTCTTGGAGATTATTCTGAGTTACGCTGATTCGAGTAAAATCCCACAACTCTGATACGTACCCTTTGGTAAGACTGTCACCTTTCTCTTGTTGTGTTGTCTTAGCCCATATCCGAACAGCCGCGTTGTCTTCTACTTTATCAAAAAACCCTTTTTCCATGATAAACTATCTATTTAGGAACCGAATACGAATCAACGCCTTTTATGATGAAAATGCCATGCAAATATAATCAAAGTAAAACAAAGCAAGTCAGTACACAGTTCAAAGCAAACACGGAATAATAAATATAGCATTTGCCCAGGTAACTACTAGGGTTTCGGAGTGACTCTACCAAGGGTGGGTTCTTAAGGCTCGCTACATGGGGTTCGGTTCTAGATTAAGGGTACCTGAACCAGCAGATTCCTCGATCTTCACCTATTATAGGCTCATACAGACCAAGTTCAGTTCAGGGGAATACATTTCCCTATGGCTGCACGGAGATGAAAATCTCACGAAGACATAAGTACGGATGTATCCCGAAAGCGATCCACTATCCTGCACGGAGGTAAAAACCTCACGAAGGAATAGTTTCTCACTCCCACTTAAAGGGTGTGACCACAACGGTCATCAAATGCAATGTGCAAGGATATATGCATAAAAACTTGAAGCGATTAAAGAAAATGGGGATAAAATGATGAAAACCGTACGAAAAACGGGTGAAATGTGATGAAGGGATCGTAGATCAAAACCAAATTTTCAATTTTCGACAAAAAGACAAAATTTAATCAACTTGTGGCTTGACTCTCTTATAGTTCCCCAGTGGAGTCGCCAAGCTGTCGTAACCATTTTTTGGAAAAAACGGGTATCGACTTGGATTTTGACAATGAAAATGAATAGAGGGAGTCGCCACCAATCCTTTTTTGATGAGGCGTGATCGGATCACCTTAAATTAATCATTTTAATAAAAGTTAAGATTTACTAAAACGATAATTTTTGGTCTACGAAAATCGAAAAACGAGTTCGGGAGTCGGTTACGCACGAGGAAGGATTAGCACCCTCGATACGCCCAAAATTGGTACCTAGTTGATTAATTAGTGTCTTAATGTCGAAAATTTGGAAATTTGAAAGAATTTAAAATACGATCCATCTTTGTAATAATGCTAATTTAAAAATGATTGAATAAATTAAGCGGATGTTAAGGACTCTCACATCTCGAAGTAATAAAATATCATGCCCAGTAAGTTAGGACACGACATCTCGACCTTTGAGACTGAGCTTGCCTTTTATTTAAAATTTGTGTATTTTAACTCCTTTTAAAAGGATATTCGATCATTTAGGGCAAGTGAGAAAAATCGAAACCCAGTAAGTTAGGGCACGATATCTCGAATTTCCAAATGCCGAATAATACTTTTATGGAATTATTTTAATGTTTTGAGTAAAAATATAACATGATTTATAGTAAAATACAAAAGCAAATTATGATATTAACATATATAACAACATAATGATGGGTGCGATAATGTCAAATACAATAGTATGGGCAAAAAAGATGAAATAAAAACAAGCCTAATAAAATATAAATCAAACGAGTAGGGAAAAAGGAAATAAGAAAATATATAAATAAATAAATGAATAAATATAAAGCATGACAAAATGAAAATGGCAATGATAATGAAAACAATAATATTAATAGCATTGATAATAAAAAGGTGATAAAAGGATAACATAAAAGATAATAATAATAATAATAATAATAATAATAATAATAATAATAGTATACCACCTATGATAATGTGAATATGGAATAGTAGAGGACATATAGGAAAAGCACCTAATACTAGATTAAAAATATTTACAGTATTTATTGAAAAATAGTAATAATAAATAATAAAAAACAACTAATAAAAACCCATAATAATGATGTATAAATGTATACATATATGTACTAAAATATATACGTAATAATAAGAATAAAAAGTGTATACATGGTATTAAAAAGATGTACATAATATATATATTAAAAATAATAATAATGTCAATACAACTATTAATAATACTATATGAATATGCACATATATATATTAATAGATATATACGTAATAATAATATTGAAAGTATGTACGTAATATAGTATCAAAAATACATATGTAATATAATTATAAAAAATATATATATATATAATGTGATAAAATATATGAGTGATATGATATTAAAATTTGTACATAATATAATGTTAAAGACAGCATATAAAAGGGTATACATAATATCTATTAAAAGAATATACACCGCATAGGCATGTATAAAAAAAATAATTATTAATAATGTTACGTAAAAAAAATATATGCATGTAAAAAAAACATTAATTGAAACTAAACTAATACCAATAATAGTAACACTAATAATAGAATATAATATAAAGCAAAAATAAAGAAGTAATAGTAATAGCAGCAATAATGATAATATACATGTACGTGAATAGTACTAATAAGAATAATAATACTAAAATAATTAAATTTTTTAATAATAAAGTAAAAAAAGGATTGAATCGAATTAAAAGCAAAAGGCTTGGGCCAAAATTGAAATAAAAAAGGGGAAGGGGACCACTTTAAACGCGCAAAAATAAGGAAAAGACTAAAAGCGCAATAAGCCCATTCACCCCAAAACGCGCAGTATCAAGGGGACTAAATCAGAAACCGAAGTAAATTGTTGGGCCAAATTGAAGATAACAACAAACTTGATTGTAAAATCATAAAAATACGGAAGGGCTAGAAGTGCAATTAGCCCTTCCATAGAAAACACGCGGATCCTGGGGGAATATCCGGGTCGGGCTTCGGGCCAAAGCCTAAACGGCGTCGTTTTGGTGCCGAGGGTTAATGTCCAAAACGGCGCCGTATGCCAGCCCTATAAAAATCAAAAAAAAAATTTGATTTCTCATTTCTGCTGAGATTTCAGAAAAAAAAAAAGAGAGAGAGGTGGATTTTCTCTCTGGAGAAAATCGGGACTGGTCAGGGAGTCCGGCCATCGCCCCGTCGTGGCTCCGTCGCGCAGGCCACCGTACACGGTGGCCGGAAATCGCCTAAAGGTAAAATTTTTATTTTTTTTCGTTTTCTTTATATATTTATTTAATATGTATACGCTATTTTAGTAAATGGAGATTGTATATGCAGATACTTCGAAAGAATAAAGAAAAAGAAAAGAGACCTTAGATCCGGTCCTTGTTCTTCCTCGCTGAGATTTTTTGACTTAATATATTGAAGCCCTTTTTTATTTTGATTGCTATCAATCTTTGATTTCTTATTGTGTTCTCAAAAAAAAAGGGGGCCTTTTTACATTCGGTTTGGCCATATATATAGCCGAATACATGCCACTTCTTTTCTTGCTTCTGTCATCTGCGTTTGCGTGTTGCTGCCTCCTTTTTTCTTTAATTTGTTTGCAGGTTACAGGTCAACGGCGGTGGATTTGACCCGAGTCGGTGGTCAGCCGCAGGTTGTCGAGAGGCAAGTGGGGGGATGGGATGTTGGCGGCGCTAGGGTTGGATTAGGTGATTTAGGGTTTCAAATTCTGAAACCCTAAACCAGTTAGTTGGGTCTGTCAGTCTTGGGCTTTGGCGTTTGGGCCATGTAGGTTTTGGGCCCAAAATTGGGTCTGTACACATATCATAGTTCAGTTCCTTGTTAAAATTTGTCACTAACCTAAAGAATATAATGTACAGTCTTTCATCCATGCACATTCTCTTATGGTAGAAGAAAATGAAAATCATAGCTAACATTGTTTATGAACTACAAAAATTAAAAAATAAACTCGAAATAAAAAATTTAACAAATACCAAACAATTTTATAAACTAAGCAACTCTAATGGTTCAATTTTGGGTATACTGAATCATTGCCCTTCAACCATGTTGATTGGGGCAACACCATTTCAAGGCAAGCTCTTCTTCCTAACTCAAGTAAGGATATAATGATATTATTCTAAATATATATATATTGATATTAAGTAAAAATAATTTGATTTTGATTAGTTATTTAATAATAAATTTAAAAATAATTATAATTCTAATAAAAAATTGTTATATAAAAGTGAAAGATCTATTTTGACCTTTAAATTTAAATTTATATACCTATTTTACCCCATTTATTCCATAAAGTTTCCTAGGAGGTGGTTTTATATAATATGTGAAAAATGAAAGGTCTAGTATGATATTATATAAAATATAAGTGCATTTTGATATTATATAAAAACTTAATTCTAATAAAAAAAATTTATTATATAAAAGTGAAAGATCCATTTTAACCCTTAAATTTAAGTTTATATACCTATTTTATCCCTATTTATTCCATAAATTTTCTTAAGAAGTGGTTTTATATAATATGTGAAAAAAATTTTAAAAAATTAAAAGATCTATCTTGATATTATATAAAAATAATTGCATTTTGATTAGTAGTTTAATAATAATTAAAATATTATTATATTTAAATTCCCATAATGCCCTTATTCATAACAAAAAAAAGTGTTGATAATTTACTCATTTTGCCCCCATTAATTCTTATTACTTCAAATTACTACAATACCCTATTTACTCCTAATGGCTTCCTTGGAAGCTGATACTATATATTGTTGAAGCCAGTTTGCTTGAAAGACAAGAAATTAAAAGTAGATTTGGTTTTAAGATTATATGAATTTTTTAAAAATAATAATTAAATGAAATATATAAAAATTAAAAAATTAAAAAAATATTTTTATTAGTTTTACAAAAATATATTATGTTTGTTCTAAAAAAATTAAATTTCTTACCTATTTCGAATCTATATAAATGTAAGAATCTATTTAGTTTTTTATTATGTTCCTATGTGTTGGAAAATAGGTAGAAAATATTTTTTTATATTTTTATTAAAAAAAATTTATTTTCTCTTTACTAAACCTGTATTTTAATTTTCAAAAATAAAAAATAAAACAGAAATATTTTAAAATTTATTTTTAGAAATAAAAAAATAAAAAAGTCTCTGTCTATAATTTTCTGTTGTAATTTGTTTTTTTTTTTTTCCTTCTTATTTTTTATCTTTTCCTTGTTAAAGGTGGGTTCCAACTTTTTGAAGTAGATTTTCTCACCCAACTTGGTTAATTTGGGCCCAATTTGCTTCTTCTTCTTTTTATTAAATCCTTGACCAAATTATGAAATGGGTTAGGATGGCCCCACATGTCATCATTCCTCTGCTTTAATTTATTGTACTTCATTATCATTTTTTGGTTAAAATATTTAGGGTAAATATATAGTTTTCTTTGAAATTATTAAAAGTATATTGTATTTTAATTTTTTTTACGAATCTGAATTTGTATATCCTCATTAAATTCGTACCTCCACACTGTTAATTCATATTAACATGGTACTGATGATCATCTTATAGTGACAATATGACAATTTCTTAGTATGACACATGGTAAACATAAATTAAAAAATTTAAATTTTCTTTAAAATATAAATTAATTTTAAAAAATACAAATTTTTGGACAAGTACTAGTACTAACTAGGTACTTTTGGATAAGTTTAGGGGGCAAACTATATGTTAGCCCTTAAAAAATTAATGATGTTAACAAATTGGGGTAATGTGTGTGATAGAATACAAATTTAGGTATAAAAAAATCAAGTACTAGCTAGATGATTTTGGACAAGTTCAAGGGGTAAACTACATATTAACCTAAATATTTAAAATATTTAAAATAATTTGTGGATAAACTACACCCAAGGTCACTAAACTTTTAATAAGTTTACATTTTGGCCATTCACTTCAAAAAGTTACAAAATGGTCACTAAATTATTTGAAAATTTTTATTTAATTTACTAAGTTGTTAAGTTTTATTTTTTTAAGGCCAGTTAGTGATCTCCAAATGACTATTCTTTGATTGGTATGGTGGATCAGTATCCATCAATGACTAGAATAACATACCTTAGATCCAAGTTGATCTAATTGTCAATGTTAGAGATTGAAGAAGAAAGCTGTTTGGATTTTGGTTCACAGATTCGTAATGTCCAAAGTTGTTTCACGAAAAAAAAATAGACTATAGAAGAGAATGGAATGACAGCTTTTTATTAGTGCATGTGGTGCGAATAAATAAGGCTATATAACAATGGTTTTAAGAGTTCAGTGACTTAGTAAAAACTTTTGAATAGTTCAATGACCATTTTGTAACTTTTTAAAGTTAAATGGCAAAACATAAACTTACTAATAATCTAGTGACTTTGAGTGCAGTTTACCCGCAATTTATCTAAAAAGAACTATGATTATTGTGATATATTTAATTGATTTTTCGTTGAATTATATCAAATTCACTAAATAAGCACTATGATTTTTTTTTTTCAAAAAAAGAAAAGAGAGAAAATAATGGTAGGTGAACTAAGTGGTTGACACTTAGGTATTGTTTAATAAATCATTAAAGAAAGTAAATTTGATTAAAATAGAGTACATGGACTAAATTTGCAACTTATGTATAATGTAGAGATTAATATCATAGTATGACTTAAGGTTGAGCTAAAAAATCAAAAAATCAAAAATTGGTCCAAATCGATGATATTTGAATGTCTGTTTTTTTGCAATATATATATCCTTAGAAAAGAGACATATCCCACTTATATATATTTGAGCTTAAAATAAAGTTCAGGTTTTATATTTTTCATAAATTTAAATTTAAATTTAAATTCTTTATTTTTAATTTAAGAAATTTAATTTTTTTTATTTTTTAATTAAAAATGTAATTCTATTTGTTAATATCATTAAATTTTTTTATTAAATTTAAATTCATTACATGATTATAAAATATAGAGATGCTCATGAGTCAGATCGAGTTTAATCAGACCTAAACATGATATTAACACACTTTTAAACCGGCCAAACTTACATAATATATAAAAATAACATAATATAAAATATTAAAAACTCACAAAAACAAGACAAGTCAGGTTGGGCCTAGAATGTTCAAGTCCAAGCTTAATTTATATTTTAATTTTTTTTATTCTATCTCATTTTTTGAGCCTAATGTTTTTATTCAAAATCTCTCAAATTTTGAATGGACCTTCAAGTTTGGATAAATAATTTGATCCATGAATAAGCCTACTATCAAACAAATACTATTTTATTTTATAATGTCATGCTAACAAATATAAAAAAAATAATCAACTAATAATTGGATTTAAAATTTTAAATTTTAAAATAATGAAATATAACAAAACTACTAAAATTTAAAGATATTATAATCTTTTTGCAATTCATGATAAGTTTGAATGAACAGAATATTTAACTGTGATTAGTATAAAAATAATGAAAATAATAAAATTAAATACTATAACAATACTATAACATAAAAAAAAAAAAACACAATACAAATCAACCATCAAAACTCACCTTCAATTTTGACATTGAGAAAAGATTTGATCGATAGGGCATGGGTCACTTTGGGTCCGGAGATTCACTTAGAATTGACCATTTTGACCATGAAAAGGACATTCGTTTTACACCATTTAAGGTATCTCTGCAAATCTACCTTTAAATGCTTAATTAGTAATAAAATATTATTTTAATAGATATAATAATCGGCCAGAAATCTCTGCAGTCTTCCAGAGAAATCAGTTGGCCACCCTATCTCATTATTTCCTTTATTAAATTAGTCTAAAAATTGAATGTTTCTATTAAAAAAAAACCAATATTTTTTTAGTGTTTGTTCACGTCCTTAACCATTAATAGTATAAATTAGCTTTACCCTTTAGCCAACACTAAGGTTGGCTTTCGTGCTTTGGATTATACCTTGCTCTCCACAATTCCGTCCAGAAAGTCCTATTTGGGATTCATCTAATTCTGGTTTTAGTCCATGTACTACATTACGATTTAGAATTCAATCCTTCTTTTTAAATTTGGTTTTGAGGTTCGAATTGATAACACCATTAGTTATTTCATTTAAAGTGATAACAAGACTAATAAAAGTTGAATACAGTGATAAGGCATATTACACAGTCACAGAGAGAGAAATCAAGTTTAAGCCCGGATGATGACATTATTAAGTGGAATAAATATGAACCTTGAAAAGATTAATTTTCATAGAGATAGATTTTTTTTTATCACATTAAGTACTCGATCAACATGTAAATTTATTACTAGTTGTACATGATTAGTTGGATCTACTAATAATATTATAAAAATAGAGATATTAAGTTATGTTAAATTAGAGTAAGATTAAATCTCAAGTTTTATCATAGTAGAGGGACTCAAATCGAAATTAAACCTTTGAGATCTTTCCTCCTGTCATCATTTCCCATGTCAATAATAAAATAAATAAATAAAATTTCTCACCGACCATTTATTCCTTTCAGCATCAGTACTGGCCCCAACAACTAAATAAAAATAAATTCACAAAGTTCTCTTTCACCATACATTAACATAACATCCACGCATGCATGCATACATCATATAATCAAATTAGGTTTCTATGCGTACAAAGATTTTAACTGAAAACAAGACAAGACAAAATTAACGGGAAACTAACAATCAACCGACCAACGTGATCTTCTTTTTATCTAGATAAAATTTGATTCTATTTTTTATTCAACTTTTACCATACAGCCACTTCCATTAATTTCTCTATATATACATCCATAGCTTGAAACAAAGCTCATCACCAAATCTTCTTTGTGTGCAAGCAAAAAATCAGTGTTCTTTCTTTTAAGTTCATCAACTACCATAACTGTTCTTTCCTTGTAATCTTTTTTTCCATTTTTTTGTAAAGTTCACCAAAATTATTTCCCACATTTCTTCGTAAATCACTCGCTTCATTAACTTAAAAAAATCTGTTTAGGATTTAGATTCCCCAAAAAAAGTGGTCCCTTTGAGTGTATAAATCTTGTCTCTTGTTATCCCCACATTGACAA
Source organism: Gossypium longicalyx (assembly GCA_025698465.1). Classification (NCBI taxonomy): domain Eukaryota; kingdom Viridiplantae; phylum Streptophyta; class Magnoliopsida; order Malvales; family Malvaceae; genus Gossypium; species Gossypium longicalyx. Next base: position 22,013,509 of record CM047006.1, read on the forward strand.
CCAAAAATTCAATCTTTGTGTGTTTAAATCTGTTTAGGATTTGAGAGTTTTTTGGCTTTTGTTATGGCACCTCCAAACAACCCTGTTAATTCTATTTTGAATCGTCTTCGTTCTAGTAGTTTGGATCAGTGTTTTGATTTATGTAAGGGAAAGTTCAGTGTCAAAGGTTGTCCTTTATTACATGATGTTCCTAGCAATGTTAGTTTCAGACCATTTTCGTTGGTTTGTAATGAAACAGAGTCTGATGCACCGTTTCCTTTGGTTCAACGAGTCAAGGCTTTGTCTCACAAAGGTGGGTTCTTAGGGGTCAATACTGATGAGCCATCTGATAGTGTGGTGAACTCATTGGGTAGGTTTACTGATAGGAACTTTTTGAGTATCTTTAGGTTCAAAACATGGTGGTCTACACAATGGGTTGGAACTTCAGGGTCTGATTTGCAAATGGAAACTCAATGGATAGTTTTAGATGTGCCTGAAATTAAGTCCTATGTAATAATTATACCCATCATTGAAGGTGGTTTCAGGTCCGCTCTTAGACCTGGTAATGATGGACATGTCATGATCTTTGCTGAGAGTGGTTCTAGTCATGTTAAGTCATGTTGTTTTAGTTCAATAGCTTATGTTCATGTGTCTGAAAACCCTTTCAACTTGATGAAAGAAGCATTTAGTGCCATTAGGGTTCATCTTAATACCTTTAAGCTCTTGGAAGAGAAGAGCCTTCCTAGTATAGTTGACAAATTTGGTTGGTGCACTTGGGATGCTTTTTATTTAACCGTTGAACCGGCTGGTGTATGGCAGGGTGTTAAAGAGTTTACCGATGCAGGGGTGCCGCCGAGGTTTGTCATCATTGATGATGGGTGGCAAAGCATTAATAATGATGGTGATGACCCTAATGAGGATGCTAAAAACCTTGTCCTTGGTGGGGAACAAATGACTGCTAGGCTTCATAGATTTGAAGAGTGTGACAAGTTTAGAAAATACAAGGGTGGTTCCTTCTTGGGTTCTAATGCCTTGTCATTCAATCCACAAAAGCCTAAGATGCTGATCACTAAGGCCATTGAAATCGAACATGCGGTCAAGGCTCGTGAAAAGGCACTTCAATCCAGTGCTACTGATGTTTCCGAGTTTGAAACCAAGATCAAGAAGCTGAAACAAGAACTGGATGATATGTTTGAAGGAGAAGGAAGTGGGCTTCCAAATGGAAACCGTGAAAGCTTTGACTGCAAAGGTGATGACTTCGGCTTGAAGGCATTTACAAGGGATTTGAGAACCGAGTTCAAAGGTTTAGACGACATTTGGGTGTGGCATGCTCTTTGTGGTGCTTGGGGTGGTGTTAGACCAGGAGCAACTCACCTCGATTGTAAAGTGGTTCCTTGTAATATCTCTCCAGGACTTGACGGGACCATGCCGGATTTGGCCGTGGATAAAATTGTTGAAGGTGGGATCGGACTGGTTCATCCAAGTCAAGCTGACGATTTCTTTGATTCCATGCATTCTCACCTTTCTGAATCCGGTGTTACTGGAGTAAAAGTCGATGTCATTCACGTAAGTAACTTTATAAACTCGAATTAGTACTATATTATATGTTTGATGAAGCATTGTAATGATTCTATATGATTATGTTCTCAATGCAGACTCTCGAATATGTATCCGAAGAATACGGAGGCAGGGTTAACCTTGCCAAGGCTTACTACAATGGTTTATCGAGTTCATTGTCAAAGAACTTCAAAGGGACTGGAATCATCTCCAGCATGCAACAATGCAATGATTTTTTCTTCCTTGGGACAAAACAGATATCCATGGGCAGAGTTGGTAAGAAACTCAAACACGTCTTTTAATTCCCACCAATTTACATTTAAGTGTACCAAAAACATCTTTTGGTCTCATCTATATTTCATTACAGGTGATGATTTCTGGTTCCAAGACCCGAATGGGGATCCGAATGGAGTTTTCTGGTTGCAAGGTGTTCACATGATCCACTGTGCTTATAATAGCTTGTGGATGGGTCAGATCATACAACCTGATTGGGACATGTTCCAATCTGACCATGTTTGTGCCAAATATCATGCTGGATCCAGGGCAATATGCGGTGGACCAGTTTATCTGAGCGACTCCCTTGGCTGCCATAATTTTGACCTTATGAAGAAGCTGGTTCACCCTGATGGCACCATCCCGAAGTGCCAGCGCTTTGCCCTTCCGACTCGAGATTGTCTTTTTGTAAACCCTTTATTCGATAATAAGTCCCTTCTCAAGCTATGGAATTTAAATAAGGTACCTCCTCAATTGTTACCATTTTTTTTCTTTACTTGTATATGAAGTTACTTTTCATATATGATCTCAAAATTTACGACTTTGTGCAGTATGGAGGTGTTATTGGAGCTTTCAACTGCCAAGGTGCCGGTTGGGACGGTAAGGTTCGGAGGATCATCGGCTATCCACAGTGCTACAAGCCTGTCACCGGTTCAGTGCACATAACCGATATCGAATGGGACCAATGCATGGAAGCTGCTGCAATGGGTGAGGCTGAAGAGTATGTTGTCTACCTAGACCAAGCTGAAAGCCTACTCTTGTTGACACCGAAATCCAATCCGATCCAAGTCACCATCCAACCATCTTCATTCGAGATTTTCAGCTTCGTGCCCATGAAAAACCTTGGTCCTATTGCCAAATTCGCCTCTATCGGTGTAACCGACATGTTCAATTCCGGAGGGACAATACAAGAATTGGACTACAACGAGACCGGAGCAGCAGCTGCAAGGCTCAAAATCAAAGGTGGTGGGAACTTCCTAGCCTATTCTAATGTTGCTCCAAAGACCTGTTACTTGAACGGTACCGAGGTGGCTCCCGAGTGGTCTGCCGATGGCAAATTAAAGCTCGATCTCTCTTGGACCGAGGAAGCCAATGGAATTTCTGATGTGGTCTTTGTCTTTTAAATTACTTTTATCTAGTAGTTTTGGATTATTGTTTAGGTTTGAAACTAATTAAGGATGTAATTATTCATCCCTTTCTTAAAATTCAAAAATAATGAAACAATCTAAGTTCATGTTTCAAATAAGTTTTAGACAGTAACTACTGCTGTTATGTTATTTGGGTCCAAAAGGATAAGATGTTTCGCAATGTGGAGCTGTTAATGGCCTGAAACATAGGGCAAAATGGCTAGAACAGCAACTTGAATGAAATGATGTATGGGACATTGGCCATCTTTTTGGAACAATGACATTAATGGTTCTTAATATTAACTTATTGTGATTAACAAGACTTAGTTAATTATATATTGGAAAGACACGTCAATTGGATCATGTCTTTTCATTCTACAAATTTGCAGCAAGGAGAGATATGACTGATAGGGGTGTTCCACCATTTTGCCTGAATAATTATTTTATTTATATTATTTAGATAAAATTTTAAATTATTTAATTTAATTGTTTTTTCTTCTATTAAGTATCTCAGTTCCAAATCCTAAAGAATTTGGAAGAGAATGGCTTCCTTAATATCTTTGTACAGAGGTAAATCTTAATTTTTTTTTTCCATCTAAATTAATGATTAAATTGATTAATTCGATTAACTCATTAATTTTTAATTTAATTGTTCAATAATATTTAAATAAAAATTTTAAATCAATTCTAAATTTTATGCTAAGTGTTGAACTTTAATTTCTGATACATAATAAAAAATAAAATTAAAAGTTGTGTAAGAAAAAAAAAAACATTATCATTAAGAAACACACCAAAATTGCCAGAAAAGAAGCATTTGAGAGTAAGTTACTGTGCCCCATTGCTTTAGTCGTCGTTTTCAAACATGTCATTCAAACAAAAAAACCAGTGGGTAAGATAACTACTAAACAACTAATGAACAACTATTAAACAACAGCTTGGTCAGGGAAGAACACGATACTGAAGTTTCGCATTTAATCAACAAGTGTCCATTAATGTTGGCCCCCCCAAAGCCAGCGGTTACATAATCCAAACACAAATCTGGTCAATACCTGTCGGCTTCTAACGCTTCAATCCCCTTGAAAACGAAACAGCAGATTTGAATGGTCATGTTTCTAATATTATCTAATACCATTTCAGATAAAGTGATATATATCATTCAGAGGTCCTTATTACAGGTGTTCATCGCCAGGCTTGACCCAATAAAAAATTTAGTCCTCTTTGTTAAGTTCGGATTCGGTCTGAAAAATAAGTTTAAATTTTTGTTTAAGTTTAACTCAAATAAAAATATTAAAATTCGGACTCAACTCGTCCATATTAATTTTTTTATATTATTTTTATATAATTTTTAAATATATGTAACAAATCAAAAATATTAAAATAAATATTTCTAAACAAATTTTAAAAAATACATATACTTAAATAACATTAAGATAGATACAACTTAACAAGCAAATGCCTCTAAAATAATAACAAAATTAACAATAAAATAAGTGTTATATAATATCCAAACAATAACAAAAAAAGTAAGAACATAGTAGTGAAATAATAGCAAAATAGGTAGAAAACAATAAGAAAATAGCATTAAAACAACAAAAAATAGCTGATTTTTTTGTCTTTTTGTAAATTCGGGCTGGGCTCACGCAGAAAATGACATACTCGAGGCCTGACTCATTTTCTAAACGGACCTTATTTTTTGTCTAAGTTCATTTTTTGGGCCCATATATTTTGCCCAAACCCTCCCACTTTTCAGACGGGTTTTTGGGCCAAGCTGAGTTGGGTGGCCCGAAGGTCTAGCCCTTATGTTATAAAAATTGAATCAAATTAGTTCATTTATTATTTAAATAGATTAATTTAATCTTTATATTATTAAACAAAATTAAGTTTAAATTATAATAGAATTAACATTTATTATATAAAAGTGTCGTGATACTACTTTTTTAACTGTAATTCAATTCCAAACAAAAGATTTTATTTATAGAACTAATTTTTTTAAAATATTAACTTTATTAAATAATAAATGATCTTTTTTAAACAATAACTGCTAAGTTTTCTAATTTAATCTTATTTAATTTTTTTAATAATACATAAACTAAATTAATTTATTTAATAATAAAAAATAATTTAATCATAAGTCTATAATAAAATGACACATTCACCAATGAACTTAAATACAATATCAGCTTGTTAAAGTTTTGGTTTGGTGTTAAGATCAGGGACAAGTCTAAAGGCAAGTAGTGCTTTTTGCCACCCTTAAGTGATAAAAAAAAAAAAGTTTATTTTGTAAATTAGCCTAATAGTAAAAATACATGTTGCTCTTTAAAGATGATAAAATTTAATTTAATTACTTTAAAAATTATAAAATAATTAATGTATGTAATGAAAAAATTTTGTTTTAATAACTTTAAAAATTATAATTTATTTTTAATTAAATTCTTTAAAATTTTTAATCAAATCTATTTAGATTTAATAATACATTATACTACTTCTTTTATTCTTATATAAAGATTCAACCTAACTCGAATCAACATTAAATAGAGATGTAACCTATATAAGTATGGGACACTGGAGACCTAAAAAAATATGATATCTTTGATGGAAGACCAGGAGTCATGTGTTAATGAACACGCGTTTGGGCATATGTTATTTCAAAAGATTATCCACTTCTTTAAGGTCGGTCCAATCCCCAAAAGTATAGTTATATTAACATATTATTCATGAAAGTGAAAGTGTGATGTTAGATGACCAACTGCACTTTAACTAACAACCATAACTAACCGTTATTCAAGGCTTTCAATAATATTATTTCTTCCCACAATTTGACTTTTAGGATTTTTATATATTATTTCATGTTATTCTTCAAATGCATGCATGAATGGATGCATTCCTCATGAGTCTCATGACCATATTTTTGGGTTTGATGTATTTTAAATTAAAAAATATTGATTAAAAATTTAAAAATAACAATAACTAATTAATAAAAGGTAAATTTGCATTTTTATTTAGGTTAAAATATATCATATTTCTCTTGTATTCTTCATAGATTTAGAATCTAGTCCTTGTACTTTTATTTCTGGGAATTTAATTTGTTCACCTTTCATATTTCAAATTTCAGGTCCATAACAATGTAATTTACAAAAATATTGTAATGAACCTGAATTTAATAAAATAATTTTTAACAATATTAATAGTTAGACCTGAATTTTGAAATCTAAAAAGTACAAGGACTAAATCTCAAATTTACAATGATACATAGACTTATGGCATATTTTAACTTTTTGTTTAAAAACAACATAGAAAATAAAATTGAGAAGGTTTCATGTATTTTTTCAATATCATGAAATAAGTAGATTTTTCTTATACCTACTATAAGAAGTTAGATGCTCCTTATGTAAAATCGAGTTCGAATCTTATGGATGGAGAAAAAAGTGTTGAAAAATCTCTATCCTCATTTAGAGGTCTAATCCAGCTCGACTCTAATTTAATCAAAATATGATAAATAAATAAAAAGTCTAGACATATGATGTGATTAAGGGAGCCCAAAGTTTGTCCATAACAATTACTGGCCCAAGTGGAGCACATTGGACTTAAACAGGCCTAAGGGCCTAGCTCGGTGAGATTAGGTAGCCCCAAAATAATAAGGTTGCTAAGAATGGATTCTCAAATCAGGCTCTCACTAAGCGAAGCGGCTAAATTTTTAGTACTTAATATTTATAATTTTTGTTAATTTAATATTTTTGACAAAGAGATGATAATTTTTTTATTTATTTAGAAAAATATTATTATAAGTAAACAAGTAGCGTTACTAAATTGCCATGAATTATAAATGAAAAAGGTGTTCTTTTGCTCGTCTAAAGTATGAAATTTAACAATAAAGAAAAACCATGGAAAGTTAATTATGAAAATAGGTATAGTTATTAATTTAATTCTCCAATTTTGAAAAAGAAAACCTATTTTAGTTCTCAATTTTTTTTGTCTTTTTTTGAGTCCTTAAACTTGTCTTGTTAATCAAATCGCTTAATAATGATGAAAATTTAATTTTTGTTAACTTTGTTAAAGTGGCATGCACGTGGATGCTATATTAAAAATTAATTAATTTTTAAAATTTAAAATTTCAAAAAATTATAAAAATTATTTTTAAAAATTATAAATTTTTTTTGATATTTTTAAATTTTTAAAAATTAATTTATTACTGACATGACATACACGTGGACTACCATGCGGATGCCACACGTCAACAAAGTTAACAAAGGTTAATTTTTTTATCTATTTTGATGTGATTTGACAAATAATGCAAATTAAAAGGCTGAAAGATACAAAAATTAAATAAAAGGCTAAAATGACTTTTTTAGTAAAGTTAAAAGACCAAATAAGAAATTATGCCATCAAAATATAATAAAATAAATAAATGCTATATTTTCTCAACTAACTAAAATCCTATGAATTATTTTTTTACGTCATATTTATATTTTAAGTTAATTTAATTATTAATTATTATTTAGTTAAATTTCACCTTTAATTTTAAGAAAATGTTAAATAAAACATTAATTTTTAATTATATATATAAAAAAATTATACCAAATATATTTGCCTACTAATTTGCACCACCCCTCCCAAGTACAGTTGTTCCTAGTTCATTGCACCGCCTGTCTCCAATAAAGGCAAAACGCACATGTTTGCAAGTTAAAAGATTCGATGATCCATCTGGTTGTCATGTACTGCCGTTACACCTGAGCCACCTACATTAGGGTTCATCAATTCCCCATCTTTCCCAAATCCATTTCAATTTTCCACTGTACAATCAAAATTGAAACCTCTTTCAGTCTCTCCCTGTTCATCTCATCTTTGGATGAATAAAGGAATTATTGAAACAATTTTAAAAAAAAAAGTTGAAAAAAGAAGAGCCATATTTCGGGTTTTGTGCGTGAATCTAATAAAACTGTAATCCACACACAAATAATGTGGATTTTTTTCATGTTAGATTCACGCACAAACTCGTAATCTGTCTTTTCATTAATTTCCCCATCGTTTCTTCATGTCGCTGTCCTTTTTTCTTTCTGATCCCAAAGGGATTGGCAATTTTAATCTATAATTTTGGAGAAGAAAAAGGGAAAAAAAAAAGAGACAATAGCTTTTATTATCAAGCCTGACTGTGAATTAAGGACAGATCGATCCTCTAAATTTGAAGGTAATGTCGAATTTTAGATTAATTTTATTTGATGAAGTATTTGACTATGTTTTGAGGAATTTTTCCAGAATTTTGATTTGTTATATTAGGCAAAAGAACTTTAAAGCTTACTATTATTGGAAAGGAAAGGGTAAAGTAAGTGGTGATTGAAAAAGGTATTACTGATCAGGATTCTTTTTCTATTAATAGTAGTATTATACAGCAGAAAATCATACTTTTAATTGCAAATTTGATACATGTGCTTGTTGAAAAAACTTTGATATTCTATCTTCATCCTTTTGTAATATTGCTTCATCAATTAGATCTATGCATGAAACTCCCTTTTCTTTGAAAGCTAGGACAAAGACAAAGGAACAATTGCTTATTTTAATTGCTTTCATTCATCTTAGCTATGTAAATTCCTCAAAATTCTTGTTGACCTTTATTTGGGAATACCCTATCCTGAAATTTTCAGGGTTTTCTGAATCATGGTCAAGTGGTTTAGGATGTAAAATTTGTTGCTTGTAGCACCTTGAATATAACCAGTACTTGCAGAATGAATTATCGAGATGGATACTAATCTCAACTTTTGCTTCTCCGGTCCGAGTGTTTAAGATAACAAGGCAAATCTTTTCTGCTAAAGTTAATGTTATGGCTCATCTTCCTGTTGTTTTGAGGATAATAAACATTAAACAAACTCTAGGTCTGGATAAAGCCTTGGAAAGTATGCATTGAAGTAGAAAAGACTTTATGGTCTCATCAGGACCCACTATTACTGTTTCATCAAGTCGATTCTTGTCTCAAAAACCCAAATTCCGGGGACTTGTAGACCGTATTCTCCAAGGATACTAACTTCAATGTTCTGTATATCGTTGAAGTAGTATCCTTTGGTGGATCTTTGATAATATCAAAGTTTTTAAAACTCTTTTGAATTGCATCTTGTGTCTTCTAATTTCTTAGTCCTGGTGTTAGAAGCCTTTTATTTTGAGTTGATTGTCATATAGCTCAAAATTTAACGTAATCAGAGTATACAACCTGATTGAATTTGGTCTGTTTACCCTCTTTTCCTTGCCTTGTTATCATTGTGCTCAAGGATACCTTTGATAGAAAATTTCTTGAAGAGGCACATACTTCAATATTTTTTGGTATATATAGCATTTTGAATCCTACATATAAAGGAAGAGGCTTAATTTATTGTTGTTATATGCTTATATTTGTATTTTCTTCTCATTGGAATTAACCAAATATTGTATACTAACAACTCTGTTTCTTCTATTCTTGGCGATTTTCACCCTTTAAGTGCATTAGTGGTTCTTTTTCTATTATACATGATGCAACACCTATGGTTATAAATGCAAAGTTTGTGAAAGCTCTGTCAATGACTCATTAATTACAGATTCCTGTCCGAATTTGGTGCAATTATGAACTTGTTAGTAACTAAAGGCAAGAAATTAATGGTGCAACTGCAAACAACATCAGAAATTTTCTTCCCTGACCTAAGTATACACAATTACTATAAATTGCTTACATATGAATTCCATAAAAATAACTGATGTTTGCTATGTCAATGACTCATTAATTGCAGATTCTTGCCCAAAATTGGTGCAATTATAAATGTGTTAGTAACTGGAAGGCAAGAAATTAATGGTGCTGCTGCAAACAACATCAGAAATTTTCGTCCCTTACCATTAGTATACACGGTTACACATTTTAAGTTGCTTACTTATGAACATCTAGCAAGAATCCATAATGATAGCTGACGTTTGCTACCCGGTTTCTACAATGTACTTTCAGTAGGATATTCTGTGTTGTAATAAATATGTCGAATTATGGGTGAATTTGTTGCTAACATTGAACACAACATGATTCTCTATTGATGATCCTGAACTTTGACATATGAAACAGGGGTACCATGGCTATTTTGAATCCATGGTTGCCGCATGAACAGGTTCTATGACCTAGGGTGTGATGTGTTCTCACCTCTTATACATCATAATCACATGGCCAAGCCTCCCAGGTTCTCTTCCCCTTATTCATGAAGTTTGTTTTACTTATCGGTATTAAAATCTCGGTTGTTATATGGGTAAAAATTTCAAGTTCTTACTTTTGTCAGAATCAATACAGGCAGTATAACCTAAAGCTAAATTAGAACATGCTAGTTATGCCATACTAGTAACTAGAGCTATGTTTCATGAACACAATGCGAGTGTGGGCATAAGTATGTATCCAAAACATATGTTAAGCTTTTTAATGTTTTTCCATGTGGTTGGTCGGAGGATTGTTAAATTCCAATACCCATATCAAAATAGACATCAAATACGTGTATTTTAAGAAAAATGACTCAAAGCAAGACGAGCTAGAGTGCTCATTCGTTATAACCATTTGTTTGATCTCTTCGACTACTCTCCCATCACTTCGATAGAGCTATGGACTCTCAGCGTTCAGATGAGCCCACAGCCATGTTAACTAATGCTGATTTCCGAAATGATGGATAAAAGTGTTCACCTCTTAGATCAAATACCAGGTAGGATTTGAGAAGATGTTAAAGCAAGTCAATCAAACCCCAAATGTCCAGTTATCCAGTGCACATAAGCATGAGCTAAATTAGTTATTGTTAATCTTTGGAAACTGATTATAACCGTTTCGATAATAGATCATTATAAGCACTGAATTGTCCTAATTTTGTCCAAAGCCAGTGGAAGTTCTTATACGGACAACTAAAGTTCCCCCTTGATGTTCGATTGGATTTAGGTACTAAAAGAAAAAAAGTGGGTCATGGTGTGGACCGGCTTGCTTCACCAGTGTTATTGGCCAGAAACCATTAATAAGCTTTAAAGGTACAGGACATGACATGATAGTTCCTTCATTGTTTCATGATTTTGGAACATCTCTAATGCCATATCAACGCTTCAAATCATGGGGCATAGGCAAATTTCGAATTAACTAATCTAAAATCTCGTACATCACTTTATTTTATGAAAATTAGTCTCTTTTATTTTAGTATGTCAAATTTTGGACTCTCTTATTTTCTAAAGCAATGAAATTAATCTTCTTATCTTAACTAGTTAGAATTTGGTCTTTTTATTTTACGAAAATGAGAATTTAATTTAGTCAATAAATATCAAAGTTAGATAAGTTAACGATTAAATCGATTTTTTTATAATTTATTCAATTAAAATAAATAAAATCGATAAAATAAGAAATTAGTGGTCTAATTATTTCAACTAGTGTAGCTTCAAAAACTTTATTACCAACTAGGATCATAACCACTGCTGTTTTATCTTATTGGCAACACTCCATGTTAATAAATTCAAAAAGGAAATAACAAAGAAACAACAACACAACTCAGGCTGAAATTTAGCCACATAATAGCTGTCAAATTCCATGATCATACGATGAAGCAAATCAAAACACGTTTATCTCTAGAATCAAAGATTGTATGTTTGAAAATTCAGATTCAAACCCGACATCACAGTTACCATTCTAATCCAAAAATTTCCAGTATAAACATAAAAAAATTCGTACAAAATGTGTCGGCACCAACCAATCAAATAAGAAAGAAGCTAAATTTAGCCTTAAATGCAAAATCACACACAGGGACTAAAAACTGGGACCATTCGAAAAAAAACATAGGGGTATGGACCAAATTCCTTCCTTTTCTGACCACCTGAATAGTTTTCCCATATTTTGTACATACCCATCGTACATTTCTGCCATTTTCGATGACCCCCTCGATCTTACAATACCCAAATTATTTTTACTGTCGGCAAGTTTCTTTTTGTTGTAATGTTTATTTGCAGAAAATAAAGAAGATGCATGTGGTAGTCAATTTTTCATGAAAAAAATGTTTTTGTTTTCCCTACATTGCTGGATTCAACGTTTCTTATCTATTACGCTGCTCATAATGTTGTTGTTTTGTTTGGTGACAGTCAAAATTAATACAACGTTAGACTGTTAGAGCATTTGACTTGTCTCGTCTCTGGTAGTGACAGACATACATACATATGTAGACAGATTGTAAGAAGGAGACAGCAAAAAGAAGCTGATGTGGTATTTCAATACCATTAACAAATGTTTGATTTTGGATTTTGTCGGTCAAATTATGATTTGGACTCTCTATTACACCCAAATTTACAATTTACTCCAGGTGTTTTTCTTTTTTAAGTTATAACTATATCAATAGTTTTAATCAGAATCCATTATTACAACTGAAAGAGGTAAAACTACCATGAAGATCACGATACTAGGAGTTAAATTACATTTTGTCATATTTATTCAAAAAATGAGTAAATTAATCCATGTACGTTAGATCAAATAATACAATTATCCTTCTATTAAAAATTTCATTCATTTTTATTGTTAAAAATTGGTCTTTATATGTCGGCATGAGATACATGGCACTGTCTAGTTATTTTGTAAGTCACACTAGTTTTTAATAGTACAAATGGATGAATTTTTTAACAGAATGAACCGATCTGCTTTTTAATCTAATGTACAAGAACTAATTTACCTAACTTTTTAGTAAAGGGACTAAAATGCAATTTAGCTTCAACTAAACATCAATACAAACACCATTAAAAAATATTGATGTAAATTTTTATATAACACCACTCTCCCAAAACACAACACACATAAAAAAAATCCATGCTAACATTATGATTTAAAACTAATATTTATGTGAAAATTTTCACGTTAATTAATGATATTTAATTATGACACACTCACGATGTGAGTGAAAAACATAATTATGTAATAAATATATTTATTAAAAGAATTAATAAAATTAATAAATGAGGTTTTAGTTGAATGGTAAAATACAAATGTTAAAAAACTATAGGGGCTTGGGTTGAAATCCTATTATATATATATATATATATTTCTATTTTTCTATAAAAAAAGATATACAAAAACACACTTAAAATAATATAATTTACTCTGTAAAGTAAAGATATTTTCGTTATTATAATTTGTAAAGTCGACAAGAAAAAAATTAAAATTAGTAGGGATTGTAAAAGCACAAATATCAAACTATCTTAAATTAAAACTTAAAAATTCAAAAATAGTGAAAATATGGAAAGCATAAGGTAAGTGATAATTGTCTTTTTCTTTATCCGTACGTCTAAGAAATAGCAACAAAAACCCTAATTTCATTGTAATATAAAATATGAAAATGGGGGCTCTCAATTTTGCTTTTTGATTCATAAAAACCAAAGGCCCATCAAACCTAAAAAGCTAACTCTTATTCCAAATTTATTATTTCATGCTCCTTTACTTATATTTCAATTTCTTTCTTCATCTTTAATTCCATTCATTTAGGGCTTTTTATTTAAATTTTTTTTCTCTTTTTAACATTTGAACTTGATTTGTTTATCAAATGATCTTAAAATGGATGTAAAAGTTAATATTTATTTACTTTGCTAACATAGCATTCATATGTATATCACGTAAATAATTAATTAATTTTTTAAAAATTTTAAAAATATTTTCTTAATAATTTTAAAATATTTTAAATAATTTTATGATTTTTTAAATTTAATGTGCCTTTCTAATTAAATTTCAACTATTTGATGGGGTTAAAGCAATTGTTAAAATGTATTAAAAATTATTATTTTTTAACATTAATTTTATTATAAGTTGTTATCGTATTTACTCTTTTTGATACAATGTTTAGAACTACACATAATCATTCTCCAACCTTTAAATCAGAGGATAATGAGTGTACTTCAACACACTCAAACTCACGACCTCCAACACTAACAATAATATTTTAATATACACATCTCTACATAACATTTAAGCTTTTATCACCCACCATATCAATAAACAATTACATATGTAATCACATCGCAAAACTTTGTTTCATGCCTCCAATCTTTTCTAATGGTCAAGCAGGTATTTTATATATATATATATATATATACATATACTTTCAACCCAAAAAATTATTATTTAAGTTTAGTCCCTAGATAATATTTTAGCTTCGCCTTTAATTCTAATATAAATAGATAGTGTCAATGTAAAAATAAAACACATATACGATGGCACTTATCGAGTCAAATGCATTTTAAATAAAATTTTAAGTTGGAATATTAAGGATGAAAAAAACTATAATAAAAAAATTTCTCTCTCATTTAAAGATTTAATTTAACTCGAGTTTAAATTTATTCGAGATCTAAAATAATAACATATAAAATTTTATAAAAGAATTCTTTTTCTTTCCTTAAGTCGTTTGCTTCTTTATCTTTTTGCTTTACCCAGCGACGGTACTAGCCACCGCCCGCCTTTTTCTCCTGTCCATCAACCCTCTCTTTCTTTCTTTTTCTTCATGTGTTTGCTCTCTTTTCAATTTACATATATATTTTATGGATATCTTTATTATCTTCACAAGTTGTGATGGACAGATGACAATGCCTATCATCGTTGAAACACTACGGACCACCGACAGTTTTTTTTAGAAAGTGGGTGGCTCTTCGTTGACTTCTTAATTTGTTTTTATTTTGAGAGTATTTCAGAATAATAAATGATTTAATGAGTCAGTTTGGACCCGTATTGTTTTAAGTTTTATATATTTTTTGTTAGTTTTCCCATTGTTTAGTAAGTCTTCATTTTTAAAAAATTTTGTCTACACTTATAGTATGTTTTTTGTCTTACTTATGCATATAGTCTTGTTTTTGCAAGTGATTTTAGGGCTAGTTTTGTCATCATCCTCTCTAGTTTGATGGATTCTCTATTCTTTTTTTAATTTATACCTGCCGCCTTGGACTATCTGGGGTTGATTTTCTTATTGTATTAAATATTTACAATCACTCCAAATATGTTGTGTTTAAGTTGTAATAGAGCTAATTGTCAACGTGCCATAATATTCTATTGATACTGAGATTGAAACATTTATTGTATTGATGGAGTTTATCCTTCACCACTTACAACGAGTATCTATTATTTCTTTTCAAATTATATGATCTCATTTATTAAATAAATAAATTAATTTCTCTTTAAAAAAAATTCTTAAAAATAATTAAAAAGTAGGTAGGGTAGAGTTTAAATAGTGAATGTAGTCAAATATTGGGCTTCGTGTCCAAAAAGTAGGCTGGTAATGGAAGATGGCGACTTGGCATAACAAAACAAAACAACTTTTTTTAAAAAAAATAATTTAAAAAGAGAATTGTTGGAATATTTATTTATTGGCCTATAATTTTTTTTTATTTTTTATTTGTATCTTTCTTGAGCTCCCAAGCGTATCCAACAAGGAAACACCAGTCAAATAGTAATATATATTATAATAATTAAAAATTATATTAAAGTTTTGGGTTAATTTAACAATTAGCCAAATAATTAACCAAGGAGTAAAAAAAAAATAAAGATTTTTAGAGCGTGTACCGAAAGCAAACTCCAAAATATTCCAAAGCCGCGTACACAAAAAGACTACAATCCCACCTTTTTATTTTTCCATAAAACATATTTTATTTCTAGAAACGAACAAAAACACAAAATCTTAGTTATAAATAATTTGATATATTTAAATTTTATTATTTTCACCCTCAAACTTTTTAATTAAAATTTTCAATTTTTAAAACAGAGATATTTCATATTTATAAATTTATAAAATTTGAAAAAGAAAAAAATCTCCAATTCTGCCAAATATTATGCCAAATTTATAAATTTGGAAAAAAATTATTTTTTTTTTGAATTTTACAATTTTATAGATGTTGAATACTTCTGTGTTTAAAAGCTGAGGAAGGTTGAGGATCAAACTGATAAAATTTGTAAATGTGAAAAATTAAATTTATTGAAATATTTAGACTTAGGATCAATTTGATAAAATATGTAAATATTGAGCACTAAATGTGTTATTATACCAATTAAAAAAAATTGATTGTCAATTTAATGATGGGTGACTAAAACAGGAATGAATATAAAGTTTAGTGTCTAAATTGAAATTTTTAAAGTTGAGTAATCAAAATAGGAATGCGAGCATAATTAGGTAACTATTTGTATAGTTTACCTTTATTTTTATTAATTTTTATATTTAATATTAGGTTAGTATATCATTTGTTTCAATGTTTATTTTAATGCCCAAATTAAATAATATTATGCGGCCTTATGAATATTTGACATATGTACTTTAATAATAAAAAAAATAACACTTAATTGGGACAACAAAAAAATAAAGTATCAAATAGAGAGTAAAAATTCTCAGATGCCAAATAATAGGATTGTTGTTGTCATCCCTCTCCCCCATGTTGTTATTCTACCAGAAACAATTGATACAATTTACTTAAGGATTGTGGGACTCGACAATAAAAATGATCCTCAAAAAAAAAAAAAAGACCAATTGACACGTATTATCCCCACCTAAATAAAGATGTGAATTGTATTCTTATAAAAAAAAATTGAACAAATCTAAAATAAATTCTCATAAAAAAAAAATACCATGATTTACACAAATTATTTAAATACAATTCTAAGAAGCTATCATCCGGTGAAAATCATCTTCACGAGCCCTCTTTAGACAGACAATGTATTTATTTTTTTGATAAAGTTAAAAATAACAATAATTACGAAATAAATAAAAAAATCAGTTAACCCCTCTGGTCCGTCTAATTATTGGTTAATATGGTTTCTCTTACATGAATTATTATTTCATATATCACATTAATCAATGTCACTACACGTACACTCTATTGGTTATCCTTTTTAAGCTTTCGGTACAATTCCCTATTCCTATAAAACCGGTCCCCAAACACTAGTACATAATTTTCTTCTACTATAGTTTATTATTTTCTAAATTTATTATTTTTATTTTTAAAAAAGTATTTCAAACCATTTTTTTTTTGAATAATTATATTATAAGTTTTGATCATATTTACTTTTTTTTATAGAATATCTAGAATTACTTATAATTCCTCCTTAACCCGTAAAAGAAGGATGATGTGCTTCAACGCACTCAAACCTACATTCTTCTATATTGACAATAAACTTATACCATTCAAACTAAGACTCAATCAATTCAAACCCAATTTTTTAAGCTTAAAAATTATTTGAAATGATAATATTGTTGTATGTTGACGTTAAAAATCAGAATTTAAGCTTTGAATTATTCATTTTCTCACCAAATTTGTATATAAAAAATAATTCCAAACTTTTAGTATTAATAAACAAGTCTTTTCGCTATGGAATTTTATGGAAAAAAAAAAAAACTTGACATATGAGTGAGAAATATTACAAGTAAAATAAATATTTTGTAATTAA
Source organism: Gossypium longicalyx (assembly GCA_025698465.1). Taxonomy (NCBI): domain Eukaryota; kingdom Viridiplantae; phylum Streptophyta; class Magnoliopsida; order Malvales; family Malvaceae; genus Gossypium; species Gossypium longicalyx. The sequence goes on from CM047006.1 coordinate 22,030,858, forward strand.
TTATTTTATAAACTTAATTGGATTTTTTATAATTAAAAAAACATTGCATGTTTGAGTTTGACATTTTTTTAATGTGATATATGCAATTAACAAAAGTTATACTTTTTTATATTTAAAAATAGCGGTGTTAACTTTTTAATATTTAATTAAAGTTTTAGAGTTGATTTGATGAAAATTCATGATTAATTAATAATATTATCAATTAATTTTCATCAAATCTACTCTAAAATCCAAATTAAATTACATCTATTTTAATATATTTCACAAATTAAACAATTTCACAGTTAACACAAAAGTTATTCTATTAACAAAATTTTGAAAAAGTTCAATTGTAATGATATTAGCAATTAACACTGTTATCTTTATGTACCAAAATATATAACTTTTATCTAATGTGGTACATGAGCTATCGATATGTGTTAAATCAAGTATCAATATGTGTCGATTGACACTTATACTTTCATGAAATGTTCAATGTGATACTTGTATTTTAGAAATGTCTGATGTAATATCTAAACTATCAATATGTGTTTTATTATAGTACCTGGTGCCAACATAGTCAGTGAATTACTAAACCAACCAATAAAAATTCGACATGAAGATTTTTTTTTCAAATCATCAAATCCACATGAATAATATAGTATTACGTTAAAAACTACAATAAATAAATAAATGAACATATGGTTAATAAAAAATGAAGTAAATGCTAAACTTGCATGGAAGTATCTGTACTTTCTAGGATAATAAAAAATATTATTTGAAAATCAATTAAAAATTATTTCAAATGAAAATTTTTTTTAAAGAAGATGGTCATTTACTTAAATGGAGAAGATAACGTTTTTGCTTATGTAAATTTAGTTTTTTTTTTTATTAACCATATGTTTAGTTTTTTTTTATTATTTAGTTTTTCACATAATGTTGTATTATTCATTTTGTCGAATTTTCATTGGCTATTTAGTAATTCGCTAACGGTATTAATACCAGGTACCATAATAAAATACATATTAATAGTTTATGTATCATAATGGACATTTTTAAAATATAAATATCATATTGAACGTTTTATAAAAATATATGTAGTAAATGTGATATTATCCCTATAAAATTTTAAGAGACATGGCCTTTTTTTTTAAATATAATAATATTTTAATCTATTTTACATTTAATTTGTGATATTAAATTCAACTAAATAAATAAACGGTCCAATTAAAATGATCTCAAATCTTATAACGTGATTGAAGATATTTTTGGCTAAAACGCCAAACTCACGGCACAATCTAAGGCACGTGCTTCGTCATCATCTACAGGGAAATCTCAGCCGTTGGATCAACCACGTGGAACATTGGCGGTGCCCCGAAAAAGAACAAAAAGAAAAAAATAAGTAAAGGAAAGGCGGGTCCCAAAAAGGCAAGGCCCGTAGCCAAATAACACGTGTGAGACAGATAAACGTGGCAAAAAAGATTCCAATGGTTGCGCGCCACAAACGGGAACAGTGTGGCTAAACGTGAGCTTGAATTTGAGCGACTCAAGTGGAGCTAAGTTCGTAATTCATATTTGTATTAAAAAATTATATTTTACTTAATATTTTTAAAATTATATCCGTAATTAAATTGATTAAATTATCGGTTCGTTACTTTGATTGATTTAATTGAAAATCAAAAGAAATTTGGTTTTAATAGTTCAATAATTGGTTCAATCGATTCACGGTTCAACCAGTTCGGTATCTTCTTTTAACATGTGCCTTGGTTGGTTCTCGATCCAACTTATCCAATTAGCTAGTTCAATCTGATTCAAACATCACTGGTTTTTACTCTTAATTATTATGTAGAAAGGGTTAGAAGTATGAAAGAGTTTAAGCTTGAATACAAATGAACTTAATCAAACTCGAGTTCATGTTTGAATATGAATATTGATAAATGAACATAATAAAACTCGAGATCAAATAGCTTCATTATGCCTCGAACCAATCTCAACCAATCAAGTTTGAGCTCAAGTTGACTACTATTTGAGCACTCTTAATTGTAATATTCTTAAGGTTTAACTTTAATTTTCGCTTGAAATTTAGTTTGTATCGAATATAAATTTAAAAATAATTTATTAAAAAAAAAGAAGAAAAAAGTGAGGAAGTCAACATTGATTTATGGGGTTATATAATCTTTGGTTTGGATTTTGCAAGACAAATCTTGTTTCTACTAAATGCTTGTCTCTTCCTTTAATAAACAAAATAAAATAAAAAAATATATGGGAAAGTACTACTTGATTTACATACATACCTACTTTATTATTTAGTATTTGTGATAATGATTTAAAATTAAGTTGATTAATACATTGTTTATATTATACTAACCTAATTAAATTATACCATATATATATATATATATATATATATATATATCAACTGAAAGATACAAGTGGATTAGAGGTCGATGTTTAAAATTTCAGTTCACATTAATTTTGTGTTCCATCTTAACCAATTCTCCATCCCTATTCACTTTTATTCACAATTAAATATATATAATGTAACTATGTTTTTTACTCGTGTGATGTACAAATTGGTTTGGTTTATTAACATTGTAAGCAATTTGTAAAATATTTTTTTTTTAAATTCCTTAAAAATTTAAAGGAAAATTAATATTTAAAACTTAAATAATAATTAAAAATAATAAGAAAACATATTTAAAACTTAAATAAAACTGAGATTCAATTTAAATATAACTAAAAAAAACATTTTGGACCGTTTAAATATATATGATGTGTGTTGTATAGAGAGATGTTGATTAGCCTAAGTGGTCCACTTAGTCAAGTTGGCCCAGTCGAGCTTGGGCAAATAATTTTATTTATAGATTAATTCAGTTTGGTCCAAATTTAAATAAATAATTTTTAATTTTTTTGCTTATACAACTATTAATATATATTATTATTTTATAAGTGTAATATAGACTTTTTTGGATAAGATAGTTCGAGCTTAGTAATTTTCTTTAGAAATCAAGTCTTAGCTCAACTTATGGATAATTCTATTTGTACATATATACCCACACTTTTATACATGAAATCTTTGCATGGATTGAAATTACGAGTTGATTAGACATCAACATAATTAGAAAATGGTTAAAAAGTCATTATTTTGAAGAATAATAAATATTAATTTAAAGGTTTATTTTTCTTTTTATACAAAATCTATAAAATACCTGCATATAATATGATTTGAGCTTAATGTACCACGATATTTAAACCCAAAGATAAATTTAGGGAGTTGGCAATGGCCCCCACCCTTAAAAAAATTTCAAGTTTAAATTTTTTTTTATTTTGATATTATAATTAGTGTTAAAAAAAAGCAAATTTGTGTTGCCCCTCAATTTTTTTAATTGGATTTCTTTTATAATTTTTTATGATAAATGTAGTAATATTTTTAGTTTAATTTGGTAAATTAATACAAAGTAGTACCTAAATATTAATTTGGTAAAAGTAAAGTTTACTAATTGCAATATCCAGGTATAAATGGTATCTAAATATTAATTAGGTAAAAATAAAGTTAAATAATTATAATATCTAATACAAATTGAGCATTTAATTTATTTTGTTTTTCCTAAATTTTAGTAATCAAGATTATCTCGAAATTAAAAATACTTAAAAGAGGCTGAGCATGACCCATTTGAATATATATTTATCTCAGCCCCCTTATTAACAATTTTGGCTTTGCCGTGTGTAAACCCTTAATTATATATGTTATACATCCACCATTAGGAGATAACCCCTCAAATTTACACCTCACAAGGGTCCCGCTTACTCCTTAGACAAACCCCTCTAGACATTCCTATGCTTAGCATTCATATGAGTATATATAGACTCCACTTATTAACTGTCACTATTGGTCTCAACTACCACATCCCATTTGAAGTGATTGAAAACATGTTCAATTGTCACTTTGCCTAGACCTATGGTAGCAGATCACTTGGCCACCTCCCCCAAACTCACTAATAGAGGCATAACACGTGGTGTCTCGAGATTGTAGCTAAAGGTATATAAGCCCTTAGCTTTGACTGAAAAGGGGATCCATCTACGCTCTCTCTATCTTCTCTCTTTCCCTCTTTTTCTTCAACTCCTAACTCGACTGAAAACACGATCTTAGCCTAAATACTCCCATCGTGTCTCTTCGCCTTGTATCCAATGAGGTGAACCACCCAATTACACCGCCATGTTTAATCGCAACATCAACAATATCATTTCAACTAAAATCTCGTCTAATTTTTATATAATTTTCTTTCACTCACATCACATATGAGCCATAATCTAATATAATCCAAATTTCTTAAATCCAACTATCAAATTCCAGCCTCACCAAATTAAAAAATAAAAAGTAAAAGCAACACTCCCCATAATCATTTTCTTTATCTAAAACATGAAATTATACTCAAATTCTTTTATCATTTGACTTAACAAACATGGTTAAACACATATTTCCTAAAAGAAAAGATGGTATGTGAAAAGAAAGAAGGTAAAATTAATGGTTTACCCAAAAAGGATAGGAATCGAATTATTGAGGCATGCAAAGGTAAGTTGAGCTTACACGCTAATTATGTCAGCGTGCGGTGGGATCGAATTCATGGCTTTACATCACACGTGCATTATATTTTATATATTACCACACCAATCCCCAAAAATCTTAAAGCCAAAAGCAAAAGAGAATTCTCATCATCTTCTTCCTCCCTTCTTTAATCTTTATTGCCCTTTTTCTTCTTGGGATTTTCGCAGGCAAAATCTAAAGTTTGTGCCATTATCACCCACTTTAATCAGTGAAGATTGAGGGCAGTTATGCAAAATTTTTATGCCCTGCCATTTCACATTTAATCTTATTAGTTTAGGTTATTTATAATCATCCATGGTATATTTAAGAGGTGTGTTTAGATTGAGTTGAATTGGGTTATGAGTCAATTTTTTTTTTAATTATGAAATCTATCCATAAAATTGAGGAGTTTGTATTTTTATTTTAGATTGTTAGGATTTCATTTTTTTATTTTAGAAAAATTGAAAAGTTCATGGTTGTTTGTATTGAAACTAAATTTTCAGTTTTGATAAAGTATAGAGATAAATTCATGATTAAATCTAAAAATATATATATTAGACTCGATTTATATGAGCTTAGCAAACAACGTGTATTAGCAAATTTTTGGATCTAGACCAGGACCAAGTTAGAAATATCTTTCGAGATACTAAATTTTAAAAAAATTAAAATCAACGTAAAAATTTATAATTTTTAAATATTTAAAGAAATAAAGATTAATTTTAAATTAAAAAAAAAAACAAAATACAAATTTATCATTAAAGTGATTTAAATATAAACAATCCAATTTCCCTCCTCTTACCAAAATTTTAAAAAATATATATGTTTAATTTGTATAAAGAAGGAAATGACCTTTGATTATTATTATTATTTTTTTTTGGAAGAATGACGTTTGATGTTAAAGGTAAGAATAAAAAAATAAATTTATTATAATGTAGTTATTTCAATAATACAACGTAGTCCCTACATATACCTATCCATTTTGATTATAGGACAAATTAGGTCCCTTTCACTTTATTAATTAATTATTCAACTAAATACACTAATATTATATGTAATACGTTATCTTATCCTCTTAAACGCCATTTAATAATATTTTTCGTTTTTCAGGGTTTTGACACCCCCTTCCCCCATAGAAATACATACACCTACCCAAAAGAATGTCAGTTTCTTTTATGGAAATTATTAAATATACTTACTTTCACATCATACGATTTTGAGTTCTTTATTACATATACCAAAATCCTGATTTATTACAATATCCACAGACGAATACATGAATAATTTGAGACTTAAAATCAAAATAAAATATATCCACATACGACAAAATTCAAATTTAGACACATCAATATATACAATCAAAAGCTATAAGGTTTAAATGCTATATTGACCCTCAAATTTTATGGATTTTCACACTTGGGTATTGAAAGTATTTTTTAGCAAAATTCAAGTACTTCTAGACTATTAATTTCGACATAAGGATGCGACATGTGACATTTCTTTATTGGACATCATACATCTTTTGGATAAAATTAGACGAAATTGATATTTTAATTATCACTTATGACTAAAAAACATTTAGGTACCTAAGTGTAAAAAGCAGTATAATTTAGGAACCAATTTTGTAGTTAAACCAAGATATATATATTTATATTTTATACAAACCAAGGCCACCAAAAGGCCAAAAACCAAGGGGCTTTGGTGCTTTTTTACAAATTACAACCATAAGAATCTTCACGTGGAGAAGGAACTGCGTTCACACTTGTGGACCGGTTAACCCAGTCAAATTCTACGTATGAAATGAAATATAGTCGACATGCATTGAATGAAAACCGGCACTGTAGAATCTCCGTACAATGATTTGACTTACAATTGCCGGTAATGATAATAATATGTCATCCATTATTTATATTGTTTGCCATTTTCCCCCTACACTCTCTTCCGTTTCTTCTAAACCTAAAACTCTTCTCTTTCACCTACCCTTATAAAATCAGATCAAAAACTGACTAAACAAAGCTTCTCTTAGTTCTTTTTTTGTTGAACCTATATGCATACATTCATGGAGACAAAAGAGGCTTTAAAAATGGAAGACTATGTAATGGGAAACTCAATCAACTCAAACTCATCGTTTTGTGATTACACGGGCAATGGTTTCCCATTACAAAGTGTATTTGATTCATGTAGTGAAGAAGATAATAATAAGTTTTCATTAGGGTTTATGGAGTTGTTGGGTGTTCAAGACTTTACCTGTCCTTTATTTGATGTGGCTCAACAAGTTCCAGTTTCGACCAAGATGGAGTCACCTGAGCAGGGTTTTAATCTGCCTGCTACACCTAACTCTTCCTCGGTTTCATCAGCTTCGAGTGAAGCCGTCAATGATGAACCTGTTAAAGTAGAAGACGACCAAGAAGAAGAAGATGACCAACAAAAAAACAAGAAACAGTGAGTATACTTTCTTTCTGTTCTTTTTTAAGTTTAACCCCCTTTTCTCACAAGACAAAGATGGGGTTTTGGGTGTGTAGGTTGAAAGTGAAGAAGACAAACCAGAAGAGACAGAGAGAGCCGAGATTCGCGTTCATGACAAAGAGCGAGGTTGATCATCTGGAAGATGGGTACAGATGGAGAAAGTACGGCCAAAAAGCTGTTAAAAACAGCCCTTTTCCTAGGTACTTACTTCAATGTTTCTTTTCACACTTTAACCCATTTTTGTCCCCTTATTCTCTTTTTCACCAATTTCAGACAACAAATTTGGCTGATGGGTTAAGTTTTTTTTTTTTTTCCCCAGGAGTTATTATCGTTGCACCAGCACCTCATGTAATGTGAAAAAGAGAGTGGAGAGATCTTTCACCGACCCAAGCATTGTGGTCACCACTTACGAAGGCCAACACACTCACCCCAGCCCGCTCATGCCTCGGCCGAATCTCGTCGGTTCTACTATAAATTCCGGCATCTCCGCCGGAGCCGCAGCAGCTTTCAGTGTGCCAATGCAAAGGAATACTCAGTCTCACTACTACTACCAGCAGCAGCAGCAGCAGCAGCACGAACATCCATTTGCCAATAGCTTGTCTTCTTTGAACTTTGGTCATAATGGTCCCTCCATTGACTCGAGTTTTCTTCACGAGAGGCGTCTTTGCACCTCGGGGCAGTCTTTGCTTAAAGACCATGGCCTTCTTCAAGACATTATACCTTCTCATATGCTGAAAGAAGAGTAGATCATTAATTAGAACACTCAATTACTTTTATATGTAATTCTATCACTGACTAGGGGTGAAAAGAGGTGTAGATGAAATGATTAGTTCACTGGTATGGATATTATTGTAACTCGGTTTTTACTTTTTGAAATGATTGGTTTTTTTTTTTTTTCTTTGGGTGAAATTCTGGGTATAGGTTGAGATTATATATACACCAAGGAAATTTGGGTCTTTCTTCTTTAATCCTTCTGACCCTTCGTTTTCTCCTGTATCTCTTGTTTTTGTTGTTGAAGGAATGTGCATTGATTCCCATTGAAAGTACTGCAATCGAGATTTTGAGGGCTAGGGTTCTTAAGTGAACAATTAATGAGGAACAGATTAGGCCTATAAATGTAAAATTTTGGTTAGCATAAATAACTTCACTGTTGCATTTATATCATAGATTTGGTTCATTGAATTGAATGGTAAAAGGGTGGAAATTCAGTGTATTGTGTGTTACAGGGAAATGAAACTATGAAAGCCGTTTATATGATGAACATACATACAGTATGGGGGCATGATTCTTTTATTCTGAATATCATGGAGCTTATCGATTTCGATATCAAACATCGCTATCCACAGTGTTCCTTTGTGGTTGTATGTTTGCTGGCCATGTGAATTTGTCACTGTTAAGAATATACTGTTTGCAAAGATTAATCACTGATTTAAAAAAGAAAAAAATTTGGTGATGAATGTGAAAGTGAAAGATCAAATACCTTACATGTAGCATAAAGAATAACCTGGAGACTGTGTGTGAGATAAGCCATTACGTGATTCCTAGGGCCTACCACCGTCCCCCTCAAGTAATGACCAATTTTTATCCCTAGATATGAAAACTAGCCGTACCAACAAAAGCAACAAAGAAGTTAATATATCAGGTTCTGAAGAAACCTACATTTTTGAATGCTCTTAAAGTATTCTTCATCTTGGCTCTGTCTTATGGCTAAGCTAAGACTCGAGGTTGCCCCAATGTGCAGTCTAACAAATAACACTTTAGGTAATTCCAATGTAACAAGAACCTAAGGATCATGAAGGAATCTTATCCTGTCAGCCAGTTGAATTTTCAAATGTTTACCAGAAGATGCTCATGTTGAAAAACAGTCACCTATGATGGGTTTAGGCTGTAAAACTGAAAACATCAAGAAACTGCTTTGCATACCTGGAAATTCCCATATACATTTAGTAACATTTTAAAGCTGCAATAAAAGAACATGAAGCAAGAGATGTAACATTCAAATTCAAGTATGTAACAAAAACAATAAGATGTGTTTCACTAACAGGATTGTAATTACATGAGCAGTTCCGGCCCTGCAAGTTATCCTACCAACATTTAACCACTTCAAAGTAGGAAACAAGGGATGAAAGCAAGGAGATTGAAAATAAGTAGTGACTATTAACAAAACTTATGTAGCCTAATAACTAGAAGATGTCCCAGAAAAAAAAATCACCAGGGAAGAAATGAAAGCAGAATCCTTCCACCTGAGTGAGTCTAATAAATAAAAAACAATGAACAACGCATACAGACATCATCTTGAAGCCAAATTTCATTATAAAGGAGCTCAATAATAGCTAATCAAACTACAAATTAGGAGAGAAGGTTGAGGAGAGTGAGTGTTCTAAAGTTCCTGCATGTGCCAGATAAACATATGTTTCTTACCATCATCACAATTGCACATGTGCCTGATCTATATATGCTTCTTACTAGCATGAAAGGGGAAGGAAAATAGGCAACCGATAACATATGCAACATGCAAATCCAATCAAAAAGAGTAATTAAGATCTTGGTATCTGATAAAGTTAACCATAAGTTGATCAACAAACAGCGCTTGTTTCTGTCTTGATTTGTGAATGGTCCGGTCCCTAGAGAATCACAATATACTGAATTTATGCAAATCATAACTTCATCTACACATGTCAATAAAAAACAGAGTATGACATGAAGTTTCATCAGATGTCAAAACACATGAAAGAGATTCTTTGAGTCAATTAAAACATCCATCTCAGTACATCAGTTACATTTACAACGTCTCTGAACTGAAGAAAAGAAATTGCAATGCATAAAATGAAATAATAAATATATGTTAAAAAAAGAGAGTACAAAGTCCGTCCAAGATCAATGTAAACAAAGGTTGTTGGACTTAAACTTTCAGTTGGGTGAGACATGTCTGAACCTGTTGGCACTGATTTTGCAGCTTTTGCTGCCTGGCAACAGTTTCTGAGCTCAAATACCGTGAATTCCTCCAGTTTATTTTCCACTGCAATAGAGTTTAATATATGCATCGCTCAAATCATTTTGAAGGAAATTTTACAAGGTGCAAGATGCAACAACGATATGTAAAAGCAGGAAACTTGCTTTGCTTAACAACTGACACACAATTATGCTAGTAATTCTGTCTCTCTCCTCTGCCGAAAGCCTAGCACAATTGATACTATAATTGCTCTTGATGGGGATGGAGACAAAACCCCGGCACAGGGACAATACTTACCATTGTTGGGAGACCGTCCAGCTAGCTTCCCAGTGGATGACACTTCGAATACATCCCCAAAAGAGTCGGTCCCTCAACAACTTCCATTGGTTATACTCAATTGGAGTTGAATATAACAGAGACAAGGAAACAAAAGATGATAATTTCATCTTCAAATTTATAAACAGTAGCCTGGATACACTGAATTTCTGCTGGCCTAAAATTTGAGATCATGGTGGTATACATATCAACCGTTTCTACATAAGAAATTTGCAAGATTGCTTCCTTCAATATGCTCTGACTTAACAAAGAAGAGTGTAGGGACTTGTATATATGGCTAAATGTAGTTACCTGGAGAAGCTCTTCGAAGGAATGGTGAAACCCCGCTCTTTCGACCGGATTTGGAACCGTTGGACCAAAACGCGTCGTTTATTAGCTGCTCTGTTGCCGGAAGTGGTGCTGGTGGTGACCAGCGGGGTATATTATGATTGTGATTATCGGGAAACAAAAGGAGTTGAATTTAACGGTTGGTGATTGTTAAACGGTCCTTCACGATCCCTCTATCTATCCATCTATGGCGAGGATTGCTTCAAAAACCCTAGAAAACAAAATGGTGAACTGAATAGGGGAAAAAAAAAACAGTTGGAAATTTGGGCGCTTGAATTTTCTTTTTTCGGTACCTCAGATTACCGCCAGAAGTTAAAAAATTAAAAATGTATCAGTAAAAAGGACAATTTTTTAGGGTTAATATACTATTTGGGACTTGAGTTTAGAAAAAATGTTCATGTTGATACCTAGACCAAATGGCATCATGTGACTCGATGATATTTTACTATATGCTCTAGTTGAAAAAGATAAGTACTTAATTGAGACAAAATAAAATTCAAGTAGCAAATTATAAAAAAAAAAAATAAGTACCAAAGTGAAACTCAAACACTAAATCGGGATAGAAAAATTCAGGTACCAAATTAAATTTTATAGTCAAACTATGGTACAAATAGTATATTAACATTTTTTTAGTTGAATTTTAAATTGTAAAAATGATTATTGCGCATATATTGAATTGAAACCTAAAGTTCTGTATAAAGAGTATATTTCATTAAGTGTATAAAGATTTGTATAAACAATTGTGTATAAAAGAATGTTGAGCCTCTAAATTACAAGTTAACAAAAAGGTCGTCTAATTCAATAACTCATCCTCGGCAAAAAGGCATCCACCATCCTGGCTATGATTCAATGCAATTTCATTATCAACCATAAGCTCTAGTTAATCAATCCAGCTGTAATCTACTTCTTTCATGGACTTATTTTGTGCTACTTGTGCATTATTATTTGCTTCGGCTTTGGCATCACTCCCGTCACGAGTTACATCACCGGTAGTCATATTCATTGCATCACTTGTCAATGGAGCTTCTAGGTGAAAATGGGTGTCCACCGTAGTTGTTTCAGTTTCACTACCAACATATCTACTAAAGATGACGGAGTTAGCCACATTAAACCCTCCACAATTCAGTGGAATATCATTAAGCTCCAATCCATCAAGCCAGTTATAATATGTTGAAAGCCAATGTAATTTCTAGATAAAAACTAAATTTATCATTTAAGAGATATTTTCTTTAGAAGATTTTAGAATATATATAAAATAAAAAAATATGATATTTTTTAGAAGATTAGATATTATACATGAACATTTTAATTATTAGATATCCGTAAAATTAATGGTAAGGATGTTGACATGTGTCAACAATCCAACGATCACTAAACTCTATAAATAAGGGTGGAAGCTTTCATTCATGTGATGATGAAAAAAAGAGAAGTGTGGGAAATAGTCCTACGTACAAGGTCAAGATTTGTGGGAAATAGTCGCTGGCACTGACACAACTCCTCTACCAAAGGAAAATGCTAATGTAACACTTCTAACTCGTATCCGTCGTCAGATTAGGGTTACGAAGCATTACCGTATAAATAGAACATTTAAACATAAATTCATTCATTATCATAAATATATCATAAGTCAATTATACGTACACATTTTGTCCCTATATCGAGCCCTCGAGGCCCTAAAATTACATTAAAAATGATTCGGGACTAAATTATAAACATTAGGAAAGTCTGAGAAAAAGTTACAAAAATTTGCAAAACAAGGGTTACATAGCCGTGTGGCCAGGCCGTCTGACTCACATGGCTGAGACACACGTCCATGTCTCAGGCCGTGTAACAATCGAACTAGGGACACACAGTCGTGTCCTTACCCGTGTAACTCTCTAAGTACGATCACACGGCCATGTCACATGCTTGTGTGCCAGGCCGTGTAACTAACTGACTTGCACCCTAAGCACTCAACAGATGACACATGGCCGTGTTGACCCAAAGTGAACATTAATCAACAAGTTTACCTTTTCAAGCATACTTGAACTCTAAGTAAACCATTTACCAACCAAAAAGCCTATTCAAAGTGACATTAATCAAGCTAAAAACATGTTAAAACAACATCTTAGGTGCCTAACCAATGTATCATCATTGATACCATAAGTATATTCAATTGTACATTAAAATAAAATATCAATCACAACTTATCAATTCATCAAATCTAACACATAATCAATGTACCTATCATAGGCACCTAAAACACAACATTGCATTAACACATATCATTCATTTTTGCATTGGAACATCTTACCTCATTCACATGTATCATAAATTAGCAATTTTTACACATAAGATCATACTTAACATTTTACATAACCCAAAATATTAGTAATGACATACAAGCCTATTACATGTCATATAATCCGAAAATGAACGTTCTAAAAACTACCAAAATTTATGGATTGTGTAACTTGAGTGTCGATTTGATTGTCCAACTTCCCAAGTATCTACAAGAACAATAAATAACACAAGTAAGCTCAATGAAGCTTAATAAATTTGATGTATTAAAACAATAAATCTTATCGAAGTAAGTACAACAAATCAAATAATAATACAAGCATGAATGTTCCCTGCCATTCACAATCTCAACCGGCGAATCATAAAAGTTCAATTCAATACTCAAATATATGACAAATCCATCAAAATCGCTAAACAATATGCCTTACCGAGATTTTCAACTCAATGAACGACTTTGGGATAAGAGTACATCAACAATCCCATCAAACACACCAGATGTTCATAAGAGCTAGTCCATCCAAAACACACTAGATGCTTATAAGAGTTAATCCATCTGAAACACACCAATGCTCATAAGAGCTAGTCCAACCGAAACACACCAAAACAGAGAGTATAACATGAGTGTTCACAACAAATGCTGAAGCTTGGTTTACTTGGGAAATATATATCACTCAACAACCATCTCCACTCCAATCCCCCGTATCACACCATATCTCGACTATACTCTATCCCGCATTCAATCTGAACCAAGTATAGAATTTTAACAAATTTCCTCAAATAACTTACAACATTTATAATCAAATATAAACTATAACATTAAATATTATCATCAAACATTCCATAAAGATGTTAAGTTATAAATTGTATGAACTTACCTTGTAACACCCCCTACCCGTATCCATCGCCGGAATAGAGTACGAGGCATTAACGAGGACTACAAAAACACTTACAGATAATTTAAATATATTTTCATAACAACTTGTCTTGATTTCATACTATTTCATATTTAAGCTTTACTCACCAAAGTATTTGAAATATCATCTTTATGTAAATAGCACACATGAGGTACATAATTCCATAATTAAGAATGAACACATTTATCAAACATATTCCACATTCATATATCAATGTCTCACATTTTCATATATCAATAACCGTCATTTTTCTTATTTTTTCAGATAATTATGTATAACCATTGATAAGCACGCAACTCACTGTTTCTTCTTGTCAATCACAATTTCAAATGACAAATTCGTGTGAATGAGCTCAACCTCATTAGGTATTTAAATTACATCATTTTGATTCACATACTCATAATTTACTAACATATCCTGTCAAACACAATCTCTGAATGACAAAATCACATAATTGAGCTCAATAATAATAATGATAACATTACTTACATTTCTTTTTCCACATGTTACATTTACGACTTACCAACTTGTCCATTCAAGGAACAACTTACGGATTTGAGTACATCATGATCTCAAGCCCGAAGTCTAGTGAAGCACATAAGTGCTAGACGGAAGCCCGGTAAGGCTAATCAAGCACATAAGTGCTAAACGGAAGCCCAAAGGCTAATCAAAGCACATAAGTGTTAAACGGAAGCTTAGAAGGCTAATCAAGCTCACGGTAGTGAATCAAAAACCCCAAAAGGGTTAATCAAAACTCATATGAGTTAACGAAAGCTCGTAAGAGCTAAACGGAAAGCAAACACGAGAATTCGCAACAAATGCTGAATCTCGGTTTACTTGGGTAATTTACAATCAATTCATCTTTTCCACCAAAGATTGTACTTATTTCCTGCGTTCTGTTCCTCCAAAATTCTCAATTCAATTTCATAACTTTTGTACATAATTTACTTATTTTCAACAATTAACATACATAAATATTAATCACCATTCATAAAATAATATTGAAATTTAATAATATTAACAAATGGTCACTAAATTTAGTTATATAAACTCACAAGTTCGATTTTTATATTATAGCGATAATCATAATTTCATAATAAATATTCCAAATAAAACATTATATCGTTTCTAATTCAACACTTATCGATTATAATCAGGCATGTGATCAATTTATACACGAGTCATTCATATATTTTTGTATATTTTCCTCCTCCTCCTCTCCATCCACATCCTTAGTATAAACAACATACTTGTAGGTAACATTATCCATAATTTTCACTATCCACTTAGGTGAATATTCAAGCTGTCCATCTGTGTCATAGTCACTAAATTATTTTTATCTTGGGCTATAAAACTCCAAATTAAGATCCATAAATTTTCCAAGAAACTAGACTCATATGTCTTCTTACCATAAAAATTTCACAATTTTTGGTTGGGCCAATTAATACAGTTTATTCATTGAAGTCTCCCTGTTTCAGAAAGCACGACTACTCGACCTATGTGCACTACTTGAACCAAATTTCTCCTCAGAAGAATTCCAACGACCATGCCGTTTGTTTCCCTTAAAAATAGACTCAATAAGGAATCCATGCATGTAAAGTATGACTTAATAATTTTTTTACAATTTATGGTGAATTTCTATAGTCAGGACAGGGGATCTCGAATTCATTCTGACCTTGTCTCACAAAATTTATCATATCTCATGATTTACAATTTCATTGCTTACATTATTTCTTCTATAAGAAACTAGACTCAATAAGCTTTAATTTCATATTTTATTCATCCTCTAATTCCATTTCTACAATTTTTGGTGATTTTTCAAAGTTAGAATACTGCTGCTGTCCAAAACAGTTTTAGTGCAAAATGTTGATTTCCATTTTGCCCCAAATTTCACAATTCATACAATTCAGTCCTTGCTCAATTAACCCCTAAATTAAGATAATTTTCTCAATTAATACTTTTACTAAACATTATAAGTTATTTCATAACTATTAAAATTCAGAATTTCCACATAACACTCTAACTTCAAACTCTTTTACACTTAGGTCCCAAACATTCACTTCTATTCAATTCTTTCAATAAAATCAACATATAAACAATTTAAAGCTCTAATTCCATGTCAAATCATCATATACTTCCAGCACATATTCATAGAAACTTTCAATTTCTTTCATGGAATCAAAAACTAATGAATTCAACAAGTGGACCTAGTTGTAAAAGTCACAAAAACACAAAAATTTCAAGAAATAATCAAGAATTGAACTTACTTGCAGTAAAAATATGAAAAACCAGCTTGAGGGAACTCTTTCCTGGTGTTTTTGCTGATGAGAATGCAGAAAAATAAAGAGAAATCTAGATAATTCCATTTTAGTCCTAACTTTATTAAGTAAATTTTACAATTTTCCAATTTTGCCCTTAATTCTCCTTGTTTTCTTGCTGATTTCATGCCCTTACCGTCCAGCCCAAATAGACCTTGGGTCTATTTTCCTTTTAAACCCTCTTTCTTTTATCAATTAAGTTATTTAATCATTTCCTACAATTTTGCATTTGATACAATTTAGTCCTTTTTGTTCAATTAATTATCAGAACTTTAAAATTTCTTGACGAAACTTTAATACTAACATATTAACACTCCATAAATATTTATAAAAATATTTATGGCTCGATTTAAAATTCTTGAGGCCTCGATACCTCGTTTTCGATTCTAATTATTTTAATATTTATTTTTAGTACACTATTCACTATTTCAAAATTTTTCCTAACTTCACATTTAATTTATACTCACTAAATTAATAATATTTCCTACTCATTTGTCGGATTTAGTGATCTCGAATCACTGTTCCGACATCACTGAAAATTAGGCTGTTACATACCTAGACTGAATTGTAGTAGTTATAGAAGTTTAAGACTATTCCGTAATTTTTCCTTTTCTACGAGTATCGACTGGATCTTGATATGCAAAGAATTAAGCTTGGCTGATTCTCCCAAGCTATACTTCTATGGCTATTTAGTTATCAAGAAGAAAAAAACTAAAGAAGAAAGCTAATTCATTCCATTTGGTTTATTTTAATTTCAACTTAATTTCAAATTTGCCATCAAAACATGTAATATTTAATAATTTTCATCCATAATGTCGTCTAATGTTAATGCTAGGGAATATTTATTATATTGGTCCTTTCTAATTGAATAATTGAGCTATATAATCACTTAAATGCTATAATTACTATATTTTGCCTCTTTTTTAATTTAATCCTTTTTTCTTTAATTAACTACCTAAACGATAAAATTTCTTTGGCAAAATTTAATACAACTCTAATGAATCCATAAATATTCTAGAAATACTATTTACGAATTGGCACGATGAAAATTTGTGGTCCCAAAACCACTATTTCGTCATCATTGAAAATTTAGCTGTTACGGTTGAAGCCTTTAGAAAATAGAACATCAAGGTTGGAAAGGTTTTATTTGTATTGAAGACCACAATCGAGGAGGACCTATTGGAGTATATTCATGACGATAAGACATCGAAGGCAGCTTGGGAGACTTTGGCAAAATTATTTTTGAAAAAGAATGAAGCACGCCTCTAGTTCTTAAAAATGAGCTCGCAAGTATCTCACAAGGCAGCTTAACAATTTCTCAGTATTTCATTAAGGTGAAATCTATTTGTTGTGAGATATCTCAACTTGCACTGAAGGAGAAGGTGAGTGAGGCAAGGATGAAGAGAATTGTCATCCATGGCCTAAGACCTGAGTACAATGGGTTTATGGCTGCTATAAGGGGATGTCTTTACTCAACTATCCTTGGTGGAGCTGGAAAATTTGTTGGCTAATTAAGAGGCATTAGCCAAACAGATTAGTGGAGTAACCATAAAAGACGAAGATGAGACATTATTCACCAACAAAAAGAATGGTACGTCTTGAAGACAAGGAGTGGCGAAGGAAAGGTTGACACAAGCAGGCAGGCTTGATCTAAAAGAGAGAAGTAACACCTTAGGGGAAGCTTGACATGGAAGAAAACATTATAGCCAACAAAACAGGAAGAATGATAGAAGAAAAAGTGGTGAATGTTTCAATTGTGGCAAGAAGGGTCATTTTGCTCATGAGTGCATATTCCCCAAGGGGCAGACTTTCTAAGGAAATAAGGCCACCATAAGAGAGGAGAAGAAAGAGGTCATGTTGGAAACATCCATCAGCAATGAATAATGGGATACATAAGTTGAATTTTCTGTTAGAGTGGATCAAGAAGAGTTGAAAGAAGACATGGAGGAATTAGCTCTTCTAGAAACCATAGAGTCAAAAATAGGCTACAATGAGGATTGAATCATTGATTTTGGGTGCTCCAATCATATGATCAGTGATGAGAAGAAACTGCAAGACATAACTGAGTATAAAAGAAGGAGTGTGATGTTAACAGGCAACAATTCAAAGTTGTCTATTTCTCATATTGGAAAGACAACACTTCCAAGGTATAGCTATATTTGAAAATGCACTAACAAATCTTCGGTAGTAACCATTTATACCAAGGAAACTACGAACTTTAGACACATTTCTCGATGCTTTCCATGTAATATAGCCTCAATCTTTTTCGGAACAATGCGAATCCCGTCTGTAGAAATGACATGCCCCAGAAATACAAATTCTGGTAGCCAAAACTCTCATTTACTAAGTTTCCCGTAAAGTTGTTTCTCTCACAAAATTTGTAGAACAGTTCTAAGATGTTGTTCGTGATTATCCTCTGATTTTGAATAATCTAAAATATCATTGATGAATACCACCACAAATTAATCCAGGTAAGGTTAAAAAATATGATTCATGAGATTCATAAATGTTGTTGGTGCATTTGTTAAATTGCAAAGCATTACCAAAAATTCGTAATGGTCATAACGTGTATGAAATGTCGTTTTTGGTATATCACTATCTTTTACTTTCAACTAAAAGTAACTAGATCGTAAATCAATCTTAGAAAAAAATGTAGTTCCTTTTAATTGATCAAATAAATCATTAATATGAGGTAGAAGGTATCGATTTTTAATCGTCAACTTGTTCAACTATCGATAATCTATACAAAGTCGCATCAAACCGTCTTTCTTTTTAACAAACAATACTGGAGCTCCCCATGGTGACATACTAGGACGTACAAAGTCACGGTCCAGTAAATCATGCAATTGAATTTTTAATTCCTTTAGTTCAGTCGGTGACATACGATAAGGGGATATTTTCACTGGAGCTGTATTAGGAAACACTTCAATTGTGAACTTAACCTCCTGATCAAGTGGTAATCCAATAATTCTTCAGAAAATACATCAGAAAATTCACAAACAATTCGAACATTTTCGATTTTACTAGCTTTCGAGTTGATAACATAAGCTAAAAAGGCTTTGCAACCTTACTTCAATAATTTGTTAGCTCGAATCAACGAGATAATCCGAGTCGAACCACTCGTTTTAATACCATTCACTTTTTCAACCTCACTATTTGAGTCCTAAATTGAAAACTTCTTTTTTCGACAATTAAGAATCACTTTGTGCTTGGTTAACCAATCCATACCCAAAATTAAATGAAAATCACCAAAAGACATGATTAATAAATCTACCAGAAACATCAAATTTTGAATTTTTAACGAACATCGTTTACACACTTGATCAACTAACACCATTTGACCTAACGGGCTCGATACAAACATAGCTACTTTTGACATCTCAGGTTTCATACTCCCAGACTTGGCCAAATTAGTATTAACATACGAATGAGAGGAACCAAGGTTTATCAAAGTATAAATAGGTGTAGAGAATAATAGAAGAATACTTGCTATGACATCGATAGCATCCCCCTCATCTCGTGTCCATGCAACATAAACACGAGCCGACGCTCTAGCCTCCGGTTGATGAGCAACTATTTCACCCCTTTCTTGATCCACCCCTTGAAATCGAACCACCCCAACTAAAACCTTGACCTCTAACTGTTGATGCAGCTTCTGTGTAACATCAGGTTTATCATTTTCGTTCTTCGGACATTCACGAGTGAAATGTTTTAGTGATCTATATCGAAAATACCTTTTAGTCAATTTCCAGTATTTTCCCCAGTGTTTCTTCCCACAATGTTCATAACTCGGTGCTTCAGAGGTTCTATTCGACCCTTTTACACTGCCAACATAAATGGTGCGTCGGTGATCTCACATTCTGTTTGATGTAGCTAATCTTGCAACTATCTTTCTATACTTACGAGATTCATTGGTTCATTTTGGTACTGAATGTGAACTAGGAGCCTTGAATCGTTTTCCTGTTACACGAGAAGGTTCAGATTTCTTGCTTAATCCCAAATATTTTTCTACCATTTTTGCCCGTTCGGACAAATCAACAAACTCATTAATTTTCAATACAACTAACTGAGTCATGATCTCATCTTGTATTCCATATAGAAAGCGTTTACAATTCTCTTCTTCAATCAGAACAAGCTCCACAGCATACTTGCTAAGTCGCATATATTCTCGTTTCTAATCCACTATAGAGAGATCTCCTTGTTTTAACAATAGAAATTCTTATTTTCTATCATCTAAATATAGTTCCCCGATGTACTTCTTCTAAAACTCTGACTGAAAGAACTTCCAATCTATAGTTTCAGCAAAAATGTGTCGCATAACAATTTGCCACCATGTATAAGCTTCATATTATTTTTTATCTTTAAATAAAAATAAAAATAATATTATTGTCCACCTAATTTCATTATTAAATAAATTTTAAAACATAAAATATTTTCTTTTACCTACGTGTACTAATATCTAATTGCTTTTATAATTCTCAAAAAGACAAAGATTGAATTTTTTATCAAGGCAAACTCGGGTCTTGAAAAGGCCAACTTGATAAAAAATAAGGGTAAATTATAAAAATAGTCACTCAATTATTAGCAAATTTCTATTTTGATTACTTAGGTTTAAAATTTTCTAATTTAGTTGCCAACATTATAGAAATTTAATATTTTAGTCACTCTTCTAGTAAATCATTAACATTAACTTTTTTATTGGTATAGTAATAAATTTAGTCCTTTAATATTTACAAATTCTATTAATTTAGTCCTAAATCTAAAAAATTCAACAAATTTAAGCATATTCAAAATTTCCAACATTAAGCACCACAAAAAAAAAAAAAAAGAGAGAGGTGAAAAACGTACAAATTATATTAAACTATCATAATCGAAAATTAACAATTCTATCAATTTCAAGAACAAATAGTAGATCTTCAAGAATGTCTTCAAACACTTGCATGTCAGTTAGGGGCGAAGCTAGAAAAATTTTTTAGGGGGGCCGGATGAAATTTTAATTTTTTATAGTTTATATCTTTATAATTTGTAAAAGGATTAAATCGAATTTTTATAATTTTAGGGGGGCCAAAGTATAATTTTACCTTTATTAATTTAAAATTTTAAAAAATTTTAAGGGCCTAAAATATAATTTTACATTTTAAGGGGGGCCGGGGCCCATGCCAGCCCCCTGGCTTCGCCTCTGATGATAGTACTCATTGTCATAGCTATTATTCTATGTGATCCGCAACATGGTTCCTCTCCCTAAAAATATATTTTATCCTCCGATGTTATCTACATTTAAGTCTCAAATGAATCCTTCGTAACAAAGCTGAAAAAGAGGTTGCCAAATGAACATTTTGTATGACTTTAACTATCTCTAGGTTGTTTGTGTGGATCATAATCTTCTGGTATCCTTTCTCTTTAATAAGAAACAAACTATCTAAAATACCTCAAAACTCAATATAAAAAATAGAACAAACCCCTAAATATTGATTAAATCCAAAGATACAATCCCCTCCATGCTTATACATGGCCCCTCCAGTAGCGGTAACCCCCGCAGCCATCTTGACAGTTTCATAAGCACCACAATAGTGAGTTTGTTGAGTTTGAGGGGTGGTTGAAGATTCTAAAAAAACAAAAGATTAAATTTTTATCCAGACAAACTGGGGTCTTGAAAAGCCCAACGTAATAAAAAATATGGAGAATTGGGCTCAAAGGCCTGTAATAAAATTATAAGTAAATAAGGCATTATTAATTTGGACCCTTAAAAATGTGAACCGAAGTTGTAGGTCTGTAAGTAAATAAATCAAATACTAGGGACCAATTAGTAAATCCAGAAAGTTCTACTCCTATCTTTGCAGTCAAGCAAGCAAGTAGTGATATTTTCGTAAATATAAAAATAATTAAATATAAATAACCCAGAATCAAAATACCCTAGCCTCCCTCTTTTACCCAAACCTGATTTCCACTTCTAGGGTTTCATATTTCCCCTCTTTTTTTAATAGAGGAGCTTTTAATCAACCGACCCAATCAAATTCATAAATTTTAGAGTTTTGAATGGGTACGGAGAGAAAAAGGAAGGTGAGCTTGTTTGATGTTGTGGACGAGCCATCGGTTAAGATCGCGAAATCGAACGGTTTAGGTTTAACGGGGATGAACGCCAACAGCTCGATCAACAAGTGGAATGGACGGCCTTATTCTCAAAGGTATTACGATATTTTGGAGAAGAGGAAAACCCTCCCCGTTTGGCAACAAAAAGAAGAGTTTTTGCAAGTATTGAGGGCGAATCAAACCCTTATCTTGGTCGGTGAAACCGGTAGCGGTAAAACTACTCAGGTTAGTACTTTTTTCAGCTGTGTATTTTTGAAAAATTGAAATTTGATTTACTATCTATGAACAATTGTTGTGGGCTTTCTGTTTTTTGAGGAAAAAGGATTAGGTAGTTACATTTTAGGGTTTTTTTTATTTGGTGTTATGCAGATTCCTCAGTTTGTATTGGACGCCGTTGATATAGAAACTCCGGATAAACGTAGGAAAATGATGATTGCTTGTACCCAGCCTCGAAGAGTGGCTGCCATGTCTGTTTCGCGTCGTGTTGCTGAAGAAATGGATGTGACTATTGGAGAGGAGGTGGGTTATAGTATTCGTTTCGAGGATTGCAGTAGTGCAAGGACTGTTTTGAAGTAAGCTTTGACTTTACTGATTTTTATTTGGTATTAATGGTATAGAAATGGATATGAATAGGAGAGGATTAAGGTTATTTTGTTTTTGTATGACAGGTATTTAACAGATGGTATGCTTTTAAGGGAAGCGATGACAGATCCTCTTTTAGAAAGATATAAAGTGATTATTCTCGATGAAGCTCATGAAAGAACTTTGGCTACAGATGTGCTGTTTGGGCTTCTGAAAGAAGTTTTAAAGAATCGACCTGACCTTAAGCTTGTTGTTATGAGTGCTACACTAGAGGCTGAAAAGTTTCAGGGTTATTTTAATGGTGCACCACTTATGAAGGTTCCAGGTAGGCTTCACCCTGTGGAGATTTTCTACACTCAGGAACCTGAAAGGGATTACTTGGAGGCTGCAATACGGACTGTTGTGCAGATACACATGTGTGAACCTTCTGGTGATATACTTGTTTTCCTAACTGGAGAGGAGGAGATCGAAGATGCCTGTCGCAAAATAACGAAAGAAGTAGGAAACATGGGGGATCAAGTAGGTCCTGTTAAAGTAGTGCCTCTATATTCAACTCTTCCTCCAGCAATGCAGCAGAAGATTTTTGAGCCTGCTCCACCTCCCGTGAAGGAGGGTGGCCCTCCTGGAAGGAAGATTGTGGTGTCTACAAACATTGCCGAAACTTCCTTGACTATTGATGGCATTGTTTATGTTATTGACCCTGGGTTTTCTAAACAAAAAGTTTATAACCCGCGAGTGCGTGTTGAGTCCTTATTGGTATCTCCTATATCAAAGGCAAGTGCACATCAAAGATCTGGACGTGCTGGAAGAACACAACCTGGGAAATGCTTCAGGCTCTACACTGAGAAGAGTTTTAATAATGATCTGCAGCCGCAGACCTATCCTGAAATATTACGTTCAAACCTTGCAAATACAGTTCTCACCTTGAAGAAACTGGGAATTGATGATCTGGTACATTTTGATTTTATGGACCCACCTGCTCCGGAGACATTGATGCGTGCATTGGAAGTGTTGAATTACTTGGGAGCATTGGATGATGAGGGTAACTTAACAAAGTTGGGTGAGATCATGAGTGAATTCCCCTTGGATCCTCAAATGTCGAAGATGCTCGTAGTTAGTTCTGAGTTCAATTGTTCAAATGAGATTCTTTCAGTTGCCGCCATGCTTTCAGGTACTTCTATTTGTTTTCTAGCATGCTTTGTGTTTCTGTTGAGTCAGGTCTTAGGAAGTTGTCCTGGGGCTATATCTTGTTTGATATCGTCCCTATTTGAAAGAGTGTTTGCACTTCGGCTAGTGCACAACACTAGGTGTTTAACTGTTTACATGCATATGCTTGTATGCATTGATACAGTTAAGCTGGAATGTGTCTTAGGTTGTCATCAGCAACTGTCTTGTCTGGGTTCCATGCCCCTGTTGGCATGCACCATAGGATTTCTAAGCAAGTGCTGATGCAGATAGTTTCAGTTTCTCAGTATTCTCTCATGAAGCAAATGGTGTCGCCTTGCCTGTATGCCTCTGCTGACCTACCATGGGCCTCTTCTGTGATAACTCAATTCTTTCTTTAGTACCCAATTGCTTTGTACGGCCTAGGGAGGCACAAAAAGCTGCAGATGAAGCAAAAGCTCGGTTTGGGCATATCGATGGTGATCATCTCACGCTTTTGAACGTGTACCATGCTTACAAACAAAACAGTAAGTACTTCATCCTTTTCCCCCCAAAAACAACCCAGATTTATTTTCTGATGGCAATAACCTAAGAGTCTTATAATATATGAAAACTGCAGACGAGGATCAATCTTGGTGCTATGAGAATTTCATCAACCATAGAGCGCTGAAGGCTGCTGATAATGTTAGACAACAGCTTGTGCGCATTATGTCCAGGTTTAATCTCAAGCTGTGCAGCACTGATTTCAACAGCCGTGACTACTATGTCAACATTAGAAAGGCCATGCTTGCCGGGTATTTCATGCAGGTAGCTCATCTGGAGCGCACGGGGCACTACTTGACAGTTAAAGACAACCAGGTCCATATAAATAGTTCTCTGTTTTTGGATCAGGCTTTCTTTCTTGGTGAAGTTTTTTCTCATTTTGGAGGTGCATGCGTGGAATGTAACTGTGTATTGTATTCTTTATTTTACAGGTGGTGCACTTGCATCCATCAAATTGCCTGGATCACAAGCCAGAGTGGGTCATTTACAACGAGTATGTCCTGACAAGCCGGAATTTTATTCGTACTGTGACAGATATTCGTGGTGAATGGTTAGTCTCTCCTTTCTTATGGTTGACATAATTGTGTGGGTTCATGATACATGAATTGAGAAACCCCGAGATTAGTTTTGTCCAATAGCTCGTTAATTTACATATGCACTCTTTTGATGGATACAGGTTAGTCGATATAGCACCACATTATTATGATCTCGAAAACTTCCCACAGTGTGAGGCAAAGCGAGTCCTCGAAAAGCTTTACAGAAAAAAGGAGAAGGATCGGGAGGAGAGTCGAAACAGGAGATGAAGTGCTACGACCATACAAGTTGTTTTGACATGAATTTTTCTTCAACGGTGCTATTTGGGAGTTATTACGTAGTATGTTAGTTGATAAATTGGAAGAAACAGAAATTTCTTGTAACATCATGTGGAACTTCTTCCCTTAGCTATCTTGTATTTTGTACTAGCACTCCAAATTTGTTCTTTTAACCTTCTATTTTATCATTTAAGGAACACTTGAAATGATCTTTGAAGAAAGAAGAAACGAGCATGATTTTGGATCTTTTTAATACTCATTACCCTTGTGATAAATTTTCTCCTGTTGATTCCTGATCTGTGAAGGAAAACCTGATTCAATCAATTCCCAAATATGAGCTTCAATTACCCTGTATCTAAATTGATTCAAAATTTGAACAGTTTCAAGTTTAAATAAGAAGGCATTGTATTTGGAAATATTATTCAAGCCTGAAGTGAATAAAATATGAAATAATTCGAGTTCGTGAGGACTTAATTTGAAGAACTTAAGCTGCGAATGCAAAATGAAAGGGGGATGGTTCTGAAGAATTTGATTGGATTTAAATTGATATAAGTCAAAGTCCCTAACCCAAGACTGGTTATGGATTTTTAGGCCTATTTATTGTTGTACTTGTGCTACTTTTTGTATGTGCATTACGAAGATTCCCACAAATAGAATGAAGAGGACTCGGCCATCTATATAGAGTGCATTTATGGAATTGGATTATGGGCATGGGAGTAAGGATCTTCCCCCAAGATGTGGTTTAAAAGTTGATCCAAGGAAAATCTTTGATTCCCTTAGTTGGGAGTACTTCCCAAATTTATTGAATGGATTTGAGGCTGTGTTTCGCATTCAAAGTTCTCAATTGCTTTGAATGGAATGGATGATTAGTTGGGTATTTCTCTGCAGGGAAAGGAGCTACCTAGTCATTATTGGCATGAATGATTTATCAACCCTCTTGAACAAAGCTGGAAGATACGATTTTTTTTTTATTTTCACCCGAAATATAAAACAGTGCAATTTACTCATATCTTCTTTGCAGACGATCTTTTGATCTTTACAAAGGGTTCTACTTCCTCGGTGTTGAAAGACAATGAAGGCTCAGAAAGGGGGGCTAGAGTATGTTGGAAAGGAAGGATTTGGGGTTGAAGATCTGATTTTATGGAATAGTGCTTGCATGCTTAGAAATTTTTGGCTAGTTTTGGTGCAAAGTGCAAACAGGTTCACTATGGGTGGCTTGGTTAGAAGCGTATGAGCTAAACAGTGTTAGTTTTTGGAGCAGAGCCAACTCAAGGACATAGCTGGAGTTGGAAGAAGCTTCTCAAACTGAGAGACCTGATGCTACAATTTGGTGTGCGTCAGGGTAATTACAAGGCATGAAACAAAAGCAATCTAAGGTGCCCTGGCACAAGGTTGTATGGGGAGGACCATCCATTCCTAGGCATCTCTCTTGTTTCATGGTTGGCAGTAATACTTCCAACAAGTGTAGCTTGCCTGCAAATTATGCAACACAGCATATTTTTGCCTGCTGTTCTTATGCAAGACAAGTATGTGTAATTTACAGGCTTGTATTTGATGCATAATAGATCCAAAAGAATATAATCCTTCGGCTATGGAAATCTCCAGACATTTACCAAATTTGCTTGCTGCGTGTAAAAACCAAACAACCAAAACTTCTTCTGCTGCAATATTTTTAGGTTGTCTGAATAGCCAATAACATTCATTTTAACATACCGGTATTTCTCTTTTAGGGATAAATAGGATCTTTTGTGACGACTTGAAGATTTAGTGCATCTGAAGAAAAGATGACATTATTAAAAGGGACAACTACGAACCCTAAAAAATTTAGTCTTCATGAACCATAAAATAAACATTGAAGACTTTGTCAAGAGAGAGAACACGGATCAAAACAATCCCACCATACTGAAAAACGTTTATGCATTCCTCCTGTCTTTTTGGGTACATAATAGGATCAAAAGAATAAATGATAATAAAGAAATACAATAACTCCCTGCCCACTTGTCTCTCACATCTGCACCTTATAATCGCAGACCATGAACCATAATCATTTTTACCGTGAAAACATCCATCTCTAAATCATTCTATAATGTGCTTCGCCTCATTATGGCGAAAAAAATTCTCAAGATATACATATATTCCAAGTCATTGATTATAAATTATAACCAATTGATTTTAAAACATGCTTGAAGTGTGATGTAACAACCAATTTGCAACTATATGCAACAAGCCAGTGTTGAAAACATTCTTGATGTTTCATGTCACAATGGGGTTCTTGCGAAATTGAAGAACAAGGAATCAAGAACCCTTTATTCTATTCATCATTCTCATTTGTCGAGCCCTGTGATTTCGGCCATCGTAATCTGTATACCAATTGTTCACGAATCAAGACATCATCTATAAAAAAGCAGATCCATGTTGAAACGGCTATACTAGTCAAACAGTCAGGCTAAAGATTTGCAGCTAAGAAGCATTATTGTATTAATGAGTGTAGAGGTATTTCAATTCATTTGACTTCCACCGGAGATTCAATCTGACTAAGAGCCTTTTGCTTTGCGATATTCCTCCTTTGTTTCATCTCCTTCGATGGTCTAAATTCTATTACACCACTCCGTTTCCCTGTTCCACTGTGTATCTTTCTAAACGCTGCATAAACTGCAGGATAATCAGTTTTCAATTTTAAAATACCTTCTGTAGCGAATTCGGGAGGTTCCAAACCGGAGTATAAATAAAAGGCTCTAAGAAATGCACCCCAAAGAACAACATCGAACTTCAAAATCATCCCCTTGATCAATGTCTCAGCCTTACCCAGCTGACCTGCTTTCCCATATATCTCCATCATACAGGCATAATGTTCCAACCCTGGTTGTATGCCGTACTTGCAGTCCATTGAGTTGAAGTGTCTTTCACCTTCTTTGACCAATCCACTACCCCTGCATGCTAATAAAACGTTAAACATTGTAACCTTATTCGGGTTGATACCAGTGCTAATCATCCTATCAAATTCCTGCAACGCTCTTCTTCCAAGTCCTTGTCTTGCGTAACCTCCTATCAAGGAATTCCATGATACCAAACTCTTCTCCTGCATGGACTCGAATACAAAAAATGCAGCATCGATGTTCCTACATTTTGCATACATATCGACTAGGGAAGCAGACAATACTAAATCCTGCGGTATCCCAAACTTTAGGATACATGAATGGACTTGTAGGCCGGTAATAAGATATGAACATCCAGCACATGCATCCAAGACATTTGAAAAAGTAAACTGATTAGGCCTCGTATCAGATCTTAACATCAAAACAAACAGCTTCAACGCCTCCCGAAACCTCTCGTTTTGCACATATCCGTTGATCATCACAGTCCAAGAAACCACATTCTTCTGGTTCATCTTATTAAACATAGACCTAGCTTTATTAACCCACTTATTCCTAATGTACCCATCAATCAAAGAAGTCCAAGAAACAATATCCCTCTCTGGCATCTTATCAAATACCCTACGAGCCTGCTTAAAATACCCTACTTCCATATACCCTGAAACCAAAGCATTCCAACAAGCAACATTCTTTACCAAAATCTCATCAAACACTCTTCCCAGTCCCTCTACATCCCCCATTCGCGAGTACCATTTCATCAACACAGGCCCCACAAACATGCTCATATTAAGCCCCAAACAAACAACAAGTGCATGAACTTGCGGTACCAATACGTTGAACTTTGTTTCAGAAACCACACTGACTAAAGTCGAGATGGTGGACTCTTTCGGTTTAAAACCAACTCTACCCATCTCTAGAAAGCCTTTATAGACTACCTCTGGGTTTTGGATCTTGTTTAAGCTCGATAAAAATGTGTTCCAAGAAGCGGGGGTTTTAAGCGACACTTCATCGAACAGTTCCTGGGCATGTTCAGTCTGGCCATTTCCAAGATTAGGCTTCATCATTGCGTTCCATGAGAAGATGTTTCCGGCGATTGGGGTTTGGTGAAAGAGATTTTGGGGTTCGTTAAAGCGGGTTTTTTGGAGGCAATTATTGATATTGTTGTCCAGATTGATCGTCGGAAGTGTAGAAAGATGACGGGGATTTTTCCGAGGGAGGATTGGGGTTCTTATGCGCATGGCGGGCAATTACTTAGCCGACGCATGTGGGAGACTAGCCGTTCGCTTACTTTTAGTATATTAATATTATTGGCAAAAATCATTTACTTAATATAATTTTTGTCATAACGGATAAATATTAAAATTATCCTTTAAAATTTTAATTTATTGTTTAATATTATATATAAACTTTGATTTTATGTAATTTTTTACAGAAAATTTTTATATGATTTAATTTTCATAAATTATTAAAAATATTATCGAATTAACATCATTTTAATTGATATATTGCATATATAAATAATTATATTAATCTAATATGAAAATAAATTTATGGATTTATTTCTTTAAATGCATTCAGTTGAATCAAAATCAAATTTATATATATATATATATGAACTACAATTCAAATTTCATGTCTATAATTACACCAACTCAAAATTTATGTATCAAATTACATATCGAAATAAACTTCATGTATATATTTGATATTTATCTCATCATTTTTTTTGAATTGTCATAATTATTTTAAAATATTATAATTCTTTTGAA
This sequence comes from Gossypium longicalyx, assembly GCA_025698465.1. NCBI lineage: Eukaryota > Viridiplantae > Streptophyta > Magnoliopsida > Malvales > Malvaceae > Gossypium > Gossypium longicalyx. The sequence goes on from CM047006.1 coordinate 22,060,846, forward strand.
AGATTAAATATTATAAATTTTAATACATTAGTGATTATACAATTTTAATATTTTAAAGTATCTATAACTAGAGGAGCTCATGAGTCAGTCGAGTTCGGGCCAGGCTCAACTAAAAATTCATGCCCATTTATTAGGCCTGACTCAGCCCAAAAAATTTGCCTAAAATTTTGCCAAGCCCGACCCGAATAAAAATGCTAAAACTTGGGCCTAGCCCGGCCTGCCCGTATTAATTTTTATATTATTTTTATATAAATTTTAAATATATATAATACATCAAAAATATTAAAAACATCCAAATAAATATTTCCCAACAAATTGAAAATAAAATTTAAAAAATATGTAGACTTAAACAATAATAAGATAGATGCAACTTAACAAGCAAATGCCTCTAAAATAATAACAAAATTAACAAATGTCTTTAAAATAATAACAAAATTAACAATAAAGTAAGTTTTATACAATATTCAAACAATAACAAAAAAATAGTAGTAACATAATAGTAAAATTGTAGCAAAATAAGGAGAAAACAAGAAGAAAATAACATTAAAAAATAATAAAAAAAAAAGAGCAAATTTTTTTGTCCTTTAGTGAATTCGGGTCAGGGCAAAAATGCCTTACTTGAGGCCCGGCCCGTTTTTTAAACAGACCTTATTTTTTTTATCCAAACCTATTTTTCGGGCCTATATTTTTGTCCAAACCCTTCCACATTTAGGGTGGGCCGTCGAGCCGGGTCAGGTGGCCCGACCCATGAGCAGGTCTATCTATAATCTATATATATATTTAAGGTAAAAATACCCCCTTACATTTTTTTTGCATTTAATAAAAAATGGTCAAATATCATTTTTGGTCCCTATTCTAGGCCTAAAATTAAGATTTAATCTTTATACTTGAAATTCTACGATAATTTAGTCTCTCTTTTTTATAATATTTAGTTTAAATAGTCAATATTGTTGACTACTGTTATTAACCTTTTTATGTGGATTTTAAAAAAAAAATACTATTCTAACATAAAAACTATTTTGACATGATGAGTTGGAATATGTATTTTTAAATCCTTATCAACTACCAAAATTATTAACGGTGTTAATTATTTGGACTAACTAATGACATTGTTTTCCCTTCTATTTAGTCATTATAAGATAATAGTAAAACCGTAATTCTGATTTTTCTACTATACTCACATTTGATATTTAATATTTATATTTTAATTTAACATAATTGGGTCGTTTGCTTTACAATGACATTAATTAATCTAAATAATTTATATTTTTATATGCGATAATTATCTTATTTTGTTACTATCATATCCTTTAAATGTTGACAGAATCTAAGAATAAAAAAATTATTTATAGTTCAAAGGTTAAAATTAATTTTTTTCAACTATATTTGAACGTTTTAACAAAAAGAAAAAAGAAAAAAAAAGATACCATGAACATGGCAAAGTGGCATGACACCGTATTTTATTTTTACAAATTATATCATTATGGTTGAATTTCAATTTTGGTCACTATATTACGCTCAAATTTAAAATTTAATCTTTATACTTTAACTTCTTAACATAATTTGATACACCAACTTTTACAATGATAATGGTTAGCCCAAATACTTTATTTTGATTAAAATGATGATGCAATTTTTGTGAGTTGTTAAAATTTATATGCTAAATTCATGTCCATTACAATGTCTTTTTTACAAAAAATTCAAAATATAACTCCAACAAAATTTAACAAAAGAATTTAATGGTATTAACAATTTGACTTGAATTTTTAAATTCGAAAAAAAAATAAAGAGAATAAATTCTTAAAAGTAAAAGCGTGGATACTAAGCTCTCTTTTCCCTTTTCTTATACAGTTTAGTTTTTTTTCATAAAATAACTTTGGACATTATGAATCTACGAACGAAAATTCAAATAGCTTCTTTCTCTGATCTCCTATATTGACCGTTAGATTAACTTGGAGTTAAAGTATATTTTTTTACTCGTCGATGGGTATTGATCCACCATATTGATTGTTGAATTGTCGCTTGGAGCTCAATGGTAGAACTTTTAAAAAAAAAATTAATAGCTCATTGACTTAAATAATTTTTTTTAAATAGTTTAATGATTTAAATGAAAACTTTAGAATAGTTTAGTGCCCAAATTGTAACTTTTTAAATTAAGTGGTCAAAATGAAAACTTACTCATGATTTAATGACTAATGATGTAGGTTACCCTAATATTAATGATTATGATTAAATCTTCCATTTAACTTATATTTAAGAGAATATTTTTTTTTTCAACTTAATGTCAAATAAATTAAAATAAAAGACACAAAAATTATAACATATTAAAAACACAAAAATCAATCAAATATAATTTAATATAACACTCTACAACTTTACGTGTAGTACATTGTCAAACGAATTTAACTATTATAATTTGGTTAAAATTAAAATTTTAAATTTTTTTAAATAAAAACTAAAATTAACCAAATTTAAAAATAAAATTGACTCAAATATATTGATAATATTGTTTTATCTTGAGTTTATTCATCTTTTTATTTTACACTTCAAAACCTCATATATTTTTTTATACACAAAATTTAATTCTTATATTATTCGAAATTTTAAATTTCAGTCCTATAGTCTATTAACTAAAATAACATAGTCATTATTTTAATATTACGAGGAAATAACATATTGACATGATATTATACATGTGATAATATGTTTGTCGTATAAGATTTTAGAATTAAAAATACAGTTGCAAGATTTACTGGATCGAGGTTTTATACATCCTAGTATGTTGCCTTGGGGAGCTCCAGTGCTATTTGTCAAAAAGAAAGACGAGTTGATATGGCTTTGTATTGATTATCAGTAGTTAAATAAGTTGGCAATCAAAAATTGTTACCCCTTATCATGTATTGATGATCTATTTGACCACTTGAAGCGCGCATCTGTCTTTCCTAAGATTGACTTGAGATCGGGATATTACCAACTAAAAGTAAAGGATAGTGAAGTATCGAAAACAACGTTTCACATGTGATATAGTAACTATGAATTTTTGGTGATGGCTTTCGGACTAAAAAAGGCTCTTGTGGCATTCATATTCTCATGAGTCGTATATTCTAGCCTTATCTGGATCAATTCGTAGTGGCATTCATTGATGATATCCTGATATACTTAACATCAGAAGCTGAACATGATAAATATCTCAAAATTGTTTTACAAGTTTTGCAGGAAAAGCAACTTTTCGGGAAACTCAGTAAATGTGAATTCTGATTATCCAAGGTTGTATTTTTGGGGCATGTTATTTTAAGTGAGGGAATCTGAGTTGATCCAAAAAAGGTCGAAGTTATCATCTAGTGGAAAGTATCGAAAAATGTGTTAAAGATCTGGAGTTTCCTTAATTTAGCTGGTTATTATCGAAGATTCGTAAATGAGTTTTCCAAAATAGCTACGCCAATGACGAAGTTGCTACAAAAGAACGTGCTATTTGTGTGGAACGATCAGTTTCAGGAGAGTTTTGAAATGCTAAAAGTGATGTTGACCAAAGCACCGATTCTGACTTTACCTGAATTGGGAAAAGACTTTGTGGTTTATAGTGACGCTTCATTGAATAGTTTGGGATGTGTGTTAATTAAGTTATTAAAAAAAATATATAAACATATCTGTCGAAACCATTTTTTTGAAAACAAGAATCGACTTTGTTTGAAAGCGAAAATTAAAACAGGAGTCGCCACCAATCCTTTTTTATTAGGTGTGATCGGATCACCTTAAATTAATCATTTTAATAAAAGTTAAAATTTACTAAAATGATAATTTTTGGTCTACGAAAATCAGAAAATGAGTTCGGGAGTCGGTTACGTGTGAGGAAGGATTAGCACCCTTGCCACGCCCAAAAGTTGATACCGAATTGTTTAGTTAGTGTCTTGATGTTAAAAGTTGAAAATCAGGGACAAATTTAAAATACGATCCTTTTTTATTAACGTCAATTTTAAAAATGTTTGAATTAGATTAAAATGATTGCTAAAGATTTTCTCATCTCGAGATATCGGAGTATCACATCCCGTAAGTTAAGACACGATACCATGAACTCCCGAGCGCAAGTTTATCTTTACTTTTAATTGAAATTTCATGTGTTTTGGAACTTAAAAGGATATTTGGCCATTTAGGATCAACGAGAAAACCGAAACCCCGTAAGTTAGAGCACGATTCCTCAAATTTTCTAAAACGCGAAATATTGCCTTATTTAAAAAATTTTCCTTTTGAAATATAATGAGTATGATATTTAACAACGTACATTTATTTTGTTTGAAATAAAATAAAGTGATCTAAGTTGGATAAATGTGTTGGGGTTTAATGTACGATATGATTTAAACTAGATAAAATAAAAATATAACATAGAGTATGGAATAATACAACACCAATACAATATTATACAAGCTAATGGCAATAATATGAAAATACGAATGAACGAATTATAATACACAATGGCAATAATCACGTAACATGTCACTTAAATTCCAATATTAACAATCAAAGAAAATAAAATAAAATAAAATAAAATAAAATAATTCTAAGTAAATAATGGTTTAAAATAAATAATGTATGAGAACAATTCAAAATGAATAAAAAAAAAACAGTCTCAAATAAATAATATATATAAAAAACTTAAAGTAAATAATAATAAAACAGTTTGAAATAAACAATATATAAAAAAAATTTAAAATAAATAACATGTAAAATAGTTTGAACTACATAATACATATACAAATTTAAAATATATATAACATGTAAAAGTTTAAAATAAATAATATATATAAAAACGTGAAATAAATCATATATAAAATAATCTAAAATAATATGTAATAAAACTGTTTAAAGTAACTAGTTAAATATATTTATATATATAACTTAAAATAATATGCAATAAAACAATTTGAAATGAATAATATAAATCAATTTTAAATTAATGATACATAAAATAGTGTAAGAGAACTAATATGTAAAAAAAAAATCTAAAAGAAATAATATATAAAACTGTTTAAAATAAAATATATGTTAAAAAATAAATAAGCAAAATATATAAAACAGTTTGATATTAGAAGGTTAAGGATTGAATTAAAAAAATAAAATTAATGGGGCGAATTCGAAAAAGAAAGTAAATAGGGCCCAAATGGAACGTGCGCAGAGAAAGAAAGACTGATTGGGAGAATATCCCAGCCTTTATACGCACCGTTTCAGCATGGACCCAAATGTAATAAAAAATAACTTTTGCGGCCAGATTTATAAAAATAAATAAAGTAAAAGAAAGGGCGAAATTGCAGCGCGCACAAAGGCGGAGGGACCTTGTGCATAAATATCCCAATAATGGGAAACACATGGATCCCCCTAGGTACGGGTCGGATTCGAGTCGGCCTTCCCCAAAACGATGTCGTTTTGCACCTGGGAAGGCCACCTAGAACGCTGCCGTTTTGTGCTTTCTATTAAAGCAAAAAAAAAAATTCTCTTCATTTCTGCATTCCCCTTTTAAAAAAAAAACACAGAGAGTTCCTTTTTTGCTCTCTCCCTCTCCCTTTTTTGCTAGGGTTTTATAACCCTCCCTCTTTGAGCCGCCGTCAGCCCACCGTGAAACCGCCGTGGCTTCCACCGTAGACGGTGGTCAAAGCCTCATGAAATCGGGTTTTTGACCCCTTTGAAGGTTGATTCGCTGGTGAGGCCTCCCTAGACCAAAGAAATCAGAAGAGAAAGAACCTTCCGCCCTCTCCAGACCGAATCCGACGACGGAGAAGCGGTCTTCGACGACGGGGCTGCGTGGATTCGGGTAAGTCCCTTCTTCTTCCTTGATTCTTTTTTTTTTTAAAGTAAGTTAACAAATAAAAATAAAAAATAAAATAAAGTAAAGCAAAAATAAATAGGAAGATCGAGATAACAGAGGAAAAAAAAAATCGAAGTTATCCTTCTAAATTTTCTATTCTCTTTTTGATCTATGATGTTCGTAAAAAAAAAACAAAGAAGAAGTTCGGGCTTTGATAGCCGATTACAAGGCCGTTCATTACAAATATTTTGGCCCATTACAATACCAATATTTAAATTTGAAATTTCCATAACAATCAAAGATCAAAGCTTAAATTTTTTATCACACTACAGTTTCCAAAATAACCCAAAATAAAGTTGTCTAAATGATGCAATCAAAAATCGAAAACCTTAATCATTAACTTTTTTTTCTAATACTCAAACAATCAACTATTATTTTTTCACAATTAAAATTCAAAACCAAAATTTATAAAACCAAACTTAAAATCAAATTCTTTAAACACATATCATGATCAACATGAATTTGTGTAAAGCACCCAAAAATTGAATATATATTCATATAAGAAAGATAACAACTTCAATAATTATCCATCAAATAAAATTGACAGAAAATTATAATTGAATTCATAAAAAAAAAATCAATAATCTTAACATAAATACACATAAAACTTAAAATCATAATTTTTTATGGATTCAAAAGCATCCTATTCATGCTTTATTCCATAAACCACATTGCTTCTGTTTCAAAAGCATATAAATTTTCTTAGTTGTATTGTTGTCAATGCAGGAGGACGTGGGTTGTTAAGTGCTTTGAAGCGCCACTACACCAAAATAGGGTTTTAGCGGCGTTTTTAGTGGCGTTTGAAAAGAAAACGCCACAAAAAATCGAATAGATCGAGTATTAGCGGCGTTTCTAGAAAAGCACCGCTAAAAGATTCAAGAGAACGACATTGTTTTTTCTGAGCTTCAGTGGCATTAGCGGCGCTACCAAAAAAACGCCGCAATAGATCCAACATTAGCGGCGTTTTTAAGAAAGCGTCGCTATAGGTCGATGTATAGGAAAACGCAGCTAAAAGATTAAACGGAACGACGTCGTTTATTTTCAGCTTCAGTGGCATTAGCGGCGCTTCCTCAGAAAACGCACGCCGCTATAGATCTAAACTATTTTAAGGTTAATGGATAATGAGTTTAAGGGTTGGGGTTTAGGCTTAATGGTTTATGTTTCGAAGATTGTAGTTAAGGATTTAGGGTTTAGATTAATTATTATTTTTTAATTTATATATGAAATTAAATAATCTCTTATATAATTGTAAAAGAGATAATATATTAAAATTGTAACAAATTATTTATTGAAAAATAAATAAATAAAAGTAACAAATTGATATGGATATATAGGTAACTATCTATTTTGGATAGGACCAAATTATAACAAATTAAATAAGGTCTTATTTTTATTTTGAATTCGATTTTATTTTGATCATATCTAAAAGCGACTTTATAAACAATAAAAATTAACTACACCATTCACTTAGCTATGGGAAAGTTAATTTCATTTTAGTTACTTAACTATGAAAAGTTACACTTTGATAAATAAACTATTTGATTAGAAGTTTTTATTTAATTAAGTTACTGGTCATTAAAATCAATGTTATATGGCTTTCTAAAACCCTAACCCCTAACCCCTTAAATCAATAACCTTTTAAATCTCAAACCCTAAATCTATAGTCGTAAATCATAAACTATAAACCTTAAACCCTAAATATTAAACCTTGGATCCTAAACCATAAAACCCTAAACTATAAATAGTACTAAACCCTTAAACCCTTAAATATAGATTCCTAAATCATAAAAATGTAAATTAACCTAAATCACTACACCTTAAATTATAAAACATCTTAAAACTATAAACCCTAAATCTTAAATCATAAACCCTAAATCCAAAACCATAAAACCTTAAACTATAGACAGTACTAAACCCTTAAATACTACTTAAATACTAAATCCTAAACCTATAAGAATAAATTTCATATGGATATAGATTGATATATATATATTAAAGTGAAAGAACGACACAAACATATAAAAAATGGGAAACCACATTTCAATCTCTATTCTCTAAATTTTCAAATTTTATATTATCATGTAATGTTTTAATAAAAAAGTTAATAATATTATAAAAATATATAGACTAAATGATATTAAAAATTAAAGTATATGCAAATAAATTTGAAATTTAAATATATTAGAGAGACCAAATTAAAATTTAACCATGTATTAAATAGTAAATAATAATAATAATAATAATAATAATAATAATAATAATAATAATAAAAAAAGAGAAAAAAAAAGGATTTATATTGCATACTTAGTGGCGTTTTAGAACAAAACGCCGCAAACATGTATTAATACTTTAAACTATGTCGTTTTGAAGCTTTGTTATTAGTGGCGCTTCTAAAAACGCCACAAAACATCTATTAAGAGAATGTAAAATGGCATCGTTTGCATCTTTCTTATTAGTGGCACTTCTATAAACGCCGCAAAAGATGTGATTTACCGACGTCTTTGCTAAAAAACGCCACAAACATCCATTTGTATAATGCAAAACGGCGTCGTTTGTTACCAAGTTATTAGTGGCGCTTCTTGGAAAAACGCCACAAAATATGTAAAGAGATTTCAAAACGTCAACGTTTTATTGCCTTTTATTAGTGGCGCTTTTATAAACGCCACAAAAGATGTGAAATGCCGGCGTTTTCGCTAGAAACGCCACAAAAATCTATTAATAGAGTGCAGAAACTGTGTCGTTTTATAACCTTTCTAATAATGGCGCTTTTAAAAAACGCCACAAATGTTTTTAACCAGATTGAAAAAGTTGTCATTTTTTTGAACCCCATTTGCCCTTTACTTTCCCCAGTTCAGTTTACCCCGATTACTTCATTCTTCATTTGTTTCAGAAATCCCTAAAATTTCCCATTACTCCCTAACCCTATTTTTAGAAATCCCACATAATTTCCCCCAAATAGATATACAGAAATCGTTTTCCCCGAAGTCCTTTTGATTTGCTCAGCTATCAGTATTTATCCCTTAACCCCAAATCAAAATTTTTGATTTTGAACCCTAACTGGTCTTCGTGTTCCCCAACCTAAACTCGATCTCATTCCCCCATTTACCCAATTTCTTCTCTCATTTTACCTAACTCAGTCTGTGTCTGCGTCTGCCTCTTCTCAACACCACTGCAGCTGGAATTTCGAGTCCTATTCTATAGGTATTGTGTTCATGTTGTTCATATACAACAGTTACTGTTTGCCCATTGATGCCACATTGTTTATATTTATTTAATATATTACTAACTCATGTTTTAATCATTTCATTGATGCCACATTGTTTATTATGAGTGTTGACATGTATTTAAATTATATGCAGGATAAATGACATGAGAGCTGAAGTTGTGTTAATTATGCTTGTTGATTAAACTTGGTATTCTAGCAGCTTTCATGAGAAATTTCACTTTTGGGCTTTGACTGCTTGATTTGCCTTGCCTTATCTCTTGCTTTGCTGTTGTTGCTGATTTATTTTGAAAATAACAATCGAGCAAGCAGAAAATTTGTTTTTCCAATAATATTTGAATATGGTTTGAAGTAGACATCCATATCGTGTCACCTGTTTAAAATTCTTAAATTGGCTGAATCGAACTACTTAATATGTTGGTTGAGAAAATGTAATCTTTGTTGGCTGTTGTATTTCATCTTCATAGTTTGATTCCATTTTGTTTTTAAAAGTAGCTTGACCAAACCAAATTATGTTTACTAGTTTGTCATTTTCTATTCGTTGACTTGGGCTATAATCATTTTCATTTATTATTACTCGTATTATTTTTTTCATCTCCACAAATTCTTTATATGGAATGCTTTGTTTATTACCCTTTTAAAGTGAATAATTGATAATTGCTCATGATAGTTTATGCATGCATCTGATTAATTGTTAAAAATTGTCTATATATACAAACATGTAGCACCAACAGTATTTGTTTGTTTTATATATTTCAAAACTTAGAATTGAGTTAACAAGAAAGATGATTAGTATTAATGAAGAAGGTGATGAACAATAAACAAACTAAAGATAAGTGAAAGATCAGAAATCTAAGATTTGAGAGAAAAAAAATCCAAAACTATGAATCTTTTGAAAATGTAATATTGAATCGCATAAGACTTGTAACTAGCTATTTCTTCTACCTTTAGATTTGTCTTATTATTTACGTGCTGAATTAATTGTTGCTCAGTCATAGTTGATATTTTTCAATAGGAAAGAAATAGAGTACATGAATTCTAGGTTTGATTACAGAGAAATAGAGTACATATTATATGATTCAGACTTATATACTTACCTGCTTTGAAATTAAGGTCTGTTTCAAAAAATAGTAAATTTTGACTATTTTAATTATATGTTTTAGGTGAAATTCCTTCTATTATTGGAAATTTTACTTCCCTCGAGTACCTCAATCTTGATGGTAACTACTTAACAGGTATAAAATTACTTTTATTCTCCTTTTTTCATTTACAGATATGCAATACTTTAAATACTTTGACATTAGAAAAAATAAGAAGTATTAGTATAAAAAATCGATAATTTGAGTTACAAATTACTTACTTTCTATTTGATTAGTGAGCATTTGCTTCACCATCATTGTTAAACAGAGAAGTATTTTCATAAAGAATGACTTTAAAATTATATTATATATAGGATTACATTTTGGAAACAAATTAACAAACCGATCCCTATATATTAGATCAAATAAGTCTTTCGCTAAAATTAAGTGAACTAAATTTTTTTCTTCAATAAAAGGATCAAAATGCAATTTGAAGTATAAAGTAAGGAACCCATCCCTATTTTCTTCTAGTTTTTCTTCCAATTGCTTGTGAATATATGTATATAAGTTACCATATTAAGCAAATACATATAATTTGAATTTCCATTTTAGTCTATAAATTTTCAAGTTTATTACTGTTCATTTTTTTAATGTAAAAACTCAAATTACTATTCTTGTTTATCCTCGGATTATTTTTTAATTTCATGGCTGTTCATTGTTTGCAGGTGTAATTTAATTTGCTGAAATTGACTCTACCATCCAATTTACAATTTGTAAGAGGTATGTATATTTAATTTGCTAAATCTTTATTTGATGTTTCTCCATTGAAATCTGCCATGTATTCCATTAGCTAAGTGAATTTTTGCTCAATTTGCAACCTTTTAATTTTTGCTAAATAACCTTGTATGAAGCACCTAGCAATCTCAGGTCATTCAATTTTTGTTCAATAAGTTTTTCCTCAAAATTAATGTCTAATATAGGGACTATTATACACTTTTACTAAATTACAATCTTTAATGCCCAAATCTTCATGAGATATATCTCCAGGAATTAGTGTAATTTTCTCGGATATAAATGAATTGAAATTTTTCTTGCATTTTTCTTTCAGAACTTTAAACAAATCATTTCCTATAATTTGTCACAAATAAAAAACGATATCGTATATTATTTAATTTTTTAATTTCATGGTTGTTCATTGTTTGCAGGTGTAATTTAAATTGCTGGAATTGACCTATCATCCAATTTACAATTTCTAAGAGGTATGTATATTTAATTTGCTAAATCTTTATGATGTCTCTCCATTGAAATCTGCGGTGTATTTGCCACGTGAATTTTTTCTACCCTATTTTTGTAATTTCTGATTAAATATTTCTATAATTCTATCACGATTTTTAATAAATTAAATTATTCGTATAATATATCCCATCTCCGATACAAATATTTAATAAAATATTTTTTATATATTTTTATAATTAAATTTAAATTATTATTGAAATATGCTCGTCCGTTTTATCACAAATATTCTCGCCCGTTTTATGATTTAAGTTAAAACTTTTTATTCAAAATAAATCATAGCTTTTAAACTAAATACGGATGTTCACACAATGCTTGAACATGTACTTAAGAAAAGATGACTTGTAAAACAGAAATTAAATTAAGTGTGGACTATTTTAAATAATTTAAATATTTTAAAGATTCAAAGTATATAGGCTGGAAACCTGACGGGTTGCCTTATATCGAGCTGTAAGATATAATGGATCCTCCCTAGGTGTAACAACGCCACGTATGATGAATCTTAAAAAATTCAAAAAGACTTGAAAAAAGTTCTATCGAGCTCATTTACTATTGAATATTTATTACCATGTAGCTTGCTTGTCCATTAAAATTACAACAATAGCTGACCTTCTCTCTAACCTTTTTTTAAATATTTTAAAGATTCAAAGTATATAGGCTGAAAACCTGACGGGTTGCCTTATATCGAGCTGTAAGATATAATGGATCCTCCCTAGGTGTAACAACGCCACGTATGATGAATCTTAAAAAATTCAAAAAGACTTGAAAAAAGTTCTATCGAGCTCATTTACTATTGAATATTTATATAACCTTAATTTATTTCCAATTTACTTATAAAAATTAAACTACGATTCTTTTTTGATATTATTATATTCAAATTACTATTTTTTTATATTAATAATGTTTGATTTTAATATTTAATATTTTTTAAAGGTATTTGTATAAAAAAAATTTCAAAAAAAGTTCTATGGAAATTATAAGTAATTCTATCGACCTTAAAAAAGATTTAAAAATTTCAACGACTGAAGGGCCACTTATAAATAATTTTATCAATATAATAATATTGATCATTGTTTAAATATATTATAATATAAAAATTAAACTACGATTCTTTTTGATATTATTATATTCAAATTACAATTGTTTTATATAAATAATGTTTGATTTTAATATTTAATAATTTTAAATGTCTTTAAAAGTTATAACTAATTTTTATCAAAATAGTATTAATATTGATCATTACTTAAATAAATTACATAACTTACATAACTCATATAACTTACATAATCTACATAACTTACATAAAACATAAAAATATATCATATCAAGACTTATATAATAAACAACTTATCTGTGTAACTTATTGCCAACTTTAGACTTCAACAACTACGAAATGGATAAGACTTGGATGAATTTCTCAAGGGCAAGCAACGAGTATCAAAATGAAGTGCAATTTTTTTTAGATTTTGCATTTCACAATTCAAGCCAAGAGAATATGATTCTTTGCCCGTGTAAGAAGTGTGGCAATATCTATTGGCATTATCGTGAAGTTGTCTACGAACATCTAATTGTTGATAGCTTCATTCGGGGGTATAAAAAATGGATTTTCCATGGAGAGTGTACACCTAGTGGAGCCTCTTCGATGATTAATCCGGGTTATCCTTATAGTGGTTACCGTCAGTATGTTAGAGAAGATGACATGGAAGGTATGATGCGGGATGCATTTAATATGCGGAGTGAAGGTTTCCAATCATTTCCACCAAACTATGTTGCATCCGATGATTATAATATCGGTGGGAATACTTTTATGGAAACGAGAAGAAGTGTACCGAATGAACAACCGAATGAAGAAGCGGTGAAGTTCTACACGTTACTTGGTGAAATGAATGAAGAACTTTATGAGGGATCAAAATTTTCGAAAATGTCATTCTGTATTCGCCTTTTCCACTTAAAATGTTTGGGAGGGTGGACCGGAAACTCTTTGACAATGCTGTTAGAGCTTTTGAGAGAAATGTTCCCATTTGCAAAAATCCCTCAATCATGTAAAGACATGAAGAAAGTGATAAAAGATTTGAGCCTTGGGTACAACAAAATTCATAGTTGCCCAAATGATTGCATGTTGTATTGGGGTGATCGGAGAAATCAACAGTCTTGTCATGTTTGTGGTAAATCTCATTGGATGAATAGAGATGCAGAAGATGTTAATGAGGATGAATATGGACCACAGTCAATAAGGAAGCCGAACAAGATTTTGCGATATTTCCCGCTAATCCCAAGGCTTCAAAGGCTATTCATGTCGTCAAAGACAAATAGTTTTATGACGTGGCATCATGATCAACGAACGGATGATGGATTATTAAGGCATCCTGTAGATTCTTTAGCATGGAAATCATTTGACAATAAATTTCCAAGCTTTGCAAGTGATCCTCGGAGTTTAAGGCTCGGGTTAGCATCTGACGGATTTAATCCTTTTAAAATCATGAGCACCTCGCATGCGATGACTTGGCCCGTGGTCCTTGTTCCTTATAATTTGCCTCCATGGCTCTGCATGAAGCAATCTTCTTTGATATTATCTATGATTATCCCCTGAGAGAAAGACCCCGAAAATGATATTGACATATATCTGCAGCCACTTATTGAAGAGTTAAAACAATTATGGGTGGGTGTTGAGACGTATGATGTATTGAGAAATGAGAACTTTTACCTACGTCTTTGCTTTTTCTTGTGGACAATTAATGATTTCCCATATGCAAATTTATCTGGTTGGAGTACCAGAGGACGTTATGCTTGTCCTTGTTGTGCTGCTCAAACGTGTTCACAGTGGTTATATAAGGGGAAGAAGTTCTGCTATATGGGGCATCGTCGGTGGTTAGATGAAAATCATAGCTATAGATTTCAGAGGGCTTTATTTGTGATGCATCAAGAGTTGAAAAAGCTCTGAAAGCAGACTATTGGATCTGAAATCTTATTCATGTTAAAAGATATAGATTTCAAGATTCTGGGGAAAATTTGAATCAACCATCTAACAGGCAAACAAATAGATGATTGAGGGATGAATCTGATGATGAATCAGACGAGGAGGATGACCCTAATGAGGCGGACTTGTGGAAGAAAAGAAATATTTTTTTTGAGTTGCCTTATTGGGAGCATCACATATTACGCCACAATCTTGATATGATGCATATTGAGAAGAATGTCTGCGAGAACATCATCCAGACAATTTTGAACGTCGATGGTAAATCAAAAGATAATCTTCAGAGTCGACTTGATTTAGTTCACATGGGAATTAGACGTGATCTTCATCCCCAAGTACGTTCTAATGGAAAATATTGGTTGCTGCCTACAATTTTTGCAATGTCAAAGGAAGAGAAAGAAATGTTCTGCACGGTGTTGAAGGATATAAAGGTTCCGGATACGTATGCATCAAATATATCTCAATGTGTAAGTCTTAAAGATCGAAGACTATATTCATTAAAATCATATGACTATCACATCTTGATGCAAGATCCACTTCCAGTTGCTTTACGGTGCTGTATGTCAAAGAAGGTAACGTCCTGTATAATTGAACTGTCCAATATAATGAAAGCAATTTGTGGCAAAGTTCTGAATGTTGAAGAACTTGAAAAAGTACAAGATCGAGCCGCTTTGACATTATGCAATTTGGAGAAGATCTTTCCACCTTCCTTCTTTACAATTATGGTGCAACTTGTCATTCATCTCCCTCGTGAAGCAATAATTGGTGGGCCGATTTTCTATCGTTGGATGTATCCAATTGAAAGGTGCTAATTTATTTCAAAGGCATTCACCTTTATACCTATAGTTACCAGTTTTGATAATGTTGTATATGGTGTTTAGGTTCCTAAGCAAATTGAAGTCTTATTGCCGTAACAAGCGTTATCCGGAAGGATCAATTGCTGAAGGCTACTTGGCAGAGGAGTGTATGACATTCTGTTCTAGATATTTAGAAGATGTTGAAACAAAATTAAATAGACTAAGTAGAAATGCCGGACTCAATGATCCTAGCTTGGACGAAACTTATTTATTTCAAAGTTATGGAGAACTAATCGGCAAAGTTGAAATTGCAGAATTAGATGACCGATCTTGGATACAAGCACATAGATATGTTCTTTTCCACCACGATGCACTTGAACAATTACGCAAGTAAGTTCTAGAATATGATAAATATTCATCTTTTTTTTATTTGTTTATTTTTTAATGAATTAAACATGTTTTTAACATAGTGAGTACAAACAAGTCTTAAGATCTCGTTCACGCTCACGAAGATTACAACATCACGAGATTAATAGGTTATTCGCAGAATCTTTTCATGAATGGTTAAGCCAAACGGTATGCAACTCAACATTTTATTGACAAACAATAATGTTTTCTCATAACATTTACAATTACTCAATCTACTTTTGATTCAATAGGTTTGGAGTGGGAATGTCGTTAATAATGACGGTTAAATGGCTTTCCCAAGGTCCGAATCGAGTAGTAAAAGATATAGTGGCTTCATCATGAATGGATTCAGATTTCATACCAAATATCGCGAGAGATTGAGGAGAACTCGAAATTGTGGAGTAGTTGTTAATTCTTTAATTACAAGTTACGCTAGTGCTAGGGACAGTAATCCTGTTGAGGGAAATGTGGAGTATTACGGACTTCTAAACGACATTATTGAGTTGGATTACTATGAAAAATGGAAAGTTGTCTTATTTCGATGTGATTGGTCTGATGCTAATACTACTCGCGGAATTAAAAATGATCAGTTTGGTTTTACAATGGTGAATTTCTCTCGATTAATTCACACTGGAGAACATTTGATAGACGAGCCGTATGTATTTTCTTCTCAAGTTAAACAAGTTTTTTACTCGAAAGATCCAATTGATGAGGGTTGGTACGTTGTACTCCGAAACACCCCTAGAGACTTGTTTGACATGGGGAATGGAAGTAGGGATGACATCGTTGAAAGATTAGAAACTTTGCCTTTTCCAGAACAAAACTTAAATGAAAATATCCCTAGTACTAGTACACAATTTTAATGGGACGATTTATGATGTAGTAAGATTTTATGATTTTTTTTATATGTAATGTTATAATTTTAACATTGGTCATGTTATATAATTTAACTATTTTATATTTACTATTGTTGTTATTTCTTACTAAGATTTTAACTATTTTATGTGTTGCAAGAAAAATGCCTAGAAGAAGATTAAGAGATCTTAGTATTGTACAGAATACTACAAATTCGGAAGAAGTAAGTACTGAACAACAGACAGTTGTTGGATCTTCAAGCGTGCCGGAGACACTTGACGAGTCTATGGAATTTCAAAGTAATGTTAAGTTTATTTTACAAATTGTATTAAATTTTATTACTGATCTATTTTTAAATTTCAATATAGTAATAATATATTATTTTTCAGCTGAAAATGGTAGGACGTGCAGAGGTCGAGGACGTACACTCCTAACAGATTTATATAACTTAAATTCATCGAGCATGTCAAAGTAACTAGAAACAACCATGGTGGTCACTTTGGACAAGAAGCTCGACTTTTAGCGTCGTTGGGCATTATAGAACGAAATGCCAATATGTTGCCCATCAACTACGAATCATGGCATAACATGCCTGATAGCAATAAAAATCAAGCTCTCTCTAATATTAAGGTAACAAAACGTTAATGTAATTTATAATACTTTGGTTTAAGTTTCATTTATATTTAATTCCTAAACTTGTGTTTTTTAGGAGAGGTTTGCTTTAGAGGTCTCTGATGCCTATATCAAGAAGGCATTGGGTAAAAAATGGAGAGACCATAAAAGCAGTTTGAAAAAAGAATATTTTAAAAAATCCATAAGCCTCGAAGAAAAATTGCAAAATGTCCCATCGGGAATGCTGAGGTACCAATGGGAAGATGCGGTTCGATTTTGGAATTCGAAGAAAGGAGAGGTATTATGTACTTGCAAACTCTTATAAATTTTTCGGTTTATAGTATTTACTATATACGTAATAATAATTTCATTATGTAGGACCGTGAGCGAGTTGGAACAAGTAGCAGGCAAAAACAAAAATTTACGCACACGGCAGGGTCGAGAAGTTTTGCTTGTGTAGCTCAGGCCGCGGTACTATAGATTTATTAATTCTATCAAGTATTAATGACTTTTTACTATTAAATAATATTTTTACTACTATATTGTAGGAAGCCTCAAATCTGGTCAAAAGTTGGGCGCCTTGACTTTTTTTGACATTACGCACAGAAAAAAATGGAACTCTCAATGACATCCGAAATTTGCAGAAATGATGGTATATTTACTTAATAAAATTTGATTTCATTATAAATATTTATAATATTTAATTATAATGTTTTAATTCGTTGTTTTTATTAGTTTAATTTAAATAATTTTATGCTGTATTCCTTTTATTGTATATTTTGTTTCTAACTCTTTGACCGATTTATTAGGAGAAACTAAAAGATAAGAAGAGCCCAGTATGAAGCATGATCGCTTCGATCGATAGTTCTGTTAATTTTGAGGATATTGATAACAGAATTATTAATGAAGTTTTGGGTCCTGAAAGGTATGGTCGGGTTAGATTTCAAGGATTTGGTGTTAACTCACCCAATATTTTGGATCCACCTCGCACCAATACATGCCTTCCGGAGTCAAAGTCAAGTCAAGTTCAGAGGCTAAAAGATCGAGATAGTTCAGATACAAGCTAGCACAGATGAGCAAATTTCTCAACTTAGAGCGAGAGGCAAAGCAGCGCGGAGGCGGCGGAGGCGCAGAAGAGGAGGCGGAGCGAGCGAGAAAATACAATGAACTCCAAATCTCTGACGTCGATCCATGATGACTATGTTCCAGCAATTTCAAAATCCGCCATCTTAGACATTTATTTTCTTGTAACTTTTAACATTATTGTAAGAATATTTTGAATATTCATTTACAATTTATATAATATATTTTTCGTATAATTTTGTATTATTTAAATTTGCGGGTTTTGGTTGGATTTCATGGTATATTTGCTGTTTTTGGTTGAATTTCTTGCAGGAGGGTTGAATATAGGTGCAAAAATACATATTGCAAAACTAGGCAAATTAGCGTTGTTTTTAAAAAAAAATGCCGCTAAAGGTCCTGGTCTTTAGCGGCGTTTATATAAAAAGCGTCGCTAAATGTCCTAGTCTTTAACAATGTTTTTTAAAAAAGCGCCGCTAAAAGTCTTGGTCTTTAGTGGCGTTTGTTTGAAAAAAATGCCGCTAAAGATCATGACCTTTAGTGGCATTTCTTAAAAAAGCGCCGCTAAAAGTCCTGGTCTTTAGCGGCGTTTTTAAAAAAAGCACAGCTGAAAGTCCTAGTCTTTAGCGGCGTTTTTTAAACAGCGCCGCTAAAGACCATGACTTTTAGCGGCACTTTTTTAAGAAACGCCGCTGAAGGTCATGATCTTTAGCGGCGTTACATATAGCAACGTTTTTTGCGGCGCTTGAGAAAGCGCTGCTAAAGGCAAAAAAATGCCGCTAAAAGTCTGTTTTCTTGTAGTGCGCATTGTCCTCCTATTTAAGGGTTGGGAAGGACTATGAATAGTTCTAGGCATTATATCAAAAAGAACAAATATGATAAGAAGTTATAATAAAATTAAGGTTAAAAAAAATCAAAATTAAATATAATACAAATATACAATTTGTATCAAACTCAACTGTATACTAAAAATAAATAACAAAATGTATAGTTTTATAACGAAACCCAATCACCATCACAATCGACTGAATGTCGCTGTTTTTTTTTTAATTAACGGAACTTGAGTTGATTTCTCTTTAAGTTGATTCTTAAAGTCATTGCAATCTGTAACCTATTAACAAAGAATCTCTAAAATTGAATTCAAGAATTATCATTCAATTATATATATATATATATATATATATATATATTCAAAACAATCGAAAATCACTTAGTTTTAAAATTGGAAATCAAAACCCTACAACTTTTATCATAAATCTCAATTAACCAAAATTTCAAATCAAAATATCAAATCCGTGAAATTTCATGAACGAATCATGCCAAAAAGAATAAAAATTTAATCAGATCTCAATGATTCGACATGATATGGCTAAGAAATCTCATGGTTTTGAAGTCTTGTGGTTGTGATTTTAAATCTATTGATATCTTGGGGTCTTGAAATCTCATGGTCTTGATCTTCCAAGTTAACACACAAGTATTTTAAAGAATAGTGACTCTCTTTTCTAAAAATGATATATCAGAAAAGTTATCTATATGTAATTTGAGACAATAACCTTAAGATACACAAATTTGACCCATACTTTATTTAATAACTTTTAATTTAAGCTAACGTAATAACATATAATTATTCTTATTATATATGTGATCTCCATTTTTCTCAATAGGTTGTTGTTCACGATAGAATTCCAAAGAATTGTAATGACATACATTGAACTTTTACTCATATCCCACCTATTAAAGTTGATTTCAGTTTCTTCTATTTGGTTCCAACAAATGAGCTTTAATGGCTTCTTTATTAGCCTTCAATTGCTTAGCTTCGGACTCGTTGAGAAACTCATGGGATTTGAGTTGCGAAAATGATATAAAAAATCGACTTGCTTAAGGGTTCACATCGATATAGAATAGTTGTTTTGTATCAACAAAAAATAATTCGATCCACCCAATTTTTCAACGACATGTTGTTTCAAGCTTTCAGACAACTATGGTGGTGGATAAGAGACAATGGGTCTCTTGTTCTTGATATTTTCTTTCATGAATTGGCATTTCCTTCTCAATTTATCATTGTTGTTAAAACTCTTCTCTTGCATGAAAAGCTTCCACACCCAAAACCATGACTTTTCTTTTCAAAATTCTTGATTTTAAAATTTTGTTCTTTCAATTTCTCTTGATCAACTTTCATAATCTCTAACAAATAATCAAAAACACTCCATTTGGGATCGAAGTTTGTATTCTTTAAATCTTCAGGCCTAAGGAAATCCATCATCTTTTTTCTCGGAATTATTAAGCTACAAGTATAAAGAAAAAAATGAAATTGAACCATAAAATTCTTATACAAAACTTAATAAATCAAGATTTGTCATGTAAAATCATCAAGAACAAAACTAAATGCGGAAGCATACTTGAATCCATTAATTTCTTAAAATTTTTGATCTTATGGTTTTGATCTTCCAAATTAGCACATAAGCAATTCAGAGAAAGTGACTTTCTCTTTTCTAAAGATGGGATATTGGAAAAGTTATATATGTATATTTTGAAAACTATAACCCTAATATATAACTTTTGCACATTAACCCTAATTTCTAATCAGCCCATCATCAATTAGAAATTAGTTACTAGAATATCTACACATATTTGTCTCATACCTTATTTAATAACTAAAGCCCAATAAAGCTTCACCAAATTATATCACTTTTAATTTGCTCTAATATTTTATGATAGTAAATAATAACATGTAATTACTATTATTATATATGTAATATCCATATTTTTCAACAAAAAGTATGAAAACTAAAGAAGAGAATTAAGTTTCTTGAAAAAACATATGAAATTAATAATCCAAGAGAGGGTTTGCCAAATTATATATAAACGAGAGAGTATAAGCTTCTTTACTTCCAAGTCAAGTTACCCAAACAATATCTTTGAAAGATATATCACCAATGGGTAATTAAGCCCCTCTCTCTCTCTAAGTCTTTTGAAAGGGCATATTGAATTTTTATATTTAATTATGTATTATTTCTTTTTTTTAATAATATAATAGTACATTTTTCATTACAAATCTCATTTTATTGTGTTAATATGAAATTTTGTTTGAAAGAAAAATTTTAAAGAAAAATGTACGTTTTATGTTAATAAGAATATTTAACAATGTTAATTATTTAGATTCGATCAAATTATATTAAATTAAAGTGTGTGTATATATATAATCTTAAATTTAAAGATAGTAGAAAGATTAAAACTATGATTAGATATCAAGGTAATAATAAAGTTATATTTATAAATTATAACTTTTTCTTTTTCCAAATAAAAAATTCCATTACGGAGAATGATACAAATAAGGGCAAGCCCCGTACAAGACAAGGCCCAAAAATAGCCCAAATCCAAATCAAGAAGGATGGAATTTATAAAATTAATATTTTATATAATATAATTATATAAAATTAATAATTAGAAAAAAAATGTTATTAAATGTATAATGAATGTTTTTTTATTATTATAAAATATAATTAGTATGATTCCCTCGCTTCGCGTTGGATTGGATATTTGTTTGTGTCAAATTATAGAGTACAATTTTGAAGATTAAAATATATTTTAATTTACTTTTAGTTTCAAAATTTTAAACTCTCTACTTTTTAGGCTTAAAATTTTAGGTCAATTTGTTACCACGATTAAAGTTATTCTATTCAAGTTTCAACATGCTATAAAGTCGAAACTAAAATTTAACCTTTATCTTAATGTAATAGTAATAAATAAAAAAAAAACAGTAAGGCAAGCATAAAAAAAATAGGAAGATATGTATTCGTATCTAAAATCTTAGGGCATTCAAATTAAAAATTAATGTTTACTAAAATTCAGGCATAATAGAAATATCAAAATTAATATTTAATCATTATTTCTAAAATTACAAAAAAAAAATACCAATGCAAACCTAAAAAAAAAGGAAATGGCGCGTTAGTCTCTAAGACTTTTAAAGTATTTAAATTATATATAATCCTATAATGTTTTAACCAAAAAATTTACCATATTAATTATTTAGATTAATTAATAATATTATAAAAATATACAAACTAATTTATATTAAAAAGTAAAGTATAGAGATTAAATATTAAATTTAAACATATTAAAGGGATTAAGGCTCCGTTTGTTTCACTGAAAATGACTTCCAGAAAATGGTTTCTGTAAAATGATTTACTTTTCTAGAAAAGCTAATATTTTCTGGTGTTTGGAGGAATCTGTGTAATTTATTTTCTATTATTTGGTAGATTTCTAAAAAATATTTCATAAAAATTATTTTCAATTAAACAAACATATATTCGAGATTTTCTTATTTTTTCATTATTTAATTGAATTTATTTTTATGTGTAATTTTATATTTTACATTGTTTTTGCATATATTAAAAATATTATGTTAAATTTAGATTCATTACAATGTCATTTTTTAATTACATGACTACTAAGTGAGTATTTTTTATTTAAAAATGTGACATCAACAAAATTGATAAAAAAAAATTAACGATGTCAACAATTGGACTTGATTTTCAAATTTGAAAAGTAAAGGAACTAAATTCTTAAAAATAAAAGTACAAAGACTAAATTACAAATCTGTGAAGTGTACATAGACTTATGACATATTTTAACCTTTATACTACAAAATATTTATTATTAATATATTTATAATTATAATAAATATTTATTATTAAAATATTAATATTGAATATTTTCAATAATATGTGAATAATATTATTTAAAATTATTATTTTTAAAATTTATTATTAAAATAAAATTGAAATATTAAATAATTTATTAAAATAACAAATTATATTTATTATATGACTAAATATAAATAATTAAATATGTATGTTTAATAATATTGAAAAATATAATATTTTAAATATTTTTAAAAATAAAAATAAAATTTATTACCGATATAATAATATTAAGATCGATTTAAGTTAATTTTTATATAAAAATAAAATTATCTATAGATGAGCTCTTTTCCGAAAAATGACTTGCGTTTTTCAAAATGGTAAGTCATTTTACAAGGAAAAAAAGCTATTTTACATTGACCTGTAGGTTATTTTCCGTTAACCAAATTATTTTTTATGAAACAAACACAGGAAAATACAGAAAACATTTTCCGTAAAACCTTTTACATGTAAGCAAACGGACCCTTATTTTACATTGACCTGTAAGTCATTTTTTATTAACTAAATTATTTTCTATGAAACAAACACAAGAAAATGCAGAAAATATTTTCCGTAAAACTTTTTACATGTAAACAAACTAAACCTAAAATTAAAAATTGGCGAATAGAATGGAAAAGAAAAGAAAACCATGATTTGGGATGCCACTTGTAAGTTTGGACCGTCCTTTATATATAGTTATATAGAGATACATATTAATATTTTTTAAAGAATAAAATTTTTAAAAATCAAATAAATGGTGAGGGACCTCCATATCAGTTTTGCATGTTTATGTTGTTTCTAATGTTCCTAGATTTTCTTTATTTTTCTTTAAAAAAATAAATATAAGTGGATCTTTTCTTAAATTTTATTTACAAATAAAAATTATATATTTATATAAATATATACATATTATAAATACCCGGTAGGAAAAAAAATACTAACGATTTTTTTAATTTTTAGGAAATCACTAAACTATTAATAAATTTATGTTTTGATCATTTAATTTCAAAAAGTTATAAAATAGTCATTGAATTAATCGAAAGTTTTCATTTAAATTACTGAATTATTTAAAAGTTTTTGTTTAAGTCACTGGGCTATTAAGTTTATAAGTGACAATTCGACGATCAGTACGGTGGATTAATATTTATCGGCGAATAGAAGAACACACTTTAAATTCAAGTCGATCTGACAATCAGTATCGGAGATTGAAAAAGAAAGTTGTTGGGATTTTAATTTGCAAATTCATAATGTTCAAAGTTGTCCCATGAAAAAAACTGAACTGCAGAAACGAAATGAAATAAGAGCTTTCAATTGGTGCTGGTGGTATGGATAGAGAAGGCCATACAATAGTGATTTTAACAACTCAACGATTTAAATGAAAACTTCTGAATAATTTAATTATCATTTTATAACTTTTAAAAGTTAAATGATCAAAATATAACTTTAGTAATAATTTAGTGACCTTAAATGCAATTTATCTTTTTAAGTTTTATTATTTTGAGAATTTAATAACCAACAAAATAAAAATTCTAGCACCACAAAACTAACAAGGGCAGCTTACTTTGTCCGTCGCTGAAGTTATTTTATTGGCAATCCTTCCCCAAATCAGCACCGATCGGAAATGGCTTCAATTGCTGGAATACGGTTAACCAAAAACCTAATTTTCTCTTCTCCGCAAACCCTAACAAAACCCCTTCAAATCCCACAATTCTTATCCCTAAATCAACGCATACGGTTCCCTTCTGGAAGAACCCACCAGAAAACAGCCGTAAAAGCGTCGAGCTCGAGCTCCAGCCCAAGCGCACCCGCCGGCTCGTCGTCTACCGGACTGTACTCTTCAAAGCAATTCGAGCTCACCGCTCAAAACGTGGACCTTGTTCTTGATGACGTGAGGCCTTACTTGATTGCCGATGGCGGAAACGTCGACGTTTTGTCCGTTGAAGATGGCATCATCTCGCTTAAACTCCAAGGTCATCTTTTTTTTTTGTCCGTTTTCGTGATTTATTACTATTTATGTGCTTATGGTTATGGATTGTTTTAGTGAGTCGAGACTTATCTGCCATTGATTTTTATTTCAGGAGCATGTGAGAGTTGCCCTAGTTCAACAACAACCATGAAAATGGGGATCGAAAGGGTTTTGAAAGAAAAATTTGGGGATGCAGTCAAGGATATTCGACAAGTATACGATGATGAACAAAAGGAAACTACTGTTGAGGTGGGTTTTCTACTTAAACATGAAATTTGTGAAAAAGAAACAATTTTTTTTTGTCAGATAAATTGAAATTTGATTGGGATTGGTGATTTACACAGGCAGTGAATCGTCATCTTGATATATTAAGACCAGCTATTAAGAATTATGGTGGGAGTGTGGAAGTATTGTCTATTGAGGAGGGGGAATGTGTTGTGAGTTATACAGGGCCTGAAACTATTGGATCAGGGATCAAAGCTGCAATTAAGGAGAAATTCCCAGATATTACCAATGTTGTATTAACTGGCTAGCTTTTTCATTTTCATATCAGAAGCTGAAAGTTTTGATCTTTTGTTTATTTTTTTTTCTTTTTCACTGGTAATGCCTGTTTCTTTTAGATAATAGATAGACAAAGTACATGGGGATGGTGATTAAAGGTTGTATCTGTATGCAAAGATTCATCCTTTTTTTCATGGTCATATATGTAAAATCTTATACAGGTATTCAATAATTTCATATGGAAATCGAAATTGCTGTTAATATTTACTATACAGCTGAAGTAAAACTTATGCATGTTTCTGCTTCGGAAATTTGCAAGCTAATCCAAATCCAGCCTATCGAATTTGGTGAATTTGAGAACTGAGAAGGTTTTGATAGGGATTCGAAAAATCTTGTAAGTATCATTTGTTCGGAGCTGGTTAATCTAACCAACATATATGGTATTGTTCCTGGTTGGAGTTGTCTCTCGATTCTGATGAGAGCTCGAGTATCTGAGATTACTTGAAGAGGGGACAAATTCAATAGAATAGAAGTGTCTCGTTGGGATGGACTTTGTGGGACATATTTATCAAAGAAATGAGAGCATTTGCACTTGATCAGGTTTGAGTCCGTGCCCTAAAACATATAGGGCGTTTATAGGCAATTATAGCTCAATTGCCTTACGTGTTGTAGTATGCGAGCTCAAAGCCTCAAACCCTACCAAGCACATATGTTTTCATTTCTTTTGTATGTGGTTGTGTGTTACGTAAGGAAGTACTCTCACTTTATTGAATTTGTCGGTTCAAGCATTCAGGCTTTTTCTAAGACTAGAAGATAAAATTTTGATTGGAGACAATAACAAGTCATTAAGAAATTCATCGTGAGACACTTCAAAAATTTCTCAAAAAAAAGTCTACCTCTCCAAAACCAAGTATGAAACATAAATAAACATGGCTACTCAACAGAGAATTGTTAGTTTGTATGAACTTTGGCTGCTCGCCATATATTATAGATCTCACGCCTTCCAACATTCACCGAGTCTCAGAGCAATGAAACTACAAAGGCATAAAAGGGATTTAACCATATAACTAATAACAATGGTAGCATCAATTTCTATGACAAATTTTGGGATGTTAGCATCCACCGTGATCCTAAGAACTATATTCAGTCCCAACTTTTTCATAAATACAATATCAAGATAGAGAGCAAAAATGATTAAATTTAAACTACTGTCATTTAAATATTTAACAGAAATTTTAACTCTAATTTCAAACAAGTGTCAACTACTTTTTTTTTCTTTAAATTATTCTTTTTAAAAGTGTTATATCTAGAGTACAATTAAAGTGCAATACAAATATATATTGAAATAATCATAAGTATCAAACTATTACAAATGAATTAATAATTAATACAATCCCAATTAAACTCAATCATCTAGACTAACTTCACTAAATCAATTTAAAAATCCATATATATAATTACTTCACAGACTTTAAACCTTCATACTCAATATCCGAAATCCATTACCAATTGTTTCAATACCTAGTAAAAGAAATCATCATATGTGGATTTGTACAAAAATCATATAAAATGGGGATTAGTAGATTTGGGCTATAAAATTGTCAGAAGTCAGGGTCCACAGGGACAGGCCTCTAGCTGTTGTAAACCTTTTTTCCTCTATATTTCCACCACCACCACCACCATCCCATCCCTTATTCTCCATTTTCTCTCCCTCTCAAAAACCAAAGCTCAAACCCTCAGGCTTCTTCAAGGTAAGCAAAAATCACCTCATCTCTTCATCTTCTTTACCTTTTCAATCCATTGCTTGTGATTTTCACCAGGTAAGAAGATCTCATAATTAAACAAACCCATATCCATTTTTGTTTGTCAAAAACAGATGCCATGTTATATTACATGTTCCTATGCTTCATTTCAGAGAAAAAGCACAGCATATGTTTGGTTAAAAACACACACTTAAGACCCTTGTTTTGGCTGTCGGCAATCCCTTTTTTTTTTTTTTTAAACAAGTATCAACTTTCTGCTATACTGCAGGTTGATTGATTTCCAGGTTACAAGCTATCATCATCATCATCATGGACATATTCTTCAATAAACCTAATACCATCATGGTTGTTGACAGCATATGCTTCAAAAGAGCAATCTCCACCATGGATGTTGTTGAACAATACTTACCAAGCTTCTTTACAACAATGGCTTATTGACCTATCTCTTGGTGCTATCCGACCTGAGCTTATTTTTAACAACCCCCCAAAAAAAAAAAAAAAAAAAACACTACCCTTTTTTTATTTCACCATGGTTTCCTCTTCTTGACCTTGTAAGGCCTTTTCTTGACCTTGTAAGACCCCTACCATCACCTACTACACTCATCACCACTATCTTAAACCATTTCTTATCAGAATTTTCCTTGAAAGAACTAAACAATTAGTACTCACTGTTCCCACCTAACTCATCATCTCCTTCCCTGTCTATCCCTCCTGAGCTACCATGTCACAAAAAAAAACTAGAATATTATATACCTTACAAAAATGGCAATGGCATCATGCAGTCAAAGGAGCTTCATGGGTTTTAGTTTTACTTCCATTTTACTGAAATGATTGTTGGGCTATAAGCAGTCATTTCAGAAAAAAAAAAACATTGAATTCTAGTTTGTATTCTTATGTATGTGCTGCCTGCAGGAAAAAAAATATTGAAACTCATGCAGGAGCTGTCAGACTGTTTGACATTTTGTTTATCATTAAATGAGATTTTTTTTGATTTTTCACCATTGAAAGGTCACTAATATTCTTCTTTTTCTTTCTTTCTTTTCCCTATCAGATCAAATTTTTTTTTAAAAAAAAGGAGGGGCCAATGCCTCGTGATTGTTCTCTGCAAGAATATACAGTATTAAATTATATATGTGTATATTATAACCAAAATGTATAATTGATGATGTTGTCGTGTCGTGTGACCTTTTACCAACGCATGAATTTATTGTTGGTAAAAAAGAAGAGCTAAGTGGGTGAGTGGGGTGGCATTGGTTTTTAATTTCAACGCGTTTTGTCGCATATACTTTTATGATTGGGGTTTCTCTTTGGTGTACATCAATGACCTTCCCTATTGCATTGTCTGAATTTTCATCTCTTAAATCTGCTAAAAAACAACAATGAAAAAAAGAGTAGGCCTACTCATCCGTACCCGGGGGGGGGGACGGAGGAAATAGAATAGGAGAATCATTTATATATATAAACCAAGTATGTTATCTATTGATTGAGTGGGATGGAATTTAATGTTCAATTCTAGATTCGAAACTTGTTTATCATTTAAAAATTTAATTGGCTCAACTTCAAATTTAATTGAGTTATTAAGAATCTCGGGTTAAAAAAAAAAAGCATATTTAGAGCCTCGTATATATATATATATATGTATATTTTAAGATTGATTGTTTATTTCTTTAACGAATATTTATTACTGTTATCGGTAATAAATATTTAATTTCGACCAAATATATGTATAAGTACAAATTGTCATGGAATGCGAATGGATATTGTTTGGTGTATATATGCTTTAAGTGTGTATTGCTTAAGCAATTCAATGGTGAATTGGGGAGTTAGCAAATTTAACCTTGCCTCAATTAGGATGCTTTGTTTTATTACTTGCTTTGCTGTATAATGGATGTGTATTTTTTAAAAATGTCACTGTACATTAAATACATCTATACATTTTGTTCTATCTTAATTTAAACATAATTTTTAAAAAATATTTTAACATAAAGTATAAAATAATTTTATCTTTGCAATAGTTAAATATATAATACATTTTTTTAAATAATTTTATCCTTTTAATAATTATATATATAATAGTAAAATAGTAATTTCATACAATAGCAGAAGGATAGGATAAGTAATTATTATAATTGCTTCATATTCACAAGAAATTTTTTTTACCTCGCCCCATATCCACTTTTAAAGAAAAACACGGTACTCAAAATGAATTGATTTACAAATCATTGAGCAATTTGAACTTTGTCACCTTAAAGAGCCAATGAGAGTTAAATTTGGGGTTAAAATATTTCATAAGTTCTTGTATTCTTCTACAAATTAAAATTTAATCCTTATACTTTCATTTTTAAGAATTTAGTCCCTCTATTTTTTAGATTTTAAAATTTAAGTTTAACTGTTTACACTAATTTTTTTTTGTTAAATTTAACATGTGAGCCTGAATTTTAAAATATAATCTTAAAAATAAAAATGCATAAGTTAAATTTAAAAAATTTAAAAAATTTAAAAAATATAAAAACTTATAACATATTTTACCCATAAATTTATGTGTTTTCAACTCGATCATAGGTTGTATGAGAGCCCACTTTTACAAGTACATTTCAAAGGATGATGTAGGGGAAAAGGGGTAATGGGTAATGGGCAATGGGCAAATAGAACACCTTAGAAGAAAAAAGAGGGAAATCTATTATAATATTATTATCCCCAAAAGAGATATTGGAATGCCACCACAAATTGTCTCCATGGTTTCATTGCATGGCCTTTGATTTCTTCCATAAATGGTTGAATTTAGACAAAGATGAATCATTATAAGGCATTGGATACAATGACTTTTGTGAAGTGTGAAGCAAATTTGAGCTCATCTTTTCAAAAATAAAGAGAAAAAGTCATTTCAATCTTTTAGGTAACATCCTAACATGGGGCACATTTGATTGCCAGATTCTGTCAATATTTATGCTTAGCATATAATCTCTTCACCTTTTTTTCCTATAGTAGTAAGGGTTAATTTTATTGGATAATTTGAATATAACAAGATAAAAAAAATAGGTATTGTCAATAGAATTTATAAAGATCATTGTTACACAGTTCAATGATACGATCGTGTGACAAATTTTGATTAATTGTACTTTTGACTCACACAGTTATAGTGAGTTACATGGTTTGTTCGTACAGTCGTGTGACTCCAGTTTCACACGGTCTGAACCTTTCACATGGTCAGAGAACACTGCTGTGTGACTCCTATTTACAAAATTTTTTCATCTTTTTGTATTTGCTTCAAATTGATCCCTGATTGATACCGGGTTAATCTAAAGCTTTCATAAGCTCGACTTAAACCTAAATTTGGTTGTATTGCATGTTATATTCGATCATATTTGACAAATTGATATTGAACTAAAATTTTGAGTTTTGAATTGCATGTAAATATTTCATAATTGTCTATAGCACTCTATTACTCGGATTTGGCGACTGGACCAGGTAAGGGGTGTTACATTTAGTGTAACATTGTTAGATTTAAGTTATTTAAGTAGAAAGTATATACATCTTTACAATTTGATTACATATTTTTTTAATGGTAACTCAAATCTAAAGTAAAAATATTTAAAATATTGAAATTGAGTTTGACCCATATTTAAATGGATTTAGTTTTTTTGTTTAATCTAATATTTTAATTTTGATATTTTTGTCTAGTTGTCATGTAGGGGCGAAGCTAAATTTTTTTTTTCCTTGGGCGCCAAAATTGAGTTGTATAATTTTATGAGAACTAAAATGTAATTTCACAATTTTAATAATTTATATTTTTATAATTTTTAAAAAATTAAATTAACATTTTAACATTTGAAAGTTCAAAATACAATTGAGGAAACTTGAATTTCCCATTTTTGGGAGTGGAGCCCCTACCACCACACCAGCTGTCATGTAATGGCTAAACTTGATCAATATTGATACTTTATAGATTTAATTAAAATATTTTGAAATTCGAAAAATAATCTACCGTAAAATTAACTCAATTTATTATCATTATTTTGCCTGGTGGAGGGAAAAAAGAAAAGTAGAAAATGACATCCTTTCAATCATATTTGCTAAGATGATGAAAAAAAGTGAAAAAAAGTTTGAGTAGGCCCTATTGTCAATGGCCGAACTATTGTTTGCCCTACATATCAGTAAAAGCTTTGGGCAAACAGTGAAACTACCAGATACCATATGAAGTTTCTTTGTGTCAACGACAAAAGCAGACCCCTCATCCGACATTTCACAGTTGAGCTACACGTGGGTTTTTCTAGATCTCCATGTTTATTGACCCTATTATACACACATTTTGAGTGGCTGTTTTTTTTTTCAGACCTGTTGGCCCAAATAATTAATTGGGCTCTTTTGCTTGTCTTACAGGTTGTTATTATCAAAGGGGGCATCCTCATAGCCATTAATCCTATGGGCATGGCTTTAAAAGTTGATGGTACATTTTTGTTTTGGTCATGGGAGGCCCATAAACATCATCTTCATCATGTCTGTGTTATATAACAAAAATCTTTGGACAATACATATAGACTTTTCGTAGGGATCCTTTGTAACTTGTTTAATGAGTAAATCTAAGCATTAACTGCCATATCAAATCTCAATTACCGTGTCTTATTTGAAATGATTCAAGCATATCATAGTGTTACCCTACTTGAGCCTATAGCATCATGTTCTTTTTCAATTGATCACATGTTCAATAGGTTTCTTAACCTTTCTTTTAATTTTCTTTGTCTGTTATTTCTTATTCTCATATTTTTTCTCTGTTATTATATTGATTTGTTTCTGAGAATCAAACATGACCACTTACCACAAACCCGTCAATAACAACTTGGCACATAATACCTTAAGATAGAGGACGACAAATATATAAAGGCTGGAGCATAAGAAGCAACCCAAGCAACCTACAATCCTCACTTTTCTCCCATTCAATCCTAAGGCTCTCTCTATTCTCCTTCTCATCACCACTCTAATCATCTTATTCGACGATTCTTTATCTTTATATCAATAGTATAAATACTGAATAAGGAGTTAGATGGTAGCATATCTCTTCAATCCTCCTAATAACTTAAATGCAACACAACAGATTAGTCAAAATGTAGATCCTAATTCTACCAAGTGCCACACGCCTGCACTTAAATATGTACACACAATGTATATTTAGCAATCCCTATTTGTAATTATCAATATAGTATTTTAACATCATAATGCAAATAGAATATAATTAACCATCCAACCTAAAGCTAGAGTGACCTAAAATAATTGTCAAACTTGCAAGTCAATATCTGATATATTGATAATGTATTTTTTTTTATTCTACAAGCAATCTTCAAAATTTATCATGCATCTTTTTTTTTAATATTTATTTTTTAAATATATTCATACTTAGTTAGAAACTAAAATAAATCTAAACATGACCTATATATAATAAGACTTAAACCCTAAAATAATACGATAAAAAATCAACAAATGATATTTATTTTTGAGACTCAAACTTAAATCATCAAAACTACCCTACTTTTTGTTTGTTAATCCACATAACACTTTACATTTTGATCACATTGTTATTATTTTTGTCATACAAACATCACAAATGTATCAACTTTGTTCATTGAATTAGCTCTTTCAATTATTGTTTATGGAATATTATTAAGATATGAGTCATCTCATGATTATGGGGCAGGCAAAAATCAAACACACCTACTAATTAAATTGACAGTTAATAAATAAGGCGTGTAGGTCCATTACCAACCTTTTGCTTTGCTTTGGTTGTACTAGTAGTGGAGTGGTTAACATCCAAAACTTTTTATGCCCTTTTTTTTATTAGTTTCTATTTACTAATAATCTCACCATTGTCATCATCATCCAGAAATGCTGCAAAATCCCCTTAAAAGCTGATGAATTAATCAAAATGCTTGTATCAGCTGCTAATTTTTTATTATAAAGTTTTTATATCAAACATATACATATATATTATAAGCAACTAAAACCGCAGCTCTCCTTTTCTTCTAAATACCAGTCACATTTAAAAAAAAAAAGAAAAGTTTAAGATCAATGGGATTTCTATATATATTTATATTGAGTTGATGTCACGAGTTAATCAAACACTAATTTAGTTAGTAATTATTAAAATCATATTGTTTAACAAAATAAATTATTATATTATAACGAGAGTTTTTTTTTATTTTTTATCTTTTTATATAAAATCAATAAAAACCCAACAATATATAAATTTTTCTATAAATATAGTTTTGGTTGAAAGAATGAACATTAAAGAGTCTTGGGTTCAAATCTTGTCATATGTATGTATTTTAAATTCTAAGTAACTAATCAATAAACTAACATATACTCTTAAGCTATATTAGAAAAAACTTAATTGAAAAGAAAAGACATGGAAAATTAAAAATTGGACAAAATAAAATTAAAAAATTTATACAATTTTTTTAATAATTTTTATAAGGGATAAAAACATAAATTTTGTATTAAAAAAAAGATTGAATTATAATTAAAAAAAACCATAAAAGATATAATTATTAATTATATTATATAAATTAGTGATGGATAAGGGGACATGAGATACTAATTATGAGGAGGAAAAGTTCTCATGCATATTTAATAACATTTTTTATATTTTATTTATTTTTCACTTAAAAAAAACCCCAACCATTTCCTAATCTATGTGCTAAGGGGAGGCTTTCTTTCTTTTGCTATAATTATATAGATAATTTATTAATTATTAAAATTTTTATGAGTGAAATTAATTAGATATGTGGCATGTTTTTTTCAAAATATTAAAAATTCATATGGTGACTTGATAGTTAAAGTTATTAACTACTCCAAATGTGGCTTGAGTCTGAGTCGCGCTAACCGCGTTGATTGTACGGGCTTTACCCTGTTATTGTAACTCACCAAAAAATTATTAGTATTCTTTAAATGAAAGTTAATTAGAAGTTGTCACTATTTATACTTTATTGTGATTGATATTTACTTTTGAGCTAAATATAAATTTATCTTGAATTTTATCAATTTATTTTTGTTTGATTTGAATTTTCCATTAATATTTTTAATTTTAATTTAAAATTTAAACAGAACATTTAAAACAAATAAATTAACCAATATAATGTTAACAATTAAAACAATTATTTATAAAAATTAAACTTATATTTTTTATTTTTAATATTTTTAATTTTCAAGTATTTATTTCATTAAAACAAAAATTCCACCTTATAAGTTTATTAAATTTTAATATTTTATAAATTAGGTTATTTTTAATTATTAAAATAATATTTTTTGTTAAACTTTATTTTCAAATCACCAAAACCTATATTAGGTGGTAAAATTAATTAAAAAACAAAATTGTTAGTAAAATTCAATCTATAAAATATAATGAAACAAATTACATTTTAACCCTTAATACACCAAAATCAAACTATTTATCAATTGTGCCTTTGATCTATCAAAATTTTAATTACATTGCAATACATAAGAATTAATAATTATATGAACAACAAAGTTGAATGCACATGATGCATATGATAATGTCTCCCTCTTTTGGGGCTATTCTTCTCTTTTTGTCAAAACTCAAAAATTATAAAAATAAAAAAAAACCCTCATAATTATTTGACATGAAAAAAATATTGATTGATAGCATAAGATTTAAGAAATTCCCTAATGATTCTCATTAAGTATAAAAACTAAATTAATATTCCAATGTGTTGTATGCTAAGGACCGACCAATATTTAAAAAATAAAATAAATTAATTGCATGTTTATGATTTTATAATATATAGTACCCATCACTCTAAGTAGTGTATTAAAGCTAATAAAATATTATCAATCACTTTAAAGGGTTCCTACAATGCCACGTGGCCACTGTGGAAGATTATTGGACCCACCTTCTTGTCCCAAACAATTTGAAAGAATCAAAGGATGACGTGGAATTTTATTTTTTTTAATCCATTGTCTGCTTTACATGTTCTACGTTAGCTGGCTGGCCGGCCTTCCCACCATTGTATTAGGGTTCGTGTTTGAAGGAATGCTACCACAATTTATGGCCTTTCACGATTTGCTGATCATAGCAAAATCTTGAATTTCATAAATGAAATTATTAAGAATGTATGATGATCCATTTCAATTATCCATGTATTTATATGAATAGTATATATTTGTAAAAGTGTATCAATTATTATTATCTGATTTGCTGGTAGTATAAAAAATTAAACATTAATAGGTGTTGAGTGTAATGATAAGGGACATCGTATTTTTAAAGGAACATTAAAAATAATATTATTAAGAATGATAATCACAAACCTTAAAAAAATTAACTTAAAAATAATTAAGATGTAGGTATCTTGACATTCTGATATCACAGGATCGATTCGGGAATAAAATCATTATAATAATGATGATTTCAGAATTTGAACTTAATTGAAATATACGTATGAATCTTTTGAGGTGAATCAAATAATTAAATTAGTGGGGGAATTAGATATGAGTTGGGGTTTCAAATATGATATATATCTAAATTGCTAAATATAGTAAATGTTTTTTTATGAACAAACTATAGGTTGGGGACGAATTTGTTGCTGCAATGCAGGCCATACATTAGTGAAGGAGCGTTGGGCAAATTTCGCCTTCATTACCCTAATAATGAGAAAAATTAAAGAATATAATGGTGGAATTAGGGCATGGTTGGCCAACATAGACAATTAACTCACAAATATAATTACAGATATGTAGATGCATGGGTCTACTGCCATATAAGCTGGTGGCCCCCCCCCCCGAAATCAACACCCAGTTTGATTATTAATTTATATCGTAATTCATAATGAATGATGAATATTCATGAGCATGTAGCTTTCATTTGATTGACCTCCATCATCCTAATTAAATCATGACAATTACGCCAAACTAGAAATTACAATGAGTTGGTATCCTCTCCTGACTAGTGGGCTAACCGTATTATCATCATGAAAACGAGAGATTTTTATTTCACTAATTTGGTTAGATTGATATGTTTTTTTAAAAAAAAAAATTATTTGTGATAAATTAATTCGATTTTATGAATTTTGAATTTTTTTGGTAAAATAATTTTCATTGTTTTAAATATAAAATATTTTATTATCTCATTAAAAATACTTACAAAATTAAATAAAAATAAAAATTAATAGGATAAGCATAATTTGGATTGGATTTCGATTTCTTAAATTTTTTTCTCAAACCCAAGCATATGTTAAATAATTACGTTATATATATTTATTTAATCCTATATATCATATATTATAAAGTTTAAGATACAAAATTGATATGGACAACTTATTTAATTGACACATAAGTAATGTTATTTTAACAATATTTAAAATCTTTAATAAATTTTGAAAATTTTACCTAGAATTTTTAGGTAATAAATTTTAAAATATATAAAATTTTCATGAAAATAAATAATATTAAAATAAATATAAATATTATTTAATTATTATAAGGATAAATATTATTTATCTTAATATATTAGTTGATGTGGGGAACTTATTTAATTGACATGTGGTTAATTATTATTTTAATAATTTTAAATAAATCAAATTTAAAATTTAAGTAAAATTTGAAATTGTTATTATTAGTTTTTAAAAATCATTATAATTTAATTTAAATTTTTATTATTTCATTAAATTAAAAAATTATTATAAATATTTATTATTTAATTTAAATTTAAATTTAAGATAACTAGATATATAAATTTTTAATTTTTAAAATTTTTTTAAAAAAAATCTATATTTTAATGAAGCTCATAGCATATTTTATTTTTTTTGTAACTTTCTAAAATATTCAACTTTGATTTCATTATAAATCACGGTAATGTATTTTTTATAATATAATATTTAAAATATTATATTGGTCTTAGAATACATTATTTTATAATATTTTTGAAAATGAATATTTTTAAAAAGTATATTATATTTAATACATACAACTATTATGTATATTGTATGGGAATGGTATTATATATTGCAAGGGCTTAGGCCCCAGTTGATATGGAAGCTTAATTTTTTGATGCTTGACATACCTATTGTGATGATACGTGATAATTGTGTTATTTATCTCTGTTTTTGTTATTTTAAAAAATAAAATATAATTTTAAAATTACAACATTATTTGAATAATATCAATAATTTATAAATTTAAATATTTAAAATATTTAAATTACACATTCTACTATGTACGAATTTTATAATATTGATAAAATTTTAACGATTAAAAAATCATATTAATGGATCAAAATTAATTTTATAAAACTATTAAATATTTAATTTTTTTAAATAATATTATTTCAAAGACATAAATTATTTATAAATTTAAAATAATTAATTTTATTATTATTTAAAATTAAGGTCTAGATATCACTAACAAAAATTGTGATTTAAGTATAAAATTAAAATCATGTAAAAGAAAAAAGTATAAATTTAAACCAAATCTTAGTTAACACATATCTTCATCATTAAACGATTATTTCCTTAAATTAACGGTTATATATAGATTATTTATTTTAATCACAAGCATTGTATTAACTTATTTAATTGAATAAACTTGTTCCTATTTTCTTTTTGTAAAATTAAAACAATAATTTTAAAATAAATAAATAAATAAAATTTTCGTTCAAAAGTGGATGTTATTAATGTTATTAAGTGGATGTTCAACCTTTCACATTTCATCTCTCTTAACCTTCCACCTTTCATTTTCTTATAACCTCTTTTCTATTTATGTATTGGAATATGAAGAGTCTAATCTTCCTATATATATAGAGAAGTAGCTACTTGTAAATATGATGAAAAATATAGAATGCAATAGAAATCCTCATATTTTCATATCCATCTTTTATCTTTTATTTTTGTTTATAGTACGTTATCAGCACAAGTGCTTAAATTAATCCAAGAGCCTTGCGTTTTTCGTTAGTTTAGATCAAGCTATATCATCAATGACGAATCTTACAAAACTTGAATTTGTGACTGGAAAGAACTATTTATCTTAGATGTTAGATGTTGAAATACACTTAGATGCAAAAGGCCTTGGTGAAACTATTAATAAAGGAAATGAAGCATCTAGTCAAGATAAGACCAGCGATATGATATTTCTTCGCCATCACTTCCATGAGGGACTAAAGATTGAATATTTGACTGTTAAAGACCTACTTGTCCTTTGGAATAGTCTAAAAGAAATATATGACCACCAAAAAACCGTAATACTTTCTAAAGCTCGCTATGATTGTTTGCATTTGAGATTACAATATTTTAAATATGTGAGTGAATATAACTCGAATATGTTTAGAATCACTTCTCAATTGAAATTATGTGGAGAGAACATAACTGATGAGGAAATGTTAGAAAAAACATACTCCACATTTCATAAATAATGTTGTCCTCCAGACACAATATCATAAAAAAGGTTTTCATTAAGAAATATTCCGAGTTAATATCTTGTCTTCTTGTGGTTGAGCAAAATAATGAACTATTAATGAAAAATCATGAGTCAAGTCCAACTGGCTCTACTTTATTCCCTGAAGTGAATGTGACATCATATAACGTAAAGGATAAAGACCACACTAGCAGTCGTGCTTGAGGTTGTGGACATGAACGAGGTGGTCATTTCAGGAATACCCACCAGAAGTGGGATCATAAGGATGGAAAGAATAATAAAAATACAACCGAGAAAGTAGAAAGTTTGTGTTATCGTTATGGAGGTAAAAATCATTGGTCCCGTAACTGTCGTACATCAAAGCATCCTGTGGAACTATATCAACAATAATTGAAGGATAAAGGGAAGAAAATAGAGACAAATTTTGTTTGTGAGAATGACAAAGATGATTATGGCATCGTTGGTACAACTCATTTGGAAGTTGTTGATTTCTTCACTACCCTTAAAGGGAATAATTGAACTTTTAATTTTATTATTATAGTTTTAAAGAATAAAATTTATGCAAGCTTGTTATGTTATTGACAACATGGTTATTCTATTATGTTTTAAACTATTTATGAAAATTTTATATATTTTGAAAATCTATTTGACATGTATTTGTTTTCTTTGAAGAATATGAATACCTTTCAAATTCAATTAGTGATAAATGGTGAAGACTTATGCTTAGCAAACAATGCAGCTACTCATACAATACTTAAGAATAAGAAATATTTTTCTCATTTGACAATGCAAAAAGCTAGTGTGAGTACTATATTTGGTAGTACCAAAATCATAGAAGGCTCCGGAAGAGAAAATATATTGTTGCCTAGAGGAACTAAGTTTCAAATTAATGATGCGTTATACTCTCCTAAGTCTTAAAGAATTTGTTGAGTTTTAAAGATATTCACCATAATGGATATCATATTGAGACAATAAGTAAAGGGAATGATGAATATCTTCAAATTACGAGTATAATCCAAGGAAATAAAAATATTTTGGTGAAATTGTTCGCATTCTCCTCTGGTTTGTACTACATGCATGCTATAATAAATTAAAAGTTTACTGATGACTCTATTATTTGACATGATCGGTTAGGTCATCCCGATTCAATTATGATGGAAAAAATTATTGACAGTTCATGTAGACATTCATTGAAGAGCAAGCAGATTCTTCAAGCTAATAATTTTTCAAGTGATGCTTGCTCTTAAGGCAAATTAATCATTCAGCCATCACCAATCAAAATAAATTATGAATCTATCACTTTTCTAGAACGGATATAATGAGATATATGTGGACTAATACACCCTCCGTGTGGACCATTTAGAAATTTTATGGTTTTACTCGATGCTTTGACTAAATGGTCGCATATATCCTTGTTATCAACTCGCAACCTGACATTTGTAACGTTACTTGCTCAGTTGATCAAATTACGAGCACATTTTCTAGATTTCTCTATCAAGACAATTCATCTTGACAATGCTGGTGAATTTACTTCTAAGCTTTCAATGATTTTTGTATGTCTGTTGGAATAAATGTTGAACATCCTGTAGGACATGTTCATACACAAAACAATCTTGTTGAATCATTAATCAAACGTCTTCAATTGATTGCAAGACCATTACTTATGAAGTCAAAACTTCTAATTTCTGCTTGGGGACATGCCATACTACATGCAACATCATTAATTTGAGTCAGGCCAACAAGTTACCATAAGTTCTCCCCGTTACAAATGGTTTTTGGTAAGGAGCCAAATATTTCCCATTTGAGAATTTTTAGATGTACTATATATGTTCCGATTACTCCACCACAACGCCCTAAGATGGGAAAAAGAAATAGATTGGAATGAATTATCATTGTCTCATCTTGGTAATCTAACATAATAATGTGAACTGAAGGTTCAAAGGATAATTCATTTATAAAGTTTAGCAAATCAATTGAAAGACGCATTTACTGATCCAAAAAGAGTGACAAAATTACATATACCAACTGTAAATGCTCCAATCAAAATTGATGTCATTTAAGGACAAAATCTAGTTGCTAGTGAGTCTAAAACACGTTTGAAGCGTGATAGACCAATTGGTTCTAGAGATAAGAATCCTCAAAAAAAGAAAAGGAGCAACAACAGATGATGGTCAGATTGAGGAAACAATGACTTTAAAAGGATCTCCAGAAGAGATTTTAGACATGACTGAAGTTCAAGACAAATCTCAAGTACTTGATAATGAAGAGATCTCAACAAATTATGTCATGTCAAGAATTAAGTGGAACCGAAATCAAATCGACGTTGATGACATATTTGCATGCAATGTAACATTAGATATTTTGAATGACAATGTGGATCATGAACCAATGTCAATTGAAGAATGTAGACAAAGAGATGATTGGCCAAAATGGAAGAAACAATTAAGGCAGAGTTAAAATCTCTTGCGAATAGAGATGTATTCAGACATGTAATTTGTACACCTGAAGGTGTAAAACCTGTGGGATACAAATGGGTTTTTGTGTGAAAGTGAAATGAAAAAAGAGAAATTATAAGATATAAAGTGTGTTTGGTTGCACAAGGATTTTCACAAAGACCTGATTTTGATTACGAAGAGACATACTCTCCTGTGGTGGACGCAACTACTTTTAAGTTCTTGATTAGTCTGGCAATAAGAGAAGATCTTGATTTATGCCTAACGGATGTAGTTACAACCTATTTATATGGTCCACTTGATAATAACATTTACATGAAACTCCTAGAAGGTTTTAAACTACCAGAAGTAGCTAATTCATGTTCTCGAGAACATTACTCAATTAGATTAAATAGATCTCTTTTATGAATTGAAACAATCTGGGCGCATGTGATATATTCATCTTAGTGAGTACTTATTGAGGGAAGACTATAATAATGATCCCATTTCCTTATACATTTTTAAAAAGAGGTTTGGATCAAGATTTGTTATAATTGCTGTGTATGTTGATGATTTAAAAATCATTAGGACTCTTGAAGAGATTTTAGTGACAATGGAGTGCTTAAAGAAAGAATTTGAAATGAAAGACATTGGAAAGACAATATTTTGTCTAGGGTTACAAATTGAGCATCTAAAGAATGAAATCCTTGTACATCAAACAACATATATAGAAAAGTGCTAAGAAGATTTTACATGCATAAGGCACATTCGTTGAGCACCCCAATGGTTGTTAGGTCACTTGATGTAAATAAAGACCATTTTCATTCTCGGGAAAATGATAAAGATTTACTTGGTCTTGAAGTACCATATTGAAGTGCTATTGGTACATTAATGTATCTTGCTAGTCATACATGACTTGATATATCATTTGTTGTCAACTTATTAGCAAGATTTAGCTCTTGTCCAACTCGAAGATATTGGAATAGGGTTAAGCATGTTTTTCGTTATCTTCAAGGTACAAGAGATATGAGTTTATTTTTCTCTAATCTACCCAAAATAGAATTGGTTGGTTTTGCAGATGCAGGGTACTTATCTGATCCTCACAATGCTCAATAACAAATTGCTTATGTTTTCACATATTGTGGTACTACAATTTCTTAGCATTCTATGAAACAAACAATTGCTACTACTTTTTTTAATCATGCTGCGATTTTGGCAATCCATGAGGCTAGTCGTGAATGTGTGTGGCTAAGGTCTGTAATTCATCACATATGAAAAGATTGTAGTTTATGCTTTGAAAAAGAAGCTCCAACAGTCTTATATGAAGATAATACAACTTGCATTACACAACTTAAGGAATGATATATTAAGGGTGATAGAACAAAACAAATATAACCAAAATTTTTCTACACTCATGATCTACGAAAGAATGGAGATATAAATGTTCAACAGATTCGTTCAAGTGAGAATTTGACAGATTTTTTTACTAAGGCGCTCCCTACTGCTACATTTGAAAAGTTAATTTTCAACATTGGATTGCGTCGTTTTAAAGATCTTAAGTGATTCTTACATGAGGGGGAGTAAATTCGCACTACATTTTCTTTTAAGGTTGTGACATGCTCTGTATCAAAGGATTATGTACTCTTTTTTCCTTCACTAGGTTTTTGTCCCATAGGGTTTTTCCTAGTAAGGTTTTTAATGAGGCTTGTCATTTATACAATGATCATTCAAAGGGGAGTGTTATGAATGCTATTAAGTGGATGTTTAATCTTTCACTTTTCACCTTTCATCTTTCACCTTTCATCTCCCTTAACCTTCCACATTTCATCTTCTTTAACCTTTAACATTTCATCTTCCTTAAACCGTTCATCTTCTTGTAAACCCTTTCCTATTTATGTATTAGAATATGAAGAGTCTAATCTCCTTATATATATAGAAAAGTATGCTACTTGTAAATATAATGAAAAATATAAAATGCAATAGAAATCCTCATATTCTCATATCCATATTTTATCTATTATTTTTGTTTATAATAGGTTTATAGCACGGAAAAGAGAAGTGGTTAAATTATATACGTGAACTATTATTTTTCAAACTTAAATATCAATAAAAAATATTTAACTTTTGTATTCAATTTTTTTTAATAATTGAATTTTTTATCCATCATTCTTTGAGAAAGAAAAATCTAATATAAAGTAAACAAAAAAATTGAGAACTACATAATTAATTATGGATTTATATTTGATGTATTGAATTTAAAATTTTAAAAAAATATGTTTTTGAACATTGATCTTATTATAAGTTTTTATTCCCTCTTCAACCATTAAATAAAAAGATAATGTGTTTTAGCACACTCGAACCCACGTCCTCTTGCACTGACAACAATGTCAATGCCAATCAAATTAAGACTTAATCAACAAAAAAAATATTAAAAAGATAAAAAAGATTACGATTAAATACATATCTAACTATATATC
The DNA here is from genome assembly GCA_025698465.1 of Gossypium longicalyx. Lineage (NCBI taxonomy): Eukaryota > Viridiplantae > Streptophyta > Magnoliopsida > Malvales > Malvaceae > Gossypium > Gossypium longicalyx. Next base: position 22,104,257 of record CM047006.1, read on the forward strand.
TAGAAGAAAGTGAATGATTGAAATTTTCATTAAATTCTAACATGTAACGTTTAAGTAAAAATCAAATAAATAAATTTGAGAGCGCACATTTGTCGTTCACAATTTGAAGTACTATTTACCCCCCCCCCAAAAAAAATAAATAAATATCATATTAATTAAACCTATAGTCAAGCGGTCAATTATTAGAGCAAAGAATGAAAATTTTAGGCTTAAAGAAGTAAGTATCCTAAATATGGTTTAAAACTGGTTTTTAAGCCTTTGTCATTTTCATTACCAAAAAAGGCTATTAGTTCCATCTGGTTTTTTTTTTTTTTAATTGTCATGGTTGGTGAGATTGGGAATAAGAGATGATGACATGATCCACCAATACAAAAAATTCCTTCCCCCATTGGTTCCTTTTCTAAGATAAGTGTTTATAGACCAGATATGGCAATGGCTGTCATGCCTACACATGTCCAAAACTGGACGTGTCTGTATCTCAATGCAACTCAAACATTGTTTGGTCAAATGATTGTGACATAAAACCAATTAAATTTTGTAGACTCAATTTAAATTAGTGGATGGAAAGATAGAATTAAATGAAGGAAAAGAAGTCGGTATTGTGTAATAAGTTTCCTAGGTTTACCTAATTTTAATTAGGTCAATGCAACATAGCATACCAGGATTTGGTGTTTTATGGACAAAATTAATGAAAGGAAGTGTCTTTAAATATAAGATAAATGTATATATTTGATTCAAGTGTATACATAAATTATATATGTATATAGTCAACTATATCACTATTTCAGTCCCCTCCGATTTAGACCCTAAACAACGTCTTCGTATGCATTTAGTATATTTGGTCGGTCCAATGTTGTGTTTTCTTTTTTTAATCTAGCTAACTGAGGGCAATTTTTGGTCATTGGTGGATGAAGCTTGAATAGGTCAAGCCGGCAATCCCCCAAGCGTAAAGAGTAGGCAGCTTTCTTGTAATCACCCCAAGTAAATGGCTTGTAAAGGCTAGGGTTTTCGGGTGAGACCAGCTCACGGAGGGGACCGATTGTCGCGTTAACCGGCGGTGCGGCGAAGTACATGATCGACATCCTTGAATTCCTCGACGATGAGTTCGCTAATGCTTTATGTCTCACGCTCGTAAATCTACCATTTGTTAGAACCTGTAAGGCATCACCAATGATGACATAGAATTGAGTAGGGTCAGGTGGGACGGGGACCCAAAACCCATCATGCAAACAGATTTCAAGCCCCGCAACATCGTTGGATCGTAGTATGGTGAGGATCTGAGGGTCAGAATGTTCTCCGAAACCAATCCGATGATCATCGTCTTTGTATGAACATGGCTCTCGGTTCTTTACTGTAGGATAATGATTGAACCTTAAGACTGAGTCACTTTGGGTGTCTGTGATTAACCTACTGAACACGTACTTGTCTGGGAACCAAAGTCCTTCCGCCATTAGCTCAAGGATCTCGCTTGCTAATTCCCTCACTGATTCTACATAATCGTTTGCAGCGCAACTGTTATATAAAACAAGAAATCAATGAGACTATAGCTAGTTATAATTGAACTCTTCCATGCATGCATGAAGGTAATGATATTGACAAAAAGAAAAAGAAAACAATTACAAGCTGAGATTAATGTTGGAAATAAAATCTAACTCATTTGTTGAGGGGAGTTGGGTTTCAGATCCTCATCGGTGATGGTATTGTTTCTGGAGTATCTATACTCGATTTTAACTCAGATTTTTATCTCCCAACTCTGAGAAGAGCCCAAAGAAATTCATGGAATTTATGAGCACTTAGGATTCATTAAAAAAATGTTTTATCATTTTGACTTTGATGGGGTTTGATCTCAAGTCCTTAAAAAGTCCTAAAGGGTAATAATGCTATCATTTGACTAGGTGGACCCTAAGTACTCCCAATAAACTCAACTTAAAGTCAGAATACAAAATCCCAAAGAACATAAACACTTTGAGTACTTTCATTATTTAAAATTTGAAACTACCGCTTAGAAAATAAATTTTTAAAAATTTCTCTCAATAAAAAAATCCATTCTCCCTCAACATCATTGGATCATTTCTAATTCTTTCCCCTTTAAGTTCATGGGGGAAAATGGGATAGGGGCCGTTTAAAGGGTAGGGGCCATAAGGTATTATAAAGAAGCATTGCATGGCATGTTGAAGATAAATTATTGAGAATACATAAGCAATAAAAGGCTCCCCCTAGATGGTTTCTAATTACCTCTAAATTTATTTTGAGTTATATTTATTATGATTGACAGCATATTTCGCATTTTGTGAATGAAAAAAATTTTCGTTTGAATATTTAAAATTTTTTTATTAATAATAGTTTTTATTTAATTAATTTTTTTAATAAAGATGATATATATTTTTAATAATAAAAGGGAAGGTGTCCCTTTCTAGGATACCAAAGCATTAATTATAAACAATCTTCTGCAAAAACAATAAATTCTCATTTCTAATTCAAAACTAGTGTTGTACATTTTTCATTTAGATTTTGCTGTATTAAATATATCATTCTCATTTATTAGTATTAAACGAAATAATAAAATAAAGCAAAAGCTAACCATAAACCCCGCTATCATGTATCACACTAAAGAAACAAAAAACCAGACACCTTGTCTCTCTCTAAACCACTACCATTAATAGCTTTTATAATGTGAATAAGATCATAATCATATACATACCTGAAGTTTTGAGGGTTATTAGAGATAGATTTGGATCTTTCAACAATGGAGAAAGGGTTGGTATGAAGAAGAAGGTACTCAAGTTCACCCTTATCACCATTAAGACCGATGTTCTTTAAACCATAACCAAATGGAGTTGCAGGCCCTGCACGTTGCTTATCACCTGCTTCCTTGTCAAAGAAACGAACCCCTTCGTCTTCAAGTCTCGATATTGTATCACTAGGTACGCCATGGTTGATGACCTTGAAGAAACCATAGTCTTCACAAGCTCTGACGATTAGCTCCGATACGGTGGACCTATCGAGGGAAAGATCAACGACGGGAATCCCTACTGCTTTGGTTTTTTTGGTTCTCATTGAAGTTGCCGATGACAGCACAACCATTTGTGTGTTTCTTTTTTACCTAAAAATGAAAATTTTAATGAAGTAGTCTAAGCTTCGACGACCCTAGGAGAGTTAGAAGAGGTGTAATCATGGCTCATGAGTTTGCCCTACTATTTATACTTGCAAAGATAAAAGAAAGAGAAAAGGCTATGATATTTTTTATAATAACTAAAAAGATTGATAATAAAATTGTATCATTAATTTAGGAAGATGTGGACTTTCAACACAAGGAAATAGTTAAAAAAGAAAAGAAAAGGTATAATGTAAATAAGGTTTAATTTCAGATTTGGTCTTTAAACTATACAAGTTTTTTATTTAAGTATCTAAAGTTTTTCTTTGATAAAAACAGTACTTAAACTATCAATTTCGTCCATTTTTTACCCCAAAAAGTATATTATGTCTGATAAAAATGTGTCACATGTAACGGCGATACCAGCAAGACTAGTAAGGACCCAACTCCCCTTAAAATGGGATTTTTCACCTTTGACCCCTTAAAATTTATAAAATTTTAAGTTAATACATGATAAAATTAGATTTTGGTCATTCAAAATCGATTAAATTTTGATTTAAGTTATTAAAATGATAAAATTACATTTTAGTTCTAATAAAAATATACAAGTTAATTTTGACCATTTAGAAAAATTTTGTAGCTTCATCTCCGGTCATGTGTCATGCTCTTAATCGATTGATATAATGTTTTAAGATAAAATGAGATGAAATTGATAATTTAAGTATAATTTTTAACTAAAAAAATGTTTTAAGTACCTAAGTGAGAAAATTAATATAATTTGATGGCTAATTTTACATTTAATCCTATATAAATAAATGATGGGTGGGAAATTTTGAGATATATAAAATAATAATGACGGGTAAGAAAGTTGATTTAGTGCACGTGTAGGAGGGTGCGCGTAGCGAAAACTAGGGAAGCTGAAAGGTGTGGAGGGGCTTATGGGAAAAAACAGTAGGTTGGGGGAAGAGGCAAACAAGGTTGGGGGGCCAACCCTGCCTGCTAGCGGCTGTTTGTCCCCTCTAATTCCTTTTTTCCCCCTTTTTTAAACCCTTTCCAAAAGTTTTTCAATTTCAAGTAGGGAAGTTAAAAGAATTTGGATTCTACTGGTTTTGACTTTTGACTCAATTCGGTTTGTTAAGATTTACCTTTTTTACATTGGGTTTTATATGGTTGGGTAAATTTAATTCTTCAATTGATTGGATCTGAGTTTAGAGAAAATCTGGTTACTTCACCTCAGATAATTACTAAAATCTATATTATTATTTACTCTAACATAATTATACCCATAAGATGATAAATGTTATCATTAAAAATAATTCTTTATTTTAATAAAAATATAAAATATATAAATTGTAGCATATTATTAATTGACTCTTAATTTAATTGGTATAGAGGATGTGAGTTTGAGTATGTTGAAGTACATTATCCTTTTATTTTATGGGATGAAGAGGGACTTTGAAAAGCTCTAAATATTGTCTAACAAAAAGAATAGATATTTTAATTTTCAAGTTAAATTTGAGACAAGTAAAATAGGGGTTAAATTTTCGATTGTCACCTCTAGTTTTTAACTTTATTACTTTAACCCTATAATTTTGTTCGTATAAATATTCATCCTAACTTTGTTCGTATAATATACTCACATATTGGATTATCCATTTTAATTTGATAATATTAGAATTAATTATATTATTTATCATATATTTCGAATTCAAATTATTCTACTTAAATACTTAAAGTATGAGTATCGTATTAATAATATGTTTTTATTAATTTAATATGAGCTTGAGTATTAAAGTATCAACTCGTTTTTAACACGAAGCATATTTAAATAATCTGATTGTTGATATATTTGAATTTGCCTTGTTATTAAAGGATTGTCAAAATGTTGCATCTCAATCTCAATATTTGTTATGAGGCTAGAATTTTAATTTGGCAAATTGCGTAGTCTTAAGTGATCCTATTGCTTCAAATCCGTTTAAGTCAGCCTTACTCTCGAAAATGAGAATTTACAGAAGAAATTCTCTAGGGTACCAAAATAAAACGGAAGCAAACTCAAAAGACAAAGAAGCTCGAATCGAATAGAAAAGCCATAAAAAAACAACGCACACAAAATGTTTGAGTAAATGCTTTCTAATATATTCAATAACTATGAATGTGATGATTACAAATGAGGGGAAGACCTTTATTTATAGTTAAGCTCTTTCAAATCCAACAGTATCGTTTAAATTACATCGACGGTCAAGATTAAAACCTATCTACAATATGAGAGTTTTAGGAGATTTAAACTCTATACAATCATAGTAACTTTAGTTTTACTAGAGTATTCCATTGAGCCACTAAGGCTTCAAGTAGATAAGTTTCTTCATGTATTTCACAAATAGAACCAGTTCAAGTAGATTAAATGATCCCATTTAATTAATTAACTTTCATAGAATATTTTGTATACATTTGTCACGGACTTAAATCTACCATATTTTTATAAGTGAGCAACCTTCTTTTGTTTTTAATGTTGATGAGATGTGACTTCGCTATTTGATTTTTTTTTTGAAGATTTTTTAATGCTTTAATATTATAGTGTGATTTCATGTGTCTTCATACTTTCATGCATATATCTTCATAGCCTTTGTATCTCAATATTTTAATGCTCTTTTCTTAGGTTTCAACTTAATTCTATTGTCATACCATCCTTCCATTGCCACTTTCTTATTTTGTTATGAATTTTAAGAAATTCATTACAAACTCAGTGTAGCAGGCCCAATTTGCCCGGGCCGTAAACAGACTAAACAAATAAAAAACAAAAATTAATAGTCCAAGTCTTCTTACAAGCCCAAAGCAAAAAACTAAGCCCAAATAGGCCCATAACTTAAAATGGGGCTTTAAGCAAAAAGCCGAAACACGGAGTTCTTGCTCGTGTGCACGTTAGAGTGCCTCGTCCCGAGGCCTGACGTCTTTTCTGCCGCCGTTTCACCAAAATAGCCAAGGGTCTCCTCTCCGTTGACTCCGCCATCTGCAAGAAAGGAGAAGGAAAAAGACCACAGAAGCAGAAATAGTAGCAGAAATGAAAGTAAACAGTAGCAACAAATAATGAATTAAACAGTGTAATATTGGCTATAAAAGCCACGAAATTATCAATGTATTTTTTTACAGATAAGATTAATAAAAAAAAAAAGAGAACTCAAGGCAAATAAGATAATTTTTTTTATTTAAGTTTTTTCTTGCTAATCTATTTTGAGAAATATATATAAAAAAATAAAAACAGAAAAGAAAAGATCGAAACTTACCTACCACGCCACTGTCGATGGCTCTCCCAGGAGCCGAAAACCCAGAACCCGTTAGGGTTCGATTTGGAGTTTGTTGAAACAAACGGCGAGACTGTTAAAAGAACCTAAGTTCTTGCGGTTGTTGTTTTTTTTTTTTTTTTTTGAAAGGGAGGACTTATCATTCAAAAAATGGGGCAAAAATGAAATTTTGGGTTCTCTGACCACCGTGTGCGGTGGCGCCGTCACCGTCGATTGGTGGCCGCCACGGTGGTCGACGGCTAGAATGATGGCCGGAGCTTGGAGAGGGGAAGAAAGTTGAGAGAGTTTTTTTTTTTGTTTTTTTAAAGGGTTGGAAGAGAATGAATTTTTTTTAAAAAAATTGACTTTTATAGGCCCATTAAACGACGTCGTTTAGGGCTGGCTACAATAGCCCTAAAACAACGTTGTTTCACCCCTAGGGTCCGCGCGCTGACCCAACCCACTTAGAGGATCTGCGCGTTTTGAACAAATGGGTTATTTGCGCTTTCTGTCCTTCCACTTTTGCAATTCATTTCGATTTAGTCCTACTTTATTTCTTTATTTTTTTATTTAGCCGCTTATTTTTAGTTTTGTTTCAATTTGGTCATTGGACCATTTTAACTGGACGAAAACTTGAAATGGTGTCATTTTGCCAGCCCGCAGAGACCCAAAAATAGCCAAGATCCCAGTGTTTTCGCGTCCTATGGGTTATTTACGATCCTTGCCCTTCCGATTTTAAAATTTTTTAAATCCAGTCCTTTTGTTTTTTTAATTTATACCCTGTAATTTTATTTTTATTTCTTTTTAGTCCCTATGGAACGCTGTGTTTAAGGGATTCGGTATAATTTCATGTTTAATCCCTATTCCTTTTTTGCGCATTCCATTTTAGTCCTTGATCCTGTTTTAATTATTTAATTATTTACATTTTAGCCCTTTTGTTTTTATTTTATTCAATTTGTCCTTTTAATTTCATTTAGGTTACTATTAAGACCTTTTTATTTTGATTTTGTTATTTATTTATTCATCTACTTGTTTATTTATTCCTTATTCCATTTATTTCATTCATTTATTTGTTCATTTACTCATTTATTTATTTATTTTTGTTTCAATCCTTCTATTCATTTATTTATTATTCTGTCATTTTTTATATTAATATTTTTATTTCCTTTCATCAATTTTTTTATCTATGCTTTCATTATTATTATTATTATTTTATTAGTATTCGTTCATCCATTTATTTATTATCCCTTTTTTATATATTTTCAAAATTAGATTATTTATAATTTTTCATTTGTACATTTTATTCATTTATTATCATTATTATTATCATCATTATTTTTTTAATCTTATTTTTACTACTTTGTCATTTCTTTTATCATTCTCGCATCATTTACATTTATAATCGTTATAAGGCATCTAGCATTTTTATTATTTATTATTTATATTTATTTTTATCACTTTATTTATTTTATACCATGGATTAATATTCTTACTATTGTTATAGTTACATTGATATTATCATAGCATTTCTTTATTCACTTATTATGTCATTTAAATATTCTATCCGTATAACCATTTTAAAATCACTACATCATGCATTATGTTTAAATGAAATCAGTCGCTTTTATATTATACCCCAAAATAAGATAAAGACCTATCGTTTTAATATTACACCTATTATTATTCAAAACAAAATTTCAAAAATAGACAATGTTCCATATTTAGGAGATTCGAGAAATCATACCCTAACTTAAGGGGTTTCGATTTTCTCGTTGAACTCAAATAACCGAATATCCTTTCAAAATTAAAATACATAATATTTCAAATAAAAAATAAAGGCAAACTTATTCTCAAGGATTCAAAGTTTCATGTCCTAACTTACGAGATGTGACATTTCGTTGCCTCGAGATGAGAGGGTCTTAAACATACTTTTCGATTTATTCAAGTAATTTTTAGGTAAAATTAACATTAGTCCAAATAGGGATCGTATTTTAAACTATTTCAAAGTTTTCAGCTTTTGACACTAAGACATGAATTAATCAATTAGGTACTAATTTTGGGCGTTACGAGGATGCTAATCCTTCCTCGTACGTATCCGACTCCCAAACCCATTTTCTTGATTTTTGTTGACCAAAAAAAATATTTTAATAAATTGAACATCTTATTAAAACGATCAAACTACAAGGTGACCCGATCACACCTAATAAAAAAGATTGTTGGTTACTGCCATTTTTTTTAAAGTAAAAAATATATTTCAAAAAAATGGTTTCGACAGCTTGGCGACTCCACTGGGGACATAAAATAAAAGGGTTAAGCCACGAGTTGATTACTCGTCTTTTTTGTCAAATATTGATAATTTGGTTTAAATTTACGATCATTTCGTTGCATTTCATTTTTATGGTCTATATCATTTTGATATATTTGCCTTATTGGTTTGAGTCTTTGGATATACTTTCGCATTTTGCATTTCATAACCGGTCGGTTATACCCATTTAAGTAGGAGTGAGAAACTATTCTTTCGTGAGGTATTCACCTCCGTATAGGATAGTGGATCGCTTTCGGGATACATCCATACCTATTTCTTAGTGAGATTTTCATCTCCGTATAGCCATAGGGAAATATATTCCCCTGAACTGAACTCGGTTCGTATGAGCCTATAATGGGTGAGGATCGAGGAATTTGTCGGTTTAGGTACCCTTACTTTAGAACCAAACCGCATATATTGAGGTCTAAGAGCCTGCCCTAGGTAGAACTGCACTGAACCCCTAGTGGTCACTCGAATAGGTGCTATATTTATTATTTCTTGTTTGCTTTAAGTTCTCACTTAGTATGCAATATACTGACTTGTTTAGTTTTGCTTTGAATGTGATTGCATGGCATTTCTATCATAAAAAAAGGTGTTGATTCACGTTCAGTTACTAAGTAGAGAGCTTGCCATAGAGAATGAATTTCTTGATAAAATAGAAGATAACATGATTGTCCGAGTATGGTCTGAGAAAATGCAAATAGAGAAATGTGATAGTTTGACGAAGGGGTATGTGTCAGAATTGTGGGATTTCACTTGTATTAGCATGACCCAGAACAATCTTCAAAAACTGAAAGAGATATGGGTCCAATGGGATGATGAAGTCAAGCAGCTATTTTACTGTAATTATGGTGATTTGCCCTACCAACTCTATATCAAAGTGGACAAGCACTTGTTTCGAGCTCTGACTCAATTTTGGAATCTTGCCTACAGCTGTTTTACTTTTGGAAAAGTAGATTTGGTACCTACTGTGGAAGAATACACGACCTTAATTTGTTGCTCAAAAATTCGAGCTGACAAGGTTTATTCCAGAGTCGCCAACATCTTAACTTTCTTAAAAAAGCTAATGAACATCACGGGAATGAGTGAGCAATAGGTTGCAGCCCGGATCAAGTAAAAAGGAGATAGTAGATGTATCCCTTAGAATAGTTTGCGATATTTGATCTTGGCACACCCAAATATGAAGAAAATGGTCGATGTCTTTTATTTGAGCATTTACAGGTTGGTTTTTTCCCTAAAGCACTAGGGCACGTGGATGAGGCAGTTTTAGATTTGTTAGACTGACTCGATAAGAGGGTCATACCCGTCTCGGTAATTTTAGCCGAAATATTTAGATCTTTGAATGCATGCTGAAGAGCGGGTGAATGAAGATTCATCGGATGTGCGCAACTCTTGCTAGCTTGCGCAATTCTTGCTAGCTTAGTTTCATAGCCACTTCTGAAATGTAGAAAAAGTTTCTTATCAAGTATTCTCTGAAAACTACTCTCCATTGAAAGAATTAATGGCTACACCGAGACAGGACGACATTTCAGAGGAAAAATAGATGACGATCCTCCAGAATCTCCAAGACGAGGACGCCGAATGGAGAGCCCCTTGGATGATCCTCGATGAGATTCTGTACTGGTGTGGAGACTTTGACTGGGTTCCTCTACTTGAGATTTGAGGAGCTGTCAAATATGCTACTTTTCTCGTATTGAGACAATATAGATCGAGGCAGTTAATACCAGTAATGCAAGGGTAGGCTCAGTGCGAGTTTTCGTATAAGGGTGATAACTACAAGAAAAAAAGTTTGAAAAATATCTAGCGCTTGGAACCAAACCCGCCAAATGAAAAGATTTACTGTAAGTCTGATAACGACCCCCGAATATAATGGGTGGTAGGATAAAAGAGTCAATGACAACATCCCTGAGCCAAGTCAAGAGGGTACTTGACCAATGGAGGAATACCTGCAAGTGATCTCATCTGAGCTAAAGATCATAAAGAAGGATTTTAAAAAAAGAAATTCAGAGCTAGGAAAAAAGATAGAGCAATTGGAAAAGGAAAAGGTGAAATTAGGACTAGATGTTGACGTTTAGAAGCTAGAGGCCGATAAACTGAGAAAAGGAAAGAAAAAGGCCAAAGAAGATCTGGACAGTTTAAAAATAGATTACAAGAAGCTGCGCTTATCGATGAGGACTGCTGGGCTAGGAAAAACATCAGAACAATGGCGAAAACAGATCAAAGAAGAAAAGAATAGAGTCGATCAATGGGAAAAGAAATTCCAAGACGCCTAGGTTCGAGAAAATACTCTAGAAAGAGACCTATTGGAATGCCAAAATAAAAAGGTCAGATTAAAAGCTAAAGTAGCAGAACTAGAAAAGTCATTTCATCAGTATCGTAATCACAACTCCATAATTAAGCTGAAAACGAGCTTAAGCAAGATTGAAGAGCTGAAAAGGAAAATAGAAGAGCTCGAGACCGCATTACAAAATTGTAAACTCCGAGTTGAACTCCTTGAGGTAAACAATGAGTATTGGAAATAGCAATTCCACCATTCTCAAGGTCAGGTCAGGGATAGAGACCATATCATGAGTGAAGTTGTGGCTCAAATACGAGAGGTGGCTAATCATTTGCAAACCCTAGCAGTTCAGGCAGACGTGCTAAGCTTGAAGTATGAATCAGAATCGAATCAGGCTCAAGAGTTAGCTTGGCTTCTTAGAAAGGTTAAGGCTTTGAGTGTTAGGGAAAATTCGTCTATGTAATCCCTTTTATGTAAAAAAAATTATTCTCTAGTAAAGTTATTCTAATAAAATTGAATGAGAGTCAATGCCTCTTTTTGCATTCATTTCATGCATTTGCATTACATTACATCATATGCATTAAATTTCATAAAAAGACCCTAATTAAAGGAAATTATTTCAGTTAATCTGGAAACCAACAAGAGCTAACCAATCGAACATCGTTACAGTACTCGCGCCAAAGCCAAAGTAATGGACCAAATATTGGAAAGGCTAGAACAAATTCAAAAAGATATGCAAGATCAGTTGCAAGTGCAATTGCAAGAATAGTTTACAAAAGTACAACAGGATATGAGGGATCAGATACAGGAATCCCAAAGAAGTATGATAAGCCAATTGACGCAGTTGCTGGCTGGAGGACTTAAAAAAGGGAAGAGCATTGCGGTCATCTTAGGGGATGATAATGATGATCCTATTTATCCCTCATTTTTACTCCGATAAACGTCCAAGTACAACTAGAAGAATACCTACGAAGGGTACCAAGTATTATCGGACTCCCAACATCATCGCTTCTGCATTTCAAAGACTAACGAACTACCCGATGGGTTTAGGCTCTAATTTGGGGGATAATCCAACTAATCCCGTTGTTCCTAATCTAGATAATATGGTAGAAATGTAAAAAGTAAGAGTGGAACTTCCAAAGCAACTTGAGGATCGATGCAGATGGTTAGAAGAAAAAGTCAGAGCAATAGAAAATGCTGACTACATTACGAAGTTGATGTTAAGGATCTAAGTTTGGTCGCCGATTTAGTGCTCCCACCAAAGTTCAAAACTCTAGAGTTTGAAAAGTATAATGAGACTAGTTATCCTGAAGCTCACATCACTATGTTCTATCGAACGATGACAAGATACGTCAATAATAATCAACTGTTAATCCACTACTTTCAGGACAGTCTGATCGGGTCAGTAGCTAAATGGTACAACCAACTAATTCATGCCAAAATCAATTTATGAAAAGACTTGGCACAAACCTTTATAAAGTAATATAGTAATGTGACAAACATGACACCCGACAGAATCACGTTGCAGAATATGGAGAAGAAACAAAGTGAGAGCTTCAGGTAATATGCCCAAAGATGGAGAGAGGTGACAACGCAAGTACAGCCACCTCTTCTAGAGAAAGAAACCACAATGCTTTTCATCAACACTTTAAAAGCTCAATTCATCAACCATATACTGGGAAACACTACTAAGAACTTCTCAGATATAGTAATATTCCATGAAATGATTGAAAACACAGTGAGAAATGGTAAGATAGATCGAGGGAAAATGCCAAAAGATCAGCCCCGAGAAAGAAAGAAAATGAGGTGAATAATGCAAGCATATATAACAAGGTCTGCCAATGACAGTAACTACTAGCCATCAGGGCCCCCTAAGGTAAGAATCCAAGTGAAGGCCAAATACAGAAAGGCCTAGTTCACACCTACCTCGATGACGTATAGGGAGCTGTATCAGAGTCTGTTCGATGCACATGTAGTATCCCCTTTCTACTTGAAACCTATGCAACCTTTATTCTCCAAATGGTACGACGTAAATGCTCAATGCGAATACCACGCGGGAATCACGGGAGACTCAATAGAGAACTGCACCGCTTTTAAAAAGTTGATTGAAATGTTCATCAAGATAGGCATTGTGAAATTCGATGATCCATCAGGACCTAATGTGGCAAGAAATCTGTTACCTAGTCATTTTAATAAAGGGGTAAATGTGATAATTAAAAATGGAGGGAAGAGAACCAAGATGGATGTAGTGGAAGTAAAAACCTCACTGAGATGAGTTTGGAAAAAAATGGTAGAGGGAGGATTAATTAAACAAGATTCAGAGAAGAGACCCAAAGGGATGAGGAACTACTGTGAGTTCCACGCTAAAGAGGGCCATGACATCCAGGAATGTGTTAAATTTAGGGCCTTAGTGCAAAATCTGATGGATAATAAGGAGCTAGAATTTTTTGAATATGCCAAGGGTTCAGAAGAAGGAGATATATGCGCCTCAAAGGAAAGATCAACAGAGAAGGTCCAGAAGGTTAACCACCTATTAGTTATTATTTCACGACCAAGAAGCAATAAAGTCGGAATACAAATTGCACCAATGATCATAATCCATAAACATGTAGCCTTTCCCTATAAAGACAGTAAGAGTGTTCCTTGGAATTATGACTACGGCGTAACAATCTCGGGAGAAGAGAACCCAAATAGCACTTCAGAAGAGGGACAGGATGTGGGTTTCTACACGTGTAGTGAAAGGCGCTATGATCCATCAAATGTAGGAGCTAAGCCTGTAAAAGGAAAAGCCTTGGCGGTTGAACAAAAGAAAGAAAATTCGACCAAACTTGAATCACTCGTTAATGAGCCGGTAACTGGGAAAGAGGCTAAAGAATTCTTGAAATTCTTAAAGTATAGTGAGTACAATGTTGTAGAACAGCTACATAAACAACTAGCTCACATATCAGTGTTAGTTTTACTTCTAAATTCATAGACACATCGTAGCGCATTGATGAAAGTGCTAAATAAAAGTTATGTCGCAAACGATATCTCTGTAAACAAGCTGGACCGCTTAGTTAACAATATAAGTGCTGAGAACTTTATCTTCTTTAATGATGATGAAATACCGCTAGGAGCCATGGGATCTACAAAGGCTCTACACATCACCACCCGCTGCAAAGGATATACATTACCAGGAGTGTTATTTGGTAATGGATCTGCACTAAATGTCTTGCCCCTATCCACACTGGATAGGTTGCCTGTGGATAGCTCTCATATGAAGACATGTCAAAATATATTGAAAGCATTCGATTGTACTGAAAGAAGGGTGATGGGAAGGATTGAGATACCCCTTTTGATTGGTCCAAACACGTATGAAGTAGATTTCTTGGTGATGGACATCAAGCCTTTTTATAATTGCTTGTTGGAGAGGCCTTGGATTCACTCGGCTGGGACAGTTCCGTCATCACTGCGACAAAAGCTAAAGTTGGTAAATGAGGGTCGACTGGTAACGATAAACACAAAAGAAGACATTATTGCATCCGTAACTAGTGACGTGCCATATATAGGACCAAAAGATTAAGAAATAGAATGTTCCTTTCGATCACTAGAATTTATGAATGCAACCTCCACTGTCGAAGGGAACAAGATCCCGATGCCCAAAATATCCAAAACTACAAGGATGAGTCTACAACTGATAGTTGAGAAAGAAGTCTTGCAAAGAAGAGGACTCGAAAAATACCTTCAGGGAAAGTCGAAGCACCGACGCTAACAGACAAATGAGATCACTTTGGCTTAGGATACAGGCCAAATGTGAGTCAAAAGAAGAGAGAGCTGAAGAAGAAGTAGGAAAAGAGAAGAGCGAGACTGAGTGGGGAGGAGGGCAAGTGGGAACCGATGACCTTTCTCCATATATCCAAAACTTTCATGTCAGGAGGATCTATTCACCCTAAACGGAAGATGTCAAGAAAAGAAACTGTAGAAGAAATGTTAGGAAGTCTGAACATCAATGCCATATCCGAAAAAGGAATTGGGGGAGAAAACTTATCAGGCATCTGCCCCTATGTACCTGGAAGTGTTCTGAACAATTGGACTGCGGAAGAGATTTCTATAGTTTTTAGAGCTAATTCAGAGTAATGTTCAAAACATGCTTATTGCTCTAAGCCTAGGAGCAATAAGAATCCTTTTGTAAAACAGGCTTATATCCAACATCTTTATTTCAATAAAATGCATCTTTGTATATCATCTTAAGCAAATATTCTTTTATTATTTTCATTTCATTCATAATCATACCATACAGATAATTATTCTTAGATTATTTTGTTCTTTGGATTTTTCTTTATTTCTATAACAGGTCTCTAGATATCAATGATATGAGCGACGCTGCTACTGACTTAGAATCTCCTATTGAGCAAGATATGTGCATGGAGGATTATCAGTATTTTGAAGATAATCGAGACTGTAACCTATGTCCTGATTTGTTAAGGATGGTAGAACAAGATAAGAAACAAATCCTACCTTACAAAGAGTAAGTGGAAATTGTGAGCTTAGAAGAGGAAAAAGAGGTGAAGATTGGAGCTTGTATTGCCGTAGAGACAAAGCGAGACCTCATCAGTTACTCCAAGAATTCAAAGATGTCTTCGCATGGTCATATCAAGACATGCCTAGATTAAGTACTGATATCGTGGTACATCGGCTCCACATAAAGGAAGAGTGCAAGCCAGTTCAACAGAAGCTCCTAAAGATGATGCCCGTTGTTTTACTGAAAATAAAAGAGAAAGTCAAGAAGCAATTTAATACTGGTTTCTTACAAGTGGTTAAATACTCAGATTAGGTAGCCAATATCGTCCCCGTCCCTAAAAAAGATGAGAAAGTACGAATGTGCGTAGGCTACAGAGATTTGAGAAAAGTTAGCCCGAAAGACAATTTCTCTTTGCCTCATAACAGCACTTTAGTAGACAACACGATAGGTTTTTCGCTGTTCTCTTTTATGGATGGTTTCTTGGGATACAACCAGATAAATATAGATCTTGAACACATGGAAAAAACTACGTTCTTAACCATGTGGGGAACATTTTTCTATAAGGTGATACCATTTGGACTGAAAAATGAGGGAGCAACATGTTAAAGAGCCATGGTAACCTTGTTTCATGATATGATGCTCAAAGAAATTGAAGTTTATGTCGACGACATGATTGCAAAATCCAGAACAGAAAAAGAACATGTACAAGTCTTAAGGAAGTTGTTCTTAAGATTGAGAAAATTCCAACTAAAGCTCAATCCAGCAAAATGTACCTTCAGGGCTAGGTCAGGAAAATTACTAGGATTTGTAGTCAGTGAAAAGAGGATCAAGATCGACCTAGATGAAGTAAAGGCTATACATGAGTTGCCTCCGCCGCGCACTCAAAAAGAAGTTCGAGGTCTCTTAAGAAGACTAAATCATATCGTCCGGTTCATTTCACAACTAAATGAGAAGTGCGACACCATATTCCGTCTCCTTAAGAAACACAATCCAAGCTCAGTGTTACAATATCGAAGAAGAAGAAGAAATGAATGATCACCCTTAGTACCACAATATACTGCGATATGTGAATAATCGTGAATACTCTAACCAAGCAATTGAGAATGATAAAAGGACGTTGAGAAGACTAGCTAGTGACTATGTCTTAGATGGGGAGATCCTATATAAAAAAAAAGGATCTAATGCTACTAAGATGTGTAGACGCTATTAAGGCTAAGAAAATCTTGGAAGAAGTCCATGAGGGTGTTTGGGAAACACATGCTAATGGTTTTACAATGGCCAGGCAGATCATGAGATTCGGGTATTATTGATCCACCATGAAAGGGGATTGTATTAATTACACCAAGAGATGTCATAAGTGCTAAATTTATGGGGACAAAATTCATGTGCCTCATTCGCCTCTTCACGTCATACTTCTCCATAGCCTTTCTCTGTGTGGGGCATAGATGTCATTGGGTCGATATCACCAAAAGCTTCTAATAGGCATCGATTCATCTTTGTGGTCATCGATTACTTCACCAACTGGGTAGAGGCCACTTTTTACGCTAATGTCACGAAGTTAGAAGTTAGCAAATTCTTGAAGAAAGAGATCATATGCCGGTACAGAATGCCAAAAAATATCATATCTGACAATGCATTGAACTTGAACAACAGTACGATAGTAGAGGTCTGTAGTCAATTCAAGATCAAACACCACAACTCGTCGCCATATTGCCTAAAAATAAATGGTGCGGTGGAGGTAGCCAACAAAAACATTAAGAAGATCATAGGGAAAATAACTGAGACTTATAAAGATTAGCATGAGAAATTACCATTTGCCCTCTATGCTTGTCGAACATCTGTCAGTACCTCAACCAGGGCAATGCATTTCTTTTTGGTTTATGGAATAGAGGCGGTTTTACCTATTGAAGTTGAGATTTTTTCTCATTGAGTTTTGGCAGAATTGAAGTTGGATGAAGCAGAATGGATCCAATCTCGATATGATTAGCTAAACTCGATTGAAGAGAAAAGGTTGAAAGCCATTTGTCATGGTTAGATGTACCAAAAGCGTATGATGCGAGCTTACAACAAAAAGGTTTGTCCCAGAGAATTCCATGAGGGAGACCTGGTATTAAAAAAGATCCTGCGCATACAAAAGGATTTTAGAGGAAAGTGGATGCCAAAATAGGAAGGACCTTATGTGATAAAGAAAGCCTTTTTTAGAAGAACGATGATTTTGACCGAGATGGATGGCAAAAACTTGCCTAATCTTGTGAATTCAGACTCAGTTAAAAAAATATTTCATTTAAAAAAAACGGAGATGCCAAGGCAAAAACCCGCTAAGGGCGTCTTGAGACAAAATGAGTTTTAAATTAAAAACCCAGGAAAAGGGCAATTCAAATTTTGATCAAAGATAGGGCATGTGGTAGTCTTGTTATCCCTGAATGAACAACGAGGAGAAATGCTACGTCTTGGGGTATCAACAAAGTATTTTAGATCTCTGAAACACATATCAAGTTCAAAAAGGTCCTCGAGAAGTTAGTGCGAAGAAGCTCATGCTATGATATCTGATGTACCTATTTTCATCTTATTCATTTTGTATTTTAGCAATGTTTGCTATCTTTGATTAATTTATCCATTTCAAGCTTTGCTCTCAATAAAATCCCTTTTGACCATTGTGATCATCTTTTTCTGGCATTTTTCATTAAAATAATGATTAATGGACTAATAATATTCAAGTAAAAGGATTTCTTGCATAATGCCCTGAAAGTTTTCTAAATAGTACAAGGACATGAAATAAGATCACTAGTCAGAACTAACCAAATCTAATAGTTGGAAAGGTTTGAGAAAGAATAGTCTAAATTGTGACTATTTCTTTAGATTTTCTATCAAAGATACCAGCTAAACAAGAGGGCAGGGTAATACGTCAGTGATAGAACCTTGGTGAACAACGAGCAGTGTTAACCTAAGCATTAAAAAGTGATCATTCTCGAAAAACGACATTCTTCATTCATGCAAAAATCATTCATACGCATCTAGTTAGGAGCATTTGATTTATCCTGATCATGACATCCTAATCACTAGGCATAAATAGGCCCTTAAAATGGATATTAAAGGTTATGTGCACTAGAGAATGGTGTAACAAGATCGGATAAACCATAAATCCTATACCCTTGAAGTTGTAGTGGGATAGGTTGAGATCATTATGGCAAATCTTATCTCCTTAAAGGTGTAGTGGAGCAGATTAAAGCCACAAATCTTATCTCTCTGAAGTTGCAGTGGAGCAGATTGAAGCCACTAATCTTATCTCCCTAAAGTTGCAGTGGAGCAGATTGGAAATAACAAATCTTGTCTCTCTTAAGTTGCAGTAGAGCAGATTAAAGCTATAAACCTTATCTCCCTGGAGTTGTAGTGGAGCAGGTTGAAGTCACTAATCTTATCTCCCTAAAGTTGTAGTGGAGCAAATTAAAACTAAAAGTCTCATCTCTCTGAAGTTGCAGTGGAGCAGACTGAAGATAGCAAACTTCATTTCCTTGAAGTTGTAGTGGGACAGGTTGAAGCTATCATGGTGAATCTTAACTCTCTAAAGTAGCAGTGGAGTAGATTGAAGATAGCAAATCTCATATCTCTGAAATTACAGTAGAGCAAATTAAAGTTATAAACTTTATCTCCCTGAAGTTGGAATGGAACATGTTGAAGTTATAAGTCTTATCTCCCTGAAGTTGCAGTGGAGCAGATTGAAGATAGTGAATCTTATCTCCCTAAAGTTGTAGTGGAATAGATTGAAGCTACTAATCTTATCTCCTTGAGGATGCAGTGGAGTAGATTGAAGGGACAAATTCTATACCTCTGAAGTTGCAGTGGGTTAGAAAGAGGATACTTGAAGAAGATAAGCACCAAAAAGTCAAGACTCGGCGAGGCCGGGCAAAGTTGGTCCTTCTTAAAAGTTTTTGCTCCATTCTCGTTACAAGACAACGAGTAAAGAGGGGTAGCTTTAGCAGGCCCAATTTGCCCTGGCCTTAAATAGACTAAACAAATAAAAAACAAAAATTAACAGTCCAAGTTTTGTTATAAGCCCAAAGCAAAAAACTAAGCCCAAATAGGCCTATAACTTAAACAGTTTCGATAGAAGCCAAAAACCCTAGGGTTTCTAGCGCCGCTGCTCTCGTGCCACGTCAGCGCACCTCATCCCGAGGCCTGACGTCCTTTTTGCCGCCGTTTCACCAAAATAACAATGGTCTCCTCTCCGTTGACTCTGCCATCTGCAAGAAAGGAGAAGGAAAATGACCACAGAAGCAGAAACAATAGTAGAAATGAAAGTAAACAGTAGCAACAAATAGTGAAATAAATAGTGTAATATTGGCTATAAAAGCCACGAAATTATCAATGTATTTTTTTACAGATAAGATTAATAAAAAAAAGAGAACTCAAGGCAAAAAAGGTGATTATTTTATTCCAGTTTTTTCTTACGAATCTATTTTAAAAAATATATAAAAAAAAAACAAAAACAGAAAAGAAAAGATCGAAACTTACCTACCACGCCACTGTCGATGGCTCTCCCGGGTGCCAAAAACCCAAAACCCGTTAGGGTTCGATTTGGAGTCCATTGAAATGGACGGCGAAACTACTAAAAGAACCCAAATTCTTACGGTTGTTTTTTTTTTTTTGAAAGGGAGGTTTATCCTTCAAAAAGGGGGCCAAAAATGAAATTTTGGATTCTTTGGCCATCGTGTGCGGTGAAACTGTAGTCGTCGACTGGCAGTCGCCACGGTGGTCGACGGCCAGAATGGTGGCCGGAGCTTGGAGAGGGGAAGAAAGTTAAGAGAGTTTTTTTTTTTTTTTTTTGAAAGGGTTGGAAGAGAATGAATTTTTTTAAAAAAAATTGACTTTTATAGGCCCATTAAACAGCGTCGTTTAAGGCTGGCCACAATAGCCTTAAAATGATGTCGTTTCACCTCTAAGATCCGTACGCCGACCTAACCTGCTCAGAGGATCCACCCGTTTTGGATGAATGGGTTATTTGCGCTTTCGGTCCTTCCGCTTTTGCAATTCATTTTGATTTAGTCCAATCTTATTTCTTTATTTTTGATTTAGCCGCTTATTTTTAGTTTTGTTGCAATTTGGTCCTTGGACCATTTTAACTGGACGAAAACCTAAAACGGTGTCGTTTTGCCAACCCGCAGACCCAACCCAAAAATAGCCAAGATCCGAGTGTTTTCGCATCCTATGGGTTATTTGCGGTCCTGACCCTTCTAATTTTAAAAAATTTTAATCCAACCCTTTTGTTTTTTTAAATTTATACCCTGTAATTTTATTTTTATTTTTTTTAGTCCCTATGGAACACTGTGTTTAAGGGATTCAATATAATTTCATGTTTAATCCTCATTCTTTTTTTGCGCATTCCATTTTAGTCCTTGATCTTGTTTTAATTATTTTATTATTTACATTTTAGCCCTTTTGTTTTTATTTTATTCAATTTGTCCTTTTAATTTCATTTAAGTTACTATTAAGACCTTTTTATTTTAATTTTGTTATTTATTTATTCATCTACTTGTTTATTTATTCCTTATTCCATTTATTTCATTCATTTATTTGTTCATTTACTCGTTTATTTATATATTATTCATTCATTTATTTATTTTTGTTTCAATCCTTCTATTCATTTACTTATTATTCCGTCATTTTTTTTATATTAATATTTTTATTTCCTTTCATCAAATTTTTTAACTATGCTTTCATTATAATTATTATTTTATTAGTATTTGTTCATCTATTTATTTATTATCCCATTTTTATATATTTTTAAAATTATATTATTTATAATTTTTTATTTGTACATTTTATTCATTTATTATCATTATTATTATCATCATTTTTTTATCTTATTTTTACTACTTTGTCATTTCTTTTATCATTCTCGCATCATTTACGTTTATAATCGTCATAAGGCATCTATCATTTTTATTATTTATTATTTATTATTATTTTTATCTCTTTATTTATTTTATACCATGGATTAATATTCTTACTATTGTTATAGTTACATTGATATTATCATAGCATTTCTTTATTCACTTATTATATATAATTTAAATATTCTATTCGTATAACCATTTTAAAATCACTACATCATGCATTATGTTTAAATGTAATTAGTCGCTTTTATATTATACCCCAAAATGAGATAAATACCTATTATTTTAATTTTACACCTATTATTATTCAAAACAAATTTCCAAAAATAGACAATGTTCCGTATTTGGGAGATTCGAGAAATTGTACCCTAACTTAAAGGGTTTCGATTTTCTCGTTGAACTCGAATAACCGAATATCTTTCAAAATTAAAATACATAAGATTTCAAATAAAAAATAAAGGCAAACTTATTCTCAATGATTCAAAGTGTCGTGTCGACCTAACTTACGAGATGTAACATTTTGTTGCCTCGAGATGAGAGGTCTTAAACATACTTTTCGATTTATTCAAGCAATTTTTAGGTAAAATTAACATTAGTCCAAAGAGGGATTGTATTTTAAACTATTTCCAAGTTTTCAACTTTCGACACTAAGACATGAATTAATCAATTAGGTACTAATTTTGAGCGTTACGAGGATGCTAATCCTTCCTCGTACGTAACCGAATCTCGAACCTGTTTTCTGGATTTTTGTAGACCAAAAAAAAGTATTGTTTTAATAAATTGAGCATCTTATTAAAATGATCAAACTACGAGATGACCCGATTACACCTAATAAAAAAGATTGGTAGCGACTCCTATTTTCTTTTTTTAAAGTAAAAAGTCGATTTCAAAAAAAATAGTTTCGACAGTCAGTATACACATTAAAAGAAATAAGTGTTAGCTCAGATGTCATCAACATTATTGTTAGTGTAGGAGGATATAGATTTGAGTGCACTGTAGCACATTACCCTCCTATTTAAGGGTTGATAAGGGGCTATGGATAGTTGTAAGCTTTATATAAAAGAAAATCATGCATTTATTTTTTTCTTGAAATATATTTAAATTTCATGATGTTGATACGAGTGCGTTTGAGATGTTATTTATCTGGAGCCATCAAGTTTGCACGCATTTAATCGCGATATTATGCATATTCATTAAATATTTTTTGATTTGTTTTCAAATAAGGTAACATTTCAATATAAAAAAAAATTAACGAGATCGTTGCCAAAATTACTGAAAGATGGTCTCGTTGATTGTTTTTAATGATGGAATGTCCTTTTTCAAATTCGAGTAAATAAAAATGTCTTTTTATCATAAATAAAAGTGTAAAATTCGACAAAATTTCAAGTTTTAATTTAATTCACTTCATTAAATAAATTCGTATTCATTTTAATTTTAAAGAATCACAGTTAAAGCACATGGAATTTAGTTTATCATTTAAGGTTTTAAGATAAAATATGTTCCATTTGGAATTTAGTTTTTTATTTTTATTTTTATCTAAAAAAGAGAAAAAGGTAACTCTGAGTTCCTTTTGGACTCAAACAAATTTAAGTTTATCATTTAGGGTTTTAAGGTAAAATTTATAAAAAAAATTAAATGAATTTTAGGATATTTTAGTAATAAAATAGGTAAATTTAAAGTAAAAGAAAGACCATCTTAAATAATGAATAAAAAAAAAAGATACTTAATTTACTAAAGTTTAAACCATTGCATGCGTATCTCGGAGAGATAATTAGCATTTGAAAACACCCTTTTAAGTGCTTTAAAATCATTTCATATATTTGTCTCTAAAAAGATACTTTTCGTATAATTCTATATCTCTTCCCATGTATCATTTCTTTTAATTTGTAATACATTTTATATACATTAAGTTGAGTGAATTTTAGCTCAATTAATATTGATATTGTTGTTAATATAGGAGGACGTGAGTTTAAGTGCATTGAAACAAATTATCTTTTTATTTAAAAGTTAGGGGAGGGATTATAGGTAGTTTTAAACATTATATCAAAAAACAAAAACTAAAAATTGTGATGCTATTTTTATATAAGAATGAGTAAGAAATATATATAGCATAATCTAATTAAAGTATTTGATAGAATAATTTAAAAAATTGAATGACTTTATGTTGATGACATACTAATCAGCATCCAACATCTACCATTAAAAAAAAGAAGAAGAAAATTTCTCTTTTTACATAATTTTCAGTGAAGAAAATTTAATGGTTTATATATATATATATATATATTATGTGTTACACATCAATGTATAACAAGCTTTTTGATTCTTGAAAATCTTAAAAACATTGTTTTTAGGATAATTAATGATGTTGTTTGCTTAAAAGTAAAACATGGCTTAAAAAGATTGAACTTGGGTTGCAAAATTTCAAATTTGTATTTATGTTTATTTATTTAAAAGATTATGTACATGTTGATTAGTAATAAATAAATAAATATATATATTTCATATATAAATATTAAAATATAAATGTCAATAGAATTAAACAAACTTGTTTATATATATATATATATATATAAAGATTATGATTCCTACTTTCATAGTCGCTGCAACAACAAAAAAAAAATTGATTATTAATCATTTGATCCCTTTCAAATATACTTAAATCGTGTTATCGTCATTCTCACTCTTAAGATTGTATAAAGAAAATTACATAAACTGTTATAATAAAATAATAAATATATAATAATTGGAAAATAAATGAACTTTAAATGATTAAACGAATCTTAAATAATTTATTAAAAGAGTTTAATCATATATAAATAAAATTTATTTATATTAAATTATTTAATAAATTAACCTTAAAATCTTATTCATATTCATTTCTTCCTAATAAAAAACACAGAAAGGCATTCAAGTTTGTATGTATTGACATTTCTTTGAACGAAGAATTTGTTAGCTAGTGGGCTTTGATTAGGCCCATTTGCCAAAAGTTGTGGACTGGATATCAGAAACAAGTACCAAATTAATTAAAATCAATAAGTAATTGATTTAAAATTTCCACACTTTCAACTCAAATTACGTCATATATTTTAAACTTACCCATTTCTAAATAGAAGTGATTACGGGGTGAGCTTGAGTTAAAGATTTTTCACTTCTAACTTCACCTCACATATTTTACCTTTTTTAAGTGTTAAATATGATTCCTATTTTTAGTCAAATTTAAAAAATAATATTTCAGTTAAACTCTGTTTACTTGTTTCAATTAAATACTGATTAGTTTAAATTATTTTATTATTATTTGACCTATGAATTTAGCCTATAAATAGGCTCTTTTACAACCTTAGAAAAAACACCCATTAGATATTAGAACTCATAACACATTTAGAGAATTTTGTGTTTACGTTTTGTGGGTTCTTTGTTTTTGGGTTTTCGGGGTTTAGTTTTTATTTCCATCTTTTGTAGTCTTTGTTCTTTTGCCATTATAGTAAAATCATCTTTGCCCGTGGTTTTTTATCCTCTTTGGAGGGGTTTTTCCACGTTAAATTTGTGTGTTCAATTTCTCAATTTATTCCACTATTTTTTCTTATTCGTTGCTTAATCGGGTCGATCCTAACAAGTAGTATCAGAGCTAGTTCAATTTTTATAAATCAGCTCATTCAGAGATGGCAACAACAAGATTTAAAATTGAGAAGTTCGATGGTGAGACAAATTTCAATCTGTGGCAAGTTCGGATGATAGCAATTCTAGTTCAATCCGGTTTGAAAAAGGTTGTTATTAGGAAAAAGCCTGAGAATCTAAATAAAACAGAATGGGAAGAGCTTGATGAAAAGGCTTTGTCTGCAATCTAGCTGTGCCTCGCGAATACGGTATTGCAGAAGGTATTGATGGAGAAGACCTCATTCGCCTTATGGAAAAGGTTAGAAACTCTTTATACGACTAAGTCTCTGGCTAACCGTTTAGTGTTGAAACAATATCTATTTACATTTCGCATGAACGAAGGTGAGGTTCTTAGAGATCGCATCAATCAATTCATTACTCTTTTGAATGATTTAAAGATTGTTGAGGTTCATATTGACAATGAATATCAGACCATGCTATTATTGTGCTCTTTACCCCCTTCATACAAGTATTTCAGGGAGACTCTGATTTATGGCAGAGACAAACTCTCGTTCAAAGATGTGAAGGGTCATTTGTTGAGTAGAGATAAACTCGACAATGAGTTTCATTTGGATTGTAAGGCAGATAAGCAACCTTCCGTTTTGGTAGCATCAAAGAAACGAGACAAAAGGTGTCGCTATTGTAAAAGGTTAGGTCACGTCAAAGCAGATTGTTATAAACTGTGAAATAAAAGAACTGCTGAGAGTAACGAGGAAGATGTAGCTGGTGCTAATTTGGCCGATGAAAAAGGTGATGATTTCTTGTTAGTGTCAACGAGCGATAACTCCAAGCTCACGTCCGAGTGGATCCTAGATTCGGGATGTTCTTGCCACATGTGTCCCAATAGAGAATGGTTCTCTATATACAGTTCGGTTGAAGGTGGAGTTATACGCATGAGAAACGATTCATCTAGTAAGGTAATTGGTATTGGTACTGTTAAAATTAGGATACATGATGGGACGATTATGACACTCTCAGATGTCAGGTATGTACTTGATTTACGAAAGAATCTCATCTCATTGAGTATTTTAGACTTGAAAGGATGTAGAATCGACATCAAGTCGAGTGGCATTAAAGTATCTCATGGAGCTTTCGTTTTGTTAAAAGGTAAGAGAACCGACAGTCTTTATATTCTGGAAGGTTCTACAGTGACCAGTGAAATCGGACGTCCCTCGTCCGTTATGGAGTTGAAGTCAACTCGTTTGGAGCGGAGGCAACTTGGTCATAGGAGGGAAAAAGGTATGACCGTTTCGTTGAAGAGAGGTTCTCTTTTGGATACAGGTTTTGAAAAGTTAAGGCACTGTGTTCGTGAAAATTAGACCCGGGTTAGTTTTGATTTGGCAGTGTACAAGTTGAAGGCTAGAAGTCTTCCAGTTTCTAAGCACAAATTCGACTCAGTTAATTCCCTACATAGTTCAAGATAGGCTCGTGGCGGGCTTTGGCAAAGACGGCGTTGTGGAAATATGAGTCAAGGTGGAGATTTGTTAAATATGACTCCTATTTTCAGTCAAATTTGAGAAATAATATTTCAGTTAAACTTTGTTTACTTGTTTCAATCAAACACTGATTAATTTAGATTATTTTATTATTATTTGACCTATGAATTTAGCCTATAAATAGGCTCTTTTACAACCTTAGAAAAAACACCCATTAGAGATTAGAACTCATAACACATTTAGAGAATTTTGTGTTTACGTTTTGTGGGTTCTTTGTTTTCGGGTTTTTAGGGTTTAGTTTTTATCTCCATCTTTTGTACTCTTTGTTCTTTTGCTATTATAGTAAAATTATCTTTGCCCGTGGTTTTTTATCCTCTTTGGAGGGGTTTTTCCACGTTAAATTTGTGTTCAATTTTTCAATTTATTCTGCTATTTTTTCTTGTTCGTTGTTTAATCGGGCCGATCCTAACATTAAGTAATAAATAAAATATAAAATAAATTTTATATTGATGTTTACATATTTTATAATTAAATTTAATTTTAACTTTTTTTAAAAAAATAGTAAAATGGGCCATTTGAGTTGAATTTAGAAAATTTTTTAAAATTGAATCTCAATCTTGTTTAGTCCATGAATAGAAGGTTTTTTTTTTTTTTTTTTAACAACAAGGTAGTGTTTTTTTAAAATGGATATGAAACAATTTTGATGATTGTTTGCCTTTGATTTCAACTTGATATTTTAGAATTAGTGAGATTATATATATTGAAATTATTAGCTATAACTAACAAATAAAGGTGAAGATGTAAAATAATTATGAATGTATTCAATAATCATGGAAATGATAGTGTTACGGAGCTAGAACATCCCTCGCTAATAGGTTTACAAATTTTAACATCCCAACAAAGAGAGATAGAGGGTGAAGACAAAACATTCCAACGATGAAGCTGGTCTCATTTGTTAAAAAAAATAAAATAAAAGCAGCTAAAATTATAAGGACAAAGTAGAATTTGTATACGGTCATCGCAAGGCTTGTTACACACTATATAGACATGCCAAGATCGATCCAATCTTCTGGCTTTATTCAGCTTTTTCCATGATCTTCACCATTTTGAAGTTCTTTCATGTAAACATTATTACAACAATAACATACACAATAAATATAAATGAACAGTTTTCCAGAAATATTTAGAGACCCATCTAGATTTAGAACCTCAGTTGATCCTTCATGAAAAAAAACATAGGTTGGTATTAAATATATGCTTCTTGTCATCAAGGATTGATGAGCCAAGTGTCTCCTTCAACATAGTAAGTTCCTAAAAATGGCTCAGCTTCTTCATCTGTAAGAATTCGCGCCCATGGCACTCTTCCTGTTAAGTTGGCTCCAGGTCCACTGCACTTGTATTCTCCATAATAAGCCCTACTGCAACCACAACCGCAAGCACAAAAATTTCAGCACTGTCACTTTAGTATGTATATTGTTATTTGATCATAGCATTTGTACTCACGCATCACGTTTAGGGTTTCCCCAATCGCTCCACCCTTGGGGACGAACCACTTTGTCCATGAATGTGTAAGAGAAGACAACCCTTGAATAATCACCCCATGCTCTACCTAGGTAAACCAGGCCAGTGCCATTGCCTGTTACCACGCTATCTTTAAATGAAAAACCACTGGCCATTGACGCACTGGATCGCTTTTGTGCCGTGAGAGAGGCTACTTTCTTGGCTATGGAGTTCAAATTGCAGTTCTGCAATGCACACAACAGTAGTTTTACATTAAGGAACATGTATGAACATGGTGGAAGCGTAGCTTATGGACCGACCTCGTAAAGGGACCTGCCGTAGCCGAAAATGAAATCGACAGAGCCTTGGATAAAGCAATTGTTGAAGTAATGGAGACCCTTGTGGTCGTAAAGTGTGTCTTGGTCCCCATAGAAACTGCAGTTGTAAAATGCAGCTTTGGTCCCTGATATGCGTACTGCTACTGCTTGACCCCCTTTGGATCCAATCGTATGTGGGACTGTGTTCTGTATATTATTAAACAACATTTGGTCCAACAATGAAGTTAATTTTTACTAATTTATCTTTCATTTTATAGCTAGTGCCATATACCTCAAACTTCATGTTAATGGCCACAAAATAATTTGCATCCACAGCAACTGTTGCACTTTGAAATGTCTTCAATGGCCACCCGTCTTTACTGGAACTCGACGCCGTGTCGTTCCCGGTTATGGTTGGTGGGTTATTTGCATCACCTTGAAATGTAATGAAGGGCATTGTTCTAGGGATAGTGATCTTTTCCCTGCAAAATTTGAACTTCGTCACAACTAGTAACAACATCTTACAAGTATGCAAATATGTATATATATGTATGTACCTATAAATGCCTGGTTTGATGACCAAAATGACTCTCCTGGTGTTACGTAAAGGGATGCTGTTAAGTGCTTCATTAATAGTTTTGAAATCGCCACTTCCATCTCGACTAACATTGATCATCACCTTGTTCTTCTCCGCAATCACGAGGTTATCGTCAAGAACCGACATAACAAGGGATCGATCCGCCGCCAGCCGTTTACTTCTGTGATTTCGGACATTCCAACCGAGCCATTTCTCGAACTCTGTTTCACTGCCTGGATTACTTGAAGCACTAGTTGTTGAAGAATAATTACAGGTAACAAGAACCAATACAATGAGTGAGATGTAGGTGTATGAAGATGAAGCCATAACACAATGTGCAAGTGATGGGGCTAATCACTCAAAAATCACCAGTAAATATATATATATGAGTTAACAGTTATATAAGATTGGGAATGTGTTGTTCAAGTATAAAACTTTAATTTTGCCCAAGAAAAGATCAAAAAGGGACCACAAAAGATCAAATTCTGGGGAGTATACGAATTTGGTAATATTCTTGAACCTAAATCCTATCCTCTTCCATAATGGTGGGGAAGGTGAAGGGTATAGAGAATGCGGGCATAGCTGTAACCCAATACTTGCAATTTATACATTTTTGCTGTTTTTTTTTTTTTTTAAAATTTATGTTACTCCTGTTGGAGATATATATGTATATATATATATATATATATATATATTAAAATTAATTTCCATTCTTTAAAATTACATCCCTTTTATTTACATGAATATTGAATTCGAATATTTGAAAGAATTCAAGAAAAATATAAAGTCCTAACAAGATTATAATGTATGAATCATGTGAATTTATGAATAAGGGACATTTGAACTATGGATGGAGTACAGAAACTGGGCCTAGTCTAGTTTAGTGGTGTCCAGGAAAATGCCATGATTTTGCTGAGTATGAAGTAACCATCCCATGTTGCAACTGTTAGGCAAAGGTCAAAAAGACAAAATAACATGCCACTTGTCTCTTCAAGTGTCCCAAATGCATATGTGAATTAACATATGCTCTTACTTCATGTTGTCAGCTCTGTTATTTATTTATTTATTTATTATATATTTATGATTTGTAATTTTCTTTTTTAGATATCGACTCTAAAATTCGAGTATTTATTATCAATTTTGATGACTTGTGTTGGGTAGAAATGAACGGTACTGAATATGTTCATCGCATAATTCTTTGATATGGCTTTGAATGGGAGATTGGAATCTTTTTATCATATCATTCCAATCGAATCTCGAATCTCGAACTTTAAATTTAACTCTAAATTAAATTTTAAATTCTAAAACAAAGTTCAGGGTTCGAGTTCGAGTTCGATTTTAGAGTCTAAGGTTTAAGATTAAAGTTCAGGGTTCCATGTTTAGAGTTTGGGATTCCGTTGTCGAAACTATTTTTTTTTTATTTTAACAAAAACGAGGATCGACTTTAAAGCGAGTGGAGTCGCCATCAATCCTTTTGCTTAGGTGTGATTGGATCACTTAATAAAATATTTTGTTCCATTTAAATCAATTTTGGCCTATGTAAATTTGAGAAAACAGGTTCGGGAGCCAGTTACGTATGAGGAAGGACTAGCACCCTCATTACGCCCAAAATTGGTACCAAATTGGTTAAGTATTGTCCTTATGTCTACGATTTAAAAATATTTTGAAATATGGTTCTTTTTAAAACATTTAAATGGCTCAAGTTTGTTGTCAAAATTCTCTTGTTTCAAAGAAATACAACATCACATCCAACACGATAGGACACGATCATTTATACATTTGAAACCATGATTAATTTTTGATTTCCAAAAGCTCATACGTTAAAAATTACAAAAGGATGCCTAATTATTTAGTCCAACGAAAAACCGAAACCCAGCACGGTAGGGCACGATTCCTTGAATTTCCAAACATTGAACATTGCCTTATTTTAGAGTTTAGAAAACTCGAGTGAAATTCTAAGGGATTTTCAAACAAATAATTGTAAAACTGACTCAAAACGCATTAAGTTGCTTTGAAATAAAATGAAATAATTAATTTTAAAACAAAAAAAAGTTACAAATTACAAAGTAATATTTACAAACAAAAAGCGAAATTATAAACATGGGGCAATATGCACAAATAAAGTACTATACTTGGTGAATGAAGATGCTATAAACTTAAGAAACCAATTAACAAGCAAATAAAAAAAAATCCAAGAAGAATATAACTAAATTTTCAAGCATGGATGAACAACAATTGATATAATAAGACAAAAAAATGAATAAATAATATACAACAATAATATATGGCATAATATGAAACAATCAACACAAAATGTACAAAAAAAACTTGAAAATTAGGAGTCAATATGATATAAAACACAATTTAAAAAAAAAAATGAATTGATGAACATACAACACATGCAAGGATTTTAAAAAACTAAGAATATATAAGTAATTATTTAAATATATGTTATGTAAAAAGAAATTCAAAATAAGTAATATGTAGCATGATTTCAAATAAAACAAAATAATTTAGTTAATGATATATATAGGTAATATATACAAAACTTCTAATATATGAAGGTATTTAAAATAAATAAAATATACTATTTTAAATAGAATCCGTAAAGGAAAACAAATACGCACCAAATAAATTTAAAAGAAATTATTTACATAAAATAATATGAAAACAATAATGTATTAAGCTAAATCATAAACTATATATGTATAAATATGTGAAAATATTTAAACGAAATATTATACAAAATGTTAAAATAATATAAAAACATAATATAAAAACTTCAAAATAATGATTTTTTTAAAATAAAGTAAAATTATTAAAGTAATCTCAACACACATATAGAAAAGAATATTACGTGAATTCTTTTTTTAAAAAAATAATGAAGTATATAAATAGAAAACTTAATTAAAATAAATTTAAAATAAAAGGGATAAATTATAAATTAAATAAACTATTGAAATTAAATAGGGACCAAAGCGCAATGTGTGCGAATGCACAGGGATCAAATCTAGAATTATTCCCGATCCCAAAACGCAACGCTTGAGCGAGGACCAAATTGGATCTATGCGCAGATTACAGAGCTAAATTAGAAAGCAAGAAAAAAACAAATGAAGCTCAATTGAACAACAGCGCAAAAGGGAAGGATTTATGGCGCAAATATCCCCTTTAAGCAAAACGCACAGATCCTCATGGGTAACCGGATCAAGTCGGGTCGGGTATAATCAATACGGCACCATTTTAGAGCCACTGAAACAGGCTTAAAACGGCACCGTTTTTGGTCCTTTAAGAAGACTAAAACCAAGCCATATTCAGCCGAACCAACCCTAGCCCCTTTCTTCTCAACTCTTCTTTCAAACACCGATCCACCACCACGAACTGCGACCAACGTTTTCGGGCTTCGAAGAGATGGTTTTTAGCCTTGAAATTCCCTTTAGGCTTCAATTTCAACGAAGCGAAAAGGAATCGATGGCCGATTCGCAAGGTAAGGTTTCACTTTTACCTCTTTCTT
Source organism: Gossypium longicalyx (assembly GCA_025698465.1). Taxonomy (NCBI): domain Eukaryota; kingdom Viridiplantae; phylum Streptophyta; class Magnoliopsida; order Malvales; family Malvaceae; genus Gossypium; species Gossypium longicalyx. The sequence continues at coordinate 22,136,602 of CM047006.1, forward strand.
TTGCTTTTAAATGCAATGATGAAAAGAAAATCAAAGGAAATGCATAAGAAAATTCAACCGAAGATTAAAGAAGCTAAAAAAATAGAAATCACCTTTTCTCAATTGCTTTTGAAATCCCTTTTTTATATTTAGTATCCGTCCCTTTTACAGATTACATTTGGTGGCTTTTTATAGCCGAAAAAATAAGAATAAAATAAATAGGAAAATCCAATTTCCTTGCTGTAATTTGCTGTGTATTCTGTTAGTCTGCTTCTTCTCGCAGGTCCGACTGTACGGAGGAAGGCCGCTCGTGGGAAGGCTACGGTGCGCGTGAGTAGCAGTTTGGTGACCTGGGGTTTCCAGAGGCTTCACCTGCCCGGGCCGTTTGGACTAGTTTTGGGATTGGGCTTATTGGGGTGTTAGTTCATTTGGGCTGAGATTTGGGTTTAATGTTTGGGTTGGGTTTATTTGGGCTTTTATTGTTAGGTTATAAGTGATTTGTAAATGGACTTTAATGATGAACTCATATTAGTTTTTATTTTAATTTATTTTTTAATTTCTGGTTTTTTTTCTAACGGGCCCGGGTGAAATGGGCTTATTACATCCGTGTTTAAGGTTTAGGGTTTTTGATTTGGAATTCAAGGTTTAGGATTCGATGTTCATGTTTCAGAGTTCAAGATAAAAAAATTTACCAAGATTATATGTTAATAATATGGAAAAATTGCTGAAATTTTATTAAATAATTGAAAAGAGATAATAAATGATGTGGTGGGAAGAATTTACATATCAAGTCCCTAAATGTTTTAGGTCATTACATTTTAGTTTGGTGCCGCCAATATGTCAGGCGGCACTGTCAGAAAACTGTAACGAATGCCTATTTTCATAATTAATCTATTTCTCATACATTTTTCGTAATTAATAATTATTTTTATATTATTGGGTAAAAAAGTCCCTAAAAATATTTTTAAAAAATTCAATTGAGCTTATGATCGAAAAGCACAATCAATTGAGTTGTTAATCAAAAGTTGGCAAGCAATTAAACCCCTATAAAAATCAACATTCATTGCTTGGCACCTCGTACAAGCCTAATCACCTAAATCCTGAAGTCACCAAACACTATCTCTCAAACCCTTTACTCAACACACCATACAAGTCTGATCGCCTACACCCTTAAAGTCACCAAACACTAGATTCATTGTCTTTCAAGCACCTAAGGTACCTCATTATAACTCTAATCACTATCACACTTTAATCCCCTATTTCATTATTACCAAAATCAAATCCGAACCTTCGTAACAACAAAATTTATTTATATTTTTTATAAATTATTTACCATTTTAATAATTTTAATATATTTTCTATGAAGTTCTATAATTTATATCTATTTAAAATTTCTATAATTTAAAATTTTTTATAGTATTCATATAATATTATATAATTTTCATATATATTAATATTTTTTTAACATTTTTATAATTCTCTAAATCTAATTAAATATTTTATTTTGGAATAATTTTTTATAATTTTATAATTTTATAAATTTTTAAAATCTAATTGATTAATAAGGCGTAATTCTCCATTTTAAATTTTCTTTTTCTTTAAAAAGAACGTAAAAATACTGAAAATGAATCCGAAGCTCATTTTACTTTGGAAACTCGAGATCAGGCTTTAATTCAACCTCATCAAGTGAAGTCCATTCTAGAGGCCCATTTAGAATTTTTAGGGGCAGATTAATGGCCTATAGCTTGAAATTCTTTTTAGTTTTTTTTATACAATATTAGGGGTAGGGATGGGGATGGGATCATACGACTTGAACTCGTGTCAAATAGATGTTTGACAAAAATTTTAACCACCATTTTATATAAGTGAAGACTTCTTTTTAATTCTTATAAACATTTTGAAAGAAATTTTGATTAATTAGGAATGAAAAAATTCAAATAATTTCATTCTGATATGCTATAAATTTCGATTATTAGGGGTTTTTCTTTGGGTCCTCATTCTTTATTTTTCGATCGGGGTTGCTGTTTGGCCTCATTCTTTTGCATCCCTTTCTCACTCACTTCTTTTTTTTTTTTTTTTTGTCTTTCCTTTTCTTTCCATCTGTCACTTTCTCCCACTTCCCACCTCCATTGTCGTGTCTTCACCTTTGACCAACCACCCTCCTTTTTTTTTTTGGCATGGGAGGGATGTGTTGCTCGAAATAATAATTTTCTTGGGCCTTTGACCCTTGACTCCTCCTTAGAAGGCTTTTTTGAGTCTTTTTTCGAGTCATTCGCGACTTAGCATTCTCAAGTTCATAGTAACTCAATTTTTCGAATTTGTACCGACTCCTTTTTTTCTACATTTGATTTGAAAATTCAATGTTTTATGAGGTTTTATAGATTTTTTAAGGGATAAAATCGTCAATGTCAAATCCAACACATCAATCTGTATTTTGTTTTGGTAACTGAGTGTCTAATGATGTGATTTTATACACATGACTTTCACATTCTTATTAGTGTTATTTTTTAGAGTTTAATTTTATTTTTTTTTGGTATAATTTGACTTTCAGTCAAATGTTCATGTTTATTTTTATATGTATTTCTTTGGACTTAATTTCTAATGTATTGTAATATTTCTAATTTTTTTATTGTAATGATTTATGTATGAATGAAATTTCTATCCCAAAAAAAAGAAAAAGAAAATTTAGATTAGGTTCAGAATATAATTAGCTAAGAAAATGTCATTCAATTGGTTAATGTGTCAAGTTAGTAGTCCGTTAGTTGATTAATGAAATTTTTAATAGTAGTGATCAATTCGAACAATTATCTTAATTAGGGTAACTATATTAACAAAAAGTATTATAAAGTGACTAAAATAGGAACAGTATTATTTTAAGGTGACTTTCAGTATAGTTTACCCAAATTTGTTACAAATCTCATATTCTATGTAAGTTATGAATTTAGTTTCATAATTTAATTTGATCAATTTTAGTTATTATACTTTTTGAATAAGTCCATTTTAGTTTCTTTAATTTTCCAATTTAGAAGTTTCAGTCTAACCCAAACAGTGATAGTCAAATCCGTTTGGTTAAATTCTATTTTTAATCTTGCGCTATGTGTAATGTTATAGATGTAATCCATGTTCTCCAACCAGATCATGCTTAGTCCTAAACTTTTTGAATTTCTCTGTACGCATATGTCAACTATTAAATACATTAAATGTATTTTTTTATGAGTAATATGTGAAAATAATAAGTTGATATGATATTACACATGCAATAATATATTTGTTGCATCAGATTTTGGAAATAGTAAAATTTAATGAATTTAACCATTATTGCTTGATCAGGACTGAAATTTTAAAATTTGAAATCCTAGAGTCGTCATTAAGAGGGTTTTACCTAAATGTTACTTTAGCCCGAATAGTAGGGGTGTTCAAACGGTTAACCAAACTAGACTAGTATTAATCGAATTAACCAAACTTTTTAATCCTTTAACCGTTAATCAAACTGAAATTTTTTCAAAAAGAACTTAAACAAACCAAAATATTTCGGTTAATTCGGTCGGTTAACAAAATTAACCAAAATTTATATGTTTTTTTTTTGTTAAAACAAATATAAAACATAAAAAAAATAAATTGATAATATTCATTTGACCGAATTATCTGAATTAATCGAATTAGTAATAGTATAATTATTTATTAAGTTCTGTTAATTCTATTAATTATCCAATTTTAAATTAAATTAACCTTTAATTGAAATTCCAAAAAACCTTTAACCAATCTCTGACTGAACTAGATCGATTCAATTGATTAATTTAATTTTAACCAAAGTTTTAACACTCCAACAAATTAATCTCGATAAAAAAAAAGAGAGTAAATTAATGTAATGGGAATTTAACCAAAACTAAACTGATGTAATGATAAAGTAGAGAATATTAGCATTTGTCGTGATGATGCCAAACAATTTCTTTTTTGATTGTTGAGTGAAATATTTACATTCCAAAAGTTGTGAATTTCCATAAGAAAAAGAGTCCATTAGAGAACAGAATCTCCAAAAGAAACCCTTTCTTTTTTTTACTTTGGTTTATTCATATATATGATTAGTCTGATTAGATCACATTATCCTCATCATCATAAAGCTGCTGTTGTAAGAACCAAATATTCTCTTCACACCACTCACTCTCCATCCAGTAATCTCCACCACCAAGCCAACCATTGCCATTGCTCTGCTCATCTATACCCCATGTCTCTGCTACAGTTGAACCGTATGTGACTTGGGTTTCCGACGAAGACTCAGGTAGGAGACTCTGGTCGACCTGGACCGACTCATTTTCTTTTCCATAGGTGAGTTGACCAGAGGGTGACTCGTGTTTAGCACGGCTGATCTGTTCTATTAAACGAGGGATATACTCGTAGCGCAAGGCGTCCCTGAATTTGCGGCTGTTAACGTCGCATTCAAGCTTCTTTGCCTGTTTCTGGACTTTGGTTCTCCAGTAGTTCTTTATTTCATTGTCTGTCCTTCCAGGCAAGTGTTCGGCAATCTTCGACCACCTTAAACAGGGTTCCATGCTCAAAATTAGACATTCACAAAAACGCCACCATATATATATATATGTTTATTGAATTCACAAATAACAATAATAATAAACCTGTTGCCCCAAATAGAATGGAGTTGAATTATCAATAATTGTTCTTCAAGGGTGATGCTGCCTCGTCTAACAGCAGGTCTCAAGTAATTCAGCCATCTCAATCTGCAACTTTTCCCTGTTCTTCTTAACCCTGTAAAATAGTTACAATTTATACAAAGTAAGAAAACTCCAAAAAGATGCATAAATAAATGGCGGGAGAAACTGTGAAATACCTGAGAAACGAGCGACGGAATTCCAGTGACCTTCACCGTGAAGAGTGACATAAGCCTTGAGCATGGAGTCTTCTTCTTCAGTCCACTGACCTTTCCTTACGTCCATCTCTTCTTCAATTTGGTGACCACTTTCAGATATGGAGAAGAAACCCCTCTCGTAAACTTCCATTGATTTTGGGAGAAGAAAGGGTTGAAATCTAAGAGACAAAGAGACAGAAAGAGGGTTTTATTGTTATTTCTATTTCTGGAGGGGGATTTTGATTAGTGTTGTTGTAGACAATGAAGCTGAGCTTATGGTGATATTAGATAAGTGGAGGAAATATATAGAGTTGGGGGGTGGGGGGTACAGATGGATATAAGTAAGATTTTGAGTGTTAATATCGTGAATGAAAAAGTAATTTTCGAAAATATTTAATTAAGATTTAATGTGATTATCGGATACCAGATAATTATATCTAAATGTTATATGTACATACATAAAAAAGAGTAAAAATAGAATATAAACATTTAATAAGAAGCTCAATTTGTCTTAAATAAAATTTCAAAATTTAATATTGTGAAAAAAGAAAACAGTTTAGGAAGAGTTTTATCTCTATTTAAAAAATTTATCCCAATTAACACTAAATTTAATTGAAATTAAATGTGATTATCAAATATCCAACCATTATAATAAAATGTTACTATTAAGAGTGAGTTTAGATGCACAGTGAATGCAGTGCGTTTGGCTTATTTTCTATTTCATGTTATAATATTACTATAGTATCTAATCTCACATTTATCACTGTTTTTATATTAACCGTAAATAAACCATCTAACCAAACCCACCCTAAAGTGATAATCAAAGTAAATAATGAAGTGATTTAGTTAAAAGCATAAAATTGATATTTTATTGAACCCATGTGGTGCATGTTTGTGTTTGGACTTTTCTGTACCTATCCCACACGCAAAATTGGACAAAACATTTTAATATACAGTAATTAATAAAAATATAAACAATATTCTTATTCTAGAGTCATACTTAGACCATAGAAACTTTAACAAAAAGAAATACTCATTTTTAATGTATAATAAAATAAGTAAACCCATCAATCTATAATCTGTAATATATGATATATAAAGGTATAGGTTTGGAAAAAAATTATATTATTAAATTTATATTAAAAATAATTATAATATTTAATTTAGAATTATTACTAAAAAATTAAAATAAAATTAAAGTTGTGATAATTATACATTTAAAAAAATTATAATTAAAATTATTAATTAAAAAAATTGTGCTAATTTTAAAAAAAAGATGTACTAAATTTATTGGCGTGAAATAGAGTTATTATTTGAATATAATTCTAAGGTCGTATTTGGTAGGTTTGATGTAAAAGAGGAATACTAAGTTAAATAACACGTTTCAAAATGAATGATAAAAGTGATAGGTTGTTGAAAATTGTGATATATGTCACTCTTCTTACCATGTGTATTCTATGAGTTAAAACACAAGTGTTATTTGTTAATGTACCTTATTACTTTTAGCATTTTTATTTCTATATAATTTAAAGTAAAATATTACTATTTAAAAATATTTATATTAAAATATAATAAAATAAAAATATTATAATATTTAATTTTATATTAATATTAATACAATAAAATAAAAGTATTACTACTAAAACAATATATTAATATTATTACTTTCTAAAAAATAAAATATATAATTTTACATCAATGTTAATATATTAATATAAATATTATAATGTATGAATTTAATATTAATATAATAAAATATATAAATTTAAATTTAAATTAATATTTATATATTTTATAATTAAATCTAAATAAAATTATTTTTAAAAATCATTTAATTTAAATTTAGGCTGAATCAAATTGACCTAAAGATAAAAAATGATGAGTTGGGTTGACCTGATTAGATAAGTCACCTGACTCATAATTAATTGTGCTTGTAATATGTGATTCTTGTGTAAAGATAAAATTTAAACACAAATAAGTGATATTTAAAACATAAAACCTATCATCCAACTTTAAGCAAAAACCCCAAATGAGGATAAAGATTTTATCTCAAACCATTGGCTTCGCTCTTAGATATAAGTATTATACAAGTTTAATGTGTAATATATATTTATAGCGTGGAGTGTGTTTTGGTATCTATTTTTTTTAAAATGATTGTAAAGGTTTATGTACATTAGAAAAACAATTAGCAAATTGGTATTTCTGTAAAGAAGGAAAAATGTTAATTTTATAATATGAATTTAATTGAATGATGTGCGTTAATGGTGTGTTTGATAAATTATTGAAAAATTTTATTTCATTGGATATTTAATCTTTTAATTGTGTTCGATAACCATATTTATTAACTTTTTACTTAAAATTTTCAATAAAAAAGTATTGAATATGATAAGTAAGTAGATTATCTTTACCATTCAAAATAAAATAAAAAATACCATATTAATAAGATTAAAATTATGAAATAATGAATTTAAAAAAAATCAAGATTTACTACTATTAAACAAAATAATTACATTTTGTGTTTAATTTTTATTATTATATTAAATGGTTTTATAATATAAATTCAATGCTTACAAAATTCAATACTAAAAATTTAGTATTTAATTTTTTAGCACTTAATTTTTCAGTTTATTAAACACGCCCTAAGTTAAAATTTTAACGTGAATTTTTAAGTGACATAGCATATCTACTTGACCTGTTTTAGCTTTAAAAATAAATTGTTGCAATAGTTAAATGCAAGGTTAAAATTTGCTCTAAGTCTCTATACTCTTTGTATATTTGTAATTTAGTTCTCATGCTTTTATTGTATGTACTTTTCATACTTCAAAATTTAGGTCCAATTGTTAATTTCGACTAAATTCTTCCGTTAAATTCACTAGCGTGATATTTTGAAATTAAAAAAAAAAAAAACCTCACTTGATAGACATGTAACAAAAAATGGTGTTTATAATGAACTTGAATTTAATAAAAGAATTTTAACAGTGTTGACAATTGGACTTGAATTTTTAAATAAAAAAGTTGAAAGAATAAATTTTTTAAAATAAAAATAGAAAAATTAAATTCTAAATGCACAAAGAGTAAAAGAATTAGGAGCATATTAATAGATCCATTGAACATGTCATGTTGTATTTTTTAACTAATGTCACACTATCTAATTAAATCCAGCAAATAGAACTAACAAGATTTTCTTTTATTAGAAAGATAACAATTCTACTTGTTTTTATAAGATACATAGATTTTTAGGCTCATTTTAAAAGTCTAAAACCACTTAGCATTATCATTGAGGAAAAGCTTTCATATCATATTTTATTTGAATATCATCCTGACTCGAATAAGATATCTTCATCTCATGGTTTTATTTGAATATCACCTCCATCTCACCTTGTCATGTGTGTGTTACTATCATAGGATATTCTCGATTCCTTTGAGTTAAATCTATTCATTCAATATAATCTTATTTTATCTCATTGTCACTGTTGTGTTTTCTTAATGATTAATATGATCACTGTCAACAAATGACTGTGATAAATTGCTCGTTCGAGAACAAACAACCCGTAGCCACATTCTATATTTATCAATTCACACAATGCCAATGAGAGGATATCATTAATTCTTTAATTGAGCTATGAATTCCATGTTGCTAGTAAAGCCATGCCATACACAAGTCATGTACCCAACATATTGGCTATGGACTCGATCATCTTTAGAGCATAAGCCTCTGCTTATATCAAAGCACATGAGTTGCATACGCATGGTCAGTGGCTAACTTAGGATTTAGACAAATCACACCATGAACGTCACAAGTGAATTAATTCACAAACGGATTCAAAATTAATTCATCTTGTGTCCAGTCCAATGTATCATTCTACCAATGAATACATCTATGTCTCTAACCGTGGAGTCAACTGCTCCCATAGTCAAGACTAGCTATCTCCCCAATTGGAATTGTAGACGGCATAATAATCTTTCTCAGTATTTGAATCAAATGCTCACTTCGATTCTTTTATGGGATTATAGACTTATTTAGATTATCTACTGAACTAAGTTGTCTTTCTCGCAATGTAAACGTTGCCACTTATCTTCAATTTGAACTTAGACAATCAATGAGCTAATATTTGCTTGTCACAATTTCGCTATACATTCAAAATATAAAAGACAGAAATACAAAAGATATAATAGTGAAATGTGAAATTAACTTTATTTATTTATTCATCGTTCAAATAAATAGAAAACAATAACATGTTTACTACAATATAAACACATTTCCCAACACTAACTGTTGTTCGAACATGAAGTGAAACAAGAGAAGAAGTCAAAGTTCCTAACAAGTGAGATAGGTGTGGATTTTAACTTGTGTATACCCTTTTTTAGTGATGAAGTGAAATTAAAAGTGGAGAAAGATTGATGCAATTTTTATTTTTTACAAATGGTGTGATGACATAAGGGAAAAAATGTTTCTTAGCTTACAATATTGACTTTATTGAAAAAAATCCCATTTCAGTTAGAATGCCTAAACAAGGAAAATCGAAAACTTATAAACTAAGGTGTTCAGATGGTTTATGAAATGCAAGTTAAAAAACTATTATTACCTAAAAATGAACCAAATTCTATTTTTATTTAATTTATAATTAATTTTAATTATCATGATATAAAAATAAATATTTTATATTTAAAATAGAGAAAATAAATTTAAATTTTTATATAAAAAACCATTTTTCAGAAAATACCCAAGAAAAGTTATTGATTAGATTTTTACTTACTTAAAAAATGATTATTTTTAGAAATATTTTTGAAAAAGACTTTAAAACCTTGCAAAAACAAAAATCGAAAGTTATAAAACAAAACTCATTTTGTTGAAATAAATCTAAAAATTGAAAACAAAAAATTAAGATGCAAAAATCAAGAATTGAACTAAACCATATCAAATTATGATGGAGAGTTCAAAAAATTAAAAAAAACTTGATTGAACTAACCCAATATTGTAACACCTCTCGCCCGATCCGATCACTAGGTTTGAGTTACCGAGTGCTACAGTCGATACCGGAGCATTCACTGACAAGTACTCTATAAATAAACCAACTAAAACATTTAATATAGTCACAAACTCATTTAAATTTGAGTCTTAAGTGAGCCTACGGAAGCTCTTCTATTGACTCGAGTATGAAGTAGGACCAAATTGTAAGCTTTCAAAATTTCTGAACAGGTATCGATACCCCCAGTAGGTATCGGTACCATTTTTAACATCGATGTTTGAAGAAAATTAAGTAAAAATCACAAGTATTGTTACATGTCATAAGGTATCGATACTTTATGTAAAGTATCAGTACCTGATAACGGTATCAATACTGTTTTGAGGTTCGAAGTTTCAAGAAATGGTGAAAATTTCTAAGTATCGATACTTTCCACTGAGGTATTGATACCTCAAGACAAAAATGGTAAATTTGGTACTTAGAACGTGCTTCAATTCAAACCAAAACAAGCCTTATACAACTAATGCATAATCATCAACTTCTCAGCATAAAAACATACCAAAATGCATACCAAACATAGCATAACACCATTACCAATTCAATACATCACAATTAGTACCAAATCAGTTCAACTCAACTTATACCATTCATACACTTATCCATTTATTACCATAATTTAACATACCATTTCATACTCAACATGACATTTACGTACCATTCAAACTCATCATCTTACCATACCAATTCACATTCATGTTTATCATTCATATACCATGTGTATAACTTAATACATCACCAAGCATATTCACATATAACATGTATAACCATTAACTAAGGTTCAACCAAACTAATAACTTAAAGATTACACATTTTTTAACACCTATGTACATGCCATATAACTGAGTCCAAAACGAATAAAAGGCTATTGAGGCAATAACTGGGTAGTGTGAGCTTTGAGGTGATCTGATCAACAAGTTCCACAAGTTAGAAATCTACAAGGAAAAAGGGAAACAAAGGGTAAACATTTTAAGTGCTTAGTAAGTTCATAATAAAATTTACTTAACTTACCTTGACATCACAACAATTTAAACAATTGTTGTATCTAACATGGCATCCTTTGACATCCTTATACTTTCATGTACAATTCCACAATACACCCAAAAAGGTTAGTTCACTTGCATAACTATATCATGATAATAATAAAAAACATATATATATACAATCATTCCATCTTATATCAAATAATACGTAAGCTATGCTAGATTTGCAAATATAAAAATTCATTCCATATCCAATCATTTCAATCCTTTCATTTCCGTATAAATATTGTTTCATTTCTATTTTTGCTCGGAGAACCCTAGTAAATTAAACTCGAATACACGGTACTGATTTGCTCAAATATGCTGACATATTTGGGCTTCTCACACAAGCTTCAAATCAGGGACACATATATAAGCTTTATTTGGTGTTGCTCACACAAGCTTCAGAGAATCCATAACATGTGTTGGATCTCAAGCCACCGATAAAGAATGATTCGATGCTGCTCACACAAACTTCAGAGAATCCGCAACATGTGTCGGATCTCAAGCCACCGATAAAGAATGATTCCATGATGCTCACATAAACCTCAGAGAATGCAGCATATTTTAGATCTCAAACCATCAATAAAGAATGGTTCGATGCTGCTCACACAAGCTTTAAAGAATCCGTAATGCCCGATCTCAAGCCATCAGTAAAAAATGATTCAAATCTGCTCACACAAGCTTAAGAGAATTTGCAACATATGTCGGATCTCATGCCATCGGTCATTGAATCCCAAATCAAACACTTGATTCCTTTTGAACTCAAAGCCGTACTATTTGCATCCTGATCGTTTACTAAGTTTACACAGGTGCTTTTATCGCATTCGCACCATTTCAATCTTTGAAGCCATATACACGATTTTCATATTTCAAATAGCAATCCATATACATTTTAAACCTTGTAACCTCATCATGTACATATCATCCCATCATATAACAGTTCCACATCCATTCGATACCACATATTTATTCATATGTATCATATATTTCATATCTTATAATTTAGTCCATTAGATGCCAAAAACATTATAAGAAATTCAATGATGCATCGTTGAGAGCACCAAAAATATCCTATTCCCTGTAAAATAATGAAAAAGAAATAGTAAATGGGAAGTAGGGTCGAATCTTCAGGGACCGGATTATACGAATGCTTGTCTCTCGAAATCTCGGCGAATCGTGCCCAAGAAAACTCGCGTTCTGGAAAAAAATAAAAAAATAGAATTTAAGAATTGATTTTGGAAGCGAAAATAAAATAAAAACAGAATTTAAAGTTTACTGAAATTATGATTACGAAAATAATAAAAATAATAAAGAGAGTTTTAAGAGAAAAGAAATTCTTATGGGAAAGTTCCAGCCTCCGGTTGTCTCATTCCGCCTTGGGCTCAATCCTTGGCTTTTGGATGATCCTTCTCGACTTAAGTAAGCCAGTTATAGTGGAAGAGGACGCCTACGACCACCAGCTCCAAAGATTAGATTTACGATTTTTAGGGAACCTGACTCTAGCCAGTAATCTATGCTAGATCAACGCTTCTCAATGGCGAATCCCACGCCATTTTGTCTCTTTGGCTCGCCAACCTCTCGACGATAAGTTAACGAACCGACTATGCGATCCTTCCAAAACATACAAAGCGGCGCTTTGCATATGCTGAAAAGCTTACTTCTTAAGGGCCATGGACGTAAGCGTCGGCCCAGTGAGTGGAGAAACGATGAATACTTGGCGAGAAGGCTAAGTACGGATTCTAGGCCTCAAGAACCCTTTTTGGGGAAATATTGACAACTTTTGGCTAGAAGGGTTTTAGTGGCTCATAATAATGGTGGGAAAGTAAATAAAATTATGGAAAAAGAAATTTTATTGAAAGAAAAAAATATGGAAAGAACAAAAGACTTTTGGGGAGAGTGTTTACAAGAAAGATGCTCTCAAATAGAGTCACTTCACCCCCTATTTATAGTGCTAGGGAGATAGTCTAATTGAACTTAAATTCTAAAAAGATAAATACATTTAATTAAAATAAACAAAGATAATTAAAATAAAATCCTAAATTTGAATAATCCTAATAATTTTCTTAATATTAATTATCCTAATAGAATAAAATAAAATAGAGTCTTCCAAAATAAAATCTCTTCTATTTGCTTTTAAGTCCTTGTGCCTTCCATGTTCGCACTTTTGGCACCATATTTGTCCCACGTTGCATATTGGCCCATTTAATCTCCAAATTGACGCTTTTTCCCTTGAATTTACTTTTCGCCTCCAATTTAGTCCCTAAAAGATAAAAAGACATAAATAGCTCAAATTAGTAGGCTCAAGCTCAAAATAAACACATGATTAATATATAAAAACACGTCATTTTAGAGTATTATCAAATTCCCCCTACTTAGCCCATGCTTGCCCTCAAGTATGGTTCCTATCGACTGTGAAAGCTAGATTCTGCCATAAAAGAAATACCACTCCAAAGTTTCATAAAAATTAGTTAAAAACGCATATGAAAAATAAAGAGACCTCTAAACTTGCTTTAAGTAAAACAGAAAAAGTATTCCAATTATTTCACACAAAAATTAAGATCGACTTGAGTTATGCCATTTAGGTAAATTACCAAACTTACTAAGACACCTTAATTATTTCCTCCTTTAGTCCCCGAAGTGCAACTTTATTAGTACTTATTTTTTTTTCCTTTTTTTGATTTTTTTTTTTAAATTTTATTATTATTTATTTACTTAGGAATATATTAAACCTTTTGACGCGAAGAGAGATGACAACCCAAGCACCCCACCCCGTTACTCATTGACAACATACTCCTAAAATTATTTATTTCTGGTTAGCGGAGTTTTACTTGTCACGTCACACAACCTTTTGACGCGAAGTAGAATGACAACCCAAGCACCCTACCCCGGTTACTCAGTCAGTCACGATTTGAGCCATACTCATAACCTCGGCTAGCGGAGTTTTACTTGTCACGTCACACAACCTTTTGACGCGAAGTAGAATGACAACCCAAGCACCCTACCCCTGTTACTCGATCACTCCACGATCTAAGCTGTACTCATAACCATGGAAAATATTTATTAAAAATTAAACGATATTTAAAATTCTTGAGAACTCGGAAAGAAAAAAAATTAAGTGTCAAAAATAAGTTTCAATAATCACCTAATAGCCATGAACATTAATTAAGCATGCAATCATTTTAAGTGTTCACTTTATATTAAACTTGATCAATTTTACGAAAAAGCAAGATAGAATTAACCTATTAATCACAATTATTTTTAGCCTAATAAAAATAAAACAAAGGAGATGGCATCAATTATGGGAAAAATCATAACTTCCTTAGAAGGTAAGAATCATGCTTGTAGGTCAAACAAGAGGGCAATTCCTGGTAAAATCTTGGGCATGAAAAGCAAAGCAGGATATTCTTAAAATAAATAGATGAAACGAGCACAAAACAACAGCAACAACAATATGACAGCAAAAATAACAGATAATAACAGTAACAACGAAGAATGCCTCCCCCCCACTTAAAACACATAGTCCTCGATGTGAAAGTAAAAGGAAAACAAATAGGTGGTGAAAAAAAAGTTTAGAAAAACTTCCCATGTAGTTACCGTCGGTTGGCGCACACGGTGGAGAAGAAGATGGCGAAGCGGCAAGAGGTGGATACGGGGTGGGTGACGTGTGCAACGGCGGTTCGGCTTCGGGTTCTCACCATGGTGGCTGAGAAATTGGCGGTGGGTGGTGGAGGAGAAAGGAGTTGGTGGTTATGGAGAAATTTGGGAAAGAAAAAAAATTGTAAGGTTTAGGGGTTTTATTTGCTAAAAAGGGGTGTTTGGCTGCCAGTTTTGGGGATTCTAGGGCTGGAATAGGACTGTTTGGCTGCAGAGATATAGCATTCTGGGCTGGAATAGAACTGTTTGGCAGCAGGGATATGGCATTTTGGTGCACACTTTCTGTCTTTTTTTTCTTCGTATTTTCGCTCCATTTCACCTAGATGGAAGAAGAAAAATTTATTAATATTTAACTAAAATAAAATAAAATAAAATAAAATAATAAATAATAAAATAAAAGAAAGGAAAATAATAAATAAAAATAAAAATAAAAATAAAAATAAAGATTGGGTTGTCTCCCAATAAGCGCTTGTTTAATGTCGTTAGCTCGACGCCTTGAACGGTTTTATGGTGGTTCTAACTGAATTTTCTCGACCATGTGGGCCTGGAAATTCTCGTAAAATGGCTTCAGCCGTTGACCATTGATCAGAAACGCTTTCCCGATTCTTTACTCTATTTCAATCTGCGCGCATGCGTAAATACTTCAATCACAAATCAGAATACTTCCTAACCCCAAACCGTTGCCGGAACGAGGTTATGAGGCATTACTGGACATATCAGACAACTTACGAATAATTTACAATTAATATAAGTTTTATAGTATAATATAATAATTAAGTCCCTATCTTGGACTCTCGAAGTTCAACACGTATTAAAAGAAGAACGAAACTTGTTCGCGTATTCCAAATATTTTTTTTATTTTTTATTTTTTATAAAAATTTCGGCAGCATTTCTACTTATTTTTACTTAACCCTCCTGCAAATTCAAACCAAAACAACCAACACCAATATTTCACATTCATATAACTAATATTTATATCATTAACAAAATTTTAACTTAATAACTATCATAGCATCATTCAAAATTGGTTAAAACTTCATTCATTTAACAACTTAATGTTCATGTATCAAAATATCATGTACTTTCCTTACCATTTCATTTAACCATCTAAATTTTATAATTCGTCCTTCACTACCCTAAGTAATATACATATTTAAGTGACTAAACAACACTTATGTACATGCCACATTTACCCAAAAGAAAAATACACATCACCAAGTTTGTGTTGGAGTCGGGATTGTTCTGGATGCTGAGCCGGAATACTTGACTTCTACTAACCTGCGCACGGAGACAACCGTACGCTGAGTATGAATATACTCAGTGGTATTACTATAAATCAAGACTATTTAATATTAATAAATTACAAACATCAACCATAAATTTTATAATTATTTAAACTACTTTTATATATATTTATTTTACTTCATAAAATCTTAAATTCATAATTCATTTTCCTCATACTAACTCAATTCATAATTTAGTTCATACATTTTTTTTTCATACTTTTCAACAAAGACTAAACAAATAATCTCATTTTCAAAATTTCATTTCAATTATTTACCCTATTAACAAAGCTCGGACTATGATAGATACGCGGATTTCCACCCAAACACACCCGAAATATTGTAAATCCTCCATAACACACCGGTATAATATTTCCCCCCAAACACACCAATAAGGCATTAAATGCCTAGTCGATAAACCAAGTATGTAATAACAGAAACATCTTCTCGGCCGAACTACAATCTCTTCATCACATCACAAATCCAATGGCATGCCATTTGTATCGAATCTAGTCCGACAAGTTAATAGGGTATTATTCTACTTTTTCTAATTTTAATTTCACATACTTACCTCAAGTCTTATTTACCATATATAACAATTAAAAATTTCAGCAATCAATAATAATTAAAATTTGAATTATAGTAATACACACCGTAATTCTCCGCTTTAGTCCTCGATGACTTTCTCCTTTCCTTTCGATGCTTGATGCTTCAGGTTCTTTGTTGGCTACAAAAATAATAATTTATAATCATCAATACAACATGATTCAATTTAATTCATGAGCCTAAACATGCAAATTTAACCATTTTTAATGTATATATATATAATTTCACCATTAAGCTGTCTACTTGAGTCATTGTTACTAAATTATTTATATCTTGAGCTACGAAACTCTAAATTAATATCCGTAAATTTTCCTTAAAACTAGACTCATATATCTTCTAACCATAAAATTTCCAGATTTTTTGGTCTAGCCATTTAATACAGTTTATTCATCAAATACTCCCCTGTTATTTCATTTGACAGTTCTGACCTCTCTCTACTAAAAATAAATTATCTCATTGTACAGAACTCGAATAAGGTTCTTGTTTATTTATTTTGAAACTAGATTCATTAAGGAGTTCACATATATAAATGACACTCAATAATAATTTTTGTACAATTTTTAATAATTTTCCAAAGTTAAAACAGGGCATCTCGAAATCACCCCGAACTAGTATTACAAAACTTCAAATATCTCTTGATTCATCAATTAATTGCTTACACTGTTTCTACTATAAGAAACTAGACTCAATAAGCTTTAATTCCATATTTTGTTCATCCTCTAGTTCAATTTATAAAATTTTTAGTGAATTTTCAAAGTCAGACCATTGCTACTTCCCAAAACTGTTTTGATGTAAAATGTTAATAACCAAATTTATAACACCAATTCACACCTTATTCCTATTCAAATTTCATTTAAACTCAAATTTAACTATTAAATTTTCAACATATTTTCTTAATTCCGAATTTTCCTCAATTTAGTCCCTAAAACACAAAACTTATAGCTTACTTTGCAATTCAATCCTTATTTCATTTCTAACTTGAATTCCTATCAATTTAACCCCTAATTCATCTGTTTATTCAACATGAACAATATTTAGAAATCTAATAACTTTCAAAATATCAACTTAATTTCATCAAAACTTTGTTCTAAAGCTTTTAAAACATCAAAATTAAGTAAAAAAGGCTAAATTGACTTACCTATTAAACTTTCAACCTTTAAAATCCCTATTTCCCCTATTTCCTTTCTTTCCTTTCTTTTTCTCCTTCTTTCTCCCTTGTTTCGTTTCTTCTCTGTTTCTTTTTGTTATGTTTCTTTAATTCTTTTATGTTATATTTTATATTTAATTAATTTAATAAATATCTATTCTAATAACAAATACTAATATTACAATTGGATACATATTTAAATTTTACATTTGTACCAATAATTTTATTACAATTGTCATTATTTAATTTGTTTCTTAAACAAAAAATCTCATAATTTAATAATTTAATAATTTAATTAACAAATATCTTTTTACTTAAATTATAAGTAATTTAGTATTTAAATTACAAATGTACCAATACAATTCTTACACATGTATATTTTATTACCATACAATTGTCTTCTATTTAATTTATTTATAATATATTATTAATTAAATATCATAATAATTTAATATAAAACTATAATAATAATCATTATAATATATATATAATTTAATATATAAAACCTAAATAAAATCTTTGATTTTATTTCAATATGCCGCCTCAATTTATGTAAATGGCTTAATTGCCATTTTGATCCTTTTTATTTTTTATTACTTTAGAATTAAACTTTTACCCCTTTTTCAATTTAGTTCTTTTTGCTAATTATTCTAAATTAAGCTAATTTCACCTAATTAATTCCTAATTAGACACACCACTAGGCTCATAAATATTTTTAATAATTATTTTCGAACTTATTTCACTAAGACGGATGCCCTATAACTCACTTTTCTGGTACCCGGGAATTTCGGGTCATTACATTTCTCCCCCCTTAATAAATTTCGTCCTCGAAATTTACCTGAGAAGAGATGAGGATATTGTACTCTCATAGTTTCCTCTGGTTCCCAAGTCGCTTCTTCAACATTATGATTTCTCCATAGGACTTTCACTAAAGGAACCTTTTTATTTCTTAATTCTTTCACTTCCCGTGCTAAAATTTGAACTGGCTCTTCTTCGTATGATAGATCAGGTCGAACTTCAATATCTTCTGTAGAAATTATATGAGAAGGATCTGATCTATATTTCCGTAGCATCGAAACATGAAAAAATCATGAATCCTTTGTAATTTAGAAGGTAAAGCCAATCGATATGCAACTGGTCCAATTCTTTCCACTATTTCATACGGCCCAATGAAACGTGGGGTCAATTTACCTTTCCGACCAAATCTCAAAACTTTTTTCCAAGGAGAAACCTTTAGAAATACTTTGTCTCCAACTGAATATTCAATGTCTCGACGTTTCAAATCGGCATAAGACTTTTGTCTGTCGAAAGCAACCTTCAATCTGTCTTTGATCTTCTTAACTGTTTCCTCCGTTTCTTGAATCAATTTCGGCCCAATTACTTTCTTTTTATTCAACTCCGTCCAACATACTGGTGATCTACATTTTCGACCATATAATGCTTCATTCGGAGCCATCTGAATACTAGATTGGAAACTATTATTATAGACAAACTCAGCTAGTGGCAAATATCGCTCCCAACCTGCTTCAAAATCGATAATACAAGCTCGAAGCATATCTTCTAGTACCTGAATTATCCGTTCGGACTGTCCGTCAGTTTGAGGATGAAAAGCTATACTGAAACTAAGTCTAGTACCCAACGACTCATGTAACTATCTCCAAAATCTCGATGTGAACCGAGGATCTCGATCTGAAATTATTGATATCGGAATGCCATGTAGTCTAACAATTTCTCGAATATACACGTCTGCAAGCTTCTGCAACGACCAATCAGTCCTGACTGCTATAAAATGTGCCGACTTGGTAAGTCTATCAACTATCACCCAAATAGCATTCTTTTTGCTTGTTGATAATGGTAATCCCGTAATAAAATCCATTGTGATGCGATCCCATTTCCATTCAGGAATATTAATAGGCTGAAGCAATCCAGTAGGAACTTGATGTTCTGCCTTTACCCGTTGGCAAGTCAAACATTTACTTACAAATTCTACTATGTCTCTTTTCATCCCTGGCCACCAGTATAATTCTCTTAAATCTCGATACATTTTTGTGCCTCCGGGGTGCATAGCAAATGAACTATCATGAGCTTCCCGTAGAATCAACTCTTTAAGCTCAGAAGTATTTGGAATACAAATCCGATTTCGAAACCTCAAGCATCCACAATCATCAATACTAAAATTTTCTGCTGTGCCATTCTGTACCATCTCTCTTTTCACCAATAATTTATGATCTTCCAACTGAGCTGATCTAATCTGATCAAACATTACCGATTTTACTCTCAATTCGGCCAAAAGACTCCCATCATCAGTGATACTAAGCCGTGCAAACATTGCCCGTAATTCAATCGCAGCTTTTCTACTCAATGCATCCGCTACAACATTAGCTCTTCCCGGATGATAGTCTATAACACAATCATAATCTTTCAGAAGCTCGATCCAACGCCTTTGTCTCAAATTCAATTCCTTCTGAGAAAGAAGATACTTCAAACTCTTATGATCAGTATAGATATAGCATTTTTCACCATAAAGATAATGTCTCCAAATCTTCAATGCAAAAATCACAGCTGCTAACTCAAGATCATGAGTCAGATAATTCCTTTCATGTGGTTTCAATTGACGAGATGCATAGGCTATTACCTTCCCATCCTGCATCAATACACAACCCAAACCACTCAAAGAAGCATCACTATACGCTACAAAATCTTTACCCGATTCTGGCAATGTCAAAACGGTGCCTCGGTTAACATTCGCTTCAATGTTTCAAAACTTTTCTCGACACTCGATCATCCCAAATAAAAGGAACATTCTTCCGTAGCAACTTGGTCATCGGCAAAGCTATCTTCAAAAATCCATTTACAAATCTTCTCAGAATACCCAAGAAACCAAGAAAAAAAAGCTGCGTACCTCGATATATTCTTTGGCGCGCTTCCACCGAACAATTGCTTCGATCTTTTCGGATCAACTCGGATTCCATCTGCGATATACTACATGTCCCGTAAATACCACTTCGATAACTAACTCGCATTTCTTCGAGCTTTCCATATAGTTTGTTTTCTCTCGTAAAATTTGTAGAACTATTCAAGATGTTGATCATGTTCGACTCGACTTTGAATAAACCAATATATCATCAATAAAAACCACCACAAATTGATCTAAATACGGCTGAAAGATATGATTCATGAGATCCATAAAAGCAGCTGGGGCATTTGTTAACCCAAATGGCATTACCAAGAACTCATAATGACCATACCTCAAATGCGGAAAGTCGCTTTCGGTACATCACTTTCTTTTACCTTCAACTGATAGTAACCCGACCTTAAGTCATTCTTCGAAAACACAGAAGCTCCTCTCAACTGATCAAATAAATCATCAATGCGAGGCAACGAGTACTTATTTGTAATTGTTACCTTATTCAATTGTCGGTAATCAATACAAAGTCGCATAGAGCCATCTTTCTTTTTAACAAATAATACCGGAGCTCCCCACGGTGATATACTCGGTCGAATAAAGCCACGATCTAACAAATCTTGCAATCAGTATCTTCAATTCTTTCAACTCAGAGGTGACATCCGATACGGAGATATAGAGATTGGTGCGATGCTTGATAAACTTCTATAGCAAATTCAACTTCTCTATCTCGGCGGAAACCCGTAATTCCTCGTGAAATACATCGGAAATTCGCAAACTGTTCGGATCTTGCTACATTGACTTCCAACCGAATGAAGTTAATAACATATGCCAAATATGCTGAACAACCCTGTTGAAGTAATTTACTAGCCTTTATTGCTGAAATGATACGTGCCGGCCCACTAGTACGAATACCGTCTACTTCAATTCGATCCCCACTGTCTGTTTGAATACTAAATTTCTTTTTATAACAGTCCAAAATTACTCCATATTCGGATAGCCAATCCATTCCAAATATTATATCAAAATCCCCAAATGGCATAATCAACAAGTCAACAGGAAAAATTTTATTCTTTATAATTAACGGGCATCTCGGACAAACCTGATTCACTAACACTGTTTGGCCTAGCGGACTTGACACCTCTATAGACACTTTAGACATTTCAGATTCTAATTTCCCCGATTCGACTAGTTTTGAGTTTATATAAGAGTGTGACGAACCCGGATCAATTAAAGCATAAATAGGCTCAGAATACAATAGAAATATACCTGTAACAACATCGTGTGCATCGCCCTCCTCACGGGTCCTGACTACGTATGCTCTGGCCGGCGCTCTGGCCTCTGACTGTTGTGTAACTATATCGCTATTTCTTCTGACACCTCTACCTCTAGACATAGAACCCGAACCACCCCTACTAGATCCTCTGCCACGAACAGTAGATACTGATCTTTGAGATGTTGCAGGTGTGGCACTTTCACCTTTCGGACAATCTCGGATGAAATGATCTGTAGCCCCACATCGAAAACATCGTCGAGTTATTCTCCAACATTCACCTAAATGTTTCTTTCCGCAGTGCTCACAGTCTGGAATTTCTATACTTCGAGATGGACCTCTCACACTACTAGTAGATACTGTCATCTGTTTACCTCTGCTTCTACCACCTGCTGTCATGCGAACTAAAATCGGATCTCCAATCACTTCTTGATTCTCTGAATCTCTTCGTAATGGATTAGAACTAGTAGTTCCCATACGTTTCCCAGCTGATTTACCAATTTCTGATTTTTTATCCAGGCCCAGTACTTGTTCTATCATTTTTGCTCGCTCAACCAGATCAACAAGTTCAGTAATTCTGAGACTTACCAATTGAATCTTGATTTCATCTCGCAGTCCCCATAGAAATCGTTTACAACTATCAGCCTCGGTTGGAACATATTCTAAAGCATACCTGCTCAATCTAGAGAACTCTCGCTCATAATCCAATACTGACATATTCCCCTGTTTCAACACTAAAAACTCTTGCTTTTTCTCTTCGATGTACAGTTCCCCAATGTACTTCTTCTGAAATTCTTTTTGAAATAAGTCCCAAGTTACCTGATCATCCGGCAAATGTCTAACCACAGATTCCCACCAAAGATACGCTTCTCCTTGTAACAGTGATACAGCACATATCAGACTCTCTCGGGAGGTGCAGTCTAATTGTTGCAAAACTCTTTTTGTTGTTTCTATCCAATTTTCAACAACGGATGGATCAGCTCCTTTTAATCCCTGAAATTTCGTGGTACCATATTTTCGTAGCTCTTTAATCGGGGCCATCTCGATCGAGAGGTAGGTGCATGTAGTAATAGCAGTATAGCTCTCACTATATGTTTGTAATGCATCAGCTATATCTCTTAACACTTGTGAGGTATTTTTTCTCTCCTACGTTAGGAGATTGATTATCTAACGGATTCACACTAGGTGTAGCAGATTCAGTTTCTTCTAATTCTTGACTTCCAGTATACATTTCCTGTTCAACATTATTCATTCTTTCATCTGACATTTTATCTATAAAACAAAATCAAATAAATACATTAGCATCCAAAAATCCCGACTCAATTTTGACTCGACAGTGGCATGTACTTCTAAACTCACTTCCGAGCCCAATTTAGCCCGAGAATCGACTAAACCTGATAGCTCTGATACCAACAACTGTAACACCCCCTAACCCCAAACCATTGCCGGAACGAGGTTATGAGGTATTACCGGACATATCAGACAACTTACGAATAGTTTACAATTAATATAAGTTTTATAGTATAATATAATAATTAAGTCCCTATCTTGGACTCTCGAAGTTCAACACGTATTAAAAGAAGAGCGGAACTTGTTCGCGTATTCCAAATATTTTTTTTATTTTTTATTTTTTATAAAAATTTCGGCAGTATTTCTGCTTATTTTTACTTAACCCTCCTGCAAATTCAAACCAAAACAACCAACACCAATATTTCACATTCATATAACTAATATTTATATCATTAACAAAATTTTAACTTAATAACTATCATAGCATCATTCAAAATTGGTTAAAACTTCATTCATTTAACAACTTAATGTTCATGTATCAAAATATCATGTACTTTCCTTACCATTTCATTTAACCATCTAAATTTTATAATTCGTCCTTCACTACCCTAAGTAATATACATATTTAAGTGACTAAACAACACTTATGTACATGCCACCTTTACCCAAAAGAAAATACACATCATCAAGTTTGTGTTGGAGTCGGGATTGTTCGATGTTGAGCCGGAATACTTGACTTCTACTAACTCACGCACGAGACAACCGTCTGCGAGAGTATGAATATACTCGATTGGTATTACTATAAATCAAGACTATTTAATATTAATAAATTACAAACATAAACCATAAATTTTATAATTATTTAAACTACTTTTATATATATTTATTTTACTTCATAAAATCTTAAATTCATAATTCATTTTCCTCATACTAACTCAATTCATAATTTAGTTCATACATTTTTTTCATACTTTTCAACAAAGACTAAACAAATAATCTCATTTTTAAAATTTCATTTCAATTATTTACCCTATTAACAAAGCTCGGACTATGATAGATACGCGGATTTCCACCCAAACACACCCGAAATATTGTAAATCCTCCATAACACACCGGTATAATATTTCCCCCCAAACACACCAATAAGGCATTAAATGCCTAGTCAGATAAACCGAAGTATGTAATAACAGAAACATCTTCTCGGCCGAACTACAATCTCTTCATCACATCACAAATCCAATGGCATGCCATTTGTATCGAATCTAGTCCGACAAGTTAATAGGGTATTATTCTACTTTTTCTAATTTTAATTTCACATACTTACCTCAAGTCTTATTTACCATATATAACAATTAAAAATTTCAGCAATCAATAATAATTAAAATTTGAATTATAGTAATACACACCGTAATTCTCCCGTTTTAGTCCTCGATGACTTTCTCCTTTCCTTTCGATGCTGATGCTTCAGGTTCTTTGTTGGCTACGAAAATAATAATTTATAATCATCAATACAACATGATTCAATTTAATTCATGAGCCTAAACATGCAAATTTAACCATTTTTAATGTGTATATATATATATAATTTCACCATTAAGCTGTCTACTTGAGTCATTGTTACTAAATTATTTATATCTTGAGCTAAGAAACTCCAAATTAATATCCGTAAATTTTCCTTAAAACTAGACTCATATATCTTCTAACCATAAAATTTCCAGATTTTTTGGTCTATCCATTTAATATAATTTATTCATCAAATACTCCCCTGTTATTTCATTTGACAGTTCTGACCTCTCTCTACTAAAAATAAATTATCTCATTGTACAGAACTCGAATAAGGTTCTTGTTTATTTATTTTGAAACTAGATTCATTAAGGAGTTCACATATATAAATTACACTCCATAATAATTTTTGTACAATTTTTAATAATTTTCCAAAGTTAAAACAGGGCATCTCGAAATCACCCCGAACTAGTATTACAAAACTTCAAATATCTCTTGATTCATCAATTAATTGCTTACACTGTTTCTACTATAAGAAACTAGACTCAATAAGCTTTAATTCCATATTTTGTTCATCCTCTAGTTCAATTTATAAAATTTTTAGTGAATTTTCAAATTCAGACCATTGCTACTTCCCAAAACTGTTTTGATGTAAAATGTTAATAACCAAATTTATAACACCAATTCACACCTTATTCCTATTCAAATTTCATTTAAACTCAAATTTAACTATTAAATTTTCAACATATTTTCTTAATTCCGAATTTTCCTCAATTTAGTCCCTAAAACACAAAACTTATAGCTTACTTTGCAATTCAATCCTTATTTCATTTCTAACTTGAATCCCTATCAATTTAACCCCTAATTCATCTTTTTATTCAACATGAACAATATTTAGAAATTTAATAACTTTCAAAATATCAACTTAATTTCATCAAAACTTTGTTCTAAAGCTTTTAAAACATCAAAATTAAGTAAAAAGGGCTAAATTGACTTACCTATTAAACTTTCAAGCTTTAAAATCCCTATTTCCCCTATTTCCCCTATTTCCTTTCTTTCCTTTCTTTTTCTCCTTCTTTCTCCCTTGTTTCGTTTCTTCTCTGTTTCTTTTTGTTATGTTTCTTTAATTCTTTTATGTTATATTTTATATTTAATTAATTTAATAAATATCTATTCTAATAACAAATACTAATATTACAATTGGATACATATTTAAATTTTACATTTGTACCAATAATTTTATTACAATTGTCATTATTTAATTTGTTTCTTAAACAAAAAATCTCATAATTTAATAATTTAATAATTTAATTAACAAATATTTTTTTACTTAAATTATAAGTAATTCAGTATTTAAATTACAAATGTACCAATACAATTCTTACACATGTATATTTTATTACCATACAATTGTCTTCTATTTAATTTATTTATAATATATTATTAATTAAATAATCATAATAATTTAATATAAAACTATAATAATAATCATTATAATATATATATGATTTAATATATAAAACCTAAATAAAATCTTTGATTTTATTTCAATATGTCACTCAATTTATGTAAATGGCTTAATTGCCATTTTGATCCTTTTTATTTTCTATTACTTTAGAATTAAACTTTTACCCTTTTTCAATTTAGTTCTTTTTGCTAATTATTCTAAATTAAGCTAATTTCACCTAATTAATTCCTAATTAGACACACCACTAGGCTCATAAATATTTTTAATAATTATTTTCGAAC
The DNA here is from genome assembly GCA_025698465.1 of Gossypium longicalyx. Taxonomy (NCBI): domain Eukaryota; kingdom Viridiplantae; phylum Streptophyta; class Magnoliopsida; order Malvales; family Malvaceae; genus Gossypium; species Gossypium longicalyx. The sequence goes on from CM047006.1 coordinate 22,162,901, forward strand.
TTATTTCACTAAGACAGAGGCCCTATAACTCACTTTTCCGGTGCCCGAAAATTTCGGGTCATTACAACAATAAAAGGTCCTTGCCACCGAGATCGAAGCTTACCTGGGAATAGCTTTAATACGGAGTTATAAAGCAAAACTCTTTGTCGTACTGAGAAATGCTTCTGAACTATATTTTTGTCATGAAACATCTTTGTTTTGTCCTTATAAATTCGAGCATTCTCGTAGGCATCATTGCGAATTTCCTCCAATTCTTGAATGTCCAATTTCCTTGCCTTCCCCGCGGGCTCTAACTCCATGTTACATTGTCGAATAGCCCAATAAGCTTTATGCTCCAACTCTACTGGTATATGACATGCTTTGCCAAAAACAAGTCGATACGGGGTCATGCCAATTGGTCCCTTATACGCTGTCCGATAGGCCCAAAGCGTGTCATTGAGCCGAAGACTCCAATCCTTACGGTTGGGTCGAACCGTTTTTTCCAAAATTGACTTGATCTCCCTGTTTGAAACCTCTGCTAGGCCATTCGTTTGGGGATGGTAGGCTGTTGCTATACGATGATGAACCCCATATTTTGATAATAGTGCCTCCATGACCTTGTTGCAAAAGTGGGTACCACGATCACTGATCAAAGCTCGAGGTGTTCCAAACCTAGAAAAAATAGTTCGTTTTAGAAACTCCACAACAGTTTTAGCATTATCATTGCGAGTAGGCTTTGCTTCTATCCACTTAGAAACATAGTCTACTGCAAGAAGTATATATACGTTTCCAAACGAAGAAATAAAGGGACCCATGAAATCAATGCCCCATTCATCAAAAATCTCACATACATGAATCGGGGATAGGGGCATTTGATTTCGTCTAGTGATATTACTGTATCTGCGACATTTATCGCAAGACTTACAAAAGTTAAACGCGTCGCGAAAGATTGTAGGCCAATATAGCCCACACTCCAATACCTTGTGAGCTGTCCGCTTAGGGCCAAAGTGACCTCCACAAGCTTCTGTGTGACAAAAAGTAAGGATAGAGGTTACCTCGGTTTCTAGAACACATCGTCGTATTATCTGATCTGAGCAATGTTTCCACAAGTATGGATCGTCCCATATGTAATTTCGAGTTTCGTGTCTAAGCTTGTTTTTTACAGATTGAGCTAACTCAATGGGCAGTGATCCCGTGGTTAAGAGATTAACTATGTCTGCATACCACGGATAGTAAGCCTCGGTTGAGAATAAGCTTTCGTCGGGGAACTCATCCTTTATGGGATCATCATCAAACAGAGTTTTTATCCTACTCAAGTGGTCGGCCACCGTTTTTTCACACCCCTTTTTGTCACGAATCTCGATGTCAAATTCTTGGAGCAAGATAAATCCACCTAATGAGCCTTGGCTTTGCTTCCTTCTTTGCGATCAAGTATCTAAGAGCTGCATGGTCAGAAAAAATAATCACCTTAGATCCTAGTAAATATGATCGAAATTTATCTAAAGCAAACACAATAGCTAAAAGTTCTTTTTTGTGGTTGTGTAGTTGCTTTGTGCAGCATCTAGGGTCTTTGAGGCATAACAGATGACATGAGGCTCTTTCGCTATCTTTTGTCCCAATACGGCTCCCACGCTGCGTTCGCTTGCATCGCACATAATTTCAAAGGGATAGTTCCAGTCTGGTGCTTGTACTATAGGGGTGGTTACCAACTTTTGCTTAAGTGTATCAAAAGCCTCCTTGCATTTTGGGTCAAACTCAAATTTTTTGTCTTTCTGCAATAGCTCGCACAATGGTTCAGCTATTTTTGAGAAGTTTTTTATAAAACGCCTGTAAAATCCTGCATGGCCAAGAAAAGAACGTATCTCTCTAACAGTAGAGGGATATGGCAAAGAATTTATAATGTCAATTTTGGCCTTATCAACCTCAATTCCCTTAGATGAGACTATATGACCTAAAATCAAACCTTTATCTACCATAAAATGACACTTTTCATAGTTCAAGACAAGATTAAATTCTATGCACCTGTTCAAAATTATCGTAAGGTTTTCAAGGCATTCAGTAAAACAGTTTCCATACACGGTAAAATCATCCATAAAAACTTCAATAATTTTTTCTACATATTTAGAAAATATACTCATCATGCATCTCTGGAAGGTAGCTGGTGCATTGCAAAGTCCAAATGGCATCCTTCTGTATGCAAACGTGCCGAACGGGCATGTAAAAGTGGTCTTTTCCTGGTCTTCTGGCGCAACAGGGATCTGGAAGAAACCTGAATATCCATCAAGACAACAAAAGTGAGTTTTACCAGCTAAACGTTCAAGCATTTGATCTATAAAAGGAAGAGGGAAATGATCTTTTCTAGTATAAACGTTCAACTTCCTGTAATCGATGCAGATATGCCACCCGTTCTACATTCGGACCGGTTCTAAGTCGCCCTCAGCATTTTTCTTTACTGTCACGCCCGTTTTCTTGGGCACGACTTGTATCGGACTTACCCATCTGCTGTCAGAAATGGGGAAAATGATGTCAGCATCCAGCAACTTAATTATTTCTTTTTTCACCACCTCCATCATATTCGGGTTTAAGCGTCTTTGTGCCTCTCTCCTTGGTTTCGTGTTCTCCTCCAAGTAAATCTTGTGGGTGCATGTCAAAGGGCTTATCCCCTTCAAGTCAGCAATGGTCCAGCCAATCGCCTCCTTATGACTCTTTTGTACCTGGATCAAACTTTCCTCCTCGGGTTTAGAGAGTTTATTTGAAATTATAATGGGTAAGGTATTACCTTTTCCTAAAAATGCATACTTGAGATGTGCGGGAAGCGGTTTCAATTCCAAATCTGAGCCCGCACAAATGAAGGTAGAAGTTTAGTTTCTGATGGGGACAATAATGTCTTAACAAATTCATAATCATCATATCTATATTCAGATTCGTCTTCATAAGTTGACTCAAAAGCCTCATCCACTAATGAGTCAATCAGGTCGACGCAGTTTACGCTCAAGATTTCGCTTGGATGGCTAATGGCATCGTAAACATTGAATTTCACGATCTCCCCATCAAATTCTATCGTAAGAGTGCCGCTTCAGACATCGATCTTGGTGCTAGCAGTACTAAGAAAGGGTCGGCCCAACAGGAGGTCCAAAGATCCAGCAGTGTTGTCCTCCTCCATCTTAATTACGTAGAAATCTGCAGGGAAAATAAGTTCATTAACTTTTACCAAGACGTCCTCGAGGACTCCTTCGGGATGCACAGTAGACCTGTCTTCCAATTGAATAATAACACATGTCTTTGACAAAAAAACTGCGTTAAGTGATTCATAAATAGAATAAGGCATTACATTTATGGAGGTCCCTAGATCACACATAGCCTTCTTAATTCCCAAATGGCCAATTTTGCATGGAATAGCGAACATACCCCTATCTTTGAATTTAACCAGCATTTTTCGCTGTAGAATTGCGGAAACATTCTCACCAACACTTACCTTTTCATTACCTGTTAGTTTTCGTTTGTTGGTGCAAAGTTCTTTGAGGAACTTGGCATACCGCGGAATCTGTTTAATGGCATCTAACAGTGGTAAGTTGATCTCAACATTCCTGAATGTTTCGAGGATCTCCTTGTCTTCCTTACTTTTTCGACACTGATTTAATCGTCCGGTGAATGGAGGTTGGATTTTCGGCAGTGGGGGTTTCGCTCGGATCTGTTCGTCATTTTCTGAAGTTTCCTGGGCGATTTCTTGACCAAGATTCTTGCCAGGAATTGGTTCTAGCACCTTTCCACTTCGCAACGTTACTGCATTTGCATTCTGTCTCGAGTTTGGTTCTATTTGCGACGGCAGCTTTCCTTGAGAACTCAATTTCTCAATTGACATGGTCAATTCTCTTATAGATGCCTTCGTTTCTTTTTGGAAATTAAGAGTTTGCTGTTGAAAATCAAGAACATTAGCTGCTAATTTATTGACCAAAGTTTCCAGAGAGTTACCTGAATCTTGTGGCTGTTGTAGGACCCGATTTTGGTATGGCTGGTTATATCGTGGATTAGCCCCATAACTAAAATTAGGGTGGTCCCTCCATCCTGGATTGTAGGTATTGGCGTAAGGGTCGTATCGTATTTGTGGTGGCCCAGGAAAATTTCCCACAGCATCTAAATGGGCCATAGAATCGTCATACAGACTAGGGCACGCATCAGTCGTATGTTCAGATGTAGCACATATTCCACATACTCAGGCTGGTTTCGATTTTTCTGTAACAAGGGAATTTACAATATTAGTAAGTCTATCAAGTCTATCTTCAATGTTAGAATTACTTAGCTGGTGAACCCTTCTAGGAGGTTCAGGATTGGCTCGAAATTGCTGGGAATTCGCAGCCATTGTGGAGATTAAGTCTCTTGCTTGTTGTGGAGTCATGTTGACTAACGCTCCTCCACTCGCGGCATCTACCATATTCATTTCCATGGGTTTCAAGCCTTCATAAAAGTACTGGAGTAAAGACTGTTCCGTTATACCATGTTGTGGGCAACTTGCACACAACTTCTTAAATCGCTCCCAATAGTCGTATAGAGTCTCTGCGTCTTTTTGCCTTATGCCCACAATTTCTCTTCTTAACTCACCATTCGTGATGCGGGGAAAAACTTGTTAAGAAATAAACGAGATAAATCAGCCCAAGTTGTAATGGATCCGGAGGTAAATAAAATAACCATTCCCCGGTTTGAATCTGCTAGGGAAAAAGGAAAGCGCATAATTTAATTTGATCCTCGCTTACTCCCTGAGGTTTCGTACTCAAACAAACCATATGAAATTATTTTAAATGCTTGTGGGGTTTTCATTTTGTAACCCACGAAAAAAGTTGGCGATGAGTGAATCAAGCGACTTTAATTCAAAATCAGTATCCATGGTAGGATACGCGATGCATAGTGGCGGTTGTTCTGCCGGCGCTTCGGCCAGTTGCCGAATTGTCTGAGCCATAGGTTGAGGTGCTAAATTAGGGTTTTCGTCAACCCTAGTGTTCAGCACTTCTTCAGGGGAATCGACTTCTTCTTCTTTACTTTCTAATGTTTGAGTAGGGTTTTCGTTAACCTTAGACTCTACTTCGTCGTCGATTCTAATTTCTGGCGGTGGATTGGTTTGAGTTCCAACCACCGCTGACTGCTTTTTCTTTAGTTTTGTTTCTTTTCGATTAGCTTTCGCAGTTTTTTTCGATTTTTGAGTCGAACGCAAGAGTGCCTGGAGCAGATCTGGTCATAAAAAACAAAGAAAAACAAGATTAGTATGTTGCCGATCCCCGGCAACGGCGCCAAAATTTGATGCATCATTGAGAGCACCAAAAATATCCTATTCCCTATAAAATAATGAAAAAGAAATAGTAAAGGGGAAGTAGGGTCGAATCCTCAGGGATCGGATTATACGAATGCTTGTCTCTCAAATCCTCAGCGAATCGTGCCCAAGAAAACTCGCGTTCTGGAAAAAAAAATGAATTTAAGAATTGATTTTGGGCGAAAATAAAATAAAAACAAATTTAAAGTTTACTCAAATTATGATTACGAAAAATAATAAAAATAATAAAGAGAGTTTTAAGAGAAAAGAAATTCTTATGGGAAAGTTCCAGCCTCCGGTTGTCTCATTCCGCCTTGGGCTCAATCCTTGGCTTTTGGATGATCCTTCTCGACTCAAGTAAGCCGGGCTTATATAGTGGAAGAGGACGCCTCGACCACCAGCTCCAAAGATTAGATTTACGATTTTTAGGAACTCGACTCTAGCCATAATCTATGCTAGATCAACGCTTCTCAATGGCGAATCCCACGCCATTTTGTCTCTTTGCTCGCCAACCTCTCGACGCAGCAGTTAACGAACCGACTATGCAGTCCTTCAAAACATACAAAGCGGCGCTTTGCATATGCTGAAAAAGCTTACTTCTTAAGGGCCATGGACCAAGCGTCACCCGTGTAGTGCGAGAAACGATGAATACTTGGCGAGAAGGCTAAGTACGGATTCTAGGCCTCAAGAACCCTTTTTGGAGAAATATTGACAACTTTGGCTAGAACGGTTTTAGTGGCTCATAATAATGGTGGGAAAGTAAATAAAATTATGGAAAAAGAAATCTTATTAAAAGAAATTTTATTGAAAGAAAAAAAATATGGAAAGAACAAAAGACTTTTGGGGGGAGAGTGTTTACAGAAAAGATGCTCTCAAATAGAGTCACTTCACCTCTTATTTATAGTGCTAGGGAGATAGTCTAATTGAACTTAAATTCTAAAAAGATAAATACATTTAATTAAAGATAAACAAAGATAATTAAAATAAAATCCTAAATTTGAATAATCCTAATAATTATCTTAATATTAATTATCCTAATAGAATAAAATAAAATAGAGTCTTCCAAAATAAAATCTATTCTATTTGCTTTTAAGTCCTTGTGCCTTCCATGTTCGCACTTTTGAATCGTAAAAAGTGAAAAACTTGAGTTCTATTAGCTAAAGGGTTAAATGACTTTGAAAATGAAATTTAATGGACTTTAATGGTAAATAAACCCTTTAAATGCAATAGTGGATGTGCATGGCAAGGTTTTATTGTAATTATGATAGTTTTTAAAGGTTAAAATGGTAATTGAACAAATAAAACCTAAATTAAACAAAACAAAATTTGCTTCATCTTCATTATTCATTTTCTCCACCAAAATTTGAAGGAATAATAGCCATTTCTAGGGCTTGAAGGTTTAGTTAGCTTAGGTGTGTGCATGTAAGTGATCCCGAGCCCTTTTTTTCATGATTTTTATGTTTTTGATATCGTTTTAGCTTAATTTAGCTTGTTTGGGGGTTAATTTGCAAAATTTTTAAAGGTTTAGGGACTTTCCATAAATTTTTTTGGTTATTTTTTTATGTTATTTGATAGATTATGAATCTTTGTTGAAAAATCAACAAGTTTTGTTAAGTGATTTTTGATGAAAATGACAATTAGGGATTAATTTGTTAACAGAATAAATTCTAAGGTTTTTTTGTGAAATGAAGTAAATATGGGTTATTTCAAGGTCTCTTGTATCTATGGTTAACATTAATTTAAGTTAAAATGGTTAAATTGCAAGATATGAACTTAGGACTAAATTATGAAAAGTTAAAATGTTAGGGGAAATTTGGTAATTTTACGTAAATGTGAACTGTGGGTTAAATTGAATATTACGAGTACTTTATTGATTGAAATTATCTATTTAGATCAAGATAAACCACGTTCGGACTTAGATTGAGGAAAACCTAAAGCTTCGAATTAGCTCGACTCTATTCCTACGCCCCTAGTCATCGAGGCAAGTTCGTATGAACTGTATTCAGTTTAATATAGTTTAAATTGGATTCTTATTGTGTTGTTTTAATGTAAATCAAATGATATACAAATGTATCAATGCTATAACGAATTGACAGATATTAAGTCCTGGTTGAACTTAAGAATTCTTAGGATAGAAATGACATGTCATTAGGGATTTCATGTTTCGAGTGCTAGCCTTGAATGTCCTACCGATAGCTGAGGTCCTACATTTTTTGTAGATACTCCATAACTTGTATGAGTAGTATCGTATAACTTACATTCCAACCCACAACTTGTGTGAGCATGCCTATTTCACAGCTCGTGTGAGTAATGATGTAAAGGAAATGTTACGGTTATATGTAAAGGCACACTTCATGTGAGCTTTCTCGAGTATTTGATGTAATTCTACATGGTTTAATGGGCAAGAAAAGGGAACTATATGGTAAGTATGTAAATATATTGATTCATTACCTATGAAAAGGAATTATGAGCTAAATGATCTATCTACTTATGGAATTTACATATTTTATGGTTGATTTCATTTGTACCGTGGGCAAGCACACTAACTTGTGATGTGGTGATGTTGTATAAGATTTTACTAAGCTTATCGAATTGGTGATGATTTATGTTTAACCTTTGGATTGTTAAAATGACATGGTAAGTTTAGTTTAAGTTTATACAAGCTTACTAAGTACTAGTTGCTTACGTATTTTCTTTGTTATGTTTTATAGGTCATCGGAAGCTCGATTTGGTTGGAAGCTCATCGAAGACTTATCACACTATCGAGCAAACAATTTGGTAGTTTTTGAATGTTTTGGCCAAGGTTTATAATGACATGTGTAGGATGTTATGTAATGGTGCTTTGTTATGTTTAGGTATTGAAAACTATGTTTGGTTGGTGCACTTTAATGTTTACCAAATGTTGTCATTTTAGGTCACTTGTTTGGTTGGTGCACTTTAATGTTTACCAAATGTTTTCATTTTTGGTCACTTGTTAAGGATTATAAATAAAGCTTTTATGGTATGTTTTAAGTGGTTAGAAAATGGTTATATGTGGTATGTTTGGTACTTATATGGACTAGGTTTGTATGCATGAAATATAGTATATGGTTATGTTTAGGTAAAAAAATGTTTGGATGAAAATATTTGTGCCTTTGAATGGCATATTGGTTAGGTGAATTAGGTTGTTTAAAATGACATATTTATGCATGTTTTAATGATGCTTAGGTACCTTGAATGAGTGTTTAAATGGATTGAATGTTTATGCATGGTTAGGTTATGAAATGGCTTGATTTTAGGTAAATTTTGGGTCCGCGCTGTTTGAGACATGGGCATGTGACTCAGCCGTGTGTCTGGTGACATGGTCGTGTGTCATCTGAGGATTTCAAAGGGTGCAAGTCAGTGAGTTACATGGCCTAACACAAGGCCTGACACAGAAGCGTGTGAGGCAACTTAGGGAATTACACGGCTTGGCACACTGCCGTGTGAACCTACTCAGAGAGTTACATGGGTGAGGACATGGGCTGAGACACGACCGTGTATCCCTTGTTCGAAAGTTGCACGGCTTGAGAGGTTCCACACGGCCATGTGTCCCTTGTTTCCAATTTATGCATGTTTTTCCTAAACTTTCTGTTTTGTTTCAAATTAGTCTCGAATTGCTCCCAAGCTATTTTTAGAGCCTCGAGGGCTCAATTTAGGAACGAAATGTATGAGAATGAATGGTATATTATATATTTAAATTATTAAATGTTATGATGTTTTAAAGTTTCTGGTTGATCGTTAATACTCTGTAACCCTAATCTGGCGGCAAATATAGGTTAGGGGTGTTACAGGACTGGACAGGTCGAGTTGTCACTAGCATGGATTAAATCGACAGCAACCAAACCAGCTCAGAGTGCCGGCGGCATTCCGGTGACCGACAAATGGTCGACGGTGGTGGGTCTTTAGAGGTTGAGCAGTAGAAGGATTACACTCCTATTGGGACTCTACCAGGGAATTTGATTTTAGATTAACTATTCCAAAAATAATATTATAATAGATTTAATATTAAATTTAATTTATGACTTATATTAATAGTATTTTATTAATTTAATATTAAAGTGATTATTTTAATTTTAATTTAATATTTATCTATAAGATAAATATTCTATTAATTTAATAAGATTTAGTATTAAATTTAATCTAATATTTATATTGATAAATATTATATTAATTTAATATTAAAGTGGTTAAGTTTAATCATAGTCGGATTCTCTAAACTCTCCCTATATAAAAAGAGCCTTGGATAATTATTTTCGACATACTTGAATTCAAGAGAAAGTTATGGAGAGAAAATTCTTTGAAAAATTAATTTTAGAAAATTTTTAGAGATATTTTTATTTATAACTTGGCCAAAAAGTTTAGAGAAATTGTGAAATTACCCCACTAGTAATTTTTGTAAAATATTTTCTAATTTAAAACGAGCCCACACTTGAAAGACGTGAGCTTGAGGATAGTGGAGAAGACTACTCGGTGAAATCATTCATCCTAGACCAATCGAAAAGGCACAATTTTGACAAATGTTTATTACTTTAGATATCACAACCAAGTTCTAGTTTTGGAAAATTTGTAATACTCTGTTTTTCCCTAAATTTATTTTTCGCTACATTTTCCAAACCCGATTTTCCAACACGCCGACTCATTCTAAGTTTGATGGTTACCTGAGAGAAAAAAAATAAAAAGTGAGTTTACAAGTTCAGTGTGTAACACAACCCTAGCAACAGATCAGGTACACATTAATTTACAAATATATTTTCAAATACAGAATCGGATGTACTTTCATAATCAGATGCAGATGCTGATGCATATCAGATACATTTTCAAATGTATAATTAAATCCTACCCCCTTCCGCTACAAACCATCTTCATCCATCCATACACACCAAATAGGGTATTAAATACCTATCCACCCCCACACACCTATAAGTGAGCGTATGTCACTTTTCAGAATAGTGCAACGAGCTACCATATATAGTACGCGGTAAATCGCTAGAAACAGATAGATATGGCTGAGCCACCAGAACAAATATATGTGGTTTTAAACCACTATATAAGACAAATTATTAAATTGCTATCACTTCCTTCATCAAACATATTCCTACCTCAATGCTAATGCAAATACTAACATATAACATATGTTCATATTTCATGCATGCTCTTCATATATGACATGCTACCAAAATTGTCAGAGTACAAGCCATATATAAATTTCACATACTACATCCACATTACATACAGTACCATACTGTCAGATGTTCATGATTCCATGTCCTATTTATACAATATGGACCCTACAGAGTGCCTAAATATGAATCACACTACAATGTGGGCATTAGCAAAATTTTTAGAAAATGAGCCCACATGCCCGTGTGGCCCACACAATCTAATTAACCCAGACCGTGTGACTCACATGGTTTGGCATATAGCCGCGTGGCGTTGACAGTCCCCTTTTTGGCATTGCACCATTCATTGTTTTTTGGGTTTTTCGTTACACACTTGGTTTGTTTTTGAAGTAAACACCATGACGAGAATTCTAGTACCTAAACCGACATTTTAGAACGTAAGAATTATTAATGATAACTAAAATTCTGAGTCCCTAACTGGGTCACAAACACTAACAGCCCAAACCTAGCACCAAGATTTTTTTATCTTAAATGACAAATCAAACACTTACCCTTGCACAAGCAACAATCTTGAATCACAATCAAAACGATAGAGGAGTTGATGTTTCACAAACTTCACCTAGAAAAAACTCAACATAAAAAAAATAGACATACTCACTATGGCAATAGAAACGAAGTACAGAACATCTACTAAACATGAACTAATGAAAATAAAAAAAATAGACACACTCACTATAGAATAAAGAAGCCCAATGGCACTTACACAATTACAAATGGATAAATTCAGTCTAATAAGTAGAACATGGGAAAAAGCAAAATGATTTACGCTTCAATAAAGGTCGAATTTGCAAAAGAAAATAGTAAAATATGATGTTTTCTTCTTAAGGTACGAACTAACAAAGAAGTGGAAAAATAGAATAGAGAAACGATAGAATGAAAAAAAAAAGGGAAAGTGGGGAAATGGACGTGAGAAAAAATTGGAGAAGAATATGGGGGAAAATCTTGTGGGAATAAAAATATTTTTAGTTTGCACCATTAAACTAACAGGCTCATTCTTATTGTCATTTGCGTGAAAATAAAATATAAGCTAGATGCTCAAAGATAAAGGGTGAGACAAAAATAACTAAAACTTTAAAGGAAAGGGTTCGAACCCAGAATCCCTCACACAAGAACACAACACTTAACCACTGAATTAAAATAAATTACTTAACAATTTTTAACAATTCAAAAACACAAATTTTAGGGTGTTACAATTCAAACTCCTCATCTTACCATACCAATTCACATTCATGTTCATCATTCATATACCATATGTATAACTTAATACATCATCAAACATGCCCAAACTAATAAGTAAAAGCTTACACATATTTTGACACCTATGTACATGCCACATAACCGAGTTCAAAATAAATAAAAAACTATCAAGTTAATAACTGGATAGTGTGATCTTTGAGGCAATCCGATTGACATGTTGTGCAAGTTAGAAATCTACAAGGAATAAGGGAAACAACGGGAGAGTATTTTGAGTGCTTAGTAAGTTCATAATAAAATTTATTTAACTTACCTTGACATTACAACAATTTAAACAATTGTAATACATTAGTATCTTACTTGGCATCCTTTAGCATCCTTATGCTTTCATTTACAATTCCGCTATACTTGCATAACTATGTCATGATAATCAAATCAAATATACATATACATATATATACAATCATTCCATCATATATCAAATACTATGTAAGCTATGCTAGATTTGCAAATATAACAATTCATTCTATATCCAATCATTTCAATCCTTTCATTTTCGTATAAATACTATTTCATTTTTGTTTTTGCTTGGAGAACCTTAGTAAATTGAACTTAGAGACATGAGATTGATTTGCTCACATATGTTGACATATTTGGGCTACTCACACAAGCTTCAGAGAATTCGCAACATGTTCTGGATCTCAAGCCACCGATAAAAAATGATTCTGTGCTACTTACACAAGCTTCAAAGAATCCGCAACATATGTCGAATCTCAAGTCATCGATAAAGAATGATCCGATACTGCTCACACAAGCTTCAGAGAATCCGCGATATATGTCGGATCTCAAGCCATCGATCATTAAATCCCTGATCAAACACCCAATTCATTTTGAACGCAAAGGCGTACTATTCGTATCCCAATCATTTCTAAGTTCACACAAGTGCTTTTATCGAGTCCATACCATTTCAATCTATGCAGCTGTATACACAATTTTCATATTTCAAATAGCAATCCATATCAATTTTAAATATTGTAACCTCATCATGTACATATCATCTCATCATATAACAGTTTCGCATCCATTCAATACCACATATTTATTCGTATTTATCATATATTTCATATCTTTCAATTTAGTTAATTAGATGCCAAAACATTATATACATAATAAATTTAACTAAAAAACAAAAAATGTTATAATATCAACATTGTAACAGACCATTTTTGCTCGGGCCCAAACCAAACCAAATAAAAAAAAAACAAAAAAAATTCCCAAACCAAACCAAATAAAAATAAAAACAAAAAAAAAAATTAACTGTCCATGTCCAATTACAAAAGAAGCCTAAATGGCCCAAAATAAAAGAAAACCCTAACGGGCCAATGGCCTAAAACACTTAAACATTTTTAGTAAAACAAAAAACCCTAGACCTTTTGGCACTGTTCCTCAGGCCATATCAGCACGCTCCACGTCCCGAGGATTGACGTGCGTTTGCCGCCTTGCACCAAAATGGCAAAGGGCGTATCTTCTCTCCCCTCCGCTGACTCTAGAGACGCCTACAAATATGAAAAAGCAAGAACATCAACACACAATGGTAGCAAGAACAGTAGAAAAAAATAGAAAAATAACATTGTAAACTGGCTATAAAAAGCCTAAAAAAACATATTATAACCCCTCTCCTTATTTTTGAAAAATAAAAAAAACAATAAAAAAATTCAAAGGTGATCTCTTTTTGTTTTTGTTTTTCTTTTTCTTAGAATCTATTATTATATATACAAAAAAATAAAAAAATAAAAGAAAACTCACCTAGTGTTCGTTTTCTGCCGTCAGCCAAAGTGTTCTTTGCCTTTTTGGCGATTTTTTGGCCACTTTCTGAAAAAGCGACCCTAGATTCAAGCTCAGGGAGCCGAAACAACCAAAATGAAGTTTTTTTGTGTTTTCCGACCACCGTGGATGGCAGAGTCGTCTCCAGCGATCGATGGCTGTCACAGCGGTGGCTCGTCAGAACCAAGGCCGACCGAAGAAGGCTGGAGAGATAAAAAGGGGGAACGAAGAGAATTTTATTTTAAAACTAGTGTGAAATGATTCTTTTTTTGGAATTTTTTTTACTTATATAGGCTTCCAAAACGACGCCGTTTTGGGAGTGATCTCAGACGCCCAAAACGACGTCATTTTGGTGCTACCCGTGGCCTAACCTGCTCCACCTTTAAGATCTGCGTGTTTTTTCTTAAGTTTTAATCCTTTCACTTTTTAAATACCCTTCAATTTAGTCCTATTTTCCACTTTTTTTTTCTCTTTTTAATTTATCTACTTAATTTTATTTTTTTAAATTTTAGTCCCCCAGAACAGTGCGTTTAGAGGATAATGGGATAATTTCCTATTTAGTCCCTCCTCCTTTTCGCGCATTTCACTTTGGTCATTTATTTTGTTTTACTATTTAATTTATTTGTTTTATTATGATTTATACTTGCAATTTTATTTAAATTTCAGTTTAGTCCCTTATTTATTTAATCTTAGCCTTTCATGAAATTTATTATTATTTACTGTTAGAATTAAGTGACCCAAATTCTTATTTAAATAAAATACGATGGAAAATAAAATAAAAGTAAAATCCATATAGAACTAGACTTCTTTTATTTTATTTTAGAATAAAGTTTTTTAAACCTTATTAAACTCCATCTATTTTATATTTATTAGGATAAGGTGTTTCAATCCTACTAGAATATGGCTTTACAAGCCTATAAATAGACATAGTTTATTCCTCTTGTATTGATTCAAAGTTTCGACATAGTGAATTTTCTTCTCCTCTGCCCGTGGTTTTTTCCCGAAAGGGTTTCCACGTAAAATTTGTGTGTTCTTTATTTTATTTTATTTTCACAAATTGGTATCTGAGCTTCTGGGTTTTTCATCTCAATCACGATAATGGCGTCTTTGAAGTATGAAATTCAGCTGTTGGATCGCAACACCAGATTTGCATTGTGGCAGATTAAGATGCAAGCAGTTCTTGCGCAGATGGATCTGGAGGATGCCCTGCTAGGGATAGATAAGATGCCTTCGACTTTAACAGATGAAGAAAAGAAGCGTAAAGATCGAAAGGCGTTAACACAATTACATCTGCATTTGTCGAACAAAATTTTACAAGATGTGATGAAAGAGAAGACCACCGCTGCATTATGGAAAAGGCTAGAACAAATATGTATGTCGAAAACTCTAACAAGCAAGTTGCATATGAAGCAGCGTCTTTATGCTCATCGTTTGGAAGAAGGTGCGTCTGTACACGAACACTTAACAGTATTTAAAGAAATTTTCTCAAACTTGGAGGCCATGGAGGTTTAATATGATAAGGAAGATCTAGGGTTGATTCTACTTTGTTCGTTGCCCCCGTCTTATTCAACCTTTAGAGACACGATTTTATATAGTCGCGAGTCTCTCACAGTTGATGAGGTTTATAAATCTTTGACCTCGTATGATAAGATGAAGCATCTTGTGGTTAAACTCGACTCTCAGGGAGAGAGTCTCATTGCTCGTGGGAGACAAGATCGGAATGCTGATAATGATCGTGAAAGGACACAGGAACGGAATCCTCGCGGTAAATCTAAGAGTAGATCGAAGTCTTCAAACAGAGGTAAAACTTGTAACTTCTGCAAGAAGAAAGGGCACATTAAATCTGAGTGCTATAAGCTACAGAACAAGATTAAAAGGGAGGCTACGAATCAAAAGGGAAAACAACCAGAAAATTCTGATGAAGCTGATGTTGTAGAAGACTACAGCAATAGTGAACTTCTAGTCGCTTCTGTCAATGATCCTAAAGTAAGCGAAGAGTGGATACTTGATTTAGACTGTACCTTCCACATGAGTCCCAATCGGGATTGGTTTACAACTTACGAAACAGTGTCTGAAGGTGTTGTTTTGATAGGAAATAATGATTCGTGTAAAATCGCAGGTGTTGGAACAATTAAAGTTAAGATGTTTGATGGAGTTGTCAGAACACTTAGTGACGTACGGCATGTTCCAGAATTGAAAAGAAATTTAATTTTGTTGAGTACTCTTGATTCAAAATGGTACAGATACATAGCTGAAAGTGGGGCTTTAAAGATTTCCAAAGGGTCTCTTGTTGTGATGAAAGGGCAGAGAAAAATTGCCAAGTTATATGTTTTGCAGGGTTCTACTATTACTGGTGATGTAGCTGTCGCTTCCTCTTCCTTGTCAGATGATGATTTTACTAAACTTTAGCATATGCGCCTAGGGCATATGAGTGAGAATGGCATGGTAGAATTGAGCAAAAGAGGACTTCTTGATGGGCAAGGAATTTGCAAACTGAATTTCTGTGAGCACTGTGTTTTTGGGAAGCAAAAGAGAGTTCGATTCACTAGAGGAATCCATAACAGGAAGGAAACGTTAGAGTATATTCATTCTGATCTGTAGGGGCCATCCAGAGTGCCTTTGAGAGGTGGAGCTAATTATATGCTAACCTTTATTGATGATTTTTCTAGAAAATTTTGGGCGTTCTTCTTGAAGCAGAAAAGTGATGTGTTTTCCGCATTTAAGTATTGGAAAATTATTATTGAAAAACAGACAGGAAAACAGATAAAATACCTCCGTACAGACAATGGCTTAGAGTTCTATTCTGATGTGTTTAATAGATTGTGCAAGTTAGAGGGATCATGAGACACTTGACAGTTTGTCATACTCCATAGCAAAACGGCGTTATAGAACGAATGAACAGAACGATCATGGAGATGGTTCGATGTATGTTGTCAAATGCCAACTTATCAAAGTCATTTTGGGCAGAAGCAGCCTCTACTACATGTTTTTTGATCAAACGATCTCCATCCGTTGCCATTGAGAAAAAGACTCCACAAGAGGTATGGTCTGGTAATCTTGCTAATTATTCTGATTTAAAGATTTTTGGGTGTCCTGCGTATGCTCATGTTGATAATGGAAAATTGGAACCGAGATCCATTAAATGTGTTTTTCTTGGTTATAAAGCTGGTGTAAAAGGGTATAAGTTATGGTGTCCTGAAAATAGAAAAGTTGTGATTAGCAGAGATGTTGTTTTTGATGAAACTGCTATGCTACCTAACTTATCTCTTAAAGACTTCCAAAAAAAAGAAAATCAAAAGCAGGTGGAGCATCAGATTAATACAAAGTCAACTCCTCAAGCCATAACAAAAATTGAGAATAGAGTTGCTTATTCACCACAATACTCTATCGCCAAAAACAGAACTAGAAGAGAAATTAAACCTCCAAAGAAGTATGCCGAAGCTGATTTAGTTGCTTATACTTTAAATATGGCTGAAGATATAGATACGAATCAAGAACCATCTAATTATTCTGAGGCGGTTAGCTGTGAAGACTCAGAAAAGTGGATGTTTGCTATGCAAGAAGAGATGGAATCTCTCCACAAAAACAGAACATGGGACCTTGTGAAACTTCCTAAAGGTAAAAAGGTTGTTCGTTGTAAATGAGTGTTTAAAAAGAAAGAAGGGACTCCAGGAGTTGAAAAACCCAGATATAAAGTAAGGCTTGTTGCAAAGGGTTATAGTCAAATTCCAGGAGTGGACTTCACAGATGTGTTCTCTCCAATTGTTAAGCATAGTTCGATTCGAGCTTTACTTGGTATTGTGGCCATGCATGATTTGGAGCTTGAGCAGTTAGATGTAAAAACTGTATTTCTGCATGGAGAACTTGAGGAGGATATTTACATGCAACAACCAGAGGGTTTTATAGTCTCAGAAAAAGAGGACTATGTTTGCTTGCTGAGAAAGTCCCTTTACGGTTTGAAACAGTCACCAAGATAGTGGTACAAGAGGTTTGATTCCTTTATGACTTCTCATGATTTCAAAAGAAGTAGTTTAGACAGTTGTGTTTACTTTAAGAAAAACTGCGATGGTTCTTTTGTGTATCTATTTCTTTATGTTAATGACATGTTGATAGCAGCAAAAGATAAAGGAGAGATAAGAAAGGTCAAAGCCTAACTAAGTGAAGAATTTGAGATGAAAGATTTAGGACCAGTAAAGAAGATACTTGGTATGGAGATTCTCAGAGATAGAAAAGCAAGTAAATTGTACCTAAGTCAGAAGGGGTACATTGAGAAAGTTCTTTATAGGTTCAATATACAGAGTGCTAAGCCTGTTAGTACTCTTTTAGCAGCCCATTTCAGACTTTTATCGGCTTTGTCTCCACAATCAGATGATGAGATTGAGTACATGTCACATGTTCCATACTCTAGTGCAATGGGATCTCTCATGTATGCTATGGTTTGCTCACGTCCAGATTTATCATATGCAGTCAGTGCAGTTAGTAGATACACGGCAAATCCCGGTAAAGAACATTGGAAAGCAGTTCAGTGGATTTTAAGATACTTACGAGGCACTACTAATGTTTGCTTATAGTTTGGAAGAACTAAAGATGGAGTCATAGGTTATGTTGATGCTGATTTTGCTGGAGACCTTGATAGAAGAAGATCTCTCACAGGTTACGTCTTTACAATCGGAGGTTGTGAAATTAGTTGGAAAGCCACTTTGCAAACTACATCGCTTTGTCTACCATCGTTTGAGTACATGGCGATTCATGAGGCTTGTAAAGAAGCTATTTGGTTGAAGGGACTATTTAGTGAACTCAATGAAGACCTTCAAATCGATGCAAAGATTTTTGTGACAAATCAGTGCCATCTTCCTTACAAAAGATCAAATGTTTCATGAGAGAACAAAACATATTGATGTTCGGTATCATTTTGTTCGTGATATTATTGCTCGTGGTGATATTGTTGTGAGCAAAATTAGTACTCATGCAAATCCTGCAGATATGATGACTAAGTTACTTCCTATAACCAAGTTTGAGCATTGCTTAGACTTGGTGTTCATTGTTGAAGTTAAACCCTTAAGGGGTTTTATGGAAGAGGTGGAGAACTTGTTCGCGATGAAGAACTTGTTCATTGAGAATTTGTGTTTGTTAGAATTAAGTGACCCGAATTCTTATTTAAATAAAATACGATGGAAAATAAAATAAAAGTAAAATCCGTATAGAAATAGACTTCTTTTATTTTATTTTAGAATAGGTTTTTTAAACCTTATTAAACTCCATCTATTTTATATTTATTAGGATAAGGTGTTTCAATCCTACTAGAATATGGCTTTACAAACCTATAAATAGACAGTCTATTCCTCTTGTATTGATTCAAATTTTCGACATAGTGAATTTTCTTCTCCTCTGCCCGTGATTTTTTCCCGAAAGGGTTTCCACGTAAAATTTGTGTGTTCTTTATTTTATTTTATTTTATTTTCACATTTACTTATTTATTATTGCAATTTCAGCCTTTCATGCATTTTTTTTATTTTACTATTATTTATTTACTTATTTATTTATTTATTATTGTCTTACTTTTTATTTTAAAATTTATGTTGTTCATATTTGTATATATTTTCGCTCGTTATTTATATTTGTACATTTTTTGCCCGTTATTTATTTATATTTTTTTACATATATATATTATTTATATTTACATTCATTATTAAGCATATTTCATTTTTATTTTTTACTTGTTTTAAATTACCTTATTTATTTTATTATTATTATGATTTGATTAATAATAATATTATTATTATGATTACATTAGTATTATTATAGTATTCCTTTATTCATTTATTATATATAATTCTAATACTCTACCCATATAGTCATTTTATATTGTCTCATCATTACTACATCATACATTATGTTTAAATATAATTGGTCGTTTTTATATTATAACCCAAACAAGATAAATACACATTGTTTTAAATGTTACATTTGTTATTACTTAATGAAGGAAATTTTAAAATTAAGGCAATGTCCCGTATTTGGAGATTCGAGAAGTCGTGCCCTAATTTACGGGGTTCGACTTTCTTCTTGAATCTAGATAACTAGACATCCCTTTTAAAATTAAAACACATGAGATTTAAATAGTAATTAAATAAAGAGCATGCTTATTTTTGAGGATTCGAGATGCCGTGTCCTAACTTACAGGATATGATATTTTTGTTATTTCGAGATAAGTGGGCCTTTTACACACGTTTAGATTTATTCAAGTGATTTTAATTAAAAATAACATTATGCAAAGTGGGATCATGTTTTTTTTTTTTAAATTCTCTTCAAATTTTCAATTCTCGACACTAAGACATCAAGTAATCAACTAGGTACCAATTTTGGGCGTTACGAGGGTGCTAATCCTTTCTCCTGCTTAACCGACTCCCGAAACCATTTTCTGAATTTTGTAGACCAAAAATCATTGTGTTAGTAAATCAATCATTTTATTAAAACGATCAAATTACGAGGTGATCCGATCACACCTCATAAAAAAGGATTGGTGGTGACTCCATTTTCATTTGTTTCAAAATAAAAGTCGATTTCAATAAAAATGGTTTCGATAGCTTGGCAACTTCGCTAAGGACAAAATAAGAGAATCAAGCCGTAAGTTGATTACTTTTGTTCTTTTTTGTCGAAAATTGATAATTTGGTTTAAATTTACGATCCCTTCATTACATTTCATCCTTCATTTTTGTGGTCTCCATCATTTTGTTACGTAGTGATATGTTTACTTTATTGGTTCAAGTCTCTTGGTATATTTCCAAATATTGCATCGCATGATCGTTCGATTTTGCCCTTCTTAAGTGGGAGTGAGAAGCTATTCCTTCGTGAGGTTTTCACCTCCGTATAGGATAGTAGATCGCTTTTGGGATACATCCGTACCTATGTCTTCGTGAGATCTTCATCTCCATATAGCCATAGGAAAATGTATTCTCCTAAACCGAATTCAGTCTGTATGAGCCTATAATGGATGAGGATCGATGAATCTATTGGTTTAGGTACCCTTACTTTAAAACCGAACAGCATATAATGAGCCCTAAGAACCTACCATAGATAGAACCATACCGAACCTCTAGTGGTCACCTGATTAGGTGTTCTTTTTATTATTTCTTGCTTTGAATTTTAGATTTGTACGAAATATATTGATTTGTTTCGTTTTGTTTTGGTTGTGGTTGCATTGCATTTTCATCTTTAAAAAAGGATGTTGATTCATGTTCGGTTGCTAAATAGAGAGTTTGTCATGGAAAAGGGGTTTCTTGATAAAACGGAAGTATCTGTTTTATGTAAAGAAACTTGATTTCTAGTAAAGTTGTTCTAATGGAATTGAACTAGAATCAACGCCTTTTTGTATGCATATTTTCCATTCATTAGCATTACATTTCATTGCATGTAATAAGTTTCATGAAATCTAAAAGTGTATTGAGTTCAGAAATCTAGTACAGAGCCTGATGGATATCAAAGAATTGAAATTCTTTGAAAATATCGAGGGCTTAGAAAGGGAACTAAAAAACCTATCAAGAATTTATCTCTACATCCCCGGGTGTGTTCTGAACAATTGGACTATAGAGGAGATCCCTGTAGTTTTTAGGACCATTTTAGAGTAATATTCAAAACACACTTATTGCTCTAGGCCTGGGAGCAATAAGAATCCTTTTGTGAAAAAAAGGCATATGTCTATTTTTTTATTTCAATAAAATGAATCTTTGTGTCTCATTTTGGAAAATATTCTTTTATTCTTTCCATTTCATTCATATTCATACCATATAGATAACTATTCTTAGATTCATTTGTTCTTTGGGTCTTCCTTCATTCCTATAACAGGTCTCTAGATATCAATGATATAAGCGATGCTGTTACTGACTCAAAATATACTTTTGAGCAAGATATGTGTTTAAAGGAACCTCAGGACTTTGAAGGTGATCGAGATTGTAACCTATCTCCTAATTTGTTAAGGGGAAATAGATTCTACCTCACAAAGAGTCAGTAGAAATTGTGAGCTTAGGAGATGAACGAAAGAAAAAAGAGGTGAAGATTGGAGCTTGCATCACCGTAGAGACAAAGGGAGACCTTTACTCCAAGAATTCAAAGATGTCTTCGCATGGTCATATCAAGACATGCCTGGTCTAAGTACTAATATCGTGGTACACCGATTTCCCATAAGGAAAGAATGCAATTCAATTCAACAAAAACTCTGAAGGATAATGCCCGACATCTTGTTGAAAATAAAAGAAGAGGTCAAGAAGCAATTTGACACTAGTTTCCTACAAGTGGTTAAATACTCGGAGTGGGTAGCTAATATAGTCCCCGTCCCTAAGAAATATAAGAAAGTACGCATATGTGTAGACTATAGGGATTTAAACAAAGCCAGCCCAAAGGACAATTTCCAGTTGTCTCACATTGACACCTTAGTGGACAACACGACAGGTTATTCACTATTCTCCTTCATGGATGGCTTCTCTAGATACAACCTGATTAAAATGCATCTTCAAGATATGGAAAAGACCATATTCATAACTGTGTGAGGAACATTTTGCTATAAAGTGACGATTCAGATTAAAAAAAGCGAGAGCGACGTATCAAAGAGCCATGGTAACTTTGTTTCATGATATGATGCATAAAGAAATCGAGTTTTACATCGATGACATGATTGCAAAATCTCGAACAAAAAGGAGCACGTACAAGTCCTAAGGAAATTGTTCTTGAGGTTGAGAAAATTCTAGCTAAAGCTCAATTAAGCAAAATGTACCTTCGGTGCTAGGTCGGGAAAATTGCTAGGATTTGTAATCAGTGAAAAGGGGATCGAAATCGACCCGGATAAAGTCAAAGCTATACAAGAGTTGCCTCCATCGCGCACTCAAAAAGAAGTCCAAGGTTTTCTAGGAAGACTAAATTACATCTCCCGGTTCATTTCACAACTGGCCGAGAAATACGACCCTATATTTCGTCTCCTTAAGAAACACAATCCAGGTGTATGGGACGAGGAATGCCAAATAACCTTTGATAAGGTCAAACATTACCTGTCTAATGCCCTATGCTGTCACCACCTAGTCTAGATAAGCCATTGATACTGTACTTGGTAGTATTTGGGAATTCCATGGGATACGTGCTTGGCCACTATGATGAGTCAAGAAGGAAAGAAAGAGCAATATACTATCTCAGTAAGAAGTTCACTAAATGTGAGATACGATACTCGCTAATTGAAAAGTTGTGTTGCGCCTTAATCTGGACAACCAAAAGATTGAAACAGTACATGTTGTACCACACAACTTGGCTCATCTAAAAAATAGACCTTTTAAAGCACATGATAAAGTCGATTGCTCTGAATGAAAGGATGGCCTGATGG
This sequence comes from Gossypium longicalyx, assembly GCA_025698465.1. NCBI lineage: Eukaryota > Viridiplantae > Streptophyta > Magnoliopsida > Malvales > Malvaceae > Gossypium > Gossypium longicalyx. Next base: position 22,185,768 of record CM047006.1, read on the forward strand.
AAAATTCTGCTTTCCGAATTTGATATAGTCTATGTAAACCAGAAGGCAGTAAAAGGGAGTACAATAGACACGATTTTACTTTGTTCGTTGCCCCCGTCTTATTCAACCTTTAGAGACACGATTTTATATAGTCGCGAGCCTGTCACAGCTGATAAGGTTTATAAATCTTTGACCTCGTATGATAAGATGAAGCATCTTGTGGTTAAACTCGACTCTCAGGGAGAGAGTCTCATTGCTCGTGGGAGACAAGATCGGAATGCTGATAATGATCGTGGAAGGACACAGGAACGGAATCCTCGTGGTAAATCTAAGAGTAGATCGAAGTCTTCAAACAGAGGTAAAACTTGTAACTTCTGCAAGAAGAAAGGGCACATTAAATCTGAGTGCTATAAGCTACAGAACAAGATTAAAAGGGAGGCTGCGAATCAAAAGGGAAAACAACCAGAAAATTCCGGTGAAGCTGATGTTGTAGAAGACTATAGCAATGGTGAACTTCTAGTCGCTTCTGTCAATGATCCTAAAGTAAGCGAAGAGTGGATACTTGATTCAGGCTGTACCTTCCACATGAGTCCCAATCGGGATTGGTTTACAACTTACGAAAAACAAAGGTGCGAAGGTGTTGTTTTGATAGGAAATAATGCTTCGTGTAAAATCGCAGGTGTTGGAACAATTAAAGTTAAGATGTTTGATGGAGTTGTCAGAATACTTAGTGACGTACGGCATGTTCCAGAATTGAAAAGAAATTTAATTTCGTTGAGTACTCTTGATTTAAAAGGGTACAGATACACAGCTGAAAGTGGGGTTTTAAAGATTTCCAAAGGGTCCCTTGTTGTGATGAAAGGGCAGAGAAAAATTGTCAAGTTATATGTTTTGCGGTGGTTCTATCATATTCTCGGGTGATGCAAATTTGTCGCTTCCTCTTCCTTGTCGATGATGATATTACTAAACTTTGGCATATGCGCCTAGGGCATATGAGTGAGAATGACATGGTAGAATTGAGCAAAAGAGGACTTCTTGGTTGGCAAGAAATTTGCAAACTAAATTTCTGTGAGCACTGTGTTTTTGGGAAGAAAAAGAGAGTTCGATTCGCTAGAGGAATCCATAACAGGAAGGGAACGTTGAAGTATATTCATTCTGATCTGTGGGTGCCATCTAGAGTGCCTTCGAGAGGTGGAGCTAATTATATGCTAACCTTTATTGATGATTTTTCCAGAAAAGTTTGGGCGTTCTTCTTCCGGCGTAAAAAGCGATGTGTTTTCCGCATTTAAGTATTGGAAAATTATGATTGAAAAACAGACGGGAAAACAGATAAAATACCTCCGTACAGACAATGGCTTAGAGTTCTATTCTGATGTGTTTAATAGATTGTGCAAGTCAGAGGGATCATGAGACACATGACAGTTCGTTATACTCCACAGCAAAACGGAGGTATTTGATATAGTCTATGTAAACCAGAAGGCAGTAAAAGGGAGTGCAATAGCAGATTTTCTAGCCAGTAGAGCTCTAGAAGATTATGAGCCTTTGAACTTTTATTTCCCAAACGAAGATCTGATGTATGTTGCGACTACTGAAGAAGGTGCTCAAGAAGAACATCATTGGAAACTAAATTTCGATGGGGGCTAACGTTATGGGTAACAGAATCAGGGAAGTCCTAGTATCCCCAAACGGAGATCATTATCCCTTTACTAGTAAATTGGATTTTGATTGCATGAACAATATGACATAATACAAAGCATGCATCATGGGTATCCATACAGCCATAAAATGCAAAATCAAAGTACTAGAGGTATTTGGGGATTCTGTATTAGTGATCTATCAACTCAAGGGTGAATGGGAGACAAGAGATCCCAAGTTGATCAAGTATAGAGGGCTGGTCCTGGAGTTAATTAAAGAGTTTGATGACATCACCTTCTAATACCTCCCGCGAAATGAAAATCAAATGGCTGACGCCCTGGCTACCTTAGCTTCCATGGTTAAAGTGAACAAACAAGAGGATGTAAAACCTATCTAGATGAGTATTTATGAGGCTTCGACTTATTGTTACAGCATCAAGGAAGAAGAAAATGATGACTACTCTTGGTATCACAATATGCTGAGATATGTAAAGAACCGTAAATACCCAGAGCAAGCAACTGAGAATGATAAAAGGATGCTAAGAAGACTGGCCAATAACTATATCTTAGCTAGGGAGATCCTATATAAAAGAAGAAAGGACCAGGTGCTACTAAGATGTGTGAACACTTTTGAGGCCAAAAAAAATCTTAGAAGAGGTCCATAAGGGTGTTTGCGAAACATATGCTAATGGTTTTACAGTGGCCAAGCAAATCATGAGATTCAGATATTATTGGTCCACCATGGAAGGGGACTGTATCAGTTATGCCACGAGATGTCATAAGTGCCAAATTTATGGAGACAAAATTCATGTGTCTCCTTCACCTCTTTATGTTATGACTTTTCCATGGTCTTTCTCTATATGGGGTATGGATGTTATTGGGTCAATCTCGCCAAAAGCTTCTAATGGGCATCGATCCATCTTCGCGGTCATCGATTACTTTACCAAGTGGGTGGAGGCTGCTTCATATGCCAATGTCACAATGTCGACAGTCAGCAAATTCTTGAAGAAAGAGATCATATGCTATATGAGATGCCAGAAAAGATTATATCTAACAATGCATTGAATTTGAAGAACAACACGATAGCGGAAGTCTGTAGTCAATTCAAGATCAAACACCACAACTTGTCACCATATCGCCGAAAAATGAATAGTGCTTATAAAGATTTATAAAGATTTATAAAGTGGGGAAAATGACTGAGATTTATAAAGATTGGCATGAGAAGTTACCATTTTCCTTCTATGCTTATAGAAGTCTGTCAGAACTTCCTCCGAGGCAACGCCTTTCTCTTTGGTTTATGGAATAGAGACAGTTTTGCCCATTGAAGTAGAGATTCCTTCCCTCCGAGTTTTGTCAGAACTAAAGTTATATGAAGTAGAATAGATCCAATCTCGATATGATTTGTTGAACTTAATCGAAGAAAAGAGGCTAAGGGCTATCCGTCATGGTTAGATGTACCAAAAATGAATGATACAAGCTTATGACAAAATAGTTCGCCCCAAAGAATTCCATGAGGGGGACCTGGTATTGAAAAAGATCCTTCCTATATAAAAGGACTTCAGAGGAAAGTGGATGCCAAATTGGGAAGGACCTTATATGGTAAAGAAAGCCTTTTCTGGGGGAGTGCTGATTTTGACCGAGATGGATGGCAAAAACCTACCTAATCCTGTGAATTCAGATTCAATAAAAAAATACTTCACCTAAAAAAAAAAGGAGAGGCCAATGTGGAAACTCGCAAAGGGCGCCTTGAGACCAAAGGGGTTTTGAGTTGAAAACTCGAAAAAGGGCAGCTCGAATTTGAATTAAAGATTGAACATGTGATGGTCGATTCTTTTCAGAAGGAAGAGTGTTACATCTTGGGGTATCAACAGAGTACTTTAGATCTCCTAAATACATATCAGGCTCAAAAAAGTCCTCGAGAAGTTAGCGCAGAAAAGCTCATACTACGATATCTAGGGCACTTAGTTTCATCTTATTCATTTTGTATTTTAGCAACGTTTTCTATTTTGATTAATCCATTCATTTCGAGCCTTGCTCCCAATAAATTTCAATATTGTCCATTGTTACAATCTTTTTCAAGTATTTTTACATTGAAATAACGATTAATGGACTAATAGTATTCAAGTAAAAGGAGTTCTGCATATTTCTCAGAAAGGTTTTCTAAATAGTACAAGGATCTGAAACATGACCACTAGTCAGAACTAACCAGATTTAAGAGTTGGAAATATTTGGGGAAGAATAATCTAACTTATGATTATTTCTTTAGGTTTTCTGTCAAAGATACTAGCTGGACAAGAGGGCAGGGTAATACGTCAGTGATAGAACCTTGGTAAACAACGAGCAGTGTCAACTTAAGCATTAAAAGGGGATCATTCTAAAAAAATGACATTTTGAATTCATGCAAACATCATTCATACACATTTAGTTAGGAGCATTTGATTCATTCTGATCATAACATCCTAATCGCTTGGCATAAATAAAGGCCCATGAAATGGGTTCTATAGATCATGACTCCCAGAGAATGGTGTAACAATCAGTGAAACCAAATATCCTATACCTTTGAAGTTACAGTGGGACGGATTGAAGTCATCGTGACAAATCTTATCTTCCTGAAGTTGCAGTATAACAGATTAAAGCTGCGAATCTTATTTCTCTGAAGTTGCAATGGAACATATTGAAGCTACAAGTTATAAATCTTATCTCCCTGAAGTTGCAGTGAAGCAGATTGAAGATAGCGAATCTTATTTCCCTGAAGTTGTAGTGGAACGGATTAGAGCTACAAGTTATAAATCTTATCTCCTTGAAGTTATAGTGGAGCAGATTGAGGATAGCAAATCCTATTTCCCTGAAGTTCCAGTGGAACAGATTAAAGCTACAAGTTACAAATCTTATCTCCCTAAAGTTGCGGTGGAGCAGAATGAAGATAGCGAATCTTATTTCCCTAAAGTTGCAATGGAACAGATTAAAGCTACAAGTTATAAATCTTATCTCCCTAGGGTTGCAGTGGAACAAATTAAAGCTACGAGTTACGAATCTTATCTCCCTGAAGTTGCAATGGAGTAGATTGAAGATAGTAAATCTTATCTTTCTGAAGTTGCAGTAGAGCAGATTAAAGCCACAAATCTTATCTCCTTGAAGTTGCACTGGAGTAGATTGAAAATAACAAATCTCATCTCTCTGAAGTTGCAGTAAAGTAGATTAAAGTCACAAACCTTATCTCTCTGAAGTTGTAATGGAGCATATTGAAAATAGCAAATCTTATCTCTCTAAAATTGCAGTAGAGCAGATTAAAGCTACAAACCTTATTTCCCTGAAGTTGTAGTGGAGTAGATTGAATACACGAGTCTCATCGCCCTAAAGTTGCAGTGGAATAGACTAAAGCTAGAAGCTAGAAATCCTATCTCCCTGAAGTTGCAACAGAACAGGTTAAAGATAAGAATATCTCACCGAAGTTGCAGTGGAGTAGATTGAAATTAAAATTCCTATACCCCTGAAGTTGCAGTGGGTTGGAATGAGGCTACTTGAAGATGAGAAGCACCAAAGAAGTCTTTGCTCTATTACTGTTACACAACAACGAGCAAAGAGGGGCAGCTGTAACAGGCCATTTTTGCCCGGGCCCAAACCAAACCAAATAAAAACAAAAACAAAAACAAAAAAATTTAACTGTCCAAGTCCAATTACAAAAGAAGCCCAAATGGCCCAAATAAAAGAAAACCCTAACGGCCCCAATGGCCCAAAACACTTAAACATTTTCAGTAAAACAAAAAACCCTAGACCCATTGGCGCTGTTCCTCAAGCCACATCAGCACGCTCCTCGTCTCGAGGCCTGATGAGCGTCTGCCGCCTTGCACTAAAACGACAAAGGGCGCATCTTCTCTCCTCTTTGTTGAATCCAAAGTCACCTGTAAATACGAAAAAAATAATAACAGCAATCACGTAATGGCAACAAGAACAATAGAAAAAAAATAGAAAAATAACATTGTAAAACGGCTATAAAAAGCCTAAAAAAACAGATTGTAACCTCTCTTTTTTTTTTGAAAAATTGAAATAAAAAAAAAAACAAAAACAAAGCAATAAAAAAATTCAAAGGTGATCTCTTTTTATTTTTCTTTGAATCTATTATTATATATACAAAAAAAAAACTTATATGGTGTTCGTTTTCTGTCGTCGAAAGCCGAAGGGTTCTTTGCCTTTTTGGCGATTTTTTAGCCAGCTTCTAAAAAATCGACCCTAGATTCAGGTTCAGGGAGCTGAAACAACCAAAAGGGGAGTTTTTTGTGTTTCTCGGCCACCGTGGATGGCGGAGCTATCGTCGGCGACCATTGGCTGTCACGACGGTGGCTCGCTAGAACTAAAGCCGGCTGAAAAAGGATGGAGAGAAAAAAAAAAAAGAATGAAGAGAATTTTTTTTTAAACTAGTGTGAAATGATTTTGTTTTTTGGAATTTTTTTACTTATATAGGCTTCCAAAACGACGCCGTTTTGGGAGTGATCTTAGACGCCCAAAACGACGTCATTTTGGTGCGACCCGTGGCCCAACTCGCTTCACTTCTGGGATCTAGGTTTTTTTCTTAAAAGGGGATATTTTCAGTTTTAATCCTTCTGCTTTTTAAATACCCTTCAATTTAGTCCTATTTTCAACTTTTTTTCTCTTTTAAATTTATCTAATTTATTTTATTTTATTTTATTTTAGTCCCCTAGAACTGTGCGTTTAAAGGATAATGGGATAATTTTCTAGTTAGTCCCTCCTCATTTTCATGCATTTCACTTTGGTCCTTTATTTTGTTTTACTATTTAATTTATTTGTTTTATTATGATTTATACTTGCAATTTTATTTAAATTTCGATTCAGTCCCTTATTTATTTAATCTTAGCCTTTCATGAAATTTATTATTATTATTTACTTATTTATTTATTATTGCAATTTCAGCCTTTCATGCATTTTTTTATTTTACTATTATTTACTTATTTATTTATTATTGTCTTACTTTTTATTTTAAAATTTATGTTGTTCATATTTGTATATATTTTTCGCTCGTTATTTATTTATATTTTTTTACATATATACATATTATTTATATTTACATTCATTATTAAGCATCTTTCATTTTTATTTTTTACTTGTTTTAAATTAACTTATTTATTTTATTATTATTATGATTTGATTATTAATATTATTATTAGTACTATTAAAATACATTAGTATTATTATAGGATTCCCTTATTCATTTCTTTTATATAATTTTAACATTCTACCCATATATCCATTTTATATTATCTCATCATCACTACATCATTCATTATGTTTAAATATAATTGGCTGTTTTTATATTATATCCCAAATAAGATAAGTACACATTATTTTAAATGTAACATTTGTTATTACTTAATGAAGGAAATTTTAAAATTAATGTAATGTCTTGTATTTGGAGATTCGAGAAGCCGTGCCCTAACTTACGAGGTTCAACTTTCTCCTTGAATCTAGATAACCGGACGCCCCTTTTAAAATTAAAACACATGAGATTTAAATAGTAATTAAATAAAGAGCAAGCTTACTTTCGAGGATTCGAGATGTCGTATCCTAACTTACGGGATATGACCTTTTTGTTACTTCAAGATAAGAGGGCCTTTTACACACGTTTAGATTTATTCAAGTGATTTAATTAAAAATAACATTATGCAAAGTGAGATCATGTTTTTTTTTTAAAATTCTCTTTAAAGTTTCAATTCTCGACACTAAGACATCAAGTAATCAACTAGGTACCAATTTTGGGCGTCACGAGGGTACTAATCCTTCCTCGTGCGTAACCGACTCCCAAACCCATTTTCTGAATTTTGTAGACCAAAAATCATTGTTTTAGTAAATCAAACTTTTTATTAAAATGAGCAAATTACGAGGTGATCCAATCACACCTCATAAAAAAGGATTGGTGACGACTATATTTTCGTTTGTTTCAAAATAAAAGTCGATTTCAATAAAAATGGTTTTTACAAACATATCATGAATTTATATAGTAAGCCTCATATGAACTTACCCAACAAAAACCACAAATAAGACTTTGAGGATTAATCTATAATTTTTCCTTTTCCGTGATTATCCACTGATTGGTTCAATGCTCGATCTATATGATAATTCATTTCAATTTCTCAATTCCAAACATATTATAATAGTCTATTGTGGTCATATATTAATTCAAATTTATTTTTCAAAATCTCTCTAAAATTTTACATTTTATGCAATTTAGTCCCTAAAATTGAAATAGCTATATCTTTCAAATTTGAGCTTTAGTTTATAATCTGATTTCAATTACTTCCTTCTACAACCCTTTATTATCTATAATTATAGAAATTTAACATCAATTTCAAATTTTACACACTTTAGTCCCTATGGTCAAAACTAACAATTAAACTTTACATACTAGTCCTTTTTCACATCTAAGCTCAAAATCTAAAAAATTAACACCAATTTCATCAAGCAGTCATCAATAAAAACTTTTAAAAACTTTAACAGTTTGAAAAATAATATACATGCTAGCTAAATCGAGCTTCCACGATCTAAAAACCATAAAGTTTACGAAAAACGAACTTTAAAATCCTTAGCATGCAAGACTAAAAAGATTGAAGCTCCAACCCTTGTTTCTTCTCTAAAATTCGGCCAATAAGATGAACATGGAATAAAGAATGACTATCTTTTTTTTTTAATATTCATATGTTTATTCTTTTAATTAATTAAATTTGAATATAATTAACATAAAACCCCACCAAACCGCCCACTACTTCTAAATGGTCTAATTACTAATTTAAACTTTGATATAATTACTATAGTAGTCCTTTAACAATTGAAAATCTATAAGGATTAACTATTACCACTTTTATAATTTAATCATTGTGTTTTATTTAGTCACTGCTTTGGCAAAATTTTCTACCCAAAATTCATTTCACCTATATAATAACTCTATAAATATTTTAAAAAAATTTACGGGCTTGATTTACGGAAACGAGGTCCCGATACCTTATTTTCGACACCACTGACTTAAAGATCATTATACTTGTACCTTAATTAACTATCTAATTAACAAAATTAAAGGACCAAACTCTAATTAAACTTCATACTTACAGTCTCAAAAATAAAAAATATGGTTCTGAAACCACCGTTTCTGACACCACCGAAAAACAGACTGTTACAGATATCACCCCAAGATAAGATTAAAACATTTATAAAATTAACCCTCAAAGTCAATCCAATTGTTTATTACAGTTAAATTGTCAATTATTTTTCATAGTCAACACCATATTCAAATAAAGTAAAACGAAATAAATATTAATTGTTGACCTAAACCAGTCGATAATTGCAAGAAACAGATTATTTCAGAAAAAAGGGCTTACACGCTCATATGGCCTGCCCGTGTGGGCTCACACGCCATTGTAGCCCGCACGGCCTAAATTGGCCTTAGACATGTGGATCACACGACTTAGCCCAGAATCTCACAAGCCCGTGTGGTTCACTCGTGTGGGCCCATACAACTGTGTGGCCCACACGGCCCCATTGGTTGAGCCCGTGTGTCACACACGGCCTCACCTGGCCATTACACGATCGTGTTCCTCGCGCACGGCCTGACCTCGTTAATCACACTATTGTGTATTACCACATGGCCTACCATACAGTGACCACACACCGGTGTGGCATCGACAGAATTATTTTTCGACTTTTGCTGTTTCTCGTTTTCTATATTTTCGGGTACACACCTAGTTTGTTTTTTATGCGTAATCACTCCTGAGCAAACCCAAGCCTATAATTGAACACGTATTACTCAGTTAATCTCTGAAATGAATGAACTAAACCAAAACCCCAAAATAGATTAGACACTCTTCGAGCGTAAAACCCTTACCTTACGAACTACAAACGCTTCCCACTAAGATTCGACACTAAAACGGCCTCTCACACCAGTTGTCAAAATAGTTAACAAAAAATCCCAATTATTAACTTAAAAACCAAAACTTCAAGGCACCAATACCACTTATCGAATTCGCAGGATACTCTATTGGACAACAAGGAATCGTTGTGAACAACAAAGACGAAACCAGGAATGGAAAAAAAAAGAAAGATAGAAGAAGAAGAAGAAATTTTGGTAGAGATGAAAGGGAGAAAGGCAACTAACGTCAGAACCAAAAGAGAATTTCGGGAAAACTAAAGTTTGGAAAAAAAAAAACTAAACCGATTTGGTAAATCCCTTCAATCCCTTAATTTCCTCCACTAAACCTATATCTGGTAACTACTCAGAATTCTACTACCTTTGGAACTCTATTACAGAGTCGAACAAAAATAAACCTCCCTCACTCGCGCAGGGATTCGAACTCCAGACCTCCAACACATCCACACACGTCTTAACCACCAGACTAGTAGGCCCATTCTGATATGAAATTACAAATATTTTAATATAAGCCTGCTGACTAGAAGTTAAGGCTTAATTCAGGAAAAAGCCAAAATTCGCCAAAGCTAAGGCTTAAACTTGAAACCTCACACACACACACACACTCAGAACACTTAACCACTAAAGCAAATACACACTTGTGTGTCAAAACTTATAGAAACAAATGAATAAGATTTAAGACGTTACAACTCTACCCCCTAAAAGAAAATTTCGGCCTCAAAATTTACCTGATCAAAATATGTGAGGATATTGCTGACGCATCGCATCCTTAGGCTCTCACGTGGCCTCCTCAGTGCTATGATTCTGACATAACACCTTCACTAAAGGGATAGACTTCCTTCGTAGGACCTTAACGTCGCGATCTAAAATATGAACCGACTCCTCCTCAAATGTTAGATCTAGCCTAACCTCAATCTCCTCCGCAGGAACAATGTGCGTGGGATTAGAGCGGTAGCGCCTTAACATCAAGACGTGGAAAACATCATGTATGCTATCTAACTCTGGAGGTAACTCCAATTGGTATGCAACTAGCCCCAGTAGTTTCAGAATTTGGTATGACCCAATAAACCGAGGGTTTAGCTTGCCTTAGTGACCGAACCTCAGATTCTTCTTCCATGGCGATACCTTAAGGAAAACGAGATCTCCCACGAAATATTCTATCTCTCGACGCTTCAGATCTGCATAGAACTTTTGCCTATCAGAATTCGCTTTTAGTCGATCTCAAATCAAACGGACTGTCTTCAGTTTCTAAAACTAATTCCAGACCCAGAATACGTCGCTCTTCCAACTCAATCTAGTATAATGGAGTGCGACACTTACGACCAGACAGTGCCTCGTAAGGTGCCATTTGTATACTAGACTGGTAGCTGTTATTGTAAGTGAACTCTGCTAATGGCAAGTACTCCTTCCCAACTACCTCAGAAATCAATAACACAGCTCCTTAACATATCCTCCAGTATCTGAATCACCCTCTCCGACTGACTATCTGTTTGAGGATGGAAAGCAGTACTAAAGTCTAATCTTGAACCCAGAGCTTCATGAAGCTTCTTCCAGAATCGAAACGTGAAACAAGGATCCCTATCAGAGACAGGTACCCCATGTAGCCTCACTATTTCGAAAATGTAGAATTTAGCCAGTTTTTACAGAGAAAAGTTCGTCTTGACCGGAATGAAGTGAGCAGACTTGCTCAATCAATCCACGATGACCCATACAGTATCTTTCTTAGTGGGTGTTAAAGGCAACCCACTAACGAAGTTCATCGTTACTTGCTTCCATTTCTATAACAGTATCTTTATCAGCTGCAGCAAACCTGAAGGTAACTGATGCTCAGCCTTAACCTACTGACAAGTCAAACAGCTAACAATGAAGTCAGTAGCTTCATGCTTCAACCCTAACCACCAGTACAACTCTTGCAGATCTCGGTACATTTTATTCCCACCGGGATGTATAGCATAAGGGCTACTATGCGCCTCCCTCAGAATCGACAGTCTTAAATCCTCATCATTCGATACACAAATCTGACCAAGGAAACACAGTACCCCATCATTGTTAATCTCAAAATCAGTAGTAGCATCACTCTAAACCTGACAGAAATGTAACTCAAGAGACTTATCCCCCAACTGTTTATTTTTTATTTGATCAATCCATGTCAGTTTCACTTAAAGTTCAGCTAGCAGACTCCCATCGTCGAAAAGACTAAGTTGAGCGAACATCACTCTCAGATCGGTTATGGCTCTCCGGCTCAACGCATCAGCCACCATATTGGCCTTACCAGGATGGTAGTCGATGGTGCAGTCATAATCCTTAAGCAGCTCAACCCATCTACGTTGCCTAAGATTCAACTCTTTCTGGGTTAGAAGATATTTGAGGCTCTTGTGATCAATGAAAATAGTATACTTCTCACCATACAGATAGTGCCTCTAAATTTTCAGCGCAAAGACTACCGCCGCCAACTCCAAATCATGCGTCGAATAATTAATCTCGTGAGTCTTGAGTTGACGAGACGCATAAGCAACCACTTTTTCATCTTGCATGAGAACACAACCCAGACCCACATATGACGTATCGCTATACACCACAAAGTTTTTACCAGGCTCAGGCTGTATTAGAATAGGAGCTTGAGTCAGAACAGTCTTAAGCTTATCAAAACTCTTCTGCTCTGCAACAGTCCAAACGAGAAGAACTCTCTTACGCAGTAGCTTAGTCATCATAGTTGCGATCAAAGAGAACCCTACTACAAAATGTCGATAATATCTTACCAGCTCAAGAAAGCTATGAAATTCAGACACATTCTTCAACTATTTCTAATCCAACACAGCCTCAATCTTATGAGGATCAACACGAATCCCCTCAGCCAAAACCACATGTCCTGGAAAGGTTACTTCTCGAAGCCAGAAATCACACTTACTAAACTTCGCATACAGCTGTTTCTTACGAAGAGTCTGTAAAACTACTTGAGATGCTCATCGTGCTTGTCCCTAGACTTAGAGTTTACCAAGATATCGTCGATGAACACCACCACGAATTGGTCCAAATAGGACTGAAACACTCAGTTCATCAAGTTCATAAATTTCGCTGGTGCATTAGTCAACCCAAAGGGCATAACTAGGAACTCGTAATGTCCATACCGAGTCCTGAATGCCATCTTATGCACGTCAACCTTCCTTACTCTCAACTGATGATACACCGATTGTAGATCAATCTTAAAAAACACAGAAGCCCCTGAATTGGTCGAATAAGACGTCTATTCTCGAAAGTGGGTATTTATTCTTGATCGTTAGATTGTTCAGTTGTTAATAATTGATGCACATCCTCATTGTCCCATCTTTCTTCTTTACAAATAGAACAGGTGCTCCCTACGGAGACACACTGAGGCGAATGAACCCACGATCTAACAGTTCTTGAATCTGGGCCTTACACTCTATAAGCTCCTTCGGTGCCATTCGGTAAGGGGAGATAGACACCAGAGCTATACTAGGAATCAACTCAATCCTGAACTCTACCTCTTGGCTCAGAGGTAACCCGGTAGTTCTATAGGAAAAACACATGAAAAGTCTCTCACGGTTCTACTTTCCTTAACCGAAGAGTCTTCAGAATCAGAAATACTGACATAGGCCAAGAATGCCTCACAGTCTTTCCTTACTAACTTTTCTGCCATCAGCGAAGAAATCATATTAGTCATATAGTCTCGTCGTTTCCCAATCACGACTACCTTATTGTCCTCCTCGGTCCTCAAGACAACCCTTTTCGTCTCACAATCTAGACTCACCCAGTGTTTAACCAGCTAGTCTATTCCCAAAATCAGATCGAACTCCCCAAACGGAAGCTCCATTAGATCAGCTAGAAATACTGTCCCTTGGACCTCTAACAGAACATCTCTATATAGCTTACTAACCCAGACTGATTGCCCTAAAGGACTTAACACAGTTACCTGACTATCAGTACTTTTGAGTGGAATCCCCAAAGATTCAGACATAGTACAAGCTACATATGAGTGTGTAGAGTCTATGTCTATCAGTGCAAAATAAGGTATATCAACTATTAAAAACGTACCCGTAATGATGTCCAGAGCTTCTCGGTCCTCACGGTGACGTGCAGTATATATCAAAGCAGGCTGCCTCGCCTTAGTCGGTTTGGTACCTCTGCTCGGTGCTTTCTGCCCTCGGCCCATGCCGTTACCACCCCTGGCCTGACCCCAGCCCCTAAGTGGCTGCTGAACTACCCTTGGCAGCTGTGCAGTCTCAGTAACCGGAGCTTACATCCAACTAGTTCTCAATGGACAGTCTCTAACATGATGATCAGATGACCTACATCTCAGACATGCCCCAGTAGTCCTCCAACACTCGTCTGGATAGCGTCTACCATAGTGCCCACAAAGCGCCACCGTAGTAGGTGCAGTAGGAGGCCTAACTCTCACTGGCCTATCAGTCCTAGCCTTTTTCTTAGGCCTCATCCCAGAATTCGAGGGCTCCAAATCCCTATCAGTGCACTTTACCTTGTCGGCGATCTTCGCCTTCTCAACTAGAGTAGAAAAATCACGCTCCCTCTGCGAAGCTATTAGAACTCGCAAACTGTCCTTGAGACCATCATCAAATCGAACACAGCGTACATACTTGGTCATCACCATGCCTCGCGCATAACAGCTCAATCTCATGAACTCAGCCTCATACTCGACCACCGAATGATCTTCCTGAGTGAGATTAAAGAACTCCCACCTCCTAGCGTCAATATAACGGGCCCCCACATATTTACCCTGGAAGGCCGTCTTAAAGGAATCCCATATCAGTCGGTCAAGCTGGGTACCCTCCTTAATCGTCAACCACCACCGGTACGCCTCATCACGAAGTAGAGATACAGCTCCCTTAAGCTTCTACTTAGTAATAAAATCTAGGTAGTCCATAATTCTCTCCGTGGCCTCCATCCAATACTCGACCACGTTAGGGGCGACTCCAGCGACACCTCTGAATAACTCAGCCTCATTGGACTGGAGTCGTTCTGTAACCGACCCTCGGCCCTCAAATCAAGTGTTGGGCCCAACGACCCTCTTTAAAATCTGTAGCATGGCTTGGGACAGTGCGTCGTCCCCAACTGCACGATCTCGAGACCCAGTCTCTGTCAAAGGTGATATTGGTGTCTCACTAGTTAGGTAGATTCCCAGATGATAAGGACCTCACTTGAGCCCCTCTACGGCCTCTGCCACGGCCTCTGGTTCCCCGTCTATGAGTACTACGTGCGCTCATCGTAAATTTCAGAATTTATCTTTATAAACAATTTTATGCATTAGTTAACAGTTTCGATATTTTATTAACAGATATTTTATGAAGTACAGTATCAGAATGTTCAGAGTCGATTATCGCGAGTGGTAGTCTCACTACAATTTTTAGTTTACACTACCTAGAATGTTTTCAGTGTGATATACTACCTAAAACAGTTTCAGTATATTCTAATCATACTTTCAGATAATTCTAAACAAAGTTTCAGAAACTTACAGGATCAGTGTCGGAGATTCGATGCACCACAAACTTAATAAAAAATATTTTAAATCATTTCTTTAAAACCAAGTTTATAACCCAAATTCACAGTCGAGTTTTGTAACCTCGCTCTGATACCACTAAATGTAACACCCCAAATCTGGTCTGGACATTATGGCCGAATCTGGCAATGTCACATGAAAGTGTTTTTAAAAATGCATTGACCTTCAAATCGTTCCAATTATTAAATTTTACCTAGTTTGGGGAAACCGTGCTCTAATTGATTTGATTTAAAATAAATTTTTTACGCGGAAGCTTTTGAAACTCAAATAATTTTTGAAAACCGTTTAATTTTTGAAAAATCTTAGTTTATTTCAGGAAAACCAGACTTTGTTGCGTCGCAGTTTATAAATCCATAATCAACAGTTCAAAATCTCAAATTAAAAACCAAACAGTCCCAAAGTCCATCATATATAAAATACCAACAAGAAATAAGTGATGTAACCACAAAAATTGTAAATAAGTAGTTCGATAGTGGTGGTCACCATTGAACCCTCCACTGTATCGATCCGTCAAGTCTGGGGATTACCTACACAAATTAAATAGAAAATGGTGAGTTTTCGCAAACTCAGTGTGTAATACCCACAGAAGATATACACAGTAGCAAAAGTTAGTCATATATCCAGATAACAAATAATTCGGGCCTGAGCCTTTTACAGAATTAGTGTGAACCTTAGTCCACTTAGATACAGAATCAGATACGAATTGGGCCTTAGCCCATTTCAGATATTACATGCATAACAGAGCAGAATAACATAATCATGCCCACCAGCCCTGCACAACAACTCCGTCCAACCTAACACACCATATGGGGATAAAATCGACCCACCCATCCCAACACACCGTGCTGTACCGAAATGAGACACATAATCAGATAATTACAACTATGCTGCCAAATATCAGGCTTAAGAGCCTTTCAGAACACTTCCTCCATCATAACACCAACCCCACCTTGATACAATGCATCATACAAATATGGCATGTTATAATGCAACTTAACAGATCATACAATTGGTCATATACGCATGCTAAGAGTAACATGTTTAATACACACATTACATAATCAGATCACAGAACCAAGGATCTAAGTAATGCTTACCAACCCTACAGTAGGACATAGTCGACTTGGGCGACCCGTGCAACCTTACAGATTATTTCAGAAAAATAGGCTCATAAGCCCATGTGGCTTGCCCGTGTGGGTCCACACGCCCGTGTAGCCCACACGGCCTAAATTGGCCTTGGCCGTATGGATCACACGGCCTGGCCCAGAGTCTCATATGCCTGTGTGATTCACTCGTGTGGGCCCACACGACCACATTGGTCGAGCCTGTGTGTCCACACTGCCTCACCTGGCCACCATACGGCCGTGTCCCTTGCGCACGGCCTGGCCTCGTCAATCACATGGCTATGTACTGCCACACGGCCTATCATACGGGTGACCACACGCCCGTGTGGCGTTGACAAAATTATTTTTTGACTTTTTCCGTTTCTCGCTTTCTATATTTTTGAGTACACACCTAGTTCGTTTTTGATGCGTAATCACTCCTGAGCAAACCCAAGCCTATAATTGAGCATGTTTTACTCAGTTAATCTCTTAAACGATCAAACTAATCTAAAACTCCAAAATAGATTAGACACTTTTAGAGCGTAAAACCCTTACCTTGCGAACCACGAAAGCTTCCACTACGATTCGGCACTAATAGCCTCTCACACCAGATTTCTGGTTGTCAAAACAGTTAACAAAAAATTCCAATTATTAACTTAAAAACCAAAACTTTAAGGCACCAAAACCACTTACCGAATTCGCACGATACTCGATTGGACAATAAGGAATCGTTGTGAACAGTAAAGATGAAACCAAGAACAGAAAAAAAAAAAGAAAAGAAAGATAGAAGAAGTAATTTCAGTAGAGATGAAAGGGAGAAAGGCAACTAACATCAAAACCAAAAGAGAATTTCGAGAAAACTAAAGTTTGAAAAAAAAACAGAAACTAAACCGATTTGGTAAATCCTTTCAATCCCTTAATTTCCTCCACTAGACCCATCTCTGGTAACTACTCAAAATTCTACTACCTCTGGAACTCTATTGCAGAGTTGAACAAAAATAAACCTCCCTTGCTCGCGCAAAGATTCGAACTCCTGACCTCCAACACACCTACATAAGTCTTAACCACTAGACCAACGGGCCCATTCTGATATGAAATTACAAATATTTTAATATAAGCCTGCTGACTAGAAGTTAAGGCTTAATTCAGGAAAAAACCAAAATTTGCCAATACTAGGGTCTGAACTTGGAACCTCTCACATGCACAACCAGAACAGTTAACCACTAAAGCAGATACACACTTGTGTGTCAAAATTTATAGAAACAAATTAAGAAGATTTTGGAAGTTACAATGAGTAAAAATGACAGTGAAAATGGGCACATTTGTTGGTACAATGAAAAACAAAACAAAAAATAGGGAACAACAAATTGATTACACAGTTCGATTTTCCTACATCTTCGGAGTCTATCTCAGTGAGATGAATCAATTATATTTGAAATGAATACAAACAATGAACCTTATTCTAACACATCCCAGTGAAGAATCCTCACTCTTGTATCTTAAAAACTAAACCTTTCACCACAGATTCTCTTCATGATAATTTAGTTTGTAAAACCAACAATAAAAGGTTTTACAATCTCAAATGCATTCACAAATCAATGTTCTTCTATGAACTGATAAGTGCATTCTACTTAGTTCTAACTTACACAACCCTCTAATATATAAGAGTTTAAGGCTTGCTAAGATAAAGATAAATTACAATCAAGATCCCACTAAAATAGTCTCATAAAAAGGCTTTACAAATATACCTATAGAGTTCGGAATAAAACAAAAATCTTCAATATAAGTCTTCAAACCAGTACTAATTCAATCTCCATATTTTATGGGATTCGACTACTTGATTCGTTCTAATAAAATCTTCAAAGATTTGTTACTCCATAAGATGGACCTTCAAATATGGGTAAACACACGCCTACAAAATCATTTAAGTCATATCCAAATAAGATAAGTTATATTGACTGTTGATGTGCTAGCAGAAGTGACTACTTCTATTGATACATCGACAACCACTTAATAAAAACACTTTCCTTGACAATAAAACCTCTATCAATGTTGAACAAGCCTTCCATATTTAAAGCAAGAATCCATATTCACAAGGTAATATTTACTCCATCTTAATTTGCCCAAATCTAATCAAATCAATTATACTTAATATAAGAATACAAAAGACCGTACAATCAACTCATATATTCATGGATTGAATATATCAATATATAATAAATTATCCTTAATGTAAGGTTACAAAAGAGCATAAAGTCAGCTCATATATTCATGTATTGCATATCTTAATACATATGATAAGTGGACCATATACGAGTCCTTGAAAAATAATCTTACTTGATTCAATCTCTTCTCTAATGATATACACAAGATTAATTGCACATAATCTTTAAAAAGATGAGCAGTAATAATGGAGATAATTATTTTCATTGACATATAGACAACCACTTCAAAAATTTGATTCAAACATCAACAAATTTATTTATTCTCTTAATTTTTTATTCACAGAACTTGTAAATTCCGTGTAACTTTTCAATTCTTCCTACATCAAGTTTTCAAGTTGTTCTTTTCACTCAAATGTCAAGTTTTTTGGTTGGTGTGATTCGACACCTTATGACACAAATCACCAGTATTTCAATAGGGGTCTAACTTTCATTTACTTTACCCCTCAAAAGCATTATTAACACACCAGTGAGAGTGCAATGTATTAGGGACATGTTCACAATAACATTCATGAATTCTCCTAATTTTAATATCAGATTATTCCTGTTGAAACCATTTTAAAATTTTTAAAAAAAAAAATGGATGATCGACTTTTTTTTTTGAACAAAATGTGGAGTCGCCACCAATCTTTTTTGTTTAGGTGTGATTGGATCACCTAATAAAGCATTTCATTCCATTTAAATCAATTTTGGCCTACGTAAATATGAGAAAACGGGTTCGTGAGTCGGTTACGTATGAGGAAGGATTAGCACCCTCATTACGCCCAAAATTGGTACCCAATTGATTAAATACTGTTATTATGTCTGAGATTTAAAAATGTTTTTGAAATGTGGTTCCTTTTATAAACATTTGAATAGCCCAAGTTGGTCATCAAAATTCTCTTGTTTCAGAGGAATACAACATCACATCTAGCACGGTAGGACACGATCCTTTATACCCTCGAAAACACGATAAATTTCGACTTCCAAAAGTTTATATGTTGAAAATCACAAAAGGATGCCCAATTATTTAGTCCAACGAAAAAATCGAAACCCAGCACAGTAGGGCACGATTCCTCGAATTTCTAGACATTGAACATTGCCTTGTTTTAGAATTTAGAAAACATGAGTGAAATTTTAAAGGGATATTTGATTATTTTGAACAAATGAGAAATTGCAACCCAGCACGATAGGACACGATTCCCCGAATTGCCAAACATTGAACATTTCCTTCGTTTTAAAGAATTTTTAAAGACATGAGTGAAATTCCAAAGGAATGTTCGATTATTTTAAACAAACGGGAAATTGCAACCCAGCACGATAGGGCATGATTCCTCGAATTGTCAAACATCGAACATTGCCTTCGTTTTAAAGAATTTTTAAATGAATAATTATAAAACTAGCTTAAAACGCATTAATTCGACTTGAAATAAAACGAAATACTTAGTTTTAGAGAGTTGGAAGTTATAAAGCAATATTTCATAAACCAAAAGAAGAAAATAAAAACATGGGATAATATGTATAAAATATAATGATGGATGAATTAAGATAATATATCTTATTTAATCGGCTAACAAGATAAACACTTAAACATAACTAACCTAAAAAATATAACCCAATTTCAATCATGCATGGAGAATAATTGATATAACAATACCAAAACGAAAATAATAAGATAACGATACATCACAACAAAACAGAACAAAACAATACACAATAATATGCCACAATAATATACAAAGCCTAATATAACATAATTAATACAAGATGTACAAAACAAAATGAAAATTATAAGAACAATATGGTATAAAACAAGTTTAAAATAATGATAAATACGTAATATATAATATATGAATTGATGGATTAAAAAAAACTAGAAATATATATGTAATCATTTAAATAAGTGTTATAGAATGGATATTTTATATCAAATAATATACAAGGGAGCTAAAAAAATATTTGTTAAAATATATAAAGGAAAATTTAAATAATGTATAGGATGTAAAATGATAACAAAAATACATAAAAAAATATAATTTTAAGAAACACATATAATAGGTTTACAAAAACATACATATGCATAAATAAGTTTGGAAATAACTATTTGTAAAAAGGATATGCACTTAATAATGCATTTAAGATTAAATTAATTTATTATAAATTATATATAATAGGCTTAAAAACATACTTGTATGTGCAAGGAAAACTATAGGTATAAAATACATGGACCTAGTAATGTATATAGATTAAATATATGTATCAATGTTTACGTATATGTATAATAATAATTTAAATAATGTATAGAACATGTGGTTTCCTTTTAAACAACAAACATATATATTAAAATATGTAAGTAAATTCGAAAACAGTTATATGTATGGAATAATATAATGTTAATAATATACATAGAATAAAGTTAATTTTATTATAAAGTATACATATGTATAATAATGTAGAAAAACATTTACATAAAATAATATACAATATGCGAAAATACGATTACCCAAATTACAATGAACAAATAAGCAAATAATGCAAATGATACAATTAATACAAATAAATAAACATGAATTAAAAAAAACCATAAAATGAATCTAAAAAAAAAACTAATTGAAATCAAATTAAAATAAAAGGTATAATTTACAGATAAAATAAACTGCTGATAAGAAAATGATGATCAATGTGCGAACATACTCAAATTACAAGGCTAGATTCCAAAAATTAAGTAAAACCAGCAATACGTAATTGAATGCCCGTGCAAAAGAAGAGGGCTTATCACGTAATTATCCCCTCTCAACCAGAAGCGCGCGGATCCCAAGGCCAAGAGCCGGATCGGGTCGGATAGGTTGAAACAGTGTCATTTCAAGGCTAACAACGCATGCCATAAACTACATCGTTTCATATTGTCAATTAATAAAGAAAAAAAAACCTAAAAACCTTAATATTTCTGCAGATTGAAAGGGAAAACACAAGAAAAAGAAAAAAAAAACCTAAGGGTTTGCTTCCAGTCGATCCGCCGCTCAACCATTATCCCACCATCACTATTGATGGGTAATAACCTGCGAAAGCACCCCTCCATATCACCCTTTGAAACCCAGCACTAAGGTCTAGCAATTTTGGCCTCAAAGTCCCATCTCCGCCTTCGATGTCGACAAAGGGGATGGAGATCTCAATGGCGTACTTGTGAAGGTAAACTTTCTCTCTATTTCCTTATCTTTCTACCACATACGAAGCAAAAAATGCATAAAATAGATCGAGAATCACCTTTTCAAAAATTTTAATAGCTTTCTTTGTATCCTGTGTGCATGCGTATATTGTGCGTGTCCTTACAAATGATGAAATCCCTTGGCTTTATAGCCGAAGGGATTAAAATGATAGAAATAAATAAAAAAATACAATATTCTTTGTTTTTGTTTTTGTTTTACTGTGTGTTCATCCCTTTTTGCAGGCACGGGGTGTGCGTGGCGAGTGTACGGGGGCTGTGTGCTGGCGTACGGAGGCATGGGCGTGGCTGCTGAAGCGCTGGAGCGTACGGAGGCGTTGGAGGCTAGCTACGGCGCAAGCATTAGGTTTAGGGTTAGGTTTTTCTAAAAACCTTAGCATTTTGGGCCTTTCGGGCCTGTTCTTGCAGTTGGGCTACAAGTTTTTGTAATTGGACTGTAAAAACTAGACTATTAAAATTTGGTGTTATTTATTTTTTAATCTGGGCCAAAATTGGCCTATTACAGCTGCCCCTCTTTGCTCATTGTTGTGTAACGAGAATGGAGCAAAGACTATAAAAGGGTCAATTTTGCTTGGGCTCACTGAGTCTTCGCGTTTCTTTTCTTCTTCTTCAAATAACCTCGCTCCATCCCACTGTATCTTCAGAGGTATAAGAATTAGTGCTTTGACCCGCTCCGACGTAATTTAAAGGAGAAGAGATTTGTGTGTTTTTATTTTGCTCTACTGCAACTGCTCCACTGCAACTTCAGAGAGATAAGAATTGTGGCTTCGATCTGCTCCACTGCAACTTCAGGGAGACAATATCTGCTATCTTTAGTCTGCTCCACTACAACTTCAGGGAGATAAGACTTCCTATGATCTACTCTACTGCAATCTTCAGAGAGATAAGATCTGTTTATTTATAGCTTCAATCTTTTCCACTACAACTTTAGGGAAATAAGATTCGCAATCTTCGATCTGCTCCACTACTGCTTAGGGAGATAAGATCTTTAATCTTCAGTCTGCTTCCTTGCTACCTCAGGAAGATTAGACTACAGTCGCCAACCTGCTCTCTTGCTATCTCAGAGGGATAAGGCTGGTAGTTTAAATATGCTCTATTGTCGATACATAGAGGTAAGATTTGCTGTCTTTGGTCTGCTCCACTGTAACTTCAGAGAGATAAGATTGGTATCTTTAGTCTGCTCCACTGCAACTTCAGGGAGGTAAGACTCATAACTTTGACTTGCTCCACTGCAACTTCAGGGAGATAAGATTTGACTTCACCGATATTACTACTCCGTCCTCTTAGACATGTCCTATAGACTCGGTTTCATGTATCATGCTCATGCCAAATAATTAGGATGCTTATGATAAAAATAAATCAAATAATCCTAACTAGATGTGATACTGATGTCAAATAATTAGGATGCTATGATCAAAATGAATCAAAAGCTCCTAACTAGATGTGTTATGAATGATATATGAATGCAGAAATGAGAATGACCTTTTTAAATACTTAAGGTGTCATTGCTCATAGTTCAGTAGGGTTCTATCATTGATTTGCTATCGTGCCTTCTTGTTTAGCCGTTATCTCTGACAGAAAATTTGAAGAAATAGTCACAATTTGGACTATTCTTTTTCCAATGTTCCCAACTTTCGAATCTGGTTGGTTCTGATAGTGGTCTTGTTTCAGGTCCTTATGCTATTTAGAGACCTTCCTGAGTAATATGCATAACTTCTTTTATGTGAATATTATAAGTCCAAAAATCGTGATTTCAACAAAAATGCTCGAAAGAGACTATCATAATAGAGAAGATGGAATTTTATTGAGCAAAACTCAAAGTGAACAAATTAAACAGGATAGCAAATCTGCTAAGGTACAATATAAGATGAGAAAAAGGTGCCTCAGACATCGCAGCACGAGCTTCACTATTCCAACTTCTCAAAGGCCATTTCGAGCTAAGTATGTGTTCAGGAGATCCCGCATATTTTGTTGATGCTCCAAGATGTACTGTTCTTCCCTCTTGTTAATTTTGGGAGAACAAGACTAACATATGCCCCATATTCAAAATTTGAGCTGCCCGTTTTCGGGTTTTCAACTCAAAAACCCCTTTGGTCTCAAAGTGCCCTTTGCGGGTTTTCACCTTGGCCTCTCCATCTTCTTCTTCTTCTTTAATTTTTTTTAGTCTCAAAGCACCATTTACGGGTTTTCACTTTGGCCTCTCTCTTTTTAGGTAAAATACTTCTTGACGGAATCTGAATTCATAGGACTAGGCAAGTTTTTACCATCCATCTCGGCTAGGATCAATTCTCCTCCAGAAAAAGCTTTCTTTACCACATAAGGTCATTCCTAGTTTGGCATCAATTTCCCTCTGAAATCTTTTTGTATGGGAAGGATCTTTTTCAAGACCAGGTCTCCCTCATGGAATTCTCTCGGGTGAACCTTTTTATCATAGGCTCGCATCATTCATTTTTAGTACATATGACCATGACGTAGCTCTTAGCCTCTTTTCTTCAATCAAGTTCAATTGATCATATCGAGACTGGATCCACTTTGATTCATCTAACTTTAACTCCGACAACACTCGAAGAGACGGGATCTCGACTTCAATTAGTAAAACCGCTTCCATTTCGTAGACCAAAAAGAAAGGCGTTGCCCCAGTAGAGGTTCTGACTGATGTTCGATAAGCAAAGAAGGTAAATGGTAACTTCTCATGCCAATCTTTGTAGGTCTCAGTCATCTTCCCCACAATCTTCTTAATGTTTTTATTGGCCGCTTCCACTTCCCCATTCATTTTCTGGTGATATGGTGATGAGTTGTGGTGTCTGATCTTAAATTGACTGCAGACTTTCGCTATCGTGTGGAAGGTAGCAGAAGGTAATGTCATTGAACTCTTTAACCAATTCAAGGACCAATTTTCGATAATCGATCAACTTGGGATCTCTGGTCTCTTATTCTCCCTTGAGTTGATAAATCACTAGTGCAGAATCTTTATACACCTCTAGCACTTTAATCTTGTATTCTATGGCTGCACGGATACCCATGATGCATGCTTCGTATTCTGCCATGTTATTCGTATAATCAAAATCCAATTTACTAGTAAATGGATAATGATCTCCGTTTGAAGATACCAAGACTGCCCTGATTCCATTACCCACAGCATTTGATGCCCTATCGAAGTTTAGCTTCCAAGGAAGTTCTTTCAGAGCACCTTCTTCAATGGTCGCAACACACATCAGGTCTTCATTCGGAAAATCAAAGTTCAAGGGCTCGTAATCTTCCAAAGCTCTACTGGCCAGAAAATCTGCTATTGCACTCCCTTTTATTACTTTCTGATTCACATAAACTATGTCAAATTCAGAAAGCAGAATTTGCCATCGAGCCATCCTTCCAATCAAAGCTGTTGACTCCATCATGTATTTTAAAGGGTCTAGTTTTGGGATGAGCCAAGTAGTGTGATACAACATTTACTGCCTCAACCTTCGGGTTGTCCAAACCAGGCCACAACACGACTTTTCTATCGGCAGATATCTTGTCTCACATTCAGTGAAATTTTTATTCAGATAGTAAATAGCTTTTTCTTTCCTTCCCGACTCATCATGCTGACCAAGTATGCATCCCACGGAATTCTCAAATACTGCTAAATACAGTATCAATGGCTTATCGGGGTTTGGTGGCATCAGCACTGAAGCATTGGATAAGTACTGTTTGACCTTGTCGAAAGCCCTTTGGCATTCTTCATCCCATACTCCTGGGTTGTGTTTCTTGAGGAGGCGAAAAATAGGGTCACATTTCTCGGTTAGTTGTGAAATGAACCAAGCGATGTAATTTAATCTTCCTAGAAAGCCTCGAACCTCTTTCTGGGTACGCGGCAGAGATAGCTCTTGTATGGCTTTAACTTTGTCTAGATCGATTTCAATTCCTTTCTCACTAACCACGAATCCGAGAAGCTTTCCAGACTTGGCTTCGAAGGTACATTTGGTTGGATTGAGTTTTAGCTAAAACTTTCTCAGCCTTAAGAACATCTTCCTCAAGACTTGTACATGCTCCTTCTCTGTTCAGGACTTTGCGATCATATCATCGAAATAAACTTCGATTTTTTTGTGCATCATGTCGTGAAACAGGGTTACCATGGCCCTTTGATATGTTGCCCCCGCATTTTTTAGTCTAAACGGCATCACCTTGTAGCAAAACGTGCCCCACATAGTTACAAATGTGGTCTTCTCCATGTCTTCAGGATGCATCTTGATCTGGTTATATCTGGAGAAACCGTCCATGAAGGAAAACAGTGAGTGTCCTACCGTGTTGTCACTAGGGTGTCAATATGAAGCAGTGGGAAATTATCTTTCAGGCTGGCTTTGTTTAAATCTCTGTAGTCTACACACATTCATACTTTTCCCTCCTTCTTAGGGACGAGGACGATGTTGGCTACCTATTCTGAGTATTTTACCACTTTTAAAAATCCAGCGTCAAACTGCTTTCTAACCTCTTCTTTTATTTTTAGCAAGACGTCGGGCCTCATTCTTTGGAGTTTTTGCTGAACTGACTTATATTCTTCCTTTATGGGGAGTCGGTGCATCATGATATCAGTGTTCAACCCAAGCATATCTTGGTACGACCATGCGAAGACATCTTTAAATTCTTGAAGTAATTCGATAAGGTCTCGCTTCATCTCCATGGTGATGCAGGTTCCGATCTTCACCTCTTGTCCCTCTCCTAAGCTCACAATTTCTCCTAATTCTTGGTGAGGTAGGATTTGTTTCTCGTCTTGTTCTATCATCCTCAATAAATCAGGAGATAGGTTACAGCCTTGGTGATCTTCGAAATCTTGAGGATCCTTCATACACATATCTCGCTCAAAAGGAGATTCTGAGCCACTAGCAGTGTCACTCATATCATTCAT
The DNA here is from genome assembly GCA_025698465.1 of Gossypium longicalyx. Lineage (NCBI taxonomy): Eukaryota > Viridiplantae > Streptophyta > Magnoliopsida > Malvales > Malvaceae > Gossypium > Gossypium longicalyx. The sequence continues at coordinate 22,212,253 of CM047006.1, forward strand.
ATCTAGAGACCTGTTATGAGGATGAAGGAAGATACAAAGAACCAAAAGAATTTAAGAATACTTATCTATATGGTATGATTATGAATGAAGAACGAAATAATATTTAAAAGAATGTCCGAAGGACAAAAGAATCCGAAAGTAATCGTTTGTATAATATGATTATGAATGAAATGGAATGAATTAAAGAATATCTGCTCAAAATGATAATAACTGTACATTTTATTGAAATAACGTTTTTGAACATAAGCCTATTTCACAAAAGATTCTTATTACACCTAGGCCTAGAGCAATAAGTATGTTTTGGACATTACTCTGAGTCAGCTCTAAAAACTACAGGAATCTCTTCCGCAGTCCAGTTATCCAGAACACTTCCAGGCATGTAGGGGCAAATGCCCGACAAATTTTCTCCTCCAGCCCCTTCTTCGTATGTGGCGTTGATGTCTAAGCTTTCCAACTTTTCTTCTATGCTCCGCTCGGGATGAATGATTCCTCTGGACACAAAAGTTTTCGATATATGAGGGAATATCATTGACTCCTATTTGATTTCTTCCCCCTTCAACTGTGCTCTCCTTCTTTCTAATTCTTTCTTCCTTTATCTTGCATCTGACCTGAACCCCAAACCAAAACGGTCGTATTTTTCTTTCAGCATAGGCACCTCAACTCTTCCCTGAAGACTCCTCCCAAGTCCCTTTCCTGGGAAAGCTCCCCTCCTAACCATCAACTGTAGACTCATTCTTGTAGTTTTGGATAATTTCACCATTGGAATCTTGTTCCCCTCAGTAATGAATGTTGTATTAACAAATTCCAAAGACCGGAATGAACATTCGATTGTTTCATCATCTGTCTCCAAATATAGTGCATCACTGCTTACAGCTGCAATGATATCCTCTTCAGCATTTATCGTTATCAATCGTCCCTCTGATACTAGCTTCAACTTCTGATGCAACGATGAAGGCACTGCTCCTGCCGAATGTATCCAAGGTCTTCCTAACAGGCAGTTGTATGAGGGTTTGATATCCATCACTAAAAAGTCCACCTCATATGTAGTTGGGTCAATCAACAAAGATATTTCTATTCTACCTATGACTCTTCTTTCCGTGCCATCGAAAGCCCGTACTATGTTTTGACACCCCTTCAAGTGCGAGATATCCACAAGTAATCTATTTAACGTGGACAAGGGCAATACATTCAATGCCGACCCATTGTCTATCAAGACTCCCGGTAGTGTGTATCATTTGCATCTGGTAATAACGTGCAGAGCTTTAGTAGACCCCATACCTCCCGGTGGTATTTCGTCATCGTTGAAGAAGATGAAATTATCAGCACTTATGTTATTAACCAGCCGATCCAACTTATTGATAGAGATATCATTAGTCACGTATGCCTCATTTAGCACTTTCATCAATGCATTTTGGTGGACCTCTGAACTTAGGAGTAAAACTAGTATAAATATGCGGGCTGGTTGTTTATGCAACTGTTCCACCACGCTATATTCACTATGCTTCAGAAATTTAAGGAATTCCTTAGTCTTCCTCTTTCACTGGTTTATTAACAGGCAACTCAGTCTCAATAACTTTTCCTTTCGTTTGCTCCGTTGTTGGAACTTTTCTTTCTACAGGTTCTGTTTGGGTATTCACCAAATCATAGCGTCTTCCACTATGCATGTGAGAACCTATATCTTGATCCTCCTTAGCTGAACTCTCCTTCCATGGGATTGTCACATTACAATCATAATTCCAAGGTACCCTTTTGTTGTCCTCGTAAGAGAAGGAGGCTGGTTTCGGAATTATAACATTTGGCGCCATATGAACTCCCGCTTCATTTTTCGGACGTGAAATGATGACCACAGGATAATTGACCTTTGGGCCTTTCGATGTTGATTCTGACGTGCATACACACCCCTCCTCTTTAGTCTCTTCATAAAATTTCATCTTCTTGTTGTCCATCAGGCCCTGAATCAAAGCTCTGAACTCTTCACATTTTTGAATTCTGTACCCCTCCTCATGATGGAATTCGCAGTAGCTTTCTATCTTTTCGCCGCTCTTTTCTGGATCTGAGATAACTAATCCCTTTTTTTTCCATTTTCTTCCAAATCCATTTCAAAGGAGTCTTGACTTCTGTAACGCCTACTTTGATCGTTCTCCCCATACTTATCACGTTTACCCCACCATCGACGTGATTAGGTAACATATTTTTTGTACTGGGTGTATTATCAAACTTCACAACGCCCACTTTAATAAGTCTTTCAACTATTTTCTTAAAAGCAGTGCAGTTTTCTATTGAATGCCCCGAAATTCTTGCATGGTAGTCACATTGAGCGTTTGCGTCGTACCATTTAGGGTATGGAGGTTGTAATGGCTTTAGGTAAAAAGGGTCACCACATGAGCATCAAATAAACTTTGATACAACTTCTTATATGACATTGGGATAGGCGTAAATTGAAGCTTCTCAGTATTTTGTTTTGTGCCAGACTCTTGTCTCAACGAACCTTGACTTTCAGTGGTCACTGTTCTTGGCAGATTAACGGTAAACGATTTTGAGTACCCTATGTTCTTATTGTTTACTTTGTTTTTCTTTTTTCGCGGGGCTGGCTTTTTTGTATTCTCTCCTGCCTCTATCCTTCCACTTCTTATTGCATTCTCGATCATTTCTCCAGTCATTACCACGTCCGAAAAGCTTTTTGTGGCATTTCCCAGCATGTGTGTAATGAACGGGCCTTCAAGGTGTTGATAAAGAGCATCGTGGTTTCTTTTTCTAAGAGCGGCGACTGAACTTGTATGGCAACTTCTCTTCATTTTTGCGCATATTGTCTGAAACTTTCATTTGGTTTCTTCTCCATATTCTGCAGAGTAATCCTGTCAGGAGTCATATCCGTCACATGGCTGTACTTTTTCATGAATGCTTGGGCCAAATCTTTCCACGAACTAATCTTGGTACAACTCAGCTGATTGTACCACTTAGATGCTGTCCCGACTAAACTGTCTTGGAAGCAATGAATCAGTAGTTGATCATTGTTAACGTATCTAGTCATCCTTCTGCAGAACATGGTAATATGAGCTTCAGGGCAGCTCGTTCCATTATACTTTTCAAACTCCGACATTTTGAACTTGGGGGGAAGGACCAAGTCTGGGACCAAACTCAGGTCTTTAGCGTCAATTCCGTAACGACTATCAGCACATTCCATTGCTCTGAATTTTTCCTCCAGCCATTTACACCGTTCTTCTAATTGCTCCTGTGATTCTATCCTTACCTTTTCCTCTTCTACAACTTCATCCAAATCAGGAATAAACGGATAATTCAGGTTATTAACCGGGTTAGAGCCTGAGCCGGCTTGGAAATTCATCGGTATCGAAGCTCCGGCCTAAATCTGCTGAGGCCTAATCGTAATAGATAGTCTTCGTAAATTAATCTCAGGTTGTATTGGTACATGTGTCAGAGTGAAGCCAGGAGGATATTGAGGGTCTTCATTATTTTCCCCAACATTGTCCATGGGACCTTTTCTTTATCCATTCTTCCCATCAGTAATTGGGACAACTGACTCATCATCTCTCTTTGGGACTCAATCATTTGCTCTTTCATCTCTTGCTGAATCTTGGCTAGCTGCTCTTGCATCTGTGACGGCATTTGTTCCTGCATGTCCTTTTGCATTTGCTCCAATTTCTCAAGTCTTTTATCCATTGACTTGGCCTTTTTCCTTGTACCGTAGGGGTGCGTAGTTGGTTGGTTTCCGTTGGTTTCCAGATTACTGAAATGATTTTAATTAATTACAATCTTTTTATGACCATTAATGCATATAATGTAATGCGATGCAGATGCATGAATGCAAAGGAGGCGTCAATTTTGATTCAATTCCCTTTAGAAAACTTGACAAGAAAATAAAATTCTTTACATAAAACTGAGTTACAAATAAAACTTCGCCCTAATGCTCAAAGCCTTAATTTTCCTATGCAACGAGGCTAGCTCTTGCCCCCGATCTGACTCCAACTCGTACTTCACGCTCAGTGTATCTGCTTGTACTGCTAAAGCTTGCAAGTAACCAGTTACCTCCCGAATCTGGGTTATAGCTTCCCTCATAATATAATCCCTATTTCTGACTTGGTCTTGCGCATGGTGAAGCTGCTCCTTCCAACGCTCCTCACTTGCTTCGAAAAACTGAATCCGCATCTCACAGTTTTGTAGTGACGCTTCTAATTCTTCTATTTTTCTTTTCATTTCTTCTACCTTGCTCAAGCTTGCCCTCAACTCCATTACAGTATTACAGCTTTGGTATTGATGAAGAGACTTCTCGAGCTCTGCCACTCTAGCCCTTAATTCACCTCGTTCGTTTCTGCTTTCTGTCAGACTCTTCTCTAAATTTTCATTTCGTGCCTGAGCTTCTCGAAATTTCCTTTCCCATCGGTCGGCTTTGGTCCTTTCTTCTTGAATTTCATGGCACCATTGTTCGAAAGTTTTACCTAACCCCGCAGTCCTCATAGACAGGCGTAACTTCTTATAATCTATCTTCAAACTGTCTAGATCTTCTTCAGCCTTACTTTTCCCTTTTCTCCACTTCTCAGCCTCTGATCTCTGAACGTCTATGTCTAATCTCAGATACATCTTTTCTTCCTCCAATTGTTCGATCTTTTTCCCAAGCTCAGAATTCTTCTTCTCGAAGTCTTGCTTTATAATTTCCAACTCTGACGAGGCAACTTGTAATTGTTCCTCCACAGGCCAAGTATCTTCTAAACTTGGCCTAGGAATTTTATCATTGACCCTTTTCCTAAACCATCCATTGTATTCAGGTGTCACCATGGAACCGACAGCCAACCGCTTTATCCAGCGAGTTTGCTTCCAAGCATCAGACAGTTCCCGAACCTTCTTCTTATAATGGTCACCTTTAAAGGAGAATTCACACTAAGCAAGCCCGTAAGTCGTGGGTACAAACTGCCTCGATTTATATTGCCTTAATTCAAGCAATGGAGTATACCCAGTAGCTCCCCAAATTCCTAACAATGACACCCAATCAAAGTTCCCACATCGATACAGGATTTCATCAGAAACCATCCAATAAGCTCTCCACTCTATATCCCCCTCCTTGAAGTTTTGAAGAATTTCCATCCACTTCTCCTCTGAGATATCCTCTCTCCTTTGTATGGCTACCTCCTACTTTAACAGGGAATAACCTTCAGAAAAGACCCGGTAAAAAACCTTGTCCACATTTCAAAAGTGCCCATAAAACCACACCATCAACAGCTGCGCACATCCAATAAACCGCCCCTCGCCTGTCTTCCGACACATGCTTAAGGATCTAAACATCTCAGCCAATATTGCAGGTACAGGTGTGATTCCCTTCTCAAGACGATCGAATAAGTCAGTGACTGCCTCATCCACGTGCCTTAAAGCCTTAGGAAAAATTACCAATCCATAGATGCTTAAGGTGAAGATATCGACCCTCTTTCTTTCATCCGAATGTGTTAAAACCAAATCTCTCAAATTCTCCTAAGGGATACATTTACTATCTCCCTTCTGTTGAATCCGAGCAGTGACCCAAGGCTCACTCATCCCTGAAATATTTATCAATTTCTTCGCGAAAGTCTGGCCATTAAAGACCTTGGCATAAGCTCTTCTAACTTGAACTTTTGGACACCCGAGCAGAGTAGTATATTCCTCCACGGTAGGTACTAAATCCACTTCCCCAAAAGTGAAACACTTGTAAGAAGAATTCCAAAATTGCACCATAACTCGGAACAGATACTTGTCCACTCTAATATCTAGTAAGTAGGATATATCACCATAGCTTTGATAGAACAACTGTTTGGTCCCTTCATCCCAACGAGCCCATATATCTCTCAACTCTTGCAACTCATTCTGTGCTACATTGACGCGAGTGAATTCCTGCAACTCTGATGTATATCCATCTGCCAAGCTATCACCTTTCTCTGATTGTAACTTCTCTGACCATGTGCGGACGGCTGCATTATCCTCAACTTTATTAAAAAATTCATTCTCCATGTCAAACTTTCTAACTTAGTAATCAAATACGAATCAACACCTCCTTTAGTATGCAATGTCATGCAAAACACAATCAAAACAAAACACAAGTTAGTATCAAATATAAGTGATAAAATACAAGCACAGAAAAGATAATTATAACACATATATGGGCAAATACTAAGGCTTGATGCGGCTCTACCCAAGGATAGCTCTTAAGGTCCGCTATATGTGGTTCGGTCCTAGAGATAAGGTACCTGAACCAGCAGATTTCTCAATCCTCACCCATTATAGGCTCATATGGATCGAGTTCGATTCAGGGGAATACATTTCCCTATGACCATGCGGAGATGAAAATCTCACGAAATCATAAGTACAGATGTATCCCGGAAGCAATCCACTAGCCCATGCGGAGGTGAAAACCTCACGAAAGCATAGTTTCTTACTCCCACTTGGAAGGTGTGACAACAGCGGCCATGCAATGAAATGCAGTATTATTCTAAAAGCCCGAACCATAACAATCATACAAACAAATGTAATCATGATAAAATAAATTTCTGATACTTTGACAAAAGACAACAAATAATCAATTTTATGGCTAGACTCTCTTGTTCGTCCCCAGTGGAGTCGCCAAGCTATCGAAACCATTTTTAAATTTTTTTTTTTAAAAATGGATGTTCGACTTTTTTTTAAAAAACAAAATGTGGAGTCGCCACCAATCCTTTTTGTTTAGGTGTGATTGGATCACCTAATAAAGCATTTAATTCCATTTAAATCAATTTTGGCCCTACGTAAATATGAGAAAACGGGTTCGGGAGCCGGTTACGTATGAGGAAGGATTAGCACCCTTATTATGCCCAAAATTAGTACCCAATTGATTAAATACTGTCCTTATGTCTGAGATTTAAAAATATTTTTGAAATGTGGTTCCTTTTATAAACATTTGAATAGCCCAAGTTGGTCGTCAAAATTCTCTTGTTTCAGAGGAATACAGCATCACATCCAGCACGATAGGACACGATCCTTTATACCCTCGAAAACACGATAAATTTTGACTTCCAAAAGTTTATATGTTGAAAATCACAAAAGGATGCCCAATTATTTAGTCCAACAAAAAAACCGAAACCCAGCACAGTAGGGCACGATTCCTCGAATTTCTAGACATTGACCATTGCCTTGTTTTAGAATTTAGAAAACATGAGTGAAATTTTAAAGGGATATTCGATTATTTTGAACAAATGAGAAATTGCAACCCAACACGATAGGGCACGATTCCCCAAATTGCCAAACATCGAACATTTCCTTCATTTTAAAGAATTTTTAAAGACATTAGTGAAATTCCAAAGGAATGTTCGATTATTTTGAACAAACGGGAAATTGCAACCCAGCATGATAGGGCACGATTCCCCGAATTGTCAAACATCGAACACTGCCTTCGTTTTAAAGAATTTTTAAATGAATAATTATAAAACTAGCTTAAAACACATTAATTCGACTTGAAATAAAACGAAATACTTAGTTTTAGAGAGTTGAAAGTTATAAAGCAATATTTCATAAACCAAAAGAATAAAATAAAAGCATGGGATAATATGTGTAAAATACAATGATGGATGAATGAAGATAATATATCTTATTTAATCGGCTAACAAGATAAACACTTAAACATAACTAACCTAAAAAATATAACCCAATTTCAATCATGCATGGAGAATAATTGGTATAACAATACCAAAACGAAAATAATAATATAACGATACATCACAACAAAACAAAACAAAACGATACACAATAATATGCCATAATAATATACAAAGCCTAATATAACATAATTAATACAAGATGTACAAAACAAAATGAAAATTATAAGAACAATATGGTATAAAACAAGTTTAAAATAATGATATATACGTAATATATATTATATGAATTGATGGATTAAAAAAAACTAGAAATATATATGTAATCATTTAAATAAGTGTTATAGAATGGATATTTTAAATCAAATAATATACAAGGGGGCTAAAAAAATATTTGTTAAAATATATAAAGGAAAATTTAAATAATGTATAGGATGTAAAAGGATAACAAAAATACATAAAAAAATATAATTTTAAGAAACACATATAATAGGTTTACAAAAACATACATATGCATAAATAAGTTTAGAAATAATTATTTGTAAAAAGGATATGCACTTAATAATGCATTTAAGATTAAATTAATTTATTATAAATTATATATAATAGGCTTAAAAACATACTTGTATGTGCAAGGAAAACTATAGGTATAAAATACATGGACCTAGTAATGTATATAGATTAAATATATGTATCAATGTTTACGTATATGTATAATAATAATTTAAATAATGTATAGAACATGTGGTTTCCTTTTAAACAACAAACATATATATTAAAATATGTAAGTAAATTAAAAACAGATTATATGTATGGAATAATATAATGTTAATAATATACATAGAATAAAGTTAATTTTATTATAAAGTATACATATGTATAATAATGTAGAAAAACATTTACATAAAATAATATACAACATGCGAAAATACGATTACCCAAATTACAATGAATAAATAAGCAAATTATGCAAATGATACAATTAATACAAATAAATAAACATGAATTAAAAAAAACCATAAAATGAATCTAAAAAAAAACTAATTGAAATCAAATTAAAATAAAAGGTATAATTTACAGATAAAATAAACTGCTGATAAGAAAATGAGGACCAATGTGCGAACATACTCAAATTACAAGGCTAGATTCCAAAAATTAAGTAAAACCAGCAATACGCAATTGAATGCCCGTGCAAAAGAAGAGGGCTTATCACGCAATTATCCCCTCTCCGCCAGAAGCGCGCGGATCCCAGGGCCAAGAGCCGGACCGGGTCGGATAGGCTAAAACGGGGTCGTTTCAAGGCTACCAACACATGCCATAAACTACATCGTTTCATATTGTCAATTAATAAAGAAAAAAAACCTAAAAACCTTAATATTTCGGCAGATTGAAAGGGGAAACACAAGAAAAAGAAAAAAAAACCTAAGGGTTTGCTTCCAGTAGATCCGCCGCTCAACCATTATCCCACTATCACTATTGATGGGTAATAGCCTGCGAAAGCACCCCTCCATATCACCCTTTGAAACCCAGCACTAAGGTCTGGCAATTTTGGCCTCAAAGTCCCCTCTCCACCTTCGATTTCGACAAAGGGGATGGAGATCTCAATGGTGCACTTGCGAAGGTAAACTTTCTCTCTATTTCCTTATCTTTCCACCACATACGAACCAAAAAACGCATAAAATAGATCGAGAATCACCTTTTCAAAAATTTTAATAGCTTTCTTTGTATTCTGTGTGCATGCGTATATTGTGCGTGTCCTTACAAACGATGAAATCCCTTGGCTTTATAGCCGAAGGGATTAAAATGATAGAAATAAATAAAAAAATACAATATTCTTTGTTTTTGTTTTTATTTTATTGTGCGTTCGTCCCTTTTTGCAGGTACGGGGTGTGCATGGCACGTGTATGGGGGCTGTGTACTGGCGTACGGAGGCGTGGGCGTGGCTGCTGAAGCGTTGGAGCGTACGGAGGCGTTGGAGGCTAGCTGCGGTGCAAGCATTAGGTTTAAGGTTAGGTTTTTTCTGAAAACCTTAGCATTTTGGGCCTTTCGGGCCTGTTCTTGCAGTTGGGCTATAGGTTTTTGTAATTGGACTGTAAAATCTGGACTATTAAAATTTGGTTTTATTTATTTTTTAATCTGGGCCAAAATTGGCCTAATACAATTCCAATTAAAGCAAAAGCTCTTTTCTCTTTTTTTTTCCTTTTTCTTGTCTTTTCTTCTAACTTTCAACAATAAATAGTCAATGTAGCAAGCCCAATTTTTCCGGCCCACTATAAACCAAAAAATAATAATAAACCAAAAATAATAAAAGTCCAGTTTTTTTACAAAGTCCAAATAATAAGCCCAAATTAAAAAAACCCTAGACCCAAAATAATACACGGCCCAAATGGCCCAAAAAATTAAAACATTCTCAAAACCCTAGCCAACAACCTTGCACCACAGCCTCACCTCCGTACGGTCGCCAGCTACCCTCCTCCGTACATGCCCGTATGCCTACTGGCAAACGCCTCCGTACCTGCAAAAAGAAAGGACAAACAACAGCAAAGCAAAGAAAAACAAAAATATTGTATTTTCTATTTTCTTTTCGGTTATAAAAGAAAAGATGAACACAATGTAAAAGGGTTCGGTTTTTTATGAACACAAAAAAAATAGCAATCGAATATAGAAAAAAAAAAGGTGATCCCTTTTTTCGTTTTCCTTCACAAATATTATGCTCTTACACACATATGCAAAATAAATACTAATTTTTACCTTTCTTTCGGTAAAAAAGAGTTTGAAACCGAGAATCTTCCTTGCTTCTTTTCGGCTTTTGTGAGGCTTTTGAGGATTTCGATGCTAGATCTAGGGCGAGGGGAGCAAACGGGTTAAAAAGGGGTTGATTTTATACTTTCGACAACCGTATATGGCGGTCGCTGGCAACAGACGGATGGTGGTCCAATCGCTGGAGAAGAGGACCCTAGAGAGAAACCCCAAAACCCTTTTCCCATTTTTTTAAAGGCATGGCTGAAATGATTTTTTTTTAAATTTTGGGTTTAAATACCTAAGTGAAACGGTGCCGTTTTAGTCCCCCTAAACATCCAAAAACGACGCCGTATAGGGGGCAACCCGCGTCTTGACCCGACCCACAGGCTAGGTCTACGCGTTTTCTTGTTGATGGGTATTTGCGCGGCGAGCCCTTCCGCATTTTCTGTTTTTCTAAATCCAATTTTCTTTTTATTTCGCTTTTTGCCTTGAATTTTATTTCACTTTCTATATGGTCTATTTGAACGGCACCGTTTTGGGAGGAGATGTAACGCCCCGTACCCGAGACCGTTGCCGGAGTCGAACACGAGGTGTTAACAGACTTAATTCACTGCTTAAACAGCTCAAACAATTAATTTTAAAATTTCCAGTCAAGCTAGCAGTCTGCATCACAGTCGCTTAAAAATTCATATCTCGAGTTCCGAAACTCAAAATCTAATTCCGTAAATTTTCCCTGAAACTAGACTCATATATCTATTTAATAATTTTTTTCTAGAATTTTTGGTCAGGCCAATTAGTACAGTTTATTAGTTAAAGTCTCCCCTATTTCAGGGTAAGACTGCTCTGACCTCTGTGTATTACGAATCAGATATCTCCCTGTACATATAAAGCATGACTTCTAATTATTTTTATACAATTTATGGTGAATTTTCAAAGTCAGAATAGGGGATCTAGAAATCGCTCTAGCCCTGTTTCACAAAAATTCAAATGTGTCATAAATTATAATTCATATACCTGTTTTGTTCAATCCATATGAAAATAGACTCATTAAGATTCAATTTCATAACTTACTCATCATTTAATTCCATTTCTACTATTTTTAGTGATTTTTCAAATTTACATCACTACTGCTGTCAGATTCTGTTTTATGGCAAATTTCACTTTACTATTGATTTTCATGGATTAAATATCATTTTAAACATACATAACATCAAATATGACTTAGATTGGTCATTCCAATGGCTAATCATTTACAAACCCTTTTCTTGCCAAACCATAGCCATATCATAAGATCAATTACACAAAGTGAGTATTTTGCCATACATGCCACATTCAAAATATACAACCCATTTTACCGATTTAAGCCTTCGGATAGTGTGAACGAGTCTTCGACCTATCCCGATTCTCAAGCCGGTTTGTCAAAACTACAATGAAGGAAAAGGAAGGAGTAAGCATAAATGCTTAGTAAGTTCACATGCAAATAGTAAGTAACATAATCATGCAATTCCACATAAAAACATCATTTGCATAAACAACACCAAGACATTCATGTTACATTTGCATTTAATATTATGCTACGATTTCATCATACCAAGTTCTCAACCTGAAGATTTAAGCACATACTTGTCAAATTTTCACATTTACCACACTCACCAACATGTCACCTTCGTTTTAGGCATTCTCCTTATTCTCTTAAGATTCACCCGTTGAACACATTGGAATATAATTCGAATACACGGAAAGTTTGTACATAAGTGCCACATATGTAGCCAAGCTACAATGTAACCCGCCCATAAGCAAACTTGGAATCAACTCAACGAGCTCGGGCGTTCGCATCCATAAGTGAACTCGAACTCAACTCAACGAGCTCGGATGCCTAGTTACATCTCACGAACTCGGACTCAACTCAACGAGTTCGGACATTTACATCCATAAGTGAACTCGGACTCAACTCAACGAGTTCGGATGCCCAACCATCCTAGTGACATGTCACTTGTATTCTAATCTATTCCCAAGGTTCAAACAGGCTTTTTCCTCGATTACACATCTTTGCCGTCTTCCACGGAACATCGAAACTGATACTCGGTAGCAATTCATAATTTACATATTATTCCATAATAACCATAAAGCATAATATTTCATGATATTAATCATCATATCACATAAATAACATTAAATTAATTAAAATGACAATTATGTTACTACATTTACACATGAACTTACCTCGCATACAAAATATTAGCAATCAAGCCTATTCCTCGTAAACTTTGTTTTTTCCCTCGATCACGACTTGAATCTCGTTTCTCTTGATCTATAATGCCAAATTAATATTATTCAATACATACATTCATCAAAACAGCATTTAATACGAACTTTGGCAAAATTACATTTTTGCCCCTAAACTTTTGCATAATTACACTTTTGCCCCTAGGCTCGGGAATTAAACTTCATCCTATTTTCTTATGTTTTATGACATTCTGATCATTTTTACCTTCTATGGCAACATCAAATTCTCATTCTAACATGTACTTATAACTATTAGGTATTTTTACTAATTAAGCCCTTTTTCTCGTTTTCACTTAAAACCAAGTAGCACAAGTTGTCTAGCATAATTTAAAACCTGATATTCTATCATAAAACACCAAAATACACAAATTTCACCTATGGATATTTTTCCAAATATGAACCCTAGGTTGAATTATTGCTAGCATAAGCTAAATCAAGTTACCAAGACTCCAAAAACGTAAAGAACATTAAAAACGGGACTTGGAATCACTTACTATGGAGCTTTGGAGCTTGAAACAAACCCTAGCTATGGAGAACCCTTTAATTTTCATCCTAATGAAGAAGATGGACATATTTTGCCATCTTTTTCCTTTTTTTACTCTTTTAGTTACCAAATGACCAAAATACCCTTAATACCTTTCTTTGAAAATTTTCATGTACAAGCCCATTTTTGTCCAAAATTTAAGAAATTTGTCAAATTGATATTTAAGACCTCCTCATTAATATTCCAAAGTAATTTCATACTAAAAACTTCTAGAATGCAATTTTTGCAAGTTATTTGATTTAGTCCCTAATTTCAACTTAAGCACTTTATGCACAGAATTTCGTCACGAAATTTTCACACAATCATGCAATCATATTATAAACCTCAAAATAATTATAAAATAATTATTTCTATCTCAGATTTGTGGTCACGAAACCACTATTCCGATTAGGCCCTAATGCGGGATATTACAACTCTCCCCCCTTTAAGGATTTTCGTCCTCGAAAATCTTACCGATAAACAGGTGTGGGTATTGATTTCTCATAGTTTCCTCAGGTTCCCATGTATTCTCTTCTACCCCGTGCTTTTGCCATAATACTTTCACGAGAGCGACACTTTTATTTCTTAGTTGCTTCACCTCTTGAGCTAAAATCTTAATCGGTTCTTCTTCGTAAGTCATATCCGGTCGTAGTTCAATTTATGTCAGTGAAATTATATGTGAAGGATCCGAACGATACTGACGTAACATAGATACGTGGAACACATCATGAATCTTCTCTAATTCAGGTGGTAATGCTAGCCGATATGCTACCGGTCCAACTTTTTCAATAATTTCATACGGCCCAATAAAACGCGGGCTTAACTTGCCCTTTCGTCCAAATCTAAGGACTTTCTTCCATGGAGACACTTTCAAAAATACCTTATCACCAACTTGAAACTCGATTTCTTTTCGTTTCAAATCCGCATAAGATTTCTGTCTATCCGAAGCAGTTTTCAAACAATCTCGAATCACTTTCACCTTTTCTTCGGTTTCTTTTATTAGATCAACTCCATAAATCTGATTTTCCTTGAGTTCAGTCCAATACAATGGCGTCCGACATTTACGACCATACAATGCTTCATAAGGTGCCATCTTCAAACTCGTCTGATAACTATTATTATAAGCAAATTCTACTAACGGTAAGTACCTTTCCCAACTACCTTGAAATTCCAATACGCAACATTTGAGCATGTCTTCAAGAATCTGAATTACTCTCTCTGATTGTCCATCAGTTTGTGGATGAAAAGCAGTACTGAAATTTAACTTTGTACCTAATGCCTCTTGCAACTTTTGCCAAAACCATGAAGTAAATCTCGGATCTCTATCCGAAATGATTGACAAAGGTATTCCATGAAGTCTAACAATCTCACAGATATACAATTCAGCCAACTTATTAAGAGAAAAATCCGTACATACCGGAATAAAATGAGCTGATTTAGTCAGTCTGTCAACTATTACCCATATGGTATCTTTCTTCCCCGGAGTTAATAGCAATCCTGATACAAAATCCATAGTAATCCGATCTCATTTCCATTCAGGAACCATGATAGGCTGGAGTAGTCCCGAAGGTACTTGGTGTTCAGCTTTCACTTGTTGACAAACTAAGCACTTTGATACAAACTCGGAAATATCTCTTTTCATTCCACTCCACCAGTACATTTTCTTCAAGTCATTATACATTTTCGTACTGCCCGGATGAACCGTCAAACAACCATTATGTGCTTCATGCAAAATCTTTTGAATCAACTCATTATTTTTCGGTACACAAATCTGATTTTTAAACATCAAGCAACCATCAGAATCGATTTTGAAATCTGACCCCGTATCAGCTTCACACTGTTTTCTCTTGGCTTGCAAATCTTCATCATTTTTCTGAGCTTTAGAAATCTCTTGTAAAAACATCGGTCTTGCTCTTAACTCTGCTAGAATCGAACCATCATTTGATATCTTTAACCGAGTGTTCATAGCTCTCAAAGCAAATAGTAATTTTCTGCTTAAAGTATCAGCAACCACATTTGCTTTTCTCGGATGGTAATCAATAACAAGCTCGTAATCTTTCAATAACTCCAACCATCTTCGCTGTCTCAAATTCAAGTCTTTTTGTGACATCAAGTACTTAAGACTTTTGTGGTCGGTATATACTCGGCACTTTTCACCATACAAATAATGTCGCCAAATCTTCAAAGCAAACACTATATCAGCTAATTCCAAATCATGAGTCGGATAATTTCTTTCATGAGATTTTAACTGCCTCGAAGCATAAGCCACCACTTTTCCTTCTTGCATAAGTACACATCCTAAGCCATTTCGAGAAGCATCACTATACACCACAAATTCTTTACCTGATTCAGGTTGTACCAACATTGGTGCTTTAGTTAATAACTTTTTCAATTCTTCAAAACTCTGTTGACATTCTTCCGTCCATTCAAATTTAACATTCTTTCGGAGTAGTCTAGTCATAGGAGCAGCAATTATAGAAAATCCATTTACAAACCGCCGATAATACCCAAATAGCCCCAAGAAACTTCTAACCTCGCTTACATTTTTCTGGTGGTTTCCAATCAACAATGGCCGAAATTTTACTAGGATCAACCCGTATACCATCACCTGAAACAATGTGACCCAAAAATCCAACTTCCCGAAGCCAAAATTCACTTTTACTAAACTTGGCATATAACTGATTATCTCTCAAAGTTCGCAAAACTATCCTCAAATGCTCAGCATGCTCTGTCTCATCTTTTGAATAAATTAAGATATCATCAATAAACACCACAACAAATTTGTCCAAGTACAGCTGAAATATACGATTCATCAAATCCATAAACACAGCAGGAGCATTTGTTAATCCGAATGGCATGACCAAAAATTCATAATGACCGTACCTTGTTCTAAAAGCAATTTTAGGCACATCCGACTCTTTTACTCGCAGCCGGTAGTACCCAGATCTCAAGTCAATCTTTCAAAACTATGTTTCTCCTTTTAACTGATCAAACAAATCGTCAATTCTCGGCAACGGATACTTGTTCTTGATTGTCACCTTATTTAATTGCCGATAGTCAACACACAATCTCATAGAACCATCCTTCTTTTTCACAAATAACACGGGAACACCCCAAGGTGAAAAACTCGGTCTCACAAAGCCTTTATCAATCAACTCTTGCAACTGCGACTTTAATTCTTTCAACTCTGCTGGTGCCATTTTATATGGAGCAATCGAGATCGGAGCTGTTCCCGGTATCAAATCAATACCAAATTCTACTTCCCTGACTGGAGGCAAACCCGACAATTCTTCTGAAAATACATCTGCGAACTCACACACAATCGGCACTAATTCAATTTTCTTTTCAATTTCTTTTGTATTAAGTACATACGCCAAATAAGCTTCATAACCCTTCCTCAAATATCTCTGAGCCGACATCGAAGAAATCACACTAGAAAGTGCCTCTGATTTGCCTGGTTCAACCCGTAGAATTTCACCACATTCACACTTTAATTCTATAACCTTTTCTTTGCAATTTACTATAGCATCATGCAATGTCAACCAATCCATATCCAAAATAACATCAAATTCATCAAACGGCAACAACATCAAGTCGGCCGGAAAGTAATGATCCCGAATTATTAAAGGGCATTTCTTGCATACTTTATCAACTATCACACATTTGCCTAACGGATTCGACACTTTAATCATAAATTCTGTGTTCTCAATAGGTATATTCATACTAGACACCAGTTTCATGCATACATATGAATGAGTAGAACCGGGATCAATCAAAGCATTAACATTAACATCATAAAGAGAAAATATACCAGTAATCACGTCGGGTGATGAAGCATCTTCATGTGCCTTTATGGTATAAGTTCTAGCTGGAGCCCTTGCTTCAACTCAAGAAACTCTTTACGCTTCTGATCAATAAATCTTTAACTGATATATTTCTTCCGAAATTCTTCTTGAAAGAACTCCCAAGTTACTTTCTCTTTCGGTACTACTAAAGTCAATGTCTTCCACCAATGATAAGCTGAATCCCTCAACAATGATATAGCATATTTCAAGCATTCCTCAGGTGTACACGACAATTCATCAAATACACGAATAGAATTCTCGAGCCAAAACTCTGCTTTCTCGGCATCATCATCAATATTTGCCCTGAATTCTTCGGCCCCTTGCTTGCGGATTCTGTCAACTGGAGTTCTATGAAATTTCATCAAATCCACACCCTGAGGCATCGAGGGTACAGGTTGAAGAATCGGGGGAGGTGGGGGAGGTTGTGCATTCGGGTTCGTACGAACGAACTCTGTATACCAAGCATTCATCATTTGGAGAAAGGCTTCCCGAGCCCCTTCTCCTCCTCCTTGACCAACAGTAGGAGGTGGATTTTCAGTTGGCACTGCCCCTTCAGTCGGAGCTGGTGCATTACTCTCTACATCATCAGCCACAGCTGTATCGGGATCCATTTACTATAAAAAAATCATTTAAAAGGTCAGTAGTCGTCACACTATCACAATATATATATGGCATGTATAGCAAAACCCGTAGATACAACACATTAGTCCGAAAACTGACTAAACCTGCTCTGATACCACCAAATGTAACACCCCGTACCCGAGACCGTTTCCGGAGTCGAACACGAGATGTTAACAGACTTAATTCATTGCTTAAATAGCTCAAACAATTTAATTTTAAAATTTCCAGTCAAGCTAGCAATCTGCATCACAGTCGCTTAAAAATTCATATCTTGAGTTCCGAAACTCAAAATCTAATTCTGTAAATTTTCCCTGAAACTAGACTCATATATATATTTATAATTTTTTTCTAGAATTTTTGGTCAGGCCAATTAGTACAGTTTATTAGTTAAATTCTCCCCTGTTTCAGGGTAAGACTGCTCTGACCTTTGTGTATTACGAATTAGATATCTCCCTGTACAAAGTTTCAATGACTATTCTGTTTCTTTATATTAAAAATAGACTCTATAAGGAACCTATAAATATAAAGAATGACTTCTAATTATTTTTATACAATTTATGGTGAATTTTTAAAGTCAGAACAGGGGATCCAGAATCGCTCTGGCCCTGTTTCACAAAAATTCAAATGTCTCATAAATTATAATTCATATACCTGTTTTGTTCAATCCATATGAAAATAGACTCATTAAGATTCAATTTCATAACTTACTCATCATTTAATTCCATTTCTACTATTTTTAGTGATTTTTCAAATTTACATCACTCTTCTTTGTCGATTGCTTTATGGCAAATTTCACTTTACTATTGATTTTCATGGACTAAATATCATTTTAAACATACATAACATCAAATATGACTTAGATTGGCCATTCCAATGGCTAATCATTTACAAACCATTTTCTTGCCAAACCATAGCCATATCATAAGATCAATTACACAAAGTGAGTATTTTGCCATACATGCCACATTCAAAATATACAACCCATTTTACCGATTTAAGCCTTCGGATAGTGTGAACGAGTCTTCGACCTATCCCGATTCTCAAGCCGGTTTGTCAAAACTACAATGAAGGAAAAGGAAGGAGTAAGCATAAATGCTTAGTAAGTTCACATGCAAATAGTAAGTAACATAATCGTGCAATTCCACATAAAAACATCATTTGCATAAACAACACCAAGACATTCATGTTACATTTGCATTTAATATTATGCTACGATTTCATCATACCAAGTTCTCAACCTGAAGATTTAAGCACATACCTGTCAAATTTTCACATTTACCACACTCACCAACATGTCACCTTCGTTTTAGGCATTCTTCTTATTCTCTTAAGATTCACCCGTTGAACACATCGGAATATAATTTGAATACACGGAAAGTTTGTACATAAGTGCCACATATGTAGCCAAGCTACAATGTAGCTCGCCCATAAGCGAACTCGGACTCAACTCAACGAGCTCGAGCGTTCGTATCCATAAGTGAACTCGGACTCAACTCAACGAGCTCGGATGCCTAGTTACATCTCACGAACTCGGACTCAACTCAATGAGTTCGGACATTTGCATCCATAAGTGAACTCGGACTCAACTTAACGAGTTCGGATGCCCAACCATCCTAGTGACATGTCACTTGTATTCTAATCTATTCCCAAGGTTCAAACGGGCTTTTTCCTCGATTACATCTTTTGCCGTCTTCCACTAACATCAAACCGATACTCGGGTAGCAATTCATAATTTACATATTATTCTATAATAACCATAAAGCATAATATTTCATGATATTAATCATCATATCACATAAATAACATTAAATTACTTAAAATGACAATTATGTTACTACATTTACACATGAACTTACCTCGATACAAAATATTAGCAATCAAGCCTATTCCTCGTAAACTTTGTTTTTTCCCTCGATCACGACTTGAATCTCGTTTCTCTTGATCTATAATGCCAAACTAATCTTATTTAATACATACATTCATCAAAACAGCATTTAATGTGAACTTTGGAAAAATTACATTTTTGTCCCTAAACTTTTGCATAATTACACTTTTGCCCCTAGGCTCGGGAATTAAACTTCATCCTATTTTCTTATGTTTTATGACATGCTGATCATTTTTCCCTTCTATGGAAACATCAAATTCTCATTCTAACATGTACTTATAACTATTAGGTATTTTTACTGATTAAGCCCTTTTTTTTCTCGTTTTCACTTAAAATCGAGTAGCACAAGTTGTCTAGCATAATTTAAAACCTCATATTCTATCATAAAACACCAAAATACACAAATTTCACCTATGGCTATTTTTCCAAATGTGAACCCTAGGTTGAATTATTGCTAGCATAAGCTAAATCAAGTTACCGATACTCCAAAAACGTAAAGAACATTAAAAACGGGACTTGGAACCACTTACTATGGAGCTTTGAAGCTTGAAACAAACCCTAGCTATGGAGAACCCTTTAATTTTCGTCCTAATGAAGAAGATGGACATATTTTGCCATCTTTTTCCTTTTTTTACTCTTTTAATTACCAAATGACCAAAATACCCTTAATACCTTTCTTTGAAAATTTTCATGTACAAGCCCATTTTTGTCCAAATTTTAAGAAATTGGTCAAATTGCTATTTAAGACCTCCTCATTAATATTCCAAAGTAATTTCATACTAAAAACTTCTAGAATGCAAGTTTTGCAAGTTATTTGATTTAGTCCCTAATTTCAACTTAAGCACTTTATGCACAGAATTTCGTCACGAAATTTTCACACAATCATGCAATCATATTATAAACCTCAAAATAATTATAAAATAATTATTTCTATCTCGAATTTATGGTCACGAAACCACTATTCCGATTAGGCCCTAATTCGGGATATTACAGGAGAGGGGAAATCTCCCATTTGATCTCTCCTTATTATGCGTGCGTCTTAATATGGTCCTTTTACCCCTTTTTTCACAAATTTGGCCCTTCAATTTTTGTTTCGTTTTAATCCAGTCTGTCGCCTTGCCCGATGAAACGCTGTGTATGAGGGCCAGGATTAATTGCATATTCGGTCCCTATGGATTTTTGCGCCTTATGCTTTAGTCCTTATTCGTTTTTTTGTGTTGTTTTGATTTATTATGATTTTTGCCCCTAATTTTATTCCGATTTGCAATCCGATCCTTAACCTTTTAGCTTCAAATTATTTTATACATTATTTATTTTAAATTATTTTACATACTATTTATTTTAAAGTTTTATATGTATTTAGTTTATACTATTTTATTATTGTTTATTTTAAGATTTCATATATTATTTATATTAAACTGTTTTATACCTTTATATATATTATTTATTTCAAATTTCTTTTTACGCATTATCTATTCTAATTTTTTTATATACATCATCTTAAATTGTTTTTCTTATTATTTATTTTAAGTTGTTTTATATATTATTTTATTTTAGATTTTTTGATATATTAAACGTTTTAAATTGTCTCACATTATTTACTTCAAATTACTTTTTATACTATTTATTTTAAACTTGTTTTTTTATATATATCATTTATTTAAAATTGTCCTATTATTTATTTTATTTGCTTCAGTTTTCTTTGATTATTAATATTGGCATTTAAATGATATATGTTGTGTGAATATTGTCATTACATGCTCTAGAAATTATTTATTAACATCTTCATATTGTTGACATTCATTAACATTGCATCTAATTTGTATTTTGTTATCCTATGCTCTATGTTGCCTTTTTATTTTATCTCGTTTAAATCGCATCGCATATTTAAGCTCCAATATATTTATCCAATATAGGTCGTTTTATTTACTCAAAATAAAATAAATGCACATTGTAAAATGATATATTTGTTATTATTCAAAAAGGAAAATTTTCCAAAATAAGGCAATATTTCGCATTTAGAAATTTGAGAAATCGTGCCCTAACGTGCTGGGTTTCGATTTTTCGTTTGACCAAATGCCTAAATACCCTTTTAAAATTCTGTCCGTTTTCTTCAATTAAAAAATAAGGCAATATTTCGTGTTTGAAAATTCGAGAAATCGTGCCCTAATGTACTTGGTTTCGATTTACCGTTTGACCAAATGACCGAATATCCTTTTAAAATTTCAATGCATGAGTTTTGGAAATCATGAGATGATCTTGTATCGAGGGTTTGAAATGTCATATCCTAACGTGTTGGATATAATATTTTATTTCTTCGGAACAAGAAAATCTCAATATCCATTTCGAGTTATCCAAACATTTTTTAAAGGGATTGTATTTTAAAATCTTTTTAAACTTTCGACATTAGGACATCAATTAATCAATAAGGTACCAATTTTGGGCACTGGGAGGGTGCTAATCCTTCCTCGCACGTAATTGACTCACGAACCCGTTTTCTTAAATTTCGTAGGCCAAAATCAATATTTTAATGAAATAAAATGTTTTATAGGTGATTCGATCACACTTAAACAAAAAATATTGGTGGCGACTCCATATTTCTTTTTAAAGTCGATCCCCTTTTTTTCAAAAAAAAAACATGGTTTCGACAGTCAAATTAGCGATTCTTAATTTATTCTTAAAGCAAATCCTTAATATCTTACCCCCATTAAGGGGACTAAACTCTCAGTTTCATAAGGTAGAAAAGAAAAAATTATCACAAATTTCTTACAATGTTTACATATTCTATCAATTTGATTCTAATTCTAAAAAGTCATTTAAAAAATTATAAAAAATTATAAAAATATAAATTTCTTTTAAAATATATAAAAAGAACTTTAACTTCAAATATATGGAAATTAATTTAATTTTTTTATAAAATAAATTATTTAATATGGAAATTGGAGTAAGGAATTTTTTTTTACCAAAGAGTGAAAATATTCCATAAGCACATAGCCACAGTAATGACTCAAAAGAAAAGAACATCCGCTGTACCATCTTTTAATGCGGTGGTAAAAGGTCCCCATAAAATTGAAATTTATTTAATAATTTGAATGCTTTGTTGACTTTTCCATTTTCACTTAAGGAGCTAGGTGTTTTACTTTTTTTAAATATTACTATTCAACTACTTTTAAGGGGTGATTTCAAACTAGAATCACGGACAAATCTTGGCCATTCAATTCTTTTTTTTAAAAAAAATTAAGATTAGGGTTTTAGATTTTAAGATAATAAAAAATTTAGGTTTAAATTTTATGAATTATGAGTCGAGCATTTTAAATGATAATGTAACCCTATCTATGATGAATACATATTCATATTAATGTCTTTGGTGGAATCGATGAGTAGAATAAATAAAGAGCAGCCACTCAACCTGGTGACAGATGAATTTGTGAATAATGGTCAAAAGAAATCAAATGTAAAAAAGATTAAAATAAAAGAAGCTTGATCATCAAGTTGTTTTCATAATGGAGTACAAAGTGTACCAATATAGCATATTTTATATTTTAGTTATTTAGAGCAGAATGTTCGTCAAACTTGTTTTTCAGCTTAAAGTACACAAAGGTTCAATCTTATCTCAACCTAAATTTACCCTTCTTATATTGCTATTTCTTTCTATAAGTTATTAAAGTCGACGTCGTCATGTCATCCCATCATCCTACAAGTTGAATGTAATTTTATGTATTATGTTGCACAAATTCTTGAACTAATCTGTGAGTCTTTCGTTGTATTGATAAAGATTTGAAGTATTGAATTTTTTAAAGTTAAAAAGCTGGAGTTTTACTTTGTAAAAAATTATGTATGTGATAAAGAGTGATAATGATTCGGTTTGATTGGGTTTTTTTTAGATTTTTTGAGTTGCCCATTATAATCAATTTTTTCATATTAATTTTTAGTTTTGAATTTTTAGACTTGTTTTAACAATATGAGCTTAATTTGTTTTATGGCTTTTGAATATTATTTGACAAATTTTTAATGTATTTTTCATAAATATTTTCTAAAGACCAATAATTTTCAAGAACTTTTAAATTATTTTTACTATTTTAAATATAAAAAATAGAATTCGGTTCGGTTCAGGTCAATTTTTTATTTTTCTTGCTTAGCCCAAATGTCTAAGCTAATTAGTTGGTTAATTAATTAGAGTTCGGTTAAGTTATTCAGTTAAATGTTTATAATGTTGATGGGGAGAAAATATTTGATGTACCGTCAGCGCATGAGTTTTATGCAACATAAATGAATAATAACATGACATATTATCATTATTGAGTAAAATAAAAAATAGTGGGTGTCTTATAAATAAATACTAATAATTTTATTTAAACATAATTATATATTAATTAATTATAACTATTATAAATAAATATTAACAAATTTGAATTTAGGATTTAGGATCTTGAATTTAGAGTTTAAAGTATTAGTATTTATATATAATCAATTAATGTTTAAATAAAATTATTATTTATTTATAAGTTCTTTATAATTTTTCTTTATTTAATAATAACTCATTATATTATTAATCACGTATGGTACATGAGATTCATGTACCATCAATGCATCAAAAAAATATTCTAATAATTTCTTTTGAGAAAAAAATTCTATTAATTAATTCTTATGGAAATTGATAATATAGCTAATAAGTTATAATTTCAAAAAATATATAAAAATTTCTCCTTGTTTCTTTCCTCTGTTTCTCCTACTTCTTTTGGAGGGGTTAATTTGCTTTTATTCTATGTTAGACACGAAAATTTCAAGAGGGGTGAATTCGTATTTAAAAAATTGATACATTTTAAAGACAAGGTATAACTTTTACCGCTCTATCTTTTTGTTAAAGTCTAAAATAGAATCTCTCCCCTAATTTTTGTAGTTAAACTAAAACTCTCTAACTTTTACATAATTTTTGTGGTTAAACTAAAACTCTCTAACTTTTACAAGGTTCAACTACTAACCCTTTAAATCCCCCTTAACATTTTCTACCCAAAACATAATCTTAATTGTTTTGAACTTTCTATTTTTGGAATGAAAATATTTACGGAATCCCTACGAATAGGATCAAACCTTATTCCATGACAATTACATGAGATTCCTCTTTCTTATTCTTAAGCAGATCCCCGAGAGGGATTAATTGATCCATGATTTATGTTACAACTTTCATTTCCTTTTCGTTTGTTTCGAGAAATATATAGATCAATCCTAATTCTTTCCTTTCCCATTGATTCTTTTCAGATCAAGATGTATGAATCCATGAATCTATATATGTGTCTATATCGATCTTGTTCCTGGATTAACGAAAATGTGCAAAAGCTCTAATTGCCTTTGCCATTCTATTAGTCTATTCCTTTTTGCGTATGGCATCACCACTCCTTTTGGTGTCATCCACTAATTTAGAACTTAATTTGAAAGCCATATTTCGACCTAGATGTTTTCAGGGTGCCCCTAATAACCAACGAATGGTAAGTGATTTTCCCTGTGTCTACCCGAAAACCTTAAGTGCACTATTTGCGACAAAAAGAAGATAAGCAAACAATAATTCAACCTCTAATAGTCATGTGTTTGCAAGTTGAAGATCTAAATACAAAGAAATATGAAAGATGAATGATTTTACAATAAGCTTCCAAAAGTATGTATAAGAGAAAAAGAAGAATTGAATAATTTTCTTTAGAAAACATTTTTCTTGGATGTTCCTTTCTTACATCTTGATGTGTCTTTGAGTTGTATTTATAACAAGTTTTTGTGGGCATTTATAGCCATTGGGGGGTGAAATAGAGCCTTTGAAAACATTAAATTTGAGTTAGAAAAGTGCCCCTACAACTAAGGTCTTGAGACTTACCAAGGCGGTCTTGATACCTCTCATAAAAGTAGTCATGTATAGTCATTATAAGGCTAACTCTCGAGACTTACAAGCCAAGTCTCAAAACTTGTAAGACTTGCAAGTTAAGTCTCGATGCTTGGCTCTCTAGAATTGGTTTAAGGATACTAACTTGCTAGTCTCATTACTTGCAATGTTGGGTATTGAGACTTGGCTGTCAAAATGTATTTAAAATATTTTAAACACCTTAGAATACTTTGGTATTGACTCAAAAACAATTGGTTAAGTATGAAACACATTATGTTTGATCACTAAATGACTTGGTTAATCAAATTTTATGTTAAATGTCATTGTTATATCAAAAGTTTGAGACATCAAAGCTAACATCTTAAGTGAAACCACAAACAAGAGGAAAATCTATCAAATATTGATGTGAAATGAATGTCGGATTTTTTGCTCAAGATCACTCTTTTTTTTTCAATTTCTTACCCCAATTTAAGTAATTTTTCCTATTAAAAAATATTAGGTTTTTTAATTTTTTTAAATAAATATAAATAAAAACAAGACTACTAAATTATAATTTTTATTAGACCAAATTTATAAAAAAAATATATAGTTCAAAATCAGTTTCATATGAGTACTAATAGGAATATTAAGCATTGCATGGTTTAATTTATTATTATTTTAATATAATGATATTCTTATAAGGAAACTAGATGCATAAATAGTTTACTATGATCTAGAACTAGTGGATAAGGCAATTCTCCAATGGTCACTACTATGCTCTTCAACAATATACCACCATCATTGAACAGGCATTGGCATTTTATAATGGTATTCTTAGGCATTCCCTTGTATATGGACGATGTTACCAATTTCTAAGCAGCACCTTTCTTCAACTAAAGTTTGTGTTGATATTGAAATCATCATATTAATGATACATTGTTCCCTGTAAGACTAGTTAATCCTAGATTCATTTACTTTCCATTAGTAAACTTTCTACTTTCTTAAAGCGCCATTGATTGATTGGCTCATACCTTGATGGCTATGTAGTTTTTATGGTTGATTTCTTAGTATTGTGAGTATGAAGTTGTTCACCAGTATTTTTGGAACTTTGTTTATTTATCGGAGCATGTTGTGGTTTGATTTGGTTTATGTCCATGCTATTGGTTGAACCACTATTAAAAATTTCTCTAAATTGCTAAGTATGAGTTATGGACATGATTGATGGTTTATTTATGCTATTAATACTTGAGTAGCATTTTAGGCTTGTGTAAGTACCCTAGAGAAATATTTTTACAAGTCTCGATGTGTTTTTCTAGAAACTCTACAAGTATGGCAAGAAGTATTAATATTTCTAGCCTTGTATTGGTACTCTACGGGATTTGTTTTGGTACTTATGTCCCAACGTACTAGTACAACATCGATAATGAATTATTTGCGACTTCAAAAGTCGAGGGTATCAAAACAAGGGCTTAGGGTATCGACACCCTAGGCAAAATTTTGGTACCACAATTTTGAAGTATCGATACTTCTGACTTAAGAGCTTATTGTCTTGCTTGTATTGGTACCCTCGATCCTAGTATCAGTACTTGGGTCACAAGGTCACTTTTTAGGGCTTCCAACAACATTTATAAGGCATGTTTTAACTCAAAAGAAGTTGATTAATGTCCCAATAGCTTGTAATGTTTCATACTCAAGTTGGACCATCAGACTAAGTATATGGTGTTACACTTATCCCAAACCTTCTTAGCACTTTAACATTAGGACACTCTATTATACCTATTCAGCCTTAATGAACAAAAGGTAGTGTGCATGACCTTGGCATTCAGTTGAGCCTTCTTTTTGTCACATTCTTCCTACTCATCTTCATCATCAAGCACCTTCAAGTCTCCATTTGAGATGATCCTTCATATATGGTAGTGATTGGTTTGAATGAATAACATCATCATTGTCTTCCAATATGAATAGCACTCTCTATTGAAATAAGGAAGTCTAACAACGGATTAACCCTCTCCCAAACTAGTTGAACCGAAATTTTGTGTCATTTTCAAACTTGGTATTTTCTCCTTAAATCACCTCTCTTGGTGGTGAAACCTTTGTTAGAATACTAGCTCTGATATCAATTGTTAAGCTTCAAAATACCAAGAAGGGGTGAATTGATATTCTAAAAATTACTACAAAACAATTCTAAAATAAAAGAACAAGAGAGAATAGCTTGGGCATTTCGATTTATAATGGTTTTGGCCCAATTTCCTACCTTAGCTTTCCACCATCACTAACTTTGAATTGATACCTTTCAAGGAAAAAGTATAGCCTTTACAATGTCTATCTTTTAAAAAAAATCTAAGATAAAACATCCCATCTAGTTTTTGTGGCTAAACTAAAACCCTCTAACTTTTTTGGCTCAACTAGAAACCCTTTACAATCCACTTAAGATTTTACACCTCAAAAACTTTAAAGTATATTCTTTACAACAAGAGAAGATGAGTAAAGTAACAATGAACATCAATTAGTGTGTGTTCGCAAATTGAAGCTCGAAATATAAAGATATAAGACAAAGAAAAGATTTGACAATAAGCTCTTAATGGATATGTATAAGAGAAAAAAAATGAAGAACTAGAAGTTTTTCTCGTGATTTGGATGTTTGAATATTAGTCTCTTAAGCCTTGAAGTGTTCTTGATGAGTATTTATATCAAGAAAGTGATTTATAGTTGTTTATAGTCGTTGGAGATATTTTGGAGCCATTCGGAGTATTAATTCGAGCATCAATTGAAGTTGCAAAACATGTTTCGATACATTGTTGCTGGGCATCGACACTTGTCTTTAAAAATATGATTGTTAGTCTCACATGTATTGGAATTTGAGGACATGTTTCGATACCTCATGGATTGGTTCCAATACCTCATAGCTTATGTACCAGAATCTTGCTTGCAATTTGCATTCTAAGGCTACTGATGGTTCCAATACCTCATAACTTATGTACCAGAATCTTGCTTGCAATTTGCATTCTAAGGCTACTGACTTCATATGTTCTGATACACTTAAATAAGTATCAAAATTGATATTAGACTTGCATAAAATCTTTTTTAAATATTTAAAAACACTTTGGCATTAATTCAAAAATACTTAGATAAGTTAGAACATTTTTGAAACAAATTTTTTAAGTGTTTTACTAGCCTTTGAAATGCTTTGAAAATATTTGATCACCAAATGACTTAATTAATAAAATTGATCTTAAATGTTTGATCACCAATGCATTCTTTGTTGTAGGGGTTATGAAAATAGGAATCATCTCTTTTTCTTTTTTTTTTAGTGTAATTTTCTTAAGAAAGTTTAGTGTGAAGTAATGATTGTTTCGTGTGCTTATATTTACTTGATTTGGAGCTAGGAGAAGAATAGAAGGCAGTTTTTATTGACTAGGGTATTATAGAGTAATTGCATTGTATATATGGGTGAAACCAGAAAAAAATTTTGGAGTGCCGAATGAAATTTTAATTTTTAATAGTCTATATTTTTATAATTTTTAATAGTCTATATCTTTATAATTTTTAAAAGATTAAATCAAATTTTTATAATTTTAAAGAGGTCAAAGTACAATTTTACCTTTATTAATTTAAATTTTAAAAAATTTTAAAAGGACTAAATAAAAATTTTCTATTTTAAGGTATTGATACCTTAGATTAGCGTCTAATTGTATAAGATATAAGCTGATCCGTTTTTCTTTTACAAATTGATGTTTGTAGCGGACCTATGCTTCTTTTGTATATTGAACATATAGATGTAGATTATACACAACTTCAACGTCTAAATATCACAAATATTTTTTTTTTTGAAAAAACTGACAATTAAAAATTAAAATGATATTTAAAATATCTTAATTTATTGAATTAAATATATAATAAATAAAATTATAAAAAATGATTATTTATTTTAAGAAAAATTAAAAGACTAGTTTATCCTTAAATTATATTAATATTATATTAAATATTAGGGTGGGTTTAGATGGGCGGTAATGTACAGTATGGTGTGTTTAGCTTACTTTTTGTCTCATGTTACAGTTTCGTTATAGTATCTAAATCTCACCATCACCGTTGTTTTTACACTAACTGCAAATAAACGCATCGCTCATCTAAATCCATCCTTATCTCTTGTCCAAACCCAGAAATGTTCCTAAGAAATTTAACTGGCAAATTATAATAACCTAATTGTATAAACGAGCCATACAGGATTTTCCACCATTTTCAGGCGTAACAAATAGATAGAAGACCAGAGAAACAATACTGATTATTAAAACAGTGCAGTAATTGTCATGTCCTTCAGTAGGAAATAAAGATTCTATGCTCCTCTTTACTCTTTGCCTGTAAATTCCAAAGAAAAATGAAACATAACAAAAGGAAACAGAAATGGAAAAGAGATTCGATAGTTGACCTAAAAACACAAGTTGCAAATAATACACAGGGCGACAAAAGGGACAGACATTATCAAAGTGTCACTCTCAGTTTAATACTTTGAAATAACCTTAGTTTATGTCTTGTTAAACTTCCAAGTCTTATGGGGGCACGTGGTCGGCTAACACGGTGTCAAAGTTCTCTCCACATTTCGATCAATGAACCAGCAGTTGACGTTTGACAAAAAATTACTGAAGTGGAGAATGGGATGCTAATGTTGTTCCCTTCATATTCGTTGCCGTAAAGACAAGTGGGATATTGAAAATCTTTAATGCCTTAGTTTTCTAGGGTCTGTTTGTTGCTGCCTTGAACACGAAATCATTGAACAATATGCCATTATAATTTGTATTGTATTGTCACGATTAATAAGACAAGTGACATAGACTAAGTCAACGATTATGTTATGTTATGCTTATGAGGCTTATGCAATGGATAACCAAATGACTTGGGGTAAAAAAGAGGTCCGAATCACACGCATCACACATCCACATGCATGTTGTAAGTAGGATACCCGACCCGACCCGTTTCTTTTTTGTGACGAGAATGAGATAAAGATGGTGACAATGTCGAGAAGAACATATAAAACAAAAAATAATGGTGGTGAAGAAAACATTAAATGAGAATAATAGTGTAGATTTTTGTTTAGTCTATAAGTCTAGTTTCGAGGCATCTTTATAGTAGGGAGGCCCATGCGTTGAAAAGAGATCTCTTTCTGTCCCAAACAAATAAAATTTTAGGGTTAATTCCATCCAAAATTTCTAAACTTTAGTCGAGATTTTCAACAATTGTAGTTAAGTCCTGTGTTAAATGTTGTTGTGAATATGAAAGTAAATAGTAATTAGAAAATATAGAACAAATTGCAAATACATATGTATTCATTGCATAGACAATTTAAAGTTTAAGAGTCTTTCATATGCTTAACCATTAATTTAGGCGATAATGTCTCTTAAATTTGTCAGGATCATATTTAAAACAATGAGTCAAATTGTAAAATGTGCTATTATTATATGGATAGAAGTGGCGATAAATTTTAGAGAGCTATTTCTTTTTGTTTTCTTTTTAATATGTTATATTCAAGTTGTCCATATAATAGGTATAAACGTGTTTATAATTTAGTCCACGTGTTTTAAATATCATCCACATCATATCTGAAATGACATTTAACATCTAAATTGACAGCTACTCGATGAAAAATTTCATTAATATAAAACTGATATTTCAAGAGCTATATTTTATTTATATTTACATAATTTAGTAAATAACCCAACAATAACATACAATAATTTGATTTACCACAATTTTTTCACTTGATTTCTTTGTTGAAAATTGTCCCAATTTTGTCAAGTACGTGAAAAAATAGTTAAAAAAATTATTGTTATTGATTAATTAATAATAATTTTAAAAAAAAAAAAAAAAAACCTTTTGGTATACATGGTAAAGTCGACGAAGGATTATATAATAAATTTTTGTCTCCACTTTCTTTGGCCAATACATTATATTAAACTCCAGTTATTGAATAAACCATTTGATTAATAATGTAAAAGCATAAGTGGCTAGAATTACTGGGAATGTGTTTACCGACGGTATGGTACGTGATCAGGGAAAAAATTGGATCTTAGGATTTAATTAATATTTAGGTTGATGTACATATTTTGAAACTGAACTCTAGGGTATTTTAGATGGGATATTCGTTCTGTTAAGTAAATGTTATAAACGGGCCACAAAAAATCTAATAACCCAAACGTGATCAAAGTCTTGATTAATAATGGGTTAGAGGATTTAAGTATTACAGTGTTTAAGAAAGTCCAACAAATTTTGAAATCTAAAGGATAATAGTGGATTAGATATATACTTAAAAAAGACAATACAACTGAGAATAGTTTGCTAAGCTGAATTTAGCATGGAAGTCAAACTTACATGTCCTAATAAAATTAATTTTTTCAAATAAAATTATATTTGAAAACTATAAATGAATTTCAAAGTATATACATTAAAAAACAAATAACTTATCTAATTAGCTACATCACCCCTTGAACCCTACTATCTAATTTCTTATTAAATTATATTATTAACTAATAATTTTATCAAAAAAGTTAATGGTGAAAGATTGAAAAGAACAAGTCCTAGCACCACAAATTGGATAATCTATTTTTCCTAGTCAAAATAGAAGCTTCTTGCACAAAAATTCTATCTCAAACTTCTTTTCCTTTTTATATAGTAAAACATTAAATATAATGATCTGGGAAAGAAAAAGGCACTAATAGATTCAATTAAAGAAGGCATTCTAGAAAAGAATATAGAATTATCATTAAAGGATGATAAGGAGAGAACCGGGTTAAGAAAATCATAAAAAAAAAACTATTAAAATAGTTAATTTTGTTTCCCTCGACTTACATTTTAGTTATTTATATTTAAAATATTACGTTTTAGCCACTTACATTATCATGTTATAACATTTTAGTTATTGAGCATTAATTGTCGTTAATGGTGTAACAGTAAGCTGACGTGGCACGTTAAATCATCATTTCAAATGAAAATTTTAAGTTAAATTATATAATTGGTCCCTATATTTTTTTTTGAGGAATTTAATTTTTTTTCTTTTACATTAAAATAGATGGAAAATGGAGGAAAATAGAGGGAGAAGCATAAGAGAATGGAAAAAAAAGAAAAAAAAGTTAAAAGAACATAAAAGAAAAAAATAAATTGCTCAAAACGAAAAAAAATATGGGGATCAATTGTATAATTTAATCTAAAATTTTTGTTTGAAATGATGATTTAACGTGTCACGTCAGCTTACTGTTTCACCGTTAACGGAAATTAACGACTTAGTGACTGAAACATAATATCTCAAACATAAGTGACTAAAATGTAACTTAAGGAAAACAAAAATGACTATTTTAGTAGTTTACCCAAAAAGAAAAAAAATTATAATGCATGTATCTATTTGAGGGATAATTAAAAAATATAATGGTTATATCAATTTTTAACTTTATTTGTGAAAATAAAGAAAATTTAATTGGTTTATTATACGTAAATCATGTGTGTATAGATATATTATAATTATGAGTTGAATGGTATTTGATAATGATTAACTCTAATTATAGTTATTTTAATATAATATTTGTAATTACAATTATGATTATACGTGTAACTAAAAAAAACCTCGCTTATGTTAATTGAAAACCATATTATTTTTAACATGAGTATAATAAAATAAAATGTAATTTGTTATTACTTGTAATTATATAAAAATCAACTTGGAGCAGAAAAAACAAAAGAATGGGGGATTGTGGCCTTGTAGCCCATTCGGTCAAATTTTTATAAGGCCACCAAATAGATTGAAAGGCCTTGACAGGCCATTACAAGGATGAGTTTAGTGGGTTGTATATATCATATAAAAAATAAAGGTAAAATATAGAAATGATCACTAAAGTATTATCCGTGCTTTATTTTGATAATTAAATTTTTAATTTTTTTATTTTGGTCACTGAGTATTAATAGACATTTGAAATTTGACTGAAATATTGACGTGTTTTTTTAATGATTTAATAATAAATTTAGTTCTCTAATATTTATAATTTTTTTTAGTTCAAATTTTAAAAAAAATCAATAAATTTAGGCCTCAATAATTACAAAATATAAAAAATATATAAAATGTGAGACAATTGAAATAAATGAAAACATTTGTAAAAAAAAGAGAGAGAATAAATTATATGAAAGAAAAATTAAAAAAAATTATATGAAAGTCCTCCATCGTAGCACCATTGTCAACACAAGATGGTTGATGAGGTCAATTTTCCACCTTTTTTCATTTATTTTACTTAGAAATTTTATAAGGAAGTTCTTTAATTTAGAAGTATTATTAATGTATGAAATTTCATAATTTGCATGCTTGGCCTGTTTCTAAAAATGGAACTTTTTT
This sequence comes from Gossypium longicalyx, assembly GCA_025698465.1. Taxonomy (NCBI): domain Eukaryota; kingdom Viridiplantae; phylum Streptophyta; class Magnoliopsida; order Malvales; family Malvaceae; genus Gossypium; species Gossypium longicalyx. The sequence continues at coordinate 22,245,978 of CM047006.1, forward strand.
ATTTGTTAGGTCAAGCCGAACTAAGATTTATAAATCTTGGAGTTCATTACTGGTGGTAATTATTTGATAAAATAGTAAGTATTGTAAATTAAAATCGATTTTTTTTACTAATTTTATTACAGGTTCTGATTATATATATTTTCTTTTTGACACAATGATTAGAGCTATTCATAACCCCTCCCTAACTCATAAATAGGAGGATAATGCGTTTCAACGCACTCGAACTCATGTCCTCTTGCATTGACAATAATGTCCATGCTAATCAAGTTAAGACGCAATCGACAAAATCAATTTCATTTTAACTATAAGATTTTTTTTTTGTTTCAGGATGATCTTAGTGAATAAATTCTATAATTTTTAGAACATAAAAAAATCTATCTACAATAATTATATAATTTATTCCCTTTTTGTCTTTTTTTTTTTTTTTACAAATCTTTTCTTTTATTTCAATTGTCTCTTTTTTATTAAAGTCATCCTATTAAAATTGTAACACCCCAAATCCAGTCTAGACGTTATGGCCGAATCTAGCGATGTCACATGATAGTGCTTTAGAAATCGCAATGGCGTTAAGACCATTTCTCTGTAGGTACCTCTTTTCATTATCTTATGCTATCTTCTAAAACATGTCATTTGTTTTCAATCATTAACCATTTTTTAAAACGTTAAACTTTGCGGAAGCTTTTAAAACCATTTCGTATGCGCGGTAGTTTCATAAAACATTTGATTCTTTTGAAAACCTGAGTTTTCTTACTACTAGCAGTAAAAACTGTAAAACATTGCAAAATCCCAAATTAAGTAAAAATTTGTAAAGGCCTTAATTACATCAAATTTTCCCCAATTATAAATTAAATCATAAGTAAACAGAAAATAGTCCAAGTGGAAAATCGTGTGGCCACCGCTGAGTCCTCCGCTGCTCCGATCCGTCTATTACTGGGGATTACTTGAACAGATAAAACAGAAAAGAGTGAGTTTTTGCAAACTCAATGTATAATCCCCACAGATAAAACATGCATTCAAACATACATCAGAATACAGTCTGAGGCCGGAGCCCATTACAGAACCAGTCTGGGCCTTAGCCCACTCAGATACAGATGCAGAACAGATCATCAAAGTCCTACCCACCAGCCTCTACACACCATCTCCGTCCAACCCTACACACCATGTGGGGATAAAATCAACACATCCATCCCTACACACTAGGCTGTACCGGAATGCGGCACATAATCATATAATTGTAGCTGAGCTGCCAGATATCAGGCTTAAAAGCCTTTCAGAATACTTCCTCCAATACAACATCAACCCAACCCCGATACAATGCAACATGTATAAATGGCATGCTAAAATGCAGTCTATCAGATTACTCAAACAGTTCAGGTTTACATGCTAAGTATCACATGCTTAAATCATACATCACATAATCAGATCATGAAATTAGGGGTCTAAGTTGTCGAAACCATTTTTTTGGAAAAACGGGAATCGACTTAGATTCTGAAAATGAAAACGAATAGAGGAGTCGCCACCAATCTTTTTTGATGAGGTGTGATCGGGTCACCTCATAAAAGTGGTTGTTTTTAATAAATAGTTTGATTTATTTAAACAACGATTTTGGTTCACGTAAATCAAGAAAACAGGTTCGGAAGTCGTTTATGCACAAGAAAGGATTAGCACCCTCGATACGCCTAAAATTGGTACCTAGTTGATTAATTAGTGTCTTAGTGTCGAAGATTTGAAAACTTGAAAGAATTTAAAATACGATCCCTCTTTGTATTAATGCTGATTTAAAAATGATCGAATAAATTAAAACGGATGTTAGGACTCTCTCATCTCGAAGTAATAAAATGTCACGCCCAGTAAGTTAGGACACGTCATCTCGAACTTTGAGAATAAGCTTGCCTTTATTTAAAATTCATGTATTTTAACCTTTTTTAAAAGGATGTTCAGTTATTTAGGGTAAACGAGAAAAATCAAAACCCAGTAAGTTAAGGCCGATATCTCGAACTTCCAAATATCAGATATTGCCTTTGTTTGCAAAAACCTCATCTCGAGGTGACGAGATGTCATATCCAGTAAATTAGGACACAACACCTCGTATCTCCGAGGATATGCATTTTATTCAAAACTCGTGTTGTGATTTAAAAGAATATGCCGCTATTTAGGTTAAACGAGAAAAATCGAAACCCAGTAAGTTAGGGCACATTTTTTCGAATTTCCAAGCACGGAATATTACTTTATTTTAGAAAGCACAATTGTTTTATCAAATGAAAGACTAATGAATTATGATTTTATGGCCAAATGAGAGAACAAATTGTAATGCTAATATGTGCAACAAAGGACGTAATAAACGTAATAACGTAAATAACGATGACAAGTGCAAAATAATCAATAAAATAAATAGTGGGTTAAACAAAAAAATAAGTGAATAAACAGAATTATTTGATAAGATAAAAAGAACTCGACTAACAAATGATAAAAAGCTAAGCAAATAAATATGAGAATAGTAAAAAAGGATTAAATAAAACAAACAAAAAAATGATAATAAGAATAATAATAATAAAACAAAGAATAATTATAATGATACCGGAATAATGAAGATAATACCTTAATAACAATGATATGGTAATAATAGTAATAGAGAACAGCAATACATTAATGATAATATGTGTTAATAGCAATAATAAAAATATGTAAAAATATAGTAAAAATGATGATAATATGTTAATAAGAATAATAGTGGAAATAATAATTATAATAATAAATGTAATGATACATAAAAATAATATTATATATAAAAGGTATATATATACACACATAATAAAATATATACTAATATTAATAATAAATATAATAGGGGTAAAAATAGATATAATAATAATATGTACATAATAGGTATTAAAAATATATATAATATAGTATTTAAAAAAATGTATACTTAATATATATATATATATATTAGGAATAATAATAATAGTAAAAACAACCATTAATAATGTTACATAAATAGATATACGGTAATTGTAATACCCTGAAAATATTTACAGTAAGATATTATCCTTGATATAGTAAAATAAGGAAATAGAGTGAAAAAAAAAAAAGGAAATTTTGAGATATGTCAATATTGAGAAGTATATTATGATATATTAATTCAAGAAAGGACTAAATTGTAAAAGTGAGAAAAGTTTTGTTGCACAAGAGTAAATACTCAAAATTTGAGGGGTTAAAGTGTAAATATGAAAAATTTGAAGGACCAATAGTGTAAATATTTTAAGAGTGGAATAATCTAGAAACTAAGGAAAATGGATGAATTAGGACCAAATTGAATAGATGAAGAAATTATGAGGGACTAAATTACAATTTTACCAAATTAAATGATGACTTAAGGATGGAATTTTAAAAGATAATGAAGGGCAAAATGGTCAATTGGAAGAGAGAGAAATCTAGAAAGTAATAATGATGCTAGAGATATTTTGATATTTTATAATTATTTAATTAGATAAATATTATTTTATTAATATTTTAATAAGATATTTTATTATTATTTTATTAGTATATAAAGAAAGAAAGATGAGAAATTCTCATCCATATTTCCCATGCACTAACATGAGAGAAAGAGAGGAAGAAAGAAAGTTATGCTTTCTTTACAATTTGGTCCTTTTTACCAAAAATTCACCATTTTCACCCAAAAATCAAATGAATTTCCATAGCTACCAAGAGAGAAAAATGTTAAGGAGACCATGGGGAGTTAGAATATCAAGTTGGATTCAAGAAATAGAAGCTGGAGGAGAGAGAAAATCAAGTTAAAGATTAGTATCAATAGAACAAGGTAAGTATATCAAGATTTCAATATGTTTTTAAGTTTGTTATTATTGACAAAGCATGGAAATAATGTTATAGTAGAGTTTTCTTACATAAGGTCCTATGTTCATGATATGTTAGTGAAGAGAAAATAAGAGAAAGTGATGAGAAATGGTGTAGAAAAAGAAAATAAGGGTGTTATAACATGGTAATTAATATTTTGTACTAAAACAGTTTTGGACAGCAGCAGTAGTCTAACTTTGAAAAATCATCAAAAATTGTAGAAATCTAATTATAGGATGAATAAAATATGAAATTAAAGCTTATTAAGTCTAGTTTCTTATAGAAGAAATTATGTAAGCAATGGAATTGTAAATCATGAGATATGATGAATTTTGTGAGACAAGGTTAGAATGATTTCGGGTTCCCCTGTTCTGACTTTGTAAAATCATAAAAATTTGGATAAAAATAATTATGGGTTCAAATTTATATTTTTAGAATCCTTAATGAGTCTATTTTCAATATAAACAAACGGGAACATCATTTGAATTCTTTACAAGGAGATAATTAATTTTTAGTGAAGAAGGGTCAGAACTGTTAGACAGCAGAACAGGGGTAATTTTAAAGAATAAACTGTACTTATTGGATAAACTAAAAATTCTGAAAATTTTATGGTAAGAAGATATATGAGTCTAGTTTCAGGAAAAATTAGCGGATCTTAATTTTGAGTTCTATAGCTCCAGATATAAATAATTTAGTGACCATGATGCAGATAGACAGCTTGAATATTCATAAAAGTAAATAATAAAAATTATGGATAATGTTACTTACAAGTGTATTATCTACATTAAGGATGTGGAATGGAGAGGAGGAGGAGGAAAAATATGTATGAATATTCATCTAGCATGGCTAATTTGCATATTCTAGGCTCAAGGACTAAATTGAATAAAAGTAAAATTTTATGGGCAATTTTGTAAAATGTAAAAAAATGATCAAATTGCATGAAATGGATTATTTTATTATTTAAATTAAAAATTGAATGAAATTATTAATTTAGTTCAAGATCGGGGGAAAACATGTTTTAGGGATTAAATTGAAAAGTGTTGAAAGAATAAATTGAAAAGTGTTGAAATTATAGAAAATTATGATATTTTATAGAATTCATGGACTGTTATCAATATATATAAGAATAATAGCTGGAAATAAGGATTAAATTGCAAGAATTTTATTTTCCGACCACTAAGGATGAAATCGTCATTAATTAAGAGTTCAGGGCAAAATGTTAAATTTTGCCTAAAGCATTAATTAAATGCATTAGTATATGAAATGAATGAAAATGATGATCAAATTTATTTATAAAGATCCGAACGACTCAAATATAAGACTCGATCGTGAAAAAGAAAAGATATCGGATTAATGAAATTATAAACACAAACAAGCAATGAGGTAAGTTTGTGTAACTTGAATTGTATTTTAAATACTTGAAATATGTGGTTATGTGATAAAAATATGATTTGAATATTCAATTCATGATATTTGATGAAATATTGATAATACTCAAATAAATTGAAAATAAATCTCGGTTGAATGAAAAGGAAAATTCGATGGATCTCTCGAAAGGAATTGATCAGTAAAAGGATCTAGCCCTGACGGGTGATCCTATCCTGATATAGCCCTCCCGAAGAATATGTGTAAAATGGATTTAGCCCGACGGGTAATCCGAATCGTGTCAAATTTAGCCTGGACTGTAATTCGATCCAAGCTCATTAGAGTAATTGTCGCTGCGGGGATTTAGCCTCGACCGTAATCCCACCGTAAGGATGAGGTTCGCGGAGTGTGCTCTCGATATGAAACGTGTAAGACCATGGTTGAAAGATACCATGGCAACTCTGATATGAAACGTGAAAGACCATGGTTGAAAGATACCATGGCAACCTGATATGAAATGTGTAAGACCATGGTTGAAAGATACCATGGCAACTGATATGAAATGTGTAAGACCATGGTTGAAAGATACCATGGCAACGTGATATGAAATGAACAAGACCATGGTTGAAAGATATCATGGCAACATGACAGAAAATGAGTAAGACCATAGTTGAAAGATACTATGGCATCATGTCAAAGATGAATAAGACCGTGGATGGGATGATGCTATGACATCTGTTGAACAATTGATATCCGTGTAATATGTATCGGATGACGAATGGTTATATGAAATGGTTGTGTGTAATGTTTACAAGAACTGGTCATATGGAAATATATATGTACAAAATAGTTGTATGAAATAATTATGAAGATAGATAAACGAAATAAGTATGAGTACGTGGAATATAAATTATGTTAGGTTTGATATAAGCTATTATCGGAATAAATATACATAAAATATATGGAAATGATGGAGTATGAAATATTAATATAATGAAATGAATCATATATGCTTATGAAGAAACGGTAAGAGCATGATATGTTTCATGACATGTACATATATGATTATCTTTGATATGTTGATACAAGAAAATTATGTAAGTTGAGACTATTATTGAACTCAAGTACGATATGTCGAGAAAATAGTTATATCAATGTTGAATTTATATGAGATATGTGCAAGTACACTAACAATATTACTGTTTGATGCTTATACAAGTACTAATCTGTTGATTGAATGGTAATATATTTATTTACATGATGCATTGAATCGGTAAGCATTTAAATTTTTTTTAAGTAATCTGCAAATGGTAGTAATGCTCCGAAACCCTGTTCTGGCAACGGATACGGGTTAGGGGTGTTACAGTAATAGTATATACATAATATAGTTAAAAATATATATACATGAGATAACATAAAAAATATATGAATAGTATGATATTAAAAATATATACATAATAATATATAAAAAATATAATATAAAAAAATGTACATAACATATAAAATATATATATACATAATATAGTGTTAAAATATTTACATAATATATACATATAAGTATTGATTAAAAAATAATACTAATAATAGTAATAGTAAAATACTAAAAAATAATAGATATAGTAATAATAAGAATATATAAACGACAATGTGTACCGGAGAAAATAAAAATAATAAGAGAAAATTAGTAACGTTATATATATATGTAAACATATATATATATTGAAAACATATATACATAGTATTAGTATTTAAATATATATAATATAATATTTAAGAAAAAGCTGTACATAATATATAATGTATTTAATATAGCTTTTAAAGTATATATGTAATATAACATTAGACACATATATATATATATGATAACATAAAAATATATAACTAATAATATTTAAGAATGTATACATAGTATAGTATAAAAATATATATATATATATATACGTAATATAGAATTTAAAATATACCTAATATATTAAAAGAATATATACATAATATAAAGTTAAGAAAAATAATAATAACAAAAAAAATATTAATAATACTATATAATATATATACATATAAGTATTAAGTGAAAATAATACTAATGCTAATAAATAATAAATATATTAATAATAGTAATAATATTAAAATTAAAATAAAATAATGAGAAAAAGTGAAAAAAGGGACAAAATTGAATTAAAAATGAAGTTTTGGGGCGAATTTCAAGATAGAACAAAAGAAAGGGACTTATTTGAACGCGCGCAAAACATAGGGAGACCGAAACAATAATTATTCCTTCTCATCAAAACGCAGCACATCAGCGGGGACTAAATTGAAAATCTCGACAAATTTCAGGGCCAAATTAAAAATAAAAAATGACTTAATTGCAAAGTAATAAAAAAGCAGAAGGGCTAAAAGTGCAATTAGCCCTTCCGTTAAAAAACACGCGGATCCTAGGCGGGTCGGGGCGGGTCGATCCGGTCTAAGTCAAAACGACGTCGTTTTGGGATGTCTAAGGCCAACCCCAAAACGACGTCGTTTTGGAGGCCTATATAAGTCAGATTTTTTTTAAAAATTTTCATTCTCTCATCTGTTTTAAAAAGGTACGTTTTTTTTTTAAATTTATTTTTATTTTTTTAAAATATATTTTGATATATTTTAATATATTTATAGGAAGAGATAGAATCGAAAATGAAAAAAAAAAAGAAAAGAAAAAAAAGAAGACCTTAGCCCGATTTTAAACTACTCCAATTGCTTTGTTGTTTTTTGCTTTTAATTGCTAGAGTTGGTATTTCGTGTTTGAATCTGTTTTTGTATTGATGAAAATGGTTGTAAAAAAAAAAACAAGAAGAAGCCCCCCAAAATACAATCGGTTTTTCCTCTTTATTAAAATACATTTGATCTGGCCTTTATAGCCAATTTCTACATGTTATTTTCTTATTTTCCTACTGTTTGATGTGTGTTTGCTCTTCTCTTTTCTGCAGGCTGGTAGTTGATGGCAGAGCAGGTGGAGCAGAGGCGGTGCAAGTGGAGGCACCTAGGGTTTACTGCTTCCTTGTTTTTTCTGCTGGTGGTTTGGGCTAGGGTAGGTTAGGTATTAATGGGCCCGGGTAAATTTGGATACCTACATAAGTAATGCTTACTGACCCTATGATAGGTCATAGTCGACTTGGGTGACCCGTGCAATCTTATAGAGTTTTCCAGAAAAATGGGCTCACACGCCCATATGGTCTGCCCATGTGGCCCACACGGCCTAAATTGGCCTTGGTCGTGTGGATCACACGGCTTGGACCAAAAATCCCACACGTCTGTGTGGTTCACCCGTGTGTGCCCACACGCCTGTGTGACCCACACGGCTCAATTGGTTGAGCCCATGTCTCTTACATAGCCTCACCGGTCATCACACAACCGTGTCATGCACCCGTGTCTTCTACGCACAGCCTAGCTCATCGATCACACGCCCGTGTACTGCTACACAGCCTACCACACAGGCGACCACACGCCTGTGTGGCGTCGACAGAATCATTTTTTGGCTTTTGCCGATTCTCGTTTTCTATTTTTCGGGTACACACTTGTATCATTTTTGCTGCTTAAACAATCCCAAGCACTCTAGAACCTATATTTGATCAACATTTCACTCAGTTAAACACCCAATTGTCGAATTAAAGCCAACCCAAACGAATTACCCAATTAAGAAGCGATTGAAACTTACCCCAACGTTTCAAATTCGGTTTGCTACTAAGCAATACGAGAAAAGTCTTGATCTCAGAGGTATGATGCTTCCAAATCATTAGAATAAATAATCCTAATCAAAACTTAGCGTCATAATTCAGAACCCACAAGAGACAACTTACCGAAGTTACACAAAGAAGCGTCACCGATGAGGGAGAGAATATGATTGTCATTTAAAACAAAGTAGCAAAAGAAGAATGAAGAGAAAGGAGAATTTCAGTTGGGGAAGGGAAAGAAAATGACGAAACGGCAGAGAAGCAAAACTAATGTCGGTTTGGGGAAAGTTAAACATAAAATAATATTCTGATAGGTATTCAGGGAATCCCTTACTTACTTATCCACTAACCCACTACTCAGAGTTTTAGACCAACTGAAATTCTATCTGATAACCGAGCAAAAATATAAACTCCCTTGCTTGCGTAGGGATTCGAACTCCAAACCCCCAACACACCTAAACCACTAAACCGGCAGGCCCATTCTGATATGGTTTTACAAATACTTAATTATAAGCCTATTGAACAAGGTTAAGGCTTTATTCAGAAAAATCCCAAAATTTGCCAAATGAAAGGCTTGAACTTGGGACCTCACACACACACTCAGAACACTTAACCACTGAAGCAGATACACAGTTGTGTGTCATAAATTCACAAAAACAAAAACATAAATTTTGGGGGCGTTACAAAAATTTTGTTGGAAAAAATCCAGTTTGAAAACGATTTTCTTGTACAACGAAAAAACAAAAATTTGAAAATGGAGTCGGTTAGTAATATTTATAGCAATAAACTTTTCTTGAAAAGTACTTGTGCTTTGTCCAAGATGAATCATTGACGTTCCCAACTTTCAAATGAACGGTCTTCTCTGTTGTTCTCATACTAGAAATCTTTTCGAGTGTGTGCTCAAACAATTACGAATAAAACATAGAACCAGAAATAATTTTTTTTTACTTTTAGTAAATTTGTATATTTTTAATCCTACTAGTGTCATCTATTTCTAGGGAGAGATAGAGGATCCCTAGTTGAATTAGTATAATACAAATAATACTTATTTAATAGAAAAACCGATCCCCTAGTTGAATTAGGAGAAAGGAGCGGCTAACCCTAGTTAAATACACTAGGATTGTCGCCCCTCATACACATTATGAGGGGTTTTGGGTCTTTCCTGTATTGAGTCTAATTATACGTGCTTCTTAGATTTTTAACTCAACACTTTATAATTTAATCCAACGCGATGCATTTCTTTTATTTCCAAAAATAAATATTATTAAATTAATTAATTATCCAATTAAATAATTTTTTTCAACTCAATTCTAATTTAGCTAAAATAATGACAATTTTACTGTAAAAGAATTTATGAGAAAATATATTTAATTTCTACATTCAATGTATTCTCAATGAACAATTAATTTAATTCAATTTTCAAAATTTAATTATTTACTTAAATAATAATTCTAAAAACTTAAATTAATCCTCAAGTCATTTCAATACTTAGTGAGAAACCACATTTATTTTCGAATGTAACACATTTCTTTAACTTTATCATTTCTATCTATTTTTGTTCATTTGATTTTAAATGCAATTTGTTTTTTATTTTAACGAGCAAATGGAGGGACCCATTAGACATATGTGATTAGGGCTCAAATGATTTATAATTAAGTATTAGTTTTTCGCCTATTAATTATAAACTTGGCTTTTTACCTAAATAATACAAAAAATAAAATTAATAACTGAAATGGTATGCCCATGAGAGTATGTTTGCTACAATGTTTTGCTCGTGCCGCTTGACAAATTGGCGGCACCAAACTAAAATGTAATTATCTAAAGTATTCAGGGATCTGATATGAAAATTTTTCATTTTGAGTGGCTATTGGAAAAAAAAAAGGTGAAATGTTGCGGCCTGACAGTGTGGCGGCACCAAACCTTAAATATGGCTAATTGTCTTGTCAACCCTCCTTATTATTTTCTTTTTATTCCCCTTCAACTCACTACATTGTGTTTAAACAAGACCTTAACCTATTTTTGTAGTTAAATAAGCCCTTAACTTATGATTTTTACTCATAAAAGCCCTTTATTTTAATATTAAAGTAAATATATTTTATCCATATTAAAGGGCTTTTTAGTATATTATCCCTGCTAAACTGTATGTTGTTGAACCTGGCAGTTGCATTGTAGAAATTGTTTGATTATTTTTAATGCTTAAGGACCGATGAAAACATAGATGGAAGCCTAACATACTAAAAGGCCCTTAAACTATTATACTTTGTTTAAACAAGTTTTTATACTATTTTTGTAGTTAAATAGGCCCTCAAACTATGATTTTTACCCATGAAAGTCCTTAATTTTAATATTAAAGTAAAACTATTTAAAAAATATATAAACTAATTCACATTTTATGCTTATGTGAATTTGATAAGAATAGCTAATTAAATAAAAAATAAAATTTTAAAATTTCTTGAGAGTGATTATTTACATGACATTCTTAACTACTCTTTTGAAAATTTTGATTACTTTTTTAGATTTTATGTTGATGTTAAAGTGTATATAATTTTTATTGCATCAACAAGAAATTAAGATAAGAGCTTGAAATTCAAAATATATTTACTTTAATATTAAAATAAAGGGCTTTTATGAGTAAAAATCATAGGTTAAGAGCTTATTTAACTACAAAAATAGGTTAAAGGCTTATTTAAACACAATGTAATGAGTTGAAGGGGAATAAAAAGAAAATAATAAATAATGAGGGTTTACAAGGCAATTAGCCACATTTAAGGTTTGGTGACGCTACACTGTCAAGCGACACCCTTTCACTTTATTTCAGCAATCACTTAAAATGGAAAATTTGCATATCAAGTCCTTGAATATTTTATATCATCACATTTCAGTTCAGTGCCGCCAATTTGTCAAGCGGCACTAGCAAAACACTGTAGCAAACATACCATTTTGGTAAATAATCTTATGGGCATGCTATTTCAGTTATGAATTTTATTTTTTGTATTGTTTAGATAAAAAAAAACATATAAACGCATTTAGTCACGAAGTCATTCCACTATAGTGTCGTGATTGAGCTCTCCCTAATTACATTCCATTACGAAAGCTCCTCAATTAGTGCTCGTCCAATGACTTTGTCATAAGTGTGTTACCTTTATAGGATATCTTTAACTCTAGGATAAATTCATTCTCCCAATATGATCATATTTTATCTCATGGTAACTATTACATTTTTCTTCGTGAAAAGTCAATTATTATCAAATAGTAATTAAGTCATTTATCACAAAGACAAATAATCTATGACCACGTTTGCTTTTCATCTATCATGTAACGTCAATGAGAGGATATCATTTACCCATTTCTTGGGCTATGAATTTTATTATTGTGAATGATGCTACATACTACAGAAGTCATATACCAAACACACCAACTTTCGGTTCCTTATTTATTTGAACTTAAGCTTTTACTTACATAAACGTATATAAGTCATGCATACATAGTCCATCATCCACTCAAGATTGAGGTATGTCACACTATGAACGTCACAAGTGAATATATTCATAAACAAATCCAAAATCTATCCTACTTAGGTCATGTCCAATGTATAGATAATTCAGTCAGTCACATTTATATTTCTATCTTCTGGGAGTCATCCGCTCTGATGTTTAAGATAAAGCATCTCCCCAATTGGACTTAATAGATGACATATTAGTCTTTCAATTGGTTTGTTCATTTCCAGTTAGACTAAAGACATGTTTTGGTTCATCTACTAATATAAGTTGTCTTTTTGTATTACGATCCGACCACATAATATCGCTTAGTATTAATTAAACATTAGATAATCAATGAGCTAATATTTGTTTCTATTTTGCTTTGCGTACAATAACTATTGAGAACAATATACAAAGGGTATTTATGTAATTAATGAATAATTCTATTCGAAAAAATATAATTATACAAACAAATATACGACACTTAGGGTACTAGATCCAACAAATTTATCAATTTGTAAATTTTTAAAAGAATTACAAAATTTTTAATTTTTTTTATTTTTGTAAATGTTAAGAGCTAAATTTGTTGAATTTATTAGAATTTGAACTAAATGACAAATTTTGTGAACATTGAGGGCTAAATTTGTTGATTTTTTTTATATTTAAGATCAAAATGATAGAATGTGTAAACATTAGAGGGCTAAACTTGTTATTAGACCAATAAAAAAAACCCACATCCAGTTTCTTCAAATTTCATTAATGTTTAGTGACAAAAAAAAATTAATTTTAAATAGTTTAGTGATAAAAATAGAAAAAAAAAATTAAAAGTTCAATGACCAAAATAAAATGCTGGCAATACTTTAGTGACAATTTTTGTACTTCACCCAAAATAAATATATAATATAATATGTAAATATTAAAAATTATGTTTTTTATTTTTAGAATTTTAATGAAAATATATATAATTGTTAAATAGTAAATTACAAATAGTATAATTTATTTTTAGAAGTTAAAAATATGGATAATTCTTACAAATATAAATGAATTTAGACCAAATTTGATGATCATATTTCAAATCACATGTAATTATTGTTGGAAAATATGGACATCACATATATAATAAGGGTAATTACATATTATTATTTACTATCATGATAGGTTAGCCCAAATTAAAAGTGATCTAATTTGGTTAAAATTTTATTGGGCTTTAATTATTAAATAAAGTATGGGTCAAATATGTGTAGATACTCTAGTAATTGAATTCTAATCAAATTCTGATTAATGATGGGCTAATTAGAATTTGATTAGAACTAATATGCAAAGGTTATAAATATTAGGGTTATGGTCCCCAAATTATACACAATATATCTTTTCTAATATCCCATCATTAGGAAAAAGAGAGCAGATATTCTCTGAATTTCTTGTGTGCTAATTTGGAAGATCAAATCCCTAAGATCCGGTAAAACTTCAAGAAATTCATGGATTCAGGTACGCTTCCGCTTCCGCTTCCGCATCTAGTTTTGTTCTTGATTTATTCTTGATTCATTCTTGATGGTTTGACATGATAGATCCTGATTTATTAAGTTTTATTTTAGATTTATTTTACAAATCTAACAATTATAATTCTTATAGTACACATAAGTTGCGAATTTAGTGTTTATAGTCTAATTTGAACGATTTTAATCTTTATACTTTTTAAATTTTAATTATGTTTTTTTTATACAAGGTTGAATTATGGAATTAGTTTATTATGCCTATGTATAAAAATTAGGGTTGATTGAGTCTTAACTCGATTGTCATTGACATTATTGCCAATGTAGGAGGACATGGGTTCGAGTGCATTGAAGCTCATTATCCCCCTATTTAAGGGTTGGAGAGGGCTATGGGTAGTTCTAGATATTGTATAAAAAAAGACAGATATGATAAGAACCTATAATGAGATTAATGTTAAAAAATATATAAAAATAGAGTAAATTACACTCAAGGTCACTAAACTATTAGTACGTTTATGTTTTAGTCACTCAACTTCAAAAAATTATAAAATGATCGTTGAACTATTCAAATGTTTTTATTCAAGTCATTAGGTTGTTAAGTTTTTTTTAAAGTCCAACTAACGAGCTCCAAGCGACAATTCGATGATTGGTAAGGTGGTTCGTTCCCCATCAACAAGTAGAAGAATATATATTAGATCTAAGTTGATGACGGTCAGTGTTAGAAATTGGAGAAGAAAGTTGTTTGAGTTTTGAATTGGTGGCGTTCAAAGTTGTTTTATAAAAAAATTAACCATAAAAGAGAAGGGGCAAATAGAGTTTTTTATTGGTGCAGGCAGTGCAAACATGGAAGACCATACAACAACGATTTTAATAACCCAGTGACTTAAATGGAAACTTTCAAATCGTCCAGTGATCATTTTGTAACTTTTTGAAGTTAAGTGACTAAAATATAAATTTATTAATAGTTTAGTTACCTTAAATATAATTAACCCTAAAAATTAAATCCGAAATTTAGCAGAGTTTTAAATTATACATAATAACACACTCCATCCATTTAAAATCATTAACAAACTAGCTAAAAATAAACACCTTCTAACGTCTACCATTCCAACAATTAAACATATGTGTGCCTCACCGGAACCTTCTCTGCACCAATACTTCCGCCGTCCGATCATCTTGAAAGACACGTGTACGGCCAACACCCGCAATCGGAACTCGATGAACACCCCCCCTTCATTACAGTGTTCTATATAAACACCTCGTACCATTCGTAAAAACTCAAGGAAAGATTTAACGAAGAAATCAAAGCAGAAACTGCTTCCTTCCTCTTGAATTTTAGCCTTATATATCTTTATCTTTCTCCCCAGCCAACGCTTTACTTCGCAAGTTTTCAAACAAGAAAAGCAACAATTTCAATGGCTCCTGAACTTGTTGTTGTAAGGCGTAGTAGCATTAGGCAAAGGGTTGACGAAAGTCAAATCGCCATTGGTGGTCTGGGGAGCATAGGCTGATTCTTGAGAACCAGGGTTGCATATCAACCCGTTTACCCGCCGGTGAATCAGACCCAGTTCGCCATGGCTTATTACGTCATTAACTATTCCAAGCTCTGTCTTTGGGAGGTACTTTAATTTATAGCTCATATTAGGTGAAAATATCTCTTTCGTCCTCTCAATTTTCATATTAAGTAAATTAGTCCAAATTGAAGCAACTTAATCATGTTAATTTCGAAAGTGAAAATTTAAAGATAGTTAATCACAACAATAAATTATTTTATCAAATTTATATGATTTTAATTGGTATAGTAATAAATTTAGATTTTAAAATTTACATATTGTTGTCCATTTATATATTTTTATGTAGATTCTTTTTGAATTATTTAGATTTTATTAAAAATATTACACCTAATTTTATTTAGAATCAAGAACAACTTGTTTGCATTAATGGTGGCTTAGGAGTCCTTTCCCCAAACCAAATTTTTTATTTTTTAAATTTCATTTCTCTTTAGAAATTTTTTGAAGGCTCCTCAAATTTTTTTTGAAGATTTTAATTAAATTTTTATAAATTTTTTGGAAATTCTCATTAATTTTAATTTTTTTAAAAAAAATTTAATTCGACTCCCAATTTTTTTAAAAAAAAACTCATTAAGTTATTAAATTTTAAAAATTTTAATTAGGTCTCTAAACTTAATCTCAAGATCTGTAGTCAATTATATCAATTAAAAATTATATAAAATTGACAAAAAAATTAATTGACATGCTTAACTATTTTTAGTTGTCCATTTTCGAAATTGATAAAATTAAATTATTCTGATTTTTTAATACCGAACTAATTTGCTTAATATCGAAATATAGAAGTATCATAGAAACGTTTTTACCTTTATATTAGAATGTAACTTTACGATTTTTTAAAGGGATTACATTATAATTTTACCTTTTTTTGCAGTTCGTCGAGTATAGTAAAATGGTATACCTGGACGGCGACATACAATTATATGACAACATAGATCACTTATTTGATTTACCAAACGGGCATTTCAACGCAGTAATGGACTGTTTTTGTGAGAACAAACAAGAAGCCACACCCCAAAATACAACTTCGATTACTGTCAACAATATCCCGACAATATCAAATGACCTGACGAGATGGGTCAACAACCCCCTTCCCTATACTTCAACGCCAGCATGTTCATCTTCGAACCCAACCTCACCACCTATAAAAAACCAAGTAATAGTGAAGGGAAGGCGGAACCGGCGAATTTGCAACCGTTGTTAATGGCGGCAGAATTCTCAGAAGTTGGCCAAGTTAAAGACGTGACGGCACCATCAGCCGCTTAGAAAAACTGGGATAGCTCTCTTTTTAGAACAATAAATAAAAAAGTACAAAGAGAGGGTTAAAAAGGGAAAAAAAAGCAACTTCTTATAGATATTGTAAAAAAAATACAGTAAAAAAAGGGAGAATACCCCCCTCCCCCCCCCCCCCCTTTTTTTTTTTCAAGGAATGAAAGCTTCTGAGTTTCACCGGAGCAGTTGTTACACACTAAAAAAAATTACCAAAATTTGTAACTCATACAAAAAATTTTAACCCTATATCAATATTAAATAAAATATGCTTTTTTTAGCACATGGTAAAATTATCCATTTTGGTGTTAATTTCTTTTTGTTGTTTATGGCCGGTGATAGAAACCATGGAACAATTTATTTTTGGGAATCTTCACTCGAATATGATTAGTTTCAGTTGGGATGAAGTTAAAAAAGTTTTGGGATGTTGGAGTTAAGTTTTATATTTTTGTGAGAGTTAAAATATAATTTCTTCATTTTAATAACTTATATTTTTATATTTTTATATTTTTATATAATTAAATTAAAATTTTATTATTTTTGGGAGGTTAAAGCGTAATTTTACTATATATAAAATTTTAAAGAATTAAAAGTGAAAATTTTCATTTTATGAAGCTAGACCCTTGTCGACCTTTGATACCATCCCTGAGTCTTAATCGTTAAACAGACAAGTGCACCTGATTTGAAAAAATTTAATTGGGATGATATATGTTGGGGATAAACTCAATTAAGCAACGAACAAGTAAAATATTGATTGAAAAGATCGAACACAAATATTTTACGTGAAAAAACCCCTCTAAAGAGGATAAAAAACCACGGCTAAAGATAATTTCACTATAACGGCAAAAACGAAGAGTACAAAGATGGAAATAAAACTAAACCCCGAAACTCGAAAATAAGAACCCTTCAAAACGTAAACACAAATTCCTAAAAAATCAATAAAAACTAATACCTAAATGTGTAATGGATTAATCTTTCTAGGGTTGTAAAAGCCTTTATTTATAGGTTAAATATGTAGGTTAAATGATCTTTAAAATAATCTACACTAATTAGAGTTCAAATGAAACAAATATTCAAAGTTTAACTAGGAGAAGAAAACCAAGAAAATTGCATGGCACTTCACCACGTCGTGACATCCCTTATCGTGTTGTCACGACGTCGTTTCTACTTCTCTCATGTTTTCATCGTCGCGACGTTGCTCTTTGTTTATGCCTAAATTTGATCGAAATGCGAGGCATACTCCACAAATCTCCACCTTGACTCGTATTTCCATAATGCCTTCTTTCCCAAAGCCTGTCATGGGCTTATCTCGAACTATGCAGGATATTAACTGAGTCGAATCTGTGCTTGAACTTTGAAGTTGGAAGACTTCTAGTTCTCAATTTGTGCACTACCAAATCAAAACTGACTTGGTTCTGATTGCCACGAACGTAGTGCCCTATTTTTTCAAAACCTGCACCCAAAAGAGAACCTCTCTTATTTGAAATGGTCATACTTTTTTCCCTCATACGCACAACTCCACCTTCAATTGAACTATATATGGAGAACCAGTCCTTGTTAGGACATATGTGAAAAGAACACCCCAAATCTAGGATCCACTCGGATGTAAGCTCGGAGCTTTCACTTTTTGACACCAACAAGAAATCATCACCTTTGTCATCATCCAAATTAGCACTAGCTAAATCTTCCTTATTGCTCTCAACAACCCTTTTATTTCGCAATTTGTAACAATCTGTCTTGACGTGACCTAACTTCTTACAATAGCGACATCTTTTATCTCGCTTATTGATACTACCAAAATTGAGGCTTGCCTATCTGACTTGTTATCCAGACCAAACTCATTGTCGTTGTCTTTACTTAATAAATGACCATTCACATCATCGAATGAGAGTTTATCTCTGCCATAAATCAGGGTCTCCTTGAAAGACTTGTATGAATGGTGATAATAGCATAGTCTGATCTTCATTGTCAATCTGAACCTCAACATTCACCTAAGTGGAGACCTATGTTAATAACATTCACCATCAACCCTTGCACAAACACACCAAGATTTAACGCAATTATTGCTAGTGTAATTGTTATTGGTATAGTTGTGTCTGCCATATATAATCGTGGCCACAAATTTTGTTGATTCATTTGTTAAAAAGGTTATGGGTATCTCCACCATTTCCTTATTGACAATCTGCTACCTATAAAACATACAAAAAATTTATTGTAATTTTAATTTGAGAAAGAAAACATATGATTCCTAAACACACTAGAACTTGAGCTAAAAGATGACCTCTCATAGTTGAGATCGTGAACCCTTATATATTCATAATAGTCAAAGTAATTGTCCAAAATAGGTACATACATTCCTTTGCCATCTAAAGTAAGACTTATGATAAAAATCTTATACATCCTTCTAAAGGCTCTTACCTTTATCACAATAGATTTCAACAACACTAGCAAAACCTACATACACACAAATAAAATATGAACATCTTACCAAAAAATTGGAATTGCTTTGCAAACCTATGCTCTCACCTATGTTGTCCAACATGACATTCTTACCCTTCTGCATCATGAAAAAAAGGAACACCTTCAAATATTTGTCACTGGCTAGAGATAGAATATAAACATTTAAAAAAAAAAGCAAAAGCTCTTCCACACATTTCTTGGGGTCAATGAAGTACTCCACGAAGATCCACCATCATGTTCCCACTAATCGTCCAGGTGCAAAATCATAGAAGTTTAACACTTTAACTAAAAAAGGGTGCGATGGAGATAAAACTAGCTCCAAAATCGTAAAATGGCTTTAAAAATAGACTACCCCTTATCGCCACTTGGTCTAAATACTACACTCAACAAGTTCTCCCCACTGATAATTGAAAACTCAAACTTGTAGTTGTCTAGTTGAAGGTCTCAACATTCCAACATTGCTTCCATCTCTTCTTTAGTTGTCATGTACTTAAAGACGTCGCTACTAACAAAGATATTATTGCAGCACCCTTACCCTTCCCAAACACTTTTGCTTATGCCGACCATGAGGATAATTCGAACAAAAAAAAAAGAAAAAAGCAAAACAAAAGTAACAAAGAAATCATACAACACAAACAAAAAGAAAAAATAAAGTAAAAATAAAATTCGTAAGAAGTAGCAAAGAATTCAAAAGAAAATTTTAGAAGAAATCACTAAATTTGTTAAGTGAGTGAAGGAGTAAGAGAAACCCCTTATTTTTAAAAGAAACCTAATGCTCTCCCACTACTCCGTAGTGCATGTTTTTGCACCATCAATGCATGTTCCTTCAAAGGCAATAACAACAACTAATTGTCATATAGGCTATAACGTGTCATGATACTTATGACGTGCACAACCTAAGTAATGGTTAACGCACCCCTCTATAAATCACACCATGCCATTAAGCCAAAACTTACAATCTCCAAAAATCAAATTTAAAAATTTTCAATGCAATATCATCCCTTATTGCGCCACATAAGCAAGACACCTCGTCAATCCCTTGATCTTAGGTGAAGTCACTTTATAACATTCCTTTCGATTGTGGGGTAATTGTTACACATACTTTGCCATGTAGATTACATTGTCAAGTACCATGCCTTGCCAGGGCCAAGGCCACGCAAGTTCAAACACCCTGACAAAACCTATATCACCCATTAGTAACATACCTACAACTCCATCACATCAAGCTACATAGTTAACTTAAGGATAGACATACACCAAATGATGACCAACCAATCAAGAAAAGCCATATGGCCTACAAATGTATCCCGTAAGTACCTATCTAAGCTCCATGACAAGGGACGATCACAACACAACCAACTTGCTATAGTCTTCCCTTTTCCTCCATCTTAAACAACATTTGCAACTCTAAACCCTTTGTGTGAACTACTAGCTTAGACTCTTCCAACATTTACCCCTCAATACTCTCTAATAGATAATAAAAAATAGATCAAATTTAACTAGATCATGTTAGTTAAACTAAACCACAAATGGAGTGACAAAAAATTTGTATTCAAGTCATGAAGTGACATCTATTATGAAATAATGCCTCAACAACCCCTGCCCCTTAAAAGAAAAAAAGACCAATAAACACACACAAAAGTGAGTGAAAAAAATTAATAATATTAAATTAAAAAAGTGGTTAAGTAATTGCATAAAGTGATTATTAAATGGAAAAAAATATAAATAATTTTTTATATATTTGAAATTTTAAATCATGTAAATAACTTTATTAATATATTATTTTATCTAATAATTTTTTTTTATCTTTTTTCAACTAAGTTGGAGTCATAGGCAAGTAATCAATACCATACTAATGAATAGGGGTGAGTACTCGACTGAGTCAAGTCAAATCGAGTAAAAAATTTTTGAGTTAGTCGAGTTGACAAATCTTATTTTAGGAACCAAACTCAATTTGATTTTTTTTTTCAAATCAAATCGAATCGAGTCAAAAAATTTTGAGTCAAGTCGAGTCGAGTTAACAAATCCTATTATTTATACTCAATTTTACGTTTTCATAGACCGGTTATTTAACTAGTAGATGAAGTACAAGATTATTTAACTACATAAACATTATAATGGTTTTGTCTTTTAACTTGATAGGTAAATATTTATCAAAATGACATAGTTTAACTTAATGGTTTTGACTTTTAACTTTAGAAAAGGTAAACATTTATCAAAACGACGTAGTTTTTTCTTTTCTTATTTGGATTTTTGGATAACTCGAATTGTGTAATTCATATTCAAGTTAAATCGAAAAACTTGATTTTTTATTCAAGTTGATCCGAATAACTCAATTAACTCAAACATCTCGAACTATTTAATTATAAATTTAAATTTTTTCGAATTTTTTAAATTGAATCGGATTTTGCTCACCTCTACCAATGAAATATTGTCTTTGTTCTGATACCGGTACATACTAATACCAGTATGTTTCAATATATAATTTTGATTTTACCTATATTTTTAATTTTTTTCATATAAATCATATATGTGTAAATATATCTCAATTACATACATAAAAATTATTTGAAAATAATAAAATTATTAATTATTAATTATGTTTAATAACTTAATTAAATGATTATATTATATTTTAAATGTAATTATTAAAAATTAAATAGTTAAGATAGAAAATATTAAAAATCAATTTAAAATATAAAAATCTTGTACCAACTGGTACGGGCCGATACAAACCGAAACACATTGGTACAACTATCGAAGCAATAGTTGGATTTTTTTTTTGTTCCAATTGACTATTTGACTAAGATGTTCCGGCTGGTACGAATGATATTGATATCATAATGTGTTGTTAGTCCTTGTACATGTATAGAATTTGATATTTAGTCCTTGTATTTAAAAGGTTAAAAATTCAATCCTCCTACCTTTTCAATTTAAAAATCTTAGTCCAATCATTATCATCGTTGGCAGTTTCTGTCAAAATTTGTCAATTAAAATATTTATTTTTTGTCAATCTTATGTCATGTCATAGGAGGATAACCTAATCAAAATTCCAAGTTAATAAATTTTAATAGAAAATACACGCAATTTTAATGATTAGATTGAGTGTTTAAATCAATGAAAAGAATAAATTAATTTTTAACTTTTGAAGCAAATTTTGTCAAAATAGTGGGACTAATAGCATATTATAACCTAATTAATTTGTATTTATATATTTTATTTAAAAAATGAGTTTTTTCTTTCTTTCTAACCAAGGTTTGCATAACAAAATTCATGAAACTTCATTTTGTAAAGCAAACTTCACATTATTTTTCATCCCTTAGTATCAATTTAATTACGATGTAACTTCAAAAAATGAAAATTAATTACTATCCACAAGATCTCAACCCTCAATATGATCTAATTATACCAACTTCCTTAAACATTAATAAAAATAATTTAAACGTAATTGAGCTCTACAAACTTAATTCTATACATCATCGGCAAAGATTTATTTTGTACGTTTATCACCGGAATGTTTTCAAGATCTCAAACCAGCTATGTAAGGAATGCCAGTTTGGGGCAACCAATTCTCACGACTCAAAAGGAATGATTGAGCCGTGAATCTCATAGCAATGTTTTTATCGATCTTGTGATAACCCTTCCAGTCAACTCTCCTATCGAGACTAGCACCAGGGCCACGGTTATTGTACTCAGCATAATAAAGAGTGTCTTCGAAAGCTTCTCCTGCCCATGGTGTCCATCCCTCGGGCCGAATGAAGTCTGCCAAAGTGGACTCCATGACCACAGTCGTAGAATATTGCTTCCATGGCCTGCCTAAGTATGTGGCAATCTTGAACCTATCGGGAAAGAGTATTTGCTCAGGGACAATCCTGCAATTTTGGATTACAATACCGGTGTTCTCATTAGCATCGGTCTTGCCCTGTGCGGTCACTGTGTTAAGTTGATTATCCATTGGTCTCCTTGCAATTATCAATGTGTTTTGGATAAGAGTAGGGGAGTCACCAAAGATGAAGTCAATGGTTCCAGAAATGACACAGTTGCGAAAAAACTGACGATTTGCATGATTGTACAATGTGTCTTGATTGCCATCCATTCGGCAATCAAAGAACGCTGATCTATCAGATTGAATACGAAGAGCCACAGCCTGATGCTTCGAAGGACCAGCAGTGTTTTGGAACCCCATAGATCTACAAATGAATCCATCTCCAATAGCAGCTGCATCATTAAAATTTACGAAATTAAAAATTTATTAGGGAGATTTAAGATGAAATAATTGGTTTCGATCCTTTGGAAACTTACAAAAAGTAGAAGTTTTCCATGTTGGTGTGCCGTCGACATAATTCTTATTACCAGTGACTATAGTCTTTCTTGGGCCATCACCATACATAAGGATGTTAATGGTTTTTTTGTCCACGGTGATGTATTCTTTATAGACTCCAGCCTTAACATAGATCACATGACGGACATTGGATTGCTTGGGAGCTGCAGCAAGGGCTTCAGCAATGGTCTTGAAATGGCCACTTCCATCCATAGCCACAATAGCATTTGGTTTTATGTTACTATTATCAATTTTAGCCAAAAGCTTACGGTCTACATTCGAGAACCACGATGGATACTTATCTTTCCCTGTGGAAAGAAGTCTACGGGATGTCTTAGGAGCCTTAAGTTGGAGACCAAATTTTGAAAGAATTTCCGATAACTTGGACACAATTGCCAAAGCATTGGAAGTGAGTTCTCTAGCATCAGTAATGCCAATTGTCATGTTTTCTTTCATGCTTTCATCACTTTCGAAACCATCCAAGCAAGACTCCTGGTACGATATAACAGCACTTAACCAGGTCCTAAGATCCGATACACGGTCAGAAATGCTGTGCAATTGAGCATTACCCACCTCGGAGTACGATGCTTGAAGGGATTGAACCGCATAGCTCATCATGTCCTTACAATCATCCAAAGCCATCTTAGTCCTGCTATTATTCTTGGCCTTAACAATCAACGAGTCGGAATAATTAAAGAACTTCTTAACAGCTTCTTCAGCCACTAAAATCGACCGACCGATAAATTGTTCAGGATCAGTGCTATTAACAGAGTTGAGGGACTTTTGGCAAGCTTCTTTGTAACTTGTAGCTGAACAAAAATTAGAAACAGCCTTCATTTGCAGAGACAATTCGGTACCACCACTGTGTTTTCGATGTTGAATTACGGCAAAAAAGCCAGCGACGACTCCCACCAAAAGAATAACGGAAACCGCTGTTATTACTACTTTGACCGACATTGATCTACCCTAAAATAAATTTCTCTCTCGCTATGATTGACTATGGTAATTGGCAAATATAGCCCAACAATCCGATTCCCAAACACTTAAAAAGGGACTCGGATGGAAGAAAGGGTCTAATTAAAAGTTATTCTTTGTTCATTTGATTGATGGAATCGTCGATGCATGTTGCGATTTATAGCCAAGTGGGAAGGTCTAAAATTAGGGTTTCTTTGTTTATTTTTTATGGATATATAGAAATAGAAGGTTACAAGATTGAGTGGTTTTAATCCCATTTTTCTTTGTGGATTGCGTTGAATTTCATGATTTGAGACACAACGTTTAACTAGGATCGGTTTTCACTTTATACCAAACATAAAATTTGTTCTCCACTCATCCCTATATTTTATATACTACAATCTATCACACTCACAATTGTGTTAAAATATAAAAATAAAAAATAAAAATAAAACCCCAAAACAAATCACTATTACCATGGTATTGTTGGTTAAGTCAAAGATATTAAATTTTTTAATACTCATATCCAAATCTCACCTTACGTAATAATCTCTTTCACATAAAACAAACTATATAAAGTAAATTCTGTTTAAGATGAAACGCTCTTCAATATATTACTATTGAGTTTTTTAAAACCAATGTATTTTTCTTTCACATTAAAAATAGGTTAATATTTAGTATATTAACAATGTAATTTTTTTAATTTCACAAATAGACTTAAAAATTGTCATTTATTTATTTTAATATTTTACTATACCCTATAAAATACTTATCATCACCTTAATTCTGTTCACAATGTTCCAAATATTTTCCAAAAAAGTAATTTTTATTTAAACCATCATATTAAAAAATTATTGTTTTGTGTCAAAAGAGTAAAATTAAATAATAATAAAAAAACTCCACAAGTGAGAGTTATGTTGTCATTTGTCCTTAGATGTAGTAAATAATAATTTTTCTAAAACCTATACTATTATTTAAATGTTTTACTGAGTTGGTATCACCTATCAATTAGGTCTTAACTAAATTATGAAATTATCAAAAATTTATTCATTTCACAAAGTAAGAAATATTACTATGAGAATATTTATATCGTTTTATATTTTTTTATATAAAATCTAGAATATATACACGTGATAGGATTTAAACCTAAGATAACACTGTTTTAAATATCTCAAATTTTCCCTTTTAACTAGAGCCTCATTTGTTTTTGTATCCATTTTTTATACATATATTTATTACATAATTTTTTTTCACCCACGTTGTAGATCTGTCATAATCTATTAATAATAATAAAAAAAGAATTAGTAGTATCTTAGACTCTTTCGTGAAGTTTTTTTTACTCTACTATGTACAAGATAATTACATTATATATGAAAGACTCAATAGCATCTTATTATGTTTGTTTGTTTTTTTTTTATATATAAAAGATATAAAATGATAAATAAAAAAACACTTTCAAAATAATATAATTTACTTTGTAATGTGAGAATATTTTTGTCTTTTTTTAACTAAGTTGGTATCTGATTAACCCGTGACACCTGCTCAGTCAAAAGTTTTATAATAAGTATAGATAAACAAAATTTTTAAAACTACTTGTATTTATATTATTAAATTAAATTATGGCATATCTATAATAAATATACGAATCTTTGGTTCAATAGTATAACAAATAGAGTGATAAATATATTTTAAAAAATAATAAAATTAATAAATGAGTCTTTGGTTGAATATTGTAACAAATGTGGAATCCTATAAAGGCTAGGATTATTATATGAATTTATATTTGTATATCCTATTTAAAATATATGAAATGACAAAATTATTCTTAAAGTAAAATAATTTATTTTATAAAAATGAGGATATTTTTATCATTCTCAATTAAGCTGATGCATAATTTGACTCGTGGCTTCCGTAAAGGATTAATATTAGTAAATATATTCATATTTTATATTATTAAACATTTACTACTAAATATTTATAAATTATAAGCTACATATTTATTATTAAAATATTTTTAATAAAATATTAAAATATTATTTAAAATTTAAAATTATTATAAAAATTAAATTATAATATTAAATGATTTTACTAAAATAATTAATTATATTAATATTTATTATAAATATGTATGTTCTATAATATTAAAAATTATAATATTTGAGATAAATATTTTAATATTTTTAGAAATTAAAATAAAAAATAAAAAATTATTATAAATATAATAATATTTAGCACGTTTTGATATAATAATATTTTATTAATACCAAGCAATATTATCATTCTTATATTTTGCTGTTTTAATTCTATTCTTTTTACTTAATTGAAACTGTCGAGTATGTTATCAACACATCTGTGCGCATTCATAAATTAAGAGGTAAAAATGAAAATTTTTGTTAATTTAATGATTAAACATAAAAAAAAAAAAAAGACATTGTGAATTAAAAATAAATTTTGAAGAATAAAAAAACAAAACCACTCTTACAATTGAATATATAAATTTTCATCAAATTTTGGAGCATATCAAATCCATTCTCCAAAGCCACAAAACCTTGGGATTCATCAAGATTTATGTACTGCTTCAAAAAAAGATGCACTAGATTATGTATATAATTTTGCCACAACGTAGAAACTGCCCCAAACTAGGAGAACCATTTTCTTTCCTTTTGCAGCTATGGAGGTAATACAACAAAGGAAATCGAAATTTACTCAAATTATTCTTTAAACTACAAGTGACAAATGGGTAATGTTTGCAGGGAATAAGAAATATAAAAGAAGAAAGCCAGAACACTTGAACGAGATGGACATCCAGAACATCAAAATGGGGCCATTGTTAGTGTGACCGTCGGTTCAATTGTTTCATTTAAGCCTGCAATCATGTAAATTTATCAGCACAAACAAACAGAAGGTATAATCAGCATGATTTGCATGAACTTACCTTGTTCGCAATGTTGTTTGAGAGCCAATCCAGTCCCTCATACAGTCCTTCACCGGAAGTGGCACATGTGCTCTGTATGTACCTGCAAAACATATATATATTATAGAGGGTGACATCGATTTATGAACAGAGAGGGTCAGATAAAGGCAGCAAGAGAGATGAAGACAATTGTTCATCTTACCAGTGGCGCTGACGGAGAGAATGAAGGCCAAGCTTGTCAGTGATCTCGGCAGCATTCATAGCATTTGGAAGATCTTGCTTGTTTGCAAATACCAGCAGCACAGCATCCCTCAACTCATCCTGTTAATGAACATAAAAGAATAATATGTTTTTAGTAAACTCGCAACCATAGTTTCTTTGGAATCATTGCACCAGTAATAAGAAAATTTGTACTCAAGTACCTCGTTCAACATCCTGTGCAACTCATCCCTGGCTTCGACCACGCGATCACGATCATTGCTATCAACCACAAAAATGAGTCCTTGTGTGTTTTGGAAGTAATGCCTCCACAATGGACGAATCTTTGAAGAAAGTCAAAAAAGAAGAAGAAAGGTGTATAATTGAGATGAACAAATTCCATAAGCACTTTGTTTATAAATCCAACAGATCTAACAAGATCTAAGACGTACTCTAAACATAAACACCAATGTTAACCGCTCACAATCAACCTATGCATATACTTAACAGACATCAAACATGTGTTTTACCTTTATCGGAACAACACCATATTCAGGTAGTCAAGATAATTGCTCATAGAATGTATGAAAGCAAAAAATCCCATCCATAATTATCCCCTTTTACAAGCTATGGTAAGAATGCAATAAATAGAACACATCAAAAGAGACACCAGATTTTCCTTTCATGCAATCTTTAATCTTAACAAATGGCGATATGTTGGAATAAAAACTAAAACTAGTTACCTTGTCCTGGCCACCAACATCCCAGACAGTAAAGCTGATGTTCTTGTATTCCACAGTTTCCACATTGAAACCTACAAGATTATAATGTTATCTCAATTTGAAATAAAACTCAAATGAACGAAAAAAAATTGTTACAACTTCATGGGGCAAATCATTGACTTACCAATGGTTGGAATTGTGGTGACAATCTCTCCCAACTTGAGCTTGTAAAGAATGGTGGTTTTACCAGCAGCATCAAGTCCAACCATCAATATACGCATCTCCTTCTTGGCAAAAAGCCGGCTGAACAGCTTTGTGAAAGACAGCCCCATTCTTCACGTCTGCCAAACACCAAATTGCAAATCATCAAACTTAATTTGAAAATAAAAAAGCAGATCCAACGAACAAAATTCAAAACAAAATTAAGATTGTTCGAGGAATGATTTGAAGCCAAACAGGCCAGAATTGACCAGATCAATACATAAAAAAACCCAAGTCCAATCTGTAACAAACATAAATTCATTTCGAGATATACAAATCTGAGCAAACCAACGAGCTCAAGTCGCTTCTGAGATTCTGATCAGATAACACTACGTAAATTGTTCAAAATTCAAAATATTTGACACAATTTCTGAGCAGATCTACACATAAAAAGAAGCTAAATCCAATCCGCAACAAACATAAATTCAAATAGAGAAATAAAAATCCGAGCAAACCAAGGAACTCGCGACGCTTCTGAGAATTAGATCAGATGACACTGCGCGAATAATTCAAAACTCAAAAGATTTGACACGACAATTTCTGAGCAGATCAACCGAAAGAAGATAATCTAAATCCAATCTGTAACAAACATAAATTCAATTCGAAAAATACAAATCTGAGCAAACCAACGAGCTCACTTCTGAGATTTAGATCAGATGACACTACTCGAATAATTCAAAATGATTTGACACAACAATTTCTGAACAGAGTAACATGTAAAAAATAATCTAAATCCAATCTGTAACAAACATAAATTCAATTCGAGAATTACAAATCTAAGCAAACCAACGAACTCAAGATCAGAGATTCAGATCAGATACCACTACGCGAATAATTCAGAATTCAAAAGATTTGACACACCAATTTCTGAGCAGATCAACACTTAAAGGAGAAATCTAAATCCAATCTATAACAAACATAAATTCAATTCGAGTAATACAAATCTGAGCAAACGAACGAACTCAGACGCTTCCCAGATTTAGATCAGATTAAACTGCGCGAAGAATTCAAAATTCAAAAGATTTGACACAACAATTTCGAAACAAAATTGAAGTCAAATCTTAAAAGAAAATTCTTTAGAAAAAGAAGTAAGATGCAGATCGGGAGAGATATATAAAACAAAGTGAGAAACGAAAAATATTTGAGGAAATTTGAGAAAGAGAGATGGAAATTTACCTGCGAAAAATATGAGCGATTATTACGCGGAGTTCGACGAAAGAGAGAAGCGAGCGAAGATCTACTCTCGAAATCAAAGGAACCGTCCTTTAGTGTAATTTTACACGGGGTTAAAGCTCCGAGCAATTTAACTATTTATAGATCTCAAAAATGGGATCGTATTTTAACGGAACGCCGTCTTCCCATTTTGAATTTTCAAAAATTTTCGGCCGTTAGTTAGCTTCGTACCTTATGACGCCGTTATGACGACGCTTGATATGCACGCGTTTTAGAATCGCTGTCAGTTGGGCGAATGGGAGGTCGGTTTTCCATCGCGGGATAGATTTTTAAATATCGTTTTAAGTTTTAATCCACGTGGACAAATGTTAAAAAATATTTTGTTTTTGGGTAAACTGTACAAATGGTCCCCTAGCTATGTCCGCATTTCTGTTTGGTCACCCAACTTTAAAATTTTTTAATTTAAGTACTAAGTTTGAATTCATTTTAGCTGTAGTCACATTTCATTAAATCGATAATGGAAAGCATTTTTCTAACTGGCATAACATATTTAGTCCTCGGTACTTATATATTCTATCAATTCGATCCAAATTCTAAATAATTTAATAAATTTAACCCTTCAAATTTATAAATTTTATCAATTTGATCTTCAAACTTCCTAACCAAAACTTTCTGTTAAAGCAGAGGCGTTCCACATCTATAAATTTGCGAAACCCAAAAAATAAAAATAAAAACTTTTCTTGATTGACAGTCATTTTCCAAGCCAATTCCTAATATCAATAAGTTTATCTTGAAACTTTATTTTCTTTTATTTTCTTTCATTTTTTAATTCTAAATACAATATTTATAACCCTTTTATTGATAAAATTTTGGCTAAAAAAAATGAAGAAACCTTTAAAAAAGTAATTTAGATTTACTCTTATTGTTAACAGTGTGATATTTCCTTCAAAGTATATAAAAATAGTTCTCGAAGTTGATCTTTGAAATTAAAAAATAAATCTAGAGTTAAAAAAATATTATTTTAAAATAACCAATTATTCAATCAATAATTATATAAGAAAAAACTATGAATATTTAATTTTTTTCATAAGAAAAAAAAATGTGAAAGAATTAATTGAAATTACTTTTGTTACATTTATAATGATTTTTTAAATTTATAAACTAATTAAGAGATTATACGTATTCTATTTATTTTTAATTATTTGTTATTAATTTTTAAATCCACAATAAGCAATAATGATTACTGAGAATCTGATTTATTGTCAAATCATTTATCAAAGTAATTAAAAACTGAAATTATGCTAGTTAGAGTAAAAAATTATTTTTACAAATATTAAATTATTTATATAACTTTATTATATATTATACTTTTAAATTTTTTATTTTATATTATTTTTAATAGTGTTTAGTTAAAACTTCTTAAAAATATAAACAAAAAGAGTTATGTATCGAATTAGATAATTTCAACCATAAATAAAATAATTAATAGATGTGGAATGCCTCTATTTTAAAAGTTGAAATCTTTGGTTAGGAAGTTTGGAGATCAAATTGATAGAATATGTAAGTATTGAGGAGTAAACATGTTATTATGTTAGTTAAAAAAAAGGCTTTCCATTATCAATTTAATGGCTGGTGACCAAAATAGAAACGAATTCGAACATTAGAGATTAAATTGAAAATTTTTAAAGTTAAGTGATTAAAACAGAATCACGAGCATAATTAGATAACCATTTGTATTATTTACCTTAATTTTTATTTAATCAAATAATATAAAATAGTTTCTTATTAAGTCAAAGATTAATATTAAAAAAATCTATCTTAAATACACAAAAAATAATTAGAAAATAATAAATAAATAAAATATATACTAAATTATGGCACACACAATGAGTGAAAAAAATTATATAACAATTTTTTTTTCAAAATTATGTAATAAAAAAAGTTTTCTTTAAAATGATAAAGTTAAGATACTGAAAATAATCACGTTGTCTTATGTTCAAATTTTATGGTAGATTTTTTTTAATTTTATATAAATATAAAAATATGAAGCAAAAATAAAAATATAAAGCATAAACACCTTTGTATTATTTCTTTATTTTGTAAATAGAAAATTAAGTTGAAATCCGATGACGAGTGGTACAAATTCAATCAAACATTTTAAATAGTAATATAAATTTATTATCAATATAAAATACATAAGTTTATGTGAAATGTTGCAACAAAAATCATTTCTAAGTAATTTTCAAAAATAAGACATATAATGCATTAGTAATATGGTAATCAATATTCATCTAAAGCTCTTTATTAAGTTAATGTGACCTATTAATCGAGTCTTAACTCAATTAGAAAATTACTAAAAAAAGTATTTTATTTATAAAATAAATTATATAATTACGTGAGTCTATTTAACTTTTTAAATTTTTATAAATCAATAAAAAATTCCCAAGATTTAAACTAAACACAATATACATATAAAACTTTTTCTTTCCATTTGAACTAAAGCAAATTTTAGTTTTTGTGTAAAATTTTAATAAATATATTTGCTATATAAATTTGTGTCACAAATTAGCTTGATATCAATTTAGGATTGACGATAGCAACACAACAAACAATTGTATCCATTTAGTATTCTTAATATGATGTATTTTTATGTTTAAGTTTCGTTTTACTCACAATTTTATTTATTTTTTTCATTTTAATATCGTATACATATTTCATATGTTATTATTAATTAGTTCCAGACCATACATTTCAATTTCATTATTTATTATATGTTATTTTTAAACACACAATTGTATTTTAAATACGTAATATTTACATGCATATGCTTGTGATAAGATTTCTAATATTAATTAATAATTTATTGATTGAAGGTAAGAATATAAGTTAGTGGTAAGTAAATAATCGTAATCTATTCTATCAAAACAAACTACCCCTTTGTTTGAGAAAATATTATTCATACTTACAAATTTTTTTATTGACTTTTTACAAATAAGAAAAAATAAAAGTAACCTCCTAATAAAATAATTATTTTATAAATATGTAAGACTATTTAAGTAATTTTCTTTATTTATTTGGTCTCAACTCAACTCGTGACATCAAATTTAATCAAAATTCTTTATATTTTTTTAATTAAATTGACAAAGAAGTAACATTGACTTATAAATACCATTTAAAAAATTAAATTAAAAATCATATAAGATAATAAAATAAAAAACATAATTGTGTTTTTAGTTTTTACCTAAAATTCTTTACCTACTTGTTTACAATGGTAAAAATAATTATTTTTCATTCATGTTTCAAGAAATTTTTATTAATTTATTATATATAAAAATAAAAACACTTTTATGGAAATATAACTTAATTTATATATATAAATGTTTTAATAAATTCATAACTAAATTAGTATTTGATATAAAATAAAGATAGATTATTTTAAAGAACATAGGAGATGCATCATTGAATTGAGGCCATGGCTATTCCCCATGGAATGGTGTCTCCATGTCCCACCAATGAATAAAGCACATATAAGCTATTGATTTGAGTGTACCAAAAAGGAGAGAAGCTCATGATCCAATGGCTCCAAAACGATTAACCACGGTTATGTAGGAAAAATCAAAGCATGTGTTGATGTTGGCATAAAGCAAACACTACACATCTTTTCTACAGAATATTTATCTCCATTCATGCTTTGTGTTAAGTTAATTATTTTTATTAATTATGAGATGTGGTATAATGATAATTTATTTCATTTTTTAATTATACAGTTTTAGAGTTTAATCTTGTTTATAGGAATTGAACATAATTAGTGATCAATCGTTTACCTCTTCAGAAAGCTTCCGCGATGAGAATATTAGTCACTACTGCTAGCAGTAGATACATTAGTTTCAACCAAGTCTTTATACTCTTTGTATAGTTGAAACTTAATCCTCATGTTTTTACTTTTTAAAATTTAGTCCTTTTATGTTTTGAATTTAAAAATTTAAATCCAGTTATTAGCGTCTTTAAATTTTTCAGTTAAATTCTCTGGTGTGACATATTGAAATTAAAAATAAAACTCACTTGACAACCATGTAATAAAAAATATCATTATAGTAAAACTGAATTTAACAAAAAAAAATTAATTGTGTTAACAATTCTTGAAAAAAAACTTGTCAATATTTTAATCAAAATAAAGCATTTATACTAATTAATGATAATATAAAAGATGATGTACCAAATTATGTCAAAAATTAAAATATAAAAAATAAATTTTAAAGTTGAACATATAAAAGGATTAAAACTATAATTTGACCATTGTTATATCATCAAAAAGAATTTTGTAAAAACACTAAAAAAATTAAAAGGCTGTGTATTTTGGTAAATTATATCACATAGCTTTTTAAGCCTTGTTTATTTTACATAAAATAACTTTAAAATTTTTTTTCTTTTGAACGGCAACCAAATATTATTAATAAAAGGGTAAATAATACCACAAGTCACCCAACTATTGTCTCTTTTCTTTTTTGGTCACTCAACTGTTAATTTTTTTAATTTGGTCACTCAATTAATCGAGATTTCTTTTGTCCATTTTCATTAAGTGCTGCTAAATCTCTAACGGAGAATGACGTGGTAGTTGAAAAATCGATATAATAACAAATTTAGTCCTCAACTTTTATATTATATATCAATTTAGTCATAATTTAAAAAAAAAACCCTCAAAATTTACAAATGGTCTCAAACTTATCCTCAACATTTACTTTTGAAGATCAAATTGAAACTATTTGTACTTTTAGAGATTAATTTTTAAAAATTAGGATTAAATTAATATAATATATAAAAATTGACTGCAATATAAGTTTGTATGAAACCAAAAGACTCCATAGTATAACAAGGCCTCTAGTCATAGCATTATCATCAAGTTGCAGCAGAGAAACAATAAACAAATGGAGAGGAATATGGATCCCTGCAAATGCCCAGACTTCCATTGCCTTACGACAAGTTAAAAACGCATGGTCCAAATCCTGTTGGCCCACTATTTCAGTGCGTTTTTTCCCATTATTTTCACATTGAACGGGCGAGTTATAATGGTGAGTATGTGTGATAGGCCTATATGACCCAATTACTCAATAAAAATAAGAAGTAAAGTGATGTCATAATAGCAATTAATATTTTAGTAGTACAAGCAAGTTCATGAGGCGTCATAATGCCCTCAATGAGACCATCATCCCACGAAAATTCATCAAAACTCACCTTCATGTCTTCAAGCCTTTCCAAAGGAACAGACTCAACAAAGAAATTAGTATCATCTCAGATCCACTGATTTACCATTGCCAATGCGCCACCTAAGTCGTCTAACCAGAACTTGTTTGGCAGCAAAAATGCTCTTCAGGACTTACACCTTCTTCTACTTCAAGAAACCCACAATTAAGAAAATTGTTTTGCAAGCTAGCATAACAACATTAAAACAATGAAGGTTATGAAATCCTATTCTGCCAAATTTTTTTGGAACACAGAAGTACTCCCAAGAAGCCCAGTGGATTCTTCTACGATCATTAGTCTCCAAATACTTCATTTTCTGAAGAGAGTCGCAAGTATTGGAGGGCAATAAGAAAACACTCATACGATAGACAAGGAGAGCTTGAGCAATAACCTTCAACACCACTTCCTTTCCAAGCTTCAAAATAAATTTATTCTTCCAACTAATGATCCCTAATGAAAGAAACAAAAAAGTTCCTTTAAATTTAACCCTTTGGATTTTTTTTTTTGTTAAAATATACATCAAATTTTTGTAATTTTTTATATATTTAAAATTTAGTCTCCTTACTTTTATTTTAAGAAATTTAGTCCATTTCCTATTTGGATTTAAATTTACAAGTTTAATTGTTAATACTGTTAAAATTCTTCTGATGAATTCAGATTTATTAAAATATTATTTTCTTTGTAGCATCACTACCAAGTGAGTATGTTAATCTTTTGAAATCTGAAAAGTAAAAAGACCAAATTTTTGAAAATAAAAATAAAGTAACTAAATCTCAAATGTACAAAGTATATATGGACTTAAACCATATTATAATTTTCTGCTTTTGCTTTCTTTATTTTTTTGTGTGCGTGTAAACTACATTTAATGTCATTAAACTATTAGTAAATTTACATTTTGATCATTTAACTTCAAAAAATTACAAAATAATCACTGAAATATTTAAAATTTTTTATTTAAATCATTGAATTGTTAAATATTTAATAATAATTGTTAAATCAATGTTTATCATACATACTATAATAACTATTAACCACGTTATTTTCACGTGGCTTTTGAAAAATGTCTTCTTCTTTTTTTTATCATTTATTAAATAAACTTATTAAATTAAACCTAAAATATTTGCTTTCAAAATACTAAATTAAACTTAGGAACGTTACTCGAAAAACCTAAAATATAATCATTTAATTCATTAAAGGATAAAAAAGAATGACACCCAAAACATTTTTTTTAAAAAGCCACATGGAAATTACATGGCCAATATATATATATATATATATATGATAAATTGTGTTATAATAGCTACATCAATTGTTAGTTAAAAATGTAATTATCTAATGACTTAAATAAAAATTTATCTTTTAAAATTGAGTCATTAAAATGTAATATTTAAATAGTTCAATAAATGAAGTGTAAAACTTATAAATAGATTAATTACCTTATTTTTAAATTATATTTTTTAAGGAATGGATCCCAATATGTAAGATAGATCATTTTTAACTATTTCTAAAATAAACAAAAATCTTTACCAGGCCAATAGATCCTAAATCTCAAAGGATAGGCCACCTCACACCATTGGTGCTGCTAATTAATTTCCTGAGAAAAACACTATTCAACAATTGTTGTCTTCTTCTACATGGATTTCTCCACCTACTTTCTTTTAAGCACAAGGACTGTTCAACTAAAGCTATACAACAACAAAAAAAAAGAAAAGAAAAAAAAGGCATAATCTTCTTGATTGTTTCAAATATATCAACAAATTGCAGTGTGATAACTTCATGAATGGTCTCTTGTCCATTAACCTTTTTCATTCACTATCAGATAATACAAATACTATACAACAATGGCAAGTACCACAAGCTTCCTGGATAATGTGCCTACAAATTGTTAAAGACATAATTAATTTAGTAGGTAAAACTATTATGGATGTTTTTGTTTTAGGAGTTGGATTACATTTTATCTTTGTTACTTAAAAAATAAATTAATTAGTTGTTGTACGTTAGATCAAAGAAATCGATCATTCTGTTAAAAATTTCATCTATTTTTACTCTTAGTTGGTTCTTGTATGCAAAGGCGAATTCAAAATAATTTTTTAGGGGGGCTTGAATTGAATTATAATTTTTTTGTGAGGTTAAAGTGTACTTTTTTTTATATTGTATTAATTCATGAATTCATCATTTTCTAAAGAACCAAATAAAAATCTTTTCATTTTTGGGAAGGCCAAAATATAATTTTACTACATAGTAACTTTTAATTCTATCATTTACTAGGGGACTAAAAGGATAATTTTTCCATTTGAGGGGGCAAGGCCCCTAACATGATATATATATGTTACGTTATGAGTAATTGTTTAGCTATTTTATCAGTCATGTTAAATTTTAATAGTAAAAATGAATTAAATTTTTAACAGATGTTATCAATTTACTCTTTGATGAATTAATTTACTCATTTTTTAAGTAAAGGAGGAAAATGTAATAAAACTCGACTTTATGATACTTTTACCAAGAATAACACAAACAAAATTCTTATGATCGAATTCTAAAGTAGAATGCAACATCGGTTGTAAAGTTCTAGCAGCCATGTTTGGTCGATGGGATTTTTGGTCGATATGCTGTAGCCTGTCCATTTAGGGTTTTGAACCACGGCTTGAAGTTGAAGACTTTTCGATGGATTATGGACCTATTATAGAAGCCCATTAATGTAAAGTTAGACCAACAGTAAACGTCCGGGCTAAGACTGCTAAGCCTAGCTAGTTGATATGAAACCCCTTGTTTCAATCACAATGTGAATTACAATATACTATTGCCTCCATTGTAGTGTTTAAACTTGATCATGGATCGGGTTACTCATTCAGACTTAAAGGTTCGTTCAAAAAGTGGAAAGATTTATTTAAAAATATAGGCCCGAAAAATAGCTTTAGACAAACAATAAGGCCCGTTTTCTAAATAGGTTGGGCCTTGTGCAAAATTTTTTTGACCTAAGTTAGGCCCAAATCACATGCCTGTACACTTTTTTATATTTTTAATTTGTTGTTATATATTTATTTTAATATTTTTAATATATTTGATGCATTATATTTTTTTAAATTTGTTTTTATATTAAAAATTTAAAAAAATTATTACGATCGGGTCGAGTCAGGCTTGGGAAAAATTTAGGCACATTTTTTAAGCCAGTTAAAGCCTAGGCCTAAAAAACGTGCCTAAAATTCTACATCGACCTAACTCTGCTCGGCCTATGATTAAGTCTAGTACTCTTGTAGAAGTGCTTTTTTTTTTCCAATTTTATTATTAAAAATATATTATACTTACAAGTACAATATAACAAAAAATACATGTCCGAGTAATTATAACTTGGAATCAGACCTATGCAAAGCATAGGCCATAGCAGATAAAGGACAAGATAAAACCTATCTATGCATATGTACATTTTTTGGAATAAGACCCACAAACAATGACTAAGCTAGAAAATTGTTTTAGGGGTGTAGAAATGAATAAAACTTTGGAAGGATAAAGTGTAATTTTAACATTATACTAAAATATAATTTCATAAAAGATGAAGGGCTATATAGATATTTTTTATTTTTGGGAGACTATGACCACTACCATCCGCCCTTATCTTTACCTCTACCCACACATCATAATTGCAACTTAGGTGTTGAAGAACCCAAACTTTTGTTTTAACCAACAACATTAACACCTCATTAGCTAATCTTACATAAGCTTAAAGGTAATGAACAATTTTATCTTCATATATATGTATTTCGTTAACTATATTGTGGGAGAAAATGTTCTACATAGATTAACTGTGGTCACATATAACAAGTGTCATTATTCTTTCATGTGACGATTTCTTCAGAAAAATAAAAATACAAAAATCATCTTCACTTTCGAAACAGACAATACCTCCTTCCAAACATTTCTTCACTAATTATAAAATGATATGATAAGCTTAAATTTCGTATATAATAAGATGTCAAGTGAATTGACTTGCTTTCCCTTTCTATTTAATGGTTTCGTTTTTATTTTAAACAATAACGTAACCTTTGAGGATCCATTAATATATAGCTTGTTGTTGATATGAGGGGGCCTCCAAATATTATTGTAGGCATGTTGTGCAATGAGGCAAATATTTACACCACAAGTGAAGCAAGGCCTTGATTAACATTAATTGTCATGACACCATTCAATTTATTCGTCACATCTTAAAATACAAAGTAAAATCATATTCTTAAAAGTATTCAAAGTATTATTATTTTTATATACATTTTTATCGATTCAAATTAGACTTGTTAATCGATCGGGTTATTAGTTTAGACTCGAAGATCTGTTTGAAAAATGGAAAGGTTTGAACAAAAATATGAGGCCTGAAAAATAAGTTTGGGTAAAATTTAAGGCCAATTTTTTATATGGGTCGGGCCTTGTGCAAGATTTTGTTAGCCCAAGCTCGGCCCGGCCTAATCCAAATATATTATGTTTTAAAAAATAATCCTATTAATTATATATATTAAATTACTAATCCAATAACAATTAAATCCATTATCCAAAATCTAAAAAAAGAAACTTACCCTACTAAATAACCTAACCCGACATATAAAATTTTAAAAATTATATTTAATACAATAAAATATTTATTATATTTATAGTAGCATTTTGTAATGTATTTTTAATGCGTTAGAGAATTTTTATTTTAACCTTTTTTAGTGCACTAGTGTATTATATTTTTTTTTAAATATTTTAAAATAAAAATTAATTTAAAAAATCAAATATGGACAGACCGAGTCAAACTTGAACAAAAAAAGTAAACTCATTTTCGAGCTAAATCTAAACCTAAGAAAATTGATCTAAATACCTTACATAGGTTGAACTTGAACATAAACCGAGCCATCAACACTCAAATTCAAACTAATATCCTAACAAATAAACATTAAGAGATGTATAAAACTAAAAAGAAAACAAATTATAGATTACGATGAAACACTAATCATTTCAACAAACAGACACCACTCTAATTGGTCTCCATTGCAAGTTTCTTAATCAATCATAAGTTGGTACTTTTTTTAAAACTTTTGGAATTGAAACATGAACATGATTAATGATTCATAGAATATAGAAGTGATGCAATCCATGTAAAAGGAGACATATCTCCATCATTAAGGGACCTACCACTTATTGTTAGGTGTTTGTGTCTTAGCCATACAATTTTAATCAGCCATAATGATAATTTTTTCCTTTTAATATTTATATTTTTCAATCTTCAAATTTTAATTAAATTATTATTATTTGAATAGAAAAATTAATTTGACTATTAAAATATTAATAATGCTAATTTGATAATCCGTATAATAAATCACAGTTACTTCATAAAAAAATTTACGTTTACAATAAAATACATATAAACAGTCATACCAACTTCCATATTACTATTGTTAAAAATTCAATCAAATTTTCTATTAAAAAAATCGTAATTTAACAAAATTAAAATTAAAATTAAAGGATCAAAAGAATTAAATTTATTATTATTCTTCTTATTATAAAATTTAGAAATATATAAAAAGCAGTATAAAAAGATTGTAATAAAGAATGAATACTTTGTCTTAGATTTACTTTTATTCTAGGAAATGTAAATCTTCCTCAGTTTTTTCTTTTTAATTTGCATAATTGTAAGCTTTATTGGGCTTTTAGTTTTATTTTATTTTATTTTTCTTTAATCATGTTGAACATGAATCAAAGTGTTATAAAAGAGACTTGAAAGTGTTGAATCTGAAAGGGAAAAAAGAGACCTGAAAAAAAATGGAAAAGGATTAAATTGCAAATAATTTAATCAAATCATGGAGCTATTCTTTTATTATTTTTAGGCATAATGATAAATTTAATTTTTAATTTTAACTTTTTATCATCTTCGCCTTAGTTTTTTTTATCCTTAATTTTCAAATTTTAATTAAATTATTTTTTAGACGAAAATTTTGATTTTACAGTAAAAATTTTAACCACACTAACATAAAAACTTGAGTGATAATCCGCTATAAAAATTCAACTTTTATAGTGCAGAATCTCATGGGTACTTTTTTTTAAATATTTTTTATATTAATTAGCATATAATTCAATTTTATTTATTTAACTATTAATAAAAAAATATTTATGAGTTAAGTCGAATTAGAGTCATGTTGAACTTATATGACATATTAACACAATTTATGTTTACGAATCATAAACATAGATCTCAATTTTTACACAAGTCTGTCTATTTTTATAAATAGTTAATTAAAATGTATCTATGTTCTTTGGTGGTAATTAGGTAAATATGCCAATTTTGAAATGTATTAAGGGCTTTAGGTTATTTTCCCCTAAATTTAGAGAAATAAACCCTTTTTTGGAGAGAGAAAACAAAAAAACAAAAACAAAATCAAAAACACTTCCAGCAAGAAGCGTTTTCATCCTAACTAAGAGGGTCTCCCATGGCATGTTTCTTAAAACAATGACCCAAAATAACCTTAAACACTAACCCTACACGCAAGAATCCTGAGATAAAATTTTAGAAGCTTAGGAATCCCGAGATAAATTTCACATGCAACACCTCTCACCCGTATTAAACGCCGGAATAGGGTTACGAAGCATTACTGGACTTATAAAACAATTAAACATTTAATTCACATACATTTTCAAATTTCATGCAATCATCATTTAAACTCAGTCACATTGTCCCTAATATGAGCTTACGAGGCCCTAAACATGCTTTAGAAGTGGTTCAGGACTAAACCGATAGCTCAAGAAATTTACAAAACTTAAAATTTTCTTTTCCAAAATACACGGGACACATGCCCCCGTGTGGCCCGGTTGTGTGTCTCACACGACCAAAGACACGCATGTGTCACAAGCCGTATGGACATTTGAAATAGAAGCACATGGCCGTGTCCCAGCCCGTGTCCTACCTCGTGTAACTCCCTGACTTGGGTCACACGGCTAACCACACACCTATGTGACCAGCCCGTGTGCCCTTTCGAAATGGCCTCACACACCCGTGTGCCAGGCCGTGCGCTAGGCCGTGCCAAACCTGTAGGGTATATTGATTTAGGCCATACGGCCAATCACACGCCCGTGTGTTGGGCTGTGTGGAGCATACTGACTTGATTTTTAATTCAACACCAATGGACACATGACTGTGTAACATAACTGTGTGTCACACACAGCTGAGACACACGCCCATGTCTTTGCCCGTGTGGACAAAAATAGGCTATTTACCAAGCCAATTTGCCAACTAACTTTACTTATACCTAAAACAATCCATTTGGCATCAAAACATGGCATAATTAAGCATTCAACCAACCTCAAACAAACATAATTCTTACCATTTCAATACCAACCAATACCAAACATATCAATACCTCAATGTGCCATTCAATTCATACCAAAAACTCATAATCTCAAATCAACAATACAATCACTTTCAACTATACATCATTTAGCCTAATCTCACAAACATACCAAATTCAATTCTCAATCATTTATCACCCCTAATTACCAAATACCAACAAACATCACATATCTATAATCAAGAACATAACAAAATCCATTTGCACAATTATATACACAACCAAATCAACTAAAATAAGCCAACTCTCGTGGCTATATACAAAACCAAACTTTAGACATTTACAAGCCAATTCAAATGGCTAAATGCTTTAACAAACCAAAACCAAAATGACCATAACCTTATACATGTCATATACTCAAAATACTTAAGTTTAAAAGTACCAAAGTGATAGTTGGATAGAGTGATGAAGTCTTCGACGATTCCTGAATTCGAGCTAGCTTTGATTTCTCTATAAAACACAAAAAATAAACAAAGTAAGCTATAAAGCTTAGTAAGTTCGTATAATAATAAATTAAATTAACCACAAATATAAAATTCAACCAATTGAATATATCAACATATAATTCATATTAGCTAACAAACCTTTCACATATTCAATCATAAGATTTGATGTAAAAACTCTCAGTTTTCTTCGATTCAAAGCTCATACGGTTCATGTACATACTTGTACGATCTCGTATCAAACTTATACTCAACCACATCTCTGACATATACATACCCGTTGAACCATTCGAAATACTATCGGATACTCGAGAATCTTGCAACCTAAGTGCCACATATATAGCCGAAGCTATCTCAATCTCGTATCACATATAATGCTTACAATTTAGTCCTTATTTCTTAAAATCAAAATTTCATGCAATTCAAGAAAACCCATGCTAGCCGAATTCCAATTAGGTCCCTAGCAATGTTTTCATTCTAACTAAGCACGTCTCCCATGGCATGTTTCTTAAAATAATTACCCAAAATAACCTAAAACCCTAACCCTACACAAAAGAATCTCGAGATAAAATTTTAGAAGCTCGGGAATCCTGAGATAAATTTGACACATCCTATCCAATATTTTCCGTGGTAGGTAATTGT
The DNA here is from genome assembly GCA_025698465.1 of Gossypium longicalyx. Taxonomy (NCBI): domain Eukaryota; kingdom Viridiplantae; phylum Streptophyta; class Magnoliopsida; order Malvales; family Malvaceae; genus Gossypium; species Gossypium longicalyx. The sequence goes on from CM047006.1 coordinate 22,289,410, forward strand.
AACATCCCGGTTTAGACCCTAGTCGGAATAGTGGTTTCAAGGACCACAAATTTGAGTCAAAAAATATTTAAATAATATTTTATATGTTTACAGTATGTGGTTAAGCATGTGTGAAAGTTTCATATGAAAATTTAATCATTTGTGTGCTTAATTTGCAAAAAGGACCTAATCGCCTAAAATGTAAAAGTTGCATGTTGCTTGCTAAAGTGCCAAATTGCTATGTCTTTATATATGTGGGGTCCTCATGGTGTATTTATACCATTGAATTTATGAATGGAGAAAAATGGCTAAGCTAATGGAATTTAAATGTTATTTCATTAAGGGCAAAATTGGTAATTATTTTATAAAGGTTAATTAAATTAAACCAAAGCTAAAATTAGCTTATTTTAGTGTTCATGCACCGAAAATACTAAGTAAAAGAAGAATAAAAGCTTGCTAGGGTTTCGGCACTTATCTTGGCTAATTAGGTATGTGTTTTTGATCTGTTTTTGATAATTTCTACGTTTTTGTGATCGTTGCTTAGTAATCTATTAAGCCCATGCCTAAATTTCTTATTTTGATTATGATTTTAAAAGATACCATTGATGAACTCATGTGTTTTATGATGTTTACTGATGGATTATGAAAGCTTGGTGCTTGATACACATGTTTTGTAAAGTGATTTTTGAGTAAAAATGCACATTAGGGATTAAATTGAGAGAAGTGTAAATTGAGGGGTTGAAATGTGAAATAAATGATAAATATGGGCTGATAAAGACCATAGGAAAATTCATTTGTGTTTGGGTTTGTTGAAATTATGTGTATTTTATGAATTGTGAAATAGGGATTAAAGTGTTAAAATGTGAAAATGTGAGGACTAATTTGTAAAATGCCCTAAATATGTATATATGGATTGAATTGAATGTGTTGGTGATTAAAAGGGTTAATTTTGAATACATATAGATTAAGAAAAGAGGAATTCATATTTAGATCGAGGAAAATCGAAGATTATCGAGTAAACGATCCGAATTGTCAATTCTGAGTACGAGGTAAGTTCGTACGTGATAAATGATGTTATAGTTATGTTTTAATGCTTTGATAATGCATAAATGGTATAGATATTTGATCACGGTTTGAGCATGATGATAATCGATTAAGTTCGGCACTAAGTGTGCGAGTTGGAATAGCTTTGGCTACATGAGGCACTGAGTGTGCGATACCAAGATAGCTTCTGTTTGTTGAAATGGCACTAAGTGTGCGAGATTGTTACAACTTCAGCAAATCATTGATGCACTAAGTGTGCGAATTATTAAAGCATGGAAACACTTCTGAATGAATTAATGTATTTGAACGAGAGTTAAGGTTGAAATGAATAAATACGGGAAAGTTTAGGTATGTTCGATACCTATGTGGTAGATGATACTATGTGTATAAAGCTTGATGAATTCGTATGAACATATTAAATGAGATAAAATAGAATTGATGGATGAATTGTGAATTATTAAGTGTTTATTAGTTGATGTTTCATATATTATAAACTGTTGATTATTTATGGTACGAACTTACTAAGCTTTAAAGCTTACTGTGTAAAATGTTCTCTGTTTTACAGTGTTATAAAGTTAGCTCGGATTTGGGGATCGTCAGTGACATCAATCACACTATTGAACATCTATTTTGGTACCATTTTGAGAGTTGTATATATGGTATATGGCATGTATAGGCTAGTGTCATTTTGATATGTTTTGTGTTGTGATTAGCCATGAGACTTGGCTTGTAAATATTGGTATGTATGGCCTTTTAAGTTGGCCTAATTGGTATGTTTGATAAGTAAGAAATGTGATGTTTATAATGTTCATGTGATAGTTTAAATATGGGATGTTGAATTGGCAAGTTTTGTGGAATGAAATAGGTGATAAGATGATGATATTATACTTTTGAAACTTATGTGAGTTTTAATGATTTTGGTATATTTAGGTTGTGGAATTGAGTAATGAATTGGATGGTATTTGGATGTTATGCAGTATGTATGAAATGGTTGATTTGGTTGCCGATAAGTGATGCAAAAATGTTGTGGTTTTGGTGTGATTGAGATAGGTGGAAAATGTGGCTTAAACCAAGCCTAATTTCACCCACATGGTTGAGCACACGGGCGTGTGCCTCGACCGTGTGTCTGTTGTGATTTAGTTATTCAAGTCAGTCTTGAGCACGGCCTGGACACATGGGCGTGTCTGGTGGCTGTGTCAGGCACACAACCTTAATACATGGGAGTGTGTGGCCATTTCAAAGGGTACATGGGCTAGACACACGGGCATGTGGTTGGCCGTGTGACCTAAGTCAGTTTCGACCACGGCAAAGCCACACAGGCATGTCTTGTGGCCGTATAGTTAACTCAGTATGTGTGCCCTATTTTGCCACGATTTAGACACACGTGCGTGTTTAAAGTTGTGTGAGGCACATAGCCTGTTCACACGGGTGTGTGACTTGTATAATTTTGAAAATTTTGTTAAGTTTCTGAAAAAAATTGTATGTGCTCGGTTTAGTCCCGACCTCTTTCTAAAGCATATTTAAGGTCTCATAGACCTATGTAAGGGACTTTGTAATGATGTGTGATGATAATGCTATGGTTATTTTGAAATGAATACAAGATGTTTAGATATTTTCGGTAACGCCTTTAACCCTAGTCCAACGACGGATAGGGGTTAGGGGTGTTACATTTGATTGGTATCAGAGCTACGGTTTAGTCGATTCTAGGATTAACGTAGCATATGTAAGTCTAGCTATACATGCTGTAACACTCCTAACCCGTATCCGTCGCCGAATTAGGGTTTGAAGCATTACCGATCATACCATAGTTCATACAGATATTTATTACACTTCACATTCTTAAAATTTATTCACATCAATGCCCGTAAGTTAATCAAATATCGAATCTTTAAAATCATATCGTTCATAACATAGTATAATTAAAACATGGTCCAACATATATCCAAACAAATTGTATATATATATAGAACATATAACAAATCAACAACTTCATTAATTGAATATCATACCTATTTTTTTTATATAAGTCTTGCGCATGTTCAAATTACACATCAAACAAAACAAGTTTCAATACTAAGCTATTCATTCGTTTATACAGCATGAATACATTAGTCAATATGAATTTTCATATTTCATACATTAATACAAGTTAATACATCCATTCAAATCTATATTTATATATAAAGGCACTTAATCACATTCGAATAAATCTTTATAGCAAGTCACATTTACGGTTTAGTAAACAACTAACACATAAGAGGAGCAAACATATTTCACCCTATTAACTAATCCTTTATTCGGTTGTTAAACATAACCTTAATCGGTCACACCATTATCAAGTCATAGGCTTATTAATTGAACCACACACCAAGGCCAAATTGCTACCACTTATATTTATCACATATAATAATCAATTAAATCACTAGCAACTTGACCTTTAAATACCAAACCATAAACAACATGTCATAAGCATATGTATATATATTTTACCTATCACTAGTCGATTATAAAGGTACATCATTTGATGTCTCCAAGACAATTCACAAGTCAAATTACACATCTTAAATAAGTCAATATGACAATCAAAATCACATGTACTTCTATCCATGCATTACCTTAACCGAACCATACTCATGTATATCCAAAGTCATCAACCACTTCAAGCATATAATACCTACCACAAATACTATGCATTCATAGTACATAACATTATAATCAAGATGTACATAAACCATAAGCAACATAACCAAATTCAAACATAAAAGTTAAGCCATTTTCGCATGGCTTATGTAATTAGCCCAAATTGCCCGGGCCCATTAAATTTATTTATAATAAATAAATGAGTCAAATAAATAAACCAAACAAACTAAAATAAAAGCCAAATAAAGTCCAAAATTAAAATAGCCCAAAGAGTCCACTTACAACCTTCAATAAATACTAAATTTATATCAGCCCAAATACAAAAACAAACCCGATACATTACATTAGACCCAATCCCGGCCCAATTACTAAATCTAAAACTAACCCTAGCCCAAACCCTAGTCTGCTGATTAGCACCGCAGCAATGGCCTTCGCCCCCAGCCGTTCGATTTCAAGGCAGGCTCATAGAGCCCAAATAGTGAAGTTTCTGGAATACGCTAGAGCAGTGCCAGAAGGTCGGACTCCCACGAGCGATTTCCCATGCACGACTTTCACGTCACCAGGGTCTCTTCCTCCGTACGGCCACACCTACAACAGAATACACGAGAAGCAGTAAAATACAATGGAAAATAGCAAAAAGAAAAAGAAATAGATTTTTTGTAATTTTTAATTCATATTTTTCTGGCTATAAAAAGCCACCGAGTGTAATCTATAAAACTTATGCACACTGAATACCAGAAAAAAAAAATCAAAAAGTTATCAAAAGGTGATTTCTATTTTTTAGACTCTCTAATTTTCTGTTAATTTTTTATCTATTTCCTTCGATTTTTTCATCATTTGCATTTAAAAACAAAAGAAAGAGGAAGTGTGATCTTACCTTGCGAATAGGCCATCGGTTCTCTTTCGCTTCGTTGAAATCGAAGCCTAAAGGGAATCTCAAGGCTAAAAACCAACTCGTCTCAGCCCGAAAACGCTGGTCGCCTTTCGTGGTGATGGAGCAGTGTTTGAAGGAGAGAATTTAGGGTTTGCTGGTTGAAAAGAAAGAGGCTAGGGTGGTTCGGCCGAATGTGGCCTGGTTTTAGTCCTTTTAAAGAACCAAAAACGGTGCCGTTTTGAGCCTGTTTTAGTGGCTCCAAAACGGTGCCGTGTTAACTATACCCGACCCGACTTGATCCAGTTACCCGTGAGAATCCGCGCATCTCGGTTAGAGGGGATATTTGCACCATAAATCCTTCCCTTTTGCGCCATTGTTCAATTGAGCTTTATTCATTTTTCCTTGTTTTTAATCTATCTCTGAAATTCGCGAGTAGATCCAATTTGGCCCTCGCCTGAGTGTTGCGTTTTGGGATCTGGAATATTTCCAGATTTGATCCCTATATATTCGCACGCGTTGCTCGTTGGTCCCTACTTTAATTTCTGTAGTTTATTTTATTCGTAAATTATCCCTTTCATTTTAAATCTATTTTAATTAAAATTTCTATTTATATAATTCAATATTTTTTTAAAAAGAATTCACTTAATATTTTTATATGGGTTGAGATTACTTTAATAATTTTACTTAGTTAAAAAAAAATCATTGTTTTGAAGTTTTACATTATATTATTTTAACATCTAGTATAACATTTCATTGTTTTAAAGTTTTACATTATATTATTTTAACATCTAGTAACATTTCATTTAAATATTTTTATATATATTTGTACATATATTATTTTAATGGAGTTTTCTATTTGTAATATTTATTATTTTAAAGTTCTTAATATTTTTATATATGTGTTGAGCTATTTTAATAACTTTACTTTGTTTTTATAAAATCAACATTTTTGAAGTTCTTTTTTTATCAAATTAGTTTAATATTTTATATAATGTCCCGTTCAAATGTTTTTGATATTTTCCATTATTGTATGTATATTGTCAATTTTAAATAAAACTGTTTTTTTAACATTTTGCATATTATTTGATTCAAATGTCTTCACTCTATAATATCTATTTTTAATAATAATATATATCCCTAGTTTTTTGTGCAAATTATTTCAAATTCATCAATTCATATATTATGTATATTATGTGTTCAATTTATCATTCTTTTAAAATTGTCTTATATCGCATTGGCTTCAAATTTCTATTTTGTTTTATACATTTTGCATTGATTGTTTTATATTATGCCATATATATTATTGTTGCATTTGTTTTTTTTGTATTGTTATATCAATTGTTCTCCATCCATGCTTGAAAATTTAGTTACATTATTCTTAGAGTAATTATATTTAATTGTTTGTTTTGTTAGTTAGTTAAATAAGGTTACATTATCTTCATCCACCAAGTATTGTACTTTATGTGTGCATATTATCCCATGTTTATTATTCCTATTTTTGTACAAATGTTGCTTTGTAATGTCCAACTTTTTAAAATTAATTATTCCATTTTATTTCAAGTCAAATAAATATGTTTTGAGTTGATTTATAATTGTTTATTTAAAGATTCTAAAATAAGGCAATGTTCAATGTTTAGAAATTCGAGGAATCGTGCCCTACTGTGCTGGGTTTCGATTTTTTTGGACTAAGTAATTCAGTGTCCTTTTGTAATTTTCAACGTATAAGTTTTTGGAAGTCAAAAAATAATCTTGTTTTCAAAGGTATAAAGTATCGTGTCCTATTGTGCTGGATGTGATGCTGTATTCCTTTGAAACAAGAGAATTTTGACAGCCAACTTGAGCCATTCAAATGCTTTAAAAGAAATCATATTTCAAAATCTTTTTAAAATTTTAGACATAAGGACAGTGCTTAATCAATTTGGTACCAATTTTGGGCGTAATGAGAGTGCTAATCCTTCCTCATACGTAATCGACTCCCGAACCCGTTTTCTCAAATTTACGCAAGCCAAAATTGATTATTAGGTAATCCAATCACACCTAAACAAAAGGATTGGTGGCGACTCCACACTTTGTTTTAAAAGTCGATCCCCGTTTTTTTCCAAAATAAAAAAATGGTTTCGACAGCTTGGCGACTCCACTGGGGATTGAACAAGAGAGTCAAGCCATAAAATTGATTATTTTCTGTCCTTTTGTCTAAATTGAAAATTTAATTTGAAAATCATTATTCTTTGTGGCATTTGTTTGGATGATTGTTGTGGTCCAAGTTTAGTAGAATAATATTGCATTACGTTGCATGACCGTTACGGTTACACCTTTAAGTGGGAGTGAGAAACTATGCTTTCATAAGGTTTTCACCTTCGCACTTTCGAGATGCATCCGTACCTATGATTTCGTGAGATTTTCATCTCCGCATGGTCATAGGGAAATGTATTCCCCTGAGCTGAACTCGATCCATATGAGCTTATAATGGGTGAGGATTAAGGAATCTGCTAGCTCAGGTACCTTTTTCTTTAGAACCGAACCACATATAGTGAACCTTAAGAGCCATCTTTAGGTAGAGCTATGTTAAACCTTAGCGGTACCCATATATGTGTTTTGATTATTTTTGTTTTGCTTGTATTTTATCACTTATATTTGATACTGACTTGATGTGTTTTGTTTTGATTGTGTTTTGCATAACATTGCATATTTAAGGAGGTGTTGATTCGTATTCGTTTACTAAGTTAGAAGATTTAACATGGAGAATGAATTTCTTGATAAAGTCGAGGATAATGCGGCCGTCCGTGCGTGGTCAGAGAAGTTACAATCAGAGAAAGGGGACAGCCTGGCAGAAGGATATGCATCGAGGTTATAGAACATTACCCGCATCAATGTGATACAGAATGAGTTGCAAGAATTGAAAGATATATGAGCTCGTTGGGATGAGGGAAATAAACAGTTGTTCTATCAAAGCATATTTCAAAATCTTTTTTTAATCTTAGACATAAGGACAATGCTTAATCAATTTGGTACCAATTTTGGGCGTAATGAGGGTGCTAACCCTTCCTCGTACGTAACGACTCCTGAACCTGTTTTCTCAAATCTAGTAGGCCAAAATTGATATTTTAATAAAATGTTTTATAGGTGATCCGATCACACCTAAATAAAAAGGATTGGTGGTGACTCCATACCTTGTTTTAAAGCTAATCCCCATTTTTTTCCAAAATAAAAAAATGGTTTCGACAGCTTAGATTACACATCACAAAAAAATCTAACATTTCAAAACATAATCCAGCCTATACATGCCATAGATTCGAAAATTCACTTAATGAGATACCGAAAATAGTCGATAGTGTGATAGACTTTGCTGACGATCCCTGAGCTCGTAACTTGACTCCAAAATCTATAAAACAGAGGCAAACACAAACACATACAGTAACCTAACATAGCTTAATAAGTCATAAGCAAATAAACAACCCAATGATATAATCAACTCAATTAAACTAAACCAAATTATTTTATCATTACCACATTTAGTCTCAAACTTACAAATCTCATAAATAATACATTTTCATACACAAATGCTACATTGGCCGAATGCTCATATAATTAAAATAACAAATTATCATTCAACTTCCAAAGCCAAAATGTTATTATATAACCAAATATACATACACTTATATACACAAGCTCAAGAATCATAATGTAACATCATGTACATATACTAATTATGTGGCCGAATATACATGGTCATATATACACATATTCAAGAATCAATTCCATAATATTCATATCATTTATTCACAAAGCCGAATACACTTACCTTATTCACATACGTTCTTCCTTTGCTTCATACAAGACTTACAACAAATATCAAGTAACTTACTTACCTTATTTCATGTAGGAAATAAACTAATTCATACCTGATCATTTTAGCTCAATTTACACATTCTATCACACTTATCGTTGCCCGATGAACCATTCGGAATTGGATAGGACACTCAGATAATCACACATATCGTACAATGCCAACGTCCCAGATGTGGTCTTACATGTAATCACAAATCGATGTCACTGTCCCAGACAGGGTTTTACTTGCACACATATATCGGAATCACATATCGATGCCATGGTCTTACTCGCACATCACATATCAGAATTTTACACATCATATATTGGAATTCTATGTCATGACATATGTATCCTAACTATTCCTAAGGTTCATACAAGGCTTTCGGACGTCGTAACTCGGTCGAAACGAATTCGTAAACATAGTTTCCAAGCTTAATAACATTCTGCTATTATGTATATATTCATATGTATTCCATTTCAGCAATATAGCTCGCATATAATTAAAATAAACAACGTCTATTTGCTTATAAACTTACCTCGAACGATGAAAAACCGGAACGGAATGGCTAGTCGACAACTTTAGTTTTCCCCCGATCCAAATCTGATTTTCTCTTTTCTTGATCTAAATTAATATAAATTAAACTTATTTAATTAAATATTCAATCAAATTCATCCAAAAAATATAAATGGGCAAATTACCATTTTACCCCTGACATTTTACTTTTTACAATTTAGTCCAAATTGCACAAAACACAAAATATGCAAAATCTCAACATACCCATGTTAGGCCAAATGTTCCTAGTGTTCATACAAGTCCATATATTCTATTATTTCACATTTTAGTCCCTCAAATTATTATTTTTACAATTTAGTCCTAACTACTCAAAATCATCAAAAACTCCAATACAAAACATGTTAATCCAAAACATATCTTTCATATTTCATCATCAAACAAAAAAAATCACAAGGTTTCAACAATGGCATAACTCCAAATATTCATCAATACCAAAAATTCAAGCATGGGTTTTGTAGATAACTTAGCAACGATCTCAAAAACGTAAAAATTATCAAAAACCGAGCTAAACACATACCTTAATCAAGCTTGAACAAGGCCAAACCCTAGATTCTTTTTATTTTCTTTCTTATTTTTTTTATTTCGGCAAGAACATGTTAATATGAAATTTTAATCTCTATGTTATAATAAAACATATATTAACTTAATATTTAATTTACAAGTTTAACATTAATGAAATAATATAAAAACTATATAATATATGCCTAATGCCGTCCATTCATTTAGTCAATGGCATAACTGCAACATAAATCCTCCATATTAAAAGAACAACAACAATTTGACCCTTTTACAATTAACCATCAAATTTTCATTTCACGCGATTAAGTCCTTTTATTTAATCGGGCACTCAAACGACAAAATTAAATCACAAAAATTTCACACATACAAATTCACACATAACAAACACATAAAATAATTTTTAAATATTTTTCTGACTTAGATTCGTGGTCCCAGAACCACCATTCTGATTAGGGTCAAAATCGGGCTGTTATACATGCCATATATATGAACTGCGATAGCGTGATGATTCCTGACAGTTAAAATGTGTTTTTCATATAGAAAATGGATCTCGGATGAGCGATAGCTAATGATGTTGAGAGCAATGCGCCCGCTCCTACTCAAGGGGTAGCGCCGGCCGAATCTAGGCCTATATCTAATAGTCAGGGAGGAGAGGCCAAGCAAGCCTTCTTCCAAATGATGACTGAGTGGTTCATAGAGTTCGTACGAATGAATCCGGCTGCTCAACAACCTTCACCCCTACCTATCCCTCAACAAGTCCCGGTTGTACCACAAGTAATAGATCTGATTCAACTGAGTAAGCCACCTGTTGATAAGATTCGTAAACACGGGGCTGAAGAGTTTCGGGCTACAGTTGATGATGATGCCGAGAGGGCTGAGTTCTGGCTTGAGAACACTATCCGAGTATTCAATGAGTTGTCCTGTACTCCAGACAAATGTATTAAATGCATAGTATCCTTGCTTAGAGATAATGCATATCACTGGTGGAAAACGTTGACATCGGTAGTTCCTAGAGAATGAGTTACTTGGGAATTCTTTTAGACTAAGTTCCAGAAGAAGTACATAAGGCATAGATTCCTCGATCAGAAAAATAAAGAGTTTTTAGAGTTGAAACAGGGTTGGATGATTGTTACAGAATACGAAAGAGAATTTGTACGTTTGAGTAAGTATACTCGAGAATACATGTCTACTAAAGAGATTATGTGCAAAAGATTTGTTGATGGATTGAACGAAGATATAAAACTGTTAGTCAGGATACTTGAGTTGAAAGAATTTGTAGTACTGGTTGAGAGGGCTTGTAAAGCCGAGGACCTCTGAAAAGAAAAGAGAAAAGTTGATGCAGAGGCGAGAGATTCGAGGAAGAGATTGATGAATAAATCTTATCATTCCTCGTCGAAGAAATTAAGAGATTACTTTAATCGACCGACAGCTTCAACAGAATATTAGAATAGAGATCGCGGGAAGCAATACACTAATCCTAAAGCTCAAGCCACATTGGTATCGAACGTTGGTAACATAAAAGATGTTAATCATGAGTGTCAACAATATGGAAAACAACATTTTGGAGATTACTGGGGTAAAAGTAATAACCGAGCTTATTACAGTTGTGGTTTATGAGATCACTTTATAAAAGATTACCCAGATCTAGCTGAAAAAGATAATGCTCAGAACATGAGGCCGAGTAACACTACAGCTAAAGGTAGACCACCGAGAAACACAGGAAATGCGAGTGGTGGTAGAGGTGTGACGGGAGACACTGTAGCTAAGTCTGATGCTAGAGCACCTGCACGAGACTACGCTATTCAAGCATGTGAAGAAGCGTCATCTCCAGATGTTATTACTAGTACTTTTACTCTCTATGATACTAAAGTTATTGCATTGATAGATCTAGGGTCTACTCATTCGTATATATGTGTAAATTTAGTATCTAGTAAGACTTTGCTTGTACAGTCTATTGAATTTGTAATTAGAGTATCGAACCCCTTAGACAAGTGTGTATTGGTTGCTAAAGTGTACAAGAATTGTCCATTGATGATTTGGGATAATTATTTTTCGGCCGATTTGATGTTGTTACCATTTGACTAGTTTGACATAATTCTGGGTATGGATTGGCTAATGTTGCGTGATGCAGTCATGAATTATAAATGAAAGATGATTGATTTGAAATGTTAGAGTAATGAGATTATCCGAATTGAATCAGATAGTTTGAATGGATTGCTGGCAGTGATTTCAGTGATGCTAGCTTAGAAATATGTGAGAAAGGGTTGTGAAGCTTATTTAGCTTATGTGCTTGACATGAAAGTGATTGAAAGGAAGATTGAATCAGTGCTAGTTGTTTGTGAATGTTTAGACGTGTTTTCTGATGAGTTACTGGGTTTACCACTAATCTGAGAGGTTGAGCTTGGTATTGAGTTAATGCCAGGTACAACGACGATATCGATAGCTCCATACAGAATGGCACCGACTGAATTAAAAGAGTTGAAAGCTCAGTTGCAAGAATTGACGGATAGAGGCTTCCCGCGACCGAATTATTCTCCCTAGGGTGTACTGGTTTTATTTGTGAAAAAGAAAGACGAAACTATGAGAATGTGCATTGATTATCGACAACTCAATAAAGTGAGGATCAAGAACAAATATCCTTTACCACTAATAGATGATTTGTTTGATCAGTTGAAAGGAGATACCATGTTTTCAAAGATAGACCTGAGATCAGGTTACTATCAGTTATGAGTAAAAGATTCAGACATTTCGAAAACTACATTCAGAACGAGATATGGACACTATGAATTTTTAGTTATGCCTTTCAGATTAACGAATGCACCTACTGTTTTTATGAATTTGATTAACAGAATTTTCAGACTGTATTTAGATCGATTTTTTGTTGTATCCATTGATGACATTTTGATTTATTCGTGTGATGAAATCGAACATGCTGAACATTTAAGAATAGTGCTACAGACTTTGCGAGATAAGCAATTGTATGTAAAGTTTAGCAAATGTGAATTCTGGTTATGAGAAGTCAGTTTTCTAGGACATGTTGGGTCAGCATCTGGTATCCAAGTTGATCCGAGCAAGATTTCGGCTATTTTGGATTGGAAACCTCCGAGAAATGTTTTTGAAGTCCGTAGTTTTCTGGGACTTACTGGTTATTATCGACGGTTTGTAAAAGGCTTTTCTATGATCGCGACTCCATTGACGAAATTGCTTCAGAAAGATGCGAAATTTGATTGGTCTGAAAAGTGTCAAAAAAACTTTGATCAGTTGAAAGCCCTATTGACTGAAGCTCCGGTATTAGTACAACCCGAATCGGGTAAAAAATTTATGATCTACAGTGATGCTTCGTTAAACAGTCTAGGTTGTGTTTTGATGTAGGAAGGCAAAGTTATAGCTTATGCCCCGAGACAGCTAAAGCCACACGAAAAGAATTATCTGATGCACGACCTTGAATTAGCTGCGATTGTGTTCGCTTTGAAGATTTGGCGCCAATATCTATTTAGGGAGAAATGCCATGTACATTCTGATCACAAAAGTTTAAAATACTTGATGACTCAGAAATATCTGAATTTATGACAGCGAAGATGGTTAGAGTTGTTAAAAGACTATGAGCTTGTAATTGATTACCATCCGGGAAAGTCTAATATTGTTGCTAATGCTCTAAGTAGAAAATCATTGTTTGCATTGAGTACGATGAATACTCAGTTAACTTTGTCTGATGATCATTTAGTTTTAGCTGAGTTGAAAGTGAGATCGTTATTTATTTAGCAGATTTATGATGCACAGAATGTTGATGATGAATTGTTAGCAAAACGAGCTCAGTGTGATTCAAACTCTGATTTAGAATTCTAAATTGATAATGATGATTGCTTGAGATTTCGAGATCGGATATGTGTTCCAAGAAATTCAGAGTTGATTCAGATAATTTTGAACGAAGCTCACAACAGTCGTTTATCTGTACATTCGAGTAGTACAAAAATGTATAATGATTTGAAACAGCATTACTAATGGTCTAGAATGAAAAGAGATATCTCCAACTTTGTTTCGAAATGTTTGATATGTCAGCAAGTTAAAGCTGAATATCAGGTGTCATCCGATTTGTTACAATCGATTATGATTCTAGAGTGGAAATAGGATAAAATTACAATGGATTTTGTATCGGGTTTACCTCTGTCACTGAGTAAGAAAGATGCAATCTGGGTTGTTGTTGATAGATTGACTAAATCAGCTCATTTCATTCCGGTCCGTACAGATTATTCACTTGATAAGCTTGTTGAGTTGTATATTTCTCAGATTATGAAATTACACGGAGTACCTATTTTTATTGTTTAGGATAGAGATCCGAGGTTTACATCACGATTTTGGAAGAAACTGCAAGATGCATTAGGTACGAAACTACATTTTAGCACTGCTTTCCACTCATAGACGGATGGTCAATCCGAACGGATTATTCAGATACTCGAGGATATGTTGAGATGTTGTATTCTTGAGTTTAAAGGTATGTGGGAACGATACTTGTCATTGATTGAATTTGCATATAATAATAGCTTTCAGTTGAGTATCAAAATGGCTCCTTACGAGGCTTTATACTGTCAAAAAAATCGAACACCGTTGTACTAGACAGAGCTTAGTAAGAATAAGATTCACGGGATTGATTTCATCAGAGAAACAGAAGAAAAACTAAAAGTAATACGAGATAGTTTGAAAGCAGCTGTGGATCATCAAAAATCGTATGCAGATTTAAAAAGAAAAGATATTGAGTTTGAAATCAGTGATAAAGTGTTTCTGAAAGTATCCCCGTGAAAGAAAGTACTTCGATTTGACAAAAAAGGCAAATTGAGTCTGAGGTTTATCGGGCCGTATAAGATTATCGAGCGTATCGGGCCAATTGCTTATAGATTGTTATTACCACCAGAATTGGAAAAGATTCACAATGTATTCCATGTATCGATGCTACGAAGATACAGATCAGATCCTTCACATGTTATTTCCCTAACTGAGGTTGAAATTCAGCCTGATATGTCTTATGATGAAGAACCAATACAGATTTTAGCTTGTGAGATCAAAGAGTTGAGAAATAAGAAAATAGTGTTAGTGAAAGTGTTGTGGCATAGGCACGAGGTTGAAGAAGCTACGTGGGAACCCAATGATGCTATGAGAAAGCAATATCCAAACCTATTCACTGGTAAGATTTTCGGGGACGAAAATCCCTAAGGGGGGAGAGTTGTAATAGCCCAGTTTAGACCCTAGTCAGAATAGTAGTTTCGGGGACCACAAATTTGAGTAAAAAAATATTTAAATAATATTTTTTGTGTTTACAATATGTGGTTAAGCATGTGTGAAAGTTTCGTATGAAAATTTAATCATTTGTATACTTAATTTGCAAAAAGGACCTAATCGCGTAAAATGTAAAAGTTGCCTGCTGTTTGCTAAAGTGCCAAATTGCTATGTCTTTATATATGTGGGGTCCTCATGATGTAATTATACCATTGAATTTATGAATGGAGAAAAATGCCTAAGTTAATGGAATTTAAATGTTATTTCATTAAGGGTAAAATTGGTAATTGTTTTATAAAGGTTAATTAAATTAAACCAAAGCTAAAATTAGCTTATTTTAGTGTTCATGCACCGAAAATACTAAGTAAAAGAATAAGAAAAATCTTGCTAGGGTTTTGGCACTTATCTTGGCTAATTAGGTATGTGTTTTTTTATCCATTTTTCATAATTTCTACGTTTTTGTGATTGTTGCTTAGTAATCTATTAAGCCCATGCCCAAAGTTCTTATTTTGATTATGATTTTGAAAGATACCATTGATGAACTCATGTTTTTATGATGTTTAATGATGGATTATGAAAGCTTGGTGCTTGATACACATGTTCTGTAAAGTGATTTTTGAGTAAAAATGCATATTAAGGATTAAATTGAGAAAAGTGTAGATTGAGGGTTTGAAATGTAAAATAAATGATAAATATGGGCTGATAATGACCATAGGAAAATTTGGTTGTGTTTGGGTTTGTTGAAATTATGTGTATTTTGTGAATTTGTGAAATAGGGATTAAAGTGTTAAAATGTGAAAATGTGAAGGCTAATTTGTAAAATGCCCTAAATATGTATATATGGATTGAATTGAATGTGTTGGTGATTAAAAGGGTTAATTTTGAATACATATAGATCAAGAAAAGAGGAATTCAGATTTAGATCGAGGAAAATCGAAGATTATCGAGTAAACGATCCGAATTGTCAATTCTGAGTACGAAGTAAGTTTGTACGTGATAAATGATGTTATAGTTATGTTTTAATGCTTTGATAATGCATAAATGGTATAGATATTTGATTACGGTTTGAGCATGATGATAATCGATTAAGTTCGGCACTAAGTGTGCGGTTCGAAATAGCTTCGGCTACAAATGGCACTAAGTGTACGAGTTGGAATAGCTTCGGCTACATGAGGCACTAAGTGTGCGATACTGAGATAGCTTCGGTTTATTGAAATGGCAGTAAGTGTGCGAGACTGTTACGGCTTCGGCAAATTACTGATGCACTAAGTGTGCGAATTCTTAAAGCATGGAAAGACTTCCGAATGAATTAATGTATTTGAACGAGAGTTAAGGTTGAAATGAATAAATACGGGAAAGTTCAGGTATGTTCGATACCTATGTGGTAGATGATACTATGTCTATGAAGCTTGATAAATTCGTATGAACATATTAAATGAGATAGAATACAATTATGAAATATTAAGTGTTTATTAGTTTATGTTTCGTATATTATAAACTGTTAATTATTTATGGTACGAACTTACTAAGCTTTAAAATTTACTGTGTGAAATGTACTCTGTTTTACAGTGTTATAAAGCAAGCTCGGATTTGGGGATCGTCAGCGACATCAATCACACTATCGAACATCTATTTTGGTACCATTTTGAGAGTTGTATATATGGTATATGGCATGTATAGGCTAGTGTCATTTTGGTATGTTTTGTGTTGTTATTAGCCATGAGACTTGGCTTGTAAATATTAGTATGTATGGCCTTTTAAGTTGGCCTAATTGGTATGTTTGATAAGTAAGAAATGTGATGTTTATAATGTTCATGTGATGGTTTAAATATGGGATGTTGAATTGGAAAGTTTTGTGGTATGAAATAGGTGATAAGATGATGAGATTATACTTTTGAAACTTATGTGAGTTTTAATGATTTTGGTATATTTAGGTTGTGGAATTGAGTAATGAATTGGATGGTATTTGGATGTTATGCAATATGTATGAAATGGTTGATTTGGTTGCCTATAAGTGATGCAAAAAATGTTGTGGTTTTGGTGTGATTGAGATAGGTGGGAAATGTGGCTTAAACCAAGCCTAATTTCACCCTACACGGTTAAGCATACAGGCGTGTGTCTCGACCGTGTGTCTGTTGTGATTTAGTTATTCAAGTCAGTCTCTAGCATGGCCTGGACACACGGGTGTGTCTGGTGGCCGTGTGGTTAAGTCAATATGTATGCCCCTGTTTTGCCATGGTTTAGGCATACAAGCGTGTCTAAAGTTGTGTGAGGCACACGTCTTGTTCACACGGGCGTATGACCTGTATAATTTTGAAAATTTTTTTAAGTTTCTGAGAAAAATTATATGTGCTCGGTTTAGTCCCGACCCCTTTCTAAAGAATGTTTAAGGTCTCGTAGACCTATGTAAGGGACTTTGTAATGATGTGTGACGATAATGCTATGGTGATTTAGAAATGAATGCAAGATGTTTAGATTTGTCCGGTAACGCCTTTAACCCTAGTCCGATGATGGATAAGGGTTAGGGGTGTTACAATAATAATGTTTCTTTAAAAACTTTTCAGAAAAACTCTTATTATTAGAAGTGTTTTTTTACTTGCCATGTCCAATCTTTTTCTACATTTTGAAATTATGTTTCATATCTGGTGGTAGCATTTCCTATAAATTGAAGTCATTCTGTGTAGAGGATTCCATATTTTGAGCAAATTGTTTTCATAAGGAGGTTTGTGTAAGGAGGCCTGTTGATGCTAAAAATATGAAGTTTAAAATTTGACCCAAAAAAGTAAATTAGTTTAAGCAAGTGTCGTTGTTTTGAATTGAATAATGAATACTTATTTTTCTGTATAATGTTTTCATTTTAAATTATGTGAAACAGATTATTTGTATGAAGATGAGAAGACGAATTAGAGCCGTTATTTATTTTGACAGTTAAATTTGTGACACCGATATTGGGGTTGTTTTTGTATCAGCCCAATTTGTAGAATTGGCTTTCAATTGGAGCATAAAATTGAATGAGCTTCGGTCAAGAATTAGAAGGAATGTGTCGACTTCAGGACAAAGGAGAATTATGAGCTTGAAATATAGATATATAATGTCACTGAATCCTATTAGATATGATATATTTGAGATCAAAGGCGACATGTATGTTGAGGCGATACTTGATAGACATACTCTAATGGAAATGCTATACTAAAGTTATATACCCACTTTGTCGATGTCGAGGAAAGTGGTCTGAGTTTGACAACAGTTCCAATAAATCAGGAACAAGAAGCAGAAAGTCTAACCACACAGTTGTGCGGTGGTTTCACAATGTTGTCACAAAACAAACTAAAAATTGGGTGAATATGATGTGATGTGATGTGATGTGATGTGATGTGTATAGATAACTGACATTAGAGATTTAACATTGGCTGACTAAAATGAAAACGCACTAAAAGTTGAGTGACAAAATTGCAAGGATTTAAACGCTCTAAAAGTTGAGTGACCAACTATATAGCTTACCCTTTTATTTTCTTATTTTCTTTTAAAGTAATATCTAACTCAATTATCATATATTTTATTCTAAACACGCAAAATTTTGTACCACAAACTACCTAAAGTGCATGAAAATCCTTTAAGCACTTTTGAAAAGTTTTGACACTTATGCAAGTAATCCTATAATGTTTAGCACTAATTTAAACATTTAGCCCCTAAAATTTTAAATATAGACTACTTAACATACTTTTAGTATACTAACTTTTAATTATACATGTATTGCACATGATTTTACACATTTAATTTTTAAATATTGTATTTTCAATTATAATAGTTAACGTCAAATAATATTTCTTATTTGAATTATTGAATATAATTAAAATATATTAACTTATCAAATCAAATATTATAATAGAAAATTTTAAAATAATAATTAAAGCATTTTTAACATATTCAACGTACAATATAGTTTTTTTTTGAAGCAAAATGTCTGGATCTTTATTAAAACAAACAACAAGACCAAGCCTAACAAGCCTAGTACAAAAAGAAACAGAAAAACAATTCAAACGGGCTAAAATCCCAAACCAAAACAAAACAGAAACAACTAAACACGGGCCTAAGAGTCCAATCCAAAACAGAAAACAAGATAAAATGAAAAAAGATCCAGCTTGGCAAAGATGGGGAGCTCTAGAGGCTTCTATTAGCCAGCTGTTTCCCATTCAACCCATCTCTCAAAACTATCAAAAAGCATATGGGAAAACGTTACTTTAATGATGACCTCCATTAATTGCTGAACAGTGCCCATCATTTCCCCAGAAAATTCAAAAAAGAGTTTCTCTCTTTCTCGCCTCCCATTATTCACCTTCCAAAAGACTCTCCTGATGCAAACCACTAAAAATCAATCTCGCAAGGACTCCACCCTTCGTCGATCTTCATTCAGAGCTTATTCCACACCAACAAAGAGCGTATTCTGCAGATAAGTTGTCGCCTTCTTCTGTAAACCCTCCTTAGCAACAAGATGAGCCACTTTGTTTGCCTCTCTTGATACAAATCGAAAAACACAGGACTCAAAACTGAAACTCAGATATTTTGAATCTTGTATAAAAACTCTGGTTTTTGATCTATTATCAACTTTCTTTTGCAGTTTTCGAATAACCGTTCGGGAGTCGCCTTCAACTTTAAACTTTCGCAGCCCTTGAAGTAGTCCAACACGGATCGCCTGGAGGCACGCCATCGCTTCAGCAGCAAAAGCAGAAGGTATGTTCTTGTGAAACACTGTTTTAGCAAAAATGACTTCTGACCTTGCGTTCCTTGCTACTAAACCCGAACAAGACTCCTTTAATTCCTTTCTGAAAGCATCGTCAAAGTTGATCGTTACCCAAGGATCCCATCGACTAATAAGAACCTGCATCGTTGGTAAGCTCGAACTCAACCCATCCAGTTCTCTGATGTAGTTCTTAATAAAAAGCTGCCGTTTGAGACCTAGACTTTAGTTCACCTTCATGTATAAATTTGTTCCTAGTATTCCAAAGCACCCATAAAGCACAGGCAATCGTCCTACACTGATTAAAAGAAAATAACTCAAAAATGTTATTAAGCCAATCACTGAAATCTGAGTTATCCCTTTGGGAAGGCCAGTTAAATCCTAACGTAGACCATGTTTCCTTTGCTATAGGGCACTCCTTGAATACATGCTCACGGGATTCCGGTCCATTATGACACATCCGACAAATAGCAGATCCCATCAGTCTCCTGTAGTGAAGATTACAAAAAATAGGCAAGAAGTTGCGAAAAAGCCTCCAATTTGTAATTTTAATCTTAGGAGGTAGATCTAAGCTCCAAATTTTTTTGTAAAAATGCATGTAATTAGAGTGTGTATTGGTCTGTCCCTCTTGTAAAATCAATCTGTGTCCGCTGCGAACCGTGTACTCCCCGGTCAGCTCTCCACGCTAGATTATGTGATCTGCCTGCTTATTCATGGACAGAGGAATACATAAAATTCGTTCCGCATCACTGACCGAAAAGGTATTAAAGATTAGTTCAGTTTTCCACTTCCTTGTACTAGCATCGATTAAATCTGCCACTAGTAACAAATTCAAATTGACATTCAAATTCTAAACTCTATACTCACTGCTTCCAGGAACAGAAGCATCACCCCAAATAGAGACGTTCATGCCATCGCCAATCCTCCATCCTATCCCCTTCAAAAGGAGACCTTTTGCCGACCATATGCTTTGCCAAGTAAGAGAAGGTAAATTTTCTAACCTGGAGTTTTAAAAATCAGACTCTTTAAAATATTTGGCTTTCAATGTACGCGCTAGTAATGAATTAGGATTACATAACAAAAGCCAACCCTATTTGGCCAGTAACACAATATTAAAAGAATTCAAATTGCGAAACCCCATCCCCCCTTCCTCCTTTGGGACACATAATGACTTCCAATTGCACCAATGAATTCCTCGTTTCCCATAACTTTTCTGCCACCAAAAAACCCCTAATATGTTCTCTGATTCCACGCACAAGGATTTAGGTAAATGGAAACAAGACATGTATAAGTAGGAATGGCCTATAACACTGATTTTACAAATACCTCTTTTCCCCCCTGAGATAGATGACGAGTGCTCCAGCTGTCAATCTTCCGTTTCAGTCCATCTTTCAAAGATCGAAAAGTCATTTTCTTCCTTCGACCCACCATATTCGGGAGTCCCAAGTATCTTTCAGCCTCTGTCGAACACCGGACATTTAGGGACTACAAAGCCAGATTCTTATCATAATCAGCCACATTCGAACTAAAGAAGACCGTAGACTTTTCAAAATTAACACATTGGCTCGAACACGATTCATACAAAAAAGGATGCAATCGTCGACAAACATGAGATGTGTGATTGGTGGAGCTGATCTACAAACCTTAGCCCCAAAAATTTTCCTATCCTGCCTGGCTAGTCTCATCAGCGCGGACAAACCCTCTCCACAAAACAAAAATAAGTATGGGCTTAACGGATCTCCCTGACGAAGCCCTCGTGATGGGTTAAATTTTTGCCCTTCTTCACCATTAAGCAAAATTGAGTACTGAACCGAACTAATACATTTGATTATGAAATCAATAAAAGAATTTGCGAAACCCAGCTTTGACATCATACCTAAGTGATAATTAATATGCTTAGAATAACTCTATTTTACATCAATAAAATTAGTGCAACTTTTAAAAAAAATTAACACAACTTTTGTTTAAGTCAATTTTTTTTAACTAATAATTGTAAACTATAACTTTATTTATAATTATCACAACTTTTTTCCTATATATCATGCTTAGATTTCTATTCAAGTAATTACTCTATTTTAAAATTAGTGCAATTTTTTAATTAATAATAGTAATTTAAATTCTAATTATTTTTTAATGTGTAATTATCATAACTTCTATTAAATTATAATTATTTTTTTAATGAATAATTTTTGCAACTTCTATTTTATTTCAACTTTTTTAATCAATAATTCTAAATTAAATATTATAATTATTTTTAAATTTAAAATTACTAATATAATGAAAAATAAAAGATATTCTCATCAGTTTAAATGCTTTTTCAAACTCGTGTTTATATATATATATTATTAGAAATTTAAATTTTATGAGATGCAATAAATTGTAAATGATCATATGATATATTAAAAAATTAAAAAAAAAGAAGCCAAATCGGACTTAGATCTAAAACATTTGAACACAAACTCAATCCATATTTAAAATGAATTTAATATCTTTTTTATTAAAACTCATTTTTCAAATTTAATTTTTATTCAAACCCTTCAAAATATCGACGCTTTAGCTAGATTTAGTAATGGTCCCGAATTTAAAGGAAAAAAAACTCAGAAAATAAAACGAGTTCAACCAAAACATTATTTCAATCAATTATAACAAATTCTATATGGTTTCTAGTCAAATTGGGTAAAGAAAAACTTAAAATCAATCAATGGATGACAGCAATTAAACGATTTGGGTCCAGCAAGATTCACTAATATAAATATAAATATATATATATATATATATATACACACTAGAAAAATTAAAGAAGATTACAACATTTAAAGATTCATTTTATTCTATCAACTGATTTACAAACCTTGTGTATTTAAACATTTGTAGTTTAACAGAAACTATTAGAGTTGATAATTAATTAAAGAATTTGAAACTTTTCCAATTTGATCTAAACGTTAGACCTGAATTTAGGAGATTATATCGGTTATCGAGATGACTTAGTACGATCGGAGTTTATCAAACGATCAATTTAAAATATATTTTTTTCATTTTAAAAGAAAACTTAGCCTATTTTTAGAAAAACACCTAAGTTAAAAAAAAAAATCAATTAATTTTAACATTTTTCTTGTAACGGTGGCTATTTTTGAAAACTTAATTAATTTATTTATTCTTCCAAAATTTATTTATAAACTTAGAAACGAAAAAGTGATTTTTCACTTAGTTTTGATGACAACTATTTTTCGTGCATGGATAATTAATTTCCATATATTAAATTAAGTTAAATGTCATGCATGCTAAATAAACCCTAAATGTGAGTCTCATGCCACAAAATGAGTAAAACAGTATAGTTACAAAATAATAGAAATTATAAAACAAGCCTAATAATACTTTCCCAAAAATAAAACATTTTTGAGCCCTCCATATGCCCGTCCGCGTCCTAACATGGTGAGTTATCTGTAAAGATGGAAATAAAAAGGGGGAGTGAACTATGAAGTTCAATGTGAGTTCCGTCACAAGGGAACCAATGCAAACATCAAACAAATCAAGTAGAATATCAACTCATAAAACAAATCACAATTAATTAGCAATACAAATTATCAGGAATTCAGAGCAACTAATCAACATAATATTTTAATGTTCGTAGTCATGTAATTGCTTATGAATGTAATCCAAGTTCGGTTTAACAATAAAAAAGGTCCTACCCCACCGCTTCACACCACAATAGGAGTTCCCCAGAACTCCCATATCTTTACACCACGTTGTGGATAAATCACTAATCATTACAGATGAAATACTAATGATAAATATTTTGGTGGATAAACCATCCCTCTGTGCAGATAAAAGCTGCTAAAATACGTTGTGGATATACCACTGGTCCAGCAGGTAACTGATGACTAAAATACGTTGTGGATAAACCACTAGTCAAGCAGATGACTATCGACTAAGATATGTTGTGGACAAACTACTGGTCGAACAGGTGAATGTCGACTAAAATACGTTATGGATAAACCATCGGTCGAGCAGATAAACTGCCGACTACTTCTTCCATTCAAACCGTCCCAACCCATGCAATACAATATGGCATGCTCAAATTGGTTCAATACGATAGCATTTAATTATGCTCTTAACCAAAAAAAATACGGTAGAAAATATATGCTTGTAACATATCAACTCATTAGCAAAAGTCATGCTTATTAAGTGTTCGATTTAATAAGCATACTTATAACAGATGACAACGGAAACAAATAACATACTTATAACAGATCAAATATGGTAGCAACAATTATGCTCTGAACTAATCGATACAACAGCTCAAAATATATGTTTTTCAAGGATCCAATTTAGCGGTATCATAAAGCATGTTATACGAACAATCACAATTACAGATACGTTATACATATTTGTTCACTTTTTATGAATATATATAATATTATTTTAGTCATTTAGATCATGGATTCTAGCATTATTCATACTATCAGGAGCTTAATTGAATAAATTAAACATTAAAAACAGTTCGGGAGCCAATCATGGACTACCTTGACCAAATCATAAAATTTTGAGCAAAACTGTAAAATCTGAAAAATAGGGCACATGGCCATATGAGATGCCTTAGGTCGTGTGGAAGGGTTACACGATCGTGTGGCCAGGCCATCTAGTTTACGAACTACACTTGGGTTTCCATGGCATATGGTTGTGTGGTAGGCCTTGTGGTACACATACTCGTGTGGCAAACCGTGTGGAAGGGTCGTGCTCGTGCGAGAAGCAAACTATCCTAGGGTTTGCGGGGGAACATGGCCTTGTGGTCCACACGCCCGTGTGGCAACTTGTGTGGCCTTATCCTAGGATGGTTTTGCCCGATTTATCGTAAAAGAACACAAACTTGATTTTCAGGTATCAAGCGATGATCCTCATGTCCAAAACTGATCCAAGTTACCTACAACGAGTCTTTCAAACGACATTTACACGAGAATTAGATATTGTTTTCAAGATTCTCAAGATTTTCAGGAAAACTCATAAAAGATTCGTATTCAAGTTGAAAGATTAACAAGAACGATATAATTCCAAAATTTATGGGTTCTATTAATTGGAAACGAGAATACTTACCGATCTTTGATGAGATTTCGAGGGTTATCGATTATAAATTCAATAACCGGTGAAGAAACAAGTTTAACGAAGATTGATTTTGTTTCGAGGTAAACATAGAAATAATTTTCAACAGCAAAATAATGTGAAAGAAAAGGGGAAAAAATAAAATACGGAGATATATAAAGAATTAGAGAGAGAAATTCTAATTGGAATGAAAAAAGTAAATCAAAATCCTAAGGTAATTAGGAAAGGGGACTAAATAGTTAAGATTTCAAACTTTTAAGGGGTTGTAGGGTAATTTACCCTTTTTGTTAAAAATAAAATGAGAATGGGATTGGCGTGATTTAAGCTTAGAAAGTGGGGGAGGAGAGTGCAAGGCTTTACCACTTGGGCTCTTGCCTATTCTTGGCATTTCTCTAGCACATTTAATATATATACTAGCTTGATTTTTGTTCCTTGGCTGCTGAAAAAAATAGAAGAAAATAAGAAAAATGGTGTTTGAACCTTTGTCCTCTATTCAATTTACTAAGCTCTTAACCATCAAGACTAAGGCTTATTTCTTGGTTATTCATTCTATCTAACCTTTTATATTTTGGGGTGTTATAGTTCTCCCCTCACACATCAATTGCTTAATCACAACATATGTTACTCCTTCTTTCAAACCTACCATCACGCTTTCGCTGCGCAACTCTAATTCCTATGCAATTCAT
Source organism: Gossypium longicalyx (assembly GCA_025698465.1). NCBI lineage: Eukaryota > Viridiplantae > Streptophyta > Magnoliopsida > Malvales > Malvaceae > Gossypium > Gossypium longicalyx. The sequence goes on from CM047006.1 coordinate 22,314,663, forward strand.
ATGATACTTCCCCATAAACCTTCTACAGTCTAACTACGGTAATATCAGTAATGGTTCTCTCTACTCCGTCATCTAATTTATTAAACATATTTTGAGCAACTTATGAATAGATGGATCATATGTCTATTAGGGGTAAGTACATGTGATGGCATCGGGCGCATTTCCTTCCTCACGACCTCGAACAACATAAACAAGGGCGGGTTGTCTTCGCATTGGTTGATACAATATTCGCGGTCTTATTTTAACCTCAACCCGATCTCAGGTTTTGGGTTTGGTTTTGTGTTAGAGGTTGTGCTTACTCAACCCGACGAGGGCAATCCTTAAACCCATGATCCATCGACCCAAATTTCAAACAAGCACTCAATTTCTTCCAACACTTTCCCCAATGGCATTTTTCACAATACGAACAATAGGGAACACAACCTCCAAAGTTAGTTATAACATTTAATTATGCTTTTAACAGAATAATACGGTAGGAAATATATGCTTGTAATAGATTAACTCATTAACAAAAGTCATGCTTATTAAGTGTTTCATTCAATAGTAATATAAAACATGCTTATACCAGATTACAGCAGAAACAAATAACATACTTATAACAGATCAAATATGGCAGTAATAATTAAGCTCTCAACTAATCGATACAATAGCCTAAAACATATGTTTTTCAAGGATTCAACTTAGCATTGTCATCAAGCATGTTATACGAACAATCACAAGTACAAATACATTAAACATATTTGTTCACAATTCATGTAAATATATATAATATTAATTTAGTCATTTAGATCATGAATTCTAGCATTATTCATATTATCAGGGGCTTAATTGAATAAATTAAACATTAAAAATAGTTCGGGAGCCAATCAGTGACTAATTTGACCAAATCATAAAATTTTGGGCAAAATTATAAAATCTAAAAAATAGAGGCACATGGTCGTTTAGCCAAGCCATGTGAAATGCCTTAGGCCATGTGGAAGGGTTACATAGCCGTGTGGCCAAGCCTTGTGGTTTAAGAACTACACTAGGGTTTTCAAGGCACATGGTCGTGTACTCCATACGTCTTTGTGGCAGACCATGTGGAAGAGTCGTGCCCGTGTGAGAAACGAACTATCCTAGGGTTTGCAGGGGGACATGGCTGTGTGGTAGGCCGTGTGGTCCACACGACCATGTGGCCCCATCCTAGGCACATTTTTACCTGGTTTACTCATAAAAGAACACACACCTAACTTCTGGGTATCGAGCAATGATCCTCACCTCTAAAACTGATCTGGGATAACTAAAACGAGTCTTTCAGACGATATTTACGCAAAAATTAGATATTGTTTTCAAGATTCTCAATATTTTCAAGAAAACTCATAGAAGATTTGTATTCAAGTTGAAAGATTAACAAGAATGATGTTATTCCAAAATTTATGGGTTATACTAATTAGAAACTAGAACACTTACCAATCTTTGATGAGATTTGGAAGGTTATCGATGATAAATTCAACAACCGGTGAAGAAACAGGTTTAATGGAGATTGATTTTGTTTCAAGGTACACAAAGAAATAATTTTCAACAACAAAATAATATGAAAGAAAAGGGGAAGAAATGAAAAGATGGAGATATATAGAGAATAGAGGGAGAAATTCTAATTTAATGAAAAAAGTAAATCAAAATTTTAAGGTGATTAAGAAAGGGGATTAAATAGCTAGTATTTCAAACTTTTAAGGAGCTATAGGGTAATTTACCCTTTTTACCGAAAATAAAATGGAAATGGGGTTGGCATGATTTGAACCTAGAATGTGGAGAAGGAGATTGCAAGGCCTTACCACTTGGGCAACTGCCCATTCTTAGCATTTTTCTACCACATTTAATATATATACTAGCTTGATTTTTGTTCCACAGTTGCTAAAAAAATAGAAGAAAATGAGAGAGATGGGATTTGAACCTTAGTCTTCTAGGCAATTTAGTAAGCTCATAATCATTAAGACTAAGCCTCATTTCTTGGTTATTCATTCCATCTAACTCTCTATATTTTAGGGCATTACAAAATCAGTTGAACACTAACTAATTTTAGTTACTTCTCCTGATATTCCCAGATTCTAGATGAAAAACACTTATTACAACAACATTCAACTAGTCACAACATCTAGAGAATGAACGTTCAGTCAATGACTTAGTAAGAACATCTACTACTTGATCCTGAGTAAGGATATAATTCACCTGCAACTGACCACCAAGTACCTTGTCACAAACAAAATGAAGGTCCAATTCCACATATTTGACACGAGCATTAAGCATACAGTTAACTGCTAAGGACACTGAACTAGTATTATCACACTAAAGCAGTGGAACACAATGAAGATGCACACTTATCTCATCTAGTAAAGACTTAAACCATGTAAGTTTAAAAGTCACATTTGCTAAGTTCGGTATTCTACTTTTGAGGTAGAGCGAGATAGTACACTCTGCCTTTTAGAGAACCATCCGACAAGATTATTGCCAAGATAGACACAGAACCCTGAAGTGGACTTACGATCCTCCAAAGAACTAGCCTAATTAGCATCAGAAAACCTTGTTAAAATAACTTTAAAGGGCTAAAAAACCAAAGCACGATCAATCGTACCTCGAATAGTTGGAAAATCAAGTTTAGAAAATGCAACAAAAAATAAATTTAGGGAAAAACTAAAGTTTAAAAAAAAATTTCAAAACAAGAACTTAGTTATGATATCTAAAGTAATAAACACTTAATAAAAATTGTACCTTTTTTATTCGTCTAGGATGAACACTTTGATCGAGTAGTCTTTGTAACACTCCTAACCCGTATACGTCACCAGAACAGGGTTACAGAGCATTACCAAAACTTTCAGAATATTTACAGATAATTTATATCAATTACAATTCATCCTTCAAAATTATTTGTAACGTCCCTTAAATGAACCCTCGAGGCCCAATATGAGAATTAAAATCAAGTTGAGACTTAATTGGAAACTCTAAGGATTTTTCGCGACATTTTAAAAATTTTCTAAGTTACAGGGCTCACACACCTATGTGGTCCAAGGGACACGCCTGTGTGACCCTAGGACATGCCCGTGCTGCAGGCCGTGTTCGAACCCGTGTAACTCTCTAACTTGTGCACACAGTCAACCACATGCCCGTGTGCTAGGCCGTGTGGTTAATTAAATTCTTCGAAATTAGGAACAGATTTCACATGGCCAAGACACACTCCCATGTTCTAGGCAGTGTAGCACACGGCTGAGACACATGCCCGTGTCTATGCCCGTGTGCTCAATTCTGAGCATTCTGTTTCTCGAATTAAAGGTGCAAGGGACACACGGCCTAACCACACGCCCATGTACCAAGCCATGTGTCACACACGGTCTAGACACACGCCCGTGTGGACAAAATAAAACCATTTCTAGCTTCATTTCTCACCCAAAATCACACCAATGACCTGCACCTAAACTCACATCCAAATACCAATCATTTCAAGCATTCAAGTTAAGCAAACTCTATCATTCAACATGGCATATCATTACATGCATACATGTTTATAATTTTACCTTGGTATATTCCAAATGTTAGGCATAATTTGATCAACCATTTAACATATATGTAGCTACCATAGTATGACATTACAAGTATATAAAAAAAAAACCATTACTAGTCATTTCAATGGCTAGATTACAAATCACATATTTAAGTCATTTATGGCAAAGTTAGCCTATACATGTCATTATACCAAAATGATTTTACTATATATACCCAAAATAAGCTAGTGGATAGTGTGATGATGCTCCAATGATCTCCAACCTTTGCGAGTTTCCGAGCACTATAAAATAGAAAAAATAAAATCTAGTAAGCATTATATGCTTAGTAAGTTCGTATAAGGGAAACTAAACTGACCAATCCCCGTTTATTAAATCTAAGCATACAATATCATGTTTTCCATCAACTTGGCAAAATTGCCTAAGCATATGCATTCAATCAAACATGTTAGTCACAAAATTTTCATATACATCAAGTAAACATAGATGAGCTCGTCATGTAATATTCTTTCAAGACATTATCATTTCATCTCATAATTCTCTCATCATGCCAAGATTTTTCTCCGTTGAATCATTGAAATTCCGATGGATATTCGAGTAGTACACTCAAGGTGTACAATTCAATAACCCGTCAATTTTTATTCAAGAGTACCCATTAGGGCATTTAATCAAGAACACACTCTCGAGCAATATATCGTATTACAAGATTACCAGTCCAGGCTAAATCTTTTATGTAACGTATGCTCAAAAGAGCTCAATTAGGATTACCAGTCCAGGCTAAATCTTAATTGTAACATATGCTCGAGAGGGATTATATCAGGATTACCCATTTGGGCTAAATCCTTTCTATAATGAGATCAATAGGATTACTCGTTCGTGCTAAATGCCTCAACAACAAATGCAGGACCTCATTTTATAAGGTAATCACATTTATCTATTGAAATTCAATATTCAAACGAGACTTTACCCCTTTTTCCAACATTTCTGAACATATAATTATTCACACATTTATAATATTCACATAAATATAAATCATAACATTCAAGTTAACATATTTACATGCTCGATTAAGTTACACGAACTTACCTCGACACTTGTTCGCGTAAATAATCTACTAATCCGAAACCTTTCCCTTTCCTCGATCTAGCCTCAAATTTGTGTTGTCCGGATCCAATTAAGCCATGAAAGTTTCTTCCCTCTCTCCTAGGTTTTCCATATATTTTTGGGGAAGATGATGAGAAAATAAGATGATAATTCTTTTATCATCTTTTAATTAATTAAATTAAGTCGATTTCCAATTTAATCCTTGCCTTTTTTCTAAATTTCTATGGATGAGTTACCAAAATATCAACATACTTTTCTTTAATGGTCTAATTACCATATAAGGACCTCAAGTTTTGAATTCCATAGCTATTTAATCCTTTTAGCTACTAGAATTCAGCTTTTTACATTTTATGCGATTTAGTTCATCCCGTAATTAAGCACTAAATCGATAAAATTTTATTATCAAAATTTTCACATGACATTTCTAACATAATATGAACCATGTAATAAAATAAAAATAAATTTTATTTTCGGATCAGATTTGTGGTCTCGAAACCACTATTCTGATTTCACTGAAATTGAGCTGTTACAGTCTTCTCCATTATCCTTAAGCTCACGTCTGCCGAGTGGGGGCTCACTTCGAATAAAAAAAAAATTCACAAAAATTAGCATGGGGTAATTTCACAATTTCTCTAAACTTTTGGGCCAAGTTGTAAATAAGAAAAATATCTCTAGAAATTTTCTGAAATAATTTCTTCAGAGAATTTTCTCTCTACAACTCTCTCTTGAATTCAAGTATGTATAAAATAATGACTCAAGTCTCTTTTTATATTGGGAGAATTTAGAGAGTTCAACTAGAATTAAGCTTAATTACTTTAATATTAAATCTTATTAAATTAATAGAATATTTATCTACAAGATAAATATTAAATTAAATTTAATATTAAAATTATTAAAATAATTTTATTTTTGGAATAGTTAATCTAAAATCAAATTCTCTAGTAGAGTCTCAGTAGGAGTGCAATTCTTTCACTGCTCAATCACCGAATACCCACCACCGCCAACCATTTTTCGACCACCAGAATATCGTCGTCGCAACTGCCGACACCCTGAGCTAGTTCGATTTCTACCGGTTTGGTCTGGGCGAGTGACGGCATGACCGATCCGATCTAGCAACTAGTTGGATCGTTGGCCCAATTTCACATACCAGGTTCGGTTTGACCAGTTTTTGGGTCTTTGTCTCGGTTTTGGGCACCACGGCCCAATTTACGATATCAGGTCCATTTTTTAAGTTCAATTACCCATCAGACCAATTGTTTGACTTGAAAATTAATTTCCAAAAATATCATATTAATTTTAATTAATTTGATAAATTTAACTTTACTTGATCAAAATTAATTTTTTCAAAAATCACTTAGATTTTCTAAATTAATTTTTTAAGAAAATTCTTTAATCAAATTCTTTAGTTGAACAATTCTTACAGCTGCCTGATTCAATTCCACATCAAATAAATCGACTCAATTAAATTATTTCTAAAGCCGTAGAATTTTCTTCTGATTCAAATGCAGTCCGTTCGAGCTTTTGTTGAGCTAGCGGAGGGACCAATCAAATATATACAATTAGACTCTAGTAATTGCAATTATGTCCAGAAGCATCGGTCCAATAATTCGCAATTACTTAATCATGGAGTCAATCCACAAGAAGTACCATGATTGAAAACTCCTTATCGTATACTCTTTACGAAAGCAATTCATCCAACTGCTTTGTCCGATGACCTCATCATATGTGTGTTACTATCATATGATATCATTGATTCATTTTAGTTAAATTCGTTCACTCAATATAATCCTATTTTATCTCATTGTCACAATTGTGTCTTCTTAATGGTTAATATGATCATTGTCAACAAATCACTGTGATAAATTGCTCGTTCGAAAACAAGCAACCCATAGCCACGTTCCATATTTATCAATCCACACAATGCCAATGAGAGGATATTGTTAACTTTTTAATTGAGCTATGAATTACACTGTTACTAGTAAAGTCATGCCATACACAAGTCATGTACCCAATATACCGGCTATCGACTCGATCATCTTTAGAGCATAAGACTCCACTTATATTAAAGCACATAAGTTGTAACACCCCTAACCCATATCCGTCGCTGGATTAGGGATACGAGGCATTACTGGTCAAAAACACAATTTTAAAACATTTATCTCTAATATATATAATTAATCAAGTTCGACTCATTTAAAAATAAAATATAATCAATTCACATTTCCGAACATACAACAAATTACACTTTGCATATACAGGTCACAACAAACCTCAACTTGTTATTAACAGTATATAATGCATTTAATTGTACAGTAATATCTATTACCAACATGGTTTATCAAGTTTCCATTACCACTCATGTTATTTGTAAGAATTAAGTGACTCGAATTCTTATTTAAATAAAATACGATGGAAAATAAAATAAAAGTAAAATCCATATAGAACTAGACTTCTTTTATTTTATTTTAGAATAAGGTTTTTTAAATATTATTAAACTCCATCTATTTTATATTTATTAGGATAAGGTGTTTCAATCCTACTAGAATATGAGTTTACAAGCCTATAAATAGACATAGTCTATTCCTCTTGTATTGATTCAAATTTTTGACATAGTAAATTTTCTTCTCCTCTGCCCGTGGTTTTTTTCCCGAAAAGGTTTCCACGTAAAAATTTGTGTGCTCTTTATTTTATTTTATTTTATTTTCACAAATTGGTATCAGAGCTTCTGAGTTTTTTCATCTCAATCACGGTAATGGCGTCTTTGAAGTATGAAATTCCGCTATTGGATCGCAACACCAGATTTGTGTTGTGGCAGATTAAGATGCAAGCAGTTCTTGCGCAGATGGATCTGGAGGATGCCCTGCTAGGGATAGATAAGATGCCTTCGACTTTAACAGATGAAGATAAGAAGTGTAAAGATCGAAAGGCGTTAACACAATTACATCTGCATTTGTCCAACGAAATTTTATAGGATGTAATGAAAGAGAAGACCGTCGCTGCATTATGGAAGAGGCTAGAACAAATATGTATGTCGAAAACTCTAACAAGCAAGTTGCATATGAAGCAGCATCTTTATGCTCATCATTTGGAAGAAGGTGCGTCTGTACACGAACACTTAACAGTATTTAAAGAAATTCTCCCAAACTTGGAGGCCATGGAGGTTCAATATGATAAGGAAGATCTAAGGTTGATTCTACTTTGTTCGTTTCCCCCGTCTTATTCAACCTTTAGAGACACGATTTTATATAGTCGCGAGTCTCTCACAGTTGATGAGGTTTATAATTCTTTGACCTCGTATGATAAGATGAAGCATCTTGTGGTTAAACGTAGGAGATAAAATCGGAATACTGATAATGATCGTGGAAGGACACAGGAACGAAATCCTTGCGGTAAATCTAAGAGTAGATTGAAGTCTTCAAACAGAGGTAAAACTTGTAACTTCTGCAAGAAGAAAGAGCACATTAAATCTGAGTGCTATAAGCTGCAGAACAAGATTAAAAGGGAGGCTGTGAATTAAAAGGGAAAACAACCAGAAAATTCCGGTGAAGCTGATGTTGTAGAAGACTACAACGATGGTGAACTTCTAGTCGCTTCTGTCAATGATCCTAAAGTAAACGAAGAGTGGATACTTAATTCAGGCTGCACCTTCCACATGAGTTCCAATCGGTATTGGTTTACAACTTACGAAACAGTGTCTGAAGGTGTTGTTTTGATGGGAAATAATGCTTCGTGTAAAATCGCAGGTGTTGAAACAATTAAAGTTAAGATGTTTGATGGAGTTGTCAGAACACTTAGTGATGTACAACATGTTCCAGAATTGAAAAGAAATTTAATTTTGTTGAGTACTCTTGATTCAAAAGGGTACAGATACACAGCTGAAAGTGGGGTTTTAAAGATTTCCAAAGGGTCCTTTGTTGTGATGAAAGGGAAGAGAAAAATTGCCAAGTTATATGTTTTGTAGGGTTCTACTGTTACTGGTGATGCAACTTTCACTTCCTCTTCCTTGTCAGATGATGATATTACTAAACTTTGGCATATGCGCTTAGGGCATATGAGTGAGAATGGCATGGCAGAATTGAGCAAAAGAGGACTTCTTGATGGGCAAGGAATTTTCAAACTGAATTTCTGTGAGCACTGTGTTTTTGGGAAGCAAAAGAGAGTTTGATTCACTAGAGGAATCCATAACACGAAAGGAACGTTGGAGTATATTCATTCTGATCTGTGGGGGCCATCCAGAGTGCCTTCGAGAGGTGGAGCTAATTATATGCTAAGCTTTATTGATGATTTTTCCAGAAAAGTTTGGGCGTTCTTCCTGAAGCAGAAAAGTGATGTGTTTTCCGCATTTAAGTCTTGGAAAATTATGATTGAAAAACAGATGGGAAAACAGATAAAATACCTCCGTACAGACAATGGCTTAGAGTTCTGTTCTGATGAGTTTAATAGATTGTCCAAGTCAGAAGGGATCATGAGACACTTGACAGTTCATCATACTCCACAAAGAAAAAGCGGTCTTTGCGACGAATGAACAGAACGATCATGGAGAAGGTTCGATGTATGTTGTCAAATGCCAACTTACCGAAGTCATTTTGGGCAGAAGCAGCCTCTACTGTATGTTTTTTGATCAACCGATCTCCATTCGTTGCCATTGAGAAAAAGACTCCACAAGAGGTATGGTCTGGTAATCCTGCTAATTATTCTAATTTAAAGATTTTTTAGTGTCCTGCATATGCTCATGTTGATAATGGAAAATTGGAACCGAGATCCATTAAATGCTTTTTTCTTGGTTATAAAGCTGGTGTAAAAGGGTATAAGTTATGGTGTCCTGAAAATAGAAAAGTTGTGATTAGCAGAGATGTTGTTTTTGACGAAACTGCTATGCTACCTAACTTATTTCTTAAAGACTCTTCCAATAAAGAAAATCAAAAGCAGGTGGAGCATCAGATTAATATAGAGTCAACTCCTCAAGCCATAACAAAAATTGAGAATAGAGTTGCTTCTTCACCATAATACTCTATCGCCAAAAACAGAACTAGAAGAGAAATTAAACCTCCAAAGAAGTATACCGAAGCTGATTCAGTTGCTTATGCTTTACATGTGGCTGAAGATATAGATGCGAATCAAGAGCCATCTAATTATTCTGAGGCGGTTAGCTGTGAAGACTCAGAAAAGTGGATGTTTACTATGCAAAAAGAGATAGAATCACTCCACAAAAATAGAACATGGGACCTTGTGAAACTTCCTAAAGGTAAAAAGGATGTTCGTTGTAAATGGGTGTTTAAAAAGAAAGAAGGGACTCCAGGAGTTGAAGAACCTAGATATAAAGCAAGGCTTGTTGCAAAGGGTTATAGTCAAATTCCAAGAGTGGACTTCACATATGTGTTCTCTTCAGTTGTTAAGCATAGTTCGATTTGAGCTTTGCTTGGTATTGTGGCCATGCATGATTTAGAGCTTGAGGAGGATATTTACATGCAACAACCAGAGGGTTTTATAGTCTCAGAAAAAGAGGACTATGTTTTCTTGCTGAGAAAGTCCCTTTACGGTTTGAAACAGTCACCAAGACAGTGGTACAAGAGGTTTGATTCCTTTATGACTTCTCATGATTTCAAAAGAAGTAGTTTAGACAGTTGTGTTTACTTTAAGAAAAACAGTGATGGTTCTTTTGTGTATCTATTTCTTTATGTTGATTAAATATTGATAGCAGCAAAAGATAAATGAGAGATAAGAAAGGTCAAAGCCCAACTAAGTAAAGAATTTGAGATGAAAGATTTAGGACCAGCAAAGAAGATACTTGGTATGGAGATTCTCAGAGATAGAAAAGCAAGTAAATTGTACCTAAGTCAGAAGGGGTACATTGAGAAAGTTCTTTGTAGGTTCAATATGCAGAGTGCTAAGCTTGTTAGTACTCCTTTAGCAGCCCATTTCAGACTTTCATCGGCTTTGTCTTCACAATCAGATGATGAGATTGAGTACATGTCACATGTTCCATCCTCTAGTGCAGTGGGATCTCTCATGTATGCTATGGCTTGCTCACGTCTAGATTTATCATATGCAGTCAGTGCAGTTAGCAGATACATGGCAAATCCCAGAAAAGAACATTGGAAAGTAGTTCAGTGGATTTTAAGATCCTTACGAGGCACTACTGATGTTTGCTTACAGTTTGGAAGAACTAAAGATGGAGTCATAGGGTATGTTGATGCTGATTTTGCCGGAGACCTTGATAAAAGAAGATCTCTCACAGGTTACGTCTTTACAATCGGAGGTTGTGCAATTAGTTGGAAAGCCACTTTGCAAACTACGATCGCTTTGTCTACCACCAAGCCGAGTACATGACGATTCGAGGCTTGTAAAGAAGCTATTTGGTTGAAGGGACTATTAAGTGAACTCAATGAAGACCTTCAAATCAATGCATATTTTTGTGACAATCAGAGTGTCATCTTCCTTACAAAAGATCAAATGTTTCATGAGAGAACAAAACATATTGATGTTCGGTATCATTTTGTTCGTGATATTATTGCTCGTCGTGATATTGTTGTGAGCAAAATTAGTACTCATGAAAATCCTACAGATATGATCACTAAGTCACTTCCTATAACCAAGTTTGAGCATTGCTTAGACTTGGTTGGTGTTCATTGTTGAAGTTAAACCCTTAAGGGGTTTTATGGAAGAGGTGAAGAACTTGTTCGCGATGAAGAACTTGTTCATTGAGAATTTGTGTCACGGTGGAGATTGCTAGAATTAAGTGACCCGAATTCTTATTTAAATAAAATATGATGGAAATTAAAATAAAAGTAAAATCCATATAGAACTAGACTTCTTTTATTTTATTTCAGAATACGGTTTTTTAAATCTTATTAAACTCCATCTATTTTATATTTATTAGGATAAGGTATTTCAATCCTACTAGAATATGGCTTTACAAGCCTATAAATAGACATAGTCTATTCCTCTTGTATTGATTCAAATTTTCGACATAGTAAATTTTCTTCTCCTCTGCCCGTGGTTTTTTTCCCGAAAGGGTTTCCACGTAAAAATTTGTGTGTTCTTTATTTTATTTTATTTTCACATTATTATACATACAACCACTAAAATCATACACACATTCTTACAGATAAATGAATCATAATGCACATCTTAAATTACCACATATACGGCTTAAGTATCAATTAATTTGAAATTTGCATGCTTTACACCTTAATACAAAGTGAAACAACCAAGCAATATATATTGTTCATACATTCCTATATAAATAATTTAAAACATTAGTTATTAAAGTCTATACATAACTACTTCTATCATTAAATTACACGCAGTTGGCCTTAGTAAATTTTAACCATTTCATGCACATACCAACAAGAAGTGAACTTATCATATATGCAAATTAGTCTGCCTAAAATTTCATATTAAATAACTAAGTAAAAGACATCATTCGGACATCTCAAAATATTATTCCCATAATGTCATACAAGACCTAACTTTAAAAGCAAACTCTTAATAATCACGTTTTAATATACAACCCTATTACATAAATTAATATATAATCACATATGTATATTTAGTACATTATACTATGGCCGAACATGTTAATAATGCTTATGTACATAATACTTAACTTATCCTAAAATAAAAATCACACTTAGCATTGAATGCATATTAAACAATCGACCAAATATTCATGAAACACATGCAACATATATCACTTTACAACCGAATAAATCAAACTAATAAACATTTATCCATCACATTTAACTATTTCGCATTTCATATTTCTAATACCAATTGTCAATTTCAATAAATACATATAATGTTTTTATTCCTTTCTAGCCGAATTTATTACCTAACACCACATGCACATCCAAGTTTCCTTTAGTGGTTTACCTACAATCAATCTCACTTAACATTTAAGCCATGAACACATAAGACCAAACCTAATCATGTTAAGCAAACCATTTTCAAAGCATTTAGTACCTGTCACAAATATTATACCTTCACGGCATATAACTATAAAACTAAAATAAACATAACTCATACTCACCATGACCAAATACAAAAATAAAAGATTAGCCATTTTTGCATGGCTTATATACATAACCAACATTCAGCATTTCAAAGGTAAATTCCAGCCTATACATGCCATAATTTAAATTTAGCTAATAAGGTACCAAAATAGTAGATAGTGTGATGAGCTTGGCTGACCGTCCCCGAGCTTGTAGCTTGACTTCAAAATCTATAAAACAGAATATTATAATACACAGAGTAAGCTACCACAACTTAGTAAGTCATAAGCAAATAAACAACTTAATAACATATTCAAATTGATTAAGCTTACTGGATTATATTATCATTATCAATGATTAATCTTAAATCTACAAATGAGATAAAATACTACATTCTCATGCATAATACTACCTTAGCCAAATGCTCCAATAATCATATTAACCAAGTATCAATCGGCTTTCTAAGTTAAATTGTCATTATGTAATAAAACTCACAAGTATACATATTTATATAAGCTCAATAATCCAATTATAACATCACGTACATAAACTACTTTTATGGCCGAATATACTTGGTTATATATAAATGCATATCCAAGAATCATTTCCATAATATTCACACCATTTTTTCAAAGCCGAATAAACTTATTTAAATCATGGAAGTTTATTCTTTATATCATACATAACTTATATTATCAAACAAGTCACATACTTACCATATCATTGATAACTAACAAGCTAAATCATACCTGTCCCTTTTTGCTCATTTAACACATCCGATCACGATTTACCTTTGCCCGATGAACCATTCGGAATTGGGTAGGACACTCGGATAATCACACGTATATCGTACAATGCCAATGTCCCAGACGTGGTCTTACATGTAGCCACATATCAATGCCACTGTCCCAGACAGGGTCTTACTCATAAACACATATCGAAATTACAAATCGATGCCATGGTCTTACTCGCACACATATATCAGAATCATATGTCATGACATATGTATCCTAGCTATTCCTAAGGTTCATACAGGGCTTTTGGACATCGTAACTCGGTCGAAACGAATTTGGAAACATGATAACCAAGCTTATTCACATTCGACTTTAACATGTATAAAATTATATAATTCATTTCAGCATGTATATATTACAATTAATTAGAATTAAGTACGTCTATTTTCTTATAAACTTACCTCGGACAACAAAAAATCGATACGGATCGACTAGTCGACAACTTTCGATTTCCCCCAATCCAAATCCGATTTCTTTGGTTCTTGATCTTGATTTTAGCTTGGAAGATGGTCGAACTAGGTGTCTTCTCTTTTCTTTCTTGTTTTAGTTTCGACAATGGCTTATAATATGAACACCTATTTTTAATTATCATATAATATATCATATATATTAACTTATCATTATTTTACCTTTTTTACCTTAGTTTAAAACTTTATATTATCACCTTTTAATGTCCTTAGCCGTCCACTACACTTAATATTGGGCTTATTGCAACTTTAAGGCTTCCATTTAGAAAGCCAAGTACAATTTAGCCCGTTTTAGAAAAACCACTGAATTTTCATTTTACGCGATTAAGTACTTTTATTTAATCGGACACTTAAACGACAAAATTAAATCACAAAAATTTCACAGATATAAATTCACACAAAATAAACACAAAAAATAATTTTTTAATAATTTTTTGACTCGGATTCGTGGTCTCGAAACCACCGTTCCAACTAGGGTCTAAATCGGGTTGTTACATAAGTTACATACGTATGGTCAGTGACTAACTCAGGATTTAGATAAATCATACCATGAACGTCACAAATGAGTTAATTCACAAATAGATTCAAAATTAATTCATCTTGGGGCCAGTCCAATGTATCATTCTTTCAATAAATACATTTATGTCTCTACCCATGGAGTCAAGTGCTCCGATAGCCAAGACTCCAATTTGAATTGTAGACGACATAATAATCCTTCTAAGTATTTGAATCAAATGCTCACTTTGATTCTTTTACGGGATTACAGACTCGTTTAGATTATCTACTGTAGTAAGTTATCTTTCTTACAATGTAAACGTTATTATAATGCCACTTATCATCAGTTTGAACTTAGACAATCAATGTGCTAATATTTACTTGTCACAATTTCGCCATGCATACAAAATATAAAATACAAAAATACAAAAGACATAACAGTGAAATGTGAAATTTATTTATTCATCATTCAAATACATAGAAAAATAGATACATGTTTACTACAATATGAGCACATTTCCCAACATAATATACCTCAAAATTCTCTTCACAATAGTCCAATGAACATTATGTGGCTGATGCATATACTGACTCTCTTTGTTGACTGCAAAAGAGATATCAAGCCTAGTCAAACATAAGTATTAGAGACCACCAACCACCTGTCTATATTGAGTACCATCAGCAAGAGATACACCAACCAAAGAAGTAAGTGTGGGTGATCTTACCATTAGTGTATTGACACTTTAGATTTTGCACTATTTTCACCGATACGTCTTTTCCTATTTTCACTGATGCGTCTTTTCCTTGTCAATTTGTCTTCAATATTATCACTGAAATTAAATCGATAAGATTGTAAATAAAATTTACAAAAATAATACAATTAATCAAAATATAGAAAACAAAGATAAATTAAAAAGATAAAGGTTTAAGGGTGCAAAAAACCCTCAAACTTTTTCAAAAAAAGCAATTAATCCCCTACTTTTTTTGCACTCAATTGGGTACTTGAATTTTCGAAATGCATCAAAAAGACCCTCAAAAATTTTCAAAAAAAGGCAATTAAGCCCCTACTTTTTTTACACTCAATTGGGTACTTGAACTTTCAAAATGCATCAAAAAGACCCTCAAACTTTAAAAAAAAAAAAAGCAATTAAGCCTTTGCTTTTATTAAAAATTATAAAAAATTATAAAAAAATAAAAGCTATAAAAGCTATAAAAGCTATAAATAGTATTAAATTTTAATAAAAATTAAAATATTAAAAATTTAATAAAAATTAGAAAAATATAAAAATCATAAAAAATATTAAAAAATTGTAAACTTTTATAAAAATCGTAAAAAATTATAAAATATATAATATAAAAAATTATAAAATTTTATAAAGTCATAAGAAAATTGTACAAAATGTAAAAAAATATAAAATTTTTAAAAATTATCGTACCAAAAGAAACATAATTTTTCTATAACTTTTATTGATTTTTATTTTTTTATCATTTTTCACTACATATCATGCTGTGTTACGACACGTGATGACTTTAATTGAAAAAACTAGGGGTTTTTTTTTGTGATTTTTATAAAATTTTACAATTTTTTTACGATTTTTATAAAAAAAATCTAATTTTTAATAATTTTTAAATTTTTATTAAAGTTTAATAATTTTTCTAAAATTTATTATTTTTTTATAATTTTTTCTAATTTTTAATAAGAGTAGGGGCTTAATTGAGTGGGAAAAAAAACCAGGGGCTTAATTGCTTTTTTTGAAGAAGTTTGAGGGCCTTTTTGATGTATTTTGAAAGTTCAAGTGCTTAATTGAATGAAAAAAAGAAGAATTGCTTTTTTTTTAAGTTTGACAGTTTTTTACACCCTTAAGCGAAAGATAAATTTACATCACAATTGAATATTTATGTAACGCCTTGAATAATTTATTTCTATTTCTGTAAATCCTGTTACAAAATATGTATCTGCTTCAGTGACTAATTGTTTTGGGTAATTTTGTTATTTTTTATCAAAGCCTTATTCCTGTTAGGTGGGTTTGTATTATATCGTATGTAAACTCACATCAGAATGAACTTGTTGGTTTGAGTGGTAATGAATTAGCTTGTTGAAGGTCTTGTGTTTGAATCCCTGTAGAAGCGTGGGTGATAATTTTTGCTCCGGTTACTTGAGAGAGTTTGGGTGGAGTTAAAAGTCTAAGGTAGTTGGATAGGGTTAGTGGTCGAATTTAGTGGGATTCGGTTGAGGGAAAATAGTGATTTAATTATTTTATTTTTAATTTAATTTTATCATTATCCCTTTCCTTAAAAATCAGCCATTGTGTTCACGTTCATTTTTTTTTGTTTTTCATATGTTCTTCTTGTTTTTTTTTTTTTTTTGCTTTTTGATCTTCTTACCTTTCTAATCCAAACGAAATTCCACTACAGCAAAACAGGTTTTTCACGGCGTTTTTAGTTGTGTTTGTACAAAAAATGCCGCTATAGATCGACCATTAGCGGCGCTTTTCTACCGCCGCTATAGATCGAGCATTAGCGGCGCTCTTTGAAAAACATCGCTATAGATGAGCATAAAAAACGCCGCAAATTATTTCATCAACACGCCATCGTTTTTTATTGAGCCTTAGTGGCATTAGTGGCGCTTTTTGGAAAACGCCGCAAAAAATATTTTATCTGTCTATTTGTTATTTAAATGGTTTATTTATATTAATTAAAATGTAATTTATTTTTAATTGAATATTTAAATTCTTCAGAAAAAAATAATGACACGTAGAAAAAATTTGAAAATAAAAAATATAAAAATATATGTTAAAAATGAAAAAATTAAAATACTATTATTTAAAATAATTTTAAAGCTTTTTGGGTATATGACTGATTGTTTGTCAATTTATATATTAAATAAATTCTTATATAATCATAAAAGAGATAATATTAATTTTAAAATATTAAATTAATTATCATTATAGTTTAAGGTTTATGGTTTAGGGTATATGGTTTAGGGTTTATGATTTATGAGTTAATATTTTAAGGTTTATAGATTATGGGTTTAGGGATTATGGGTTGGGGTTTAAGGTTTAGGGGTTTACGGTTTATGGTTTATGAGTTAAAATTTTAAGGTTTATGGATTATGGGTTTAGGGATTATGGTTTATGGTTTAAAGGTTGGGTTTAGGAAGTTAGGGTTTAGGGTTTAGGATTTAAGATTTAGGGTTTAAGTTTTAAAATTTAGGGGTTAATATTTAAGGGTTAAAGGTTTATGGGTTAAGTGAACATGGTTTTAGGGTTACGAGTTTAGGGGTTAAGGGGCATGGGTTTAGAGGTTAAGGGTTTAGAGGTTAAAGGTTAAAGGGATAGGGGTTAGGGTTTAGGGTAATTAGTGTGAAAAATATATGTTAAAATTTTGAAATATTATTATTTAAAATAATTTTAAAGTTTTTTTGGGTATATCACTGATTTTTTTAATTTATATATTAAATAATTTTAAATTTTAAAGATTTCAAATTTTCAATAATTTTCAAGATTTTAAATTTTATCTAATTCTTTTAAATATTAGTTAAATTTTAAAAAATATTTATTTAAATGAAAAAAATTAAAATACTATTATTTAAAATAATTTTAAATTTTTTTAAGTATATAGCTGATTTTTTTAATTTATATTGTTTTTAATTTATATATTAAATAATTTTAATTTTTAAAGGCATTAGCATTTTTTTTTAAAAACGCTGCAAAAATTCATTTCACTTTTAAAAAATGCGCCTTTTTTCCCAAAATTTCCCTCACTGAAACCCTTATTTTTTCCCCCTAAAATCAGTATCCTCAAAACACCCCCAATCTCACCCCTCCGTTGCCCTTTTCAATCAAGAAACTCTCCAACTGCGTCTCCAAGCTCTTATCGAAGGTGCCCACGAGTGTTGGACTTAACTCTATTTTTTGGCAGTCCTCCTACGATTACTCTGGCTCCGTTGTACTTGGATGGGGCGATGGGTATTACACGAGCGAAGAAGATAAAGGGAAAAGGAAGTTGAAAACTTTGTCTGCAGTTGCGGAGTAATTCCTTGTGGAAAGAAAGAATTTCTTGCAGAACTTCATCCAGTATTCTATGCACAGTAAGTTAGGGTTTATGTGTTTGTTGTTTTTATTAATTAGCACTAGCAATCAGTGGATTTTTTGTTCCTTGGGATTGTTGTTGTTGCCATAACAGTTTGCTACTTCGTTCCCATTCGCATTCCCACTCTCACTCCCACATACTCATTTCGATGAAAGATTGACGAACCCACCCGCAAATTTTCGAATTTTACATCACAATAGAACTGTAGCAGAACATCAAACCAGGTTCCTTGTATTTCACTACAAGTTCTTGTTAAAGCTGCTTTGAAATGTTTACAGGTTTTGTTCATTTATTCTTGAGCTGTAGCATAATGGATATATAAGAAAGAATATATATTGTACTTCTATCTTCTTCAAGGATTCCAAAGTAGTCGTGTGAACATATATATATATGATGTGAAATTTATGTCAATCTTCAAAATGATTATATTCATTATATAAGGAAAAAAAAGTAATTAACACCCAGAATTACATTCAAAATGATACTGTCGTATACAAAGACAAAAACAGGAACCGTTTACTGGGTAAGAACTTGCTTGTTCCTGTATGTTATCATCTTTATTTTTATTTTTTGTAATGGTAGTATGTCATATAAATGTTTCAAAGTAGTGCATGATGAAGGCAATGTGGCGTGCAGGGAAAGAACTAGTGGAGGGCAATCCATGTCACATGGACCCATGTCCTACTTCAGTATGCATACATGGAAGGCAAGGCTTGGAAACATCTTTCCTGGTTTCTACTGGTTTTTGATTCATTTTTCACTGGTGAGTTTTGATAAAGGTATAATGATGGACATGCAGTTAATGCTCTTTTATTGTTCATCGAATTTTAATTTACAATAGATGAGTTTTGCAATATTATGATAACCCATTACTCCTTTGTTAATTCTAAAAAGCATTTATTCTTTGTCTGAATTTTCCCTCAAAGGCATAATATTTTCACTTAGCATTTTTAGCAATGTTGTTTCTGTTGTCAATTAATAGAACACCATATTAAATCAATTGGATCTGTTGTAAACAAGATGTCCTATTTTAAATTCTGATTATGATCATCTAACTGGACTTTGAGATTGGTCAAACGGTATTTACAATATTTCATGTGATTCAACTGATATATGTGTTCTTCCATTCCACCTCAGATAAATCAAATAATCGATCCCATTAGTGATTCGAGTTATAAAGAGATATGGGTTGCAACTTCAAAGGTAAGAACTAGATTTTTAAGTTTCTTTAGTAGTTTTGCATTTTATTTGCTGAAATGCTCGGATTAAAAGAAATCAGATGTAAAATGATTTACGAACCTATGTTACTTGGAGGTGTGAGTGCTGGATATAGATATGATCAGTTTTTTTTTCATGTATTGGGACGGTCTTGTGTCAGAGATGAATGTCGGACACAAGTACTTAAATGAGAAGTCAAAGTACTTGAAATCGCTTTCGATAACACGATACTGTCATATTATGTAACAGATGAATGCAACAATCTACCAGGATGTCTTTGCCTGTGTCCCAAGTGATCTCATGTATTCCCGGTACCATATCTTTTTCGTACTCTTTTCTGTTTCTCTTAAGTTATCCTATTATTGACATTTAACCTGATGGACAATAACCTGCAAGCTTATGCTCCGACAAAGCCTTACCTTTTGGAAGGAAAGACTTGGTCACACTCAATTGATTTAGGAATAGCCCCTAAAAAATTAGAATCATATCACAACGGAGATATCAAACAAACAGATCCAATGGATAGATTAAAGTCGGCACGAGGACATCTTGTTTCTTTTCCTTTGGTTTAATATTTTCACTTAGCATTAAATCAGTTGTAAACATCTTTTGTTTAATATACCCTGTCCACTTCCATATTAAATCAATCATGATTATATTGTCAGGCAGCTATCCGCGGACTACTTTTATCAACTTTGGATGACCCTAATAGAAAACTTTGCACAACAATCAGTATGGATGTAGCAGCTATGACAGTCTACGACTGGCCAGAAAGTTAGCCAGACTTGTTGCCGTTCCTCCTAAAGTTGATTGGTGATCAAACTAGCAAGAATGGAGGTAAGAAATATAACATTCATGCTCTAATTAATACTATTGCTTTTTGTTTCCTGATCTTGAACATTTTCTCTTCATGTTTTGGTGGTTTGATAGCCGTCCTAGATGGCTTACGTAGATGCATTTTTTTTTGTAATAACTTAGTTTTGAATGATTGATGGCTATTATTTCTAACCTTTTCCATAAATTTCTATTTGTATTTAAGTGTGTTATTATCAGTATTCTCCGAGAATTTGGTTTCTGGTGAAGGATTCATTACTTATTTATGTTTTTGTTGTTATTAAGGAGGTTTGTGTAGATATAAATCTTCTCATCTGGTTATCTATTATTTTTCCCTTATATATTTTTTTCTTTTTAACTCAGTTGACATATTTATTTACTATTTAGTCATATGGAAACGACTTACCCTAAGTCAGTAGCTTTGAAACAATTATAGGTAGCTAATTTTATGAGAAGATTTCTAGTTTGATTCTGCCTATGTCATAAAAACTTGAATTGATAGATGAAAAAATATTGAGTGAAGTGATAACCTATATTACATTTTAAAAAGAGAATGTATGTTTAAATTTTGAAGGTAATATCATTGAAAGAGACAGATACAAACTTCAAATATAATATTAACAGTAAATTTGACAAGAAAAATATAAAAAAATTCATAAAAACTTTGAGTTTTAAACCAAAAGAGGAAGGGCAAATGTGAAGTTGAAATTAGAAACCTGTTGATTGTTTACCCGGGGGGCCTCTGAGCAGGAACTGTGTTTGTACTTTGCATTTCGTGTTTAAATGGTTTAAATTTTCATATAAATTACAAGAGAAATAATTTGTTTTTTTTTTCACAAGGTACATCCACTATCTTGTTTTTAGCGTTAGTAACAATTGTGGTTGTTTTGAGACCTCATAATTAATTAAAACTAATAAGTAAAAAAACCATCAATAATTGAGGTTTTTTATATGATAGAAGATTTTTTTTTATGTTGTTATATCATTCATAAAAGTTAATTTTTTAATTTTTTTCGATGTTAATTTTATATGTTAAATTTGAAGTACATTTGTCCGATTCTCAATGCATTTTCTTATATATTTTCTATCCAACATCCATTCTTTGGTCACAAAATGATTAAAATATATATGATTAAAATCATAGACTTCTTTTGATGTTTTTGTCTTTTATATGATTAAAATATATATGATCTAAAAGCAAAAGAGAAGGAACTTAAAGCAAAAGAGGTTGAACTGAATAAGCGTGAACAGGTAATTTGTTGTTGGCTGTTTACAGTCGAGTGAGGCTGGCCCTTGAATAATAAGTGTGGTGCTTTCGATTTATTTTTGCAGTATTCGATATCAATTGTGATAAGTTGTTCCTTTCGCATTGCAATTACAAATTATACAAATTTCTGAAGTAATTTAAATATTGCTATCTTGGCGCAAAAAAAAATCAAAACCATAGTTTTTTAATCTAAATTTCCAATTCATATTTCAGTTTAGTTTTTATGGCTGAATGCTTGAAAAATATCTTTATGTTCTGTAGTCTTTTTATTATGAGAATACTAAGATTATGCAATGACTTGATTCTTATATGTTTGGATGCAATATGTAACTATGTTGTATGTAAGGTGATTTTGCTATTCATTTTGCTCTTAGATTAATTTGTCATTGTAGTAACTGAATGTTAACTTTATATTTTGCAGGAGTTGAGAAGGAAAGAGGATGCAATAGCACGAGGTAGGTTCTTTTTTTGTTTTTTATCTTGATGAGTCCCGAGTTTATCCATTACTAGTTTGATTTTGACATGAGTTCTTGACATGAGTCCCTTAAACATCTTTTGCTTTTTTCTTCCAAAAGTTTAACGTCTTCCATTAGAGTTTCATCGTCAAGTTTATCTCCTCTTCCTTTTGATTGACATTTTCAATACTTTGGGTTCAAGATCCCCTATATGCTAGAGGTATAGAGTTCGAACTTTGGCATGAGCTTGTTTTTCAGCAACTATGGCATTTTACACTTATCTTCAACAATTAGACATTTCAAAGTGACTAAAGATAATACCAAATTTGTTTGAATGAAAAATAATAACTTTATCAATGCAATTGGACATAGAAATTAATATTATGATAACTAAAAACCTGTGATATTTGTGAGTTTAATAAAAAAAGTGAAACATGTTATGAGTCGCATGAAATTGAGAAAGGAGATAGACATTAAACACGTGAGGTTCGTCATGACATCTCCTTTAACCTTCATTTGACCCTTTTTGTCTTTTTCATATATGGCTACTTATTTTCTTTTTGTTGCCTTTACAAGTCCATCAACATGAAACTAGACTTATGCCTATCACTTATTTACAGCGACATTAGCATTTACGATTAGCCTAGCATCAGTTTTTTTATTATGGGTTTACTTTTTACTGATTTCACTTTCATTACAGTAAATGGTATAGCTAATTTCCTTGTTTTGCTCAACCAGGTGACCGAGATTCCGTTTAACAATTTTCTTTATTGCTGAAACAAGTCTTAACCAAGATCAAGATCAAAGTACTTCACTAAGTTATATATGCAGGCATTGCAATACTTTGGCTTCATCTAAGCTTGAGCCAACCCTCTGCTGTATATTGTTTCTTCTTCTTTTCTGATCTTTTTCCTTTGATTAATAAGAGGTGATGATGATTTGGCATTCTTTTCTCACCAGGATGAATTTTGTTTTAGAAATTGTAATACTGTGTGTCTCTGTGTTTTTTTATGTATTAAATTACATATTGAATCAATGTTTATGTATTAAATTTAAATTAATTAATTTTTATATTTAGTTTTGAAGTTTAAATTTTAATAGAAAATTTAATTTAATTAATTCTTTTATTTATCCTTAAAAGTATATAGTTTAAAGTTCAAATTTCAAAAATTAAACATAATAAAATATTTAACATAGAAATAAATATTATTTAATTAAAATAAAATAATTTTTTAAAAGGTCATGATTTTTAGCGGCGTTTGTGAGAAAAGTGCGATTAAAAGTCATGTTCTTTAGCGGCATTTATGGGAAAAGCGCCGCTAAAGGTCATGATCTTTAGCGGCGTTTGTGGGAAAAGCGCCGCTAAAGGTCATGATCTTTAGCGGCGTTTGTGGGAAAAGCGCCACTAAATGTTAGCGGCGTTGTCTTTAGTGGCGTTTTTTGCGGCATTTGTAAAAGCTATAGGCCCAAAAAAACACCGCTAAAAGCCTATTTTGCTGTAGTGTTTAAGTGTTATTTGGTCGTCTCTATCGTTGAGTTTCATGGTTGTTGTTTGGTAAGTGCGTACTTGGTTTAAGTTTCTTTATGGATTAGATGAATGGTTGGGGATTTTTGATGGTGTTGAAGGGTTTCCTTTTAATTTTTCTTGGTTTGCGTTTACTGATATCTAAGTGTGAATTGTGTGCCAGTGGGTGCTTATTCGGCAGAGTGATTGTGTGGATCGCTGTCTCGAGGGTAGGTGTTTCTGTCGATTAAGTATAGTTTTGCTGTTGGGTTTCGACATGTTAGGGTACTAAGTCATATGCCTTCAAATTAGAAGAGTTCGTGGGGATTAATTCGTTGAATTCTGTTGATTTTAGGTACTGATAATTTCATTAATTAGGCCGCTTTGAAAAATGAACCATGTGTGTAACCTAAACACAAAAAATCAAGGTTTAGCGAAAGCCGAAAAATGGGTATTGTTGACGCCACACGGGTATGTGCCCAGTCTTGTGCGAGACACGGCCTATGATTGATGAAGGTGTGGTCGTACGCATGACATGGTCATGTGACAGTGTGAGTGTGGTCGTGTGGGCCACACGGGCTAGGCTAGGTTGGGCATGTGGGCTCAAAATTCTAAAATTTTCCCTAGGGTCGCACAAGTCGTTCCAATCGACTGTGGGCCTACCGCAAGGTCGGTAAGGGCTAATCAAACCCTTTTTTCATGTGATATGATAGTCTGATAGTCTGATCTGAGTAGAAATTGATATGTATGTTTGATTGTACTGTTTAAGTATGTATGTTATTTGTATACGAGCATGTTAAGCATATTAAATCTATTAATTCTGTATCTGTATTTGGGGTGGGATTTGCATATGTGGAGGAAGTGATCTGTACGGTGACTTTTCGTCTATATTCTGGCAGCTTGGCTGCATATTATTTTGTTACGTGTCGCATTGACACTATATGGTGTGTTAGGATGGGTGGGTGTTTTTAACCCCATATGGTGTGATGGAATGGTCGGAGATGGTGTGTAGATGATGGGGGTAGGATTCTGTATATCTATTCTGCTTATTTAATTTTGATATCTGTATCTGTAATGGACTTAAGTCTGAATCTGTATTTGACTGTACATGAAATTATGTGTATGTCGCATGACGATTTCTGTTGAGTTACACACTGAGTTTACAAAAACTCACATCTGTTTTTGTTCTGTTCAAGTAATCCACAGACATAGGCGGGTCGGTGCGACGGAGGCTCAACGATGACCACTTGACGAGAGACTATTTTTATTACTATAATTTAATGGTTTTTACTAAAATTCTAGTTTTCGTGAGAGTTTTGTAATTTTTGGACTCTTCGGACTTTTTAGACTGTTTGGTTTAAATTTTTAGTTTGGATGCGTTATGATTTTTAGACAATGACGATTTGACAAAATATCGATTTTACGCGAACAAATGTTGTTTTTTTGAAAACACGAGCGTGATTTTGATTTAAATGGTTTTTCAAACTTCCGCTGCGAAATGATTTGGTTAATCTTAAAGGATAACATGTATATTAAACTTGGACATTTTATCGAATTATGATCGGTTTCAAAACTCTTCTTTGTAACATTCCCGGATTCGGCCATAATGTCTAAGTCGTGTTTACGGTGTTACAATTCAACTATGAAAAACTTATAAAAACATGGAAAAGTAAGTAGAATAAAAACCCAAACGTAATGTTAGGGTGGAAGAATCAAACTTTGTTATAAACCACCACTTGTTACCACCACAGCATGACATGTAGTAAAAATATGATAAAAAATCAATAAAAGTTATAAAAATTATTAATTTTTAATAAAAACTATAAAAATATTAAAAATTATAAAATACATAGAAATATAGAAAAAAAATTATAAAGTTTTATGAAGTTGTAAGAAAATTATAAAAAATGTAAAGAAATATAAAATTCGTAAAAATTTATAAAAATTATCATACTAAAAGAAGTATTTTATAAGTTTTCTGTAACTTTTATTAATTTTTTTATTTTTTTATCATTTTTAGCTACATATCACGTTGTGTTGCGACACATTATGGCTTTAACTAAAAAAAATCTGGGAGTCGTTAACTTTAATGGTTAACGGTTAAAGTTTAAAGTTAATGGTTAAAGGGTTTTTTTGATGTGTTTTATAATATTTTTTTATGATTTTTTTAAAATTTTAGAATTTTTTATAAATTTTTTACGATTTTTTTCTAATTTTTAATAAAATTTAAATAGTTTTTATATTTATTAAAATTTAATATTTTTTATAAATTTTTTACCACATGTCATGCCGTGGTTGTGACACGGGATGACTTTAACCTAAAAAAAAGTTAAGGGCAATTAATTGTTAAAGTTAACGGCCAAATGGGTCCTTTTGATGCATTTAACTGTTCAAGTATCTAATTAAGTGCAAAAAAATTTAGGGGTTTAATTGTTTTTTTTTTTGAAAAATTTTGAGAAATTTTTTTTATGTATTTTAAAAGTTTAAGTATCCATTGAGTGCAAAAAAAATTCAGGGACTTAATTTTTTTTTTTTGTTTAAAAAGTTTGAGGGTATTTTTTTTTTTTTATTTTGAAAGTTTAAATACTCAATTGAGTAAAAAAAAATAAAGCAGAAGCTTAATTGTGTTTTCTGAAAAAGTTTGAAGACTTTTTACACTTTAAACCTAATATATATATTTAATGTTTTAAACTAACATTTAATTTGAAATGTTGAAAAAGAGAATTAGATATTTCTTTAATTTATTCTTAAAAATAATAATTTTAGTAGTGTTCCACGTAATAAGAGAAAATACATCAATGTTACATCCCAAATTTTAAATTTTAAATATGTGGGCGTAAAAAAAAATGAGCCCCCACAAATTATGGAAAGAGAAGAAAAAAAATAAACTACAATTAAATTATTATTATGTTATTTTCAAATAGAATTAAATAAATTTAATTAATTAAATTAATGTTTTAAAAAAAGTAATTCTATATTCAATTTCATTTCTCTTTGAAAAATCTTTATATAATAGACTATTATTTGTTTTTATTTTTTATTATTTTTTATTTCTTTCATATCTTCTACTTTAATTAACTTAAAGTTTATTTTCTTACCAAATATTGCATAATTAAAAAATTACCTTAAAAGATTCTTTTTGAAATTGTTTAAAATTTTATATAAATGTTTAAAATATGTTAAAACATATCACAATTTATTTAAAACTCTAATAAAAAATTACAAAATTATTAAGAATATTATATTTTAATTGATATATATATATATATATATATATAATCAACCATGCATCGTTGTGTGGGTGTTAAAGTCAATTAGTGTAGCCTTCCATTGCGGGTTAGTGCAAAGAATAAATTAAGGAACATTCGGGGCTTTAATGCTTTATTAAGGCACCATTTGTATTTATTGATAAGATTAAGGTACCATTAGTTTTTTGTTTTTCTTTTGAAGGTTAATGCATAATTTAGGGTTTACATTTGAAATTTTTTTATTTGGGTTAACTTTTATATATTTTTAATAATATTGAACTAAAAAAAAATTAAGATTCAATGTGAGAATAATTATCAAAGTTAAAGACTAACTTGAACTCAAAAAAAGGTTAAGCATCTAATAAATGAGTAATTGCCAAGTTTAGGTTTGAATAGTACATTAACCCCTTTTTTTTAATATCAACGTATCATTTATTGAATAACAGATGTTTTCAATTTAAGTTTAGTTTAGGAATGCTTCTCAAAAGTATTTTTGGTGAGAAATTAAAATTTTCAGCTTCTAAAAAAAAGTGTTTTTGAGCTAATTTTTTTGTTTGGGAATTACACTTTTCCCTAAAAAAAATTTATTTAGAAATATTTTTGTCCCAAAAATATTTTTTAAAAGCAATTTTAAAGTCACCCTTAATTGATCAGTTGAGTAATTAGAAATATAAAACTAATACAAATTGCAAGCATAAATATAAATATATGTTGGATTAATTATAAAATAAATTCAGCTAAATCTATACATAATAAAACAAAAACTCACAGATGGTAATTATAAATAATGGGAGTTGAATTCCAACCTTCAAAAATAAAAACAATACTAGCACCTCATTTGCAAATCTAATAAT
The DNA here is from genome assembly GCA_025698465.1 of Gossypium longicalyx. NCBI lineage: Eukaryota > Viridiplantae > Streptophyta > Magnoliopsida > Malvales > Malvaceae > Gossypium > Gossypium longicalyx. Next base: position 22,342,522 of record CM047006.1, read on the forward strand.
ATTTTTAATTTTTTAATTAAAAAGGTCAAAAGCCCCTTCGGAATTTATAACTATGTATTGTAGGTCCGTACCATAATAATATAATAAACTAAAAAGTCTGCTGTACTGCAAAATTAAAAAAATTCAAAAGTTAAAATCCAAAGTAGAAATGTTGATTGTGTTAACCAGCTTGCTATGCTGCCGTATGTGTCCAAACAACAAATTCGACACACCTACATATTATAAATGCATATAGTATGATTTGAATTTATATGTTTAATATTCTGAAATTTCAACTTTCATTAGTAATTCTAAATTTTAATTTTTTTTAAAAGGATAAATCTTAAAATTATATATGAATTTTAATTTAGTGTAATTATATTCGTGAAATTTTTATTGTGATTTAAATATATACTTAAAATTTTAATTTTGATTTAATCATACACATTTAAAGAAATAAATACATCAATCTATTTTTATATTAGATAAATATAATTATTTATGAATGCAATATATAAATATAAAATGATATTATATCAATAATTATATTAATAATATACGAGAATTGGATCAAATCAAAATTTCATGTATAAAATTATACAAAATCAAAATTCATGTATAATTGTATAATTTTGAGATTTATCGTTTTGATGTATAATTTTATAATTTTGAGATTTATAGTTTTTGAAATAGTGTAGGTAAAAAATTACTTTCAATGATTAATATAACTTAATATATATATATATATATATATATGTATACTATTTTTGATAAATCACAAATTGCCCACCATAAGTTCTTTATTCAGCTCGATGAGGTTTAGGTATTTTTCTTTAACTAACGGTGACGGTGACATGTCATGAAATGAATTTTTAAAATCATGATTGGGATAAAGTGGTTGAATTTCGTTTTAAGTCCCTCTAGAAAATTACCAGTAATTTTTATTTTTATCTCAGACCTTGATAAAAAGATTTTGGCTTCACCCCTAAGCTGAGTTGATAAATTGGCAATTAATATAGATTCCATATTTTAAATTGTTTATATAATATGTTGACCTGAAAATAGTTGCTAAGTAATAAGCAAAGTATTATCAAAAGTTACTATGGAAGCTGGCACTTCTCCAAGTACTACGGAAACATAAGAAATAGGAGACAATCAAGTTTGTTTATGCAGTTTGGTTTTCTTATGTCTACAGAACTTAGCTCAGTAAGAAGTATCCACTGTCTTCAAACACTTATAACTAGTGAACTTAAATTTATTACACTCCAATGGCAATTTCCTCACTCTAGCACCTTTTAAGACTAGTACTCTCATCACTAAATTCTCCCGTTGAGAACTTAGCTTGTAAAACTACAACATAAATATTTACAATCAAATGCACTCTCACAAATAATGTTCCTCACTTGAACAGATTAAGTGCTCTCAATAATCAGTACAGTAACCTATACAAGTCAATTATATAGAGTTTTCAGGACTTGCTAACATATGAAGGTCTATCACAATCCCTACTAAACAACCTAAATACAAATATAATAATAACAATCAGGATAAACATAAACTGTGGGCAACTAAGTCTTCAATGTTTCAATCTAATCCAACTTCCTCGGCCTAAGGGATTTGATACACTCGATCCGATTCAATCCAACTTTCTAAAATAAGTTTCTCCAAGTGATAATTTTTATTGATGGACTTGATACAATCCATGATCTCAGCTTAGCCCAAAGATACGATTCAATAAATTGCCAGTCTCTTAAATATTGAAAGTTGTTGTCTGTTGCAGTGGTGAAGGAAGTGGGCATTTCCTAAAGCACATATCGATCATTCTATATTTTTCAACATAATATTTTTAAATTAAACCATTAACTTCTAAAAAAACTAATTCACCCCTTTAAAACTACCTACACACTTTTTGTTTAGCTAAAGTTTTCAAAATCAGACCATTGGTGAACTAGTCAGACCATCGTTGCTTGGTTCGACTAGTCTAATTATCATTAAAAGTTTCATAAAAAATTAAAAATATAGAAAATCTGTTCAACCAATTTAACAACCAGTTCAACCAATTCGTACTGATCCGTGGGTCAACCAATCTAACCCTTCTAATTAGACTGAAACCCCATAGATTTCGAGTCCAACAGGCCTAGTTCAAACAACATTGCTTTTAACTGTCATCATTTTCCAAAATAGAAAAAACTGTCTATAAAATAATTTTTCACTCACATGACCCATCTTTGTTAGCTAAGACAATTATGCTTTATGTTCAAATCCCAAGATTCTTATGTGTACACAGTTTTCAAGATTTATCAAAATAAAATAAAATATAAATATAAATTCTCTCAAAATAATATTTGTTGCTTTCTTTATAAAATAAATGAATTTTTGATAATTTTACAATTGAATGGAGAGTTGGGACAGGATTGATGGATGACACCAACTTAATCAAAAGTTTTATATTATATACAGTATAGATCCAATTGCACCAAACATCTATATAATTCAAATATAGTTGCATATATTATATCGGGATAAATATCAAAATTATACATGAACTTTGATTTTGTATAATTTTATACATGAAATCTTGATTTGATTCAAAATTTTATAAATTACTAACTACATTATCGAATTCACACCATTTTACATTAATATGTTGCATACACAAACAATTATATTAATTAAATACGAAAATATATGTATGTATTTGTTTCTTTAAAAGTGTACAGTTGAATCAAAATCAAGGGTTCATGTATACATATGAACCAACATTCAAGTTTCATGTGTATGCACCAAATTAAAGTTCATGTATCAAATTGCATATTGAATTAAAATTTATATATAAATTTGATTTTAATCCTATTATATTTGAATAATTTGGTGCCATTTTAATAATTAAACCCTAGCATGAAATTAAGGGATTATAGGAAAAGTTTAATGACATGAGCTAGTGACCAAGTTGTTTAAAAAACCAAAAAAATAAAAGAGATGCTTGAAATTGACTTGGAAAATATTGCAGTTATCTTATCTTTGTGTTGCTTAAGAGATAAGCATGCTTTTGACTTTAAAAAAATTATGCTATCATATAGTAGAAAATTAGTTGTTCACGGCACATGAACCAAACGACAAATCCATAATTTAATTAAAATAACATTCATTTATAGTTAATGTTGATGATGAGAACTATTCTTTCCCGATTCATAAATAAGAGAATAATGCACTTCAACGCACTTAAACTTAAATTCTTTTCTATTGCCAACAATGAATATGCCGATTGAGCTAACTTCATATATATATATATATATATAGATAGATAGATAACGTTTGAGTTTCACTTATTGTTTTGCTGCCCTTCTGAACTTAGGCTTATTCATTTTATGGTCTATTTATAGTTGCTCTTTTAATAACATGGATTCCAAAGTTTGAATTTACTTTTCCTTTTAAAAGTGTGATATGTTTTGTTACTGCAATCAATACTTGTTAGTATTAAGGTAGTGTATATATATGTGTGGAAGTTATTTTATATTTATATTTAATAATTTTTTATATATTTTAAATTCGTATTATAACCAACAAGTGTTGGATATAACGATAAGGTACATTGTACTCTTAAGAGAAGGACTTAAATTCAGATTTTAAAAACGAAATTGTTAAGAAAGACAATCACGAATTTCTAAAGAATTAGTCTCTATGGACAATAAAACGGATATGAAAAATACATTAGTTTCACCTAAAAAGATGATATTATATGAACTATATTAAATTTCATGTGGAATAAATTTATGTAAAAAAATATTTTAAAAATAAAATGAAAGTTTTTCGAATGAAGGTGATTATTTATTTTCAAAATAAATGGTAAGTTTTTAATAGAGAGGTTTATTTAAAATTTAAAAGTAAAAAGTATTAGTAGAATATAATTTTTGATAATTGAAGTATCTTGTCGATCTTTCTACTATAGGGATTAGATCAAATTATATTTTTTATGGTTTAAATGGATTAATTTAGTCTCTTTACTATTAAAAAGAATCAAATAAGATTAAATTTTATTAGAGTTAATATTTACGGTTTAAAAAAGGAAAAACCTTTTCTAACGGTCCATGACTTTAAGAGTTCCATAGACAATTTCCGAGCACCATTTTTATTTTTGGTTAAAATGTACCATAAGTTTATGTATTCTTTGTAAATTTGAAATTTAATCTTTGTATTTTGATTTTTAGGAATTTAGCCCCTCTACTTTTAAGATTTTAAAATTGAGGTCCAATTTTTAGCATTGTTAAAGTTATTTTGGTAAATTTAAATTCATTACAATGTTGTTTTTTAGTTACACAGTTACCAAGTGAGAATTTTTATATTTCAAAATGTCACGCCAACAAATTTAATGTAAAAATTATAGCAATGTTAACAATTTGACCAAAATTTTAAAATTTAAAAAGTAGAGGGATTAAATTACTAAAATAAAATATAGATATTAAATTCTAAATTTGTGAAGAAATACAAAGATTGATGGCCTATTTTAACTCTTTTTTTAATGCAATGTTAGGATTTATAGATAAATTTAGGATTTTAAGGTTGAGTGACGAAAGTTTCAAAATTTAGGGTGTAAGGTTTTAAGAGGTATGATTTATTGATTTAGATTTTATAGAATTTAGTATTTTAAGATTGAGGGATGAGAATTTAGGATTTAAGATTTTATAATTTTATATTAAATTAAATTTTATAATTATAATAATTTATACAAATTATTAAATTATAGAAATTTATTGTCTTAACTTGAATAGAACGGTGGTTAAGGTTTTTGTCTGACACCCGTTTGGCACATGGGTTCAAATCATATTACGCCCATCCCCTAAGCCTAATATTGTTTAAAAATAACTAAAAAAATCTATATTAGATCTTAATATCAAATATTAAAAAACTTGTTAAAATCATTAAGTGATGGATGTAGTAGTGGTAAGATACTTTTGCATTCTCAAAAAAGAATACACATTATGAATCCTTTAAATAATTACATGAAAAATAATTTTGCTTTTCAGTTTTAGAATCATAAAAGCTTTTTTTATTATTAATCTCGTTATAAGTTCTGATTATATCTGCTCTTTTTGACACAATGCTTAAAATTACTCATAGCCCCTTCCCAACCTATAAATAAGAGGATAATATCAAACCCACATCCTCTTGTATTGACAATAATGTCCATGCCAATCGAGCTAAAACTCAATTAGCTAAAAACTTTAAAACTTTATAGATCATAAATTTTAAATAGTAAATGTAACTTTATTAAAATTTAATCATATTTTTTTTAAAAAGTACATAGACTAAATTAATTTGTTTAATAATAAAAAAATTAATTTATTGGTTTAATAATAGAAATTGACTCAAATTAATCCTTGTATTATAGATTAACATTTAATGTTAAAAAAATACATGAACAATTCAATTAAAAAATAATTTTATTTGTAAAACGGAGAAAAATTTTCAAAATATTAACTTTATTAGTTGCAGATAAATTTTTATTTTCTAACTTCAAATTTTAATTTATTTAACACATTTAATAATAAAAATACTAATGTGACCTTATTCTTATAATGGACCAAAATTTGGGAAAGCCTTAATTTTGAAATCCTCAAATAATTGAAGAAAACCAATCAATGATTGATGGGAAAAATGGAGATTGTTTCTCTGTTCATTCTCTAATTTTTTAAAAGAAAAGTCAACTGGTAGTGGCAGTTTTTTTTTTGAATTTTAGAATACATAAATTTTGATTATGGTGTGTAAAACTGAAAATCATGCATGACACAATTTGACTTGATTGTGGAAGATAATCAAATGAATTTAAATTTTGATTTAATAATAAAAAGTCGATAATTCGAATAGGTTTAACTCGGATATGAATTTATCTAACCCTAAATTGATTTAAATCTAAAAACATTCAAAATAGAAATGATATGAATTTCAAACAATTAAAACTAATAATTCGAAACGATCTTGAACCTATAATGACTTAATACAAAAAAAAAACAAACTAAAATCTCAAGATTGAATGATTCGAACTCAAAATGACTCAAATCTAAATTGAGCTAAAATGATTCTAAACTTTTAAAATTCAAATCAAATTGATCAAAATTAATTTGAATCTAGTATTCATTTAATATAATCATATAAGACTATCAATTGTTACAATATAATATGGGTCCAAATGAGGATACTCTGAGTAAAAGTATCATAAAGACCTTTATATTAGGAGTGAGATTGTATTTAATTTGTCTTTTTTACTTAAGATGAGCAAATTAATCCATACACATCTACATTAAGTACGCATAGTTCACCCGCTGCAATTGTCTAGTTATTCCTTTAGCTCTGCCAATTTCTAATAATAGATGCAGATTAAATTTTTTATAGAAAAAAAATTTACTCTTTAATTTAATATACCATAATTAATTTATCTATTTTTTAAAATAAAAAACAAAATATAATTTAATTACTACTATACATACCTCCATAATACTTTTGCACAATTACCTGGATAAAAGAAAATGAAAAGGCATACATAAAACTGTGCCAATCTAAGTGACCCATCAAACAAATGGAAAGTGAAGGTCACTTTCATTCCCACTTGACCCGCCTATACTTTGTCTGCAACTGCATTACTCAGGATTTTGTATTCAATATGAACCTTTTTTTTTCTTTTTTTTTTTATGTTCACCTTTCTTACAGTTATTTTAATATTTATTTATACATCTTTTGTTAATATCCTGTAATAAAAAAATCAGTGAAAGAAAGTTCTGACTAAACATTGGTCTGCATCTCACCAAATCTACCTGTTAAGCATCTTTCAAAGCAGGCTTTATATATTTGTATCCTTTCATCTCCTTCCATCAACACCCCCATAATATACAGGGCATCAAAAATCATTTAAAGCACAAAGGAAACCAAAAAAAGAAAAAACAAGAAACCCTTTGTTATAATCTTTTTTCTTTTTATGTTTCAGCTGTTTACAGAACCTAGAATCATGTAATTTGGTTCTGTCTTGAATCTTTGTGTTCATTATCTTTTGCTATAGCTTTTTTTATCTGCAGATTTCATCTCTCTCAACTCAAGTCATGTAAATTGCATATACATATATACATATATATATAGCAGTTTAGGATCGAAGGAAGAGAGAGAATTAAACGCCAACCATTTAGTGGTTTAGCTAGCAAAAGAAACTAACCATGGAAGAGACCTTTGTGCCTCTCAGAGGTATCAAAAATGATCTCAGAGGAAGATTATTGTGTTACAAGCAGGACTGGACTAGTGGCTTTAAAGCAGGCTTCAGGTACATACATACATACATATATATATATTCAAAACATTATTAAGCTTTGTATTTATAGGCTTTTCCCTATATCATTTACAGGATTCTAGCTCCCACCACTTACATTTTCTTTGCTTCTGCAATTCCTGTCATTTCATTTGGTGAACAACTTGAGAGAAATACAGGTATTATATGATTTTAAATCTTTTGTATATATGTGTGCGCGTATATATATGAGGCACCTGATCCACCATGTTTTTATCTGCAGATGGAGTTCTCACAGCAGTTCAAACCTTAGCATCCACTGCAATTTGTGGGATCATACATTCAATAATAGGTGGTCAACCATTGTTAATACTAGGAGTTGCTGAGCCAACTGTCATTATGTATACATTCATGTTTGACTTTGTTAAAGACAGATCGGACTTGGGTCGGGACCGGTTTCTAGCCTGGACTGGATGGTGGGCTGTGTACCTCATCTTTTTTTATCAAATAAGTTTGTTTATTATATTTTGTTGAGGGCTGCTATAATTTGATATAGTTGCCTGGCTTTTTTGTTTAATTTTGTAGGGTGTGTGTATGGACTGCAGGGTTGCTGTTCTTACTATCAATCTTGGGAGCTTGTTCCATTATCAACCGGTTTACTCGTGTCGCCGGAGAATTGTTTGGTCTGCTTATAGCTATGTTGTTTATGCAGCAAGCTATCAAAGTAAGATCAATATTGGTATATAACATGATGAAAACTTTTATTGAATGTCATAAATTAGGCTTTATAATGGTAAATTTGAATTGCAGGGCCTTGTGGAAGAGTTCCGAATTCCGCACAATGAAAATCCGAACTTGACACAGTTTATACCTTCATGGAGGTTTGCTAATGGCATGTTTGCTTTGGTACTGTCATTTGGCCTTCTTTTCACCGCGTTACAAAGCCGAAAAGCGAGGTCATGGCGCTATGGAACGGGTTGGCTTAGAAGCTTTATAGCAGACTATGGTGTACCACTTATGGTACTAATTTGGACAGGAGTCTCCTATATACCCGCCGAAGATGTTCCGAAAGGTATCCCACGTCGTCTCTTCAGTCCAAATCCTTGGTCCCCTGGCGCTTACGAAAATTGGACAGTCATCAAGGCATGTTTAACTAAGTACACTTACCAATCAATACTATATATATGCTCTTGTCTCCTTACAGGACTAACAAAAACATGTAAAAAAAACCTGACAGGACATGCTGGATGTTCCGGTGGTCTACATTATCGGAGCCTTCATTCCAGCCACAATGATTGCAGTGCTTTATTACTTTGACCATAGTGTAGCATCTCAACTAGCTCAACAGAAAGAGTTTAATTTGAGAAAACCATCTTGTTATCATTATGATTTACTTCTTTTAGGATTCTTGGTATGTATTAAGTTCCCTCTATGTCTCCAAATTTCGCCTTTCCGTTCAAATCCTTAACACGAATTTCGGGTGTTTGTTCGGTGGCAGACATTGTTATGCGGTCTCATTGGCATCCCTCCGGCAAATGGGGTCATTCCACAATCTCCAATGCATACCAAGAGCTTGGCTACTCTCAAGCACCAGGTAATTAAATTCACTAAATTCTGCGTTTCATTCTTATGATTATCACAATCTTTTGCAGATAGTGATTTATGGTTATCCCGCAGCTGCTTCGTAACCGGCTGGTCACAACAGCACGAAAAAGCATAAGCAAGAATGCTAGTTTAGGACAATTGTATGGAAACATGCAAGAAGCGTATCAACAAATGCAGACCCCTTTATTTTACCAAGAACCTTCAACTAGAGTAAGATATTATTTAATTTCCATAATCCTATAAAAAGATATCATACTTTAAAAAATTCAGGGAGACAGCTGTGAATATAAAAATCCATTAATACTTTTAAAATATTCACTAGCATGCTTGCTGCCATAATCATGCACGTCATTTTATGATTAATTAATGAAATAATTTTTGTCTTAAGCAGGGACTAAATGAACTAAAAGAATCAACAGTTCAAGCTGCAACGTGTTCAGGCAACATCGATGCCCCACTCGACGAGACTTTATTCGATATCGAGAAAGAGATTGATGATTTATTGCCTGTCGAAGTAAAAGAACAGCGTCTAAGTAACTTGTTACAAGCTACCATGGTAGGCGGTTGTGTTGCAGCAATGCCTATACTTAAAAAGATCCCAACTTCGGTCCTATGGGGTTACTTTGCCTTCATGGCTATCGAAAGCTTACCGGGGAATCAATTTTGGGAAAGGATCTTATTGCTCTTCACGGCACCGAGTAGAAGATACAAGTAAGATAATTCATTAACTCATCTCTGTTATTTGCTTTTATTCGAGTTGAAATCGAAAGTTTTCTTTATAACCAAGAAAGGTTTCGGTTTCTTGCAGAGTTCTTAAGCAGAAACATGCAACATTTGTGGAGACTGTTCCATTCAAGACAATTGCGATATTCACCGTTTTTCAAACTATTTATTTACTTATATGTTTCGGGTTAACTTGGGTACCGATAGCCGGCGTTATGTTTCCTTTGATGATCATGCTTTTAGTCCCAGTTAGACAATACTTGTTGCCCAAGTTTTTCAAAGGGGCACATCTTTACGATTTGGACGCCGCCGAGTATGAAGAGGCACCTGCTTTGCCATTTAATCTTGCCACGGTATGATCACTTCTCCAACAATCAAAACATTCAGGTTCCAATTTAATCATATCTAATTTCAGTTACATCTTTTATGTTTTGAACATACAGGAAACAGAGTTGGGACATGGAGCATCATATGAAGGGGAAGGTGAGATATTCGACGAAGTTATTACTCGAAGCCGAGGTGAATTCAGGCATACATCCAGTCCTAAAATCACAAGCTCCACTTCTACACCGGCAAACGACCCTAGAAGCCATCTAAGCCCACGCCTCTCGTCCAGTCCACATCTCGGCGAACTAAGAGGAGAAAGAAGCCCTCGGGCAAGAGGAAATGAACCGCACAGTCCAATGACCGGAATAGGGAGGAGCCCTCTTAACCCGTCACCGAGTTAATACGGAATGTTGTCGAATATTAAAAGTGGTTTGGTCAGTTTCTCTAGACCTTATCTTGTGTGTTAAATGATTCGCTTAGGTGCTTTGTAAAATGTTCTCTTCCAATTTCCTCTGTAACAACAGATTTCATTTACTTTTCTTGCAAGAAATATATATAACAGTATTTTTTTTCCCCCCTAAAGTGTGTGATATTAGTTACAAAATACACATAAATTGCATTAAATTAAGAACCATGTATTTTCACTATAAAAACATGTTGCAGCTCATAAATACCATACAATTATGACAAAAGTAGTATGGAAGACCCTATATTAGGAGCCAGATTACATTTTATCTCATTTACTCAATAAATGGATAAATTAGTCCTTTCTATTATTAAAAACTGGAGTTGTTGACAAAATAACCAGACAATTTCACGTGACGTGCCATGTGTACCTTATTCTGATGTATAGAGACTAATTTTTAATAGTAGAAATGAATAGAATCTTTAGCACAAGAGCCGATTTGCTCTTTGATCTAATGTATAGAGATTAAGTTGCCATTTTTTTTTAGTAAAAGAAATAAAATACAATCCGACTCTTAGTACAAATGTCTCCATAACACTTATACTCTCGAAGAATCTTGGTTTCTTGAATTGTAAGCAAACATGAAAAAAAAAACAGAGGGGTCAACTGACAAATACTATCATGAAGCATGAAAACCAAAATTACAAAAGGAAAAAAGCAATGACCATAATTCATTATTACAGATTTGAGGTCCTACATTCTCAATTACAGGGAAGAAATATGGCGAATGCAATATGTGGTCTACAACATACCCCTTTTTGTCACCAATGAATTAGTGAATAATGTAATCGTATTTATCGTAATTGTGGACATAATATGAATATAAAAACCGCGAAATTATAAGTATATGTACTGATGCATGGCTACATCAAATATTATTATCAAACAAATCATGGGATTAAATATACTATTTGGTACTTATATTTAGATTAAATGTTAAATTTGGTATATGAATTTTTTCAAATTGATAGTTAAATTTTTTTTGTCTTCATACAAATATTTAAGTTTGACTTCAATATTTAATTTGATACTCAAATTTTTTTTTGTCCCAATTAAATCTCAAATAGATGATATTGTTGGGTTTGAGTACGGAATTGAGCATAACCCCAAGTCAAATCAGAAAAGGAAAAGGTAATAACAGATATAGTTAAAACCCCAGAAAGAAAAGCAACTAACAAGATAAAACTGACCATGAAGATGAAGAATTACAAAGAGCAGACATCAAAGGGAAAGATTGAGATCCAAATCTTGATGTTGATTTGTTTTGTTGCTTTCATGTTCATCATTGTTGTTCTTGGAAGAAGAAGCAGGGAGAAGGGATGTAGCTGCAGTGGTGGTGGTATTATTATTTGGAGGAACCTCGGCAGCAAAGTCTTCCCATTGAAAAGAAGGGGTCCAAGTTGATTTCATGGCTACTTTCTCCTTTGTATCTTGAGACCCAATCATCATCTGGTTATGATGAGCATCTCTAACATTTCTTACCAATGTGAAAAAAGCATTCATCTCTTCTTCATCATCATCATCATCATCATCATCATCATTTTTATTATGCTCAACTGGTGGGGTCTCCTTTTTTTTTGCTTCCATGTTTTTCCTCTTCATCAAACCCTTTTATGTTTTATGATTGTTTTACAATTTGTTTTTTAAGAACACTTGGATTTGTACTTAAAATGAAGGAATTGTTAAAGAAGAAAGAAGAAGAAAGTAGGAAGAAAGACAATAATTAAAATTAAAAAAAAAAAAAAGGAGATTATGGGAATCAAGAAGATTATGTTCTTATAAGAAATTACTAATTGGTCCTTTGAAATTTCCACTACAACCACCTTCAGCTTGGACTTGTTTATATAATTTGGCAAATTTAATTGAAACCTATAGAATCAAATGACTTAATCCTACATGTCGTGTTTTAACTTTGGAATATGGACTTAGGATAATATATAATTTGATACTTAAATTTAATATTAATGTTCAATTTCGTATTTGAGTGTTTTTTTTGTCTCAATTTGATGCTTGAATTTGACTTCAATGTATTAGTAAAACAATAGCTTTAATGTTCAATTTGGTACCTAAATTAAACGGCGTCATGTGGCTCAATGAATATTTAACACGTGTGCTCTAGTAAAAAAACGTATGTACTTAAAAAAAACTTAAATATCAAATTAAATATTGAAACCAAACTTATGTACTTAATTGAAAAAAAAACTTAAATAACTAAATAAAACATAACATAAGTCCTTCGAGTATTAGTTGGCAGAGTATAACTCAAAAAAAGATTTGAATACTTCTAAGTCCTCCAAGATTTTGTAAACTTCAAGATCTTCAATCAAAAATAATATATATGTTAAAGTATTTAGGATGTCCCTGTATTATAGGGATTAGATCAAATTAGTCCCTCTATTATTAAATGGATCGATTTAGTCTTGATACTATTAAAAGGAATCAAATAAGTTAGAAATTGTAATATAGGTAACATTTACTATATAAAAAAACATATTTAAAAAATTCTTTCCAATTACAACTCAATCCTAAGCAAAAGATTTCGTTTACAAAATGATTAAAACTTTAAGAGTATGAATTCTATTAAACCGTAAATACTCTTTTCTAATTTGACTTTATTTAGTTCTTTTTAATAGTATAAGAACTAAATTGATTTATTTAATAATATAGAGACTAATTTGATCTAATCTTATAATACGGGGACTTTCCAAGTAAATTCACCAAAAAAATACATCCAAATCAGTCAGTGACACGTAAGGTCTTCAAGTGACCATTTTTAATTAGGGATTCAAAGATTAAGTGGAAGATTATGAATATATAAAATAAAAAATAAGATATAAAATATAAAGAATATTATTCTCTATTCTCTTTGCAAATCACTCCATTGATTTGAGCAGGGCATAGCTAGGGAATTGTAGGGATGATTTTTACTTTTTAAAATTTAAAATTTAAAATTTAATAAAGGTAAAATTATAATTTAGCCCTCTTAAAAGTAATAAAAATTTAATTTAATTCTTTAAAAATTATAATATGTAGACTATTAAAATAATGAAATCATAAAAATTACAATTTAATTTTAACTCCCTTAAAAGGATTTTCGGACTTCATCTCTAGGTGAATGATTATATAGCTTTATACATTTGAATATTTTAAAATTAAATGGGCCAACCGACCACAGCTCAAGAACAATAATTTCTTGAGAGACCCAAATCAAATACAGGTCCTAATATGTGTTGTTGGACTGCATGGAACTACACTTGGCCTTACTGTTACATGTAACACTGATTTACAACTTTTATGAGATAGATTTAGGATTGTAATTTAGACATTAGTGCCTTTATGTTATTTGAGTTTGATTACAAAAATTTTAATTTTAATTTGGTATTTATGATATCAAATTTGAACATTGTAACACCTATTTTGAATTAAAGATGGTAAAAGGATAAGGCGGGTCGAATTTTTGCCCGTCCCAACCTCAACTCGATGTATTACTCATATGTCTCGAATCTAAACCCAAATTTTAACTCAATTAGATATGCAAAATTTTCACATTTTAATACAATTTTTTTTTTATCTAAGATAGTGTTGTTATGTATGAAATATAATTTTATTATTTTTCTCTTTAAATTGTCTTTATATTTCATTTATGCTACACTTTCAAACTATGGATTAATTAAGAAAGATGAAGAAGTTATGAAGATTAAAAAGAAAATACGTAAAAAGGCTTAACTTAGGAGCAGTGGGGAGCTAGGGCTGGCATCGGCATACTTCCCTTAAAATGGAAAATTTTTATTTAGGTCCTTTATAATTTATAAAATTTTAAATTAGTAATGGTAAAATTATACTTTGGCCCTCCAAAAATGATAAAAATTTAATTTAATCCTTTAAAATTATAAAGATATAGACTATTAAAATTGTGAAATTGCGTTCTTATTATTGTAAAAATAAACAATTTAATTTCGACCCCTCAAAAAAAAAATTGGCTCTGCCACTGCTTAAGAGAAGAATATAGAGGTGCGTGGCACAAATAATAGAAATGAGGATCTAATATTAATATATTATATATAAGAGTAATTTTGTAATTATCTCAAGTCAGGGTAGAGTGAATTTTCCCTAAACCCGACGTTGGCTTCACTTAATCACTATAAAAAAAATACTTGACTTGATCTACCCCGAACCCGATTTCAAAATTAAAAAATTCAAACCTATCCAGTCAAGTCAAGTCAGAACTCGTCGAATATAGTTTTTTTTTTCATCCTTAATTAGAACAATTCAAAAATTTAATCGAGCTTTTCATTTTATATATTTTTATATTATAAAATTATATTTTTACTACTATTATTAAATAAAAAGAGTTTTAAGTATGAATGAGCTTGAGTTTAAATAGGATTAAGCTTTGTATTCGAGTTTGAGATAGAAAAAATTACTTGATCTTAAAAATTAACATTCAATCGAGCTTGAATCAAATATTAAATTTTAATTTTTAGGTCCAACTCAAACTCGAGCTTCCTATTACTATTCAAACTCATCACATTAGTGATGGAAATTTGGTCATTGAAATATGAAGGAACCTTCCTATTTCATTGTCAAGTTTATCTTTATTCCAGGACGTCCTTATTATTCTTAGGCTGGGCGAATTTGGAAATTGCACAATATTATTGTCAGTTGTCAATTATGTCCTAATCCTTTTTTTTTCTTCTATAGATTTCACACTAAAAAACTATGTATATTTAAAATATCTCTTATCTTTGCATTGAATTTCACTTCAATCGATATTTTTATTGTTGTAGTTACGAATAATTGTATAAAAAGTTATTTGTACACCCAAAACAATTACAATCAAACATCAATTTACTAAAATCCAAATAATCAAATGTAAATATTTTTATTTTAATTTTTTTTTGAAAATTTATTTGTAAAAAAGATTACCATTATAATTTAATATATCAGCTCTTCTTTTATTCTCTTCTATTTTTAGAATTGAATCAGACTATCGGTTGATCTGTGAATCAGTTGAATTAGCCGGTCGAACTGAGTTTAATTATCTTACAAGCATATTTATCTACTTGAATTTCTTGTTTTAGTAGCAGCAAATGACCAAAATATATAAATCTCAAAATCCTGTGCCTTTTACCATCCTAGCAGGCAATACTTTAGGTTTTAGGTTTAGTTTTTTTAAAATTAGATTAATTAATTTAATTTGTAAGTTTTAACTTATTTTAAATTTTCAGTTGGGTTATTTGCAATATCTTTTAAACTGGATTGGTAGTCGAACTGGTCAAGCCACCAATTCTTCGATTTAACCAGTTCAACTAAAAAATTAAAAGAATTTTAAAAATTTCGATTCAACCACCAATTCAACTAGTATTTTAACCGGTTCAATTATTTTGTACTGATTCTCAATCTAACCGGTTCAAATCCACTTTTCAGGCTGATACTCTAGCCGGTTTCCAATCCGACCAACCGGTTTGGCCCAATTCCAACAATATTGGTTGTTTGAGTATTTAATATTAGGGTAATTCGTTTTATATTTGGAATTTAGTTGGGTTGTGCTTTATATGGGCGTTAGGTATTTGATTATTTGGAATCGGGTTTGGAAATGAGTTCATGGTTTATTAATCACAAAATTAATTCACTTTTTTTGAAAATTCAAAATTAAAAAAAAAAGCTGTCAAAACCATTTCTTTATATAAAATAAATCGAAAATTTGATTAAATCCATTTTATTTCGGTTAAATAAATACGAATCATTTCGATATATTTGGTTAATCAACTTTTTACTTACCTTTAACTGAACCTTATTACTATGAGGTTAATTTAATAACTGAACCCTAATATTATTATTGTGGTTAAAAAATACTTTTTAATTATTTGCGGGGATTTATGTTATTTAAAGTAGTTAATTAATTCATAAATTTAATTAATATTTTTATTTTAAATATTATACATATCAAATTATTATTTTACTTTTTAACAAATTATTAAATCTTAATTTAATTTAAGCTCATGTATATGAATTTAGTAATCAACAAACTCAAAGAGATTAAATTAAAAAAAATAATATTCGATGAAGTTCAAATTTGATTTTTTTTTATTATTGTCCATTATTTTTAGAATTAAATTGATTTGGCCAGATGAATTAGAAATTGGTCGATGTCGGAATAAGAGACTGAACCGATTAATTCTTGAACAAGTTAAATCAGCGATTGAGCTGAATTAAAAACCAATTAAACTGATTTGATCTATTTTTAAATATATTTTTTAATAATTTATTTAATTAAACTGAAAATCAATAATATTTTGAAAATCTCTTAGCGTAAGAAGCAACCTTCCTATGTCTTTTTCAAGGTTCCAGCTTCTTTAGTGGCAAATTAAAAATGACACAATATAAGGTTAGGATGAAGTGGGCCCATTATTGGAATCTCAAGGCACATAAATAGGGGACATCACCAGTTGTGTCTCTATCAAATTAACTCCCACTATATTGAGTTATTGACATTTCCACCCAAATACAATTATCAAATCAAATTTGGTGGTGTAAATTTGTAAAATTCCAAATGGAAATGCACAAAGAAACTTATTTAGTAAAAATATTATTTATTATGTTACAATAGTGTTGAGTTGTTGGTTAATTGTTCTGTGAGTTGCAATGAGATATAATTGAAATTGAAAAATAAAATATATATATATATATATGTAAATTTGTTAAGCAATTTAAAATCTAGAGAGTAATTCCCTGTAAAGTATAAATCAACTGTACAAGATATATCCTTTTCACCAAGAGCAAACGTTTGGTTAGAGATATTGTATAGTTTTGCATAGAAATCAAATGAGGTTTCACTTTCTTCTATTCTTAAGAGTGTCATACCTGGCCATTAATATCTGAAGTTTGGATTATTCAACACCTAAGTCCTTTAATGTGTTGTCTCAAATATGGTTCAAGCGTCACAAGCAATTTGTATTTTGAAATTCTTCTAAACTCATGGGATCCACACGATTGAAGATGACATTAAGAGTTTTGAAATTCACATTAGTTAGTTAATGCTCCTCTATGGTCTAAATGATCTTTAGCTAAGGATGGATTTGGATGGGCAGTGTATTTATCTGCGGTTAGTGTAAAAACAGTGATGGCGGTGAGATTAAATACTATAGCGTGAGACAAAAAAGAGGCTAAATACACTGCATCACATCCCATCGCCCATCCAAACTCACCCTAAGGCATCCTTATACCATTAACATCAATAGTTGGTGGCTCCTAATGATTAAGTACTGCTCTCTATGTCTTCTCTTCTAAAGACTGTAGAAATACTTTCATACTTGCTTTCTAGTAGGCGTAATTGAAGTCATTGAGCATAAGAGTTTAGAGACCGAATTACCTTTCATATTTTAGGGTTGTACCTTAATATTATTATTGTGGTTGAAAAATGATTTTGAAGAAAAAAAAAAGGCCTTTTCAATTATTTGCGGGGCTTATGTTATTCAAAGTAATTAATACTCCATTCAATTAATTCATAATTTTTTTTTAAATTTTAATATATATTTCAAATATATTACATTGTCAAACTATTGTTTTACTTTTTATACAAATTATTTAATCTAATTTAAGCTCAAGTATAAGAATTCAATAATGCACGCTGATTTGAGTAAACTTAAGTAACTTATTTATATTTCACAGTCATCAAATTTGAAAAATAATGTTGGATTGAGTTCGAATTTGATTTCTTCACTATTTTTCATTGTTTTCAGAACTAAACTGAAATGATGAATTGGATCAAGGTACCAGTTTAGAATAAGGAGTTAGATTGGTTGATTTACAAATAGGTTGACTTGATTGAATTGATAACTGAATTGCGCTAAAAACCGATTGAACCAATTTTATCTTTTTTTTAATTTTTTTAATTTTTTAATAATTTATTTAATTGAATCAAACAGACCATTCAAATTAAAACCAATCTAACTATGATCGGATCGATTTAATCACCAATTCAATTTTAAAAATGTTGAGAAGGAATCTTCCTATTTCTTTTTCAAGTTTCTAGCTTCATTAACTGGGCCAATTAAGGAATAACAATAACGTTATTGGTTGTGTCACTATCAAATTAACTCCCAGTACTATAGTGATTTACTGACTTTTCCACCCAAATACGTTTACCAAATGGAAATGGTAGGAGATTAATATGCACAAATAAATTTAATTAGAAAAAATACTTTATTCTTATGTTCCAATAGTATTGAATTGTTGGTCAATTGTATCGTGAGTTATAATTATAAATATACTTAAAATTGGAAAATAAAAAGAATTACGTAGTTTAAAATCTCTTTCCATGATAATGAAATCTTATCTAGAAAGTAATTCACTATAAATTAACCACACAAAATGTGTACTATTCACTAAGACCAAATGTTTGGTTAGAGATATAGCATTGTTTTGCATAGAAATTAAATAAGGTTTCATCTTCTAAATTCTGAGAGAGTCAAACTTGATCAATAATATTTGAAACTCGGATTGTTTCATACTAGAGGCCCCTTAATGTGTTGTTTGAAGTATGGTCCAAACTTTACAAATAGTTTGTATTTTCATATTCTGTAAACTCAAGGGGATCCATGCCATTGAAGATGTCATTAGGAGTTTTGAAATTCACATGAGTCAATTTATCCTCCTCTATAGCCCGAATGATCTGCGGCTTGGGCGTCCCTACACCATTAACGTAAAGAGTTATTGGCTCCCAAATAGTAATTACCGCTCTCTATGCCTTTTCCTTTAGGGACTTAATAAATGCTTTCATGCTTGGTTTCCCATAAGCGTAGTTGAAACCATCAAGAATAGGGGGTTTGGAGATCGAATTACCTTCCATATTTTAGCAATTCAACAACATGATCTTCACCAAATCGTATTAGTATTTAGCTCTAATACCAATTGATAGTGTTGAGTTGCTGATCAATTATATGGTGAATTGCAACTAAAAATGTAACTAAAACTAAAAAAATAAAAACAATGGACACACAAATTGATAACATAATTCGAAACCTTAAACATGATTCCCTAATTGAAAATTAAATAAACTAAATCTTGAGCCTTAAGTGTTGAGACAAAATTTGGTTCATCAAAATTAAACTTTTCCCAAATAAAATTCAAAATATATAAATAATAATAATAATTATTTTTCAAAAATTATTTAAAGAAAATGAGCAATAACTAAATAGAAGGAATATATATAGGTGAAAGGCAATTATTATGCTACTAAAATGCATTCACTACATTACCTTATCATTAAAGAAGTTGAATGAATTAAGTTCCTTACCAACTTGGAACTCTTGATGACTAACTTGTCATTAGAATTTCTCTCAAATGGTTGATAAAGCATAATAGTTAAATATTGGTATTAGTTCTTATACTCTGTGTAAATTATAAATTTAGTTTTTGTATTTTAATATAGCTAATTTTAGTCTGGTATTTTTTGAATTGATTAATTTTAATCTCTATATATTTCAAATATTGAAATTTTAGTTTTGACCCAAACAGTATCAGTTAAATCGTTTGATTAAATTTTACTATTAGTCTTGTACTATGTGTAAGGTTATAAATGTAATTAATGTTCTTTAATTGGATCCTTTTTAGTCTCTATACTTTTCAAATTTCAAATTTTCAATCTTAAAGCAAACGATAGCTATTAAATCCATAAGATGACTTTTTTGTGAAGTGGAAATAGCAAATTGATATGGCATTACACATGTGATGATATGTAAAACTTAATGAATTTAACAACTATCATTTTGTTCATGGCTAAAAATTTAAATTTTGTAAAGTATAAAGACTAAAAACGATCAAGTTAAAGTACAATGACTAAGTTACAACTTACACATAATAAAGAAACTAGTAGCAAAATTTAACAAAATATAATATACAAAATGATAATATAAATACGATATATTAATATACAATTTAATTAAAATCTCTATTATGAATACATAAACATAATGCAAAATCACAATTTGTTATTGTTGTATGTCTCCATCATGGTCAACCACCATGCATGAAGACACACGTCATCTGATCACATCGCCAGACGCTGTATGGCGTGCAGACCATACATAATTTACACGTGGCACACGAGACTAGAGGTTAGGGGATTCATGCATTGATCTCTCAAGAGAATAGAACCATAAAACTCTTCTCCCCATCTCTTAAAAAATCACGTGTACAACTTTTAATCTTCGAGTGAACCATCATCAACTATCAAACCCTATGTTATCATCACAAGTTACATCCATTCTAAAGTGCTCGTTGCCTTCTTAACCTTATCTTATCATTTTCGTTTTTTTCTTTTGGGTGGAAAGATAATAGGAAATGCTTTAGTTTGCTTTCTTTTCTCTAATTTATAATCTTTAACCCAAAGTTTCGAATATTCATTTATCGTCAGTTCTCAATCAATTAAAATTCGAAACGTGAAAGGTAAATATAAAGTTTGTTTTAATTGTTTTACAATAAAGTTATAAACAACTTTATCTTCGTATTTAGGTAGCATTGAGAAATTCACTCTCACTTTACTTCTTAATTTTTTTTAATCTTACACACAGCGTTGCAAAATATTTCAAATAAGATTAAAAAAAAATGGACAGAAACCTTTAATCAATTAATAGGAAAATTTATTTTATGGGTCCTTATCATCACATCATTTATAGTCCTTTTTTAATTATTTAATGACAATTCAATAATTTTTCTATGTCATTAACACATATTTTTGGTATTTTTCTTATTCTTAACTCTGAATCTTGAATCTTGAAACTTGAACTCCAAATCTTGAATCCCAACCCCAAACTTTAAACCTCGAACACTAAACCTTGACCCTTAAACAATGAACCTCAAATGATCAGATTAAACCTAAACTTTGAACCCAAACCCTAAATCTCGAACCTCGAATCTTAAACCTTGAATCTCAAATCTGGACCTGAACCTTAAACTTGGGGTTTGAATTTAAGGCTTAGTGTTTAAGGTTCGAGTTTGTGATTTAAATTCGGGGTTCAGGGTTTAGAGTTCATGATTTCGGTTCGAGTTCAAGTTTAAAAGTAAAAAATTACCTTTATGTTCCCTTCGGTTTATGTTCCCAAATCTCATCTTTTAAAGTAATTTTTTTATCATTATTCTGAGAGTAAAAGATAGAGATGTATGTGGTGGCACCACCCTAGTGACAGGGGCGAAGCCAAAATAAATATTTAGGGGGCCAGATAAAAATTTAATTTTTTATTGTTTATATCTTCATAATTTGTAAATGATTAAATCGAATTTTTATAATTTTAGAGGGGCCAAAGTACAATTTTACCTTTACTAATTTTAAATTTTAAAAAAAATTTTAAGGGCCAAAAGAATAAATTTATATTTTAGAGGGGACCGCTCTATGCCATCCCCTGGCTTCGCCCCTGCCTAGTGATCAGATCTGTGTTCCATCGGCGGTGGGTGGGATGATTTACGAGATTACCAAGCTTGGAAAGGCTGCAATATAAGCTTCTGTTGTTTTTATTCTTTTCTTTTAGCCTTCAAAACCCTTCATTTCCACTAACTTCGAAATTGTTTTTGGAAAACAAATCATTGTCACAATTTTAATGGATTTTCCGTTCCCAGCATTACGAAGGAAAATTAGTAGAACTGAAAGAAAGAAGAGAATTTTGCAAAAATATAAATGGAAAGAAGTTCGATTCAGAGCAGTGATCTTAAAGAGAATTTGTAATCTTTTTAATTATATTTTCTAAATTTTTCATTTTAAATGTTTTTTAAATAATAATCCTAAGCCACATCATTGAACAGAGGTGGCATTCCACGGTTGATAATTACGTTGACAGTTAATTGACTAAAGGTTTCATCCATTTTGGTCTTATTTAAAAATTTTACAACGTTGTGGGTGAAATTGTAACAAAAACAAAACATTACAGACTTAAGTGAGAATATCTCGAAACATTGAAGGTGAATTTAACAATTCTGCCTAATATTTATTTTGGTTAGTGTCTTTAACTTTTAAATATATATATATATATATTTAAAAAGAAATTAATCATTCTTTTCTTATACAAATAATTGAAATCCTATATTTTATTATTTTCTCAATGTCAGGCCTCATGTTTCTCAAAGTTTTTAGCAGACTAACCAATGGGTTAATTGCACTTAATATCTTCAAATTAATTAAAAATTGATTTTTAAGTTTTTGCGATAATCTTTAAAATATCAAAATCATATAGATAAATTATAGCATTAGTCATTAAACTATGTATAAGTTTTCAATTTAATCACTTAACTTTAAAAACTAACTATTTAATCACTTAAGTAATTAGGATTTAATTTTTTAGTCACTAAACCGTCTATCGGGTGCTTAGCTGGCTGTTAAGTCAGTAGATGTCCACCTATATTCCATGTGGCAAATAAAATTTAAATTCTAATTAAAAAAACAAATGGAAAAATGTAAATTCTAATATGATATGTAATTAAGAGTTAATTGCACTAGGCACCTTCAAACTATGATCCCCATTTTAAATTGACCTATAAACTTCAAAACGTTTTGATTATATCTCAAATTTTTGATGTCATATCAATCAGATTTTTTATTATTGAATCCATTAATTCTCGGAACCAAAATTTTAAAAATAAAAATAAAGAGTGCACGATAGGTTTTGTAAAAACTTTGAATTTCTCAAAACCAAAACTTTTTATGTAATCTATTTTTATAATATTTATTATTCTTTAAATTTTTTTTTAAATGATATCACATATGATTTGATTGTCTCATTTTATAATTAAATTAACGATTTTAGTAATAAATAATATTAGAATGTTATAAAGTTTGAAGATAAGTTAGAATGAGAGTCATAATTTATAGATGTTTAGTGCAGTTATCTCTAATACTTAATACTTTAAAAGGACTCAATTAAAATGAAATAAAATTAGAATATCAATTTAAAACCAAGCCCATAGTTAAAGGACTTCTGATAAATTAACCCTAACGGATAAAAAAATATCTGCACACATTAAATAAAAGCTTACTTTATAAAACCGAATCGAACCGAAACGATTTTACGAGGACCATATTTCCACTCAGAAAACCAATCCCTTTTTCTTCGTCGATGAAATCAAATACCGAATTTTAGAATCCCAGAAATCAAAACATGAATAACAAAAACCTAAATTTAGTTCCATTAAAAATACTTAGTAATTAACATTGTTTTAACCCCCCCCCCAAAAAAAAAAAAAGGCTAAAGGGTGAGCTTAAGATCCAAACCATCGTTTTCCTCACCATGTTGTTGCTGTTTTTTCTTATCGTCATCGTCGCCGTTGTATGGTGTTGGGTAAATAATAGGCGGTTTTCGAAACTCGATTTCTTCATTAAAATCAGCCCATTCAAAACTCGGAACCCAACTCGGCTGCTCATTGTTGTTTAACCTCCTTACCTTGTTTTCCCCCTTCATCGTCTTCGTCTTCGTCTTCGTCTCCATTTGTTTCAGCTCATTTCTTCTTCTATCACGTGCCTCTTGAAAATTCCTTATTAAGGCAAAGAACTCCTCCATCTTCTCATCTTCTTGTTCTTCGTCTTCGCCATTAACGTAAGCTTTACTTTTCTCTCTTTCCATACACGAAAACAGGGTATGAAATTGAAACAGAGCTGCTTCTTCTTCTTTTCAGAAAAATAAAATAAGGTAATCGTTTTCCTTGCAGCGGTTGCTAATTGCTGATTTCTTCAAAGTTGAGCGTTAATTTATACCACAAATTGATTTGGGGAAAAGACTGAATTACCCTTCCTGCCGGCCAAGATTTGTGCAGTGTAGGGAGCTAAGGGGTTCTAATTTAGCGGGCGCACACCGTGACGCGTGGGATGATGGATTCCGTCACTTTAATGACGTAAGCATGGATATTGGTAGCTTGTCGACGTAAAGGAATTCGAATAATTTTACGTAACGTAGCTGACGTAATATAAAAAATCCGGTGACGTTATGGGGTTTTACGGGTTTGCGTTTCTTTCATGTTGCTGTCCATGTTGAAGGTTCGAGTTTATCTGTCGTCAATTTTATAGTTTATATGTTTAAATTTTATATTTTAAATTTTGAATGTTGAAATGTTAGAATAAAAATATTATATCTAATAAATAAAATTAAGTTTTTAAAAATATATAATAAGTTGTCAATTAATGTAATCAATATTGTCTCAATAGATATATCAATTTATTTTAATATTAATACATATCTATACTAATATGTTTAGTTGTATTATTTTAAATTTATCGATTTTTTTCTTGATTCATTGTTGATCATGTCACGTAAGATTTGCACTGAGAAACATGAGTTTACTTTTTAACCAATTCAACCAGTTTCGAAATTAATATGGAGAGAAATTAATTCTAATTTAACAAGTTCCAGGTCACCAACATAATTTTCTAGTTTTTGATGTGGTTTGATCAAATAACTATAGTCTCTTCATTTTTGTTTTTTAACCACAATTATTGATTTAAAAAAGATCCCACAATAATAAGGTCTCATCTTACACGTTATTCAAGTATATACATATAAATATATTTATATAAAATATTAATTTTGAAAGTTATTGATTATGTTGAACAACTTAATTAAATGATTATATTTTATTTTTAAATGTAATTATAAAAAATAGTTAAGATAAAAAAAACAATAATTAATTTAAAATATTAAAATCTTGTACCAATTGGTATGCACATATACAAACCAAAACGGGCCAAAGCATACCACTATGGTCGATACCAATTGAAATTTGTAGCAGAACAGAAACTAGAATTCGTTATTCTAGTTTTCTACTGGAACAGAACGTTTTGACCAGTATGGGCGATACTAAAATGAAGTTGACTTCCTTGTTGCCTACTACCAACAACATAAGGGGATAGTGGTTAAACTCTTTGTTTGACACTTCAATGATCAGTGTACAACCCGAGTTTTTTTTCAATTTTATAATATTTTTTATTTTATATATTATATAATTTATAGGGTAAGTTACTACACCCAAGATTACTAAACTATTCAAAAGTGATCATTGAAGTCATTGTGCTATTCAAATTATATAGTTGCATGGCCTTCTTTGTTTGCATCTCAGCACCAATTGAAAGTTCTCATCCCTCTTCTCTTCTACAATTCAAAATTTTTTCATTAAACAATTTTGAATGCTATGAATCCATGAACCAAAATTCAAACAGTTTTCTTCTTCAATTTCTGAAATTGATTGTTAGATCAACTTGAATATAATGTATGTTCTTCTACTCGCCATCTACCGTACCGATCATGGAATAGTTGCTTGGAGCTCGCTAGCAAAACTTTTAAAAAAATTAATAGCCCACTTAAATAAAAACTTTCAAAAAGTTCAGTTACTTAAATGAAAACTTTCGAATAGTTCAGTGACCATTATGTAACTTTTTAAAGTTAAATAACTAAAATGTAAATTTACTAATAATTTTGTGACATTAAATATAATTTACCCTAATTTATATCATTAAAAAATTAAATATATAAATAAGGTAAATATTAAAATGGTATAAAGAACATATATAAACATGGTGGTCAATGATTTTATCAAGTGGGCATTAAATTTACATATCAGATTTCCATAAGTTAGACTCTGAATTAGTCAACGGGTAATCTTAATTTGTCTTCTATTGATACCTTTAAAAATACAAATAATTTAACATATTTTAATGTTCTTATTGTGATATTTATTTATATAATTTATATAATATATAAAAAAACAATACAGCCCTTTCATAAATTTTTTATCATCAATATTTTAACAATTTAATCGTTAAATTTCATGTTTCATTTATATAAATCGTGTATGTTAAATTTAAAGTAAAAAAATTAACTTTTTGTTTTGCGTAATAACATTCGATTTGTTAAGTATATATTAATATAACGCATCTCAATGTTTCTAAGTTGATACAGTGTTTAGAACTATCTATAACTCATTTCAACCCTTAAATAGGAAGATAAACGCATTTCAGCACGCTCTAACCTACATCCTCCTACACTGGCAACAATATTAATGTCAATGCCAACCAAACTAATCCTCAATCGGAAATTTTATAAATTTCAATTTTTTCTTTCTTTTAAAAAACTAAATGATCTTTGTTTCTATCTTCATAAGAAGCTCGTCAAAATTTTATAAGAAATAAATCAACAATTTCGGTACCAAACAATCTTTTTTATAAATTTATTTTGAGATAATTGTATTGGACATCCTCAAATTATGTCTCGTATTTTAATTTAGTTCTCAAACTTTAATATATTCTAATTATATCTCTAAACTATAGATATTATATCAATCATGTACTTTTATTATTGAAATCGTTAATTTAACCATTAAATTACACGTAAAATGTGATATACTTACAATGAGAATTTTGAATGAAAGTAAAATGTTGCGGTATACCTTCTAAAATTAAAAACAAAAAATAAGGTAAAACTGAAAAGAAAAATAGAGGGAACGATAATTTCTTTAAAATATTCGAAAACCTCAAAATTAATATTTTTATAATATTTATTTTTTTTAATTTTCATTTTAAATCATGTCACATAAGATCTAATATCTCATTTAACGATTAAATTAATAATTTTAAAAACAAAAGGACCTTATTGATAGCATCAATAATTTGAGGATGTAATTAGAATTATTTAAAATTGGAAGGCCAATTTAAAGTGAAAATCATAATTTGGGGATGTTTGATGCCATTAACTCATTTCTTTTCTATCACTGCAATTAGTTTTGATTAAGTTCATAGGTTTCATATTCGCTTTGTGGACTATGTAACAAATATATTTATAAATAAATTAATGTTAAAAATAAAGGAGTATTAGATTGAAATAGTAAATTTAAAATATTAAAAAATATTATATTTTGAGTTTGAATTTTATTAAGTTATTTTTTTATAATACATAATTTAAAATAATAAAAATAGCATCATATTAATATGTCTTATATTATAAAATAGAGGATTTTTGATAAATATTCAATTGAATTGAAATATAATTAATAAGTGATACTAACTCAATTAATACTTTAAATATCGTATAGATCAAGGGCGAAGCCAGGGGGCTGGCTGGGGCCACGACCCCCTCCCCTAAAATGAAAAAAATTCATTTAGGTTCCTTTATAATTTATAAAATTTTAAATTAGTAACGGTAAAAATACACTTTGGCCCCAAAAATTATAAAAATTTGATTTAATCTTTTAAAAATTATAAAGATATATGCTATTAAAATAGTGAAATTACATTTTTACTATTGTAAAAATATATAATTTAATTCAACCCCTAAAAAATTTTCTAGCTTCACCCTTAATATAGATAGTTAGAAAGTTCCTCGATCCTTTAATTATAGTTTTTTAGTTCCTCAATATGAGAACTTTTTCATGATATCCAATCAATATATTCATGGATTAGGTCGGATAATTATGCATTGTATCAATATCATATATAATTGTTTAAGTTCAGTGCAATCGAAAAATGCACCTTAATTTTTACTCAAATTCACTCATATTCGTAACTAGTTAATCTAAATTCTTTTAGGCATGCCAATATTATTTTTTAGAATATATATAATTATTTTGATTCAATCTTTGATAATTATATATCTTTTACTAACATTATGCGATTTTTTTTCTTTTATTAGATTTTTAAATATAACTAAATTAATATTTTTTTTGAACAATCTCGTTATAGGTTCTGATCATATTTATTTTTATGTTTTTTGCACAAAGTTTAGAACTACCCATAGCTTTTCCCCAATCCATAAATAGGAAGATAATGCACTTCAATGCACACGAACCAATGTCCTCCTGTATTGACAACAATACCTATGCTAATCTCATCACTAAACATGTTATCAATTTAGATTTATTAATAAAATTATATAAATTTATATAAAGTAAAATAAAGTAAATAAACTTAATATAATAAAAAAAGGCTACCTATATCTTTTAACTAGCGGTGGTCCTAGATCTAATCAGGGGGGATTAAGTTTATTACATCTTAGATTAATGTGACACATCATAATTAATCTTAAATAATCTAAATCCATTAAAAATTAATTTTTTTTAATTCGTTGGTTCTATTTTTATAAACTAGTAATTTTATCTTCTTGAATGCCTAAAAGCAATTAATTACTGATTGAGTCTTAGCTCGATTAGTATGAGTATTTGTTGTTAATACAGGAAGATGTGAGTTCGAGTACGTTAAAGTACATTATCCTCCTATTTATGGGCTGAAAAGAAGCTATGAGTAATTTTAAGCATTATGTCAAAAAAAATATGATCAGAATCTATAATAAGATTATTAAAAAAAATCTTACTATTAATTCCCATAATTTATATAAGAAAATCTTTTTAGTTTTACATTTAATTTTTCGTTTTTTTATCCTTAGATTTGTGTTTTTTGTCTAATTACCCAAAAATGAATAGAAAAGTTAACGCTTTTTTACTTTGTTGATGATGGCATACAGGAGAATTATCACGTGGATGGCACATCGACAAAGTTAATTGACGTTAACTTTTCCGTTCGTTTTGGGGTGGTTTGATAAAAATACAAGTTCAAAGGCTAAAAGAGACGAAAAATTAAATGGATGATTAAAATAATTTTTTTATTATTAAGTTGGAGGATCAAATAAATCATTATGCCTTTCTAATTTGTTTCTTGTTATAGTATGTGTGTAAATAAGGCATTGATACTCGTATGTTATTTGACTTGAAAAATAAAACTCGAATTTAATTTATTAATTATTAAACTAAATTTGAGTTGTAAGTACTCGAATTATCAAACGAGTCATCACAATACTCAACTTGAATCACTCACGAATCTAATCAAAATTTTCATTTTTTTATTTATATCATAAAATTAGTTTCGGTAGGTAGGACTTTAGCCATGTTTGGTCATATGATTCACATTTGACTTTTTTGAAAATATTGATGAGAGAAACGTGATTTTCAATTTTGAAAAGTTTGGGAATTATTTATATACGTATTTTATTAATTGAATTCCTTTTTTCAAAATATTAATTTCGGGTCAAAGCTTACTTTAAATAATTGACTATGGATGCATTTCAAAAGGTAGCATCCAGTAAGTTCAAAATACGAAATATTTCCAATTTTTACATTAATATATCAGATGAGATCATTAATAATAATAATAATAATAATAATAATAATAATAATAATAATAATAATATGATAATTTCAAAAAGGTTCGCTAAATAATGGGCCACAACCTTTTTTTCACATACATTTTTACTTTTTTCAAACAAATTTTATATTTTTATATTTATATTTTATAGTTTTATATTAATAAATAAATTAAATTGTTTTATTTTCATAATTTTATAATATTTCTTATTTTATAATTATAATTTTTTGAATATTTAGAATAATGACCAAATTGATAATTTTTTAGGTAAAATTGACATAAAAATATTAGAATAAACTACTTAAATAGTCACTAAATTTTTTAGCGAGTTCCTATTTTGGTCAACGAAATTTTTTTGGTTAATTTCGTCACTCCCGTTAAGTGAATTTTCAATTGTAATCACTCCACTATTAAAATGTATTTGGTCACCAAACGGAAAGTCGATTTGGCCTTCTTTTGATTGGTGTAATAACAAATTTAGCCCCTAATATTTTACACATTCTATCAAGTTGATTCTATTTCAAAAAAATTAAATACATTTCATCCTCAATGTTTACACATTATTAGCTCGGTCATTGTTCTAAATATTAAAAAATTTATAATTATAATATATATTAAAATTTAAAAATTTAAAAAATAAAACAATTCAACCATATTTTTTATAAATATTAAAAATTTCGATGGCCAAAATAGGAATTCGTTGAAAAATTTAAGTGACTATTTAGGTAGTTTACCCTAATGTTTTATGTCAATTTTATCAAAAGTTTATTAATTTGGTCATTATTTAAATATTAAAAATTTATAAATTTATGAAAATAAAACAACTTAGCTTGCTTTATTTAATAAAATAAAATTATAAAACTGTAAAATATAAATATAAAACTAAAAAATATATAAAATATATAAAAGAAAAGTAAATGTGCATGTGAAAAGAAATTAAAATTTTATTTTTTATAGGTGTTATTGCAAAACCACATCATTTTTTTGCTATTCAAAATGACCTATTTTTATAAAATAATTTCTTTCCCACCTCATTTTCGTAATTAACTTTTTCGTATTATTAACATAAAAAAACCCAATTATTCTCCACAAAATTTGTTTATATAAAATTATATTTAATAAATTGATAAGGTATAAATCTATATTTATTATTAAAAAATAAAACAAGGCTCACATGCTTAAAAATAAAATTATTTTTTAATTAAAAATTAATGTAAATTGAGTTTTAGTTGAGCTGGCAGTATTGTCATTGCAATTAACGATAGTAAAAATATTTGAATCCGATGGGTTTCGAGCCAACTCAACTTATTAAGGTCAGATTTTCTATTTTTTATTTTTTATTTTTTGAAAATTGGGTTTGAGGTGGGTTGAGTCAGGTGAAATTAGAAAAATAATCGAGTTAGGTCAGGGTCAGGTTTGAGATAAATTTGGCCAGCCCTACCCTAGGATATTTACAAAAAATGGCCCCTAATATATATACATATATTTAATTTCTGATTTTTGCTTTCAATAAATAAATATATTAAGTTTTAAGTCTAAAATTAAAAAATTAATCTTATTTGCTTCAAAATAAAAAAAATTAATTAAATTCAGATCAGGTCGGGACGAAGCCAGACCTCCTATTAAATTTTGGGTTCGAGTTTGGGACAGATTTTTTTCTTAAGAGTCGAGATCAGGGAGGATTGATTAAGCTTCGGGTTGGGGCGAGCAAAAACCCGCCCCGCTCTGTTGCCATCCCTAGTTGTAATAACCTGAAGGACATGTATTTGAATGTGCTTAAGCAAATAATATCTTTCATTATAGGATTTTAGGGATAGTTATAGGTAATTTAAGTATTAGGGGTGATATCGGTTCGGTTCTCGATTTTTCCACATTAACTTTTTTTTTACACTTATTTTGATAAAATAATATTTGTTTTATGGCTTTTGAATAAGATTTGACAAAATTTTAAGGTCTTTTTTTCATAAATATTTCTACAAACCAATAAATTTTCAGAAAATTTTAAATTATTTTCATTATTTTAAATATAAAATATTTATTTTTGTATCATAAAAATTAAAATTAAGTATATATTAAATAAAAAATAAAATTTAATTCAATCTTAAGTAATCGCGATTTTTTTACTAACATTTCAATCTCTATCCAAATACTTCAATTCAAGTTTATTTTGGGTTTGATGGATTTTTTGCTCACCCAGTACTGTATAAAAATATGATGTGATAGTGTTTGGTTTTTAAGGTATGGGAGAGAATGCTAAGTAGATGTATGTATGGGCTAGGCTGGACTGCAACCCAATTCTAAATTTTTCCAGGCTCGAATCACAACTCATTCTTGAGTCATTCGATTCTAAAAATATAAAATTTCATATTGATATTTATATACTTTTATAATTATTGTCGAAACCACCCCTTTTATTTAAAAATTTTAAATTTAATAAAAAGAAGGGTAATCGACTTTTTGAAAACAAAATATGGAGTCGCCACCGATCTTTTGTTTTGGTGTGATCAGATCACCTAAGGATTTGGTTATTTTAATAAAACATTTTCAGTTTACTAAAACACCGATTATGGTCTACGAAAATTTTAGAAAACGGGCTCGGGAGTCGGTTACGTATGAGGAAGGGTTAGCACTCTCACTACGCCCAAAATTGGTACCAAATTGATTAAATATTGTCCTTATGTCTAAAATTGAAAACGTTTTTGAAATGTGGTTCTTTTTTAATAACGTTTGAATAACCCGGGTCGGTTGCCAAAAATCTTCTTGTTTCGACGTCCGAAAGTATATAATTTGAAATTAACAAAAGGATATCCAACTATTTGGTCCAACGAAAAAAAACCGAAACCTAGCACAGTAGGGCACGATTCCTCGAATTTCCGAACATCGAACATTGCCTCACCTTAGAAAATATGAGTGAAATTCCGAAGGGATCTTTGATTGTTTTGAGCAAATGAAAAAGCGCAACCCAGCACGATAGGGCTCGATTCTCAAATCGCCAAACATCGAATATTGCCTTCACTTTGAAAGGTTTTTAATAATCATGAATGAAAACCTAAAGGAATATTTGAGTGTTTTGAACAACCGAGAAATCACAACCCAGCACAATAGGGCATGATTCCCGCATTGTCAAACACCGAGTATTACCTTCGTTTTAAAGGATTTTTAGAAGACTTGAGTGAAATTTTGAAGGGATATTTGATTATTTTAAACAAATGGGAAATCGCTACCCAACACGTTAGGGCACGATTCTACGAATTTCGGACTCCGATTTCGGCGAAGCAAAGGAGATCTCACGACGTATTTACAAGGTGAAGTTTCACTTCCCTCTTTTCCTTTTTTATTGTTTTAGATGCGAAAAATAAAAAAGGGAAAGCCGAAAGGAATAGATCAAGTAAAAAAAACAATAAATCCAGAGATTCAAAAAAAGGAAATCACCTTCCTCTTTTTTTCTTGCTTTGTATTCAAATTCTGTGTGTTTGTTTTTTGTGCGTATTCGTTTATGTCGCTTTTTTTTTTTACAAAGATTAAATCGTTGGCTTTATAGCCGAAAAGAAATCAAAAGATAAAAAAATACAAACAAATTCCTATTGGCTGCCATTCTCGCTGCTGTTTTTTGTTTCCTTTCGCAGGTACAGGTGCGTGGCGTGTGTACGAGGCTGTACTGGCATACGAGGGCTGTTGACGTGGAGGAACGAGCGTTGTACGGCGCCTGGAGGCTGTAGGAGTTGCTGCGGCGCAAGCAGAGGAGGTGACCTAGGGTTTCTGAGGCTGTTAGGGAGATGGGCCTATAGCGCTTGCTCCGATTTAGGTTCTAACGTTAATTTGGGCTTGTAATGGGCATCGGGTTAGTCTTTGGGTCATAGGATTGGTCTTTGTAAATAGGCTATGGGCCATATTAGTAATTTTTGGACTAATGGACTGTAAAAATGATATTTATGGACTGTGGTTTTTTATTTATTTATATATGTTTGGGTTTTTAGCGAGCCCGAGCCAAAATTGGTCACTACAGCTGCCCCTCTTTGTTTATTGTCGTGCAACGAGAATAGAGCAAAGACTATTAAAAGACCAATTTTGCCCGATTTTGCAGAATCATGGCTTTTTGGTGTTTCTTTTCTTCAAGTAGCTTCAACATGCTCCACTGCAAAATCTTTAGCCTACTCCACTACAACTTTAGGGAGCTAGGGTGGTGGCTTAAATCTGCTTCACTGCAACTTCAGGAAGCCAAGATTCGCCGTCTTCGATCTGCTTCACTGCAACTTCAGGGAAACAGGATCTAAAATTTTAGCCTACTCCTCTACAACTTTAGGGAGCTAGGACTTGCTTAAATCAGCTTCACTGCATCTTCAGGAAGCCAAGATTCGTCGTCTTCGATTTGCCTCACTGCAACTTTAGGGAGACAAGATCTACAATCTTCAGCCTACTCCACTACAACATTAGGGAGCTAGGTTGGTGGCTTAAATCTGCTTCACTGCAACTTCAGGAAGCCAAGATTCGCCGTCTTCGATTTGCCTCACTGCAACTTCAAGGAAACAGGATCTAAAATTTCCAGCCTACTCCACTACAACATTAGGGAGCTAGGTTGGTGGCTTAAATCTGCTTCACTGCACCTTCAGGAAGCCAAGATTCGCCGTCTTCGATCTGCCTCACTGCAACTTCAGGGAAACAAGATCTGTAGGATTCGCCAATGTCACTACATATCTTCTAAAGACATTATTTGTAGAATTGGTTTCCTGTATCTGTGTATGTCAAATAATTAGGATGCTATGATCGAGATGAATCAAATGTCCTTAACTAGATATGGTGTTTACGTCAAACAATTAGAATGCTATGGTCGAAATGAATCAAGTGCTCCTAATAAATGATTATGAATGTAGAAATGTCATGAGGGTAATTCCTTTTTAAACGCTTAAGGTATCATTACTCATAGTTCATCCAGGTTCTATCATTGCTGTGCTATCACGTCTTCTTGCGTAGCCGCTATCTTTGACAGAAAATTTGAAGAAATAGCCATAATTTGGACTACTCTTTTCCCAATGTTTTCCACTTTTGAATCTGGTTAGTTCTGAATAGTGGCCCTATATCATGTCCTTGTACTATTTAGAGACTTTACAAAGTAATATGCATAACATCTTTTGTGTGAATATTACAAGTCTAAAAATCATAATTTCAACAAAAATACTCGAAAGAGATTATCATAATGGACAAAATGGAATTTTATTGAGTAAAACTTGAAGTGAATATATCAAACAGGATAGTAAATCTACTAAGGCACAAAATAAAAATGAGAAAAGGGGTTCCCCAGATATCGCAGCACGAGTTTCACTATTCTAATTTCTCAAAGGCTTCTTCGAACCAAATGTGTATTCAGGAGGCCCTGCGTATTTTGTTGATGCCCCAAGGTGTATTATTCTTCTGTCTTGCTGATTTTGAGAGGAGAAGACTACCATGTGCCTCATATTCAAAATTTGGGCTGCCTGTTTTCGGGTTTTCAACTCAAAAAGCCTATTTGGTCT
This sequence comes from Gossypium longicalyx, assembly GCA_025698465.1. Classification (NCBI taxonomy): domain Eukaryota; kingdom Viridiplantae; phylum Streptophyta; class Magnoliopsida; order Malvales; family Malvaceae; genus Gossypium; species Gossypium longicalyx. The sequence continues at coordinate 22,377,567 of CM047006.1, forward strand.
CAAAGTGCCCTTTGCGGGTTTTCACCTTGGCCTCTCCGTTTTTTTTCTTTTTCTTTTTTTTTTTTAGATTTTAGAGCGCCCTTTGCGGGTTTTCACTCTGGCCTCTTTTTCTTCAGGTAAAATATTTCTTGATCGAATCCGAGTTTACAGGATTGGGTAAGTTTTTACCGTCCATCTCGGCTAGAATCAATGCTCCTCCGGAGAAAGTTTTCTTTACCACGTAAGGTCCTTCCCAATTAGGCATCCATTTCCCTCGAAAATCTTTCTGTATAGGAAGGATCTTTTTCAAAACCAGGTCTCCTTCGTGAAATTTTCTAGGGTGGACCTTTTTGTCATAAGCCCGCATCATTCGCCTTTGATACATCTGACCATGACGGATAGCCCTTAGCCTCTTTTTCTCAATCAAGTTCAATTGATCGTATCGAGACTGGATCCATTCTGCTTCATCCAAATTTAACTCCGACAACACTCGAAGGGATGGGATCTCGACTTCGATTGGCAAAACTGCTTCCATTCCATAAACTAGAAAGAAAAGCGTAGCCTCAGTTGAGGTTCTGACTGATGTTCGATAAGCAAAGAGGGCAAAGGGTAAATTCTCATGCCAATCTTTGTAGGTCTCAGTCATCTTCCCCACGATCTTCTTAATGTTTTTGTTGGCCGCTTCTACTGCCCCATTCATTTTCGAGCGATATGGTGACGAGTTGTGGTGTCTAATCTTGAATTGACTGCAGACTTCTGCTATTATACTATTGTTCAAGTTTAATGCGTTATCAGATATGATCCTCTCCGACATTCCATATTGATATATGATCTCTTTTTTCAAGAACCTGCTCACTGCCGACTTTGTAACACTAGCGTATGAAGCAGCTTCTACCCATTTGGTGAAGTAGTCGATAACCACAAAGATGAACCGATGCCCATTGGAAGCTTTCGGCGATATTGGTCCAATCACATCCATGCCCCACATAGAGAAAGGCCATGGAGAAACCATGACATGCAGCGGTGAAGGAGGCACATGAATTTTGTCTCTGTAGATTTGGCACTTATGGCATCTCTTGGCGTAATTGATACAGTCTCCTTCCATAGAGGACCAATAATACCTGAATCTCATAATCTGTCTGGCCATTGTAAAGCCATTCGCGTGTGTCCCACAGACGCCTTCATGGACTTCTTCTAAGATTTTCTTAGCCTCTACAGCGTCTACGCATCTTAGTAGCACTTGATCCTTTCTTCTTTTGTATAGGATCTCCTCATCCAAGACATAGTTGATGACCAATCTTCTCAACGTCCTTTTGTCATTCTCGCTTGCCTGGTCCGGGTACTCACGGTTCTTCACATATTGCAATATATCGTGATACCAAGGGTGGTCATCTTTTTCTTCATCTTCTTCGATATTATAACAGTGGGTCAGAGTTTCATAAATGCTCATCCAGATTGGTTTGATATCTTTTTGTTTGTTCACCTTGATCATGGAAGCTAAGGTGGCCAAAGCGTCGGCCATCTAATTTTCGTCTCGTAGAAGGTAGCAGAAAGTAATATCATCGAACTCTTTAATCAATTCAAGGACCAGTTTTCGATAATCGATCAACTTGGGGTCCCTGGACTCCTATTCTCCCTTGAGTTGATAAATCACTAGCGCAGAATCTCCGTATACCTCTAGCACTTTAATCTTGCGTTCTATGGCTGCACGGATACGCATGATGCACGCTTCGTATTCTGCCATGTTATTCGTGCAATCAAAATCCAATTTACTAGTGAATGGATAATGATCTCCGTTTAAGGATACCAAGACTGCCCCGATTCCATTACCCACAGCATTTGATGCCCTATCGAAGTTTAGTTTCCAGGGAAGTTCTTCTGGATCACCTTCTTCAGCGGTCGTAACACACATCAGGTCTTTATTCGGGAAATCGAAGTTCAAAGGCTCGTAGTCTTCCAAAGCTCTACTGGCCAGGAATTCCGCTATTGCACTCCCTTTTACTGCTTTCTGGTTCACATAAACTATGTCGAATTCGGAGAGCAGAATTTGCCATCGGGCCATCCTTCTATTCAAAGCTGTTGACTCCATCATGTACTTTAAAGGGTCCAATTTTGAGATGAGCCATGTAGTGTGATACAGCATATACTGCCTAAGCCTTCGGGTTGTCCAGATTAGGGCACAACACAACTTCTCTATCGTTGGGTACCTTGTTTCACACTCCGTGAACTTTTTACTAAGATAGTAAATAGCTTTTTCTTTCCTTCCTGACTCATCATGTTGACCCAGTACACATCCCATAGAATTCTCAAATACTGCCAAATACAGTATCAATGGTTTATCGGGGTTAGGTGGCGTCAGTACCGAAGCGTTAGAAAAGTACTATTTGACCTTATCGAAAGCCCTTTGGCATTCTTCATCCCATTCACCTAGGTTGTGTTTCTTGAGAAGGCAGAAGGCAGGGTCACATTTCTCGGTTAGTTGTGACATAAACCGGGCGATGTAATTTAATCTTCCTAGAAAGCCTCAAACCTCTTTCTGAGTACGCGGCGGAGATAGCTCTTGTATGGCTTTGACTTTGTCCAGATCGATCTCGATCCCTTTCTCACTGACCACAAATCCAAGGAGTTTTCCGGAGTTGGCTCCGAAGGTACATTTGGCTGGATTGAGTTTTAGCTGAAACTTTCTCAATCTCAAGAACAATTTTCTCAGGACTTGTATGTGCTCTTTCTCTGCTCGAGACTTTACGATCATATCATCGACATAAACCTCGATTTCTTTATGCATCATGTCATGGAATAGGGTTACCATGGCTCTTTGATAAGTTACTCCCGCATTCTTCAGTCCAAACGGCATCACTTTGTTGCAGAATGTCCCCCACATGGTTATAAATGTGGTCTTATCCATATCTTTAGGATGCATCTTGATCTGGTTATATCCGAAAAAATCGTCCATAAATGAAAACAGTGAATGTCCCATCGTGTTGTCCACTAGGGTGTCGATATGAGGCAGTGGGAAATTGTCCTTCGGGTTGCCTTTATTCAAATCTCTATAGTCCACACACATTTGTACTTTTCCATCTTTCTTAGGGACAGGGACGATGTTGGCTACCCAATCTGAGTATTTTACCACCTTCAGGAATCCGGCGTCGAACTGCTTTTGAACCTCTTCTTTTATTTTTAGCAAGACATCGGGCCTCATTCTTCTGAGTTTTTGTTGAACTGGCTTACATTCTTCCTTTATGGGGAGTCGATGCACCACGATGTGAGTGTCCAACCCAGGCATATCTTGGTATGACCATGCGAAGGCATCTTTGAATTCTTGAAGTAATTCAATCAGGTCTCGCTTCATTTCCATGGTTATACAGGTTCCGATCTTCACCTCTTGTGCTTCTCCTAAGCTCACAATTTCTACTGATTCCTTGTGAGGTAGGATTTGTTTTTCGTCTTGTCCTACCATTCTCAATAAATCAGGAGATAAGTTACAGCCTTGGTCATCTTCAAAATCCTGAGAATCCTCCATACACACATCTCGCTCAAAAAGAAATTCTGAGTCACTAGCAGTGTCACTTGTATCATTGATATCTGGGGACCTGTTATAAGGATGGAGGCAGATACAAAGAATCAAAAGAATTCAAACATTTATCTGTATGGTATGATCATGAATGACGAATGAAAGAATATTTAGAATGTTTAAGAAAAATCAAAGAATCTGAAAGTAATCATTTGTATGATTGTGGATGAAATTGAAAGAATGCGAGGAATTTGCTCAAAAATGATAATAACCGTGCATTTTATTGAAATAATATTTTTAAACATCAGCCTATTTCACAAAAAATTCTTATTACTCCTATGCCTAGAGTAATAAGTGTGTTTTGGACATTTCTCTGAATTCGTTCTAAAAACTATAGGAATCTCTTCCGCAGTCCAGTTGTCCAGAACACTTCCAAGCGTGTAGGGGCAAATGCCCGACAAATTTCTTTCTCCAGTTTCTTCTTCGAATGTGGCGTTGATGTCCAAGCTTTTCAACATTTCTTCTATGGCTTCTTTCATTGGCGTGCCTTTCTCAAGATGAATGACTCCTCCAGACACAAAGGTTTTCGATATGTGGGGGAATACAATTGGTTCTCAATTACTTTTCTTCCCCGTTAAACGTGCTCTCCTCCTTTCTTGCTTCTTCTCCAACTCCTTTCTCCTTTGTCTCGCATCCGGCCTAAATCCTAAGCCGAAGCGATCTCTCTTCTCCTTCAATACCGGCGTTTCGACTCTTCCTTGAAGATGTCTCCTAAGTCCTCTTCCGGGTAGGGCCCTTTTTCCAACCATCAACCGTAGGCTCATCCTCATAGTCTTGGACAATTTCGGCACCAGAATCTTGCTTCCCTCGGCGATGAACGTCACATTAACGAATTTTAAAGATCGGAATGAGCATTCGATTGCTTCGTCATCCATCTCCAAATAGGGCGCATTATTAGTCACAGTTGCAATGACATCCTCTTCAGCATTGATCGTTATCAACCGCCCTTCTGACACCAGCTTCAATTTTTGATGCAACGAGGAAGGCACTGCCCCAGCTGAATGTATCCAGGGCCTCCCTAATAAGCAATTATATGAGGGCTTGATATCCATTACTAGGAAATCCACCTCATACGTGTTTGGCCCGATCTGAAGGGGTACCTCGATTCTGCCCATCACCTTCCTCTCCATGTCATCGAATGCTTTCACTATGTTCTGGCACTCCTTCATATGAGAGCTGTCTATAGGTAATCTGTTTAGCATGGTCAATGGCAGGACGTTCAAGGCTGACCCATTATCAATCAGTATGCCTGGCAGCGTGTACCCCTTACAGCGCGTGGTAATGTGCAAAGCTTTAGTCGACCCCATGCCACTGGGTGGTATCTCATCGTCATTGAAAAATATATAGTTGTCAGCACTTATGTTGCTAATCAAACAGTCTAACTTGTTAAAGGAGATATCGTTGGCAACATATGTCTCATTTAATACCTTCATCAGCGCGCTGCGATGAACTTCCGAGCTTAGAAGTAAGGCCAGCATCGAGATACGGGCTGGTTGTTTACGCAAATTCCTCCACCACAATCGTATTCGCTATGTTTTAGGAATTTTAAAAACTCCTTGGCCTCCTCCTCGTTAACTGGCTCGTTAACAGATTTGGTCGCTTTACCCTTCATCTCCTCGACCGCTGGGGTTTTTCCTTTTATGGGTTGTGCCTCCTCCTTTGTTGCATCGCAACGTCTCCCGCTACGTGTATAGGAGCCCCTGTCTTGACCCTCTTTTGAAGCATCCACCAGGCTTTCCTTTCCTGGAATCGTCACGTTGCAATCATAATTCCACGGGACTCTTTTGTTATCTTTGTATGGGAAAACTGCAGGTCTTTGGATTACGACCCTCGGTGGTATTTGAACTCTGGCTTCATTATTTTTTGGTCTCGATATGATAACCGCATGATAATTGGTCGTTGGATTCTGCGCCGTCGATTCTCCCTTTGATGCGCATATATCTTCCTCTCCGGGGTTTTTGGTCTCTTAATAAAACTCTATTTCCTTATTATCCATCATGTTCTGTACTAGGGCCCTGAACTCCACACACTCTTGGAATTCATGCCCCACTTCCTTGTGGAACTTGCAGTAGTTTTTTTCTTCTTTAGATTCTTTCCTTGAATCCAACGCGATCAAACCTCTCTTGATCATCTCCTTCCACACCCGTCTCAACAGAGTCCTAATTTTCACAACCTCACACTTAATCTTCTTGTTTTTATCTTCGCTTATCCCATTCACTCCTTGGTCGGTATGATTAGGGAGCGGATTTCCTACTACATTGGGAACAGCTGGGTCATCAAACCTCACGATCCCCATTTTGATGAGTCTTTCAACTACTTTCTTGAACGCGGTGCAGTTTTTGATCGAGTGCCCGGTGATTCCTACGTGGTATTCACATTGGGCGTTTGTGTCATACCAATTGGGGTACGGGGGCTGTAGTGGTTTCAGGTAGAAAGGGGACACCACATGAGCGTTGAACAGGTTCTGGTACAACTCCATATACGTCATGGGTATAGGGGTGAACTGTGGCCTTTCTGTACTCTCCCTTGCATTGGATTCTTGTCTTATAGAGCTTTGCTGATTGGTGGTCACCGTCTTGGGTTGATTCACGGTGAACGACTTGGATTGACCCTTACTGAATGTACTCGTGTTGTTTACTTCATTATCTCTTTTCCTCGGAGCTGACTTTCTGGTACTTTCTCCAGCTTCTATCTTTCCGCTTCTCACAGCATTTTAAATCATTTCACCCGTCATCACTATGTCTGAGAAACTCTTGGTGGCGCTTCCCAACATGTGAGTGATAAAAGGGGTTTTCAATGTGTTGATAAAGAGCATTGTCGTCTCTTTTTCTAGAAGCGGCGGCTGAACTTGTATGGCCACTTCTCTCTACCTTTGTGCATACTGTCTGAAGCTTTCATTTGACTTCTTCTCCATGTTCTGGAGAGTGATTCTGTCGGGGGTCATGTCCGTCACATGATTGTATTGCTTCATAAAGGCCTGGGCCAGGTCCTTCCATGAATTAATTTTAGCTCGGCTCAACTGATTATACCACTTAGATGCCGCCCCAACCAGACTATCTTGAAAGCAGTGAATTAATAGCTAGTCGTTGTTAACGTATCCCGTTATTCGCCTGCAAAACATAGTGATGTGAGCTTCAGGGCAGCTCGTTCCATTGTATTTCTCGAATTCGAGCATTTTGAATTTGGGGGGAAGGACCAAACCTGGGACTAAACTCAGGTCCTTGGCATCAATCCCTTGATGATGATTCGCGCTTTCCATGGCTCTGAATTTTTCCTCAAGCCATCTACACCGTTCTTCCAATTATTTTTGTGAATCTATCCTCGCCTTTTCTTCTTCAGCAACTTCATCCAAATCGGGAACTGGTGGATAGTTCGGGTTGTTGACAAAGTTAGAGCCTGAGCCAGTTTGAAAGTTTATCAGTATTGAAGCTCCGGCCTAAACTTGCTGGGGCATGATCGTGACAGGTGGTTTTTGTAGATTAATCTCAGGCTTCATCGGTATATGTGTCGGAGTGAAGCCAGGGGGTATTGAGGGTCTTCATTAGTTTCCTCGACCTTATCCTTGGGGACCTTTCCCTTATCCGTTCCTTCCAATAGTAATTGGGATAACTGACTCATCATCTCCCTCTGGGATTCCATCATTTGTTCTTTATCTCTCGCTGAATCTTTGCTAGCTGCTCTTGCATCTGAGACTGCATTTGTTCCTGCATGTCCTTTTGCATTTGCTCCAATTTCTCGAGTCTCTTATCCATTGATTTTTTTCTTGTACCGTAGGGGTGCGTAGTTGGTTGGTTTTCGTTGGTTTCCAGGTTACGGAAATGATGTTTAATTAATTAATTAGAAACCTCTCATTGTAATGGATTAAATTCAAGGTTATCGGAACAGTGGTTTTGTAACCACAAATTCGATTTAAAGAGAAATTTATTTCAATATTTTTGCTTGAAAATTTATATGATATGAAAATCGTATGAAAATATTGATAGAAAAATTTTACCGATTTAGTGGTTAGTTAGAAAAAGAAATTATTAAAGAAATTGGGTAAAAACAAGGTATCGGGACCTTTAACTCATAAAACAGGGTCTGAATTTAGCCTGTACTGGTAATTCAGATCCAAGCTCATTAGAGTAATTGTCGTTGCAGGGGATTTAGCCTGGACTGGTAATCCCGCTGTAAGGATGAGGTTCGCGGGAGTGTGCTCTCTGAAATGGAAATGTGTGCACATGAATATGAATTGACAGACCCGAAAATGTAAACTAAAAGTGTACCTCTGAAAATCCATCGAAAATTCCAAGAAATTGAACTGGATAAATATGGAAAAATAATAAGGGAATGGTAATCATGGTATTGATGAGTTCATCAATCATGGTATATATTATTGGTACATGCAAATTATTGTACTAACTTGAATGTTGAGTTTGTGCATATTAGGGTAATAATGCATTGAATGGATATATAAATATTTATTGTATTGTATTGAAAATATTAGGTAAGTATAATTCTTGTTACATGAGCTTACTAAGCACAAAGTGCTTACCCTGTTTCATTTTCCCCTGTTTTATAGTGTTAAGAGCTCGGAGGTCGGATTTGGTCGGAGACACATCACACTATCAACCTCAGGATTTCTGTACATAAAGAAACTTTATTTTGGAAATTAAGGGCATGTATAAGCTAATAAAGTAAATGATTTTGTGAAATGAATGTAGAGTTAGCCATTGGTATGGTTAACAAACCTGGTTTTGGGTATGTGATGACGTTATTTTATAAATATACATGAATTTATCTTGAAAGTATGTTGAATTGGAATTGGTTGATGTGGATTGTTTTTGGTTTAAAATTTCAGGGAAGGGTAGATATCTATAAAGGGGTTATATTGAGTTAAAAAAAATTTAATTTGTAAATTCCGGTAATACTTCGTACCTTATTCTGGCAATGAATACGGGTAGGGGTATTACATTTATTGGTATCAGAGCTACAGTTTAGCCGGTTCTAGGATCGATGTAGCAAATACGGGATTAGCTATACATGCCATTTAAATTATTATTGATAGTGTGATATCTCCTGACCATTTAAATGTGTTTTTCTTATAGTAATGTCATCCGACCGAGCTCAATCCGAGGAAGCTGGGAGTCATGCTCCGGCTTCAGTACAAAGAGAAGAAACTAGCGATGAAGGCCCGAGACAGAGAGGTCGAGGGGAGGAGGCAAAACACCTTCTTTTTCAAATGATGAATGAATGGTTTAATCAATACTTAAGAACTAACACTGTAGTGCAGCAAGTTCAAGCTCTCACTCTTGCTCCTCCACCGGTTCCCGAGATCCCAAAGGGTACAGGTACTGAATCTGTCAGAAAAGGAAAAGCTCCAGTAGATAAAATTCGAAAATATGGGGCCGAAGAATTTCGAGCAGCAGTTGATGATGATTTCGAATGGGTTGAATTCTAGTTAGAAAACACTATTCGAGTTTTGGAGGAATTATCTTGTACACCAGAAAAATATCTGAATTGTGCCGTCTCACTGCTAAAAGACACAGCTTACCATTAGTGGAATACTAAAGCTTCAGTTGTTCCGAAAGAAGAAATTACATGGGAGTTCTTTCAGACTGAGTTCAAAAAGAAATATATCAGCCAGAGGTTCCTTGACCAGAAAAGAAAAGAATTTCTTGAGCTGAAACAGGGCAATAGATCGGTATCTGAGTATGAAAGAGAATTTGTTCGATTGAGTAAATATGCTCGGGAATGGGTACAGTCAAAATTTGAAATGTGCAAACGATTCGAAGAATGGTTGAATGAAGACATTAAGTTACTGATCAGAATTCTTGAAATTCGAGAGTTTGCTACATTAACAGAGAGAGCTTATAAAGCAGAAGAATTGAGCAAAGAGAAGAAACAGGCTGAGAGGGAAGCTCAAATTTTTAGTAAAAGACCAATAGGAAAATCTCAGTTTTCTGCTCCAAAGAAATTGAAGAAGTACCAGGATCGTTCTACCTCATCCACTGGGTATTCGGGTAAAGAGCGAGGTGTTCAACGCACTAATTTAATACCTTTCACTCCATCAGTGACCAGTGTTGGTAGTGTTGGTACCCCTAAATCGAGATGCCAGTATTGTAATAAATCTCATTTTGGTGAATGCCGATTTAAAAGCAGGGCTTGTTACCGATGTGGTTTTTTTGACCATTTCCTCAGAGATTGTCCAGAAAGGGGTGAAAAAGAAGCTGAACAAATATCGAAGCTAAGTAATCCAGTTTCGAGGGGCAGACCACCTCGACCATCTGGTAATTTCGGTGGTAGCCGAGGAGCTACGAAAGATATTGCAGGCAAGTCTGAAGCACGAGCACCTACTAGGACATATGCCATCCGTGCCAGAAAAGATGCCTCAGCACCCGGTGTTATTACTGGTACATTTTCTTTACTTGATACTGATATTACTGTATTGATTGATCCTGGTTCTACGCATTCATATATATGTGTTAAACTTGCAATTGTTAAAAATTTATCTGTTGAACCTACTGAATTTGTGGTTAAAGTCTCGAACCCCCTGGGTCAATCTGTTTTGGTGGATAAAATTTGTTAAAATTGTCCACTGATGGTAAAAGATTATTGTTTCCTTGCTGATTTGATGTTACTGCCATTTGATGAATTTGACGTGATATTGGGCATGGATTGGTTAACTTGACATGATGCGATAGTAAATTGTAGACAAAAATATATTGTGCTAAAATGTCGAATGGTGAGTTGCTCGGGTTAAATCGATCGCACAGAGAGGGTTATCCGATATGATTTCGATAAATGGCGGCACGCAGGTATGTCAAAAAGGGTATGATGCTTACTTGGCTTATGTACTTGACACCAAGGTATCTCGAGTCAAAGATACAGCGATTCGAGTGGTATGTGAATTTTTCGATGTGTTTCGGAGGAATTACCAGATTGCCACCGAAAGAGAAGTGGAATTTTCTATAGATTTGATTCCGGAACTACTTCGATTTCTATATCTCCGCATCTTAGGATGGCTCCTACTGAGAATTAAAAGAGTTAAAGACACAATTTGCAAGAGCTTGTTGATAGGGTTTTATTCGACCGAGTCATTCACTTTGGTGTACTCCTGTTACTGTTTGTGAAAAAGAAAGACGGGTCTTTGAGATTGTGTATCGACTCACCTACAGCTTTAATAAAGTAACCATAAAGAATAAGTACCAATTACCGGATTGATGATTTATTTGATCAGCTGAAAGGTGCTACTATGTTTTCAAAGATTGATCTTCGATCAGGTTATTATCAATTACGGGTAAAGGAGTCAGATGTACCAAAAACAGCCTTCAGAACCAGGTACGGGCATTATGAGTTTCTAGTCATGCCGTTTGGGTTAACTAATGCACCTGCAGTATTCATGGATTTGATGAACTGGATATTCAAACAGTATTTAGACAGATTTGTGGTAGTATTTATTGATAATATTTTAGTTTATTCTCGGGATGAAGAAAAACACGCAGAACATTTGAGAAATGTGTTGCAAATTCTGCGAGAAAAGTAGTTATATGCTAAATTTAGTAAATGTGAATTTTGGCTTCGAGAAGTGAGTTTTCTAGGACATATAGTATCTGCCAAAGGCGTTAAGGTAGATCCAAGTAAAATCTCAGCTATTGTCAATTGGAATCCACCGAAGAATGTATCTGAAGTTAGAAGTTTCTTGGGTTTAGCTGGTTATTATCGGAGATTTGTATAGGGATTCTCTATGATAGCTTCTCTGATAACTCAATTATTGCAGAAAGATGTAAAGTTCGAATGGACTGATGAATGTCAGCAAAGTTTCAACCGATTGAAAGATCTACTAACGAAAGCACCTGTATTAGTACAGCCTGAACCGGGTAAGGAATTTGTTATTTACAGTGATACCTCATTAAATGGTTTAGGTTGTATTTTGATGCAATAAGGTAAAGTAATAGCCTATGCTTCAAGACAACTTAAACCACATGAAAGAAATTACCCAGTACATGATCTTGAATTAGCTGCTATTGTATTTGCGCTGAAGATATGGTGACATTACTTGTACGGTGAGAAGTGTCATATCTATACTAATTATAAAAGCTTGAATATTTGATGACACAGAAAGATTTGAATTTGAGACAGCGCAGGTGGCTTGAACTGATAAAGGACTATGATTTGATTATTGATTACCATCCGGGTAAAGCTAATGTTGTAGCTGATGCTTTGAGCCGGAAATCTCTGTTTGCTTAACGAGCTATGAATACTCGGTTATTATTGACTGATGATGGTTCAATCCTAGCTGAATTGAGAACTAAACCGACATTTCTACATCAAATATGTGAAGCTCAGAAGAATGATGAGAAGTTACAGGTTAAACGGGCACAGTGTGAGTCAGGTACTGATTCTGAATTTCAGATTGGTTCTGATGGTTGTTTATTATTCAGAGGTAGAGTATGTGTACCTTAGAATTCAGAGCTCATACAGAAGATTCTACGTGAGGCTCACAGCAGTACTATGTCTGTACATCCGGGGAGTAATAAAATGTATAATGATCTAAAAAAGATGTACTGGTGGTCAGGAATGAAACGTGATATCTCTGAGTTTGTATCAAGGTGTTTAATATGTCAGCAAGTTAAAGCTGAACATCAGGTACCATCGGGGTTACTTCAGCCAATTACTATACCGGAATAGAAACGGGAAAGAATCACTATGGATTTTGTATCTGGGTTACCGTTGTCTCTGAGGAAAAAAGATGCTATTTGGGTGATTGTTAACCGATTGACAAAATTAGCGCACTTTATTCCAGTACGTATGGACTATTCTTTAGATAAACTGGCTGAACTGTACATATCGGAGATTGTCAGGCTACATGGAGTGCCTGTCTCCATTATATCGGATAGAGATCCCAGATTTACATCTCATTTCTGGGACAAATTGCAAGAAGCCTTGGGTACTCAGTTGTATTTCAGCACTGTATTTCATCCTCAGACAGATGGCCAATCTGAGCGTGTAATTCAAGTATTAGAAGATATGCTCCGATGTTGTATACTAGAGTTTGAAGGTAATTGGGAGAGGTATCTACCTTTGATTGAATTTGTCTATAAAAACAGTTATCAGTCTAGTATTAAAATGGCTCCGTATGAAGCTTTGTATGGTAGAAAATGTAGAACACCGTTATATTGGACAGAGCTTAGTGAAAAGAAGATACATGGGGTTGATTTGGTCCGGGAAATAGAAGAAAAAGTAAAGGTTATTCGGGATAGTCTAAAAGCAGCTTCCGATCGTCAAAAATCATATGCCGACCTTAAACGAAAAGAGATTGAATTTCAAGTCGGTGACAAGGTATTCCTGAAAGTGTCTCCTTGGAAGAAAGTCCTCCGATTCGATCGAAGGGGTAAACTGAGTCCAAGATTTATCTGGCCATATGAAATCATAGAAAGAATTGGACCGGTCGCTTATCGATTGCCATTACCACCAGAACTTGATAGAATCCATAATGTTTTTCATGTATCTATGTTACGACGATATCGATCAGATCCTTCACATGTTATTTCTCTGACAGAAGTGGAGATTAAACCGGATATGACTTACAGTAAAGAACTGGTCAAAATATTGGCACAGGAGACAAAAGAGCTTAAAAATAAAAAGATAAATTTGGTGAAAGTATTGTGGCAAAAGCATGGGATTGAGGAAGCGACATGGGAACCGGAGGAGGCAATGAGGAAACAATACCCAAACCTCTTTACTGGTAAGATTTTCGAGGACGAAAATCCTAAAAGGGGGGAGAGTTGTAATGGCTTAAATTCAAGGTTATCGGAACAATGGTTTCGTAATCACAAATCCGATTTAAAGAGAAATTTATTTCAATATTTTTGCTTGAAAATTGATATGATAGGAAAATCGTATGAAAATATTGATAGAAAAATTTTACCGATTTAGTGGTTAGTTAGAAAAAGAAATTATTGAAGAAATTGGGTAAAAACAAGGTATCGGGACCTTTATCTCGTAACACCGAGTCGAAAATAATTTTATAAATATTTATGAAATGTTAGTAATGTGGTATGAAAATTTCGTTAGGAAATTTTAATGTTTGGGTAGTCAATTAAATGAAAAGGACTAAATTGTAATAGATGTAAAAGTTGCTAGAATGATTAAATAGCTTAAGAGTCTAATGAGAAAGGATTTAAAAGGAAATTAGACCCAAAATTTATTTGGGCTGGACGGCAAGGGCATGAAATCAGCAGGGAATTTGATAAATTAAGGGCAAAATTGAAATATTGCCAAATTAACTAAATAAAGCTAGGACTAAATAGGAAATATCTAGATTTCTCTTCATTTCTCTTCAATTCCAGCAGCTAAAAACGCCATAGGAGGGTTCTCTAAGCTGGTATTTCATAATTTGTGCACCAAGTGAGTTAATCCTTGCCTTTTTCTTGTAATTTTTGTGTTTCTAAGACTTTTACAACTAGGTCCTACTATTAAATTCATTAGTTTTTGATTTCATGGATGAAATTTAAAGTCACTATGATTGAGTGCTGTAAGTTTATGATGAAATTGAATGAAATTAAAGTTTTTATTTGTTTATGAGATGATTTTATTAGATAATTTCAATGGAAATTGATTTTTAGGACCTAATTGTGAAAATGTTTGGAATTAAAGTCTATTTCTGAAAAACTGATTCCTAAAGGTTTTAAACTAGTTTAAGGTGATATAATAAAGTGTTAATTGAGAAAAATAAGCTCAATTGAGAGACTAATTGAGTAGGGACGAAATTCTCATTTATTAAAAGCTTAGGGGAAAAATGGTAATAAACAGTTTGCACTAAAACAATTTGGACAGCAGCAGTAGACTAACTTTGAAAAATCACTATAAATTGTAGGAATCAAATTAGAAGATGAAAAAAAATGTAATTAAAGCTTATTGAGTCTAGTTTTTCATAAAAGAAACAGTGTAAGCAATGGATTTGTAAATTTTGAGATATAATAAATTTTGTGAGACAAGGTCAGAACGAATTCGGGTTCCCCTGTTCTGATTTTGAAAAATCTTAAAACATTAAATAAACATAATTATGGGCTTAAATTTATATGTCTAGAATTCTTAATGAGTCTATTTTTAATATAAATAAACAAGAACATCATTTGAATCCTGTATGAAGAGATAATTAATTTTTAGTGAAGAAGGGTCAGAACTATTAGACAGCAGAACAGGGGTGATTTTAAAGAATAAACTGTACTGATTGGCTAAACCAAAAATTCTGAAAATTTTATGGTAATAAGATATATGAGTCTAGTTTCATGGAAAATTAACAAAACTTAATTTGGAGTTCCGTAGCTCGAGTTATAAATAATTTAGTGACTATGACTTAAGTAGACAGCTTTGAATGAACTATAAATAATAGTTGAATTATAGAGAATGTTGCATATGAACATGAAATGTATTAAATTGGTAATTAAATTTATTTATTTAGATCCAGAAGATTCAAATACGAAGCTAGATCGAGGAAAGAAAAAAGTTCAGGATTAGTAGATTTGTGTACACAAACAAGTATCAAGGTAAGTTCATGTGACTTGAATTATATTCTTAAATGCTTGAAATGCATGTTTTTGATATGAATATGATTTGAATGTTCAATATATGAAATTTTATGAAACATTGACATATTTGATAAAAGAGGAAGAAATCCCGGTTGAATGAAAGGAAAATTCAATGGCTCTCTAAAAAGGAATTGACGATAAAAAGGATCTAGCCCGGATGGGTGATCCTATCCTGATATAGCCCTCCCGAAGAATATCTGGAAAATAGATTTAACCCGGACGGGTAATCCGAATCGTGGTCTGCAATTTAGCTTTGAATCGTAATTCGATCCAAGCTCATTAGAGTAATTGTCGTTGCAGGGATTTAGCTTGACTGGTAATCCCGACAATACTCTATGAGTTTATATTACTGAGGATTTAGCTTTGGGTGTAATCCCATTGTAAGGATGAGATTCATGCGAGTGTGCTCTCTCAAATGGAAATGTGTGCACATGAATATGAGTTGATTTGCCCGAAATGTACACTAAAAGTGTACCTCTGAAAATCCATTGAAAATTCCAAGAAATTCAACGGGATAAATATGGAAAAATAATAAGGGAATGGTAATCATGGTATTGATGAGTTCATCAATCATGGTATATATTATTGGTACATGCAAATTATTGTACTAACTTGAATGTTGAGTTTGTGCATATTAGGGTAATAATGCATTGAATGGATATATAAATGTTTATTGTATTGTATTGAAAATATTAGGTAAGTATAATTCTTGTTACATGAGCTTACTAAGCACAAAGTGCTTACCCTGTTTCATTTTCCCCTGTTTTGTAGTGTTAAGAGCTCGGAGGTCAGATTTGGTCGGAGACACATCACACTATCAACCTCAGGATTTCGGTACATAAAGAAACTTTATTTTGGAAATCAAGGGCATGTATAAGCTAATAAAGTAAATGATTTTGTGAAATTAATGTAGAGTTAGCCATTGGTATGGTTAACAAACCTGGTTTTGGGTATGTGATGACGTTATTTTATAAATATGCATGAATTTATCTTGAAAATATGTTGAATTGGAATTGGTTGATGTGGATTGTTTTTGGTTTAAAATTTCAGGGAATGGTAGATATCTATAAAGGGGTTATATTGAGTTAAAAAAAATTAATTTGTAAATTCTGGTAATACTTCGTACCCTACTCTGGCAATAAATACGGGTAGGGGTATTACACTTATAGCCATTAATGCATAATGATATGATGTAATGCAAATGCATGAATGCGAAGGAGGCATCAATTCTGATTCAATTGCCTTTAGAAAATTTCACTTGAAAATAAAATCTTTTACATAAAGTTGAGTTACAGATAAAATTTCGCTCTAACACTCAAAGTCTTAATTTTTCTAAGGAACGAGGCCAGCTCTTGTCCGCGATCCGACCCCAACTCGTACTTTACGCTCAGTGTGTCTGCCTGTACCGCCAAAGCTTGCAAGTAGTCAGCTACCTCCCGAATCTGGGTTATGGCTTTCCCCATAAGGTAATCTCTGTTTCTGACCTGGTCTTGCGCATGGTGAAGCTGCTCTTTCCAACGATCCACATTTGCCTCGAAAAACTGGATCCGCATCTCACAGTTTTGCAATGACGCCTCTAACTCTTCTATTTTTCCTTTCATTTGTTCTATCTTGCTCAAGCTTGCCCTCAATTCCATTGCGGTGTTGCGGTTTCGGTACTGATGCAGAGACTTCTCGAGTTCCAACACTCTAGCCCTTAATTCACCTCGCTCATTTCTACTTTCCGACAGACTCTTTTTTAAATCTTCGTTTCGTGCCTGAGCTTCTCGGAATTTCCTTTCCCACCAGTCGGTATTAGCCTTTTCTTCTCGAATTTCATGGCGCCATTGTTCGGAAGTCTTGCCTAACCTCGCAGTCCTCATAGATAGGCGCAGCTTCTTGTAGTCCGTCTTCAAGCTGTCTGGATCCTCTTCAGCCTTAGTTTTCTCTTTTCTCCATTTTTCAACCTCTGACCTCTAGACATCAGCGTCTAACCTTAGGTGCATCTTCTCTTCCTCCAATTGTTCGATCTTCTTCCCAAGCTCTGAACTTTTCTTCTCGAAATCTTACCTTATAATTTCCAACTCTGACGGGGCGACTTGTAATTGTTCCACCATGGGTTGAGTATTCTTCAAGCTTGGCCTAGGAACGTTATCATTAATCTTCTTTTTAAACCATCCGTCATACTCGGGCGTTACCATGGAACCGACGGCCAACCTCTTCATCCAACAAGTTTGCTTCCAAGCATCCGATAGCTCTCGAACTTTCTTCTTATAGTGAGCACCTTTAAAAGAGAATTCACTCTGAGCAAGTCCGTAGGTCGTGGGTACAAACTGCCTCGACTTATATTGCCTCAACGCAAGTAGTGGAGTATACCCGTAGCTCCCCAAATTCCTAACAACAGTACCCAATCAAAGTTACCACATCGGTACATGATCTCATTAGGAACCATCCAGTAAGCTCTCCACTCGATATCCTCCTCCTTGAGGTTTTGAAGAATTTCCATCCACTTTTCCTCTGAGATATCCTCTCTCATTTGTATGGCTGTCTCCTCTTTTAGCGGGGAATAACCTTCGAAAAATACCTGATAAGAAACCTTGTCTACCTTCTAGAAGTGCCCATGAAATCATACCATCAATAATTGTGCACATCCAATAAACTGTCCTTCGCCCGTCTTCCGACATGAGCGCAAAGATCTGAACGTCTCTGCCAATATCGTCGGTACCAGTGTGATTCCCTTCTCAAGGCGATTGAATAAATCAATGACTGCCTCGTCTACATGCCTCAAAGTCTTAGGAAAGATTACCAATCTGTAGATGCTTAAGGCGAAGATATCGACCCTCTTTCTTTCATCTGGATGTGTCAAAATCAAATCTCTCAAATTCTCCCAAGGGATACATTTACTATCTCCCTTTTGTTGAATCTGAGCAGTGACCCAAGGCTCGCTCATCCCAGAAATGCTCATCAATTTCTTCACGAAAGTCTGACCACTAAAAACCCGGGCATAAGTCTTTCGGACCTAAATTTTTGGACACCTGAGTAGAGTAGTGTATTCCTCCATGGTAGGTAATAAATCCACTTCTCCAAAAGTGAAACACTTGTACGCAGAATTCCAAAACTGCACCATACCTCGGAACAGATGTTTATCCACTCTAATGTCTAGCAAGTAGGATATATCACCATAGCTTTGATAGAATAATTGTTTGGTCCCTTCATCCCAACCAGCCCAAATATCTCTCAACTCTTGCAACTCATTCTGTGCTACATTGACGCGAGTGAAATCCTGCAACCCCGATATATACCCTTCTACCAAGTTATCCCCTTTCTCTGATTGTAGCCTCTCTGACCATGCACGAACGGCTGCATTATCCTCGACTTTACTAAGAAATTCATTCTCCATGTCAAACTTTCTAACTTAGTAATTGAATACGGATTAACACCTCCTTTAGTATGCAATGTCATGCAAAAAGACAATCAAAACAAAACACAGGTTAGTATCAAATAATAGCGATAAAATGCAAGCACATAAACAATAATTACAACACAACATACGGGTAAATACTAAGGCTTGATGCGGCTCTACCCAAGGATAGCTTCTAAGGTTCACTATATGTGGTTTGGTTCTAGAGATAAGGTACCTGAACCAGCAGATTCCTCAATCCTCACCCATTATAGGCTCATATAGATCGAGTTCGGTTCAGGGGGATACATTTCCCTATGACCATGCGGAGATGAAAATCTCATGAAATCATAGGTACGGATGTACCCCGGAAGCAATCTACTTGCCCATGCGGAGGTGAAAACCTCACGAAAGCATAGTTTCTTACTCCCACTTAGACGGTGTGACCACAGTGGTCATGCAATGAAATGCAGTATTAAAAGGTCGAACCCTAACAATCATACAAACAAATGCAATCATGATTTTCAAAACAAATTTTTGATTTTTGACAAAAGGACAAATGAATAATCGATTTTATGGCTCGACTCTCAACATCCCGATGGCGTGCTAAGTCACAAAACCACCCCTTTTATTTAAAAATTTTAAATTTAATAAAAAGAAGGGTAATCGACTTTTTGAAAACAAAATATGGAGTCGCCACCGATCTTTTGTTTTGGTGTGATCGGATCACCTAAAGATTTGGTTATTTTAATAAAACATTTTCGGTTTACTAAAACACCGATTATGGTCTACAAAAATTTTAGAAAACGGGCTCGGGAGTCAGTTACGTATGAGGAAGGGTTAGCACCCTCACTACGCCCAAAATTGGTACCAAATTGATTAAATATTATCCTTATGTCTAAAATTGAAAACGTTTTTGAAATGTGGTTCTTTTTTAATAACGTTTGAATAACCCGGGTGGGTTGCCAAAAATCTTCTTGTTTCGACGTCCGAAAGTCTATAATTTGAAATTAACAAAAGGATATCCAACTATTTGGTCCAACGAAAAAAAACTGAAACCCAGCACAGTAGGGCACAATTCCTCGAATTTTCGAACATCGAACATTGCCTCACCTTAGAAAATATGAGTGAAATTCTGAAGGGATCTTTGATTGTTTTGAGCAAATGAAAAAGCGCAACCCAACACGATAGGGCTCGATTCTCAAATCGCCAAACATCGAATATCGCCTTCGCTTTGAAAGGTTTTTAATAATCATGAATGAAAACCTAAAGGAATATTCGATTGTTTTGAACAACCAAGAAATCACAACCCAGCACGATAGGGCATGATTCCCGCATTGTCAAACACCGAGTATTACCTTCGTTTTAAAGGATTTTTAGAAGACTTGAGTGAAATTTTGAAGGGATATTTGATTATTTTAAACAAATGGGAAATCGCTACCCAACACGTTAGGGCACGATTTCACGAATTGCCATATATCACATACCGCCTTCGTTTTAGGGACTTTAAAAGACATGAGTAAAATTTCGAAGTGATATTCGATTATTTTGAGCAAATGCGAAATTGCAACCCAACACGTTAGGGCATGATTCCGCGAATTGCCAAACATCAAATCTCGTCTTCGTTTTGAAGAATTTTTGAATGAATGATTATAAAGCTAGCTTAAGACGTATTAATTCGACTTGAAATAGGACGAATTTAATCATAAAATTTGGATTTTAAAGAACCACATTTTGAAAACCAAATGAAAACGATGAGATGGGATAATTGACATATATGAAATACGATCAACTAACAAACTAATAATTGAAAATAGCTAACCTAAAAGTGTAATCCAATTGCAATAATGCATGGAGAATAATTACTATGAAGCAATGAATAAATGAATAATGCAACGATAACATGCATGGGAAATAAAATAATTAATATTAGATAAACAAACAAGAGGCAAATCAAAGGCATACTATGGTATAAAACTATTTTAAAAATGAAGGCAAATAAATGGACACATAACATGTAGGCTGACAAATTTATATATACATGTATAAGGAAAAACTAGGGATAGATATATAATTTTTGAAATAGATATTATAAAATGGAAATTTGAGTCAAATTGCATGTAGAATGTTTTTAAACACAAATATATTTAAGAGTTAACAAAATATATGATAGTACAAAAAAAATATATGATACAAAAAAAAACATAACAAAACATAAGGCCCAAAATAGATTTATAAAAAATGTACATATAAATTTATAAAAGAACGAGATTAATAATAATACATATAATTTTAAATTGGTTTAAAAAACACACATCCTCATGTCAAAATATTTAAATAATAGGATATATAGAACACATAAGTAATATGATATAAAAAAATTTAAAAATAATAATTTTAAAATTACAAAAGGGAAGTTTCTAAAAGCAATTTTATATATATAAAGAGAATAAAAGAAACATAAAGCAACAAGTATTTTAAATAAAAAATCTGTTAAGGTAACAAATGTGTTAATATATATATATATATATATATATATATATATATATGCATATAAATTTAAAAGCAAGTGTATGTAAAATGACGTAGAGATGATAACACGTATAGGACTAAATGACGCATGTAAATCCAACATATTTACTAATATAAGTAAGTATGAAAATAATCTAAGCAGAACACATATGCAAAGCACATTAGAATGGCAAAAAATATGCTAAAATATATGGTTAGAATAATACCAAAACATTATATGTATGAAAATAACTTAACTTTATTACAATATATATGTATATAGAGAATAAAATAAAAATTAACATAATAAAAGAAACTTTAAAACAATTGTGAATAAGTAGTCAAGAATAACAGTTATAAATTAAAAGGGTTTAATTAAAATCAATCCAAAATCAAAGGGATAATTTGAAGACAAAACTAAAAGAGGACTGAAGTGCGAAGTGCACAGAGCATAGGGACTCGAACTGGAATTAACCCAGGCCTCAAAAACGCTGCGCACGAGCGCGGACCTGATTGTAAAATAGCATAAATTAAAGGAAACAATTAAAAAAGAAAAAAAAGACAGACGGGCCCATTTAAACGCGGTGCAAAATAGGAGGGGTTTAAAGCGCAATTAACCCTTTACCGCAGCAAACACGCGGATCCTGAGGGTTAGGAGCAGGGTCGGGTCGGCCTCATTCACGCGGCACTGTTTTAGGCTATTGGAATGGGCTCAAACGGCACCGTTTTGGATTCTTCATAAAAACCCCTTTTGGCATGTTCAACCAAAACCCTAGCCTCCATTTTACTCCCTTCAGTCGAACCTCAACCCTCCATCTGCCATGCCGATCCACCGCGATGAACGGAGATCAACCTGCTCGAACCTCAAGGTGGTTTTCTTTCCGCCTTCCACTCCCCTCGGACTCCGATTTCGGCGAAGCAGAGGAGATCTCACGGCGTATTTACGAGGTGAAGTTTCACTTCCCTCTTTTCCTTTTTTATTGTTTTAGATGCGAAAAATAAAAAAGGGAAAGCCGAAAGGAATAGATCAAGTAAAAAGACAATAAATCCAGAGATTCAAAAAAAGGAAATCACCTTCCTCTTTTTTTCTTGCTTTGTATTCAAATTCTGTGTGTTTGTTTTTTGTGCGTATTCATTTATGTCGCGTTTTTTTTTTCAAAGATTAAATCGTTGGCTTTATAGCCAAAAAGAAATCAAAAGATAAAAAAATACAAACAAATTCCTATTGGCTGCCATTCTCACTGTTGTTTTTTGTTTCCTTTCGCAGGTACAGGTGCGTGGCTTGTGTATGAGGCTTTACTGGCGTACGAGGGCTGTTGACGTGGAGGAACGAGCGTTGTACGGCGCCTGGAGGCTGCAGGAGTTGTTGCGGCGTAAGCAGAGGAGGTGACCTAGGGTTTCTGAGGCTGTTAGGGAGATGGGCCTATAGGGCTTGCTCCGATTTGGGTTCTAACGTTAATTTGGGCTTGTAATGGGCATCGGGTTAGTCTTTGGGTCATAGGATTGGTCTTTGTAAATAGGCTATGGGCCATATTAGTAATTTTTGGACTAATGGACTGTAAAAATGATATTTATAGACTGTGGTTTTTTATTTATTTATATATGTTTGGGTTTTTAGCGGGCCCGGGTCAAAATTGGTCACTACAATTATATTAAAATTGTGGCTCACTTGAGAATAATTTTTTTTCAACTAAACCTAAGTCAAGTCTATAGATCTATCAAACCAGTTTGAACACCAGATCCATTAACAAGTTTTAGTGTAGGTTTGGATGAACGATGCGGTACGTTTAGTTTATTTTTTTTCTCACACTACAGTATCATTATAGTATCTAATCACATCGTCATTGTTATTTTTACATTAATCGCAAGTAAACACACTGTTTATCTAAACCCAGACTTAGTAATAAATAAACTTTATACTTTGGGTTGACGAAATTTGTTTAAGTGACTCAAAATACAAAAAGTAAACTGACCAACCCGACCAAATAGATTCCAAATCAACTCAATATTTCTTTATTGCTTTATGATTATGTTTACTCATAACACATATCATATTCAAAGTAAATTTTGTATAAAATCATGTAGTTAATATAATTATATTTAAATTATTTTATATTTTAATGCATCAAATATAAATATATATATATAAATACCAAACTTCTGAAAAACATAATGAGTCTATTAACATATACTTAATATGAAACGTGAACCCTCATCCTTAGGCTCTGCTTTCCATGCTTATGCGCCGGAGAGGCTAACAGTAGTAGTACAATATGCTTGAAATTTGCCAACTAGTATATATTCTTTTTCGTACAAAGTTAAGCCACAAATAGAGAAGGAATATATTAGATGTAGTTGTAAGATATATTATATTTTCAGAGAGAGAATTTAGGATTAAATTTTAGAGAGGATATTGTTAAAAGAGATAGTCATTAATCTCGAAAAATTTATTCATGGACTATAAAACGAACATGAAAGATATTTTAGTTATACCCCAAAAAATAGGCTACACACATTACATTCTTAAAGAGAAAACTCACATTCAAGCCCCAAATAAGATATTGTTGAGAGAGGTAACCGCGAACCCTAAGAAAAATTGTTTTCATGGATCATAAAATGAATATAAACAATACTATGATCATGCCAAAAAAATGAGAAAAAATTACAACAACATAATTTAAACTCCTTATTAAGATATGAGGAAAAGAAATTAACCATTGTTCCATATGTTATTAATTTAGGCTATGGTTAATAAATTGTTGAAAAAATAAGTATAAATTAAGTTTAAAAACATCTTATTATTATTATTATCTAAAATCATAGTCCAATCATTGATATCCCTTATATTTTTCGTAATATCTATTAGCTTGATATGTTGATTAAACTATTTTTATATGACCTAACTTATGAATGTACTCTTTTAAGAAAATTACCATGGTTTTAAAGATTAGACTATGGTTTTTGAACTAAAAAAGTAGGAAATGTAATTTTTAATTAGTTCTTTTAGTAGATGGATTAAATCTCAAATGCTGTAAAAGTACAAGGACTAGTAAAAAATTTTGACCTATTATATCATGAAAAAAGACATGTCAGCAGACATAGTTAGTGCCTTATAGTGGAGTTTGACAGATTCCATTGTTTTAAGGTTTGTTATTGGGGGTTTAGCTTTAAGCAGCCTTCCTTGCATGCCATAACCCCTCCATTGGAAGAAAAAAAACCCACTTGCCTACCCATTCTCCCCTATACTTTATTATTGTTTTCTAAAATGTGTCTTCGAGTTTGAAATCCATAGTTATAAAGTGAATTCTTATAAATAGAAAGTTTTGAATTTGAATTGATAGAAAAATACCTTAAAGTCTCGAAGAATCAACGATTACATTATTAGACTATGCTTTCCACACCAAACAATGCGATCCGGCCTATAAGGTAGTGGTATGGTACTTAATTGTGACACTTTTACCTTATATCTTTTTGTAATAATAGGTGTTTTCATCTATTTACGGTTTGAGCACGATATTGTTCAGGTTGAAATGGTATTCAGGAAAAATTTTTCCAACAATATCGATTCTAGGATTTGAACTTGGTCCAACACTTCACTATTTTTAATAAGAAGCAAATCACTCTTAAATTATGTATTTAATAAGTCTAAAATTCCAATCAATGACAAAATTTGAATCTTTTGATAGATTTCTAATCAATCCATGTTGATTGGAGTAAATTTTTTTTTTTTGAAAAGTTGATGTGGGGTGGGATCTTTGTTTTTGAATAGTGGGTATGGTGTGATTATAGTACTTGCTTGCATCACCCCATCCCGCTTACTATATAAAATTATCATTTTACCTATATATAAAATAATTAAAAATGTTAAAATGTAATGATGTGTTATTTTAAAAATCATATGTTTTTTGTTTAATTTTAAAAAAAATTATATTTAAATATTAATATGTCTTTAAAAATATTAAAAATAATTAGTAAAAATTAAATTAAAATGAAGCTGGACAAGTGATGGAACATAGCATGCTAACTATAGAATAATAATGAATTTAGCAATATTGATACAAGGATGAATAGGTAGTGAAGATGAGCGATCCATCCTATTTTGGACAAAGCAGAGAGTTACCAAATAATGTGATCAGAGTAGAAAGAGAGGAGAAGATGATGATGTTGAGGGTAAGTTGAGAAAAGAAAAGGTAGAAGTTGCTTGTCCCCTATCCTTAGGCCCTGGATCCTTATTCCAAGGTTTCACGTGTCTGGTTATTATTGTTTAGGGGCAAGTAACTTTGTGTCATGAGTTTAAGTAGAGTGACACTATGATGTGCCTTGAATCATTTTAAATGAAACGAGATAGTTAAGACCTAATGGGACAGTTATTAAGTATTTGGAATAGCTACTCCTGAGCTTGGCCGCCCAAACTATGATGAGGGGAGTGTAAAACTAAAGGTATCTTCAAATGTGTATATTCTTAGAAAATAAAAAAGAAAGGTGAGACATTGAGGATAGAGGCCATGCACCGACCCCCCACTTTTACAGAGCACTTAAAGGGGAGTCAACAGTCTATACATATACTCTCTACTGGGTTCCTTATTTATGATTACAGTAGCTGCTGCGCGTGCTGTAAGCCATGGACACCCTTGTCTCTCCACTTTTTAATACCCACGCTAGCTTAGCTTTCTATATTAACCCAAAACAAAAAGAATATATATGTGTGTGTGTGACAAATTTAGGGTTGTTGAAACTTATCCACTTGCTCTATTGATTATTCTCTAATTATAGGGTTTAGTATAATATTGTATTTGGATTCATCTCGTCTACTACACTGACTTTTGCAGTTTAATTTTGTTTTGTTTACCAAAGCTTTTTTGTCCTGGTTTTAAGAAGCATGAACAAGTGGATAGTGGAATATTCTTGTATTTCTAATTCGGATAATAGGAAAAATTAGAGTTTTTTAAACTTTGATTAGCATTGATTAGGATAATATTAATTTTTTTAGATAAATTACACCCCATACCACTAAACTATTAATAAATTTATATTTTAGTCACTCAATTTCAAAATGTTATAAAATAATTATTGAACTATTCAAAAATTTTCATTTAAGTCACTGAGCTAAAAGCTGCTGTTGTATGGCATTCTCTGTTTGCACCGCTTGCACCAATTGAAAGCTCTCAATCCCTTCTCTTCTACAGTTTAATTTTTTTCGTGAAACAACTTTGAATGTTGAGAATTTGCAAACTAAAATCTAAGCAGCTTTCTTCTCAAATCTCTGACACTAGCTATTAGATCAACTTGGATCTAAGATACCGTTCTACTCATCGATGGGTAATAATCTATTGTCCGATCATTAAATCATCACTTAGAACTCGCTAGCGGACTTTTAAAAAAAGAAAAAAGAAAAACTTAATTGCCCAATGATTTAAACAAAAGATTTTCAATAGTTCAATGGCTTAAATAAAATATTTCAAATAGTTCAGTGATCATTTTATAACTTTTTAAAGTTGAGAGACCAAAATGTAAACTAATTAACAATTTAATCCTTATATGTAACTTACCCAAAACTTTTTATGAATAAAAAAATTTCACTTCGTTTTTTCAAGAATGTTATGAATAACATAATATATTAATAAACACTTTAACTCAAAAAATTTAATTCTAAACCTTGATCTTAAAACTTATATCTTAATTTCAACCCTAAAGTTTAAACCTTAAAACCTAATTCATTATATCTAAATTCTTAATCTTTAAATTTAACCTCTAACCCTTAACTCTAATATATCAAACCCCAAGCTTTATTTTTTAATGTATTATTATTATCAATTAATTTTTTATTTAATTTATTAACATAATTAGGTTTAAAATATTGTTAAGCATAATTAATATGACGATACATGTTGTATGATAATAATTAAGAATACGAAGAGTCATTTATTTAACATGAGAATACAATCAATAAGTGTTGGGTATAGTGGTAAGGTAAATTGCACTCCTAAGAAGAAAATGCATATTCAAATCTTGAGGGCAACATTATTGGAAACAGTAACCACGAACCCTAAATATAAATTATAAAATGAACTTGAAAAATACCAAAAATAAATTATTTAATAGTTGAAGCAAGCTAGAAAATTCGTTGAACCAATTTTCTCTATTTTTTTAATTTTTTATGAATTTTTAAATTAATCTAGAGAAATTGATCTAACCAATTTATTTACTGATTCAATTCTGTTTTTTTTTTCTATTCCTTTTAATGCACCACCAAACTTGAAGTTCTCATTGTCAAATTTCCATGCATGACACAGCTTCCAGAACATGCATGAAAACCACTCAAACCATAACATGTATGTATGTATGTACGTATAAGTTTGCAAGAATGCAAACTAGAAATGGAAATTAATACGGACCAATAATCCATATAGTAATATCATATAATTATTAATTAGAAACACAATCCATGACATCTCTTTTAATTATATTAACATATATATAATATATGTATGTAATGAAGCTAATATACATTAAAATGAAGGGTTTCTAAATCATCAGCAATGATCCATATCCTTATTTTCCAATATAGATCGAGGAACACCCTCTCGCAAGCAATAAACAGGTGGTATCGTTAGTGTTTCCAACTCCCCATAAGCATTCCAACAAAATGGGTCCAATACTATATCTCCTTGAGCTGGAAGTAGCTCGATATCCGACAACGTAATATTCGTACAAGGAACCGAATCACTGCACCCAAAATGCATCGGTGGGCTTCGGGTATCGTACGTCCCTTTGATCCCTTCATAGAGTATGTCCGACACATAAACCGCGGACGTTTGGTTCAAGCAATCTTTAGTAAGGCAATAGAATTGATCGATTATAATCGGATTCCTAACACTTATCATATGAATGTTGCCAAACATTATACCCGAAACCGCCCCAGACCCACCTTGCCATGTCTTGATCCTAACACCATTATCCGATACCTTAATCACCGAGTCTCGAACCGTGACATTGTGTACACAGGCTTTAGAGTTGTGGTTACCTAAACTTCCGATACTGATTCCATGACCTGGTCCACAAGTAAGGTTCCGAATATCGACATCATAACATCCCGATCCAATCGATACGCAATCATCACCTGAGAAAAGCAAAGATCATTTTAAGATTTAGGGAAACGAGAGTTTAGGGATTGAATTTTATATATGGGGATCATTGAGCAAATATACCATTAGAGATAACTGAATTATATATTTGAACACCATTTGTGTTGGCAATGTGGATGCCATCAGTGTTGGGACTAAGGGCTGGAGCTGTAATATGAAGTGATTCAACATGCACATTTTGGCAACCATCGAATCTGAAATGGAATTGGGGACTATCCTTAACTTTAAGTCCTTGGACTGTCAAATTGGAGCTCATGAAAAACCTTATAGCCTGCACCATAAATTTTATAACCATGTCAGCGCACAAACACCAAAGTTAAATTATAATTTTTTTATTTGTATTAACTTATAATTTTTTTATTTTTATAAGATTAAATTATAATTTTATTATTTTTAGAGAGTTAAAATAGAAGTAAACTTTATATATTTTTAAAAGGTTTAAAAGAAAATTTATGAAGGTCAGCCCCTTAAGTTAAAATTTTCATCCGTTTTTACTGTTAAAAAATGGCATGACTGACGAAATAATCAAATAGTTACATTTGACATGTCACATGTACTTCATGTCGACGTACAAAGACTAATTTTTTAACAGTAGAAATGGATGAAATTTTTAATAGATAGATCAGTTTGCTCTTTGATTTAACGAAAGGGATAAATTTGTCTATTTTTTCAGTAGAAAAGGAAAAATATAATTTGACTTCTAGCACATGTGCCTCGATAATACTTTTACCAATCTAACTTGACTATACTTTAAATTTAATCAAGACTCAATAGGATTAAAAGAACTGAAAAAATGAACCTAAAATAATTTAAAGTGTGACAACTTACGACGGGGCTATCACATGGTCCAGGCAAAGTTGTTCCATTTATTCCCTGCGCAGTCGAATTTCAAAAGATGATTAATAAACTTAAGTGACGAATAAGTTAAAAACTGAATCTAAAATTTAGGGTTAAGTGTTTAGTATAAAAATAAAATAAAAAAACCTTGTGGGGCTTGCAAGGGAGATCCCACCATTTTTGACCTCTACCATCAATGGCACCACCACCTTGAAGAGACATTTGATTAACTCTGTAAAAGACCAACCACTGTGGCTTGCTGTTATTCTTTGGCCATTCCTCGGGTCCATCAGGTGGCATAAGTGTACCATCAATCTTCACAACATGTACCCCATCATCAAAATCCTTTTAAAAAAGAGACTCTGACAATAAGAACAAAACAAGTACAATGTTCAATACCTGAAACACTAATCCACCTTGACAAGGACCTGTAAAAATTGTGGACTGAATCATGAATGAAAAACCATTGGGAACATAGATGGTTGATGATGAATTAACTTGACAAGCAGTGTCCCATGCCATCTTGAATGCATTTGTGTCGTCGGTTACACCGTTGCCTATCGCCCCGAATTTCCTTACGTCGAACACTTCAGTAGAACCACAGGAGTTTTCGTCGTCAGGTGGACCGGAGGGCTCGGGTGCAAGTGCAATGGAAGGCTTAGGGGGTGCTGAAATTTCAGGCATTTTATCATGGTGAGAATGATGCTTGTGTTTGGTATGGTGATGATGATGATGCCATCTACCTTGGGTTGAAATCAAGAAGCAAAGCAAAGACATGCAAAATATAAGTAGAGACACACAAGAATACTCCATTTTAAACCAAAAGTTTAGTCCCCCCCCCCCCCAAAAAAAAAAAAAACAGCTCAAATTTTATAGTTACTTCAAGAACTCTAGAGCAACTTGTTTGCATGGTGGACCTGAAAGGCTGAATGAATCTATATATAGAGAGAAAGAGCAGTGTATTATATAAAACAGATAGTGGGAAAAAAAGTATTAAAGAAAAACATGAGCAACTTTAAATTATTTTAATGGAGTTTTGAAGGAGGAAACCGACCAATGTACATATAGGTATTGGTGGTGGTGGTGGTGGAGTTTGCAGATAAGCCCTCCCCCCATGCAGTACCCCATGTTCTTCCCATAACTTTTTTTTTTCACTTTTTATTGGTCACCAATCAATGTTTTTAATTTAACCCTAAGAAATTAATTTATGAAACATAAATTATAAATAATCCCTTTTGTGAGTGGAGCATGCATGGTTATCGAGAACCTGTAGGTTCAGAGATGGAAAACTGAAAAACACAGCTTAAATTCCTACATAATGTGAGACGTTTACAGAGGAAACTAATGTTTTAAGCAATAGCATATGCGGATTACCTTTACTATTAAAAATTAATCTAGTTGATAAAATAACTACACAATTACACAGACGGAAGTACCCTTGTTTGATAGTTTCATCTAGCCAACAAAACGAAAGGTAAATCTGTTTGTATGGTCGGTCAAGTTTGTTGCCATGTGCATACCGAATGGTCCTACTTTGACATTCTCTTTATTTCGTATGGTCAGTCAAGTTTGTTGCCGTGTGCATACCGAATGGTCCTACTTTGACATTCTCTTTATTAAGATTGTTTTAAATTGTTATACTTTAATGGTCAATCGATAGTCTCCACGAAGGATCATAATGTATGATCTCTAAAATAACTCAAATAAGATATATCCATCAATTTATTGATTAAATTAATTCTTTTAAGTTTTTTTAACTAAACTGATCAAAACGGACCGATTATTCTACCCTTCGTACCCCAATCCTCCCTTGCTGAGCAGTGATGCTAGAACCTTGGTCGGTTATGGCGTAGCCACAAGGCATATGCAGTGAACCCTGCTTGAAAGGACCATGATTTCATGGGGCGGCGGGCCACTAGTTTAAGGTGCCCAAAAACAACAACCACCCACTAACTCCCCCAAAGTACCTTTCTCCATGCATATGTGCCCCTTTTCTATTGAATCATATTTTGTCTATATGCATATGATTACGAAATAAAACAGCTTGGTTTTTTTTTTTTTATTGATATGCTAATAAGAAATTGATATAAAAATTTTAGGTAAACAACCTAAATAGTCATAGTTCTAATTTTAGTTACCCAAATTCTTTTTTTTTTTTGTCACTCTTATTAAGTGAATTTTCAATTCTAAGTACTCAATCGTTAAATTATATTTGGTCACCAAATAGAAAGTCAATGTGATTTTCTTTTGATTGAAATAATAATTAATTTAGGCCCTAATATTTTACACATTCTATCAAGTTAATTCTATTTCTAAAAAATCAAAACATTTTGTCCTCAACATTTACGTATTATAAACTCGGTCATTATTCTAAATATTTAAAAAATTATAATTATAAAATGTTAATAAATAAAACAATTCAATCATTTTTTTTATAAATATTAAAAATTTTGATGACCAAAACAGGAAGTTGTTAAAAAATTTGAATGACTATTTAAGTAATTTACCCTAATATTTTTATGTGATTTTACCAAAAATTTATCAATTTGGTCATTATTTTAAATAGACAAAAATTTATAGTTATAAAATATTAAAAAGTATATAAAATTATGAAGTTAGAAGAACATAGGTTTTTTATTAAATAAAATAAAATTATAAAAACTATAAAATATAAATATAAAACTAACAAAATGGCATGTCATTTTATTTACATTAAAATATTATTTTTATAAATAATGTTACTGATAAAATAACGATACAATTAACTTATTTTCGTAAATAATTATTATTAATTTTAAAAAGCATAAAAGGTGCCCCCAAAAACAACGACCACCCACTCTTTACTCCATGCATATGTGCCCCTTTTTTATTGAATCATATTTTGTCTATATATATGATTACGAAATACAACTGTTTGGTTTAATTTTATTATTATTATTATTATTATTGATATGTGGCTGATAAGAAATGTACAGAATATGCTTTTATTTATTTGTTAAGGATTTTAAAGATTCCTAGAAAAGGTTGTAGCCTTGGAGAATTAAAATAGGGTGAAGTTAGGCAACACAACACATTATTACTCGACATGACTTGAGGATTCAACTTCCAAATGATGCCTACATACCTTGCTTTTACAACTTAGCTTTGCTTTTTGTACATCCTCAGACTTGGCTACTTCATACACCTACCCTTTCCTTTCTATTTCAGCATCATATCATTTTCAGGTTTTAAGGTTATTTTCATTTTGAAATTATTTTTGGGTTTATGTTAGTTTAAAGTCTACGTTATTAAGGACATACTTTATTTTTAAATTATTTAAGTTTCAATATTTAAATATTTTTATTTTTAATCAATTTATCATATCAAATCATTTCTCATTTTAAAAATTATTTTGAGTTTAAAGAGTCGTTCTCATTTTCCAAATGTGATTTTAAATTTATCAAACGAAACCATTTCTTTCAAGGTATTTGTTTACATCATTTCATGTACCAAAAACTCATTTTCAAGATCAGGTTCTTGGAATTGACAAGCATCATCTAAACATAGGTGCAAGGAAGGCAGAAAACTCAATGGTGAACCCAAAATTGATTCATTTCATGCCATCATCTTTATGCCAAAGACTCTAATTTACAACCTCTACCAAACCCATAAATCAATTAAATTATACTAATAAGAAATTACATTGAAACCAACAAATATATTGTTACAATCTGGTCATAAAAGGGTCAACATTACTCATTAAGGTCTTTAAGGGCAGATACTCTCAAGTTTTGTTTTTTCTACAAAAGGGAGAAGAAGAAAAAAGAGAGAAAAAGAACATAAATATTGATAGAAAAAAATATTAATAAAGGGAACAAATAAACATTAACAAGGCTTCTTTATCATATAACTGAAACAGGCTTACTAACTACTTTTTTTCAACAATAGCCCATGATTTCTGCAAGGAGCAGACATCAAAGATTTAAGCAGAAAGGAATAATATTATTCCATTATAATCCAAGGAAGGAACATTGCCTTTTTGCATGTTCCGGGATCAGCTTCGGTAACATATCTGTAGGAACTCCCTTCAGTTCTGAAAAAAGGGGAACGATTCTCATCAGTTTGACAAGAAATTAGTTAAAATAGTAGAGAAACATCGATGTTGTATTGGTTAGGGTTTGTTTTACCGTGAGGCTTAAAGTTGAACAGTGGGGGAAGAAATCGACCATTAGGTAGGCGGGTGTTAGGATCACGTAGCTCATCAAAGAATGGATGAACCAAAGCCTCAATCTGTGTACAGGAAATAAAAGCACTCATCGTAAGACATCACGTTAATATACAAATAGTAAGCTGACCTAAAGATAGCACCGTGGGAATTTCATAATCGAATGAAAGTACAGATGATACTTACAGCTGTGCTACGCAGATTTGGAGAGTACTGCAATAGTCGTGAAACAAGATCCACAGCTTCAGGAGGCATACGCTTATGAAATATCTGCATACCGATGATAAATTGATCAATACCATACGTTGCATATAATTCTCAAAAAGTAAACAAAATGACGTGATC
Organism: Gossypium longicalyx; assembly: GCA_025698465.1. Lineage (NCBI taxonomy): Eukaryota > Viridiplantae > Streptophyta > Magnoliopsida > Malvales > Malvaceae > Gossypium > Gossypium longicalyx. The sequence goes on from CM047006.1 coordinate 22,411,111, forward strand.
CCGTTACCTTGTGCCATGGGTGAGCTTTAATTTGGGGGAATTTGAACTCTGTGTAGTTAGGATTCATGCACTTGATTTCTTCTCTTGTTGGGGTACCTAGAACCTGATGCAACAAACACGCAAATCAGAAAAGGGAAGAAAAGCATAATGGAACAATAGGCTACATAAAAGCCGCCATCCATCATGTTTTACCCATTAATTTTTCCAATAACATGATGATAAAACTATTATTGAAGAGAATTTTGAACTAAAATGTACCTTAATAATTTCAACAAGCTGGTCTACTCCACTCTCACCAGGAAACAGAGGCTGGAGTCAGAAAAATAGTAGTTGTTAAGTAATATAAAGGGAATGCATATAAATAAGCAAAAAATACATGCAAGGAAACAAGTACCTGCCCAAGCAATAGCTCAGCCAAAACACAGCCAGCAGACCAGATGTCAATGGCTGTGGTGTATTCAGTTGCACCAAATATTAATTCAGGTGCTCGATAGTACCTAGAACAGATGTAAGATATGTTTGGTTCCCCTTTCACCTGAAAAAGTTAAAATCAAAATTAGGCTCACAAACAATAAGGTAGTGACTGAAGAAGCGACTAGACAAAAAATTGAGATTCTATCATACATACCAAAACTTTGGCACTTCCAAAATCACACAGTTTTAGCTGATGAGTGTGCGGGTTGACCTGAAACAGGAATCATTGTATTAATAAGAGTATGATTTTTTAGTTTATATGTACAAAATGATAAGCAGATAAGATTGGAAAACTAAGTTACTCCTCAAAGTAAATAACATGACCTATGGTGTCATGACAACAAGGGACGTCATGGTGGCAATATTGTTAACCGAATTTATTGGTGATATAAATGCCTCAATAACCTTACAGATCCTTTCTGTTTAAAATTATGAGATCCAAAAGCTCTTCAGCTTAAGTTTCCAATTTCATGTTACAATGTAGTAGCATACATAGATTCTTCAGAATGCTGGATTGTATCTTTCCTTCCCAAACTACAAATTATCCTTTCGGAATTATAATTAAGGTGAACCACCAAACTATTTCCAGACAATGCTTGTCCGGCAATCATTTAAGATTTTAAAACTGATAAAGCTGTAGTAACTGCCAATGGAAAGCGATTAGCAAGTTTTTTGGAAATACCAATAAATTTTGTGGCTTTATGTCCCTGTGGCACACACCAATACTGTTATGAATGTAAGCAAGTGCTCTGCAAATCTGCATTAAGACAAAAACAAAACCAATTTCATGTAAGGGCTTGCATATTACTGTATCCCGGATTTCTTGTTTCCATAGAGAAATAAAAGTTAGAAATAAGATGGCAAAAGTGAATATTTTAACCAAGCTGATACCTGGTAAAAATAGAGTTTAACATATATCAGTGGCATCCTTTGGTTCATCTTATTATAATGCTTGATAACTCGGTGGACAGTCTCCGGAACATACTCAAGCACCAGGTTAAGATAGAGCTCATCTTTTTCAGTTGTCGAAAAGAAACAATGCTTCAGAGAGACAACGTTGGGGTGGTCTAGAAGACGCATGGTTTGCAATTCACGGTTCTTGTATCTCTTGTCTTGAAGAACCTTCTTAATAGCAACAGTTTCGCCCGTCTCTAAACATTTAGCCTGATATACAACATATATAATTTAGGCAAAACCTAAAACTCAAACTTAAAATATGAAAATATGAACATATCTTCAAACCAAATAAGAAATGGATGAAACTAATGTGTACCTGAAACACTACCCCAAATGATCCATGCCCAACAACACGTTCGGCCATATAGCTTATTGTCTGAAAATGAAAGAAAGATTAAGTTAGAAAACCATCAAACATCCAAAAACCCGACCCTATAGTTTTCAAGGAGAAAATTATAAAACTAACCTGTTTAGGCTGGCCATTTTTACCCCCAATAGTGGTGACAATAATATGCCCAGTTTCGGTTCCGTTACCATCAACTATAGTTGCTTCCACTTCCTACAAATAGTAATAGCTTTTATAAAACCGAAAACCGATCCAGAAGATCAAACAACCAATTTATGGAATCAAAGCAAAGAAACCATGAAACCAAATCAACACACCTTGTCATCCCTAATTTTCATATCATTCATTTCATCAGGTAATCTATCAACACCAACTGCATTCCCACTAGGTTCTCTTAACCCAGAAGTAGGCGCCATACCTATAGAAGCCATCGGACTAAACTAAAAAGCAAAAAACGATTATCTCACAGATCCTCAGTCGAATATCAAGCTCCTTTTAAAATCAGCCCCAAAAAAAACTCAAGAAATTACCTGTAAACACATAAAAAAGAAATGTCAACGTTTCATCCTCACATAAACCAACAATACAGCTTTGAAATCTCTAATCCTTAGAAGGAAAAATAATTTTAACGCAAAATTTTTCCAAAAAAAAAAAAAAAAAACATTTTAACTACAGATTTTGCATAAAATGAAATAAAACGCAAACCGTTATTCTTCCTTAGTACATTAACTATAGCGCTTTAAGTTCATTATAGATGTTTCCTTTCCCGCAGGGCGGAAAAAATCTAACCCTAGAAGGAAAGATGGATCTAAGATTAAGTAAAGATCAAGCAAAAAAATTAACAAAAATTTTAAAAATTTTCGATCTAACATCAAAGCAAGGAAACCATTAGATTCACAACCAAAAAAGAAAAAAAGGTGTGGATGAAATTCATTACCGAGCGGGTCAAGAAACCGGTACGTACTGAGGTGGAATCACGAGAGGGAAAATACGGGCAGGGAATTCGGATCTTAAAACGGATCTTTGAAGTTGCGGATAAAGATCGTCGTTTATGGAAGATCTTTTTTTTCAGAGAGGATTTTGATTTTTTTTTTTTTTTTTGGGGGGGGGGGAGAGAGGAGGTGTTGGTTGGTGGTATTGTGGTTGATGACAGTCAAAAGAAAGATTTATATTTGTTTTTTAATTTTCTTTTTTACAATATTTATTTTGCTTTTTCTCGGTTTTCAACAGTAAAGTAGGGTCTTCCTTTTTGACCGTTCAAACTTCGAACACAGTGTGTGGGCCTCACTTTCAACTTTCTCTCCCTTTCAAGTTTTGAATCCAACTGTTCCCACCACCGCATATATTATTTACTCTAATATTATTTAAATGGTAATGTTACGTATCATTTCGGTCTTAATATCGATTTGTATTTATGTATATTAATTTATATGGTTGGTATAAAATTTTAAATTAATTTTAGTTTTTATATTAATTATTTTGTTTTTCCAATTGTTTAAATTGAACTACACAAGTCGATCGATTGAACCAAGAGCTAGTCAGGGTATCAAATCGGAAAAAGTTATTAAACCAATTGACCCATGAGTTAGGAGGTTAAACTGGAATTTTTAATATTTTTACCGGCAAATTGATAACTTAATTGGTTCGTCCATCGATCCAATTATAAAAACTTTAAATTTTTCTATAATTACATTTAGAGTGTGTTTAATTCACCAAATCTTAAATTAGTTTTGTAATAAGATTACGAGTGAAATATAAAATTACTTTATTTGACTAAAATGGAAGATTTGTCTAGAAAGTAAATTTACCTAAAAACAAATTTTATTAATTTGTCCTTATTATAATAATAAAATTTTTGTTTTTATAAGAAGTTCAACAATTTTTAGTCTTATATTTGTCATAAAATTATAATAACTTACTAAATTCATTTTAAGTACACCTTGATTTTATCATATAAATTAAATTGAATAACTTAACCGGAATATTAACACAATTATTAAATTATATAAATACTCATTCTTTTAAAATATAATTAATATTATCATGATGATCTTTTTTTATTATAATTTATATCATTTTTAAATAAAACAATTGAAACCATTAATAAAATTGATAACAAATCATTAACAATCAATGCAATAAATTGCAAAACAATATGAATATAATGGGTAATTTTATCTTAAATTTTAGATTTCGCCCCGAATCTCACATAACCTAAAAAAGTAGTCGTAATTAGATTGCACTATATATTATTACATCTTGACATTGTTCAAGAATGTAAGATTATGTTATGATTGGAATGTTAAAAATTCAAACACCATAATCCCATTATGAAATGTAATATTATAGGTAGTAATGTAAGATTCGACCAACCAAATGCCACTTAAAATTCATAATTATTAAATTATATTATTGAAACTAATTAATAACTTTAAAACTTATATTTAAATACAAATATATTTATATAGATATATTTGCATGTATATAATATATATTTATTTACCAAAATAATATATAATTATTAAAATTAAACTATAAATATATATCTGCAAAAATATTTAAACGTATAGATAATTGATCGAGAAATAAAAAATTATACTATAGATATATACATGTTAAAATATTTTTAAATGTTGATAAATCTGAAACGGTACATCAATATATTGTTGTCATCTGTACGTACCATAATCAATACAAAAAAAAAAAAATGCCATGATACAATACTAACTACATTAGCTCAAATTCAATAAAGTGTATGTATTTTTCTAGATTTTACATAAAAATATAAGAAGACAAAATTACCCACAATATAACGTTTGTTGTTTAGTAAAAATAATAAGTTTTTGATAATTTCGCAACTAAGTTAGAACCAGATGATAGGTATTGTTAGGAAAATTTTAATAATAAATATATATTTTGTATATGTGTATTTTGGCAAACTTTGTTAAAATCTAATAATTTTAATTTTAATGGTAAACTTATTTGAAAGTTGCGCATTTACTAAATGAGAATAGATTTGACGAAATAAAAAGTTTAAAGTTGTTGCCATGAATTAAACCAACATTTACCATTAAGGTGAAATTGTCAGTTACCTGTGCACACGGTTTTGATACAATTGACTCCCAATACTTCAATAACACTACCTGAAAGAGTTGCACACCTCTTTGAACTTAAATTGAAGAATGTTGGAACAAAATGTGAATTATATAGTTGATCTCTCTTTTATCTTGATGCTGAAAGGAGTTATTAATAGAAGATTGACTCGTTTTAAATCATTACAATCAAGCATTCTACCCAATAGATGAACAATTTTGTCAAGCCTGAAAGGTGATGAATTAGTAAGGCCATATATCTCTTAAGGATTGTGAGATCAATGGTTTGGCAAGTCGAGAATATTATTTTTCTCTCCATGAAATCACGAGGACGAGTTTTGAAAATATATATTCTTTGATTGCAATTTATCTCAATAAATAATACCAAGACTAGACTACCCCTCTACTTTAGCTTTTATTGGTATCTGGCTATGATTGATTGGACTTTAATATGAAATTCCACCTCATAACATAATTAGGGCCTGCCCTTTTTGCCACTTTACACACACTGCATTTTTTTTTTCCATTTTAAACTAAGTACTCTGTAAATTGAAATAAAAAAAAGTTAAAAATATGTATATATTAATTTCTATATATTTTTTTTCTATTTTTTTAATTTCCTTATCAGTTATTAACAAAAACAAAAGCTTATAAAATCAAATTTTTTTCACATTAATCCCGTTTTAGACTCTTACTATCTTTATTATTTTTGATACAATACCTAAAACTATATTAGCTCCTCCTCATCTCCTAAATATGATATTAAGGGTGAGTTTGGATGGACGATTGGATGCAATGTGTTTAGTTTAATTTTTGTCTCATGCTATAGTATTTAATCTCATCGTCACCGCTGTTTTTACACTAATTGCAGTTAAATATACCATCCATCTAAATCCACCCTAATACGTTATTAATATGTTCGAATTTACGTCCTCTTACACTAATAACAACGTGAATACTAAAAACAATTAGGTGTGAAATTAATTGAGATTCCCAAAAATCCAAGGAGAGTAGAAAAATGGGTAAAGATGAAAGGTTTGGATGAATTCAAAGGTTAAAGTTTAAAAGCAATAATAAATGTATTGAACCCTTTGAATATTTTAATTTGAAATAAGTCAATACCTACAAAATATGACCATCTGGCAAAACGTTTGATTCAATCCAAAATTTCCAGCTTTTGAAATTTTGATATTTAATTTTTCAATTAGTATAGATTTGAAAATTTTATGCAAGTGGTGGCTAGGCAGGCTAACTGTCACAATTATTACTATTTTAAATAGTTAGGTTGAAAAACAAAAACCCCAGCAACTTATAAAAGGGTTTTGGTCAAATTTGACGTTTTAGTCCCTATATTTTTATTTTGATTTTTGGTATAATCTAAATGTAGCCCTCAATATTTAAATATTTTTATCAATTTGGTTTTTACTTTTTTAGCTAAATTTTATCATTAACCTTTCAAAAAGAGTCAATTTTTTTTAACGGAAATGCTGAAAAAAAAATAAATTGTAATAATGTTCGTATGACAATCTACATGACAATTTACGTGTATTTCATGTTATTATGACACAATTTAACAAATAATTTAAAAATTATAAAAATATTCAGTAAAATAAAAATAATTCCAAATTTATAAAATTTCAAAAAAAAGTAGCATGAAGTAGGCGCAGATTGCCATGCAAGCTTCCATGTTTAAAATTTTAATGTTTTAGTTAACATTTTAGTTAAAAGAAACAACAATTTAGTTATTTTTTAAAAAATTAATAGTCAAATTCGACTCTTTTTAAAAAATTAAGGATTAAATTTAACTCAAAAAATATATATAAAAATATAGAATTTAATTTATCATTATGGTTAATTTTCTTTTCATTTTATAATGTCGTTAATGTCCTTTGGAATTTGCCTATAGATGATGTAATGGATGTCAAACATGAAAAACAAAATGAGCACCTAGGGCATTGTAATGAAAACCTACTTTTAACAACAACAATAATAAAGCTTAATATAAAATTTCATCCATAGTTTGAAATCTTTGTAATATGGTATTTTTGTTTTTTTATCTGATACAGTATTTGTATTTGACAAATGTTATTTACATTTTGATAGTTGAAGGTATAGGTGTTTTTGGGTCAGGCTTTATCATTATATTAACACACTTTATGCTTGCTCAAGTTCGGTCTAATCCGAAATATATGTTTAAAATTTTGTCCAGTCCCGCTCATATTCATAAATGACTAACTCAAGCCTATTTTAGGCCCACATAATTTTTTATTTTTTTCAAAAGTATTTATATTATTTGTAATCTAATATTTAATAATATTTTTTTTCATTTATTAAATTTTTATATATAATCATCTTAATATTTTTCAATATTTATATTGTTACTTTAGATTTAGTTTTTACGCATTATGCATTATATAATTTATACAACATATATAATATATTATAAATATAGAAAAGAGATTAGGTCGAGTCTTAAATATTCAAGTTTGGGCTTTACCCACATTTTAAATGAGCCTTTTTTCCCAAACCAAGTTTTCGAGTCTAATATTTTTGTTCAAACCCTCTTAAATTTCAGGCTGGGCTTCGAGTTTGGATGAGTAACCCTAGCCCATGAACAAGTCAACTTGAAGCTGATACTATTAGCAATTAACTTTTATCAAATAAACTCCAAAACTTGAATTAATCACATCCATTTGACTGCATTTAACAAATTAAATGAAAAATTAAACAAATTCATAGTTAATACTAAATTTATTATATTAACAAAATCATGAAATTTTCGAACACAATAATATTAACAATTAACTTAATAAAATCAACCCTAAAAATCGAATTAAACACTAAATCATTACCTTTGGGTACTAAAATATACAATTTTAGTAAAATATAATAACCACATTGGACAAAAAACATAAACTCCACATTAAAAAGAAGTGTCAAACACAGGTACTAAATGATATATTAAGCCTAAAAAGACACCCTTTCAATACAAAAAAAAGCCTATACCTAAATATGAGTTGAAAGAGGTGTTTTTAAGAAAAAAATTACGTTAACATTTTAATTGAAATAGTTAATGAAGTTAATTATTTGTATTAATAAATTTTATAATAAAGATAAAAGTTTAAATAATGATAAATTAAAATATAATGATTAAATCGTAAATATAATTATAATCAAGTGATGAAAATTTGAATTGGACTTTTTATGGGGAGTGGGGGGTTGATCTAAATGGTAGAATGAGAGGGATTTGATTTGAAGGTCTCAAATTTTTTCACAGCATTTATGATGGAGGGGGTGGTGCCGGCAAAATCAGCTAAAGCTAAGGCAATGCTAGATTCTTGCCTATATTGAATTTGTGTATGCTACCAGCCCAACAATGTCAATGAAAATCACTGTCACCACCCCCATTATTCAGCATAACTCTAATCAAATTTTTGGTCCCTAATTTAGGCTTTTTTTTAAAAAGCATCTTAACAACCAGTAAAAAATATAAATAATTATAGGTTAAGATGTATTGAAGGGTATTATTTTTATATTTACGAGTTAGAAAATAATTATAAATAATTCTTTGTATATTAACATGAAGTACACGTAATTTACACATATTATTATTTAGTTATTTCGTCAGTCACGTATATTTTTAGCGATATAAAAAAATAAATTTTTGAATAAAAAGTAGTAATATTTTAATAGTATAAGTAGCTATATATATTATAAACAAGTTTAAAAGGAAACCCATGAGGATGAGGATTTCCTATTCAAACAACAAGCCTGAATATTTGGATTCAATGATTACAACAATTTCCATAAATTTAGAACTGTTGCTGCACTAAAAAAACATGAGAACTGTAGTCTCTAGGCCTAGGGTGGGGGTGGGACTAGGGGTCACACTTCACTTCTTCCTGCTTTTACCTGCACCATTGCCTTGCTTATTATTATACCCCTGATTCGAATTTAAAACTTGGGTTTAATTATAAAAAAATAAAGTTAATATTGAAATCTTATATGATTTTAAACTAGTCATGAAATGATTCGAAAAATTAAACCTCAAACTCAAATCACAACAAATTTGAATAAATCTAAACTTAAAATTAGCTAAATTAAATATATTTTTAAATTTTTAAAATTCGAATTGTTTCAACTCTAAACCAATTCCACTTTCCTTATTTATTAGTTTTATTTTTACGCATAATGATTTATTTGGTTATCCAATTTTATAAAAAAAATCATTTTAACTCTCGTTTTAATTATTCACCTTTTTTAACTTTAAACCTATATTTTTGTTAGATTACCTCAAAATGAATGGTAAAATTAATATTTGATAACTTTTAACATGACATACATGTATATGTTATGTCAACAATTAATTAATTAATTGTTGGCGTTAGTAAAGTTAAAAAACATTAAAATTTTCATCTATCTTATGATAATTTGATAAATAATACAAATTTAAAAATTAAAATAAATAGAAAATTAAATATAAAATCAAACTAATTTTTTTATAAAATTAGGGAATCAAATAAATCATTAGGCCTAATTGTTAATTTTTTTGCAAATGCCTTAGTTCAAAGATAGTACGGACTTAAACTTGGTCTTCAATCAAGGAGGCCTAATTGATAATAATATTTTACATGGGCTTGGGCTCAAATCCTTGATTCAATTTTGAAAAGATGTGAAGTTTAAAGCCCAATAAAATAGCAATACTATCCCATGAATGTTTAAACGGCCCATAGCATTGCATTCAATTCTATGACTTGGAAAATCTTATTATTACATGAGAAAAGTGATTAATTATATTAGATTATGTGAATTATTTTAAATATATATATATATATATATAATCTCATTCTGCTCTTTTTGACATTATCTAAAATTACCTAAAGTCCCTCCCCAACCCATAAATAGGAGAATAATAAATTTCAGCACACTCAAACCTACATTCTCTTATATTGACAACAATGTTCATACCAAAGTATGTAGAAATAGTCAAATTAAAAGTTTAAAATAACATGTAGAAATTTAAAACCACTCACATAATTGGGGGCGAGTCCAAACTGAGGATTAACTATTTTTCTAGTCATTTAAAAATTTTTAGAATTAATTTTAAAATATTTTAAAATAAATTTTTTATTTTATTTCAACCATTAGCTTCATCTCAGCTCATAATTCACTTCATAAAAAGAATGATATTTTAGTAATTTTTTCAATTGAGTTAGTACCCGATTGACTCGTGACATTACTTTATAGAAAATGACTTTTTAGCTTGTTCCTAACTGAATGAATGTTTATTTAACTCGTTACGATAACTCAATTAATTTTGAGATCAAAATGAAAAAAATTATGTTAAAAGAAAATCAAAATACTTATTTGGACCCTTAGATTCACCTTTAAAATATTAGCGTAATGATTACTAAAAATGAATCAAACCGATCAATCTGATTACAAACTGATCAATATATTAATCCAAAATAAGAAGGAGAACCAATATAAATCGTGAATTGCAAATATAATAAACCGATATTTTATATTTTTGGACAAAGCGAACTTAGCATTGAAAAAGCCAGCTAGCGGTTGCTGTCGAGATTCTCTCTCCTGCAGATGCATCCCCTTTCCACCCAATAATTTATCCATCGGTTTAGCTTCTCACCAATAGACACAGGCAGTTCCATTTTAAAAACCCTCAATAACACACACACACACACATATATATATATATATATATATATATATATATAGAGAGAGAGAGAGAGAGAGAGAGAAACCATATACTATATTCTAGAATATGTAGATGCACAAATTATTAGTAGATTTCCATGTATTATTATTTCTATCCAAAAATTAATATATAGAACTATTAAGTGTTCTTTTTTTCCCTTTTATATAGGTTAATTATGTGTATTTATATGATATGATCATTGTTCATAGATGTGACATGTTAAATAGGTCTTTATTCATGATGACACGTACCTTATCTTAAGGTTAACACATGTATACTCGAAATGAGTTCACACCATGTATAAATAAACTCATATTACGTTTTATACATTACATGTCCTCATATTGAACTCACCTATATTACGGATGTACTACAGAATATGAGCCAAGATGTGACGAACTAACGGATCAGTGGGTTAATAATAGTTAATATCATAACAACAACCATTATTAATATATTATGATAATAGACCATCTAATTTGTTTAAAAATATTTGGTTCACATATCTAAAGCTTTACACTTGTCATATAACAAGTGAATGTTGATGTTAGCAGGAACTTTCCTCAACTATCAACAGCAAAAACTAAAAAGAAAAAGTTGAGTAGAAATTTCTTGATAATCAATTTTCTTTTCTCAATTAATTTAATTGGTTTAATCAAATTTTTATATTTAATTGATATTCATTTATTATAATTGAATTGATCGATTTTCATAGTATTAATTGATTTAATCGACTGACTTAACATTGGTTGGTTAAGTTTATGGTATATTATCCCATTTTAAACATGAATGGAAAATGCGAGTACGTATTGGATAAAAAAATGTGTAATGATTAGATAGATAAATAGATAAGAGCGTAATGAAGTCAAACCGAATCTAAATATTAATAAGCTTAAGGACAATTTCGACTAAATAATTAAGGCTTGTTTCAAGGCTTAATCGAGCTACTTAGTGGTACCATGGTTCTAAGTAAGTGGCTTAAGTCTATTAGATTAGTGGTTCAAATCCCCGCATGCCCAAGTGACATGCATAATTAATACATGCCTCATACTGATACTCAGGGGCGAAGCTAGGGGGCTAGCAGGGCTTCAGCCCCCTTAAAATGCATAATTGCAATATTAACCTTGTAATTGTCCATACCTAATTCTAAGGAGGATCCAAGAATGGTGTGTCACTGCTTTAAAATCATTTTCTTGGAAACCATATCTAGCGTATACCAATTTTACTACAGTTTAAGTTAGTATGAAATATAAATTATTTGTCATTCGAAGATAAATAAAACGATATACTTTGAAAACACATAAATACTTTACTGAAACTTCATTGAAATCATAGATTCATAAGCACAAGTTTAAATACAAAATTTGTTCTTTGACTGAGGACATTTTGACACCATCCCCATGTCATGCATAATACAAAATACAACAAGTCTCACGGCAACGATTGTCCTCTGATGTAGTCTTCAAAGATTCCTTTTCTTCGTCGATAGGCCTGAGAAGGAAATGTAACTAAGTAAGTTCATGTTGGAAAAACAGATTTGAAAAACGCAGCGGAAAATAAATTTAGGGAAAAATCAGAGTTTTAAAAAAATTTCCAAAACAAGATCTTGGTTGTGATATCTAAAGTAATAAACATTTAATTAAAATTGTACATTTTCTATTAGTCTAAGATAAACGCTTCGATCGAGTAGTCTTCTCCGCTATCCTCAAGTTCATGTCTACCGAGTGTGGGCTCGTTTCAAATCAGAATTATTTTCACAAAATTTTCTCTAAACTTTTGGGTCAAGTTGTAAATAAAAAAATATCTCTAGAAATTTTCTGAAATAATCTCTTCAGAGAATTTTATCAAGTGTGTGTAAATAATGACCTAGAACTCTCTTTATATAGGGAGAGTTTAGAAAGTTCAACTATAATTAAACTTAATCACTTTAATATGAAATTAATATAATTTAGATTAAATTTAATATTACGATAATTACTTTAATATTAAATTAATAAAATACTATTAAGTTAAGTATTAAATTAAATTTAATATTAATTTATTAAAATAATATTATTTTTGGAATAAATAATCTGAAATCAAATTTTCTGGTAAAGTCACAATAGAAGTGTAACATTTCCACTATTCAACCACCGATGACCAACCGTCGTAGGTCACCAGGACACTGCCATCGCAACCACCGGCACCACCGTGTCCGGTGATACAGGTGCGACACCCTTACGGCATTATGAGCCGATTCGACTGCTGTCAGTTCGATCTGGGTTAATGACGACCTGACCGGTTCGATCTAACCACCGATTGGGTCGTCTGTCTGGTTTCACATTTCGAGTTTGGTTTGAACTGTTTTTGGGTCTTAGTCTCGATTTTGGGCTCTCGAGCCCAATTTACGATATCAAGTCCAACTTTCAAATTCAATTACCCATTGGGTTAATTGTCTAACTTGAAAATTAACTTCCAAAATTATCATATTAATTTTAATTAATCTGATTAATTTAATTAATATAATTTTACTTGATCAAAATTAAATTTTCCAGAAATAACTTAGATTTTTCAAATTAGAATTTCTAGAAATTTCTTTAATCAAATTCTCCAGATGAACAATTCTCACGACCATCTAATTTAATTTCACATTGAATAAATTAACTCAATTAAATTATTTCCAAAGTCATAAAATTTTCTTCTAATTCAAATGCAGTTCGATCGAGCTTTTGTTGAGCTAGCGGAGAGGTCAATCGAACATATATAATTAGGCTCTAGTAATTGCAATTATGTTCAGAAGCATCGTTTCGATAATTCACAATTATTTAATCATAGAGTCAGTCCAAAAGAAGTACCATGATTGAATACTCATTATAGTATACTCTTTATGAAAGCAATTCATTCAATTGCTTTGTCCAATAATGTAACAGCCCGTTTTTAGTCAAATCGAAACAGTGGTTTCAGAACCACAAATCTGGTCAAAATATTTATTTTATTTTAATTTTAATTTTAATTTTTTTAACATGGCATGATAATTGTGTGGAAATTTCATTAAGAAATTTTATAATTTAAATGGTCAATTCATGAAAAAGGATTAAATCGCGTAAAGTATAAAAGTGTTGTTCTATTAGCTAAAGGTGTTTAATAGCTATAGAACCTTAAATTAAAGGTCCTTAATTATTAATTAGCCCAATATGGAGTTAGTCAAAGTTGGCGGCTTGGTATTTATGTGATTATTAAAATTATTAAGGGTTAATTTAGTAAATTGGTTAATTTAAATTAAATTAAAATAAAACAAAATCAATTTATCATCATCTTTTCACCATATTCAACCGAAACATAGAGAGAAAGAAGCCATTTTTGTCTTCAACATTCGAAAACCTTAATCTCTTCAATTAAGGTATGATTTTTGTCCCATTTTTAATGATTTCTACGTTTTTGATATCGTTCCAGCTAGGTCCAGCTAGGTTTAGCTAGCCCAGGGACTAATTTGCAAAAATTTTAAAGATTTTGAACGATTCCATTGATGAATACAAGAGTATTTTGATGTTTGATGATAGATTATGAATATTTGATGTTAGTTAAACAAGTTTTGTTAAGTGATTTTTAGTGAAAATGCAAAATAAGGATTAAATTGAGAAATGTGTAAAGTTAGTGGTTAAAATGTAAAATAAATGAAATATATGGGCTGCTAGGGGATAATAGTAATTTGGCTAGTATGGGTATAATTGGAATTTAAATAATTTGTAATTTTATGTAATAATGACTAAATTGTGAAACATGTGAAAGTTTAGGGGCAACTGTGTAAAATAGCCCTAATGTATATTTTGGATTGAATTGGATAAATAGTTGATTAAATGAATTAATTTTGAATATATTTAGATCAAGAAAAATGGAATTTAGATCAGGATCGGGGAAAAATGAAAGTTATTGACTAATTGATAAGATTTACCGTTTTAATATTCGAGGTAAGTTCGTATGTGACAAGCATTGTTACAATTATACTTTAAATCCTTTGATATTGCATAAATTGTGTATATGAGATTATAGTCATGTTTGACGACGATCCGGATATATATATGGCACTTAGTGTGCGATTCGAGATAGCTTCGGCTATATATGGCACTTAGTGTGCGATTCAAAATAGCTTCGGCTCTATGTGGCACTTAGTGTGCGAGACCGTGATAGCTTCGGCTATGAAAGGCACTTAGTGTGCAAGATTAAAATAGCTTCAGCTATGTTTTGGCACTTAGTGTGCGAGAATTCGAGTATTCAACATTTTTCATTTGGATATGAGTTTCTTACGGATTGGTACAGGTATGCATGGAATACTATTCGAATATTGAAATTATATAGTTGATGAATTCTTTGGTAAGTTATATGAATGAGGTATTGATAGCTTTGAGGCTTAATTGAATTGTTGTTCATTTATTTCAAACATTTGATTGATAAACAATTGATGAGATTTGCTTATCGTTTTTCATATGAACTTACTAAGCTATATAGCTTACATTATTTATTTTGTTATGTTTTATAGTGATTCAAAGCTAGCTCGAATTCGTGGATCGTCGGAGGCTCCGTCACACTATCTACTATCACCTTGGTACTTTTGAGCTTTTGGTTTGGTCATTTAGCATGTATAGGATTATGGTTATTTTGATATGCATCTTGGTAGTGAGTTTTGCCATTTAAAATAGCTTATAAATGGTTATTATGGTTTGTACATATAGTCTTGAGACTTGGCTTAATTTGGTTAGTTTGGATATGTATATATAAGTGTGCATATGGTTATATTGAGTGGTTGAAGTTGGTTTGCAATGTTATTAATAGTTGGTACTATATATATCAAATGGTTGGTAATTTAGAAGCTATATGCTTGTGGATGATGTATGATACTGCACATTTGCAAATGGTCATTTTGTTGGTTTGGGAAAATAAGAATTGGTAGAAATTTGCGATAGCATATTATGGTATGTATGTGCCTTGAATTGGTTTGTATTGAAACGGTAGGATTTATGCTTGATTTTGGTTGTTTTGGATTGCATATTATGTTTTATTTTGGTGCCATATGTGTAGGTGAAATTGTGTACCAATTTGGGTGGCTAAATGGCTTGGTAAATAGCCTATTTTTATCCATACGGGCAGAGACACGGATGTGTATCTCAGCCGTATGTGACACACGGTTGTGTGTCCCCTGTGTGGTTTTAGAAATCAAGTTAGTATGCTCCACACGGCCTCACACACGGGCGTGTGACTTGACCGTGTGACATAAGTTAGTATACCTTACAGGTTTGGCAAGGCTTAGTACACGGCTTGGCACATGAGTATGTGTGGCCATTTTTAGGGCACACGGGCCAGCCACACGGGTGTGTGTGTTGGCCGTGTGACCCAATTCAGAAAGTTACACGGGGTAGGACACGGGTTGGAACGCGTCCATGTGCTCCCATTTTGAATGTCCACTTGGCCTGTAACACGGGCGTGTCTGGTGGCCGTGTGAGATACATGGACTAGTCATACGGGCGTGTCTGGTGGTCGTGTGAGATACATGGACTAGTCACATGGGCGTGTGTCCCTTGTTTTGAAATTTTTTTTCTAAGTGTTCCAAATGTTTTAAAAGTTATTAGTTTAGTCCGAAACCAATCCCAAAGCATGTTCAGGGCCTCATAGGCTTGTATTAGGGAAAAATTGTTTGAGTTTGAATGATGAATGTATGAAATGATGTTATGTATGCTAAATGGTTATTTAATGGTTTTGTAAGTCCAGTAATGCTTCGTAACCCTATTCCGATATTGAATACGGGTAAAGGGTGTTACATTTATTGGTATTAAAGCTACGGTTTAGTCGATTCTAGGACTAACGTAGCGTGTGTGAAAGTCTAGTTATACATGCCATATATAAACTGTGATAGTGTGATGACTCCTGACATTTTTAAATGTGTTTTCATATAGAAATAGATTCCAATCGAGCTATAGCTGATGAGGTTGAGAGTAATACGCTCGCTCCTCCTTAAGGGACAACGTCGTCTGATTCTAGACTCGTAACGGCAGCCAGAGAGGAAAGGCTAAAAAAGTCTTCTTTCAAATGATGAACGAGTGGTTCACACAATACATCGTACTAACCCGACTGCTCAACAACCTCTATCCCCTCCTAATCCCCAACCGATTCCTGTAGCTCTTCAAGGAGTTGAGCTTTTAAGATTGAATAAGCCTCCAGTTGACAAGATTCGTAAACATGAGGCTGAAGGGTTCAGAGCTAATATTGATGATGACATTAAGATATCCGAGCTTTGGCTTAAAAATATTTGAATGTTTAACGAGCTTTCTTACACGCCAACCGAATGTTTAAAGTGTGCTATATCCCTCTTAAGAGATACCACGTATCAGTGGAATACATTAGTATCGGTGGTGTTGAAGAAGAGAGTCACCTGGAAATTATTTCAGATCGAGTTTCGAATGAAATACATCAGTCAATGGTTTCTGTATCAAAAGCATAAAGAGTTTTTAGAACTGAAACAAGGCCGCATGAC
Source organism: Gossypium longicalyx (assembly GCA_025698465.1). Lineage (NCBI taxonomy): Eukaryota > Viridiplantae > Streptophyta > Magnoliopsida > Malvales > Malvaceae > Gossypium > Gossypium longicalyx. Next base: position 22,428,201 of record CM047006.1, read on the forward strand.
AGTAACCGAGTACGAGAGAGAATTTGTATGGTTGAGCAAGTATGCTCGGGAGTATATTTCTACCGAAGAGATTATGTGCAAGCGATTTATTGAGGGTTGGACGAAGATATTAAACTTCTGGTCAGGATATTATATTTGAAATAATTTGTTGTGTTAGTTGACCGGGTTTACAAAGCCAAAGATTTTAGCCGAGAAGAGAATAAAGCTGAATCAGAGTCTAGAGATTCGAGAAAGAGATCGATGAGTAAACCTTATCAATCCTCGTCGAAGAAATTCAAAAACTATTTTAACCAGTCGACAGCTTCAGTGAGATATTCCAATAGAGATCGTAGAAAGTAGTACACCTGCCCTAAGGCTCAAGCTACATCGATATCGAGTGTTGGCAATGTGAAAGATGTTAAATTCGAGTGTCAACAGTGTGAAAGACGGCATTTTGGAGATTATTGGATAAAAAATAATAATATAGCTTGTTACAATTGTGGTTCGCGAGATCATTTTATTCGAGATTGTCCTAAGTTAAATGAAAAAGATAAATCTCAGAATGCAAGATCAAGCAATATAGCCACTCGAGGGAGGCCGCCAATAAATACGAGAAATGCAAGTGGTAATCATGGTACAACAAAAGATTCTACAGTGAGATCTGAGGCTAAAGTACATGCTAAAGCTTACGCTATTCGCGTTCGCGAAGATACGTCATCACCAAATGTTATTACCGGTACATTCTCTCTTTACGATACTAATGTGATTGCTTTAATTGATCCTGGATCAAGTCATTTGTATATATGTATGAATTTGGTGTCTAATAAGAGTTTGCCTGTTGAGTCTACTGAGTTTGTGATTAAAGTATTGAACCCCTTAGGCAAGTATGTTCTAGTTGACAAGTTATGCAAGAACTGTCCTTTAATGGCTCGGGGTTACTGTTTTCTGGCTGATTTGATACTTTGCCATTTGATAAGTTCGATATGATTTTGGGTATGGACTGGTTGACTATGGATGATGCAGTTGTGAATTGTAGACGAAAGATTATTGAATTGAAATGTCAGAAAGGTAAAATTCTTCCGATTGAGTCTGATGATTCGAGTGAATTACCTACTAAGATATCATCTACGTTAGCTCAAAAATGTATGAAAAAGGGTTGTGATGTATATCTTGCATACGTACTGGATACAAAGGTGTTTGAATCAAAGATTGAATCTGTACTTGTTATTTGTGAGTTTTCGGATGTATTTTCAGTAGAATTACCAAGTTTGCCACCAGTCAGAGAGGTTGAGTTTCCTATTGAATTAGTACCGGGAACTTCATCGATATCTATAACTCCATACAGAATGGCTCCGACAGAGTTGAAAGAGTTAAAAGTTTAGTTGCAAAAGTTAACGGATAGAGGTTTTGCACGTCCTAGTTTTTCGCCCTTGGGTGCGCCAGTATTGTTTGTTAAGAAGAAATACGGGTTAATGAGAATGTGTATTGATTATCGTCAACTTAACAAAGTTACGTTAAACAACAAGCATTCATTATCGAAAATAGATGATTTGTTTGATCAATTGAAATGTGCAACGGTGTTTTCAAAGATTGATTTGAGATTTGACTATTATCAGTTGTGAGTTAAAGACTTAGATGTGCTGAAAACTGCATTCAAAACAAGGTACGGACATTATAAATTTCTTGTTATGCCTTTTGGACTAACTATTTCTCTTGCCATTTTTATGGATTTGATGAATCAGATTTTTAGACCGTATTTAGATAGATTTCTTGTTGTGTTCATTGATGACATTCTGATCTATTCACGAGACGAAACTGAGCATGCCGAACATTTGAGAATTGTGTTGCAAACCTTGAGAGATAAGCAATTGTATGTTAAGTTCAGCAAATGTGAGTTCTGGCTTCGGGAAGTTGGATTTTTAGGGCATATTGTTTCTGCGGAAGATATAAGAGTTGATTCGAGCAAGATATATGTCGTTATTGATTGGAAACCACCTAGAAATATATCCGAAGTCAGAAGTTTTCTGAATTGGCTGGTTACTATCGACGCTTCGTTAAAAAATTCTCTATGATTGCAACACTGCTGACTCGATTACTTCAGAAAGATGTGAAGTTTGAGTGGTTAGAGAAATGTCAACAGAGTTTTGATCAATTGAAAGCATTGTTAACTGAGGTACCAGTATTGGTTCAACCTGAATCGGGTAAAGAATTTGTGATTTACAACGATGCGTCATTGAATAGATTGCGTTGCGTATTGATGCAAGAGGGAAAAGTTGTAGCTTATGCCTCCAGGCAGTTGAAGCCGCATAAAAAGAACTATTCAACGCACGATTTAGAATTGGCCCCTATAATTTTTGCACTAAAAATTTGGCGTCATCATTTGTACGATGAAAATGCCAGATTTTACTAATCAGAAGAGTTTAAAGTATATTATGACTCAGAATGATCTGAATTTGCGACAACGAAGATGGCTTGAATTATTGAAAGATTATGAGCTAGTAATCGATTATCATCCCGGGAAAGCGAACGTAGTTGCTAACACTCTGAGTAGAAAGCCATTATTTGCCTTGCATGCGATGAACACACAGTTAGTTTTGTCTGATGACGGTTCGATTGTAACTGAGTTGAAAACGAGACCGTTATTTATTCAGCAGATCTGTGAAGCCCAAAAATATGATAATGAATTGCAAGTTAAATGAGTTCAATGCGAGTCGACTTCTGATTCAGAGCTTCAAATCAGGTTTGATGATTGTTTGATGTTCCGAGGTAGAATCTGCATACCGAAAAATCCTGAATTGATTTAGAAAATTTTACACGAGGCACATAATGGTTGCTTATCAGTTCATCCTGGGAGTACTAAAATGTACAATGGTTTGAAAAAGTCATATTGGTGGTCGGGTATAAAAATAGACATTTCAGAGTTTATATCAAAGTGTTTGATTTGTCAGCAAGTAAAATCCGAACATCAAGTGCCATCAGGTTTGCATCAGCCTATGATGATACCAGTGTGGAAATGGAATAGAGTAATTATGGATTTCGTATTGAGATTACCCCTGTCTCTGAAGAAGAAATATGCAAATCGGGTTGTCGTTGATTGACTGACAAAATCCGCACGTTTTATTCCGGTACGTACTGACTTTTCCCTTGATAAATTGGCTGAGTTGTATATTTTTGAAATCGTTAGATTGCACGGGGTGCCAGTTTCGATTATTTCGGATAGAGATCCGAGGTTTACATCGAGATTTTGGAAGAAATTACAAGAAGCTTTGGGTACGAAGCAAAATTTTAGTACAGGTTTTCATCCGCAAACTGATGGATAGTCTAAACGAATAATTCAAATTCTTGAAAATATGTTCCGATGTTTTGTTTTAGTGTTCGAAGGTAATTGGGAAAAATATTTTCCGCTGGTTGAATTTGCATATAATAACAACTTTCTATCGAGCATAAAAATAGCATCGTACGAAGCTTTGTATGGTCACAAATGCCGAACTTCATTATACTGGACAGACCTTAGTGAGAAACAGTTTCACGAGGTTTATTTGACTAAAAAAACTGAAGAGAAAGTGAAAGTAATTCGCGACTGTTTGAAAGCAGCTTCAGATCGTCAGAAATTGTACACTTATTTGAAATGAAAAGGCATTGAATTTCAGATCGGTGATAAAATGTTTCTGAATGTATCTCCATTGAAGAAAATATTTCAATTTGGTCGTAAAGGTAAATTGAATCCGCGTTTCATCAGGCCGTATGAGATTATTGAACGAATAGGGCCAGTGGCATATCGGCTAACATTACCAGTGGAACTAGAGAAGATCCATAATGTATTTCATGTATCGATGTTGCGTCGATATAGATCGGATCCATCACATGTGATTTCTTCATCAGAAATTGAAATTCAACTCGATATGACGTACAACGAAGAACCGATCAAAATTCTAACCGAAGAGATCAAAGAACTGAGAAATAAACGCATTAGCCCGAGAGATCAAAGAATTGAGAAATAAACTCCTAGCTTTGGTAAAGTACTTTGGCAACGATGAGGTATCGAGGCAGTTACGTGGGAGCCCGAAGAAGCTATGAGAAAACAGTACCCTAACTTATTCACTGGTAAGATTTTCGGGGACGAAAATCCCTAAGAAGGAAGAGTTGTAACAGCCCGTTTTTAGTCAAATCGAAACAGTGGTTTCAGAACCACAAATCTAAAGTCAAAATATTTATTTTATTTTTATTTTAATTTTTTTAACTTGGCATGATGATTGTGTGGAAATTTAGTTAATAAATTTTATCGTTTAAATGGTCAATTCGAGAAAAATGACTAAATCGCAGAAAGTGTAAAAGCATTGTTCTATTAGCTAAAGGTGTTTAATAGCTATAGAACCTTAAAGTAAAGGTCCTTAAGTATTAATTAGCCCAATATGGAGTTAGTGGAATTTGGTGGCTTGGTATTTATGTGATTATTAAAATTATTAAGGGTTAATTTAGTAAACTGGTTAATTTAAGTTAAATTAAAATAAAACAAAATCAATTTATCATCATCTTTTCACCATATTCAACCGAAGCATAGAGAGAAAGAAGCCATTTTTGTCTTCAACATTCGAAAACCTTAGTCTCTTCAATTAAAGTATGATTTTTGTCCCGTTTTTAATGATTTCTACGTTTTTTAGATCGTTGCAGCTAGGTCTAGCTTGCCCAGGGACTCATTTGCAAAAAAATTAAAGATTTTGAGTGATGTCATTGATGGAGACATGATTATTTTGATGTTTTATGATAGATTATGAATATTTGATGTTAGTTAAACAAGTTCTGTTAACTGATTTTTAGTGAAAATACAAAATAAGGATTAAATTGAGAAAGGTGTAAAGTTAGTGGTTAAAATGTGAAATAAATGAAATATATGGGCTGCTAGGGGATAATAGTAATTTGGCTAGTATGGGTATAATTGGAATTTCATTAATTTGTGATTTTATGTAATAATGACTAAATTGTGAAAAATGTGAAAGTTTAGGGGCAAATGTGTAAAATAGCCCTAATATATATTTTGGATTGAATTGAATAAATAGTTGATTAAATGAGTTAATTTTGAATATATTTAGATCAAGAAAAATGGAATTCGGATCAGGTCCCTGATCTCAGGCTTTTTGAGAGAAAAATGGAGAAAGTTTGAGAAGAAAATGTGAATACAAGAGAAGATGTAAAAGCTTGCTCAATAAGTTAATACCAACTTTATATAGATAGACACGAAAGTTAGGTTTAATGGATAAATATGCTTATCCCACTAAACTCCTCGATTCTTGTGACTAAAAACTTTCTCTCTCACTATAAATGCGAGTCTTATCGACTACGGTAACTTAGTTCTATTCTAATCAATTCTCATTTGTCTAACTAAATTGTTCAACCAAAATAATAAAATGATAATATAATAAATGGTGTTATCAAACAGAGGACTTAATATATTCATCTAACATCTAGAATGACATATACTCTTCAAAAGAGTCCGCCAAGCAAACAAGCTCGCTCATCATAGGCTTCGCCCAAGGGCACACTCATAGACTTACATACTAAGTTGCAATTAATACTTTACCTACTCAGAACTTGTTCTACACAGCATACTTCGACAAATAGTATCCAAATCACTAGGACTATGTCGGGTGGGATGTTACAGACCTTTTAAGTTTTGTAAGATTTTAATTGAGTAAAAGGTAAAATTAAACTTTATCCCCAAAAAGCATAATAAAATTTTGGTTTGTTATTTTAAACATTATAAATATATAAATTATTAAAATTGTGAAGTTGCATTGTAACTCTCATAAAAATATACAACTTAATTTTGCCCCTTAGAAATTTTTTTTAACTTTGCCCCTGTTGACACTTCTTCCTTGAACCTTGTTGGTCATATACTTGTATCACCACTAAGGGAAACTCCCCCACTGTGAATTGTGCATGGCCCTCAGTAAAGGCGGGGAAAACCCTAACACAAAGACAATATTTTTTATTGTTGGGGGATCGGCCGACTGCCTAGCGGACGACACTTCAAAGGTTTCTTTTTAATAAGTCAATCCCTCTCAACAATAACAAAGATAAAATAAATTTAATAATATAAAATATGTTTAAACCTTTAGAATTGAGTTTTACAATACTCGAATTCAACTTAATAACTATTAAATAAAAGGCTTAAAGCATCATTTGGCCCTAAAGTATACCACGTTTCTCATTTTGGTACCTAAATTTTATTTTTTTGGCTTTGATTGGTGCCTAAAGATACATTTTGTTACCGGTTCACTCCACTATCGTTAAAGAAACCCATCACCGTTAAAAAAATAGTTGAAATGTGGCCCAATTACAATGTGCCACCTGACACTTCAATCCAATTAAAAAGTGCCGCGTGACATCCATATGTAATAAAAAATAGATTAAAAATTCTAAAAATAAATAAAAATTATAAAAATTGAGAATAATTTAATTAATCAAAATATAAAAATATACTTGACGGGTGTGAACCAATTATTGACTGGAGTTGACTAATGTTGACCAATGGTTGACCAGATGCTAAACGCCAGTTAACTGATAGTTGACCTAATGGTTTTTATATTTTATTTTATAAATTATATGTTAATTTTATTTATGTTTTGAATTTTTTAATCTATTTTTATTTTATATATATATATATATATATTACATGGTACTTCCTAATTGGATTGAAGTGTCATGTGGCACATTTTAATCGAGTTATATTTCAATAGTTTTTTTTAGTTGTAAAAGAGTAAATTGATAATAAAATGTAACTTTAGATACTAATTTGAGAAAAAAAAAATTAGATATCAAAATAAAAAAAAGGTAAATATATTTTAAAACGCAAATGATGCTTTAAGCCTGAATTCTTTTTTAAAATTCAACTCAAATATCTAAGGCAAGAAAACTCATTTACCACTTCCATACAAACAGACAAAAGCCCCTAATGGACTTTCGCGTATGATAAAATATATGCCTTACTGAAAGGAAACCAAGCTTTTTACGACAAGGACATTTCCAGGTTCCGCCATTGCATGATGAAAAGAAAGGGCTTTTATATAAATAATCTAAAATATTAATTAATTACAAAAATAAGTTAAAAGAAAAATTATATGCGAAAATTACTTGTTTACTATAGTACTTCTAAGTGTCGTCTGAATAATTAATAATATTACCCCTTTTTTCCTTAATCATTATTTAATCATAAGTGTTATAAAAATATTTTTTTAGTAGTGTCACTTGACACACTGACTGCACGAGACTAAAGTGTGATTATATAAAACATTCAAGAACCTAATGAAATCCGATGCTACCATTGTATCAGGCAGCACCACTAAATTTATTTTTTAAAATACTGATTATTGGGTCATTATTAGAGAGAAAAGAGGGGTGGTGTCGCCAGTTAGTTAAGTAACACTGACGAGTACAATAACAAATGAGTCATTTTCGTATATAATTTTTCCTTTAGCCTATTTTCATAATTAATTAATATTTTTAGGTTATTTATATAAAATCCAAAGAAATGTAAGTCATTTTATTTTTTATTTAAAAAATTTAATCTAATCATTAATATTATTACTATTTTTCATACAAAATTTTTGAAGTGAAGTCATGAACTTTATTTAGAGGGACCAAGATAAAATCATAAAATTTTAGAGGAGTGAAGGTTAAAAAATTTTCGTTAAAATGTTTATATTTTTAAATGGACTATTAAAAAAATTCCCATTTTTTCAAAAGTAAAAAAAAAAAAAAAAACTCAATTTGAATGATTTATATTTCGGGAAGAGCTAAAGGGAAAATTACTTATTTAACCAAGGGGCCTAGGGCCTCTACCTATCCTTGGCCTCTAAGGGCGAAGCTAGAAAATTTTTTTAAGGGGGTCGAAATTAAGCTATAATGTTTATGATAGTAAAAATTTAATTTTACTATTTGAATACTTTATATTTTTATAATTTTTAAAAGATTAAATTAAATTTTTATCATTTTTAGGGGGCAAAGTATAATTTTACTTTTACTAATTTAAAATTTTAAAAATTTTACAAGGTTTAAATGAAAAAAATTCCATTTTAAAGGGGTCGAGGCCCTGCTACCCCCTTAGATATGTCCCTGTTGGCTTCGCCACTGAAAATTTCTCAAATTGACATATTAATTAAATTGCCTTCATATGATGTTGCATACAATTGACAAGAAAAATATAGTGACAAAAATTCAATTTGTAAATAAGTATAGGGACTGATAGCATATTTTTAACTACTAGAGAAGGAGATTTGGTGGACCAAGTCCAACCAAGAAAGATTAGCTCCAATTTCCAAGAAGGTTAGTGGTTTGGCTTATTACACCATCGAAATCCAGTTTAGGGTATTCGCCCCTTTGCCGCCCATTCCTTTATCTCTAAATAATTGAAGGTTTTTAAAAAGGGTTGTTGTTCAGTGGAGCTGTCCCTGAATGGACCCGACTTGATTTTCTATCATACCCACAACGCAAATTATTGAGAACCTAACTTAAGATAATATCTTCCTTAAGGGCTCAAAATTACATTATTATTGCTTGGTGTATTCTTTAAATATCATAAGGGTTAAATTATAAGTAAATTTTTGAAAGTTTGGGTTTAAGTCTAATCATTTAAATTGCGATTTGTAAAAATATTTGAAAGTTAAGTGCAAGTTTTATTCAATTCTTTTTAGATTAGTTTGATTCTTTGTTATAATTGGTTAAATATATATATTTGTAACTGCATCTGTATTGTATTTATATTTGTACTTGTTAAACTTAAAAAAAAAATTATGCTTAAATTTTTATCATTTTAAGGCCGTCAAAGCCCTGCATATCCCTGATACAATTCTAATTAATTTTATAGATACAATATACTACTAGAATGAAATTCACCAACACTTGTTCAAAATGTCTCAAACCACTGGTATGGCTATAAATGAATAGAGTGTTGGATGAATAATTTCATTATAGGTTCTGATCATATATATTCTTTTTAACATAATATTTAGAACTATCCATAACCTCTCCCTAACTCATAAATAGGAAAATAATGCACTTCAATACATTCAAATCCATATCCTTCTACATTGATAATAATACTCATATCAATCGAACTAAATATATACTTTTTATCTATTTTATTTTTTATCTTATACTATTTTAATTTTTAAAAAACCCAATTATAACTTTTAACACAAAATTTTAATTGAAACATGAGCCGCGCATTGCTAATTAGAAATTTTTTTGGATGAGCATAGGGACAAATTTTAAAATTTGTATGCATGGAATAAAATAAAAATAAAAATGTGATTTAAAAAAAAAATTCAACATTCTCACAATAAAAAAAAAAAGTGAGTTTACTTTAATTCGTGTCAACTCAAATGATGGCTCGTTAAAGAATATTCAACATTTTATTAATATCAATTGTGTAGTAGGTAGCTATGGACCAGAATGTAAAATATAAAATATATTATTTATATTTTGTACAAGTTGATTTTATTATTAAATAAAAAATAAAAAATCGACCTCCATTGTTGTCCAAGGCAAAATATAAAATTCCATTTCACAAAAGATTGTCCTTTTTTTTTTTTCGAAATTAGGGTGTTTATTAGTAATAGTGATTGATCTTTTTGTCAACAATGTTATTTAAAGAGGTAAATCTTCAACCTCATACAGATGAATAATCGTCATATCATAATTAAATATCACTTTTTTTTATATACATTCTTTAAATATATTTTAAAATTAAAATTTAACTAGTTTAAAAAAAACAAATTTAATTAAGAATATTTTTATTTTTTTAACGAAAAATATTTTTAATTTAAATAAAACCCAAATCGATTTGTACATCCTTGTCATCCTTGGGGATGGCAAAAGAACTCAAATATGATAAGTTCCGATCCGACTTGATTTATTAGGATTTGATTTTTTTTTTATTTTTTTTGAAAAAAATTAGGTTTGAGGTGGGAGGGATGAAATTAAAAAAATTAGTCGGGTCGGGTTTTATATACAAAAATATTCTTGATATGTTAAGCTTTTACTTTTAATAAAAAATAAATATTAAGTTTTAAGGCTACTAAAAATAATAATCTTATTTATTTAAAAATAATAATATAATCTTATTTACTTTAAAATAAAAAAATAGAATAATTAAATTAAATTCATGTCGAACCGGGTCGAATTGAAGTCACATCTCTTACTAAATTTTAAGTATGAGACAAGTTCTTTTTCTTAAAAACCGAGGTTGAGTCGGGATCGAAATAGATTGATCAAGTTTCAGGCCGGGCAAAAATTCGCCCCGCCCATTACCATCCTTAGTACTCTATTTTTATATTTATACATTGTTGTCAAGTCCTACCATTATTTTAACCATCAATGTAAACATTAAATGTTAATTAAAAAATATTTGAAGCACATGAATCAAATTATAAACACGTATATATCTATCATACGGAAATCATGAATCTAATATATTAAAAATAAATGATATCAATAAAACTTAGGATGGCTATATTTTTTCTTAATTTGTCATATCCAAACTACTCATATAGTAAGTATATATTTGTTCACAAAACCAACATACAACCAGTGATTCTTTTACGAAAATAAATGTCATGTGAATGCAATATGTCAAATTTCAAACATGCTATTCACAATAATCATACTAGAAACAACTTTTTTTGAATAAAAATGTTAAATTTTTAATCAGTATTCATGAACTTCAGGACTATAAGTACAATCAATCGTAATGTTTCAATAATTTGTATTAATCAACCTCTAAAATTTATTACCCTGTCAAGATGTTAGTAATCTCATACAAAATCAATATCTCAAACTAATTTAATGAATAAAAATCTTAATCTATGACAAGAAAAACCGCAATCTTAATTTTCTAGGGGTTAGCCACAATCATCATTTTCTAGAGATTAATCGATAAAGCTTGAAAAAGAAAAGAAGAGTTGTTACAAAATTAGGAGGACCCACTTGAAAGTATTGAAATATTGATCATCTATCTTGTAAAAAATTTAGATAGTGCGTGTGAGAGAATACAAGAAATTTGAGAGATAAGTGATAAGTGTTGAAGGAAAATAAAAAGATTAGGTATTTTTGGGTTTCTTTTATTTTTTATAAAAGAATTCATTTAAAAAAATTAGTTTTTAACTTTTTCGTGGAATTAATTTATTAATTATATATATTAAAGTTAATATTTGATATACTAGTACTACATTGTAATATGTTTTTTTAAAATATATATTTATTTTTTAGTATTTTACTAGAGAAATTATTATATAAGCCTTTCCCATCATGCCATATATGGTCCTGTTATGTACTTATGATCACTAACTCGAAAACCATATAAGGTCCGAGTAGCCTACCCACGACACAGTTAGGGCCCACCAAATGGATGCGTGCAAGCCTTACAACAAAGCTCGCGGTCTCGGCTTGCATATGCCCAGTGAGTGTCTAGCAGGCATTCTAGAGCTGTACACGTGTTCAACATGAATAGAGTCTATTAAGAACATCAATTCTACAAACAATAGCTATGTATATAAATATTCGATTGTCCTCTCTAATGAGACACTATAACACCCCTAACCCGAATACATCGCCGGAACAGGGTTACGGAGTTTTACCGAAATTTACAGATTGAATAATAGTAATTTCATATCATATAGCATTCATATCAGAAACCAATCAAGATTAAGCATAATGTCCCTTATAGGAGCCCTCGAGGCCCAAAATACACATTAGAAACAAATCGGGACTAAACCGGGTACTCAGAAAATTTTTCGCAAAATCTTAAAAATTTTCCAAAATGCAGGGGACATACGCCCTTGTCACAGGCCATGTGGGCATTCAAAATAGGGCACACGGTCGTGTCCTAGCCCGTGTATGTGCTCGTACAACTCTCTGACTTAGGTCACACGCTCATGTGCTAGGCCGTGTGAACATAAAAATTTACATTAAATAGGTGCAGGGGTCACACGGCCAAGCCACAAGCCCGTGTGCCAGGCCGTGTGATTAATTTTGAGCATTTTGCTTTGAAATTTTTAAGATTCAGGGGACACAAGGGCAAAACACACGCCCATGTGCTAGGCCGTGTGTCACACACAACTGAGACACACGCTTATGTCCCTGTCCGTGTGGACGAAATAGAGTTTTTCTAAGCCATATTTCTCACCCAATTTTGCCTTCCTCCTACATAGACACTTAAACATATTCTTAAGCCAATATAATACATCCAAATCAAGCCAATACCAAGTATCATATATGACATATTAATACATGTGACCAAGTCTTCATTTTTATCAAATTAATCTAATACATATTAAAACATCCTTGTACTAAATATTCCATTTCATCCATTCATCAATTTTATCCATATGATTTCCATCACTCATCCATTTCAACACATATCAACCACATATAGACTCTTATATACTCTTCAAATCATATCTATCACATGCCATTCCAATGGCTAGTTACAACAAAAATCACATACATGCCATTAATGGTCTAATTTAACCTATACATGCCATTATAACCAAAAGTAATTTACTAATTATACCGAAATGAGCCAAGGGATAGTGTGATGATGCTTCGACCAACCTCCAACCTTTACGAGCTTTCAAGTACTATAAAATAGGGAAAATAAAACAGAGTAAGCCTATAATGCTTAGTAAGTCCGTATAACATAGAATTTAACTTACCATTTGATCACATAAAAGGTATGCATACAAAACATATTCCGAACAACTTGGCTAAAAGCCTAAACACATATGCTTGTCAACATGTTAGTCATGTATTTCAAAGAAATATCAAGGGACATATATGAACTCGTAACAATAGAATTGTCATATACATATACTTTCCATATCATGGATTCATATAACATGTACAAACCATTTCCATGTATTTCAGATATATTTAGTAATAATCCATTCCGAATCCATATTATCTCATATCAGAACTTTGCCCGTTGAACCATTTAAAATCTCGATGGATACAAGGGTAGTACACACAAGTGTATAAAACTGTAATCTGTCAATTAATATTTGGGAATGCTTATACGAGCACATAAACGGAAAGCTCTCTCTCGAGCCATATAACGAGAAGCTCATGTGAGTCATGTAATAGGAAGCTTATCCGGGCTGCATAACGGGAAGCTCATAAAAGCCATAAACAGGAAGCTTATGTGAGCTAATAACGGGTAACTCCGAAGAGCCATTAATCAGGAAGCTCCGGAAAGCCAAGCAAGCCATATCGGGAAGCTCCGGAAAGCCAAGCAAGCCATATCGGGAAGCTCTTAAGAGCCATTAATCAGGAAGCTCATAAAAGAGCCTTTAATCGGGAAGCTCATAAAAAGCCATATATCGGGATGCTCTGAAGAGCTATTAACGGGAAGCTCGCAAGAACCATATAATGGGAAGCTCGAGAGGGCTAGTAATGAGACGCTCTTTCGAGCTGTGGTGTGTCCGTAACATATGCAGGACCACAACCAATACGGGAACCCAGTATCCATCGAATTTCATTTATTCAAACGAGACTTTATATTTGCCAGACATTATAGGATATGTCATCAATTTCATATATATGACATTTACACCATTCAACTCAAACATATAAATATACAAAATTTAGTTACACGAACTTACCTCGATAATTGTTTGTGTATGCAAAATCTACTAATCCAACACCTTTTCTTTCCCCGATCTAACTTCGTATTTGGTCCATCCGGATTTATATGAATGAATTTAACATAAATTTAATACAATTCATACTCAATTCAATCTAATTCACATCTTGAGAAAAATTACCATTTTACCCCTGTACTTTTAATTAATTCTGATTTCGTCCCTAGGCTTGGAAAATGAAATTCATGCAATTTAATCCTTATTCCAAGCCTAGCCGATTTTTACATATTACAATAACAGTCCATGTATTTCAAAAAAATCAAAATTTTTTCATAAATTTCACATATTTTCAATTTAGTCCGTAAAGTATAATTTCATCAAAATTCCCTTTACAAAAGTTGTTTATCTATCAACAACCTTTCATTTTCTAACATAAAACTTCATAATTCATGCATACTCATCCATGGAAAAACTTTAATACCTTAATAACAATGCAAATTAATCCCTGAGATAACTAGATTAAGTTATTACGATCTCGGAAATATAAAAATTACTAAAAACGAGACAAAGAAACATACCTATTTGAGCCAAATAAGTTTGCTCAAAACCAAATTTCCATGGCTAGGGTTTCCATGTTTTAATTTTGGGAAAGGTGATGAAATAAGATGATATTAGATTTTTATCATCTTTAATTATTTCTATTTCCAATTTAGTCTTTTTTTATTTAATTTTCCATTGATGAATCATCATACATATCTACTAACTCCTCTTAATGGTCTATTTGCTATATAAAGACCTCCAATTTTAAATTCCAGAGCTATTTGATCCCTTTAGCTATTAAAATTCAACTTTTGTATTTTATGCAATTTGGTCCTTTTATCAATTAAACATGTAATCGGTAAAAAAAATTTAATGAATTTTTTATACGACATTCCTATCATAATGCAGACCATGTAATAATATTAAAGTAAATTTTCTTTCCTAACTCGAATTTGTGGTCTCGAAACTACTATTTCGATTTCACTGAAAACGAGCTGTTACAGACACGACGAAAAAAATACTCAACAGGCAATCAAATTTATCTATATTAAATTATTATTTCATGTCAGTTTCCAAGGCAAACCTTTTTTTATTTTCTTTTTCCATTTATGATAATAAACAATTGAAAAATGAAAATCAAACAAAAATAAAATAAAATCACAAATGTAACCTTGAATTTAAAACATTTATCGCCAGTTTGCCATTGTTGTTATGGTTTAAAAGTGATTTTGAAAAGTATTTTTAGAATGAAAAATTGCTTTAGCAAAGTATGGTAGAAAAGTGTTATGAAAAAAAATGTGTTTGGCAATTTTTTAGTGTTCTCTATTGCTGTAAAAAATTACGATTAAAAATTGAAATCGTATTTTTAGACATGATATTAAAAATAAAAAAATAATTAAGTTATATGATATTTAAATAATTTAATATAATGATACATAAAATATAAAATTTAAATATTTTTTAAGCAATTAATATAAAATATTTCTAAAATTGATGATATATAAAATATTTTTTTAAAATTAAATATAATAAATAAGATTTAAATAATTTAATATAATGATAAATGATATTTAAATAATTTAATATAATGATATATAAAAGATTTAGATAATTTAATATAATGATACATAAAATATTAATTACTTTATTATCATAAATGAAAAAAATAAAAATAATTTAATAAATTTAACTCTTCAAATTTATAAATTTAAAAATATAAATATAAAAAATTAAATATATTACTATATCAGTTAAAAAATATCCCGTGATTATTTAGTTATCAATTTAACAATCCATAATGTTTAAATTAAAAAAAATAAAATTAAATAACCAAAATAAAATTAGAAGTGGAAATGCAAAAGCATCAATGTTCCAGAGTAATCCGGACAGTCCGAAAAGCAAATGGGGCCCAATATAGTTGACACGACAGTCTTGATGCCGTTTCCGACCACGTCTTCAGATATTCTCAAATCTTAACAAAAACTTGTGATTAACTGTAAAATCGAAGGGTAATTTTGTCTATTCAACCAACAAAATCGCTGACTCGGCGGGTGCCTCTGAACGAAAACAAGCTATACCGCTCGAGTATGAACACGCTCCAACAGAATATTAAATATAACCGCTTTAAAATATTCCTCCTCGGCCTAACAACTTAAATTTCCAAATTTACCCCTATAGAAAGCTCGCAATGACATGTACGTCCTTTTCCGTTTAGCCGATGAAATATCAAATTTAACAAGCGGTAGGAAGGTAGGGGAAGGATGAATCTGTCATTTTCCAACGAAGCAGCGTCTTTGGGCAAAATACTTTTTTAAAAAATAAAATAAAATAAATGAACTAAAAAAACAGTGACGCGTGGACGACGTAAAAACTATAAAAGCTTTCACGTGCCCGTCAATGTCAAGTCAGACCTTCAAATAATTAACACATACGGTTATATACGGTTTCAAAATTGTACTGTAAAATTATTCGGTATTTTAACTAAAACTAATTAATAATATAAATATTCCAAATTTCCAAAAATAATTTAATTCAATATCTATATTTTAAAAAATAAAATAAAATAAAAATATAAAATCAACATAAAAAGTCCAACTTGCAACTAAATAATTTAAATACATAAATATTCTATAGGCTGACAGCTATTTTTGCTTGTGCGTGTGTCGATTTGATCATCAATTATAAAAAAATATCCCATCTCATTATCAAAAGGCTAAAAGACTTACACGTGTCAACCAAGAGTTTATAATTACGTATTCGTCCCCATTTCTGACCTTATAAATATCGATTCAAGCCCACCAGAGCCAAAGTTCGATCATTTTTGAAAAAAGAAATCTAATTCGTTTTTTTATTTCAAGAGTTTGAAGAAATTTCAATTTTGTTTAAGCTCTTTTGTGTGTTGTTTTATGGTAATTATCTGAAAAAAAAAATGGTAGCTGAAGCTGAAGTTGTTTGCCAACAGAGCATGCCGGTGTTGGAAGTTCCGTTTTTCGGTAAAGGAAGTAATTTCGAGGAGATTAATGAAATCGTCGCGATTCCGTCGCCGGTTTCTTCGCCTGAGTTCCGACAAGTCGGTCGTGGTGCTACTGGGTCGGTTTCCGTCGATTTATCCACCTCTCAACTGGTTAGACTTTTCATTTTCCCTGTTTTTTTTTTAAAATATGCTTGTAAATATTCTGAATTTTGATGAATTTTGACTTGCAAGTTAGAATTAAATTTCTAAATATGGTTGCAAAGGTTGAAGTATAGA
The DNA here is from genome assembly GCA_025698465.1 of Gossypium longicalyx. Lineage (NCBI taxonomy): Eukaryota > Viridiplantae > Streptophyta > Magnoliopsida > Malvales > Malvaceae > Gossypium > Gossypium longicalyx. Next base: position 22,445,103 of record CM047006.1, read on the forward strand.
TATGTTGGATTTTATTTTCTGCGAAATTTAGTTGAATTGATGAAGTATTTTATTTCTATTTATGCACAAGTTTTAGAGGAAATTATGTTCATCGCTTGCATCTTGGGGATCAATAATGTTTTGAAAAAAAGATGTTAAAATTGTTAAATTTACAAGCTTGTTAATTGGATTTTGCATCTAGGGAATAAAACAATGAGATTTGTATATTTTTAGCCTTTTAAGTGCTAGTATATATTAGTTTGCTATTATTTTAGTTTTGGGGAAAATATACTTAGTAATTTAAAGTTTAAACCTTTTAATAGGCTTCACTTATTATTTCTTCCTATTTTAGGATGTGAAATCTCTAGATGAATTCCCAGATCCATGTAATATTGAATCTACTGTCCTGCAATTCGTCCCGAGTATCCGTTCAGGTAGCTTCGCTGACATTGGACCAAGGAGATACATGGAAGACGAACATATTCGTATTGATGATCTATCATCACAATTGGGTTCCCTTTTCAAGTTTCCTAAACCTTGTGCTTTTTATGGGGTAATTACTGTTTTAGCTGTTGTTGCTACTGCTTTAATTCGATGTTGTTGTATCGAGTTGTAACTAATTTTGGGTTTCGCTTCGTATCCAGGTGTTTGATGGTCATGGTGGTCCTGAAGCCGCGGCGTATGTAAGGAGACACGTGCTTAGATTATTTTTCGAAGATGTGAATTTTCCCCAGTCGTGTGAAGTTGATGATGATTTCTTGGCAGGGGTTGAGAACTCGGTCCGGAAATCATTTCTTCTTGCTGACCTTGCTCTTGCTGATGATTGTACCGTGAATAGCTCTTCAGGAACAACAGCGCTTACGGCTCTTATATTCGGAAGGTATCTTCATGGTTTAAAGCCTTGATTGGCTTTCATTGACTTAAAGTCTTTGCCTGATTAATTGTTTCTGCTTTAGGCTTCTAATGGTGGCCAATGCCGGTGATTGCCGAGCAGTTCTCTGTCGAAAAGGGGAGGCAATAGATATGTCCGAAGACCACAGGCCTATTTATCCATCAGAACGGAGGAGAGTGGAGGAGCTCGGTGGGTTTATTGACGATGGATATCTTAACGGTGTTCTATCAGTTTCTCGAGCCTTGGGGGATTGGGACATGAAGTTACCCAAGGGTTCATCTTCACCTCTCATCGCTGAACCCGAGGTCCGCCAAGTGGTTCTGACAGAGGATGACGAGTTCCTTATCATCGGATGTGATGGGATTTGGGATGTTATGTCAAGTCAACATGCAGTTAGCCTAGTTCGCAGAGGGTTGCGACGGCACGACGACCCCGAGCAATGTGCTAGGGACCTTGTCATGGAAGCCTTACGCCGCAACACGTTTGATAATTTAACCGTCATCGTCATATGCTTCTCTGAACCTGATTACAGGGAACAACCATCTCCTCGGCAAAGAAGATTGAGGTGTTGTAGCCTATCTGCAGAGGCCCTGTGTAGCTTGAGGAGTGCAATGCGAATTCGTGACCGGTAAATACGAGTCTTCAAATAATACTAATTCTTCAACCTGGGATATTATATATACTGTTTCTGGCTGCTTCAGTTATAGGTATAAAAAAAAAGCAGCTTGAAGTTTTGCAGGGGTTGGTTTTGGTATAATTTATTTTTTGAGGGGAGTGGGGATGTACATAGAGGATGGTGGTGTAAAGATGAAGGATGTAATAATTTATGTGTGCTTACTGCTCAGCTCAAAGTCATTTATGGATACTTTTGCTCAAAAGTCCAGGTGGCTGACCTTTGTTAGTTCATTGATGTTGATTCGTGAGATGTATTATGTACATATTGTCAATAAAGATCCAAATCTTCATTGCTGTCTTTCTTTTCCACCTGCCAACCATCTCATATTTCATGCAATTGTATGACAAAAAGGTTTAAATTGAACTATTAAAAATTAATAGGAGTAAAAATAAAATATTTCATTTAATTAAAGTTTTAAAGTGGTTTAATGGGCATATCTTTAGTCCGGACGTGTAAAATAAAAAGAAAAAGAAAAAAAAATAGTATGTAGATTTGTTTATCGGTATTAGATATAATTTAATCCAGCCTAAATATAATATGTTACAAAAAATATTATATTAATATATACGTTAATTAATTATTATATATATTTTTATTTGTATTTACATTTATATTTATATATATTAAACCACTAATCTAATAACAAATATTTAAAAACCTAAAATTAACTTAAAATATAAAATTTTAAGTATAAATATTTTTTAATGTGTTAGAAAATTTTTATTTTAATATTTTTAGAGTATTTTGTGTATTATATTTTTTCTAAAAAATTATTTTAAAATAAAAACTAATTTTATAAAAACCAAATATGAGCGGATTAGGTCGAGTCCAAGTTTATTTCTCTTAAATTGAGTTGGGCTTAGGCAAAATAGTAAGTGTATTTTTAGGGTTGGGTTGGCCCAAAGTTTGAAAAATTGGTTTAAATACCTTGCATGGGTTTGACCCAAACCCGAACCACCCATGAGTATTTGATAGTATAAGATCCAGAAATTTTTTAATGGTTTGGTTTTAGATTGGACTAATTTAAATTGAATTTATCGAAGTTATAATTTAATTGTATCAGGTCATTCATATTTGAATATTGGATTTTTTTTTCTATTTAAGTTATTATAAACTTAAGATTAAAATATATCATAAGTCTTTGCATTCTTCACAAATTTAGAATTTAATTTTTGTACTTCCAGGCCCATCTACTTCAAAATCCATGTGCCATTGTTAGCACTATGAAAATATTCTTGTTAAATTTGTTGGTGCGACATTTTAATGTAAAAAAAATATTTACTTGGTAGTCATGTAATTACAAAATTGACATAATGAACTTGAATTTAACAAAATAATTTTAGAAGTGCTAACAATTATACTTATTTTGAAATTTGAAAAGTTGAGGGACTAATTTTCAAAAATGGAAGTGCAGAGACTAAATTTATAGAAGTAAAAATATATGGACTAAATTCTAAATTTTTGAAAAATACAAGTACTTACGTTATACTTTAACCTAAAGCACTAGATTATTTCAAATTTAGAGACGCTTCTGAATATCAGTAAAATCATTGTCAATTTGATCCTTTGCAGTTGCAATTTTTGTCTTTAATTTTGAACCGCCACCATGAGAATCTCAGTATGACCGTTCAAAAGCTAATATTGTTGATGGCGGCGGCGGAAGTGATGGTGCGGCGGCGGCGGCGACTGGCAACGACATGAATCAAATTTTAGTAGGCAGTTAGTAGCTACTAGCTTAAGCCCTCCACAATCCATTTCTGTTATATAATCATCAGCCACGATCACATGATAGCAAAACTATAAAACCATAATATGGACCCTACCTCCCTATCAAATCAACGCCAATACGACACGTGTCCCACATTATTTCTCCCTCCCTATATAAAACCCTCCCGGTCCTTTCCCTCTTTCGATTTGCATTGATCCACTGTAACAATGGAGATCTCAGTGGAGAAGATCGAGGGCAGCACTGACGCCAAATATTTCTACGATTCCTACACCGTCCATGTCGGAAACCACCGTATCCTCACCGTCGTTACCTACTGCGAGATCACCGCCGGCAAGTGGCTTAAACAAGCCAAAAAAGCTAGCAACTCCAAGTCCCTCCCTAAAACCCTTGTCGTTGGCTTCTCTGTTGAACGCCAAAACGATTACTACTCCAGTTACGGCCTCCTCGAGTTTCCGTACGAGCTACTCCATATCTGCATCGGCTCACATTGTCTCCTCTACCATTTAAACGACCCCGACTTTTACAAGCCTCCCAAGTTCCTCGCCCATTTCCTCTCCGATCCGGAGGTGATTGTAGTCGGGATGGGGATCAAAGACAAATCGAGTCATTTGGAGAAAGATTTCGAAGTTAAGATAAAGAACGCGGTGGATTTGAACGAGTTGGCTGTGAAAGGGATGAAGAGAGACGAGCTTGATTTAGGAAGGTACGATTTAGATAGGCTCGCTAAAGCTGTGCTGGGGAAACACATGGATGTGGTGAGACCTCGGAGGAAAATCGAGTGGTTTAAGAGGAAAAGGCCGTATTATCACAGTCCTGAGTTGAATGATGAGAAGGTCATGTTTACCACTGCTGATGCTTATCTTTGTTACCGTATTGGATCTCAGCTCTTTGATATGATCCATGGGAAAGCTTCCTCTGCTATTGCCGCCGCCGCCGCTGTTGCTGCTGCTGCTAAGTCCAGGAAAAACAAGAAGATGAACAAAGGCAAGAAGAACAAAAAAGGTAAGAAATAGATTAGATATTGGTTATGGAGTTTGATGGCCATTGCTAACTGGTTTTCGTTTCCAGTAGTAATATCTGTTTCGTTTCTATATTGTTTACTGCAATTCTCAGGTGAACTGAATTCTTCGTTTAGGGATTTTATTTTTCTGCAGCTATCTTTTAAATGATATATGCAATGATCGAATGAAACAGTGGCATTTTCTTTTGCTTTAAACTGCGTTGTGTTGTTTTTTCTGTGTTTATATATTCTATTGAAAATGTTTAATTTCCTGATTGGTTGGTGAGAAAACGCAAAGAAAAACTTTTTCTTAGGGTTTTACTTTTTCCATGCCAAAACGAAAATGTTAATTTTTTTATTTTATTTTTTGTTGTTGTATTTTCCATTAAAAGGTAAAGAATTTTATTTTCTTTGTACGATAAATTAAGCTACGGCCTGCCAAAGCCGTTTGAACCAAAAAAAAAAAAAAAAAAAAAAGGAAAAGGAAAAAGGGCTGTACGTACGTAGCCACCCTCTGCAACTCACAGCTATGGAATGGGTTGGGTGGGTTAAGCTCATGCAACACATTTAATTTAATTTTTAAGTTTGGGCTTGGTGAATTCGAAAGATAGATTTATTTTTTACTCTGCCCTAATGTTAGAAATGTAAACCTGGAGTCGACTTAACCTGTCTATATTTGATTTTTTATATTAATTTTTATTTAAAATTATTTTTTAAAAAATATAATAATACACTTTTAAGACATTAGAAATATATTAAAAAATATTTATATTAGAAAACACAAATAAATATAATAAATATTTTATTGCATTAAATATAATTTTTTAAAATTTTAAATTTTGAGTTGGTTATTTAATTGAATAAATTTTATTTTAATTTTTAAAAAATAAATTTAATTGTTATTAAATTCACGATTTAATATAAATATGAATATAATTATAATTATTTAACACATATAATTAATATAATATTATTTTATAACACAATATATTTAAACTAAGCTTAAACCTAAAAAAATCTTAATAAAAACTCGACCCATATAAAAAATAACTTAAATTTTACCTAAACTCATTTTTCCAAATCTCTTACTTTATCCATAGTATGAGCCAATGACCTCAGCATGAGCACAAGTAGAGTACTGATATCAGTGCACTGTACACTGTACATGCGCTGTGAAGAGTTTTTTTTCTGTCACTCTTACAAGGAAAATGAAAAATAAAAAATAGATTTGTTTTGTTCATAATTTACAAAATTTTACGAAAATTAACTTTAAAGTGTTATGTAAAAAGTGAGTTTTTTAATTGGATTTTAAAAACTAAAATACATACTATAAACGCGATTGTTTTGGGCCTTTTTGAAGTGATCCAAATGGGGAAGCCATCCTCTTGCTCTTATTACTTGGACTTTTTTTTATCATTTTCAATGGACTGTGGTCCATTAATTAGGTGTTTGTTTTTTATTTTTTAAATTTGGATGTAAAAATAATTTATATAATTACAAAAAATAAATTTTTAAAAATAATGTTAATGTGTATATATTTTTCCTAAAAAATAATTCATGCTGACTAGACTTAATAGGTTACATTTTTATAATTTGAAATTATGTTTTTTTTAAGTATCCATCACATGCATTTAAAGTTTTGTTATCTACATATTTACAGATTCTAATCCGCATACTTGCAAATAGAAGTGTGCACTCTTGAGCTTAGTGCTTGACTCATTGGTGAAAAGTTTTTACTCCATGTCTCTATACTTTGAGTTGTAGAAATGAATTAGATATAACATGCTTTCACAATAAAACAGATTATTGAAATGAATTAAATTAAGGTCTAAAAAGTTGATTCAATCACATGAGCTCATAGAACTTATTTTCATAGGCAAACAATAAACATTCTTGACCTTTGTTATTGGCTAGGTCGATGTTTCATAAAAAACCTTATCATTTGTGACTTGTTTTGGAACTTTCCTTAACTTATAGCATTTCTTTGTACCGACCATGTCCTTGATGTCAAATTTTAGCTGTTCATTATATTATTATTATTATTACTGTAAAGTATTTGCCTTGAAACGTGATCCAAAAGCACCAAAACCAGTCAGTCCAAACTACCATTCCTTGTATCAAACAAAGATTCTAGTACCCTTTTTCACATGTTTTAACATCAATCGTCTTCATTGCAAAAAAGGGCAAACAAAGGCTAGTGAAAACAGCCTTAGCCAAGCAGCCCCATGGCCCTGGTTGTGTATTGGTACGATTTCATTTGTTTTGGCGTTGTAGCGGCTGCCTTCATCGGGTCATTATGGGTACTATGGAAGAAAGAAGCCGCGTCTAGATGCGACGAGGAAAGCGTGTACGAGAGCCTGTTAGAGGCTCGACCGGATGCTGACGGGTTTATACGTGCCACGCCGAGGGCTCATGTTGGTTCCAACCAGTTATGGACCAGTTGTTGGATCAGGGTGCACCCTGGATGGCTAGTGCTCACTCGTTTCGTTTCATTCGCGGTCATGGCGGGGTTCTTGGTGTGGGATATAGTCGAATGGGATGCTTCCATCTTTGTTTACTACACTGAGTAAGTTCCTTCATTTCCATACACCCACATAGTAAAATACATCTAATGTGATTAAACTATTAGTAGGTTTAGGTTTTGGTTACTAAACTTAAAAAAGTTACAAAATAGTTATTGAACTATTCGAAAGTTTTCATTTAAATCACTGGATTGTTAAAATCGTTGTTGCGTGATGTTCTTTGTTTACACCGCCAATACTAATAAAAAACTCTTATTCTCCTTCTTTTCTATAGTTTAAGGTTTTTTTTTTTTCATGAAACAATTTTAACAGTTGAGAATTTGTAAACCAAAGTCCTAACAAACTTTTCCAATCTCTGACATTGATTGTCAGATCAACTTGGATCTAAGATATATTTTTCTACTTTCAATGGGTACTGATACACCGTGCCGATCGTCAAATTGTCGCTTAGGATTCATTAGCCAAACTTTTAAAAAAACTTAAAAGTTTATAAGTGACTTAACTAAAAATTTTCGAAAATGAAAACTTTCGAATATTTTAGTAACCATTTTGTAACTTTTTGAAATTAAGTAATCAACACGTAAACTTAATAATAATTTAATGGCCTTAGATATAGTTTACCCTTTTATATATATATATATATATATTAACATTAATCTAGTGAGGCAACATAAATTTGCAGGTGGACATTTGTATTGGTAATGGTCTACTTTGCGGTATGTAAATAATTTAAATCCCATTTCTGCCATTATATTTTTCTTTGTTGATTAAACACTTGGTTACAGTAGCTCATGCTTAATTAATACATGCATTTTGTTTATGAAGCTGGGGACTGCCATATCTGCTTATGGATGTTGGGTGTGCTTTACTACACCACTACCTGAAAATAGTTTAAGGGATGAATTTGTAAAAACAGATGTGGAAGAGGGTATAATTGCAAATTCTGTAACTTATCAAGCCAAAAATGTATGGTGCAAAATCAAGTTGCAAAGTCACTATGCTCAAGAAGAGTTTCAAAGAAGGGCAGGATTTTGGGGTTATCTTATGCAAATTATATATCAGGTCTGTCAATGAAGTTATCAATACAATTCCTACTTGTTTTCACTGCTTTCTCTTCTTTGATTTAATCATAAAAAGTCAATAAATCAAACCATATAACCTACGTACGAAAAATGATCTAAATCCAAAATCACCTAACAAACTCACGATGTAAAACCAAATGATTGAAACCCTTACCTCCATGGATCTAAATACAATAATCACCATTTAGTATGTCTTAAGCCTTGATGAGACCTTTAGTATGGGCTGCTGTCTTTAATTTTCTCTGCAGACAAGAGAGCTGATTTACTTAGTTTTGCTTCATTGTAGACATGTGGAGGTGCTGTCATCTTGACAGACATTGTATTCTGGCTTGTTATTGTTCCATTTTTATCAAACTCACACCTTGGCCTGAACATGGTAAGATATTAACTTCATATCAATTAGCAATGCTAGAAAAAGTCATAATTTGATTGCAAGATTAGCGGCTATGTCTAAATTCAGTGATTGTTTTCTTTTTTTGGACAGTTAATGGGTTGCATGCACACTGTGAATGCTGTGCTTCTCATACTGGATACTCTTTTCAATAGCCTTGTAAGTATTTTGCACCTCTTTTTATTATAGGTAAACTACCCTTAAGCTATTAAACTATTAATAAGTTTAAGTTTTGATCACTCAATTTTAAAAAGTTACAAAATGATCACTAAATTATTTGAAAATTTTTATTTAAGTCGTTGAGCTGTTAAGTAAAGTGACGATTCGATAACTGGTACGGTAGATCAGTACCCATCGGCAAGTAGAAGAACGTACTTTAAATCCAAATTGATTTAATGAGCAATGTCTAAAAAAAAGCTATTTGGATTTTAATTTAAAAATTCGTGACATTCAAAGTTGTTTCATAACAAAAAAAACTGAATTATAGAAGAAAAGGGGAACGTGAGCTTTCGATTGGTACAGACGGTATAAACAAAGAAAACCATACAATAATAATTTTAATAACCCGATAACTTAAATAAAAATTTTCGAATAATTTAGTGATCATTTTATAATTTTTTAAAATTGAATAACCAAAATATAAACTTTTTTTAAAGAGACCAAAACGTAAACTCACTAACAGTTTAATGAAATTTAGTTGTAAATAGTCTTTCTATTATTCATTGCTACCAAATTCCATATAGGCTCTAAGTGTTAGTTGAATCTCCCCTTTCGTGTCAGCCATTTCCTTGGTTCAGGCTTGCATATTTTGTTCAGTGGAGCTGTTTATATGCTATTTTCCAATGGGTTCTTCATGCCTGTGGGTTTACATGGTGGCCATATCCTTTCTTAGAGCTTAATACCCCATGGGCTCCTTTATGGTAACCTGATTTGCCTCAGACAAAGTTATTTTCATCACCTATATATATATAAAAGAATATAATGAATTCAATCATTTCCATCGAACAGGTACTTCTCCATGGCTGTGGTACACATCCCTTGCTATGGAATATATGCACTGATTGTAAAAGCAAAAAATTCAATACTCCCAAGATTGTTCCCCCATGATTTTGTCAGATCATACTAGTTTCTTTCCTCTCTTTTTTTTTTTTTTTTCAAATCCACTGCTTTTGAATGTGGTAAATTTATTTAGGTTTTATGGTTTATTTATATCAAGATGGAGGCATTTCTCACATCAATAGATGGTGGTTTATGTAACTTTTCTTTTTTTTCACGTTCAACAATTTGGGAAGTAGTCAAGCATTTATACCAAAGATAATGATATTTTGGGGCTTATTTTATATGTTTATAATATATTCCCTTTATTGAAAAAGGGGTGTGGAAATCACAGCTTTTGACCATGATTTTTTATGGATGTTTACATTATGTAAAACACACTGCCTAAAAACAACAAAGAATCCCATCAGACATAAGCGTCTTTAAAGACTCAAACAACTATGTTGTTGGTATTTGTTTGATGATTGAAGGTAAAATATAAGGAAACATAAAAAAGCTAAGAAACCATATGCCTTGGATCACAAGCAAATTAGACTAACACAAGGCAAGCATTGAGACTCCTCCAAGCTCTATGTCCATCTTTTAAATTGGGAAGATTGAGACATCTCTAAGCTCTATTTCCCATCTTTTAAATTGGGAAGATCAAAGATTTCATGTCATACAAACTAAGATAGCCTATGAAACCCCAGGATTTGACCCCTAGGCCAAGGGTGTTCAACCCCCATACCCATGTCGTGGGATCAAATCACAAAAAATTGCCTACTAGTGGTGTCTGTGTGATAGAGATTTGCTCCTACTAGAGAAGTGTTAGTTGTAAAAAAATAAAGCTATGAGCCTTATGATTTTCTCATATGTAGTTGCTACCAACCTATGACTAGCAAATTGAAAACATAAGACAAGCATTGAACCTTCTCTAAGCTCTATTTTCATCTTTTAAATTGAGAATATCGAAGACATCATCTCACACAAACTTCGGCAACCTACTGCCACTCACATATCCTATCATGCACAACAACTGTTTCAGCTTTTATAATAACAGAGCCTTTTAAAGCTTTAATGAACAATGGCATAAAGACTAAGGCAGGATAAAACAATATGTTACATTTAAAGCATGCTTAAAGCCTTTAACTATAAATTTCATTGATAGGTGGATTCCAATTCCACTAATCTGCGAAAGCTAAAACTCAAAAATGATGATACTAAACCAGATATGCAACAATGGGAAACATTGACTCCATTCATTTTGTTAAACAGATTAGTTCTCTATATTAATCCCCAACATAAACAGACATTGGCATAAAGATCATTGAAGAAAAACTCTGCAAAAGACCAAAGACCTAAGTGAGCAGCAAAAATAGTTAAATCATTTTACAAACATCAAGCATACACCAATACCCAGAGAACAAAATAGCAAATAATACAAGGCATATAAATATAATCATCAATCAAACAACATAAAGAAGAACTAACTTATGTTGATTCAAACAGCTGAATTGATAATCAAATCTCCAAAATCATATAGCCCAAGTATTATAACATATTCAAACACAACAAAATTCATTCGATTAAACAAAATCCGACGATTACTGAAAATTTAAAACCTAAAACCCATACTGGAAAAAACCCTAAAAGATCCATCTTTTGCACGAGCCCTGCTTAATCTCCACCAGCCTTCTGGTAAACATAAGTGAGTCCACACTTACCGCAATAGTGCCTATCGAAATGGTTAGCCATGAAAGTTCCAGCACCACACTCAGCATTAGGGCACTCTTTCCTCAGCCTCTGAACCTTACCCGATTCATCCACCTTGTAGAACTGTAGCACAGCGAGCTTAACCTTCTTCTTCTTGTGCTTGATCTTCTTGGGCTTGGTGTAGGTCTTCTTCTTTCTCTTCTTAGCACCTCCCCTAAGACGGAGCACGAGATGGAGGGTGGATTCCTTCTGGATGTTGTAGTCGGCTAAGGTGCGGCCGTCCTCGAGCTGCTTGCCGGCAAAGATGAGGCGCTGTTGGTCGGGTGGGATGCCTTCCTTGTCTTGGATCTTGGCTTTGACATTGTCGATGGTGTCGGAAGACTCAACCTCTAGGGTTATGGTCTTCCCCGTTAGGGTTTTGACGAAGATTTGCATCTTTGGGTGCCGCTGGTGGCAGAGAGAAATGGAGGGTTCGGCTAGGTTTCGAAAACAAGGAATAAGTCTGTTGGGGTTTTCTATATATACATGAAGGTGAATTAGGGTTTTCTTGGGGTATGAAAGTAATTGCCCTTTTCTGGGTTTTGGATTTTAAACTTTTTGCTGACTACCAAATGGGTCGTGGATCATGCGACGTGGCCCTTATAGGCCCAATAAAGCTTTATATATATATACACTATTAAAAAAAGCCTAGTGTAATTTAGAACAGAGAGGTTTTGAGTAAAAATATAAGCTTGAAAAAAGGTTTAGGCAAAAAAAAGGCCCGTTTAAAAAACAGGTAGGACCTTGAATAAAATTTTTTGGCCCCTGAGCTTGGCTCGGCCCAAATATGCAAAAAAAAAACTGTTATTTTGTTGTTGGTTTTTTTAAATATTTTGCTACCATTCACTATTATGTTGTTCTTATTTTGTTGTTATTGTATAATTCTTATTTTATTATTAATTTTATTAACATTTTTAAGGCATTTGCTTGTTAAGTTGCACCTATCTTAGTGTTATTTTAAGTATTCATATTGCTTTTTAATTTATTTTCAATATTTATTTTAAATTTTTTAGTATTTTTCTGTATTATATATATTTTTAAAAAAATTATATAAAAAGTTAATACGGTCAAACCGGACCCAAATTTTGACATTTTTATTCAAGTCAAGCTTGGGCAAAATTTTAAACCAATTTTTTAGGCCAAATTCAGGCTTAACAAACTAGCCTAAAATTTTATTTAGCCCCGGGCCATTGACAGATCTAGATATCATTTTCTCTTATTTTTCTGTTATTTTTCATGTTTTAGGTAATTTTCAGGTACCAAATCTTTAGAATGGTATTTCTTGATTAAACTCAAACAAGCTTCATGATACACCTTTCGTAGCTTAATAGCGTAGCCCAGCTCTAAGCTTATGCCCTAACATTCTACAATGGAAGCAAAGTCGACCCACTCCTTTTATAAAAAGGATGGTTTGTTTCATTCCTTCTACATTATACACAGCTTTCCTCTGGGATCTCCAAACTCCAATAGCAATGGCTTTTCCAGTCTCTAAACCTGGAAGAACAGCTAAAGACATGATAGGATGGGCCATTACACAAGTTTCTTAAATCTTTTGAGCCCAACACCTGAAGGGTATTTTCGTAAATGACCCCTCATGATATGAAAATAGAAAACAGTTATGGAGATGCGGGGGATCGAACCCCGTGCCTCTCGCATGCAAAGCGAGCGCTCTACCATTTGAGCTACATCCCCTTCACTGTCAAGTTTTTAGTGTAATTTATATATTTGTAATTTTTGTTACAATTGTCTTTTCCGCTTGTAACAGGTCTTGTTTTCTTCTTGGAGTTTTATTCCCTAATCGTTAGTGTTCTAATAATTCGAAATGAATAGATTTGAGTGTAGTTATATAATATCCTTTAATTTAAGAGTTTAGCGATTCTATAGTTAGTTTAAAATAAATATGCTTTAGGCGTGAAATTACTTGTTTAAACTCGAAAGTTGATATAAAATTTAGAAGGTTTAGAAAAATAATTTAAGTAAAAAAAAATCTTGTTTAAAATACGGGCTGAGCTCATACCCCAATTTTCAAAGTCCAAATTTAAGCTATTTTCAAATTTATAAATATATTATATCATATGAAAAATTAAATATACTATAATATAAATATTAAAATATATATTAAGTTGTTTATTTTTAAAAAAAGTTTAATAAAAGAAAATTGATGTAATTGCAATAAAAGGTATATATAAATATAAAATAAAATAAAATTATTTATACCTATAAAAATTAATACAAGCTAGTTTAAATTGGTTTGAGTCTACAAATATGCACATGTTTTTAGCAAAACTTAATGCCTATATTTGGAACCAGCTTGGAACAATGCATGATATTTTATGGGATAAATCTCAAAATTATACATAAACTTTGATTTAATGTGTAATTTTATACATAAATTTTGATTTGATCAAATTCTCATAAATTATTAACACAATTATTAATATAGTATCATATTAAATACACAAATAATTATATGTAACTAATATAAAAAATAATTTGATGTATTTATTTTTAAAATATATATACTTGAATAAAAATGAATGTTTTATATATAAATATTTGAACCGCAATTGAAGTTTTATGGGCATAATTACACTAAATCAAATTTTATGTATCAATAATAGTATAATTTTATTTTGGTTAAATTATATTTTGATTCATTGAACTCTTTATACATTTGAAATTTAGTCTCCCTACTTTTCACATTTCAAAAATCTGGTTCAATTTGTTAAAATTATCGGTGCAATATTTTGAAATAAAAAGAATACTCACTTGATAGCTATGTAACAAAAAAACAACATTATTGTAGACTTGAATCTAACAAAAGAATTTTAAATATATTCACAATAACACTTGCATGATGAAATTTGAAAAGTAATTTTACTAAATTCCTTTAAAAAAAAGTAAGAGGATTAAATTTTAAATACATAAAGAGTATAAGGACTTCAAGGATATTTTAACCTTTTATTTTTGTTACAAACAAAATCTGATTGAAATTTTTTTTAATATTAAAAGAAAGGATAAATTACATCCAATGTCACTAAATTATTAGTAAGTTTACATTTTGTTGCTCAACTTCAAAAAGTTACAAAATAGTCATTAAATTATTTGAAAGTTTTCATTTAGTTACTGAACTATTTGAAAGTTTTTATTTAAGACATTTGGTTATTAAGTTTTTTTCTTTAAAAATCTAGCTAGTGAGCTCCAAGTAACAATTCAAGATCGATATGGTACATTAGTACCCATTGATAAGTAGGAAAACGTACTTTAGATCCAAGCCGATCTAACGATTATAAAATGAAAATTGAATTTTAGAATAAAATGAGAAGAAGGGCTTTTATTGGTGCAAGCGGTGAGAATGAAGAAGGCCATACAACAATAATTTTAACAATCCAGTGAATTAAATGAAAATTTTTGAATAGTTTATTAACCATTTTGTAACTTTTTAAAGTTGAGTGACCAAAACATAAACTTATTAATAGTTTAGTGGTCTTGAAATAACTTTAACACAATTAAATAGATTTTTTAAGAGTGAGTATTCGATCTAATTGAGTCGAGTTAACAAATTCTATTATTTATATTCAATGTTGCATTTACATGGACTGATCATTTAACTAGTAAATGAAGTACAAAATTATTTAACTACATAAACAACATAATGGTTTTGCCTTTTAACTTAATAAGTAAATATTTATCAAAACGACGTAGCTTTACATTTTAACTTAATGGTTTTGACTTTTAACTTTAGAAAAGGTAAACATTTATCAAAATAACGTAGTTTTACATTTTCTTATTCGGATTTTCGGATAACTCAAATTGTGTAATTATGTTCAAGTTAAACCAAAAAAATTAATTTTTTATTCGAGTTGATCTGAATAACTCAATTAACTCAAAAAACTCAAACTTTTTAATTCAAAATTTTAATTTTTTATTAAATTTTTCGAATCAAATTAAATTTTACACCCCTGTTTCTTGTTTTTTTTTTTTAAATAAAAATATATAAATATTTATGTATAAAATATAGCGCTCCTCGTTTCCGGAACAAAGATAATAAAAATCTGTGTTGGTCTAAAGCCCTAAGAAGAATAAAAATTTAAGAAAAAAGAAAAGAAAATTCATCGATCAATATTTCTCCCCCAATTCCCAAAGAATTTGATTATCGCCATTCATTGCTCACCTTCGGTGGGTAAACTTCCCCAAATCCTTGCGCCGCCGCCGGCTGCCATCCAAATCTCATGTAATAAACAAATTCCTCAAGGAAACTATTAAATTTGATCTAATAACAACATTATTATTGGCTATAATTCTGAATTAATTCTTTATCTGCCGAAGTAAACCCTAGATCTTTCTTCGTTTTTTGTTTTTTTTTTCAGCAGCATCAATTTTCGATCGACCGGTAGAGCAATTAGGGTTTCCAAGAAACGGGAATGGACGACAGCTGTGCGGTTTGTGCTGACAATTTGGAATGGGTTGCCTATGGCGCCTGTGGTCATCGGGACGTCTGCTCCACGTGCGTCTCTCGTCTCCGATTCATCTGCAACGATCGCCGCTGCTGCATCTGTAAAACTGAATCCAACGTCATCTTCGTCACTAAGGTTAGAGCTTCGCTCTTGTTTTGGTCGCCAATTTTAATTTTGAATTAGCATTCGGATTTTTAATGATTTAGTAATTAGGTAATTCCTTCGAATATTTACTAGCGGATGATAATTAGTAAGCCAAGTTCGAGTCTTTGTAACGAGTCTTTTTGGTTCTGGTTTGTTTCAGGCTTTAGGGGATTATACGAGGATGATAAATGACTTCTCTGTATTGCCGTCTAATGTAAGAGAAGGACGGGTGGGTTCTTATTGGTACCATGAGGATACACAGGCCTTTTTCGATGATGTTGATCACTACAGGATGATCAAGGCAATGTGCAGGCTTTCGTGCAGTGTATGTGACAAGATGGATGAGCAGTCCAATGATGGGGTGAAGCGGCGAGGGAAGTTTAGGAACATTGAACAGCTGAAAGGTCATTTGTTTCATAAACATAGATTGGTTATGTGCAGCCTGTGTTTGGAGGGTCGAAAGGTAAGGTTAATCTGTCATATTTGTAATGAAAATATGACTATGGTCTAGCATTGTTCCTTTTTAATGATTCGATTGTTTGTCCATTAGAGAACGCTGTGAAAAGCTTTATGTATTGATTATCTTTGTTGGTTGGTTTCCTTTGGGTGATGCAGGTGTTTATTTGTGAACAAAAGCTATATACTAGAGCACAGTTACATCAACATATAAACACAGGTGACTCTGAGGTGGACGGAACTGAGAGTGAGAGGGGTGGCTTCATGGGGCATCCAATGTGTGAATTCTGCAAGACCCCATTTTATGGGGATAATGAATTATATTCACACATGTCCACAGAGCACTATACATGTCATATATGCCAAAGGTACTGATGCTATTTCTGGCATTGATTTTAGAACTTATTTGTTTGCATGTTAATTGTTAATGTGCAATGCAGGCAGCATCCAGGACAATATGAATATTACAAGAATTATGATGACCTTGAGGCAAGATGGCTTATAAATTTCTTTTTCTTTTCTTTTTCCTTTTTCTCCTTGTAAAGTTAAATGGAATTTAAAATTGTGTGCTGCAGATTCATTTTCGCCGAGATCATTACCTATGTGAGGATGAGGCTTGCCTTGCCAAAAAGTTCATCGTCTTCCAGTCTGAAGCTGAACTAAAGGTGCTATCTTGGGCATATACAATTTTTTATTTTTTTCCTATTGTTTGAGTATGTCCTTAGGGTAGCTCAGAATATTTTTTCTCAATTAAAGCTGATATGTTTTTCATTTTTATCCTTTCAGAGACATAATACCATTGAACATGGAGGTCGCATGTCTCGAGCACAACGTAGTGCTGCTTTACAAGTATGTATCATCCGTCTAAATAATATTCACATGAGTTTTCCCCAAATCACTCTCTGATATGTACGCATTTGTAGATAAGTTGGTTACTTGTTTTGTTAATATAATTGTACTTTTTCTAGATTCCAACAAGCTTTCGGTATCGTCGAAGTAATGAAGAAAATCGCCGTGGAAGGGGACGAACATTTCGGCGCGAGGCTTCTGATAATGACTATCAACTTTCAATGGCCATTGAGGCAAGTTTGGGAATGGCCAGTGATCCTCCAGCATCATCTACGGCACAGGCAGTCTCTAATCATAGAGACACAAATGATATCGATCCGCTTGTTCAGCCTTTTGAGTCATTATCTACAACAGATGCCGAATCATCTTCAAGATATCTTCAAGCTTTGGGGACAGGTTCAAGGGGTGGACCTTTGCAAGAATCTTCTTTTCCTCCTCTCCCTGTGGCTCCCAGCACCAGTCAACAGAAGTCCCAACATAGCTCAGGTTTACCGAATAACATCATGGCAGTGCATCTACGGAGACAGAAGAATGGGAATAAAAATGCTTTGAGTTCAGCTCAAGCTTGGCCAGCAACAAGTCGTAGGACTGGGCAAGCATCAAGTATTTCAAGTCAGGTTAGACCAGGAGCAAATGTTTCAGCTGTAACGTTGCTTGATAATGGTAATGGTAATGGTAATGGTAACAGGGTTGCACAGTTGGGCTATGCAAGCTCGACTCAGGCTGAGGCTCAGGCTCAGGCTCAGGCTCAGGCTCAGGCTCGACCCACAACAGCAGATATATTGATGTCATCTGGTTCTCGAACAAGCTCTGGCAGCAAAAGTAGGATTAGCCATTCTTCATCAGCTCCAAATCTCAGTGATGGTGGATACTCAGAACCATCTGCGTCTGATTTTCCTCCTGTTTCTGCTGCACAAGGGCACAAGCAATCCTCAAGCAGCCAGGTGCTGACAAATGTGGAAGATGTTCGTATGGCCAACAAATCTTTGGTGGAAAAGATGCGAGCTGCTCTCGATTATGATGAAGAAAAATATACTGCTTTTAAAGAAGTATCTGGACAGTATCGTCAGGGCTTAATAGGCACAGACAGATATTTGGATTATGTACATCAGCATGGCTTGTCACATCTAGTTCTTGAGCTGGCTAGACTCTTGCCTGATGTTCAGAAGCAGAAAGAACTAATTGACACCTACAATGCTAGTTTACAAAGCAATGGTCTGCAAGAGAATGGTGGTGAGGCCCAGGGCAGTATGTTGTGGAAGGAGAAGGATGCCTCTAAGAAAGGGAAAGGAAAAGGGAAATCTGTTGATACTGCTGGCAGTAATTCAAAGGATGTTCTGGCCGATAGTATTCTCAGCACTGTCCGCCAATTGCAGTCAAGTTATAAGCCTACTGAAGAAATTACGGAAGTGCTATCAAAGGATGGTTACCGTCCTTCCAAAGGTAAAGCAAAGGTGATGGTGGAGGAGCAGCAGGTGCAACTCAATTCAAGCAATCAGCCATCAATAAGAATTGGGGGCCAAAATGAGTCCGTACCAGTGAAAGCTGGATCAGGGGATGGGGGTGGTGGTAGCAAGCAGCGAAAAAAAACCTCAAAGTTCCACCGAGTTCGGCTTGGTGATGGTTCAATGGCATCACTACTGGATCTCAAAAATTCTGAGCCAGACCCTGAACCTGAACCATTAGATAACAAGTTTGATGGTAGCCAAAACTCAACTGGAGCACTGCCTGTACGGGGGGTATGGAAGAAGGGAGGAAGTAAAAAGCTCTTTTTATAACAGGCAATCAGCCAAAATCTTACTGGAGAAATGGTGTTTGACAACATTTCTTGTTTAGAAATTATCTTAATAGTGCCGTCAAAAAGTGATCGAGTTTTGATATGAGCTCGAAAAGCTGTCAATAGATGGAGAAGATTCTATTAATGGCCTGGGTTTTTTTTTTTTTGGGTTAGCCACTAATACACAATGGTAATCATGAATGATCTTTTGGATTCTGGACGTGTTTGTTACAAAGTTAGCATGCATTTTCACCGAGTATAAGAAAATTACAAAGTTGAAGACTTTTGGTTTGTTTTTGATACTTATAAAGGTTCTTGATTTGTCTTCATACAATGCCTTCATACTTCTTTTTTGCTTTGTTTCCCTGCCTTGCAAGTAATCTTATTTTTTTGCTCTTATTTGGATTTTCAAAAGAAAATATTTAAGTTAGGTTTGTTGGATCGAACATGAAGTTTTAACATCATGAATGATGGTTGACTAATGCTATTTGCTACAACAAAATACCAGGCTGAACCTCAACATTTTATACAGTGATTCACAAAGCTTATAGATGAAAACATGGAAATTTGATTTCCATATGATCCATATTTTGATTATAAAAAAGTTAATAGTTTGTATTTGTTGGATTCAAACTTGAAAATTCATTCTATTGGTCTTAATTTAAACTCAATCCAACTTTTTTTGATTTGAAAGTAAAAGTTAACAACTCAAATTTGTTAAATCTAAACTTGAATTGACCAATTTGAATCTTAAACTCAAATGACTTGAAATTGAAATAATTTGAAAAGGGAATATGAAATACTTTACACCTAAACTAACTAAAACCCAAAATGGTCTTAACCCATAATTCGAGAAATTTGAGTCTCAAATTGAAAGTAGCATATATCGAAATAATCCTAACTTGAAATGATTTTAAAATTTTTAAGAAATTCAAGTTTACTCTTGTCATTTAAAAAGACTCTTTAATTTCTTTTGTATTTAAATTTTATTTTATTTCACAAAGTGGCAAAAATTGAGGAAATATGAAAAACATTTGGACTTTGCTTGGTAGAATGGAAAGAAAATTGGAAGGATGAAAAATATAAATTTTCTTTTCATGGGTGTGTTTGGTAGGGGAGATAGAAAAATGGAAAAGAATAAACAATTTTTTTCAATCTATTACTTGGTAGAGTTGAAAAGTGAAAGGAAAGGAAAGAAAATAAACATTTGCAAAATATATTATTTTGAATTAACATACCTCTCTCTCTCTCTCCCTCTCTCTCCCTCTCTCCCTCTCTCCCTCTCTCTCTCTCTAGGTCCACTTTGATACTTATAAATTTTTTGGTGCACTTTGGTACTTGAACTTGGCAACTAGATTTATTTTTGTCCATGAATTTGGATTCCGTTAAGACTTGATAATGTGATCAATGCTCTTGAAGCAAGATTTGATTAGTCAGTCACATTGATTGGACTGAGAACCGACTAGTACATTAATTCAAACAAAGTGGTAAACCGATTGAATAGAAAACTATTCGAAACTGGTAAAATCGAAAACTAGGACAAAAACCAGTAATCAACTTGACATCTTGATTAGTGTTTCTCTTATCTTGGTTCTAGCCTTGTTGTCTGCTATAAGGTTCTTCTTAGCTATTGGTAATCAAGTTAGAAATCAAGCAAGCCTTAACAATTTAGTAATATTTACACAATCAAATTTATCTTAGCAACAAGCTGTACCAAAATCAACAAATTTATTATAATTATTTTAAAAATATTGAAATTGTCAAAAAAAAAATGCACTAATTGGTGATGAAGAGAATAACATTAAAATCAACGATTTCAACATCTTAAATGTCGTTGTCGCAAATGATCTCTAACCACATTCTGAAGGTTTTTTTTTTATAATTTGAAAATTAAAAGGAAATTGACAAAGTTGAAGATAAACTAAGAGAGCTTTTTTTTATTGTTAAAATATTAATTAAAGAAAAATTTGAAGTTCTAGCAATTTAATTTTTGTTTCGTGCGTGTGTAATACTAATAGGAGTAGTAACGGCCTCGTTTTCTAGTTATCATCCATGAGAGTGGGGTTGGGTTGTTTTAAAAGAGTAAAAGCTATATCATTTTTCTTTGTTACTTTTCCTAGGAAACAAACAAGAAGAAAAAGGGAAAAGAGAAAATTTAGAAACTTTAGTCTTATGTTGCAAATAACAAAAAAAAAGTGATATGGACTAATTACATAGAAGTCTTTGGCTTTAGTCAAAGTAAAAAAATGCCACATTAGTAATTTGTTAGTGGATTAATGGAATTTTTAACGGCAATGGCCAATTTGAGTAATTATCGTAATTAGAGCGACTAAATTAACAAAAAGAAAATTTAGAGTGACTTACAGTGAAATTTGCCCAAAAAATATAAAAAGAAAAAAACAAGGACAAAATTGAGCTAAGTTAGTAACTCTCATCTCTCAATTCTCACCATCCTTACTCCTTCAACTATCATCCTTAACCCCATTGCAACTACCAAAAAGTCTTCTCTTGAACCCCTACCAACCGAGCCTTATCAACTTCACCAGTAAACACCATCCTCCACAATCATATCCTCATGTCATGAGGCTAGTACTTTAGTCTCGCAATGTACGACCTTAGGCAATTCCTTTGCTATGAATTCACCTAAGTCAGTCTCACTCTAGAAAAAATGAGGATTCTTAAGAGAAATTCTCTAAGGCATCGAAAATAAAGTGAAAGCAACTCAAGATAAAAAAGAAACAAGAGAACAGAAAATTCACAAAAAAGCAATAGCACACCAAGTGTTTGAGTAAATGCTCTCAAAAGTATTCTATTACTCAAGAATGAGATGATTACAAATGAGGGGAAATACCTCTATTTATAGTTGAGCTCCCTCATATCCAACAATATAATTTAAATTACACGAATGGTCGAGATCAAGGCCAATCTACAAATCAATATTCTTAAGGAATTTTCCAAGAACCCTTAAGATTACTTTCTATATTTACCATGGTAACCCTAGTTCTACTTAAGTGCTTCACTAGGCCATTAAGGCTTTAAGTACATGAGTTTCTCCACATGTTCCATGAATTGGGCCAGTTCAAGTGGGTCGAGTGAGCCCCATTTAATCAATTGACCTCTGTGGGACACTTTGTATGCATTTGTAACGGGCTTTGATCTGTTTCCCATGACATTCTCCCCTACCCATTCTCACGGTGCCCTCGTTGCGTCCTCGAATGACCTTAGTTTCACTCATCTTGGAATTGCCTCAATGCCTCGGTCGATTCCCGATTAGCCTCTCTGTCGGGTAGTTTCACCCTTTGGAACATTTTCCTTGGCTTATGACTCCGCTATTGTCTAACTCGAATTGATAAGTGTCCAATTGAACCCTTTGAGATATAAACCCCCAACAAATTCAATTAATGACTCTAATCAACCCTCCAAGAAATAATCCTTGGCAAATTGAAGAATGAAGAATGAAAGAAAACAAAAATCAGATGGATGATGGAAAGATTGTTCCCTTGAACAACAAAGCTTCAATAAAAACAACCAATGGTGATGAAAAGTCGATGTCCTATGAAACCCTTTCAAGAATGATCTTTAACAAGCTTCACAAATGACTCTAACTAACCCCCTAAGGTCGAACCCTAGTAAATTGGAGGGTGAAGAGTTCTCCCATGACTTCTAAACCAAGAAGAAAAGCTACTTTTAAAATAAACAAAAGAGAAATAACTCAACAAGTTGAAATTTATTAATCAAGGTTTGTCCATAACTAATAATGAAGAGGCCTTTATATAGGCTAGTTAATTACATTAAAATAAAACTCTTAAGTATAATGAAATTATAATTAATCTTAAACAAGAAAGTTTTAGTATAACTTGACTAAGAAATATAGAACTCCTAAACAACTTTAAATACTTAAAAATATCTTAAAATTTAGAATAAATCCTAATATTTACAATATTGAGTTCATATATAATAAAAATTAAGCATAAAAATCAAAACCCAGATGATTTAAACTCGAATTAAATCCTGAAACTCGTAATTTCCTGTAATGACCCAAAATTCAAGGGCATCAGAAAAGTACACTATCGAGCCTCCGTCTTAGAGAAATGGGTTCGTAAATAATTACTAGAAATATCTATGAGTCTAGTGATGTGTTTAATTAGGCTTTGATTAGGTGAATTTAGTCTAATTAAGAGTAATTAGTAAAAAGGATTAAATTGAATAAGGGGTAAAAATTGAATTATAGATTAATAGAAAATAAAAGGGGCCAAATAGGCAATTAAGGATATTTAAGAATTTGAGGCCGCAATTACTTCATAAAAATCTAAGATTTTTATGATTTAATTATATAAATATCTTAATAAATTATAATGAATTTTATTATTTTATTAGATAATGTAATTTGTATTAATTAAAATTATGATATTATATTATAAATTAAATTAAATAGTGACAAATGTATGGTGATGATAAAATAAATGTGTAATGATTGTATTTATACACTTGTAAAATATTTATATATTTTCTTAAATAATAAATAAAATATATTTATGAATTAAATATTATTATATTATTATTATAATGTATTATTATTATTATTGTTAATTTTATTAACTAATACATAAAAGAAATAAAGTAAAAGAATAAAAGAAGCAAAGCCTATTCGAAACAGGGGAAGGAAAAAGAAAGAAAGAAAAATAGAAGGAGACTTTAAACTTTAATTTGGTAAGTCATTTAAGCCCTTTTCTTTTAATTTTGATGTTTTAGAAGCTTTAGAACAAAGTTTTGTTGAATTTATGTTAAGATTTTGAAAGTTCTTAGGTTTTTGAACATAATTCATGTTGAACAAATTGATGAATTAGGGGTTCAATTGATAGAATTTCTAGTTAGAATTGATAAAAGGATTAAATTGTAAAGTAAGCTATAAGTTTTGTGCTAGAGGGACTAAATTGAAAGAAATTTGAAATTAAGGTTTTATAGTGAACATTAGATAGTTAAGTTGAATTTGGTAGAAAATTGAGTAGAAATAATGTATGAATTGAGATAGAAAAGTAAGTGAATTTAGTTAGGATCAAATTGAAATTAAGGTAGAAGTTGAATTGAAATTCAATTGTTTAATATAAATTAGTGTTGTATTAATAATATAAATTGTGAATTGAATGGAAACTGAAAATAAAAGACATGAACCAAAGGTTCATGAGATGATTGAATTGAGTTTGATGATATCTGATATCAATTTGATTAATTGTTATTGTTGAAAATTTGAAAGTTAAAGTATGAATTAATATATATTAATAAATTATTATATGTTTGATATTTATATGTTTATACATTATTATTTGTTATTATAGTTTGAATTATGATAATATCATTGAGTATAGGCATACTCAGCGTACGGTTGTTTCCGTGCGCAGGTCAGTAGAAGTCAAAGATCCCGGTTCAGCATCTAGATCAATCCTGATATCAGAGACAATTTGGTGATGTAATCCCTCTTTTGGTAAAAGTGGCATGTGCTTAGGTATTGTATAAATTATGTACTTAGATCTTGAAACTTTGATTGTAAAATTATGTTTAATATGGATTGTAAGTATCAAATGAATTAGTATGGCATATTTGGTAAAATGTGGCATGAAACTAAAATGGGAAATGAATGAAATTATTAGTTCAATTAAAAAGTTATTTATGAGTGACCATGTAGATAAATTGTTAAATTAATGTTATAGACATAATTAGGTATGTTTGAGTGTGAAAATGTATGGTTTGTTATATTGGTTGCAAATTGGTTGCGGTTTGAAAATTGCAGGGAAGATTAGATGTTTATAAAGGGGTTATATTGAGTTCAAAAAAAAATTACAAAAATTTTTCGGAGTACTCGAACTAATCCCGTTCCACTTTTAATATGTGTTTTGGACCTCGAGGGTCCATTATAGGGACTTAATAATTAAATTATACTATGTATGTTATTGATTTGTGAATGATTAGTAAATTATCCGATATGTCCGGTAATACTCCGTAACCCTGTTCTGGTGAAAGTTTAAGGTTAGGGGGTGTTACATTCCCCTTAATAATTTTGTCCAAAAATTTTGCTCGCTTAATCTTCACTAAAATGGTCATAACTTGAATTCTTGAACTTGAAATTAAGTGATTCAAAGTGTGTTTCGAAGATAAGAGATAACTCTTCGAATGCTATGCAAACATATCAACCCATAACTACCTGGATCCCATCCAAAAACTTGTCGCAAGTTGACTAATCTTTTGAGCTTGAAAATTGACAGCTTGGTTGAATTGTCTTTAATAAATTTCACCCCATTCGTGCATGTATCACAAATCATTTCTCTTTTTTTTTACATCATATTCATAAGAGCTCACTACTCTTACTGGCCCCTATTGTGACTTGTCTTAAATGAGATCCCTTTGATCAACACAAATAGACTTAAGCATGCCTACATTGAACACTGGGTTAACATTAAGTATTGCCACCAACACTGGTTTGTAAGCCCATTGACTTACCCGCTTTAGAACTTTGAAAAGGCCTATATGTCTTTGCAAAGCCAACAATAATCCATAATGTAAAACACTAAGAAGATGTTTGATATGTACTTCACTTGTTGCATTTACTTTTTCTAATGACCCAGTTTGTATCGCCACTTTTCCCACAAAGTCTGATGCACAACCCACCTCTCTCAAATGTGGTAGCCCCAGTAATAACTTAACAGGCTTCATATTGAATTGTCATACCTCTAACATTTCCAATGGGGTCTCCTTAGCACTCTGATCTACCAAGTCAATGTTCTTGACACAATGAACATCCTTGGCTAACTAGATTGTAGACAATACCTTGGTTCCACCTTCCTCATCATAATTCACTGGCACCACGCATCATCATTTACAAGTATTTAAAAAACATATACAATCAACAAAAAGAATTAAGAGAGAGTTAATCCAGTTAAGGAAATTAAGAAAATTCAAGCCAAATACGAAGTCATAATCATCTAAATGAATTACCTCAAAGTCTTCATTACTTTTCCACTCACTGATTTATAGCTCAACTTATTGTGCTACCCCCATAATTGAAACCTCTTTTGAATTAACCTTTTTGATCTTCTTAGTCAAACCCACAACTTTCTCTAATATGAATAAATCAGATTCCATCGTATCAACAAGAGCACTCATCATTCGACTTGTGATGTTGATGTCTAAAAAAATTAACCCTTTCTACTTGTGATCCCTCTTTACTTCAGCAGAATTTAGCATCATTGATCCAAATCTCAATACACTTTCCCCATCAGGCTCTGCTTTCTTTCTTTTTTTTTATTGATCGTGGATATCTTGGATAGCTCTGGATAATCTCGCACCCTATACAATACACAACATAATAAATACTCTATTTGCTCATTTAGTTTGTTGTTAGGTTTCCACTTCCCATTATGTGGTTTTTCATTACCACTATTTTCTTCATAATCAAGGCTTTGTTAAGTTATTTGACTTATCAACATTGCAACTCTTGCTTTGCCCAAAGCTTTAACCCATCCATAAAGCACAAAAATTCCTTATTATCACCTAAATAAAAAATCTAGAGCATGAGTTCTCTAAAATCCTACACATACTCCCTAAATGTGCCTTGTTGCATAAGCCGATAGAACTTATCTCGAGCCTTATCCTTGACATACTCTAGGTAAAACTACCCATTGAATTCACTTTGGTACTCCTCCCAAGTCCCAATGGTAGTTGCACCTTGTTTCTCATCTATGGACTTACAATGCCACCATAATAGAACAACATTACTAAAATACAAAACAATAGTATTTACATTAGGATAATCATCCATGATGTTTTTGTAATATCCCGAATTAGGGCCTAATCGGAATAGTGGTTTCGTGACCACAAATCCGAGATAGAAATAATTATTTTATAATTATTTTGATGTTTATGATATGATTGCATGATTGTGTGAAAATTTCGTGACGAAATTCTATGCATAAAGTGCTTAAGTTGAAATTAGGGACTAAATCGAATAACTTGCAAAACTTGCATTCTAGAAGTTTTTAGTATGAAATTACTTTGGAATATTAATGAGGAGGTCTTAAATAGAAATTTGACCAATTTATAAAATTTTGGACAAAAATGGGCTTGTATATGAAAATTTTCAAAGAAAGGTATTAAGGTTATTTTGGTCATTTGCATATTAAATGAAATAAAATGAGAAAAAATAACACAAATGAGTCATATTCTCCATATAGTTGCTGCCGAATTTTTCTCTCTCCATAGCTAGGGTTTCTTCAACTTTTAAGCCTTGATTGTAAGTGATTTCTATGCCCGTTTTTAATGTTCTTTACATTTTGGAATCCGTGAGCTCGATTTAGCTTATGCTAGCAATAATTTAACCTAGGGTTCATATTTGGAAAAATACCCATAGGTGAAATTTGTGTATTTTGGTGTTTTATGATAGAATATGAGGTTTTAAATTATGTCAGACAACTTGTACTACTCGGTTTTAAGTGAAAACGAGTAAAAGGGCTTAATCGGTAAAAATACCTAATAGTCATAAGTACATGTTAGAGTGTGAAATTGATGCTGCCATAGAAGGGAAAAATGATCAGCATGTCATAAAACATAAGAAAATGGGATGAAGTTTAATTCCCAAGCCTAGGGGCAAAAGTGTAATTATGCAAAAGTTTAGGGGCAAAAATGTAATTTTGCCAAAGTTGGTATTAAATGCTGTTTTGACGAATGTATGTATTAAATAAGATTAATTTGGCATTAAAGATCAAGAGAAACGAGATTCAAGTCGCGATCGAGGGAAAAACAAAGTTTACGAAGAATAGGCTCGATTGCTAATAATTTTATACTGAAGTAAGTTCATGTGTAAATGTAGTAACATAATTGTCATTTTAAGTAATTTAATGTTATTTATGTGATATGATGATTAATATCATGAAATATTATGCTTTATGGTTATTATTGAATAATATGTAAATTATGAATTGCTACCGAGTATCGGTTTCGATGTTCCGTGGAAGACGTCAAAGATGTGTAATCGAGGAAAAAGCCCGTTTGAACCTTGAGAATAGATTAGAATACAAGTGACATGTCACTAGGATGGTTGGGCATCCGAACTCGTTGAGTTGAGTCCGAGTTCACTTATGGATGCAAATGTCTGAACTCGTTGAGTTGAGTCCGAGTTCGTGAGTTGTAACTAGGCATCCGAGCTCGTTGAGTTGAGTCCGAGTTCACTTATGGATGCGAACGCCCAAGCTCGTTGAGTTGAGTCTGAGTTCGCTTATGGGCGGGTTACATGGTAGCTTGGCTACATATGTGGCACTTATGTACAAACTTTCCGTGTATTCAAATTATATTCCGATGTGTTCAACGGGTGGATCTTAAGAAAATAAGGAGAATGCCTAAAACGAAGGTGACATGTTGGTAAGTGTGGTAAATGAGAAAATTTGACAGGTATGTGCTTAAACCCTCGGGTTGAAAACTTGGTAAGATGAAATCGTAGAAAGATATTAAATGTAAATGATGTTTTATGTGGGATTGTGTGATTATGTTACTTGCTATTTGCAAGTGAACTTACTAAGCATTTATGCTTACTCCCTCCTTTTCTTTCATTTTAGTTTTGACAAGCCGGCTTGAGAATCGGGATAGGTCAAAGACTCGTTCACACTATCCGAAGGCTTAAATCGGTAAAATGGCTTGTATATTTTGAATGTGGCATGTATGGCAAAATACTCCCTTTGTGTAATTGATCTTATGATATGGCTATGGTTTGGCAAGAAAAGGGTTTGTAAATGATTAGCCATTGGAATGGCCAATCTAAGTCATATTTGATGTTATGTATGTTTAAAATGATATTTAGTCCATGAAAATCCTTAGTAAAGTGAAATTTGCCATAAAATAGAATCTGACAGCAGCAGTGGTGTAAATTTGAAAAATCACTAAAAATAGTAGAAATAGAATTAAATGATGAGTAAGTTATAAAATTGAATCTTAATGAGTCTATTTTCATATGGATTGAACAAAACAGGTATATGAATTATAATTTATGAGACATTTGAATTTTTGTGAAACAGGGCCAGAGTGATTTCTGGATCCCCTGTTCTGAATTTGGAAATTCACCATAAATTGTATAAAAATAATTAGAAGTCATAATTTATATGTATAGATTTCTTATTGAGTCTAATTTTAAGAGAAACAAACTTCATAGTCATTGAAATTCTGTACAGAGAGATATCTGATTCGTAATACACAGAGGTTAGAGCAGTCGAACCCTGAAATAGGGGAGAGTTTAACTAATAAACTGTACTAATTGGCCCAGCCAAAAATTCTAGAAAAAAATTATTAAATAGATATATGAGTCTAGTTTCAGAGAAAATTTACAGAATTGAATTTTGAGTTTCGAAACTCGAGATATGAATTTTTAAGCGACTGTGACGCAGATTGCTAGCTTGACTGAAAATTTTAAAATTAAATTGTTTGAGCTGTTTAAGCAATGAATTAAGTCTGTTAACACCTCGTGTTCGACTCCGGAAATGGTCTCGGGTACGGGGCGTTACAGTTTTTGCCACATAAGTATTGTTTTATTCCCCACAAAAAGTTGTCCACATCCCTTACAGGCTTCATCCCCTTGAACTATTTTAGCTTGGGGACATTCACCTTAGGTTTGTGTGTTGTAACCAACACCCGATTACCAAAGTAGCTTTGCAGATAATGAGCTCCCCCTTGAGCTCCTCAATCAATTCTTTCAAAGCTGTCACCATGGCCTTGAATGCATCATCCATCACTATCAACTTATCTGTAATGAAATTGAACACTCCTTACATTGCCTCCACATTGGAATCGAGAGACTCTACCACAAATTCTCTAAATTGCTCCCCCATCGAGCCTAGCTCAGTGATGCGTCCCTTAACTACCTCGAGCATTTCCTTCACATCACCTATGGATTCCTTAAGATTGGTTACCCGACCTTCCAAAGCCAACAACATATCCTTCGATCTATTAGCTTTCTTTCCCCTTCCACAAGTCTCCACAGGCTAAATTTGATCGTTTACTCTTCTCGTCATCTTGATCGATGCCTATGAATTGTAACGGCCCAAACTTGATCTAATAAACTGGATTCGAATCTTGGGCACTATCGGTCTTATACAATTAAAACTTAGTTCTCATTGTACAAAATTCAATCGAATACAACTAATCAACTTTAAAATGTCTTTAATAACATACGTAAGTATAAAAAATGAAGAAATCTTACTAAAAAAAATCAAGAATTTAGTTACAACTACGACCAAATTGAGGCCTTGGCCTAATATAACTATCCCGCGAAAAAGGTTTTTATAAAAATGTATCAACTTAGAATCGATCCCATCATCAAGTTCGTTCTATAAGCATAATAGCCCAACACGTCACTCCTTCAACACAGTACTGGAGTCATCCCTTCAGGCTAAGACTTTAAAAACCCGTCTGAAACATAACACACAGACGTAAGTTCGAAATAACTTAATGAGTCAAATGCTCATTTACCAGAATCATACTTGTGCGTTACATTCAATGTTTCAATTATCGTCTCGTCACCCTTATTATTCATTTTTGCCTTTAATGATTACTTTCTCAATTGTCATTCTTATACTCACGTTCATTTCCATACCTTACCCTAAGGCCCTTTCTCCATCTCTCCAGTGTCTTTAAGACATTACCTACATTCTTCAATCACTAAACCATGACTCTATCGAGTTTCAGAAATAGACCCATATACAGATGATCGATATTTACTTTAGTGCGTACCATGTTTACATTCATTTCCAGAATATTTTTTCATTACTTAGCTATATCTCTTTAATTCCTTATCTCTATACAAATATTAATCATCTTAAATACCTTACCATTATATCTATAGACATGTCTCGTACTTACTTGTATTACTATCTGTCGTAAGAGCGTCCTTCATGGTTCATCATTGGAAGCCCTTCTAGATTACGCCATAAGAGTAGCCCATCCTATGTACGCCATAAAGACCTTCATTGAAGAATTCGCCATAGAATTAGTTTCTTCACAATCTGTCTCAAGGGTATTTCCTTCATACATTTCTACTAAGACTTTAATTTCAGAGGTTACCTTTCATACTATTTCTTTAGAGTTTGCAAAAAATTCCATTTTTTCAGGGTTTTTCATACGTTCCATTTCTTTCATTCAAAGTCTGCCATAGAGATGTTCCCTTCAAATGGTTGCCATAAGGGCCATTCTTTAGAATGTGCCACAAAGGCATCCTTTACAAGATTTGCCACGAATGTTTCCATTTCTTAGATCGCCACAAAGGCTTCCTTTTTTCTAGAGTGTTTACAACAAAGATTCGCCTAGACTCGCGTTTGGTGAGGTTTGCCCCTCATCGTTCTAGGTCGCACAGAGAACCCCATCAGGTAATAATCTTATTTTAGTTCTTTCCATATAATGCCATAACCCACCAACTATGGTGTTACACAATATGGTGTCATGGCCATGGGCTTTCCTTCAACAGAATGTGTTTAAAGTCTCGATAGAACTCTTTAACTACACTGCGGTGAACAGACGTAGACTCAATTAAAAAGCCTTTCATGCATTTGTACCAAACTTAACATACATCTTAAACATTCTCTTACAATCATACTTTCTACTCCAGATTTCTCATCATATGCTCTATACTTGTCAGATTCATACAAACTATACATGCAAATCGTATCCAATATTCATATATCAACATATTCACCATACCATCCCTTTTTAATTTCATGTCACAGTTCCAAACTCCAAATCCGTACTTCTTTTGTAAGATTAGTAGCAACTACTGCAGAACATGGAAACTCATTAGGATCTATCCAAATACCCCATTTTTTCATCATTTTAACACTAAGAATCCCCAAACAAAGCATTATCTCACCCATCTTAGGGATATACCAAATTAATAGATTTACTCTTTCACAACATAATATGCGGGTCAAAAATCTTACATTGATATGGAGCATTCATAGGTATAGATCCAGATCTACAACTTAGCTTATGTGAAAGAAGGAAATACTTTAAGTTTCTTTAGATCTAGACAAAAATACTTCTTGAAGAAGGAAGAAGAAAAACTCCTATTTTCCAAATCCTGATTATCTAGATATACAAGCTTTGTCCCTATGGAAACTTGACGCATATCATAATCTTGTTCAATCTACCATACAAGTGGTTTACAAATGTAGAGAAATGTGTACGAAAACCCAACACATATATAGTAATCTCATCGTTTGTTTCTAACCACCTTGTTAAAATGTAACTAGTACCGTGACTAATCAAACTTGGCATACCATACTCTTCAGCGATAACCCGATTACCTAGAATTCCATAATACATTACCAAACTCCTTTCCTTAACGATAAATCATTTCTAAGACAATTCCTCGTAACAACCCAATGTCTGCTACGCGCATACTTTTACACACCAAGAGCATCGGTTAGGCGGATAGCACTATACTACTCAAAGTACTATTCAGTTTACCCGTCAATTTTAGAACCCGCCGAAATTAGATGTTACACTAACCTTAACTCAGATACCAACTGTCATGAGGATAGAACTTTATTCTTGCAAACCACGCGTCTTCAAGCAATTCCTTTGCTATGAATTCGTCTAAATCAGCCTTACTCTAAATAAAAAAAAAAGAATTCTTAGGAGAAATTCTCTAAGGACCGAAAATAAAGGGGAAACAACTTAAGATAAAGAAACAACGAAATAATAGAAAAGTCACAAAAAAGCAATAGCACATGAAATGTTTGAGTAAATTCTCTGAAAAATATTCTATTACTCAATAATGGGATGATTATAAACAAGGGGGATATTGGAAAAAGTTCAGTTTGAAAATGATTTTCTTGCACAGCGGAAAATTAAAATTTTGAAAATCGACCCAGCTTGTGAAATTTATAGCAATAAACCTTAACCGAATTCGTACTTGTGTTTTCAGCTTAGCGGACTTTTTTGTTCCTAGCTTTCAACCAAACGATATTTTTCGCTATTCTCATACCACGAACTGCTTCGAGTATGGGTTTAAACCTATTAAATTGAAATACAAAACTAGAACAAGTTTTCTCTCATTTTAGGGTGAAGACGAAAATTCTCTTTTCTTAATAGAAACCAGTAGAATTGTTATTCTGGAAAATATATATGTAACAGTTGATAATAAATTCTCTCTATTTTTCGGCAAAATAACAATATCTTAAAGTTGTGTCAATAGCTCTACTAGTGCTATCTATTTATAGGAAGAGAAGGTATAACCTTTATTGAGTTGTAGTGGTTTATTACAAATGTAAAAACAACATCCTACTTCGAATAGGACTAGGGTGGACGACACACCCTAGTATTCCTACTAGAGTTGTCGCCCCCTTCATGTTCATGAGGGGTTTTTGGGCCTCTCTCATATTGGGTCCAATTACGAGTACTTCCTTGGCCTTTTTGACCTAGTACTCTGTAATGTGATCCAACTCGATTTAGTTTTTCTATTTCCCAAAATAAACTTTAATATTTATATATAAAACAATTTTCTTATCCCTATTTTACTCTCAACAAAATTTTGATGAATTTTCTCTAGTAAAATTTTGAGAAAATATGTTCAGTATTTCACAACTCAACATATTCACTATGTCCGAATGGTTTATTTTTATTTTCGGGCTTCAAAACAGGAGGTTCGTGGGATTGACGTGAGGAGGTAGGGGTCCAAAAACATAAACTCAGTCTTCCAATCATTTTTTAAGTAATCCATATAGGATTGCAAATGGATCATTTTTATTTTCATTTTCATTTCTATTTCTATTTCCATTTTTGGAAACCTGCATTCATTTCCAAATGATTCCATTTCTCCATTTCGGAGAAAACTATAAATATTCCTGAATGTTTCTCATTTCTGTTTTTTTATTCATTCTGTTCATTTCTATTCAAACATACAATTTATTTTTGGTTTCAACAAACTAGCAGAGGGACCGATTGGACATATGTCATTGAAACTCAAATGATTTATAATTAAGTTTTGGATTTTTGCCTATTAATTATAAACTCATTTAGTCATGAAGTCATTCTATTATAGTATCGTGACTAAGCTCTCCCCAACGACATACCATTACGAAAGCAACTACTCATTGATCGTCCAATGACCTTGTCATAAATGTGTTACCTTCATAGGATATCCTTAATATTTTTGGGATAATATCAATTCTCCCAATATAATCCTATTTTATCTCATGGTAACCATTACATCTTCCTTCATGAAAAGTCAATTACTATCTAATAGTAATTAAGTCATTCATCACAAAGACAAATGACCTATAACCATGTTTATTTTTCATCAACCATGTAATTCCAATGAGAGGATATCATTTACCCATGTCTAAGGATATGAATTCCACTGTTGTGAATGATGATACATACTGCAGAAGTCGTACACCTAATGCACTAGCTTTCGGTTCCTTATCTATTCGAACTCAGACTTTTACTTACATCAAAGTGTATGAATCACGCATACATAGTCCGCTATCCACTCAGGATTTAGGTATGCCACACTATGAACGTCATAAGCGAATAAATCCATAAACGAATTGAGGATCTATTCTGTTTGGGTCCTGTCCGATGTATTATCAGTCCGGTCAATCACATCTATATCTCTATCTTCTGGAAATCATCTATTCCGATACCCAAGACAATGCATCTCCCCAATTGGACTTGATAGACAACATATTAGTCTTTTAATCGGTTTGCTCATTTTCGATTAGACTAAGGACATGTTTAGGTTTGTCTACTAATATAAGCTGTCTTTTCATATTACGATCTGGCCATGTAATATCGCTTAGTATTAGTTAAACATTAGACAACCAATGATCAACATTTGCTTCTATTTTGCTTTGCGTACAAAAACCATTTTGAGGACAATAATATAATGTATATTAATCGTAATCAATAAATTTATTTTATCAACCAATTTGTTTGAAAAAATTTCAAGTGTATATTGACGAAAATACTACAGTTAGATCACCAAATCCAACAAGAGAATACCTCTATTTATAGTTGAGCTCCCACAGATCCAATGATACAATTTAAATTACATCGACGGTTAAGATCAAAACCAATCTACAAATTGAGATTCTTAAGGGATTTTCTAATATCCACTGCGATTACAAATCTTCTAATATTGTAATATCTTCTAAGATTACTTTCCATATTTACTATGGTAATCTTAATTCTACTTGAGTGCTTCACTAGGCCACTAAGGTTTCAAGTGGATGGGCTTTTCTACGTGTTCCATGAATCGAGCCAGTTCAAGTAAGTTTAATGAGTCTCATTTAATCAATTGACCTCTATGAGATGTTCTGTGTGCATTTGTCATTGATTTTGATCCACGACCTGTGACACTCATATACAACTACCATATATGTAGTGACCTCAAACTCAAACTCAAATCCCTACTCAAGCCTCTTACCACCATGACCCACGCCTAATCTAGAAGCCTAAAACGCACTATATCACTATTTCTAATCCCTACCACAAGTCCTCCTAATAGGTCCTTTAAATTAACACCCATAACCAAACTAGCAGTCAGCAACCAAAAAAAAAAACTGAAGAAGCAATAAAAGGAGGAGTCGTCTCTTAATAGATATTTGAAAATTTTAAAGCATTGGTCAAAATATCGATAGAGGGGTAACCATTAGCGTCGAGAGAAGCCGCGAGTTAAATTCGGTGGTTGATTAAATGGCAGGTGAAGGGCAACTTCAAAATGAGGTGAGACAGCCAATGCTGTATCGAGAAGATCTAGAGCTGAAACAATATCTATTTCCTTATAGGTTACAATGAAGAAGATTATTGTATATATATAAAAACTTTTCTATTTCAAAATCGAAAAAAATGAACACTTTGATTGAAAATGAAAATACCTTTCGATCGCTAAGCCACTAGTGTTTCTTTTGATCATTCACACTCGAACATGGAGAAACAACCATTGGGGTTAGATTATTTTTTGTTGGCTTTATGAGGAATCAAAACTCAATCAACCATTAACCTGTTTTATTTTTCTTCATGCTCTCAAAGCATGTTGCACATTTTTGTTTTCTTTTCACTAATAAATAATGATAAGAAAATGAATGATTTGAAGAGTAGTAAATAAGGGAAAGGATGAGGATAAAACAAAGGCACTATAAAAATAAAAATGCCATATTTGAACTTAGAGAATGCTTTGATCCTTCAACTTCAACAAATTAAATTGAAAGTGTTGGTGTTGGTGAAGGTGTTGAAGATCTTTGTTGATTGAAAAGGCCACTAGAGTAGGATGGCGGCAACGGTGGCAGTGTCGATAGGTAAGTTGAGTGAAGAAGATGAAGAGGGAAATGGAGGAAAAACAAGTGAAAATGAAGAAAAAAAAAGTGAAAAAAAAATAAAAGAAAGGGTAAACCACACCAAATGCCACTGAACTTTGGTTAATTTATAACTTTATCTATCAACCTTTTGAAACTTACAAAGATGCTACTAGCATTATCTTGTTGTTACAAAAATGTCACTTAATTGTTTACTACCATTACTGAAGTAATGTGCATCTGGCGTGGCACGTTAAATGTGCTACATATTTTTAACTTTTTTTCCTTTTTGTAATATTAAAATATTATTTATTTATTTATTTATTTATTCCATATTTTCCCTCTCTTTTCCCTTATTCCTATTTTCCTTTTCATGTTCTTTCTCTTCTTAGCAAACCTTAGCTGCCACTAATTTCACCACTGTAGGTGGCTTTCCTTGAACACCAAACCCACTAGTGGATCTCCCAAGGTTGTCCCTTGATTCCAATAAGCCCAACCCTTACCTTTTCTCTCCTTCTAGAAACATAAACCCAAACCGAAACTCATTGAAGATGAGATGGCTAAACCAGTGGATCAAGTCTAAGGAGTGAAACCAATGGTAGAGATTAACATGATGAAGTCGATTTGGAGGGATGCACCAACACGCAAGGGGTATTAGTGGATAATCCAATAATGAACTTGTTAGGAAAAATCATGCTTTAAAGTGACAACCTCATCTCCATCAACAATGAAATGCACCTCCGAAACAACCACCATCACGACAATTGCAACGATTGTAGCTACTACGATGACAACAATATTACCTCATCCTCCTCTACTGTTTCAGTATATTGATGCGCTGCCTAAGACACAATATGAGCTTAATAAGCCTAAATGTATTCAATGCGGCAATATTACCCATTCTAGGTGAAAGAGAAATCTTTTTTTATTTGTTGTTTTAATTTTATGTTCATATGTAGTTGTGATTTTTTTTTTGTGTAGAAATTTCCCCGAGAAGAACAAATGATTTTAGTTTGGTTGTCAAATGTTATTAGAGGTGTGCAAATTTCGGGTAAAATCGATTTTGGTTAATCGGTCGGTTAACTGAATTAATTAGGTCAGGGGTCGGTTAATAATTTTTTTGAAAACTCGGTTAACGGTTAATTTGATTCAAAATCGGTTGATTAACCGAATTAACCGAATTTAATAAATAATATTATAATATATAAGTATTCGGTCGGTTTAGTTAATCTTTTAGAAATATAAATTAATCGGTCAGTTAAGTCGGTTAAATTTTTATATGTTTTATACTTGTTTTAACAATATATATATAAATATAAATTTCGGTTAATTCGGTTAACCGACTGAATTAACCGAAAAAGTTCGGTTCGGTTAATTTTTTTGAAAAAAATTCGATTCCGTTAATGGTTAAGAGTTTAAAAGGGTTGATTAATTCGGTTAATGGTAATTCGGGTCGGATAATCGATCGATTAACCAATTGAACACCCCTAAATGTTGTTATCCGATTTTTGTTTGGTCAAAAGTTGCGGGACTATGGTAAAATTTGCAAACTCTGCAATTCAGTTTAAATATTTGATTAGTTTAGTCGGTTTGAGTTCTAACAAATTTATTATTGGTATTTGAAAATAATTCTTTTAGTGGTTTGTTGGGAAGAGAAAGAACACAAAAAAGAAATAAGAAAATAAATATTTTAATATTAAGAAAAACGAAAATAGAATTAAACACATGTTACCGAATAATGAAAGTAAATGGTTGAGTGGTATTTTTGTAATGATGCAATAATGTTAGTGGCATATTTATAAGTTTTAAAAGGTTGGTAGCAAAAATTACAAATTAACCAAAGTTAAGTGATATCTGGTGTGATTTACCCTAACAGAAAAAATAAAAAACGTGGGAGAGAGAAAGAATTAAGGAAAAAATATTAGTTTCGGGGCTCACAATAAAAAAAAAAAAAAACTTAAAAATTGAAGACATGATATCCAAGTCAGCATTTAACGTTTGTGACTAATCATAATAATTAAAACATCAGTGTCCAAAACATAAACATGAACAAATATAAAGGGACTATTTTTGCAGTTTTCCCATTCCTTTTTTATTCTTTCTGTATTGTGCTATTGCCCTCTTTTAAAGCCCATCACATTAAAACAAAACAAAACAGTACAAAAACAAAAAACCTTTGCAACTTAAACCTGTTTCGAGCTTTTGAAGTTATTCTCACAATGGCGGACTCGCAGCTGAAACAATGCGAATGGAACATACGTAGCAGTCAATACCTCGGAGAAATCTCAGCCCTTTGTTTTCTCCACCTTCCCTCTCATCTCTCTTCTTTCCCTTTTCTCCTTGCCGGTATAGCTTTTCTTCCTTCAAAAACACCACTTCCTCCCCAAAATTTTTCTTTTATTTAAAAGCCTTAATTATTATTTTTACTCTTTTGATATCAGGTACTGGTTCTCAAGTTCTTCTTTATGATCTAGAATCATCAATGATGATAAAATCTTTTCAAGTCTTTGAAGGCATTCGCGTACATGGACTCATTTGTAGCTTGCTTGATAATACTACTTTAGCTTGTAAAGTAGTTGTTTGTGGTGAAAAGAGAGTAAAGTTATTCAATTTAACCTTTGAATTGGTGTCTAAATCAAATACCCAGAGTGAGTTTTGCGTCCACTTGTGTTTAATTCACTCTTTGCCCAGATTTACTCATTGGGTTCTTGATGTTTTGTTCTTAAAGGTAAAGTTTTTATTTTTTATTTGTATTTTTATTTGAATACTTTGGTTTAAAAGTTTGAACTCGGTTTTTCTATGTTTCATTGGTTTTTAGGACCATTGTCTTGCTATTGGATGTAGTGACAACTCTGTTCATGTTTGGGATATGTTAAAGTCTAGTTTGGTTCTTCAAGTTCCATCTCCAGGTTAGTTGTATTTAAATTATGGGAATCTTTTATATACCTAATTCACCATTTTCATGTTGTTACAGCAAGTGTTTGAGTTTTTTTATTGATTATTTTTTGAAAAAAAGAAGTTTTATATCCTTTTGTAACGTTTATCCTTGCACATTCCTTTTAACTTATATGTAGATAGGTGCCTTTTGTATTCCATGCGATTATGGGGTGACAATCTTGAGGCTCTTCGAATTGCTTCTGGTACAATTTATAATGAGGTGGCTTGTCTTTCCTTGTGATGAATTCTTCTCTTTCTCTGTAATGCTTTCTCATTCTTTGGAATCCCTTTTAGTGATTTAGTAGATAAAATATCCCTTGATTTTCCAATTATAAGTTCTTTTTGGTTGGAATCAAGGTATTAATTCTCTCGGAGTTCATAGCTGCTCCTCTTAACAATCCCAGCTCCAAGATTTGAACTTAAGAACTTCCTGAAAGTACAATGGTCAATTATAAGTTTTTCTGGTTCTTGCTTACAGTATATAATTCTCAGCCTTTGAAATAACACAAGTATGGTGGTAAAAGTATCATAGAGGCCCCTGTACTACAAGTCAGATTGCATTTTTCTACCTTTACTCAAAAAATGGGCAAATTAGTCCTTGTACATTAGATCGAAGAGCAAACTGGTCTTTTCTTTAAAATTTTTATCTATTTTTACTGTTAAAAACTAATGTGGCTGACAGAGTAACTAGTTAGTTTCATGTGCCGTGCCACATGTACCTTATTCCAACGTACAGGAACCAATTTTTAATGATAGAGTTGAATGGAATTTTTAAGAAAAGGACCGATTTGCTTTTTGAACTAACGTATAGGGGCTAATTTGTCCTTTTTTTTAGTAAAGGGAGCGAAATGCAATCTGACTTTTAGTACAAGGGCCTTTATGGTACTATTACCTCAATATGGTCCTTGGCCAATAACAAGTTAAATGATGGTGAACCTTGGTTGTTTTCATAATGTAATCATTATTTTCATCCTTAAAGGGTTACACGTTGTAGGGGTAAACTTCAATACTACTCACCACTAGCATTAAGTGATCTCTTACTAACCAAATGAGTTTGAGCAGATTATAGTCTGGAAAGTCATTTGTCAACATGATTCACCAACTTCAACAAGTTCTGTGAAAGGTTGCATGAATTTAAGCAGCTCAAATTCCAACTTTGCCAAGTGTTATAATCAGCAGTATAAAGCTGTTCATATATGTAGACTTGTGGGACATGAAGGTTCAATATTTCGCATTGTCTGGTCTTCCAATGGAGTCAAACTTGTTTCCGTGTCAGATGATCGGAGGTGAATAGGTTTTTTTAGTACTTTGTTTCTATTTGTTCTACTTAATTGGGTTTATGTAATGGGTTAATATGGTTTCTTTATCCATGTAGTGCTCGTATCTGGACAATATATGATCATGATGATAGAAGGGAGATTGTTGGTCCTGTGCTCTTTGGCCATAGTGCTCGGATTTGGGACTGCTGTATTTCTGATCATGTAAGATTCATGTAATCCTGTTGAACTAGTACTTGCTCTATTCTTTCTGGTATATGTAAAATATAAGAACAGATAACTAAAAACATATCTGTGATCGGTTTAATCTGATCTTTTTTATTATTATTATTTCTGTTAGTTAATTGTTACTGCGGGTGAGGACTGCACATGTCGTGTGTGGGGTCTGGATGGAAAGCAACTTAGGATGATTAAGGAACATATGTAAGTTGCGATTCCAGATTTTTGTCCTCGAGTTTGTTTCTTCTTTTGTGATATTCTATGTGATGTTATATATTGAAGTCTTTGTTGAATTAGCCCTAAAGCTGATCAAACTAGTATTTTATTACAATATAGATATACTATATTTTATTACAATATAGATAAATTACTAGAATATTTTTAATGGTGCAGAGGAAGAGGCATTTGGCGATGTTTATATGATCCAAATTCTTCACTTCTTGTTACCGCTGGGTTTGACTCTGCTATTAAAGTTCACCGGTTGCACACTTCTGTTTGTAAGACATTGGACTTGGAAGGAGATGCTGATTCTGAAGATATAATTGAGGGAGCACAGATAAGCACTACTTGCATCCCAAATTCAATGGAGCATGCTGGACTCATGGACAGGTAAAGTTTTTCAATGTATTGGACTGTAAAACTTTCCGGCAGATTACCTTGAAAATTGACATGCCGCCAAGATTCTATTAGTGTTCTCAGCCATAAAAAACCTTACTTTATAAATTAGAAAAATGTTTGTTATAACCTCTGTATGGATCATAGATAGCAATATGTAAGCTTTCCTAGCTCGTGGCACTCTGATTGACATATGATATATCGATGCCTCTAAAAAGTTACAAGAGTGTTGAATTTTCTGTTATATGCGCTGAATATCTGGTAGTTGCTATGATATCTCTATTGAAGGATCAAAACTTGTGCCTTGTGGATCACAAACTTCTGTCGATTTTGTATTGACTGGTTATTTTGTATCATATTCTTACGATGGTCAATTTTCATTGTTCCTTCTGTTGTTGCAGCAAAAGTGAATATGTGCGCTCCTTGTATTTTAAATGTGAAGATACCATTTATGTTGCTACAAATCATGGTTATCTCTATCATGCTCTATTATCTGAGACAGGGGATGTCAAATGGACTGAACTGGTCCGTGTCAATGGAAAGGTTCCAATTGTTTGTATGGATCTGTTGTCAGCATGCCTTTCCAGAAATCATTGCGGTATAGATGATTGGGTTGCTGTTGGAGATGGTAAAGGAAACATGACTGTTGTTGGAATCACTGGTAATCCTTCCTCACCCAAAGTGGCCTTCACCTTTGCTTGGCCAGCTGGAGCGGAGAGGCAACTCTTAGGAACTTACTGGTGTAAGTCACTCGGATGTAGGTAATAACTTTTCTTTATTGATTAGATTATATCTCGATTTTGATTATCTGGCAGTTATTGCTTGCCTGAGCCGTAAAAACCTATATGCTTGACTGTGAATTTTAAACACATTTATTTATTATTTACTCATTTATAAAACCTGTTTGCCGGTTTACTAATATGATAATAGGGTTAAACCACTATTTGGGGCCTGAACTTAGCAATAATTCTCACATTGAGGTCTGAACTTTTTTTTTTTTTGGTCAAGTTAGTTCCTGAACTTGATAATTGTTCCCACATTGAGGCTTGAACTTTTTTTCCAAGTTAGTCCCTGAACTTGGTAATTGTTCTCATATTGGGGCCTGAACTTGGCAAATGTTCCCACATTGAGGCTTGAACTTTAGAGTTCAAGGAAATATCAGGGACTAACTTGGACAAAAAAAATTCAATCCCCAATGTGGGAACAATTGCCGAGTTCAAGCCCCAAAAAGTGATATAACCCATGATAATATGATCGGTAAAGAAGTGACCAGCTCTTATGCTGCATTGTGTGATGCAGAATCT
The DNA here is from genome assembly GCA_025698465.1 of Gossypium longicalyx. Taxonomy (NCBI): domain Eukaryota; kingdom Viridiplantae; phylum Streptophyta; class Magnoliopsida; order Malvales; family Malvaceae; genus Gossypium; species Gossypium longicalyx. The sequence goes on from CM047006.1 coordinate 22,487,520, forward strand.
GTAAATTTACTGCTGATAATCTGGCATTGTCAGTTGAGAGACATATTTGGTATCATGCTTTACTTTGAAGATGTAGAGGATTTTGAAATATCATCTTTTCTGTTAACTAGGTATGTCTTCACCACTGATCCCAGAGGAGTTTTGAAGCTGTGGAGGCTATATGATCCCTCGATATCTGTTTGTCAGGATTCTCAAAGAATATCCCTTATAGCTGAATTCCCTTCGAGCTTTGGAATACGAATTATGTGTTTGGATGCCTCATTTGAGGAAGAGGTATGTATTACCCTTTCTTTTTTCCTTTTTTTCTTTGTTTACAAGAAGAAGAAGAAGATATATGAATGTTGGTACTAAATATTATGTAATGTATGCTTTACTTAAAACTTTTGCAGGTACTAGTCTGTGGAGATCTGCGTGGTAATCTGATTCTGTTCCCTTTATTAAAAGACCTATTGCTATGCACGGCTGCCACTTCGGTTGTGAAGATATCTCCACTAAGTTATTTCAAAGGAGCTCATGGGATTTCGACCGTGTCCAACATTTCAGTTTCTAGATTGAGTCACGGTCAAGTTGAAATCCGAACGGTAATATGATCTAAGTTCCCTGTAGAAGGAAAATATTGGAATAATAACTCTTTAACATTTTCTCTTGGGTCATTGTTTTCTCTAGTAATTTTTTACTATATAAAGATTATAAAGATGAAAATTTCATAATAGATTGAGGAAAAGAGAAAATTCTTGTTAAGGAATTTATATGAACATCCATAAGCCTTAAGAAAGGGAAAAACTGTAAGCCTTTGGGAAATGGCTTGATGCATGTCTGCCTGTATGCACATGTATTTCTTCATGTTCAAGCATTTGTTAGTATGTTAATTATTTTCCCATTTTCCTTTCTTTTTTATTTTCAGACTGGAGCAGATGGGTGCATATGTTATTTAGAATACGATAAGGACCAAGAAAGTTTTGAATTTATAGGAATGAAGCAATTGAAAGAATTGAGTTTGATTGAATCTGTCTCCGCTGATTTCAAGTCTGCTGATGATCTGGCAAACCGCAACTATGCTGCTGGTTTTGCGTCAACGGACTTCATAATATGGAATTTGATAACTGAGGCAAAGGTATTCGTGCCCCCACCCCTCCCTACAAGTCTCTTTAGGTCATATATTTCGATTGCTAAATGTTTTCATTGCAACAGGTTTTGCAAATTCCATGTGGGGGATGGCGACGTCCTCATTCCTATTACCTTGGTGATGTACCGGAGATGAGGAACTGTTTTGCATATGTCAAGGTATGTTTACTTCTATTGTTTACATCTTCATCCTTTGAGAAACATTGGAAAATGCAAATTATTACTTTAATTTATGTGATACCCCTGTCTAAGATTGTTGACTTGTATAATAAGGCACCATTGTCAAGCACTCACCTGAAGCCACTTCCTTGATATTGACCATAAAGCATATTCTAGCTCGTGTTTCCTTCCCCAAGTTTGTATATCATTTTTTTTCAATAATTTTTGCAGGATGAAATTATCTATATTCATAGGCATTGGTTACCAGGAGGCGGGAAAACAAAATTCCCTCGGAATTTACACTTACAGTTTCATGGGAGAGAGATGCATTCCTTATGCTTTGTTTCTGAAAATTCGCAAGTTCAAGGAAATGAAGAGGAAAACTTAGTTGACAAATCTAGTTGGATTGCAACTGGATGTGAAGATGGAACTGTGAGGTTAACTAGGTATGTTGAAAGTTATCCGCCCTTTAGAATGGGGCGGAATGCTTCGTCATTTTGTACACATTTTTTGTTTTATTGGAGAAACCGGGGCATACTGCTATGTCATGCACTTGTGTACTGTAAAAGACACATACCTTTTATGTCTGTCCCATATGTTATTCCCTTGTTTCTCATTGATTCTTGCCCTTTAATAGAGAATCTGATCGTGTTACGGGTGATTAGGTTTGCTCCAGAAATGGAGAATTGGTCTGCATCTAAATTGCTTGGGGAACATGTTGGTGGATCTGCTGTTAGATCAATATGCTTCGTGTCAAAGACACATATAATTCCTTCCAATGTATCCAGCACGCCTGGATTGGAAAAGGGACAAAATGACACTTCAGATGGCAAACAAAATCCATGTTTGCTGGTTTCCGTTGGTGCAAAGCGTGTTCTGACAACTTGGTTACTAAGGAATAGGAGTCTGGACGAGGAGGAAGAAATATACCCTGAACGAAAGCTCAACAGATGTGAAACCGGGTGTAAACCAACAGTCAAACAGTTTTCATCGATGTCATTTAGGTGGCTTTCAACAAATATGCCAATAAGAAGTCCTAGCATGGAAGGAAGAGAAAAAACCGTGAGTGCTGCCAACAAAATTTCTAGCCTTGATAGTGATGCAAAGACTGGATCAACTTTTATAGAGAAAGAGGGAACAAAGTCAAAAACTTGCTTGTTGAATAAGTATGAAGATGATTGGAGATACCTTGCTGTAACTGCTTTTCTTGTTAAATGTGCCGGTTCCAGGTAAGCTCTGATTTTTCCTGCCTTTTGTTCGCTTTGTTTAATTTATTTAAGGAAAGAAACTATTCCCTTTTCGCTCTATTGCAGGTTGACTGTCTGTTTTGTAGTCGTTGCTTGTTCAGATGCCACGTTAACATTGCAGGCTCTGGTCTTACCACATAGATTATGGTATTCACAAAGGCTCATTATTAATTCCAGTTTCAGTACCTCTGTGTGCATCATGAAATTTAATTTACTCCCTTATAATTTCAGGTTTGATGTTGCTATATTAGCTTCGATGCCATCCCCGGTTTTAGCATTGCAGCATGCAGTTGTCCCTTTCTGTAATTTAACCCAGATTAGCAGCACGTACCTTGTGATAAGTGGAGCTACTGATGGCAGTATAGCCTTTTGGGACATAACTGAGAGTGTTGAAACCTTTGTTCAACGAGTATCTATTCTTAATATAGAGAAGTTCATTGATTGTCAGAAACGGCCACGTACAGGAAGAGGAAGTCAAGGAGGACGGCAATGGAGATCACTGAACAGTAGCATGTCTAAGAGAAGATTCGGTGGTGACTCGGTTACTAGAAAAGCTGGAGATGTGGATAATAGCGATTCAAATATTACACCTGACACATCTTCGGAATTAAATGACCTTCAAAAGAGGTTGAAGAACTGTTCTCAAGCCGAGCATGACACTTTGCTCGAGCCAGAGACCAGCAGAACCGATTCCTTAGCCGAGATATGTGAAATACAGCCTATACGTGTTATGAATAATGTACACCAATCTGGTGTGAATTGTCTCCACGTTTCAGGGGACTTCCAAGGTTCCGAGAAGTGTTATCTGTTAAATATTGTCAGCGGGGGTGATGACCAAGCAGTTCATTGTCTTCAACTGAAGCTGACACAGTCATTGACTGAGTTAGATGCTAAAGTTGTGACCTCGGAAACAATAAGATCAACCATTCAGTCCGAAAGTATTGAGAACATTGTAGATTGTAACAATAAGAACCATGCCCCTAATCACGTCAGATTCCTCAATCAATATAGAATCCCCTCGGCTCATAGTTCTGCTATAAAAGGTCCGTAGTCCTTGTTTGAAAGTAATCCAATATGTGCATTATTACTTAATTGTGTTTCAACTTGCGATATCTTTGGTTCTGGTTGACATCGTCTTTAGCAACTGCGCTTCTTTTAGGCTGATTTGGCCTTAAAGTCGAATGCTTTCAGTTACCAGCAGTCAGTGCCCCACAGGCCTTGTACTAACAGCAAGTTTTTATTCAATGAAGGCATTTGGACAGATGGGACCTGGGTGTTTTCCACTGGTCTTGATCAGCGCATCAGGTGTTGGCTTGTTGGTGAGCACGGTGAACTAACCGAGCATGCTCTTCTAATCATTAGCGTACCAGAGCCAGAAGCATTAGACGCAAGAGCATGCGGCAGGTCAGTTTAGGATTTATCTGCAATTTTTAGATTGTCGGCAATCCTTTATTACAGTTTAAATCTAATCACGGTTCTTTTAATCGGTGTTTGTTAGGAACCACTATCAGATTGCTGTTTCCGGAAGAGGGATGCAGATGGTCGAGTTCTTCCTACCTTAACAATAAAAAGATTTCACAGAATCCGCAACATATAGGATATAGGTACCACCTAGTTGTGCAACTATTTTTGTGCAAGTTCCACACTCATTTAACAGTTTACATATAGCTGTCTGACCCGGATTAGTCAACCATTTTCCCCCAAGTACCGGTTGACCCGTGAATCCAAAGAGGGCAGTCTGACTTTCTATTTCCATTTACGAGCAAAGCGCCTTTTGACTTGGCTCATTTAACCCTAACCAGGACGGATCAAGGGTTACATTACATTACATCTTACAGTACTAATATGTAAAATTCAATGAAAATACGAGTGTCATTATTTTGATTCTAGTTTCAATCAGTACAATCTATTTTGTATTTTTTTTTTCAAATGGTTGAGATTTTTAGCTGCCTAATAAACCTCGAGTTGGTTCATGTTTAGTTGTGTCAAAGTCAAAGGGTGCCTATATAGACTAAGTGTTAGCTCAGTTAACATAATTGACAAAGGTGGAAGTCTTGGATTTTGAGTACCCACGGTTGAGATCCACAGTGCATAATTATGTGTCAATTATATATATACGGGTTTTCAAGTCTTACCTTATGCTGTTGTAATACGAGCTTTAGTTTGGTTAGTTAATCTTCGTATGAATTGTTTTGTTCCTTAATTTGTTTATATTGTAATTATTTGATTATACACTTTGTTATAGGGGTGAGCGTTTGATTAAATTGAGTCAACTTGAGTGAAAGAATTTCAAGTCACGAGTTCTATTTTATCATACTAATTTAGTTTGAAATTTTTTTGAATCGAGTAGAGTGAAATGAAATTTAAGAGAGTTGAATGACTTATTGACGATATGAATAAATTTTGAGTTAAAAGAATATAAATACCATATATATATATATATATATGAAAACCTTTTTAAAACAAAATAAGAGATTAAAAAGACATATAATTAGTATGATAAATTTGATTTGATAATTTTTTCATATTTATTATATATATTTAATATTTTTTTAATAAATTTTAATATTTTTATAAAATTTGGGGGGAAAATAGTTTATAAATATTTTGAATTTTAGAAGATTATTTTAATTTTTTAACTTTTTTGAGGGACTAATTTATATATTATTAAAGTTATTTTGTTATTCGAGTTATTCAAATTATTTGAATTGTAAAACTTGACTTGAACTCGAAAAATTAAATTATTTATTTGAATTTATCTAGAAAAATAACTCAATCTGATTAACTTTTTAAATTGAATTGAATTTTATTTATTTGAGTTTTTACTGATGTAATTGTTTGGTTAAAAATTTATATACAGTTTCTTCAAAGGTTACGTTGAAGGCGGCCCCCTTGCATCGGTATTGTTTTTTAAACCAAAAAAAATCTTTGAATATCCTTGCAATCATCTCGTCATCAATAATATTTTATTGGATGAGAGATCATGAGACTAAAGACTGAAGAATTTTTTTGGTCCCTCAAAATTTATTCTTTGTTAAAGTTAATTCAATTTACTTCTTAGCAATTACAAAACCATGTGATAAGCCATAGCTTTGTCTCTTTTTTGAATAAACTGCAAATTAAACACTAGAATAGGTTAATTTGGTTTTAAAATTTTAGGGTGATTTTGGTTTTATTGTTTTAAATTTAGGTTTTTCCGATCAAGTAATTACGGTTTAAATTATTTTAGATTTTGGTCATTTTTAAAGTTTAAATTATTTTGGATTTGGGGTTTTCAAGTCAAGCCATTTCGTGTTCAAATCATCTTAGATTTTGACCACTTTAAAGTTTGGATATTTGAGATTTAAGTTATTTTTTTTATTAACATTTCAATTTTGATTCAATATAAATTCATGTATGTATGTGTAAATATTAACCTTATATATAATAGGCTTAATATAATATTTAGTATCTAAACTTGATACTTTTTTATAATTTGGTATCTAAAATTTTTTTTCTCAATTTAATAACTTTTTTTGGGCCCCAATTTATTTTTTGAACTTGGACATTTTTTCCCTAATTTGGTACCTAAGCTTTTTCTTAGGTTCAATAAAGAGTTCTAAAAATAAACTAAAAGTTATTGAACATATGAAATGCAAAAAAAATTATATCATCTGTCATATATTAGTCATACATTGATTATTTTTGCTACCTCATAAAAAATAACATTGTTAGTATATTAGAGTAATTTGTAAAATGTTTGACAAGTTCAAGTATCAAATCGAACAAAAAAATCATTAGGCACCAAATTAAGAAAAATGGTCAAGTTTTGGTACCACATTGCACCTAAAAAAAAGATTAAGTACTAATTTAAGAAAAAGTGTTAATTTAATAAAATAAAATAAGTCATTATATACAAAATGGTACTCATTTATATTAATATAAAATTAACGTTTTTTATAAAAAAAATTAATAATCTAATAATTAAATTTATTAATATAATTATATTTATTATACATATAAAATTTAAAATATATGCATTAAAATTACCTCCAACCCACTCATTAAATTTAATCACTTAAAATAAACATTAAGTAAATGCAAATGGAGACGGTCCACAAACCCATATGACTAATAAAACAAAATTTCATTAAATAATTAAAAACAATTTGATCCACCAACCCCCAAATCCAGATTTACCAATCTCATTAAATAATAATATAAAATATTTGTATCACATTATGTATAAATTAAGCAATTTCTCACCTAAAAAACATTTCCATAATTAATGCACTCTTATCACTTGTCTCACACAATAATTAGCACCAATAATTATTATTAATTTAATTATTCAAAATTTTTAACTGTTAAAATAGTTTGAAATTTATTTTTTATATTTAAAAAATTAAAAAAAAAATCTTATGAACTCAGTGACCATATCTTATAATAAATAAATTTGAGTGAAAAATATTAATAGGGTCAATAATTGTACTAAAATATTTAAATTAAAAAAATAAAATAATTTAGTTTTAATAAATAACACTTTTTGACCTTATTTAATTAATATGTGAAATCAATACCGTTGAATTCAATAATATCATATAATATAAAATTATAATATAATCTAAATCATCACATCATCATCTTAATTTTTTATATTATAAAAAAGTATTTAATGTAATTATAATTTAAAAATAAAATAGGGTAAATTTCATGGCAGGTCACCTTAAAATAATATTGTTCCTATTTTGGTCACACTAATTTTTTTGAGATCAATTTAATTACTTTAATTAAGATAATTATTTAATTTGGTCATTAAAGTTAAAAATTCAGTTAATTTTTTTTTTTACTAAAAATAGGGACCTCTTTATAACGTGTTTAAAAAATTTATTTTGGTTTATTTACAATATGATGGTTTCAATGGCGACATCATAACATTTAAATCTTCTTTAAAAAGAGAGAATCCAACGATGACAATAATAAACCATAATCATGACTCGTACCTTTTTTTGATGAACCCACCTACTAGAATAACAACACCGGCCAACCTTTTCGATTTTGAAACATCTAAAAATATAAAATAATTTGTGAAAAATACTATATAAGAAAAGACAACACATGCTTAGAAGCATTTAAGCCAACGCGATTCTACGTTAATAATCTATTAGTAGATTATATTAGTAGATTATTGAAATTATTAAATTGATAAAAAAATTAAAATGATTAAAATAAAAACGATGTTATAATTTACCTAAATACATAAATTCAAAACTTTTCTGACCTCACCAACCATAAAGCACGGACAAGTGGCAGTTATTCCCCAATCTTTTGGGAAAACCGAGTGTCTAAAGCTATAGGGGACTCTGCCTAGTTGTTGCCACGTCATTTTTTGTACATGACCGGGTTATGGCTTATTCGGCTTCTAGCTCGGCTGCTTAATTACATTTTCAGACATTGTTGAACCAATTTTCCGCAAAAAAAAAAAAAAAAATAGAAAACGAATTTACGACCTTAAGATACAAAATTTGTTGAAAATTGACCAAACCCAACCCTTTTTTTCTCACTTTACTTGTTATTTTATTATATTTGGAAAAAAATTTAAAATAAAAATATATATTTTATTTTTCATCGTATTACTAATTTAATATTTGAAAATAAGAATAATCAATTTAAAAGGTGGAAAAAATATATCATGACTATTACCTTAAATTTGGATTTATTAGTTGGAACAAGAAATATATTATAATAAAAAATTATAATAAAATGAGAAACAGTCTAAAAATGAATTAGAATACTATAGTTATAATAAAATAAATTTGTGATAATTATAATAAATTTAGATTTATTAGTTGGAAAATGAAATACATTACGGTAAAAAAGTTGTGCTAATTATATTAAAAAAATAATTATAATTTAGATTTAGATTTAATTAATTGTATTAAAAAATTTGTAATAATTTTATTTTATTGATGTGAAATAGAATTATAATTTGAAAAGAAGTCTAAGCTTAAAAGATAGATTGATTTAAATTAATTATCACTTGATTTATACTAGAGTTATATATTAATTAAAATTTAAGTTTAGCTTTATAAATAACATTAAGTAGTTAGATATATTTAATCAAGTAGCGTATAAAAAAAAATAAAGATTCTTAGTATTAAGAAGTTAGAAGTTTTTCAAAAGGGACAGAGCATTAAAGCTATGATTATTCGAAGAGAGTTGGAGATCATTTTAATTGATGATAAGGTAATACAATATTTTATTTTAAAAGAAAATTTCTTTATATTGTTTGAAACAAACATTCTTTTATCTTTTTTCTTTTAACTTATTATTATTTTTTTGGTGTAGATGAAAAGGTTTTCAACAAAAAAATTTAATCATAATATTAAATGTGTTTAATGTGTTTATTACTTTAGTGTAAATATTTTTAGTATTTATCATGAATTATTAAAATTGTTGCATGTTGTTTTACCTAATTTTTTATTTTTAATTTAATATTGTTATTTACTTTTTTATGTAGTTTCAAATATAACCTCTCCAACCTGGCTTAAACGTTAGATCCGAATTCAAAAGATTACATTAGCTATTGAAATGACTTAAAAACCTAGTCTATTTTTGAAAAAAAAAACTCATAAGTTGACTAAAATATGATTTATTTAATATTTTTCTTGAAAAAGATCATTACCATTGAAAACTTAATCACTTTCTACTTTATCTATTTAGTCAAAAAATAACTATAACTTAGTAGTGAAAAAGTGGTTTTTAACTTAGTTTTGTTTTAACTATATTTATGCCTTAATTAAATAAAATTTATATTTTAAAATTAAATTAAATGTTATGCATGCTAAATAAACTCTAAATATGAGACTCATGCTGCAATAATAATTAAGATAGTATAGTTCCAAAATAACAAAAATTATAAAAATAGGCCTAATAATACTTTCATAAAAATAAAATGTTTTTGAGCTCTCCGTATGTCGCGTCCGCATCCTAACCTGGTGGATTATCTGTAAAAATGGAAATATAAAAGGGAGTGAGCTATGAAGCTCAGTGTAAATTCCCTCACAAGAAAATCGACGCAAATAGTTGACAAAACATACAGAATATCAACTTCAAAAGATAAACACAATTTGAATAGCAACTCAAAATTTCGGTATTTCAGATTAACTCATTATCATAATATCTCGGTATTCACTGCAATGCAATTTTAATTCATCAGAAAAGGTTCCTACTCCACCACTACATAACATAGTAGGAGTTTTGCAAAACTCCTCTACCTTTACACCATGTTGTGGATAAAACCAATTATTGTTGAGGACAAACTACTCATTGTTGATAAACCACTAGTAATAAAAAGAGTGGACAAACCATCAGATTTTTTTTGTAAAAAAGTTTTTATATACAAATTTTCAGAAGGTTGTGATTGCGCAACACGTTTGCAGATTTAATCTGCTAATACGGTGTGGTTAAACCACTCAAACGATGTAGATAAAAACTATTCAAACGGTGTGGATAAATCACTCAATGGTACAGATAAACTGCTCAACTTCCTTGGAGAATGTAGGTTCGAACTTTAGAGACAATATTATTGGGAGGGACAGTCACAAACCCTGAACATGAACAGTAAAACAAACATATATAATATAAAAAAAATTAAAATTTTGAATAGCATTTACATTGATATATAATTAATAAATAACAAACACAAAGGTTAAATTTTTAAGTTAATAATTTTTAAAAAATAAAGTTAAACTAATAAATTTAAACTGAAGAATCAAATCATCATGATAAAATATATAAAATATAAAATAGATTGAAAAAAAATATAAAATATAAAATAGATTGAAAAGTCAATACAAACACGTAGGAAAATAATTAATCATGGCATAAAAAAAGATATGAATACAACATAAATAATGTGTAAAAATCTATATAAAATAAATTATTAATGTACAAAAAATTTGATATAAATTTATAATATTTTGAATAAAAATCCAGATTTCATTATTAGAACAGTAATTTTGGATGTTATTAATGGATGGTTAGAATTCATACAAATAATCTTCTGTAACACCCCTTACCTGTATCCGACACCGGGACAGGATTTGAGGCATTATCAGACTTAAACTCACTTCAAACATACAAAATCGAGACAGGAATTTCTGTCCAAATTTAAAGCTTTTCATTTACAAGCAAAATGCCCCTTATATGGGCCTACGAGGCCCAAAACGTACCTTAGGAATAGTTCGGGACTAAACCAATAACTTTAGAAACTTTTGAAAAACTTAGAAAATTTTCATACTTTGGAGAGTCACGCCCATGTGGGTAGGCCGTTGGTCATACACGCCCGTGTGGCATGGGACACGCTTGTGTCCTCAGCCCGTGTAACTCTCTAACTATGACATCATTAACTAATTAAGGTTACACGGCCAAGTCACGCGCCCGTGTGCTTAGGCCATGTGGCAAATTAAATTCCAAAAATCAAGTGCAAACTTCACATGGCCTGGGCACATGCCCATGTCCTAAGGCCGCGTGACACACGACCGTGTCTCTGCCCGTATGTTTACTACTAGGCAATCTATTTTGCATTATTAGGGTGCAGGGGACACACGGCCGGATCACAGCCTATGGGGCAGACCCTGTGTCACACACGACCAAGACACATGCCCATGTGTCTAACTATGTGGATAATTTCTAGGCTATTTTCCAAGCCATTTGCCACCATTAAACACATACATACCTACACTCACTTCATGGCATGCAACTTGGCACATTTAGCTACTCAAGCATTCACATTCATGGTTAAAATTATGACTTGGTAATATCAACATATCACCTATTCAAACTATCATGCTTTCATATGGCATTCCACACCAATTTCAAATTTGTCTATCATATTTGCTAACCTACTTTCAAGTTACACATTTGCACCACATTTATTGACATACACATTAATCATATTTCATACACCAAACATACATGCCATCTATCACATTCATTAACCATGAGCAACCATAACCACATTAAAGCATAAGCACATTTACATGCATGCACCAAAAATTAGGGTTACAACCTAAATAATCATTATGAGCCACCTCACATGGTCATATACAAAATAATCACAATACTTTCATGAGGCAACTTATTTGGCTAATCAATATGACACATAACAAAAAGACGAAGTCCCTATACATGCCATACTCAAAATGATGAGACTAGCTATACCAAATATTCAATTGATAGTGTGATCAAGTCTTCGACGTCTTCCAATCCCTGAGCTAGCTTGGCGACACTACAAAAAAGAGAAAGGAAAGGGGGTAAGAATTAAAGCTTAGTAAGTTCACATGCAAATAAAATACAACTTAAATAAGTATTAATCATATATTTAACATAATGAGCATAATCTTGTATTTTATCAAATCTCTTAAACTCATTCTTCATATACATATATTCATATTCTCACCACAAGTTCATCATATCTCATGACATTCTCATGAGTTCGATGTACATATCTGTGCCCACTTGCACATAATAGCTTACTTTCTCGTCTTCGACGTATTCATCAAGATTACTCATTAAACTTTCTTTAGAACTACCAGTTGAACACTCGGAATACTATCGGATACAACGAAATCTCGTACCTAAGTGTCTCATCTGTAGCCAATGCTACCTCATATCACATATCACATGTTGCTCGCTTTCAAGCTACTCACGGGTCTGCTCACATAGGCTATCAGGTATCCGTGACACATGCCGGACTACCCAACCACCAGTAGAATATACGAGACCAGTACCCGAATGCCAAAACATGCGCCATATACGTCATGAACTCAGACCACAACTCAATGAGCTCAGATGTCACATATATCATGAACTCAGACCACAACTCAATGAGTTCAGATCATATAGTTCCTAGTGACATGTCACTTGTATCCTAAACTATTTCTAAGGTTCAAACGGGATTGTTCGATACCACATTTCTGTCAAACTTGCTCGTAACATCGAGTTCAATACTCATGATACAACATATTCATGGAATTGTCAAGCATAATTCATAATACAATTTAGGCAAAAAACACATGATACAACATCACATTAAATATGTATATACTTGCCATACATGCAATATTAAAGCATTTAAAATATGGCACATGTTGCATTATTTGAAAATAAACTTACCTCGGTACAAAATGATAGAAACGAACCTAATCCTCGTAAACCTTGTTTTTTCCCCGATCAAGACCCGAATCACGTTTTTCTTGATTTTTGAGCTTGAAAAGTGAAGAAACCCTAGCTATGGTGTCTCTTAGAATTTCGGCACACACATGGAGAAGATGAGCAAATTTTGCTTCATTTTTCCCTTTTTATTCTTTTATTTACCAAATGACCAAAATGCCCTTAAGGCCTTTCTTTGAATTTTTTCCTATTCATGCCCATTTTTGTCTAAAATTTTAAAACTTGGTTAAATTGCTATTTAAGGACCTCTAATTAATAATCTAATGCAATTTCATGCTTGAAGCTTCTAGAATACAAGTTTTACAACTTATTCAATTTAGTCCCTAAAGTCAAATTAGACATCTTAAGCATAAAATTTCTTCATGAAAATTTCACACAAACATGAAATCATAACATGGATCATCAAATTATCATAAAATAATTATTTCTATTTCAAATTTGTAGTCTCGAAACCACTGTTCCAACTAGACCCTAATTCAGGATGTTACATCTTCCCAATTTAATTTATCCCTTAAAGCCTTATTAAATTATGTATCTTTTAAAAAAATATATTTTCATTAATAATTATCAAGAACGATAAAAACATTAAAACATGATACATAATACAAATGATTAAGACATTATGAGTTGGTGTCCAAATATTGTGTCAGCAGAATAATCTCCAAAGAGGAAAAAGACATATTAACAATAATCACAGTACTGAGAGAATTCAGAAACAAAATAGAGATGCATTACCTTAATCATCAGACCTACATAATGATAAACTCTGGTCAACCAAGAAACCACTACATCAATATTGCACAAACACACATGTAGAAGCATAACTAGAAACTAAAAACTAAACCACTATTGCTTTAAGATAAAATAGAGTGGACAAAACAAAAACCACATACAATGGATTGGAATTAAAAATAAAAGTGTCGAAACCATTTTTTTTGAAAAAGGGGTCGACTTTTTATTTTGAAAATGGAAACGAAAAAACGGGAGTCGCAACCAATCCTTTTTTTTATGAGGTGTGATCGGGTCACCTATCAAACCCAGTTTGACATTGCTCTGTACAAATCCAGTTTGGCATCCATTTTCCTCTGAAATCTTTTTGCATAGGGGGATCTTTTTCAACACCAGGTCCCCCTCGTGGAATTCTCTAGGACGAACCTTTCTGTCGTAAGCTCGCATCACTCGTTTTTGATATGTTTTGACCATGACGGGTAACTTTAAACCTCTTTTCTTCAATTAAGTTCACTGGATCCTTCTGCTTCATTCAATTCTTGACTCAATCAAAGCTTGGAGAGAAGGAATCTCGATTTTAATGGGCAAACCGTTTCCATTCCATAAACTAATGAGAAAGGTGTTACTTCGGCGAAGGTTCTGACCGACGATCGATAAGCATAGAGGGTGAATATTGACTTCTGTGCCAATATTTACAAGTCTCGGTCATTTTCCCCGCGATCTTTTCTTTTTTTTTTGGCTGCCTCTGTTGTACCATTCATTTTGGGGTGATATGGTGTCTGGTCTTGAACAGACTGCGAACTTTTAGTATCATGCTATTGTACATTGTTGGATATGATCCTTTTTAGCATTCATTGTTGGCACATGATCTTTTTTATTTTTTATTTTTTTTTGCAGAATTTGATTATTGTCGACTTTGTAACATTGGCATATGAAGCGACTTTCACCCATATAGTAAAGTAATCGACGACCACAAAGATGATGATGTCTGCCAGAAGCTTTTGACGAGATCGGCCCAATAACATCAATGCCCCACATAGAGAAAATTTGTGGCATTAATCTTCTCTCCCTAAATTCAGCATTTATGGCATAAGCGATGCAATCCCCTTCCATGGTTGATCAGTAGTACTCGAACCTCATGATTAACCTGACCATCGAAAAACCATTATCATGTACTTTTCGAACACCCTATAACATCCTCACGTCTTAGTAGCCTAGGCATATCATAATGTGATCATGCGAAAACATATTTGAATTGGGAATAACTCAATGATGTCTCGTCTTGTCTTTGTGGTGTGCTAGGCTTTGATCCTCACCTCTTTCATAGGCTCGCAATGTCCATTGACCCTTTGTAGAGTAGGATCTATTTTTCATCTTGTTCTGCCATTCTTAACAAATCAGAAGATAAGTTACAATCACTGTCAACTTCAAAGTCTTGAGATCCCCCTAAACACATATCTTACCCAAAAGGAGACTTTGAGTTAGTGTAAGCGTTGCTCACGTCATTGATATCTGGGGACCTGTTGTAGGTACGAAGGCACATTCCAAATAATAAATGATTCTAAGGATTATTATTTGTATAGTATGATTATGAATGAAGAATAAAAGCATATTTAAAAAAAAAGAGTCCAAAGAACAAAATAATATAAATAATAAAAGAATATTTGCTCAAAAAGATGTATTTTATTGAAATAAAAATTTTGAACACAAGCCTATTTCACAAAAAGATTCTTATTGCCTCTAGGCTTAAAGCATCAAGCGTGTTCTTATATTACTTTAAATGAGCTTTAAAAATACAGGGATCTCTTTCACAGTCCCATTGTTCAAAACACTCATCTGTATGTAAGGGCAGAAGCTTGTAAAAGTCTATTCCTCAGTTTCCTCTTCAGATATGTCGTTAATGTTTAGATTCCCTAATATTCCCACTGGGCCTTCGATATCTCCATAAAATTTGATTTATTTATTGTCCATCATGTCCTGCACCAGAGCCCCTAACTCGATACATTCTTGGATTTCATGCCTCTCTTCATTGTGGAACTCTTGCTTCATTGGGCGTGAATGAGTCGTTAAACTTCACAATCTCCATTTTAATAAATCTTAGCTTTTTAAACGCGGTGCAATTTTCGATTGAATACCCAATGATTCCAGCACGATATTTGCACTGAGCATTTGCCTCGTACCTTTTCGGAAAAGGAGGTTGCATCAGTTCTAGGTAGAAAAGGGATACAATGTGGGCATCAAATAGCTTCTGACACAATTCTCCATATGTTATAGGTATAGGTGTGAACTGTTGTCTCGGATGATTGGTGGTTACTATCTTCGGCTGGCCTACAGTGACCGATTTGGAATACCCTTTACTCATATTTCACTTCATTTTCATTTCTCTTTTGGGTTGACCTTTTGACGCTTTCTCTCGCGTCTATCTTCTCGCTCCTTATTGCGTTTTCAATCATTTCGTCGGTCATCATTATATCTGAGAAGCTTTTAATGGCGCTCCCCAACATATGAGTGATGAATGAAGCCTTTAAGGTATTGATGAATAGCATGGTGGTATCTTTTTCTAGAAGAGGTGGCTGGACTTGTATAGTAACTTCCCTCCATATTTGGGCGTATTACTGGAAACTCTCATTCGGTTTCTTTTCCATGCTCTGTAAAGTGATCCTATCAAGAGTCATATTCGTCACGTGACTATACTGCTTCATGAAAACTTGTGCTAGATCTTTCCATGAATTGATTTGGGTACGACTCAATTGGTTATACCATTTGGATGCTACCCCAACCAGACTTTCTTGGAAACAGTGAATCAATAATTGATCATTATTGACATAGCCTGCCATTCGTCTGCAGAACATGGTGATGTGAGCTTCAAGACAGCTAGTCCCGTTGTACTTCTCAAACTCTAGAGTTTTAAATTTGGGGGGAAGCACTAAGTCCGAAACTAAGCTCAAATCCTTAGCATCGATTCCATAGTGATAGCCAACACTTTTCATTGCTTTGAACTTTTCATCTAACCACTTGCATCGGTATTCCAATTGTTTTGAGAGCTCCACCCTTGTCTTTTCTGTTTCTTCATCGAGACTGGGGACAACGGGATTAATTGAGTTATTCACCGGATTAAAGCCTAAGCTATCTTGGTAATTCATAGGCGTCAAATCACCGGTCTAAAACTGTTGGGGCCCGATTGTAACAGATGGCCTTCGTGTGTACACCTCGGGTTGTGTCTGAACATTTGTCGAGGTAAAATCCGGGGGTAGAGAGGATCTTCATTATCATTCCCAGTATTAACCATAGGGGTTTTTTTTTTCTGTTTTCTTGCCCCTGAGTCAACAACTATGTCAATTAGTTCATCATGTTATTTTGGAATTCTGCTATTTTGTCCCTCATATCCTGTTGGATCTTAGCCAGTTATTCTTGCATTTGTGCTTGCATCTGTTCTTACAATTCCTTTTGCATCTGTTCCAACCTTTCCAGTCTTTCATCCATTGCTTTAGTTTTTCTCCGTGTACCGTAAAGATGTGTACTTGGTAGGTTTTTATCGGTTTTCAGATTAACTAAAATAATTTTTAACTGATTATGGCCCTTTTGTGACATTTAATGCATATGATGAAATGCAATGCAGATGCATGAAATGAATGCAAAAAGAGACGTTGATTCTGATTCAATTCTGTTAGAAAATTTTTTCTAGATAACAAATCTCTTTACATAAAGCGGAAACATATACGGCCTTGCCCTCATATTCCATGCGAAAACATTGATCCCTTTCTTCATATCCGGATGTTAAGATCAAATCTTGAGAACTTCCTAACGGATGTCTCTACTAGCTCCTTTTTGCTTGATCCGGGCTATGATTCATTGCTCACTCATCCCTGTGAGGCTTGTTAGCTTCTTTAAGAAAGTTGACGGCTCCCAAATAATCTTTGTCGGCTTGAATCCTCGGGCAGCGAAGTATAGTCATATATTCCTCCACGGACTATCAGCTTTCTCTCGTTCTGATTATTCGGACTGTCAAAACCATTTTTCATTTGAAATAAAAAATAGAAATCGACTTTTAAACAACATGTGGAGTCGCCACCAATCTCTTTGTTTAGGTGTGATTGGGTCACCTATTAAAGCATTTTACTTTACTTAAAATAATTTTGGTTCACGTAAAATTAAAAAAATGGGTTCGGGAGTCGGTTACGCATTAGAAGGGGTTGGCACCCTCATTACGCCCCAAAATTGGTACCATATTGATTCAATGCTATCCTTATATCAAAGATTTTAAAAATGATATTTCAAAGTACGATTCTTTTTTTTTTAAATGTTTGAGTATTTCAAGTCGGTCGTCAAAATTCTCTCGTTTCAAAGATATGAAGTATCATATCCAGCACGATTGGACACAATCATTTATACCTTCAAAAATACGATTGATTTTTTACTTTTAAAAACTCATGCGTTAAAATTATAAAAGGATATCTAAATATTTAGTCCAACGAAGAAAATCATACCCAGCACGGTAGGGCACGATTTCCCGAATTCCCAAACATTGGATATTGCCTTATTTCAGAATTTTTGAATAATAAGGAAAATTAGCTCAAAACACATTTATTTGTTTTAAAATAAGATGGAATATTTAATGTATTGTAACAAAACATTGGTATAGAAAATGGATTAATACAAATGAGATAATATGCAAACATAAAGTACAATAAACCACAATTAATAAATCCAACAATTAAGTATGACTATTCTAAGTAAAATGTGATCAAATTTTAATCATGGATGGAGAACAATTGATATAACAAATAAGACAATGAATAAATAATATACAACAACAATAAATATGGTACAATATAAAACAATCACCAAAACACGTACAAACAAAATGGAAATTAGAAGTCAACGTGATATAAGATAATTTTAAAACAGTGATGAACTAATGAACACATAATATATATGATATATAAATGGATGAATTGATGAATTTGGAATAATTTATGAAAAAAACTAGGGATATATATAATCATTAAAATAAATATTATAGAATAAAACATTTGAATCAAATTATATGCAAAATATGTTAAAACATAAGTTTATTTAAAAATTGGCAATATACACAATAACTTAAATAATATATAAAATATGAAAGAATAGTAAAAAAACATGATAAGATAATACACATAATAGATTTACAAACAAACATACATAAATAAATTTAGAAGTAACTGTTTGTAAAGGAAAGCATGAAATTAATAATTATAAGATTAAATTAATTTTATCATAGATTATAGATGTAACAAATTTTAAAACGTATACAAAAAAAAAACTATATGTACAAAATACATGGATTTAGTGATATCTATAAGTCAAATTTATATATATATATATATGTATAAGAATAATTTAAATAATATATAAAACATGCATACAAAACATATTAAAATAACCAAAATATATGATAAAATATATGGATTGAGTTAAAAACCATTATATGTATGAAATAACATAACATTAATAATATACATTGGCTAAAATTATTTTTATCATCAATATTATATACACAACAATGTAAAAACGTTTATATAAAAAATATATATACAGAATGTGAAAATGATATGACAAAAACAGATTTACAATAAAAAACAATTACCAAGGTAGTTCAAAATATACAAATAAGTAATCAGGAATTAAAAAAACAAAAAGAACCTTAATTAAAATTAAATTAAAACAAAAAGGGTAATTTACAAATAAAATAATAAAAAAACTAATATGCAATGCGCGCAAATGTATAGGGGCTAGAACTGGAAATAATCAGGCCCCAAAATGCAGTGTTGCAGCGCGGACCCAATTGCAAAAATGCATAAATTATTTGAAAAATTTTAATAAGTAGATAAAACGCAAATAAGAACTAATTGAAATACGGCACAAAAAGGGAAGGACTAGCCACATAAATTTCCCATTTGAAGAGCAAAAGCGAGGATCCGGGTCTTGGAACGGGTTAACGCGCGGATCC
Organism: Gossypium longicalyx; assembly: GCA_025698465.1. NCBI lineage: Eukaryota > Viridiplantae > Streptophyta > Magnoliopsida > Malvales > Malvaceae > Gossypium > Gossypium longicalyx. Next base: position 22,506,987 of record CM047006.1, read on the forward strand.
CCTCCCCTAAACGGCGTCGTTTCAATTTTAATCCAAAATTAAAAAAAAAAACTGAATGGCAATCTGCCATTTTTTAAGCCACAATTTGAACACCCATTTGATAGGGTTTCGGCGCAGCAGTTCTAGGGTTTTCCACCCCCTTTTCGATGAGACTCACAATCGAGACTCACAACTCACTTTCACTCAAATATCCACATTTCTAACCCCGATTTCGATGGAGAAGACACAGATCTCGTCATGCATCCAAGAAGGCAAATTTCTCTCATTTCTCATTTTTCATTTTTAAAAAAAAATCTATGAACGCAAGATATATGCAAAAGGAAACAGAAATATTGAAGACGAAGGAAAAAAATTTTAAATCACCTTCTGATTTCTTTTACTGATTCTCTGTATCTAGTATTTTCAGTGTGCGTGTCAAAATACCTGGTACAAGTAATGGCCTATTATAGCCTGACAAAAATACATATTTAAAATAACAGATCTATTTCTTTTTCTTTTGCTATTTTTTTTGTTCTATTTAACTGCTTCTCGCGTGTTCCTTTGCAGGAGCGGTTGTACGAAGAAGATGATTCGGGTGACGTAGAGGCCGCGCGTGGGGATCTCACGTGGGAAACCGACCCTCTGGTGCCATTCTAGCGTATTCCAGAAGCTTTTGGCGCTCTCGGGTCGCTGAACTTTGGGTTCTTTTGGGTCCCGAATTTGGGTTATTAGAATTGGGTTTAGGGTTTGGGTTTAAAAAATGTATTTGGGCTGCTTTTAGTTTATTGTTTGGGCCTGATGGTTTGTAAAGTTTGGACTTTAAGGAATTATCATTTATTTATTTTTTAATTTATTTTTGGTTTTATTGTGGGCCAGACGAATTGGGCCTATTATAGCTGCCCCTCTTTGCTCATTGTCGTGTAATGAGAATGGAGCAAAGACTTTAAAAATGGCCAATTTCGCCCGGTTTTGCTATATCTTGTCCTCTTGACACTCTTCTTCTTCAAATAATCTCAGTCAGTCTTATTATCTTCAGGGATATACTTCACTAAAAATTATCGACTTCAATCAGTTTGCTTCCTTGCTTCCTCAAAAAGATAAGTCTAGTGGTTAAAATCTGCTCCATTGCCGATACATGGAGATAAGATCTGCCTTTCAATCTGCTTCGCTACTGCTTAGGGAGATAAAATCTTTAATCCTCAGTCTACTTCCTTGCTACTTCAGGAAGATAAAATTCAATTCTTCAACCTGCTCTCTTGCTATCTTAGAGAGATAAGGCTGGTGGTAAAATCTGCTCCATTGCCGATACATGGAGATAAGATTCACCATCTTTGATCTGTTCCGCTGCAACTTCAGGGAGATAAGATCTTCAATCTTCAGTCTGCTTCCTTGCTACCTCAAAAAGATAAGACTCATTCTTCTACATGCTCCCTTATTACCTTAGAGAGATAAGGCTGGTGGTAAAATCTGTTCCACTGCCGATACATAGAGATAAGACTCACCATATTCGATCTGCTCCGCTGTGACTTCAGGGAGATTAAATCTTCAATCTTCAGTCTGCTTCCTTACTACCTCAGGAAGATAAGACTCATTCTTCAACCCGCTCTCTTGCTACCTCAGAGAGATAAGGCTGGTGGTAAAATCTGCTCCATTGTCGATACATGGAGATAAGATTCACCATCCGCGATCTGCTCCACCGTAACTCTAGAGAGATAAAATCTTTCTTCTTCAACTTGCTCCACTGCTTCACATGTCTTGCTCAAATAATAATCCTGAGTCAGTAACAGCGTCACTCATGATATTGATATCTAATGACCTATTATAGGTACAAAAAATATACAAAGAATGAATGAAATTGATAATTATTATTTTGTATGGTACGTTTATGAATGAAATAAAAGAATAATTGAAGTAAGAATCAAGATAATTATTTAAATGGAAAATAATTCAATGAAAAGAATAAAAGGATGCTTGCTCAAAATGATAACAAAAATGTACTTCATTGAAATAATGATGTTTGAACATGAGCCTATTTCACAAAGAAATCTTTATTGTCTCTAGGCTTAAAATAACAAGTTTGTTTCGGGCATTACTCTGAATAAGCTCTAAAAACTATAGGAAGATCTTCTGCAGTCCAATTATCTAGAACACTCCCAGGCTCATATGAACTAATATTTAACGAAATCCCCTCTTCAATTGTCTCTTCCAATATGGCATTGATATACATATTTTCCAACTTTCCTTCCATGTTTTCTTTTTCTAACATCCCTCGTTCAGGATAAATAATCCAACCTGATACAAAAGTCTTGAAAATGTGAGGAATTATTATGGGTTCCCACTTAATTTCTCCACCACTCACACATGCTCTTCTTCTTTCCTGCCTTCTTTCCATTTCCTTTTTCCTCTGTCATGCATCTGGCCTTCTTTCCTCTGTCATGCATCTTTCCAAAGTGATCATGTTTGTCTTTTAGCATTGGAACTTCAATTCTCCCTTGAAGACATTTCCCAAGTCCCTTTCCTGATAAAGCTCCACGTCCTATCATCAATTGTAGACCCATCATCGTAGTTTTAGACATTTTTGGCTCCAGAATTCTACTTCCCTCAGTGATGAATGTTGCATTCACAAACTCTAAAGATCGAAAAGAACATTCAATGGCTTCATCATCTGTCTCTAAATATGGCGCGTCACTGCTTACAGTTGCAATAATGTCCTCTTTAGCATTTATTGTTACCAACCGTCCTTCTTATACCAGCTTTAGCTTCTGATGTAATGATGAAGGAACTGTCTCCGCCGAATGTATCAAAGGCCTTCCTAACAAGCAATTGTAAGAGGGCTTAATATCCATCACTAAAAAATCTACCTCATTTGGAGTTGGGCCAATCAGCAAAGGTATTTCTATTCTCCCCATAACTCTCCTCTCCGTGCCATCAAATGCTCGCACTATGTTTTGACATCCTTTCATGTGTGAACTATCCACAGGTAACCTATTTAGTGTAGACAAGGGTAATACATTCAGTGCTAACCCATTATCTAAAAAGACCCCTGGCAACGTGTATCATTTGCATCTGGTAGTTATATGCAAAGCTTTGGTAGATCCCATTCCTCCTGGTGGTATCTCATCATCATTAAAGAAGATGAAATTATCAGCATTTATGTTATTCACCAACCGATCCAACTTTTAACAGAAATATCATTGGTCGCATATGTCTTATTCAACACTTTCATTAATGCACTTCGGTGAACTTCTAAGCTTAGGAGCAAAGCCAATATGGATATGCGAGCTGGCTGTTTATGCAATTGTTCCACCACACTGTACTCACTGTGTTTCAAAATTTTCAAGAACTCTTTAGCCTCTTCTTTTTTCACTGGTTCATTAACAGGCACCCCAGGTCCGACCACTTTTCCCTTCTTTTGTTCGACCATTACATCTCTTCCTTTTACAGGTTTCGTTTGAGTTAAATCATATCGTTTTCCACTGCGTGTATGAGAACCTATATTTTGATCCTCTTTTAACGGGCTAACTGAACTTTCCTTTCCTGGGATTGTCACATTACAATCATAGTTCCAAGGAACCCTTTTGTTATCCTTGTAAGAGAAAACTACTGGCTTTTGAATTATCACCTTCGGCGTCATCTGAATTCCTACTTCATTCTTCGTACGTGAAATAATAACCACAGGATAATTGACTTTTGGGCTTGGCGTGGATTCTGACGCATATATATACTCCTCCTCATTGACCCTTTCATAAAACTCTATTTCCTTGCTGTCTATCAGGCCCTGGATAACAGCTTTGAACTATTTACATTATTGAATCCTGTGTCCCTCCTCATGATGGAACTCACAATAATTCTCTATCCTATCATCACTTCCTTCTGTATTTGAAGTAACTAACCCCCTTCTTGCCATCTCTTTCTAGACCCGTATCAAAGGAGTTTTTACTTCTGAAATATCCATCTTGGTTCTTTTTCCAATATTCCTATTTATCGCATTTACCCCACTATCAGTATGACTAGATAGCGGATTTTCTGTACTGGGTGCATTATCAAACTTCACAATACCCATCTGAATAAATCTCTCAACCAACTTCTTAAAAGTAGTACAATTTTCTATCGAATGTCCTACAATCCCAGCATGATACTCACATTGAGAATTGGCATCGTACCATTTAGGGAACGGAGGCTGTAATGGCTTTAAATAAAAAAAGTGCCACCGCATGTGCACCGAACAAACTTTGATATAACTCTTTATACGTGATGGGAATTGGTGTAAATTGAATCTTCTCACTGTTCTGCCTTGCTCCAGTTTCCTACCTTGATGAACCTTGACTAGTAGTTACTGCTTTTGTTTGACTTACAGTAATAGACTTTGAATATCCCATGTTTGAATTGTTCACATCATTCTCCTTTTTCCGTGGCACAGACCTTTTAGTACTTTGTCATGCATCTGTCCTTCCATTCCTTATGGCATTCTTAATCATTTCTCCTGTCATGACCACATCCGCAAAGCTCCTCGTGGCACTTCCTAACATGTGAGTTATAAACGGAGTTTTTTAGGGTGTTAATAAAGAGCATTGCAATTTCTTTCTCTAAAAGTGGTGGCTGAACTTGAATGACTATTTCCCTCCATCTCTGTGCATACTACTTAAAACTTTCATTTGATTTCTTCTCCATATTCTGTAGAGTAATCCTATCAGGAATTATATCTGTCACATGACTGTACTGCTTCATAAACGCCTGTGCTAGATCTCTCCATGAACTAATTATGTTTTGACTTAACTGATTGTACCATTTAGCAGCTACTCCCAATAAAATGTCCTAGAAGCAATGAATCAATAATTGATCGTTATTAACATACCCAGTCATTCTTCTGTAAAACATGGTAATGTGGGCTTCAGGACAGCTCGTTCCATTGTACTTTTCGAATTCGGGCATCTTAAACTTGTATGGAAGTACTAGGTCCGAAACCAAACTCAGATCTTTTGCATCAATTCTGGGATGTCTATCAATGCCTTCCATTACCCTGACATTTTTCTCCATTCATTTACACCGCTCCTCTAATTGTTTCTATGATTCTGCCCTTTCCTTTTCCTCTTTCGCAACTTCATCCAAATCAGGCACCATTGGATTATTCGAGTTATTGCCAGGATTAAAACCTGAACCAACTTAGAGATTCATTGGTATTGACAATCCAGCCTGAAACTACTGAGACCTGATTGTAACAGAAGGCTTTTGTAAATTAATCTCAGGTTGCATCTGCACATGTGTTGGAGTGAAACCAGAAGGATATTAAGGGTCTTCATTATTTTCCCCAACATTATGCATAGGACCTTTCCCCTTATCCATCATTCCTACCAGTAATTGGGACAATTGATTCATCATATCTCTTTGGGACTCCATCATTTGTTCCTTCATCTCTTGCTGAATCTTATCTAAATGCTCCTACATCTATGACTGTATTTATTCTTGCATATCCCTTTGTATTTGCTCTAATTTTTCAAGTCTTTTGTCCATTGACTTGGTCTTTTTCCTTATACCGTAGGGATGCATATTTGGTGTATTTTTGTTGGTTTCCAGATTACTGAAATAATTTTTAATTAATTAGAATCTTTTTTATAACCTTTAATGCATATGATATAATGTAATGCAATGTAATGCGAATGCATGAATACAAAGGAGACATCAATTCTAATTCAATTCCCTTTAGAAAACTTTACTAGAAAATAAAATTTTTTACATAAAATTGAGTTACAAATAAGACTTCGCCCTAACACTCAGAGCCTTAATTTTCCTAAGCAATGAAGCTAATTCTTGTCCCTTATCTGACTCCAACTCAAACTTCACACTTAATACGTCCGCTTGTACCGCCAAAGACTACAAGTAATCAGCTACTTCTCGAATTTGTGTTACAGCTTCTCCCATGATGCAATCACTGCTTCTAACTTGGTCTTGAAAGTGATGAAGTTGACCTTTCCATTTTTCCTCATTTTCCTCCAAGAACTCGATCCTCATTTCACAATCTTACAATGGCGCCTCTAATTCTTTTATTTTCTTTTTCATTTCTTCAATCTTGCTTAAGCTTACTCTCAACTCCATCACAGAATTGCGATTCCAGTATAGACATAGAGATCTCTCAAGTTCTGCTACTTTGATTCTTAATTCATCTTTTTCATTCTTACTCTCTGACAGACTTTTCTCCAAGGCCTCATTCCGAGCTTGAACCTCAGGGAATTTCTTTTCTCATTGATCAGCTTTAGTCATTTCTTCTCGAACTTTTTGGCGCCATTGCTCTGAAGTCTTTCCTAATCCAACAGTCCTCATTGATTGGCGTAGCTTCTTATAATCTACTTTTAAGCCTTCCAAATTCTCCTCAACTTTATTCTTCCTTTTTCGTAACTTTTCCGCCTCTGACTTTTAAATCTCCATATCTATTTTCAGGTTTCCTTTAGCTGCTCGATTTTTTTCCAAGCTCAGAACTCTTCTTCTCAAAGTCTTGTTTTATAATTTCCAACTCTGACGGGGCAACTTGTAACTGTTCCTTCACTGGTCGAGTGCCTTCTAAACTTGGTCTAGTAATATTATCAATGACCTTTTTCCTAAACCATTCACTGTATTCAGGTGTTGTCATAGAACCAACAACCAACATTTTCATCCAATGAGTTTGCTTCCAAGCATCAGATATTTCCCGAACCTTTTTCTTATAATGGTCTCCTTTGTATGAGAACTCACACTGAGCAAGCCCGTAAGTTGTGGGTATGAACTACCTCGACTTATACTGCTGTAATGCAATCAAAGGAGTATACCCAGTAGCTCCCCAAATTCCAGACAATGGTACCCAATCAAAGTCCCCACATCGATACAAGATCTCATCAGGAACCATCCAAAAAGCTCTCCACTCTATATCCTCCTCTTTGAGATTTTGGAGAATTTCCATCAACTTCTCTTCTGAAATATCATCTCTTCTTTGCATAGCTGCCTTCTCCTTTAATGGGGAATAACTTTCAGAGAAGACCCGGTAAAAAACCTTATTCACCTTCCAAAGATGCCCATGAAACCACACTATTAACAACTGGGCACATCCAATAAATCGACCCTCGCCTGTTCTCCGACACAAGCTCAAAGATCTGAACGTCTCAGCCAGTATAACAGGTACAGGTGTGATTCCCTTCTCAAGACGATCGAACAAATTAGTGACTGCCTCATCCACATGCCTTAAAGCCTTAGGAAAAATTACCAATCCATAGATGCTTAAGGCGAAGATATCGACCTTCATTCTTTCATCCGAATGTGTTAAAACCAAATATCTCAAATTCTCCCAAGGAATACATTTACTATCCCCCTTTTGCTGAATTCGTGCAGAGACCCAAGGCTCACTCATCCCAAAAATATTCATCAATTTCTTCGCAAAAGTTGGACCATTAAAAACTTTAGCATTAGCTTTCCTGACTTGAATTTTTAGACACCTCAGCAAGGTAGTATACTCCTCCATGTTAGGCACCAAATCCACTTTCCCAAAGGTGAAACAATTGTAAGCAGAATTCTAAAATTGAGCCATAACTTGGAACAGATGTTTATCCATCTTAATATCAAGCAAGTAGGATATATCACCATAGCTCTGATAAAACAACTGTTTGGTTCCTTCATCCCAGTGAGCCCATATATCTCTCAACTCTTGCAACTCATTCTGTGTTACATTGATGCGAGTGAATTTCTGCAACTCTGATGTATGTCCTTCTGCCAGGATATCCCCTTTCTCCGATTGTAACTTCTCTGACCATGCACGGACGGTCGCATTATCCTTAACTTTATTCAGAAATTCATTCTCCATGTTAAACCTTCTAACTTAGTAATCGAATACGAATCAACACCTCATTTAGTATGCAATATTATGAAAAAATACAATCAAAACAACACAAGTTAGTATCAAATATAAGTAATAAAGTACAAGCAAAATAAAGATAACCAAAAAACATATATGGGCAACTACGAAAGTTTAACCTAGCTCCACCTAAAGAAGGCTCTTAGGGTTCACTATATGAGGTTTGGTTCTAAAGTAAAGGTACCTGAACCAGTAGATTCCTCAATCCTAACCCATGATAGGCTCATACGGATCGAGTTCGGTTCAGGGGAATACATTTCCCTATGACCATGCGGAGATGAAAATCTCACGAAATCATAGGTACAGATGTATCCCGGAAGCAATCCACTAGCCCATGCGGAGGTGAAAACCTCACGAAAGCATAGCTTCTTACTCTCACTTAAAGGTATAACCACAACGGTCGTGCAATGCAATGCAATATTATTTTACAAGACCTGAACCATAACAATCATACAAACAAATACAATTAAAAGGATCATAATTTTCAAAACAAATTTTCAATTCTTTGACAAAAGGACAACAAATAATCAATTTTATGGCTTGACTCTCTTGTTCAGTCCCCAGTGGAGTCGCCAAGCTGTCGAAACCATTTTTCATTTGAAATAAAAAACAGAAATCGACTTTTAAACAACATGTGGAATCGCCACCAATCTCTTTGTTTAAGTGTGATTGGGTCACTTATTAAAGCATTTTACTTTACTTAAAATAATTTTGGTTCATGTAAAATTAAAAAAATGGGTTCGGGAGTCGGTTACGCATGAGGAAGGGTTGGTACCCTCATTACGCCTAAAAATTGGTACCATATTGATTCAATGCTATCCTTATATCAAAGATTTTAAAAATGATCTTTCAAAGTACGATTCTTTTTTTTTTAATGTTTAAGTATTTCAAGTCGGTCGTCAAAATTCTCTTGTTTCAAATATATGCAGCATCATATCCAGCACGATTGGACACGATCCTTTATACCTTCAAAAGTACGATTGATTTTTTACTTTTAAAAACTCATACGTTAAAATTATAAAAGGATATCCAAATATTTAGTCCAACGAAGAAAATCATACTCAGCACGGTAGGGCACGATTTCTCGAATTTCCAAATATTGGATATTGCCTTATTTCAGAATTTTTGAATAATAAGGAAAATTAGCTCAAAACACATTTATTTGTTTTAAAATAAGATGGAATATTTAATGTATTGTAACAAAACATTGGTATAGAAAATGGATTAATACAAATGAGATAATATGCAAACATAAAGTACAATAAACCACAATTAATAAATCCAACAATTAAGTATGACTATTCTAAGTAAAATGTGACTAAATTTTAATCATGGATGGAGAACAATTGATATAACAAATAAGACAATGAATAAATAATATACAACAACAATAAATATGGTACAATATAAAACAATCACCAAAACACGTACAAAACAAAATGAAAATTAGAAGTCAACATGATATAAGATAATTTTAAAACAGTGATGAACTAATGAACACATAATATATATGATATATAAATGGATGAATTGATGAATTTGGAATAATTTATGAAAAAAAACTAGGGATATATATAATCATTAAAATAAATATTATAGAATAAAACATTTGAATCAAATTATATGCAAAATATGTTAAAACATAAGTTTATTTAAAAATTGGCAATATACACAATAACTTAAATAATATATAAAATATGAAAGAATAGTAAAAAAACATGATAAGATATAATACACATAATAGATTTACAAAACATACATACATAAATAAATTTAGAAGTAATTGTTTGTAAAGGATAGTATGAAATTAATAATTATAAGATTAAATTAATTTTATCATAGATTATAGATGTAACAGATTTTAAAACGTATACAAAAAAAAACTATATGTACAAAATACATGGATTTGGTGATATCTATAAGTCAAATTTTTATATACATATGTATAAGAATAATTTAAATAATATATAAAACATGTATACAAAACATATTAAAATAACCAAAATATATGATAAAATATATAGATTGAGTTAAAAACCATTATATGTATGAAATAACATAACATTAATAATATACATTGGCTAAAATTATTTTTATCATCAATATTATATACACAACAATGTAAAAATGTATATATAAAAAATATATATACAGAATGTGAAAATGATATGACAAAAACAGATTTACAATAAAAAACAATTACTAAGGTAGTTCAAAATATACAAATAAGTAATCAGGAATTAAAAAAACAAAAAGAACCTTAATTAAAATTAAATTAAAAAAAAGGATAATTTACAAATAAAATAATAATAAAAACTAATATGCAATGCGCGCAAATGTATAGGGGCTAGAACTGGAAATAATCCAGGCCCCAAAACACAGTGTTGCAGTGCGGACCCAATTGCAAAAACGCTCAAATTATTTGGAAAATTTTAAAAAGCAGATAAAACGCAAATAAGAACTAATTGAAATACGGCACAAAAGGGGAAGGACTAGCCACATAAATTTCCCATTTGAAGCGCAACAGCACGGATCCGGGTCATGGAATGGGTTAACGCGTGGATACCCTCCCCTAAACATCGTCGTTTTAATTTTAATCCAAAATTAAAAAAAAACTAAATGGCAATCTGCCATTTTTTAAGCCACAATCCGAACACCCATTTGATAGGGTTTCAGCACAGCAGTTCTAGGGTTCTCTACCCCCCTTTTCGACGAGACTCACAACCGAGACTCACAACTCACTTTCACTCAAAGAGCCACATCTCTAACCCCGATTTCGACAGAGAAGACACAGATCTCGTCATGCATCCAACAAGGTAAATCTCTCTCATTTCTCCTTTTTTTATTTTTTTAAAAAAGATCTATGAACACAAGATATATGCAAAAGGAAATAGAAATATTGAAGACGAAGGAAAAAAAATTTAAATCACCTTCTGATTTCTTTTACTGATTCTCTATATCTAGTATTTTCAGTGTGCGTGTCAAAATACATGGTACAAGTAATGGCCTTTTATAGCCTGGCAAAAATACATATTTAAAAATAACAGATCTATTTCTTTTTCTTTTGCTATTTTTTTTATTCTATTTTACTGCTTCTCGCGTGTTCCTTTGCAGGAGCTATACGAAGAAGATGATTCGGGTGACGTAGAGGCCGCGCATGGGGATCTCACATGGGAAACCGACCCTCTGGTGCCATTCCAGCGAATTCTAGAAGCTTCTGGCGCTCTCGGGTCGCTGAACTTTGGGTTCTTTTGGGTCCCGAATTTGGGTTATTAGAACTGGGGTTAGGGTTTGGGTTTAAAAAATGTAATTGGGCTGCTTTTAGTCTATTATTTGGGCGTAATGGTTTGTAAATATTTGGACATTAAGGAATTATCATTTATTTATTTTTTAATTTATTTATTGTTTTATTGTGGGCCGGGCGAATTGGGCCTATTACAGCTGCCCCTCTTTGCTCATTGTCGTGTAATGAGAATAGAGAAAAGACTTTAAAAATGGCCAATTTCGCCTGGTTTTGTTATATCTTGTCCTCTTGACACTCTTCTTCTTCAAATAATCTCAGTCAGTCTTATTATCTTCAGGGATATACTTCACTAAAAATCATCGATTTTAATCAGTTTGCTTCCTTGTTTCCTCAAAAAGATAAGTCTAGTGGCTAAAATCTGCTCCATTGCCGATACATGGAGATAAGATCCGTCTTTCAATCTGCTTCGCTACTGCTTAGGGAGATAAAATCTTTAATCCTCAGTTTGCTTCCTTGCTACTTCAGGAAGATAAAATTCAATTCTTCAACCTGCTTTCTTGCTATCTTAGAGAGATAAGGCTGGTGGTAAAATCTGCTCCATTGCCGATACATGGAGATAAGATTCACCATCTTTGATCTGCTCTGCTGCAACTTCAGGGAGATAAGATCTTCAATCTTCAATATGTTTTCTTGCTACCTCAAAAAGATGAGACTCATTCTTCTACCTGCTCTCTTACTACCTCAGAGAGATAAGGCTGGTGATAAAATCTGCTCCATTATCGACACATGGAGATAAGATTCACCATCTTTGATCTGCTCCCCTGCGAATTTAGGGAGATTAGATCTTCAATCTTCAGTCTACTTCCTTACTACCTTAGGAAGATAAGACTTATTCTTCAACCTACTCTCTTGCTACCTCAGAGAGATAAGGCTAGTGGTAAAATCTGCTCCATTGCCGATACATGAAGATAAGATTCACTATCCGCGATCTGCTCCACTGTAACTCCAGGGAGATAAGATCTTTATTCTTCAACTTGCTCCACTGCACCTTCAGGGAGATAAGTTGTGAATTCACCGATGTTGCTACATCATCCTCTAGGACATATCATGTAGACTCGGTTTCATGTGTCTATGCTTTTGCCAAATAATTAGGATGCTATGACCGAAATGAATCAAATGCTCTTAAATGTAATGCTTATGTCAAATAATTAGGATGCTATGATCGAAATCAATCAAATGTTCCTAACTAGATATGTTATGAATGATATATGCAGAAATGAGAATGATTTCATTTTAAAATTTTACGGTATCATTACTCGTTGTTCATTAGTATGCTGTCACTGACGCATTTGCTCAACCATCATCTTGACAGAGTATCCCAAAGAAACAATCATATCCTGTTTGGCAAGCCTGCCCCACTGTAATTCTAATGTCCCCTATTCTTTTGAGACAAAAATATTGCAACTCATAATTGAACTTTCCTCTATTCAATCTGTTACCTTACTCCTCGGGTATTATATCCAAATGTGTATTTTTTATATTTGCATGAATATAAAATATCATTTCCCTTTTCTTGAGAATAAAATTATATCATCTACGCTATATCTTGCCTTTTTGTTCAATCATCATTTGGACAAAGATCTCAAAAAGGCGATTTATTTAAATATATCCTTGAACTTGGGTGCATTCTAAACAATTATTCCACTTCAGATTCTTGCATTATCTAGAAACTCTTAGAGTAATATGCAAAACTTTTATTGTGAAAACATCACTAGTTCATTCATCATTGTTTCAATGTAACATGCTTGTAATCAAATCATAATAATGGATAAGAATGGAATTGAACTTTGAGCTTAAAGTGAATAAATCATCAAAAGAACAACAATGGCAATTGATTTGGGAATGTATATCTCGAAAAAGAAAAACTATTTCAAATATAACCAATTTATTAGAGATAAAATAAAGACTTGGTCCCCTTAATATCGCAAACTGAGTTTCTCCGTACAAACTTTTTGAAGACCAATTTAAACTTGACATGTGTTTAAGAGATCAGAAGTACTCTGTCAATGCCCTAAGATGCAATATACTCTTTCCTTGTTAATTCAAGTATAACAAGATTATCGCCTTTCCCATTTTAGATCAACATCTGAGCCGCCCTTTTCGGGTTTTCAACTCAAATCCCCTTTGGTCTCAAGGTGCCATTTGCGGGTTTTCACCTTGGCCTCTCCTTTTATTTTTTTTATTGAGTCTTAAAGCACCCTTTGTGGGTTTTCACCTTGGCCCTTTTCCTTTTTATTAGGTCTCAAAGTGCCCTTTGCGGGTTTTCACTTTGGCCTTTTTTTTTTTTAAGAAAGTCTCAAAGCGCCCTTTGCAGGTTTTCACTTTGGCTTTTTCCACTCCTTAGGTGTAATACTTTTTGACTGAATTTGAGTTTACTGGATTAGACAAGTTTCTTTCATCCATTTCAGCCAGGATTAATGCTCCTCCGGAGAAAGCTTTCTTCACCACGTAAGGCCCCTCCCAATTTGGCATCCATTTTCCTCTGAAATCCTTTTGTATAGGAAGAATATTTTTCAGAACAAAATCTCCCTCATGAAATTCTCATGGGCAACCCTTTTTGTCATAAACCTGTATCATTCTTTTTTGATACATTTGACCATGCTGAATAGCCCTCAACCTCTTTTCCTCAATCAAATTCAACTGATCATATCGAGACTGTATCCATTCTGCTTCGTCTAACTTCAATTCTGACAAAACTCGGAGTGAAGGTATCTCCACCTCAATAGGTAGAACTGCTTCCATTCCATAAACCAATGAGAAAGGTGTTGCCCCAGTAGAAGTTCTGACAGATGTTCGATAAGCATAGAGAGCAAATGACAACTTTTCATGCCAATCTTTGTAAGTTTCGGTCATTTTTCCCACAATATTCTTGATATTTTTATTGGCTGCTTCCACTGCCCGATTCATTTTTGGGCGATATGGTGATGAATTATGATGTCTGATCTTAAACTGACTGCAAACCTCTGCTATTGTACTGTTGTTCAAATTTAATGCATTATCAGATATAATCCTTCCAGGCATCCCATACCGACATATAATTTCCTTCTTTAAAAATCTCCTGACTGCCGATTTAGTTACATTGGCATATGAAACAGCCTCCACCCACTTGGTAAAATAATCAATGACCACAAAGATAAAACGATGCTCATTTGAAGCCTTTGGAGAAATTGACCTTATGACATCTATGCCCCACATTGAAAAAGGTCATGGGGAAGTCATAATATGCAAAGGTGAAGGAGGTACGTGAATATTATCACCATAAATTTGGCATTTGTGACATTTCTTGGCATAATTAATGTAGTCTCCTTCCATGATTGACCAATAATATCCAAACCTCATAATTCGTCTGGCTATTGTGAACCCATTAGCGTGTGTTCCACAAACGCCTTCATGAACCTCTTCCAAGATTTTCTTGGCCTCCACAACATCCACACACCGTAAAAGTACCTGATCCTTCCTTCTTTTGTACAGAATTTCCCTATTTAAAATATAATCACAAGCGAGCCTTCTTAATGTCCTTTTGTCATTCTCTGTAGCTTGCTCTGGATACTCACGATTTTTTACGTATCTCAATATATTCTGATACCAAGGATTGTCATCCCTCTCTTCTTCCTATATATTATAACAATAAGACGAGGCCTCACAAATACTCATCTGAATGAGTTTCATATCTTCTTGTCTACTTACTTTGATCATGGAGGCCAAAGTAGCCAAAGCATCTGCCATTTGGTTTTCGTCACGTGGGAGATAATTGAAAGTAATAGCATCAAACTCTTGAATTAATCCCAACACCAACCTTCTGTAATTGATTAGTTTGGAATCTCTTGTCTCCCATTCACCTCGAAGTTGGTAAATTACCAGTGCAGAATCTCCATATACTTTCAACGACTTGATCTTGTGCTCTACAGCTGCTCTGAGCCCCATGATACATGCTTCATATTATGTCATATTGTTTGTACAATCAAAATCCAATTTACATGTGAATGGATAATGATCTCCACCTGGAGATACTAGAACTGCTCCAACTCCATTACCCACAGCGTTTGAAGCTCCATCAAAATTCAATTTCCAAGCATGACCTTTTATAATATCCTCCTTAGCAATTGCCACATTCACTATCTCCTTATTGAGGAAATCAAAATTCAAGGGTTCATAATCTTCTAAAGCTCAACTGGCCAGAAAATCTGCTATTGCACTTCCTTTCACAGCTTTTTGACTCACGTAGATTATGTCAAATTCAGAAAGCATAATTTGCCACCTAGCCATCCTTCCATTCAAGGCATTTGACTCCATCATATACTTTAGAGGATCCAACTTTGAAATTAACCAAGTTGTATGGTATAACATGTACTGCCTCAAAGCGCAACACAAATTTTCAATTGGCTAATATCTCAATTCACACTCAGTGAATTTATTACTGAGGTAATATATCGCCCTTTCCTTTCTTCCTGATTCATCATGTTGACCCAGCACACACCTCATAGAATTACCAAACACGGTTAAATATAATATCAACGGCCTGCCTGGACTTGGGGGTGATAATACTGGAGGATTCGACAAATATTTTTTAACTTTATCAAAAGCTCTCTGGCATTCATCATCCCACTCTCCTGGGTTATACTTTTTAAGAAGACGAAATATGGGGTTACATTTCTGTGTTAATTGAGAAGTAAACCGTGCAATGTAATTTAGTCTTCCCAGAAAGCCTCGAACTTTTCTTTGGGTGCGCGGTGGAGACAACTCCTGTATAGCCCACACTTTGTCTGAATCAATCTCAATTCCTCTCTCATTGACTACAAAACCTAATAGCTTTCCTGATCTAGCCCCAAAAGTACACTCGGTTGGATTAAGCTTTAACTGAAATTTCCTCAATCTCATGAACAATCTCAAGACTTGGATGTGCTCCTTTTCAGTTCGAGATTTGGCTATCATATCGTCAACATATACTTCAATCTCCTTGTGCATCATATCATAGAATAAAGTTACCATAGCTCTTTGATATGTTCCTCCAGTATTCTTTAATCCGAATGGCATCACCTTGTAACAGAACGTGCCCCACAAGGTTATGAAAGTAGTCTTTCCCATGTCTTCAGGATGCATCTTTATTTGATTATACCCCGAAAAGCCATCCATGAAAGAAAACAATGAGAATCCAGTCGTATTGTCCACTAGAGTATCAATATGAGGCAAGGGAAAATTATCCTTTGGGCAAGCTTTATTTAAATCTCTATAATCCATACACATTTGCACATTTCCGTCCTTCTTAGGAACAGGCACAACACTGGCTACCCATTCCGAGTATTTGATTACTTGGAGGAACCCAGCATTAAATTGCTTTTTGACTTCCTCCTTTATCTTTAAGACAATATCTGGCTTCATTCTTCGAAGTTTCTACTGTACTAGCTTGCAATCTTCTTTTATGGGAAGGCAATGTACTGCAATATCAGTGCTTAAACCGGGCATATCCTGGTATGACCATGCAAAACATCCTTGAATTCCTAAAGCAACTCAACAAGATCTCACTTCGTTTCTTCAGTTATGCATGTTCCAATTTTTACAACTTTTCCTTCTTCCAAAGCCACCACGTCCATTACTTCTTTGTGGGGTGAAATTTGCTTTTCCTATTGTTCTACCATTCTTAACAAGTCTGGAGATAAATCATAGTCTTTATCATCTTCAAAGTCCTGAGATCGCTCTAAACACATGTCTTGCTCAAATAATAATTCAGAGTCAGTAACAGCGTCACTCATGATATTGATATCCAATGACCTATTATAGGTACAAAAAATATACAAAGAATGAATGAATTTGATAATTATTATTTTGTATGGTACGTTTATGAATGAAATAAAAGAATAATTAAAGAAAGAATCAAGATAATTATTTAAATGAAAAATAATTCAATGAAAAGAATAAAAGGATGCTTGCTCAAAATGATAACAAAAATGTACTTCATTGAAATAATGATATTTGAACATGATCCTATTTCACAAAGAAATCTTTATTGTCTCTAGGCTTAAAACAACAAGTTTGTTTCAGACATTACTCTGAATAAGCTCTAAAAACTACAGGAAGATCTTCTGCAGTCCAATTATCTAGAACACTCCCAGGCTCATATGGACGAATATTTGACGAAATCCCCTCTTCAATTGTCTCTTCCAATATGGCATTGATATACATATTTTTCAACTTTCCGTCCAACATCCCTCGTTCAGGATAAATAATCCCACCTAATACAAAAGTCTTGGAAATGTGATGAATTATTATGGGTTCCCACTTAATTTCTCCACCACTCACATGTGCTCTTCTTCTTTCCTACCTTCTTTCCATTTTCTTTTTCCTCTGTCTTGCATCTGGCCTGAACCCCAAACCAAAGCGATTATGTTTGTCTTTCAGCATTGGAACTTCAATTCTCCCTTGGAGACATTTCCCAAGTCTCTTTCCTGGTAAAGCTCCACGTCCTATCATCAATTGTAAGCCCATCATCGTAGTTTTAAACATTTTTGGCTCCAGAATTCTACTTCCCTCAGTGATGAATGTTGCATTCACAAACTCTAAAGATAAAAAAGAATATTCAATGGCTTCATCATCTATCTCTAAATATGGCGCGTCACTGCTTATAGCTGTAATAATGTCCTCTTCAACATTTATTGTTACCAACCGTCCTTCTGATACCAGCTTTAGCTTCTGATGTAATGATGAAGGAACTGCCCCTCCTGAATGTATCCAAGGCCTTCCTAACAAGTAATTGTAAGAGGGCTTAATATCCATCACTAAGAAATCTACCTCATATGTAGTTGGGCCAATCAGCAAAGGTATTTTTATTCTCCCCATAACTCTCCTCTCCGTGCCATCAAATGCTCGCACTATGTTCTGACATCCTTTCATGTGTGAACTATCCACAGGTAACCTATTTAGTGTAGAAAAGGGTAATACATTCAGTGTTGACCCATTATCTAAAAAGACCCCTGGCAACGTGTATCCTTTGCATCTGGTAGTTACATGCAAAGCTTTGGTAGATCTCATTCCTCCTGGTGGCATCTCATCATCATTAAAGAAGATGAAATTATCAGCACTTATGTTATTCACCAACCGATCTAACTTGTTAACAGAAATATCATTAGTCACATATGTCTCATTCAACACTTTCATTAATCCACTTCGGTGAACTTCTGAGCTTAGGAGCAAAGCCAATATGGATATGCGAGCTGGTTGTTTATGCAATTGTTCCACCACACTGTACTCACTGTGTTTCAAAATTTTCAAGAACTCTTTAGCCTCTTCTTCTTTCACTGGTTCATTAACAGGCACCCCAGGTCCGACCACTTTTCCCTTCTTTTGTTCGACCATTACATCTTTTCCTTTTACAAGTTCCATTTGAGTTAAATCATATCGTTTTCCACTACGAGTATGAGAACCTATATTTTGATCCTCTTTTAACTGAACTTTCCTTTCCTGGGATTGTCACATTACAATCATAGCTCTAATGAACCCTTTTGTTATCCTTGTAAGAGAAAACTATTGGCTTTTGAATTATCACCTTCGGCGTCATTTGAATTCCTACTTCATTCTTCGGACTTGAAATAATAACCACAGGATAATTGACTTTTGGGCTTGGCGTGGATTCTGACGCATATATATATACTCCTCTTCATTGACCCTTTCATAAAACTCTATTTTCTTGTTGTCTATCAGGCCCTGGATAACAGCTCTGAACTATTTACATTCTTGAATTATGTGTCCCTCCTCATGATGGAACTCACAATAATTCTCTATCCCATCATCACTTCCTTCTGTATTTGAAGTAACTAACCCCTTTCTTGCCATCTCTTTCCAGACCCGTATCAAAGGAGTTTTTACTTCTGAAATATCCATCTTGGTTCTTTTTCCAATATCCCTATTTATCGCATTTATCCCACTATCAGTATGACTAGATAGCAGATTTTCTGTACTGGGCGCATTATCAAACTTCACAATACCCATCTGAATAAATCTCTCAACCAGCTTCTTAAAAGTAGTATAATTTTCTATCGAATGTCCTACAATCCCAGCATGATACTCACATTGAGAATTGGCATCGTACCATTTAGGGAACGGAGGCTGTAATGGCTTTAAATAAAAAGGTGCCACCGCATGTGCACCGAACAAACTTTGATATAACTCTTTATACGTCATGGAAATTGGTGTAAATTGAATCTTCTCACTGTTCTGCCTTGCTCCAGATTCCTGCTTTGATGAACCTTAACTAGTAGTTACCGCTTTTGTTTGACTTACAGTAATAGACTTTGAATATCCCATGTTTGAATTGTTCACCTCATTCTCCTTTTTCCGTGGCACAGACCTTTTAGTACTTTATCCTGCATCTATCCTTCCATTCCTTATGGCATTCTTAATCATTTCTCCTGTCATGACCATATCCGCAAAACTCCTCGTGGCACTTCCTAACATGTAAGTTATAAACGGAGTTTTTTAGGGTGTTAGTAAAGAGTATTGTAGTTTCTTTCTCTAAGAGTGGTGGCTGAACTTGAATGGCCATTTCCCTCCATCTCTGTGCATACTACTTAAAACTTTCATTTGATTTCTTCTCCATATTTTGTAGAGTAATCCTATCAGGAATTATATCTGTCACATGACTGTACTGCTTCATGAACGCCTGTGCTAGATCTCTGCATGAACTAATTCTGTTTCGACTTAACTGATTGTACCATTTAGCAGCTACTCCCAACAAACTGTCCTGGAAGCAATGAATCAACAATTGATCGTTATTAACATACCCAGTCATTCTTCTGCAAAACATGGTAATGTGGGCTTCAGGACAGCTCGTTCTATTGTACTTCTCGAATTCGAGCATCTTAAACTTGTATGGAAGTATTAGGTCTGGAACCAAACTCAGATCTTTTACATCAATTCCAGGATGTCTATCAATGCCTTCCATTGCCCTGACATTTTCCTCCACCCATTGACACCGCTCCTCCAATTGTTTTTGTGATTCTGCCCTTACCCTTTCCTCTTTCGGAACTTCATCCAAATCAGGCACCATTGGATTATTCGAGTTATTGCCAGGATTAAAACCTGAACCAGCTTGGAGATTCATTGGTATTGACACTCCAGCCTGAAACTGCTGAGACCTGATTGTAACAGAAAGCTTTTGTAAATTAATCTCAGGTTGCATCTGCACATGTGTTGGAGTGAAACCAGGAAGATATTGAGGGTCTTCATTATTTTCCCCAACATTATCCATAGGACCTTTCCCTTTATCCATCATTCCTATCAGCAATTGAGACAATTGATTCATCATATCTCTTTGGGACTCCATCATTTGTTCCTTCATCTCTTGCTGAATCTTACCTAACCGCTCATGTATCTGTGACTGCATTTGTTCTTGTATATCCTTTGCATTTGCTCTAATTTTTCAAGTCTTTTGTCCATTGACTTGGTCTTTTTCCTTGTACCGTAAAGATGTGTATTTGGTGTGTTTTTGTTGGTTTCCAGATTACTGAAATAATTTTTAATTAATTAGAATCTTCTTTATAACCTTTAATGCATATGATGTAATGTAATGTAATGCAAATGCATGAATGCAAAGGAGGCATCAATTCTGATTCAATTCCTTTTAGAAAACTTTACTAGAATATAAAATTCTTTACATAAAACTGAGTTACAAATAAGACTTCGCCCTAACACTCAGAGCCTTTATTTTCCTAAGCAATAAAGCCAATTCTTTACCCCTATCTGACTCTAACTCAAACTTCACACTTAATACGTCAGCTTGTACCGCCAAAGACTGCAAGTAATCAGCTACTTCCTAAATTTGTGTTACAGCCTCTCCCATGATGTAATCCATGCTTCTAACTTGGTCTTGAGAGTGATGAAGCTGACATTTCCATTATTCCTCATTTGTCTCCAAGAACTCGATCCTCATTTCACAACCTTGCAATGCTACCTCTAATTCTTCTATTTTCCTTTTCATTTCTTCAATTTGCTTAAGCTTACTCTCAACTCCATCACAGAATTACGATTCCGGTATAGATATAGAGATCTCTCAAGTTTCGCTACTCTGGCTCTTAATTCATCTTTTTCATTCTTACTCACTGACAGAATTTTCTCCAATGCCTCATTCCGAGCTTGAACCTCTTGGAATTTCTTTTCCCATTGATCAGGTTTAGTCCTTTCTTCTTGAACTTCTTAACGCCATTGCTCCGAAGTCTTTCCTAATCCAACAGTCCTCATTGATTGGCGTAGCTTCCTATAATCTACTTTTAAGCCTTCCAAATCCTCTTCAACTTCATTCTTCCTTTTTCGTAACTTTTTCGCTTCTGACTTTTGAATCTCCACATCTAATTTTAGGTGCATCTTTTCTTCCTCTAGCTGCTCGATTTTTTTTCCAAGCTCAGAACTCTTCTTCTCAAAGACTTGTTTTATAATTTCCAACTCTGACGGGGCAACTTGTAACTGTTCCTTCACTGGTCGAGTGCCTTCTAAACTTGGTCTAAAAATATTATCATTAACTATTTTCCTAAACCATTCACTATATTCAGGTGTTGTCATAGAACTAACAGCCAACATTTTCATCCAATGAGTTTGCTTCCAAGTATCAGATATTTCCCGAACCTCTTTCTTATAATGGTCTCCTTTATATGGGAACTCACACTGAGCAAGCCCGTAAGTCGTGGGTATGAACTGCTTCGATTTATACTGCCGTAATACAAGTAAATGAGTATACCCAGTAGCTCCCCAAATTCCAGACAATGGTACCCAATCAAAGTCCCCACATCGATACAGGATCTCATCAGGAACCATCCAAAAAGCTCTCCACTCTATATCCTCCTCTTTGAGATTTTAGAGAATTTCCATCCACTTCTCCTCTGAAATATTATCTCTTCTTTGCATAGCTGCCTCCTCCTTTAATAGGGAATAGCTTTCAGAGAAGACCCGGTAAGAAACCTTGTTCACCTTCCAAAGATGCCCATGAAACCACACCGTTAACAACTGTGCACATCCAATAGAACGACCCTCGCCTGTTCTCCAACACATGCTCAAAGATCTGAACGTCTCAGCCAGTATAGCAGGTACAGGTGTGATTCTCTTCTCAAGACGATCGAATAAATCAGTGACTGCCTCATCCACATGCCTTAAAGCCTTAGGAAAAATTACCAATCCATAGATGCTTAAAGCGAAGATATCAACCTTCTTTCTTTCATCCGGATGTGTTAAAACCAAATCTCTCAAATTCTCCCAAGGAATACATTTACTATCCCCTTTTTGCTGAATCCGAGCAGTGACCCAAGGCTCACTCATCCCTGAAATATTCATTAATTTTTTCGAAAAAGTTAGACCATTAAAAACTTTAGCATAAGCTTTCCTGACTTGAATTTTTGGAAACCTCAGCAAGGTAGTATACTCCTCTATTGTAGGCACCAAATCCACTTTCCCAAAGGTGAAACAATTGTAAGCAGAATTCTAAAATTGAGCCATAACTCGGAACAGATGCTTATCCACCTTAATATCAAGCAAGTAGGATATTCACCATAGCTCTGATAAAACAACTGTTTGGTTCCTTCATCCCAGCGAGCCCATATATCTCTCAACTCTTGCAACTCATTCTGTGTTACATTGATGCGAGTGAATTTCTGCAACTCTGATGTATGTCCTTCTGCCAGGCTATCCCCTTTCTCCGATTGTAACTTCTCTGACCATGCACGGACGGCCGCAATATCCTCAACTTTATTCAGAAATTCATTCTCCATGTTAAATCTTCTAACTTAGTAATCGAATACGAATCAACACCTCATTTAGTATGCAATGTTATGAAAAAACACAATCAAAACAACACAAGTTAATATCAAATATAAGTAATAAAGTACAAGCAAAATAAAGATAACCAAAGAACATATATGGGCAACTACGAAAGTTTAACCTAGCTCCACCTAAAGAAGGCTCTTAGGGTTCACTATATGAGGTTTGGTTCTAAAGTAAAGGTACCCGAACCAGTAGATTCCTCAATCCTCACCCATGATAGGCTTATACGGATCGAGTTCGGTTCAGGGGAATACATTTCCCTATGTCCATGCGGAGATGAAAATCTCAAGAAATCATAGGTACAGATGTATCCCGGAAGCAATCCACTAGCCCATGCGGAGGTGAAAACCTCACGAAAGCATAGTTTCTTACTCCCACTTAAAGGTATAACCACAACGGTCATGTAATGCAATGCAATATAATTTTACAAGACCTGAACCATAACAATCATACAAACAAATGCAATTAAAAAGATCAAAATTTTCAAAACAAATTTACAATTCTTTGACAAAAGGACAACAAATAATCAATTTTATGGCCTGACTCTCTTGTTCAATCCCCAGTGGAGTCGCCAAGCTGTCGAAACCATTTTTCATTTGAAATAAAAAACAGAAATCGACTTTTAAACAACATGTGGAGTCGCCACCAATCTCTTTGTTTATGTGTGATTGGGTCACCAATTAAAGCATTTTACTTTACTTAAAATAATTTTGGTTCGCGTAAAATTAAAAAAATGGGTTCCGGAGTCGGTTACGCATGAGGAAGGGTTGGCACCCTCATTACGCCCAAAAATTGATACCATATTGATTCAATGCTATCCTTATATCAAAGATTTTAAAAAGGATCTTTCAAAGTACGATTCTTTTTTTTTAAATGTTTGAGTATTTCAAGTCGGTCGTCAAAATTCTCTTGTTTCAAAGATATGCAGCATCATATCCAGCACGATTGGACACAATCCTTTATACCTTCAAAAATACGATTGATTTTTGACTTTTAAAAACTCATACGTTAAAATTATAAAAGGAAATCCAAATATTTAGTCCAACGAAGAAAATCATACCCAGCACGGTAGGGCACGATTTCCCGAATTCCCAAATATTGGATATTGTCTTATTTCAAAATTTTTGAATAATAAGGAAAATTAGCTCAAAACACATTTATTTGTTTTAAAATAAGATGGAATATTTAATGTATTGTAACAAAACATTGGTATAGAAAATGGATTAATACAAATGAGATAATATGCAAACATAAAGTACAATAAACCACAATTAATAAATCCAACAATTAAGTATGACTATTCTAAGTAAAATATGATCAAATTTTAATCATGGATGAAGAACAATTGATATAAAAAATAAGACAATGAATAAATAATATACAACAACAATAAATATGGTACAATATAAAACAATCACCAAAACACGTACAAAACAAAATGGAAATTAGAAGTCAACGTGATATAAGATAATTTTAAAACAGTGATGAACTAATGAACACATAATATATATGATATATAAATGGATGAATTGATGAATTTGGAATAATTTATGAAAAAAAACTAGGGATATATGTAATCATTAAAATAAATATTACAGAATAAAACATTTGAATCAAATTATATACAAAATATGTTAAAACATAAGTTTATTTAAAAATTGGCAATATACACAATAACTTAAATAATATATAAAATATGAAAGAATAGTAAAAAAAACATGATAAGATAATACACATAATAGATTTACAAAACATACATACATAAATAAATTTAGAAGTAATTGTTTGTAAAGGATAGCATGAAATTAATAATTATAAGATTAAATTAATTTTATCATAGATTATAGATGTAACAGATTTTAAAACCTATACAAAAAAAAAACTATATGTACAAAATACATGGATTTGGTGATATCTATAAGTCAAATTTATATATATATATATATATATATATATGTATAAGAATAATTTAAATAATATATAAAACATGTATACAAAACATATTAAAATAACCAAAATATACGATAAAATATATAGATTGAGTTAAAAACCATTATATGTATGAAATAACATAACATTAATAATATACATTGGCTAAAATTATTTTTATCATGAATATTATATACACAACAATGTAAAAACGTTTATATAAAAAATATATATACAGAATGTGAAAATGATATGACAAAAACAGATTTACAATAAAAAACAATTACCAAGGTAGTTCAAAATATACAAATAAGTAATCAGGAATTAAAAAAAACAAAAAGAACCTTAATTAAAATTAAATTAAAACAAAAAGGATAATTTACAAATAAAATAATAAAAAAACTAATATGCAATGAGCGCAAATGTATAGGGGCCAGAACTGGAAATAATCCAGGCCCCAAAACGCAGTGTTGCAGCGCGGACCCAATTGCAAAAACGCACAAATTATTTGGAAAAATTTAAAAAGAAGATAAAACACAAATAAGAACTAATTGAAATGTGGCACAAAAGGGGAAGGACTAGCCACATAAATTTCCCATTTGAAGCGCAAAAGCGCTGATCCGGGTCCTGGAACGCGTTAACGCACGGATCCCCTCCCCTGAACGGCGTCGTTTCAATTTTAATCCAAAATTAAAAAAAAACTGAATGGCAATCTGCCATTTTTTAAGCCACAATCCGAACACCCATTTGATAGGATTTCGGCGCAGCAGTTCTAGGGTTTTCCACCCCCCTTTTCGACGAGACTCACAACCGAGACTCACAACTCACTTTCACTCAAAGATCCACATCTCTATCCCCGATTTCGACGGAGAAGACACAGATCTCGTCATGCATCCAAGAAGGTAAATCTCTCTCATTTCTCCTTTTTTATTTTTTTTAAAAAATCTATGAACGTAAGATATATGCAAAAGGAAACAGAAATATTGAAGACGAAGGAAAAAAAATTAAATCACCTTCTGATTTCTTTTACTGATTCTCTGTATCTAGTGTTTTCAGTGTGCGTGTCAAAATACATGGTACAAGTAATGGCCTTTTATAGCCTAGCAAAAATGCATATTTAAAAATAACAGATCTATTTCTTTTTCTTTTGCTATTTTTTTGTTCTATTTTACTGCTTCTCGCGTGTTCCTTTGCAGGAGCGGTTGTACGAAGAAGATGATTCGGGTGACGTGGAGGCTGCGCGTGGGGATCTCACGTGGGAAACCGACCCTCTGGTGCCATTCCAGCGTATTCCAGAAGTTTCTGGCACTCTCGGGTCGCTAAACTTTGGGTTCTTTTGGGTCCCGAATTTGGGTTATTAGAATTGGGTTTAGGTTTTGGGTTTAAAAAATGTATTTGGGCTGCTTTTAGTTTATTATTTGGGCCTGATGGTTTGTAAAGACTTGGACTTTAAGGAATTATCATTTATTTATTTTTTAATTTATTTTTGGTTTTATTGTGGGCCAGGCGAATTGGGCCTATTACACGGACCATATTCGGACGGCCGTATTATATTTCACTTTATCAAGAAATCTATTTTCCATGACAAGCTCTCTATTTAGCAACTAAACGTGAATCAACACCTCTTTTCTATGATGATGCAATACAATGTAATCATAAACAAAACAAAACACGTCAGTACAACATCAAATAATAAAATTCAAAGTACATAAAAAATAGTCAAACACCTATCTAGATAATAGCTAGGGTTCAGCATAGCTCTATCTAGGGCAAGCTCTTAGGGTTCATTATATGTGGCTCGGTTCTAAAAAATGGGTACCTGAACCAGCAGATTCCTCAATCCTCACCCATTATAGGCTCATGTGGATCGAGTTCAGTTCAGGGGAATACATTTCCCTATGGCCATGCGGAGGTAAAAACCTCACGAAGACATAGGTACTGATGTATCCCGGAAGTAGTTCACTAACCCATGCGGAAGTGAAAACCTCACGAAGGCATAGTTTTTCACTCCTACTTAAAAGCTGTGACCACAACGGTCATGCAATATGATGCAAGAATATCCTACGAGACTCAAATCACAACAAACTTCTGACATGACACAAACAAATGCAACAAAAGAACCATGATTTTTTCAAATAAAATTTTCAATTTTTGACAAAAGGACAGAAAATAATCAATTTTACGGCTTGACCCTTTTATTGTTCCCCAGCGGAGTCGCCAAGCTGTCGAAACCATTTTTTTTTAAAATGGGCCGAATTTTTATTTTAAAAATGGAAACGAAAAAAGGGAGTCGCCACCAATCCTTTTTTTATGAGGTGTGATCGGGTTACCTCATGATTGATCGTTTTAATAAAACGCTTTGATTTACTAAAACAACAATTTTGGTCTACGAAATTTGAGAAAAACGGGTTCGGGAGTCGGTTACGCACGAGGAAGGATTAGCACCCTCGTAACGCCCAAAATTGGTACCTAATTGATTAATTAATGTCCTAATGTTAAAATTTTGAAAAATGTTAAAATATGATCCTTTTAAAAATGTGTGAACAACTCGAGTTGGATTTTAATATTCTCTTGTTCCGAAAGAACAAAATATCACATTCAATACGTTAGGATGCGGCATTTTAAACCCTCGAAACCAAGATCATCTCATGGTTTACAAAACTCATGCCTCAAAAAGGATATTCAGCTATTTGGTCAAACGAAAAATCAACACCCAGCACATTAGGGCACTATCTCCCGAATTTTCAAACACAAAATATTGCCTTATTTTTTAATTTAAGAAAGCACAGATGAAATTTTAAAAAGATACTTGGTTATTTGGTCAACGGAAAATCGAAAACTAGCTCGTTAGGGCACGATTTCTCGAATTTCTAAACACGAAATATTGTCTTATTTTGAGAGGTTTTCGAATAAGCGTTTATAAAACCGACTCAAAATATATTCGTTTAGTTTACTTAAGGATAAAAGGCAATCGGTATTGGGCGAAAATTGGAATTTAAAACCTGATGTAATAATAAGAAACATACAAGCATAGTATCGGGCATGAAATAAAAATACTTGGCAATAATATTACATGAATGATAACAAATAATAAAAAACACAAAGGAACAAATTAGGGTACATGCTATGGCAACCCATCATATACTATACAAATACTAATATTAATAACCGAAGGCTAATGAATTAAAAGCCAATTTAAAAGAAATTCCAAGTAAATTACACAAATGAAATATAACAAGTTTTAAAATAAAATAAAATGAATAATATGAAAGAAAGAAATTTTGAAAACATCGCTGTACAAACAGTACAAAATATTTTAAAACAAGTAACAAATATAAAAGTTTAAAATAGGTAAAAAGGTAAAAATAAATAATATATTAAATAGTAATATACAAATGAATTTTAAAATAAATATTATAAGGTAAGTAATACAAGATAATACATAGAAATATAATAATAATAATAATAATAATAATAATAATAATAATAATAATAAAAGTTTTAAAATCATATAAGAGGACATAAATAAATAAATAACAACACGATATAAATAAATAAATAAACAAAATGTTAATAACAAGAGTAAAAAATATATATAAGAAAAATAATAATAATAATAATATTAGTATAGAAATAGAAATAGAAATATAATAATAGTAGAAATATAAGCAGATAAATAAAAATTAGATAAATAATAATAGTATTAGAGTAACAAGAGAAATATAAATAGAAACATAACAATAATAGCAATAATACATTAAATTAGTTAATTTGATAATAAAATAGCGAAAATAAAAAAAAGGACTAAATCGAACCTTAAAGCAAAATTTTGGGGCAAATCAAAAATAAATAAAAGGCAATGGACCAGTTTGAAGGTGCGAATAACAAGGAGGGACCAAAATGCAGTCAAAAAAATTTTAGGGCCAAAATTAAAAATAATAAAAACTTTAATTGCAAAACAATAAAAAAAAAGAAGCGCTAAAAGCAATTAGATGAATTTAGAAAAAAACAAAGAAATTGAAATGAAATGAACAAAATTTCCACGTCAAATTGAAAGAAAAAAGAAAAAAATTCAATTCTAGTGAAAATAGGAAAAGAGAGAATAATCCAATTCTAAATTGAAGTAGGAATACAAGAGTCATCCCCCCTTTCAAAGAACAAAATACCCCTATTTATATATATAGGGTTTACTAAAAATAGCCTAACTAATTTAATAATAAAAAAAAACAAAATTAAAAATAAAATAATATTTTCCTATTTTTGGCTTTTTACTAAGTCAACAAAATTTGATAACTTCTTGGCTTTCTCTATCTTTTTTATTTGGCTCCAATTTAATGATTGTCTTTCAATTTAGCCATTTTTGTCTTGTTTTCGACCGGTTGCATCTTTTGGCTTTATTTATTCGGTTATTATTTTTTCGGGCCCAGGCCAAAATTGACCTATTACAAAAAGGAAATTTAAAAACATTATTTAAGAAGCCACGATCAACAACTAGCCTGAAGGCCAACATCTGCAAAACAAAAATTTGGAAATTATAGAGGGTAAACTATATCGCAGATCATTCTAAAATAGTGTTATTCCTATTTTGGTTGGTCTAATTTTTTTGTCAATTTAGTATTTTTAATTAAGATAATTACACAAATTGATCACTACAGTTAAAAATCTCGTTAATCCATTAACAGATTGCTGACATGATATTTTTTTTTTTTTACTTTTTTACTAAAGCTAAAATCTGTTTATAATTAGTCTAAAACACTTTTTTTTATTATTAATTTATAACATAAGAAGTATTAATCCTCATCACCGCAAATTCTCTACTCTCCTACTTTAATCACCCCAATATTAAATATTTTTTGTCCTAGTTTCCATATTAAATTTTATACTTGCAAAAGCTTGAATGCGTTTGAATTGCCTGTTTTCCTTTATAAGTATACAACAAGTATTGTATACTACAGTTGAAGAGAGTTGGGAAGGTATTGTGGTGGGATTAGTAGTACATATCGAGAGAGTAAGAGAAATGGAACTCAGAAATTTAATTTGAAAAGCAAAAATAAAACAAGAAAATGGAAAATTACAGGGATTGCGTTCGTTTCTTCTTCAAAGTAAGAAGAAAATTTTGGGGTTTAGGGAAGAAAATTACAGGGACCTTTTTAAAAGAAAAAGATCGAGGGAAGAAGAAAGAGAGTGGGGGTGAAGAAAATTAAAAACATAACAATTTTCTTAATTAAATTTAATTTTAATAAATATACTTTAGTTATATATACGATGTTAAAAAAAAAGGCCATGTGATGCATTTTGATTGGACCACATCAACATCCGATTTGAAAATTAATGTCGTTAAATCCGAAGGGCTAACCAATTAATAGAAGTAAACTTTTAAGTACAAAGTGACCGGCCAAAAAATGCTAAGTACTAAAGTGGGAATAGTGATATCGTTCAGGGGCTAAATCATTAATAAAATTTTATTGTGCAGGGGCAATGGAGTGAGTAGTGATAGAGATGGGAGAGCAAGGGGGTGTTAAGCGGTGATGAGAGTTGATGGTTTTTATGGCCGGTGTTAGACGGTGATGAGAATTAGTGGTAATTATGTTGTAAATAAATAAAAAAATATTTTACACTAAATATAGAAAGGTTCCTAACTTTAGTCAAAAGTAAAAAAATAGTACTTCAACAATCTGTTAATAAATTAACAAAATTTTTAATAATAATAATCAATTCGATTAATTATCTTAATTAAAGTGATTAAATTGATCAAAAAATTTAGAATCATCAAAATAAAAACAACACTATTTTTACTTTTAACTTACTATGTAGTTTACCCAACACTATTAATTAGACCATAACAAGTCTATTAATTAGCTTATCCTTATAAATGATGATTAAATATATACTTAAATATTTGGGAAAAAAAAAGAATCTATGTTAAATAATAATGTTAGAAATAGAACAAAAAAAAGTTAGTGACCAAACAATTAAATCCATCAGTTTTTATGTTTTAGTACTTTTTCATAGAGTTTATATTCCAGATTCATGGTAGAGATGATCATGAATAAGGTCGAGTTTTAATAAAATTTTAGGTCTATTTTTAGACTTTGATTTGACCTGAAAAATATATTTAAAATTTTGCTCAAGTCTAGTCCTGACAAAAATTGTTAAAATCTAAGTCTAGCTCGGACGTATTAAATTGTTTTATATTATTATTTTTATATAGAAACAAATTTAAAAAATATAATACATTAAATATACAAAAATATTAAAATAAATATTTCCTGATAAATTGTAAATAAATTAAAAAATTATTTATACTTAAATATGCAATTTAGCAAGCAATACCTCTAAGATAGTAACAAAACGAATAATAAAAAAGAGTTATATAATATACAAATAATAACAATAAAATAATAACAATATAATAATAAAGTAACAAAATAACAACAAAAATAGTAAAAATAACAGTGGGTTTTTTTTTTTTAAATTTGGGTCGGATCGGGCTAAGTTTGGACAAAAAAAATTTATATAAAGCTTGATCCATTTAAAAAACTAGCCCATTTTTGCCGAAATTCATTTTTTGAACTTATACTTTTATTAAACCCTCCCACTTTTTGAACTTGGCCGGTCATGATCAGATCTAATTCTTGATTATCCCTTTTAATAATATATTTTTTATTTAATTAATTAAATCTAATCAATTAAATTGGTTTTTTTTCTCCAAGCAATCAAATCCAAAAAACCCATTATCATCTTAAAAATGGAAAGAAATATTTATTAAAAAAACAAAGAAAATTGCGCTTCGCCACAAAAAAGAAAAAGAAAGAAAAACATTACAAAACATAAATATAATAGATTGATGTTTTTTTGTCTTTGTCCGGCTACACAACAAAACTCAGTAGTATACGTGTACACTTATATTTTCAGGACTGTACCAAAAAGTTATTTCACAAAAAAAAAAAAGTAAATGAACTGAGTCACTGACTAGTTGACATCTGGAAATTAAATTTTTTTCTTTTTGGGCCAAAATCTAGAAATTTTCAAGAAAATATTTTCCTGTTTTTCCTTTTTATCTTCTGTTTATTGAATTATTATGGTGGGAGGATATTGACTACTTCTATGGGCCCCAATTGGTATTCAACAATTTTAATTATTTTTAATATGAAATATGTGTCTCTCAATTAAAGTACTCAATATTATGTTATTGGATTTATTTTTTTATTACTATTGATTGAATTTATATGTTTTCATCATATTTTTTAAAAATATGTAATATTTATAATAAAGTTTTCAAACATCAATTAAACTTTAGATATGAAATAAGTGAAAATATATGATAATACTGTCAGTGGAGCTTTTAGATTTCACAAAAGGTTGACAAGTGTACTATAAAAATATAATAAAATATTTATTTTTTAAAATTACTTATGAAATAAAAAAATACGTTATTGATATACCAAATACTAACCCATAAAATAACTCACTAAATAGATTTTCTTTTATATACAAATATAGCAAATTAGTTAATTATTTAAAAAAATTAAGGCTCTATTTGTGACATGTGTAACACTTTTGAAATTAAAAAATGAATTAGGGAGAAATTTACTTATATTAATGTAAAACTAAAGTAATTTTATATATGATTAATATTTTAACAATTTAATTATTAATCTTATCAATATAATTATATTTATCATACATATAGATTTTCTAATCAACCCGAAATCTTTATCACATCAATATAAAATATTGTTTATATTAATATATATACATAAAAAATTTAAAAAAAATTAATTTACTCTAATATGCATAATTTATGTTCAAAGTAGAATATATCAGTCACGTTATTAAAATATTAATTATAAAAAATTATAAAAATTTGTATCAAACTTTAAAAAAAATTTTGAAAAACAAAACATCTCTAAACCTGCCACCTCATATTAGCTACGAAAAAGTGAAGAATGACTCGCTATTCAATTTCAAAAAGTTGTAAAATGAGTATTAAATTTTTTGAAAGTTTTCATTTAAGTTATTGAGTTACTAAGTTACATATCTTAAATTTAAGTCAATCTAACGATCAGTGTCAGAGATCAGAGAAGAAAGTTGTTTAAATTTTGGTTCGCAAATTCATGACTTTTAAAGTTATTTCATGAAAAGAAGTTGAACTATAAAAGAAAACGGGAAGGAAAGCTTTTAGTTGGTGCAGGCGATATGAACAGAGAAAGCTATACAACAATGATTTTAATAATTCAGTGACTTAAATGAAAACTTTCGAATGGTTCAGTAAATTATTTTGTAACTTTTTGAAGTCGAGTAACCAACATGTAAACTTACTAATAGTTTAGTGACATTAAATGTAATTTACTCTAAACTATAACACAACCCAATTTTATTTATTTTTTATCATTCAACATTAAGGAAAGAGAAAGAAAGATGACAAAGTTTGAACCAATGTCAACTAAAGCACTATTTGTTTTACTGAACAAGACTTACAGAAAATAATTTATATTACTTATTTTTTAGGAAATTATTTATAAATTTAAAACAATTAATTTTATTATTAATTAAAATTATTTAGGTGAAGATATCAATAAAAAATGTTTTATTTAAGTATAAAATTAAAAGCAAAATTTAAATAATTAAAACCAAATCTTAATTTTAATTAATAAATTATGTAGGGTTGATTTTAAAAAGTAAAAAAAAAAAATAGATCCTATCATTTTTATTTCTAAAAAATAACTTCTTAATCAAAATCAAATAAATTATTTAAGTAATTATAAATTTTATTTTGTTGAAAATAATTATCAAAAAGAAATTATTATTGTTATGTTTCGAAGTCCAATTTTATAAACAAATATGATCACAGAAATTATATTTTTAATTTTTATAACTATATTAGTAGAAAATTTTATATATTACAATTTTTTTAAAAAAATACACACGAAAACCCATGCATTGCAAAGGAAAGAAATTTCGTATTATATATGATAAGATCTTTAAAAATAATCTTTAATTGCATATTTAAAATTATGACAAATGGATAATGTTTTATGTGTTAAATTAATGTGAGCCCCATAATTTAAAACATTTTAATATTATACAATTATTTAAAAATTATCTGATTTTTAGCTAAAAAATTAAAAGTTGTAAGTTAAATAATAATTTAATACATTAAAAGGTAAAATTAAAATATTGTTTAAACATTAAAGATCTTTTAAATTAGAAATAAAATATTTTTTTAAATTTTTATATCTGTTAAGATTAATATTAAAATTAAAAATTGTTTAAAATAAAATTTATTAAAAATTTTGTTTAACATTAGAATTAGAATAAAAAAGTTTTTCAAAATTGTAAAAAAAAAATTATACGATAAAAAATCATATCTAAAACACTTTATAAATACTATAAATCATGTCACGTGCGTATGTATGTGGAAACAACAAATTTGAAACACAAATGTGTGTTTAAAAATAACATAAAATAAATAATGAAACTTACAATTTGAAACAAATTAATAACAACAGATGGAATATATACGTTATTAAAATGAAACAAATTAGATTAAATTGTTTATCATGGTGTCGTCATCAATCTCGAGTCGGTGTTGAGTTAACTTGTGACACCAACTCAATCAAATACATTATTAATATATACAACTAATTGAGGTAATAAAGTGTACATAATAAAATTAAAACATATAAAAATATCAAAATAAAATTTTAGTTGAGTGGCAAATTAAAGGCTTTTGTAATGCAATTGGCATGAGTTTGAATCCCACTATATGCATATTTTTATTGTTTTTTTTAAAGTGAAAAGATTAAAACACCCTCGAATAATATTACTTATTTTAATTACAACCAGGTACTCAATTGACTCATGACACTAACTTAATCAGTAGTTTAAGTAATAATATAGATTATTTTAAATATTTTTAAAATTGATTATAATATGTTTATAATATGATAAAAATAGATTTAAGATATTGAATAATATAGGTAAAAGGAGTTTTATTTTCAATTAGAATTAAAATAGTTATTTTAAATCATACAAAAAAGTTAAAGTAGCTAATTTAAAATATGATTAAAATAATTGTTTAATTCTTTTTATGCATATGTATATTTATTCAATGCATACTGTTATTTTGAAAAAAAACCATTTAAAAAACTTTACAATCTTTTAAAAAAGAAAAGAAAGAAATTTATAATTTGTCTAAAATTTATTAAAACTTTATAATGTTTCAAGATTTAAAAATTATATAACATTTTTAAAGCTAATTATAACCTTTTTAAAAATATATTAAATTTCATAAATAATAGTTGTTGTGGAGTTATGTCTCGCATTTTCGGACTAAACAGTGTGTGATTTCGCAATGAGGAAGTGTTCTAAATCTCGACGAGCAGCCGACGTCACAACGAGATGAGAAGAAAGTCCTCGTCCTGATGGCACGATCCTTTTTCGTCCCGACGACACGATGCCACGTCACGACGTGGCAACGTGCACCTCAAGTTTTTCGACTTTTCTTCTCACAGTTAAACTTTGTTTTTAGTTGCCCATTAAAGTCTGATTAACCTAGAGTTGTTGTAGTCATATGTGCTATGATTTTCAGCCTATAAATAGGCGTTAGTTGCTTTTAGATTGAGAAAATTTTATTCTCTGTTTTGAAGGGTTTTTTGTTTCGAGTTTTGAGTTTTTCGCTATTTCTCTCTATCTTTTGTACTCTTCTTTATTATAGTGAAATCTCCTTTTACCCATAATTTTTTATCTTCTTTTGAGGATTTTTTTATGTAAAATTTGTGTGTTCGATCTTTTCGATTTTACTTTTTTATTTATTCATTGCATTACACGGGTTAATTCCCTACCGTTGTATTTTAAAATTTTCAATTAAATTATTTTAGAGAATAATTAGGTTAAAAGTAGGAGCCTTAAAACAAATAGGAATACTTTGGGTACTTATAATTAATGTTATTTTAAATATTTAGTTTAAATTTAATAATAGAAATTAAACTTTTAAAAACAGAATAAGATTAGTAACATACTTTGAAAAATTACAATTTTTAAATAATAGAATTAAAATATTTTTTAAAAATCTTTAAAAACAATGACTTTTTCTTTAGAAAATTGTTTTAAAGATTTATACACTATTCTTATAGTATTTAAAAATTTTATAATATACAGTACTAGAATACAATATTTTTACTGTATGTAAAAATATTGTTTAAAAATTTTAAAAATATTTTTTATGAAA
Organism: Gossypium longicalyx; assembly: GCA_025698465.1. Classification (NCBI taxonomy): domain Eukaryota; kingdom Viridiplantae; phylum Streptophyta; class Magnoliopsida; order Malvales; family Malvaceae; genus Gossypium; species Gossypium longicalyx. The sequence goes on from CM047006.1 coordinate 22,543,107, forward strand.
TAATATAAATTTATTTTTTATAATATAATTTTAAAATTTTAAAATTATTTAATATACTTTAATTGATACATACAACTAACCCTTGCATTGCTTGAGTAAGAAAACTAGTATATCTACTATTATAACTGAACTTTACATATAAATATGTATTTTAATAACTTCAAACAATTATATTGTAATTTCTTTTTTAAAAATCAAATATATTATATTAATAAAAATAAATTTACTGTAAACATATTTACTTCAACATGGGCACATTTCATATATCATACAAATCATTTGCTAGTTGTGGATAATTAATGTGCATGTGACATGCATGAAAGATTGCTCTCTAATGCATGCGTTCATTTCATTATAGATTAAAAAAAAAATTAAAACACTAGGTTCATAGGTAAAAGTACTATGGATAACATTGAATTAAGAGTTGAATTATATTTTGTCTCTTTGTTATAAAAATAGGCAAATTAGTTTTCGTACATTAGATGAAAGAGAAAATCGGTCATTCTATTAAAAATTTCAATTAGACTACTATTAAAAATCGGTCCATGTACGTCATCATAAGGTAAAAGTGGCACCATGTATTACTGTCTAGTTATTCCATCAATCACACCAGTTTTTAATAATAGAAATGGATGAATTTTTAACAAAAGTGACCATTTTGCTCTTTGATCTAATGTACGAGGACTAATTTATCCATTTTTCTAGTAAAGGGAGCAAAATACAATCTGACTCCTAGTATAAAGGTCTCCGTTGTACTTTTACCTAAGTTTATATGTTATAGATGATAGAGTACAAGGTTTTTGATCTTGCAGATGCCATATAATGTGATGAGATCATTCGTACTTTTGAGTTTTTACCGATGTTGTTTGAATCGAATTGGACCAATCATTCGGATCAGTTAGACCAAAAATCAGTCAGGTTGTTAGTTGGGAGAGTAGCTTTCAATCAGTTAAACTAAGAATCGGTATGAACCAACTAAAAAATCAGTTGAACTGAGTTTTTTAAATTTATTAAATTTTTAATAATTGTTTTCATCGGACTAATCAAACCTGTGAGCCGGTGGCCTGATTGGTTCGACCACAATTCCAGTTTAAAAAAGCATTGGTTTTGACCACCAATCTCTATAAAGCCTAAATCAATTAAGGTTATACTATACCTAAGGTAATTAAACTATTAGTAAGCTTATGTTTTGGTCTCAACTTCAAAAAGTTACAAAATAGTTACCGAATTATTCGAAATTTTTATTTAAGTCACTAAACTATTCAGAAGTTTTATTTAAGTCACTGGATTGTTAAAGTTTTTTTTAAGTTCAGTTAGTGAGCTCCAAGCGATGATTCAATGACCAGTACAGTGGATCAGTTGTTGAGAAATGTGCCCATATTGCAGTAAACACGTAACTGTTTTCTATTTATTTAAACGATAAATAAATGAATAAAGTTAACTTCACATTTCACTATTATGTCTTTTGTATTTATGTCTTTTATATTTTGCATACATAGCAAAATTGTGACAAACAAATATTAGCTTATTGATTGTCTAAGTTCAAACTGAAGATAAGTGAAATTGTAAGAACGTTTGCATTGTGAGAAAGACAACTTACTTCAGTAGATAGTCTAAATGAGTTTATAATCTCGTAAAAGAATAAAAGTGAGCATTTGATTTAAATACTGAGAAAGATTATTATGTCGTCTACAATTCCAATTGAGGAGATGGCTAGTCTTGGTTATCGGAGCAGTTGACTCCACAAGTAGAGACATAGATATATTCATTGGTAGAATGATACACTGGACTAGACCCAAGATGAATTATTTCTGAATCTGATTGTGAAATAATTCACTTGTGACATTCATAGTGTGATTTAATTAAATCCTTACTTAGTCACTAATTATGCATATGCAACTCATGTGCTTTAATATAAGTAGAGGCTTATGCTCTAAAGATGATCAAGCCCATAGCCAGTATGTTGGGTACATGACTTGTGTATGGCATGACTTTACTAGCAACAGTGAAATTCATAGCTCAATTAAAGAATTAATGATATCCTCTCATTAGCATTGTGTGGATTGATAAATATGGAATGTGACCACGGGTTGTTTATTCTAGAAAGAACAATTTATCATAGTAATTTGTTAACAATGATCATATTAATCATTAAGAAACACAATGGTGACAATGAGATAAAATAGGATTGTATTAAGTGAACAGATTTAACTCAAAGGAATCAAGGATATCATATAAGGGTAACACACACATGACAAGGTCATTGGACAAAACAGTTGGATTAATTGCTTTCGTAAAGAGTATTCAATAAGGAGTTTTCAATCATGGGACTTCTTGTAGACTGGCTCCATGATTAAGTAATTGCGAATTTTCAAAACAATGCTTCTGGATATAATTGCAATAACTAGAGCCTAATTGTATATGTCCAATTGGTCCCTCCACTAGCTCAGCAAAAAATTCAATTAGATTGCATTTGAATCAGAAGAAAATTCTAAGACTTTGGGAATAATTTAATTGAGTCGCTTTATTTGACATGAAATTAAATTAGGTGGTCGTGTGAATTGTTCAACTAGAGAATTTGATTAAAGAATTTTCTTAAAAAATTAATTTGGAAAAATTAATTTTTATCAAGTAAAATTAAATTAATCAAATCAATTAATATTAATATGATATTTTTGGAAGTTAATTTTCAAGTCAGACAATTGGTCCAATGGGTAATTGAACTTGAGATCGTAAATTGGGTTTGGGAGACCAAAACCCAAAAACCGGTCGAACCGGGCCCTGTATGTGAAATTGGGCCGACGGTCCAACCGGTGGCTTGACCCAAACAGGTCGAGTTGTCATTGACCCGGACCAAATCGGCTCGGGATGTCGTAAGGGTGTCACACCTGCATAACTGGACATGGCAACGTCCCGGTGGCAGGCGACAGTTGGTCGTCGGTGGTTGAGATATTTTTCTAATTCACAACTTGACCCAAAAGTTTAGAGAAATTGTAAAATTACCCCACCGGTAATTTTTGTGAAAAATTTTCTGATTCGAAGCGAGCCCACACTCGGCAAATGTGAGCTTGAGGATAGTGGAAAAGACTACTCATTCGAAGCGCTCATCCTAGACGAATTGAAAAGGTACAATTTTGATTAAATGTTTATTACTTTAGATATCACAACCAAGATCTTATTTTGGAAAAAAAAATTAAAATTCTGGTTTTCTCTAAATTTATTTTCCGTTGCGTTTTCCAAACCCGTTTTTCCAACATCAGTACCGATCGGCAAGTAGGAGAACGTATCTTAGATCCAAGTCGATCTAACGGTCAATTTAGAAGATCAAAGAATAAAGATATTTGGAATTTGGTTAATAAATTCGTGACGTTCAAAGTTGTTTCATGAAAAAAACCGAATTGTAAAAGAGAAAGGGAAGAGAAGCTTTCAATTAGTGCAAGCAGTGCGAATGAAAAATGCCATACAATAACAATTTTAATAGCTAAGCGACTTAAATGAAAATGTTTAAATAGTTTAATGACTATTTTGTAACTTTTGGAAGTTATGTAACTAAAACATAAACTTACTAATATTTGAGTAACTTTGAGTAGAATTTACCCATCAATTAATCAAACACTCTCTAATCATTTTTCTTTTTTAGAAACTCAAGTTACCAAAATCTTCTCTCAACTTTAATATGTATCAATAGACGTAGGAAGGTTGAATTAATAAATTGGTCTCTAAATTATATCTCAAAATTTAAATTAGTCCTTAAAGTTTTTTTTTATGTGTTCAGAAGCACCGTAAATGATCAATTTTATTTAATTTTATCCCAAAATGATGTCAACCAAACATATTGTTATGATACTAACTATTATCAACCCACTGACCCGCCAGCCCGTCGAGCCCTGACCCGCACTCTGTATAGGTTTGAACATGCGTAGTATAGGTGAACCAAATATGAGGATGCGTAATACGTAATATGGATTCGCCTTCACATGGTGCGAATCCACTTTAAATATACACAAGTTAACCCTAAAGTAGGGTACGTGTCATCATGCATGGAGAGCTACCTAACATGTCACATCTATAAAAATTGACCGTACCATATAAATATATAGAATTAATCCACCTAAGAAGAAAAGAAACTCAACATATAAAAATGTATTTTCATTAGATATCATTCACCTTTTCGTTAAAATAATATAAAATTAATAGTTTAAACTTTAAAAAGTAATTTTAAGATTGAGATATAATTTGTGGACCACTTTACTCATAAAAACTATGTAAAAAGAACAAAAGCAAACAACCACTCCAAAAGACCGTTGTTTTCATAATTTTGCTAGTAAAGGCAATAATTATTATATACACATTTTTTTGTGCTCCGCTTCATACCTCAATACGCCATTATTATGTCGGCATCAATTTTTTTGACCGGAAATATTATTGCCGGACCTATTCCTCTAGGTTATTTTAATATTTCTATAGTTGGATTATTATCTAAATTAGTGATAATTTAATTTAATTAATAATTTTAATCATTTTTATGATTTATTTTTTAATAAAGAAAAAGAATTTTTTTTTTTATTTTGAAGTGGTTTTATTTTTTACAAGAGTTGTTTTTTGAATTATCTTATTAAAAATTTTGATCATATTTGCTCTTTCAGACACAATACGTAGAACTACTCATAGGTTCTCTTCAACTCATAAATAAGAGGATAATGCGCTTCAGCGCACTTGAACCCATAGCCCTCTACATTGACAATAATACCCATGCAAATCGAGCTAAAACTCAATCGACACAAAAGTTTTTTTTTTTTACTTATCTTCCTAGTTTCAAATTTAAATATATACTAATTATTTTTTATTTATATTTACTATTATAATACATGTGTAATAAATAAGCTTTTTCTTCGTACTATTACACTAGCAATCAACCTTTAATAATTGTATAAGATTAGGTTTTTTTTACCTTTAAATTTTGATAAGTAAAAAGTACACGTGAAAAAAGAAGAAGAAAGCGTTACATGAATAATAATACAATATTTAACTTGGAGCTCAAAATCTTAAATATAATTGGCCTTTAAACTATACCGCTATTTTTGTTTAAGTACTTAAAGTTTTTTTTTTTTTGGTTAAAAGTATTATGTAAACTAATCAATTTCATTTAGAACACAATACCAACCAATAAGAATATAACATGTGACATATTCTTAGTGGATGCCATATACTTTTTATGTAAAATGAAACGAATTTAATAATTTAAATATCACTTCTGATTAAAAACTTTAGTTATCTACGTAGAAAAAGCAATATAGTTTGGAGTAGAGGTGTTCGTGGCCGAGTCATGTCAGGTTTGGGTTGGGCCTAAGCATGATATTAACATATTTTATGCTTGCTTAAACTCGGCTTGACTCGAAATATGAGCTAACCCAAGCCCATTTTAGACCCACCCATATTATTTTTAAAAAAATAAAATATATATTTATATTATTTTTAATTTAATATTTAATAATTATATTTTTTATTTATTAAAATTTTATATATAGTAATTTTAATATTTTTTGAATGTTTACATTATATACTACTTTAGATTTATTTTGTGTTATAAATTACATAATATATAAATATAATATAATATAAAACATTACAAGCTTAAAAAAAGGGGTCAGACCAGACCTTGAATGTTTAAGCCCAATGCCGACCCATATTTTAAATAGTCCTAATTTTTATTTGCATAAACTCATTTTTTGGGCTTAATATTTTTACTCAAACCTTTTCAAATTTCATACGCATCTTCAAGTTTAGACAAATAACTCGACCCATGAACAAGTCTAATTTAAAAGTAAATTTATAATTAGACTTTATTTTAACATATGATATTTTAAATTAATAAAGAGTGTAATAGCTCAAGTTAATTAATTATCTCAAATATATTAAGTAACAATCTTATTGAAAAATGGACATCTTAATTCATCTTATAAATTTAGTTTTCTAGAATATTCCATTTTTGGGGTTAGCTCTTTCAATACTATTTTCCATTTTAAAACTCAAATTCAAACAACATCAATCTTTTTATAATTTATTTCTACATTGATGAAATATATAAACTTCAAATGTGTTTAATTGAATAATAAATTTTTTAACTTGATTTAATTTTCAAAAATTCGTTATCATCGATGCTAAGGTAATATTGTTTGAATAAAAAATTAGATATAATTATTTTTTTTAAATGCATACAATTAAATTAAAATAAATTTAATGAATATAATCAATCTAAAACTAAAGTTTTGAAAATATTAATTACACCAAATTAAAATTAAAATATCATATTTTACATATAATTAAATTAAAAAACATATAAAAAAACCAAATATCTTGAATATAAAATTCACTATCACCCTTATATTAGGTTACACGTGTTAATCTGAGATACCAGGAACAGAAAGCTACATCATTTGTCTAGTACTCAATTTTGTTGGGTTAAGCCAATGAGACAAACGGCTCAAGCAAAGCCATAAAAGCCAGATTACCGGCAAAGGTTGGTGAGTGACCGATGTTTCCCGGTTACTAATAACCTTTAAAATAAGTAATCAAAACCCTAATATCAAGGCAATACATATAATTTTCTCTTTTAATAAAAAACAGGCAAATGTTTTTTTTTTTTTTTTTCATTTCCACCAAACCCAACCAACCCCTCAAAAGAAAAATCATAATCAGATAGTACTACGACATCCAACGCTACAGTTTTGTCTTCTCAAACTTTAATCTCAGCCGTCAGATCCTGGTTTTGCTTTCACCAGATTGGTCTAATTATGAATTTCATCCTTCACTTTACGATATTTACTTTAATTTGTTAGAATATGGTATTATTGATAAACACATGAACTTGAATTATTGATTTTAAAAAAAAATTCTTATATATAAATTGTTGAATTGCTAATTTTTAGTAGGGGTAAATTTAGAAATATTTTTTAAGGGAGTCGAAATTTAATTATAAAATTTAAGAGATTAAAATATAATTTTATCATATATTACTTTATAATTTCATCATTTTTAAGGACTAAAATTTTTTAGAGACTAAAGAGCAAATTTATTTATTATTTAAAATGGACTAAATAGATAATTTCTCATTTTTCTGGGAGGAGCCAAGGCACCTTCCTGTCACGTAAGTTCACCCTGTACATAATGTTGAACTATTGAATTCAATGTTGTAAGAATTGGATTGATGACAAAAAAAAAAAAAAAGTTAGACTATTGGTTATCCATTCAATCGTTTGAATTAATGGTTGAGAAAATTCAAAAAAAAATAAAAAATCATAAAAATGAAAGAAAGTAAAAAAAAAATAATTTTATAAATTATAACAACAAAATTAAATATTTAAATTAACTTAAATTCAATTCAAATGGTCTTTAACCAGTTTTTTACCCAATTTTTCATCGGTTCACTTGGTTTTGCACTAGTTCAATTCTCTTTGGATTTTATGATATTGATTGAACTGATTAGACCATCAATTTTCAATCTAGTTCTAACAATCATGGTTGAATTTGAAGTCATCAGTTTAAGCATAAAGTTTAACAAAATTACCGAATTGAATTAAATTCAGAGTTTTTTCACTTTTTATAAAGTAAGAGGGTTAAATTGTAACAAATTAAAATGTACGAGATAAATTATCAATTTTCATAAAAGTAGAGGGATGTAATTAGACCCACCAGATTCCAACCCCCAACTCACCCATTTTCTCTATAAATAGCCGCGTCCCAGGCCTAAATTCGTTGTGCCGTTGAGTTCCGCTTCTCTAGAGGTCTGGTCTACTCAACACTCTCTCCTCCCTCTTAGCAACCAAAGACTCAGATCCGCTCGGATTTCTTTGTCCCAGGTTGCCTATTCTGCCCTTATAATTTTCATTTTATTGCTTTGCTCCTTTCATTTTTGCTCGGAGATTTTCGCCTTGTTCTTCGTAGCAGCGAAAAGAAACTGAGCGTTCGTCTTTGTTCGGAGTTAAATTTGACTGAAATGCTTACAGATCTGAACGAATTTATGTTTGTTTTCGAGTTTTTAGCTATCAAAAATTTAAAGATATGAGATTCTGAGTGTCTGACTAATGGATTATTAATGGAATCTTACTGGAAAATTGTTAATTTTGTTTGGAGGAAACGCTTTGAACTGAACGTGAAGTAATTATTGATGGTTAATAAAACTTTGATTGAATTTAATTTTTTAACTTGAAAAGGATTTCAGTTTTGAGTAGGATCTACTGGATCTTTCAAATTGAGTATAAAACTTGTAAATTCTGATGTGATTTTTTTTACTTTGATTTAGATGTGTGCGTCCGTCATGTCTGCTGGCTTAAAAACTACTTAAACTCTTTACCTGCAACTGCGTAATTGTAAAGGCTGTGATCTAAAGATCCGGCTTTTGGATCTTGGAAAGAATTGAAGACAAGCGGAAAGGATAATTTGCTGATTTGTTTCAGATAATTAGAAATCACTGCGAATAATATAAATATCAAATTGCAAATCGGATCCATGATATGGAAAAGTATACGATCCCTAAATTCTAGATTCTAAATTCTGATCTTACATTGTTGTGACGTCAAAGTAATCTGTGCTTTTCTGTGCTTTTTGTTCTCATCCTCCTAAAGAACATGATATTCCAAGAAAGCTTTAAGTTATTATGGTTTATCCTGATTCTCCTGCAGTTGAACCGTTTTAGAAAAGCATGAACAATTTCTATCGTTATTGAGATTCTTTTTATTTTATTGTTTTAGCCTCTAGTCTTTTCCCATCAGCATATTCCTATTTGTTAGCCTTACTAATTCAGATTCCTTTTATGAAGTTATTGCTCAGATTTTGGATTAATATTCCTTTTGGTTTTTTTGCAATGTGCAGAACTAGAATGGAGACCTTTCTATTCACATCAGAGTCCGTAAATGAGGGACACCCTGACAAGCTTTGCGACCAGGTCTCTGATGCTGTTCTTGATGCCTGCCTTGCCCAGGACCCTGACAGCAAGGTTGCCTGTGAAACATGCACCAAGACTAACATGGTCATGGTCTTTGGAGAGATTACCACCAAAGCCAACGTAAACTATGAGAAGATTGTTCGTGATACATGCCGCTCCATTGGATTTGTTTCTGATGATGTTGGTCTTGATGCTGACAATTGCAAGGTCTTGGTTAACATTGAGCAGCAGAGCCCTGATATTGCCCAAGGTGTCCACGGACACTTTACAAAGCGTCCGGAAGAGATTGGAGCCGGTGACCAGGGTCATATGTTTGGTTATGCCACTGATGAAACCCCTGAATTCATGCCTCTTAGCCATGTCCTTGCAACTAAGCTTGGTGCACGTCTTACTGATGTTAGGAAGAATGGCACCTGCCCCTGGCTAAGGCCCGATGGTAAAACCCAGGTCACTGTTGAGTACTACAATGACAATGGTGCCATGGTTCCAGTTCGTGTGCACACTGTCCTCATCTCCACCCAACATGATGAGACTGTTACAAACGATGAAATCGCTGCTGACCTCAAGGAGCATGTCATCAAGCCTGTCATCCCTGAGAAGTACCTTGATGAGAAGACAATCTTCCACCTTAACCCATCTGGCCGCTTTGTAATTGGTGGTCCTCACGGTGATGCAGGTCTGACCGGACGTAAGATCATTATTGACACTTATGGTGGCTGGGGAGCCCACGGTGGTGGTGCTTTCTCTGGAAAGGACCCAACCAAGGTGGACAGGAGTGGTGCTTACATTGTTAGGCAGGCTGCCAAGAGCATTGTAGCAAATGGACTTGCCCGCAGATGCATCGTACAAGTCTCCTATGCTATTGGTGTGCCTGAGCCCTTATCTGTCTTCGTGGACAGTTACGGAACCGGAAAGATTCCCGACAAGGAAATACTCCAAATCGTGAAGGAGAACTTTGACTTTAGGCCTGGTATGATCACCATCAACCTGGACCTCAAGAGAGGTGGCAATAGTCGGTTCTTGAAGACAGCTGCTTACGGACACTTTGGAAGGGACGACCCAGACTTCACCTGGGAAGTTGTGAAGCCCCTCAAGTGGGACAAGCCCCAATCTTAAGTTCAGCTCTGCTGCCTGTCTCAGTGCCTGCTTATCCATAGTACTGAATAATATTGCCTTGCTGCTCACCTATACTCTCTATTTTCATCCCCAGAATGCTTCTAATCTCATTCATATAGTGCCCTATTCATTATCCTTTTTTCTTTTTTCTCCCTTGATTTTTTTTTTTTTGGTTATTCTGAGTTTGTGTCCTGTATCAGTGTCGTGTTGCAAAAATGTATGAGAATTTTGCTATAATATATTAATGGCACTTGAAGTAACAAGCTCTACCCTTATGATTGTAATGTGTAATGCTGCGAATGTACTAATGTTTTGCCATCGGCCCATTGCATTTACGAAAAAATTTGAGGGCGAAAAACATTCAACATCAGAACAATAACAATAAAACAAAAATAGGAGTTAAATTGCTTCGCTTCTAACATAATTCACTATTATAATTAAACATAGAGTTGTTATTAAAACTTGAGTTTTGAAACAAATTTTGATTCCGATTTTATGCTCTCTAATGTTTGATACTCGATCCCTCACATGATTCTTCACCTAGTATTGAGTTTTGTCAAAAAGGCGAGTTAAAAAAACATCGATTAAGTTGGTGAAATTTTAAAAAAGAAATCTTTTAGTTTTGAAAAAACATAAAAAAATAAAAATAAAAATTATAAATGTTGTTTAACTATATTTTTTATTAATAATATTCAAATTTTCTATTTAAAATGAATAAATTAAAGCTACGCATTTCAATATATTAAAAAAATTCCTACTTCTTTCCTTTATTTTCCTTCCACATGTAGCTTCTTCAACTTTACTTATTTTTAATTTTCAGTTTTGCAAATAATAATAATAATAATAATAATACTATTTAAAAAATATTTTTCACGAGTGCCATGAAATTCAAAGGTTTATAGAGCCCATCACTTAATAGCTAAAAATTCATTAATAAATAAAAACCTAGTAATTTTTAACCCATAAAATTGTGTTGCAAACTAAACTAATTATCATTAAAATTGGTAGTAATCATAATGCAACGTGTTTAGAGAAGAAGGCATATATGGCCGAAGCTTTTCCACCCTCGCTTCACCACACTTGTGGCTCCAGTTGCTTCATTGCTTCAGACTCCGTGCACGTGCCCTATTATTTTCTTTTTGGGTATAATCACCGTAAATTCTGTTTGAATTCGGTATCTATATTTTTACAAAAATTGGAAAGTTAATTCATGTATTTTAATTTAATTAATTTTAGTTTTTATATTTTATTAAATTTTAAAGTTTTAATCCTTACCTAATGATAACAGTTAAATTTGTTAAGTTAGGCTATTTTTAAAATTTGATGCGGTCAGCATATTATCATATATGTAATGATATATAAATTAGAAAACACAAAACATATAATTAATTTTTTTTTTACTTTTGGGGTGAAAAAAAATTCTCTCTTCAAAATAGAAACCGACAGAATTGTTATTCCTAAAAAATATATATTCTCTCTATTTTTCGACAGAGTAACAATATCTTCAAGTTGTGTAAATAGCTCTACCAATATCATTTATTTATAGGAAGAGAAGGTAGACCCCTTGTTGAATTGTAGAGGTCTATTTCAAATAGAAAAACAATATCCTAATCCAATTAGGAGAGAGAGAGAGGGGTTAATAGGGTGTATTTTTCCTCGTATGTATTATGATGGGGATTCGGGTCTTTCATTGTATTGGGCCCAATTATGTGTTTTTTTTTTTGGAATTTTAACCCAACATTTTATAATTTAATCCAACCTAATACATATTTTTCTATTTTCCAAAATAAACATTAATTTTCCGAATAAATAATTTTTCATCCCAATTTTACCGTTGGTAAAATTTTGACGATTTTACCCCTGGTAAAATTTCCAAGAAAATATATTCAATATTTCATAACTCAACTTGTTCGCTATGATCAAATGGTTTATTTTTCATTTTCAAGCTTTAAAATTGCTCAAAAACATAAACTTATTCTTCTGGTAATTTTTGAGTAATTCATGTACATTTGCAAATGAATCATTTCTTATTTTCGTTTTTATTTCCATTTCTATTTTTGAGAAAACCACACTCATTTTCAAATGATTCCATTTCTCCATTTTGAAGAAAACTATAATCATTTTTGAATATTTCCCAGTTCACTATAATCATTTTTGAATATTTCCCAGTTCTTTATTTCTATTCATTTTGTTCATTTTTTATTCAACACGCAATTCATTTATGATTTCAATAAGCTAGCGGAGAAACCGATTACACATATGTAATTAGGGCTCAAATGATTTATAATTAAGTTCCGACTTTTCTCCCTTTAATTATAAACTCATTTAGTCACAAAGTCATTTTACTATAGTATCATGACTGAGCTCTCCCGAACAACATACCATTACAAAAGCATCTACTCAATGCTCGTCCAATGACCTTGTCATAAGTGTGTTACCCTTATAGGATATCTTTGATCTCTTTGAGATAATATCTGTTCTCCTAATATGATCATATTTTATCTCATGGTAACCATTACATCTTCCTTCATGAAAAATCAATTACTATTAAATAGTAATTAAGTCATTCATCACAAAGATGAACAATCAGTGGCCATGTTTACTTTTTATCAACCATGTAATGCCAATATGAGGACATCATTTACTCATGTCTCGGGATATGAATTCTACTGTTGTGAATGATGCTACGTATTATAGAAGTCGTACACCCAACACACCAACTTTCGGTTCTTTATCTATTCGAACTCAAACTTTTACTTACATCAAAATGTATGAGTCATGCATGCATAGCTCGTCATCCACTCAGGATTTAGGTATGCAACACTATGAATGTCACAAGTGAATAAATCCATAAATAGATTCAAGATCTATTCTACTTGGGTCATGTCCGATGTACTGTCATTCCAGTTAGTCACATCTATAAGGAGTCATCCACTCCGATGCCCAAGAAAAAATATCTCCCCAATTAAACTTGATAGACGACATATTAGTCTTTTAATCAGTTTGCTCATTTCCTATTAGACTAAGGATATGTTTAGGTTCATCTACTAATATAAGTTGTCTTTTTGTATTACGATCTAACCACGTAATACTACTTAATATTAGTTAAACATTAGACAATCAGTGAGCAACATTTGCTTCCATTTTGCATTACATGCAAAAACCATGTGAGGACAATATTCATAGTATTAATGTAATTTATGAATAATTTTATTAACCAATCTGTTCGAGAAAATTACATATGTACTTAGACGAAAATACTACACTCAGGGCACGATATCCAAGAACTAGAACCACTTCCTTCATCTTTTTCTTCAGCATGTCTAGAACATAAAACTTTTCATGAAATATATTTACTTTAACGTTATTTCTATATTTTTTTTATCAAGTTGAAACTTGAAAACATAATAAAACCTTGATATTCATACCTTATTCTCTTGATATCAAACATTAGTTTGATTTTCTCTCTCCTCCAACATGAACATACAATCTTCCTTCCTGAAATCTAAGTTCGCTATATTGATGGAGGCTTAATTCTACTAAAACTTTTGGTGTAATTTCAAGGATTTCTCTCTGAATTTCAAGAAAATGACCAAATTGTAAAGAAAATAAAATTTGTTTTCTCCATGGAAGGTAGTAACGTTAGGATGAAAGAAAGATGGAGAGAATTTTTCTTAATCTTTAATTAGTATAAAATATCTTAAAATAAAATAATAATAAAATATTTCAACCAATAAAATTTCTACACCATTCAATCTTAATTATTACACTTAATATTTATCTAAATTGAGAAATGATCATTTTAGCATTCATGATTCTTCAAATTTGCACCATTGAATCACTACTCACTTTTGGTAAAATTGTGATTTAGTCTCTCATATTTCTTAACTTATTTAATTTGGTCCCTTTACACAAATTTCATTTCATAAAAAATGTGTTAATTTCACTTTTAGTCCTTCAAATTTCTCGTATTTGCATTTCAAGCCCTCAAATATTAAATATTTAACTTGAGTCCCAAAAATTTTCACATATTTATAATTCAGTCCTTGATTTGGAATGGTATACCATAACATACTTATTGAGTCAACCTCATTTAGCATTCATAAGCCTTCTCTTTTATTGATTGTATTCTTTATTTTATTTTACAAAGAAATTCCTACTTAATATTACTAACAATTTTAGAGGTGATACAATACAAATCAAGAAAGCACCTAATATTAAGTAGGGCCTAACCCCAATTTTCATTTTCATCTAATTCCCCTTGTTATTATTAGTGATATTATGTATTGTTAGTAATAAATATTCAAATTCGAATTTGTGGAAAAAAATAATGTGAAAAATGAAATTTAATTGAGATTTAATGTAACTATAAAATTTTAAAGGTTTTGGATAAAAAAATTAAACAAGATCATCAATGTTTTTATTGATGTGTTTCATTATTGTTTTAAAATATACATATATTTAGGAAGAAATGTACTAATCGATATAATTGATACCAATACAATACTATGGCAGCATTAGGAAGAAATGTTTCTCTTGATTTGAGAATTTATGATATTCTCCCAAAATGATCGAGATGGAGATTCTACAAGACAGTGTTGGTGTCAGATGTAATCCTTGTTATGGCTAAATGTATTTAGCTTTCTTTATCTACCAAAAAAAATATACATATACTTATGTGTTTTAATGTGTTATTTTATATTTGCCAATATTTTTATAAAAAATCACATATATTTATGATCTAATATTAAAAATTATAATAAAATATATATTATATACACATGAAAATATACTTGCATTTCAATTACATACATGGATTATATTTTATTATTTAATATGAAGGGAATGATACATTTACCTTTCGTAAAATTAACGAGTTTTACATAAATTTCTAGATCAAGTTAAATTTATAATTAAGATTAAAATACCTTTCCAAATTTCAATTAATAATAAAACACTGAAGCATTCATAACACATTAAAATAGTAAAAATAAAACAAAATGAAATTCAAAATACTTATATTAAGAACAAAATAGAATGTACTAATGGATATTATCGGTACCAATACAATACCAATAACTATGGGGGAGTATGAAAATAAAATAGTGCATGTAAATTATTTTTCAAAACTAAAACAGAGGACACAACAAAATTAAACATTGAAGAAACATGTCTTCCTCAACAGTTGTTGGGCTTTTTCGTTCATCACATTGGATAGTTACAGCTACCAATGGCTGCCAACAAGAAGAAAAAGAAAAACCCAACATTGTAATGGCAATTCAAATAGAAAATAAATAAAGAAGAATAGTAGGTGGGAAAATAAACTTACATGGGTTCTCTGAAATGATAATGCCAGTGCCATTGAAATGACAGTTCCAACTATTCTTCCCTGCAACCTTGTAGAAGAGATTCATGGCGTAAGAAGCATGAGAGACGATGGTGTTGGGGCGGTAGCAGGTACCACCAGGTTGGATTGGCTTGCAATCCACTCCTTTTTGTGAGCAGCTGTAATTGATGTTGCCATTGAGCCTGAAATTCTCTGTTGATGGCTTCGCAATGCACCATGTATTTTCACCACCGCTGCTTGCCTAGAAAAGGAGCAGTAATGAGTAGTTATTACGCGTTATTGCAGCAATAAGGAGAATGTGGATTTATGCATGTTTTTATTTCGATTTAGTAGTAGTTATTATATATATAAAAAAAAAAGTTAAATTATGTCATTAGGTTTTTGTATTTTTATTATCAAGAATTTAATATTTTGACTTCTTATATCTTAAATTTTAAGTTCAATTGTTAACACTGTTTTTTTTTTGTTAAATTGATTAAAGCGACATTTTAAATAAAAAAATACTCACTTGATAGCAATGTAACTAAAAAAGTGAGGTTCAAGATTTTCAAAATCAGACCAGTGATTGAATTGGTCAGGCCACCAGTTTAACGATCCAACCAGTATAATCGATTAAATTAGATAAATCACTAAAAATCGTAAAAAATAAATAAAAAAAAGATTCAACCAGCTTTGTCCTATTCAACTAGTCCATATCGGTTCTCAGGTCAATCGATTCAATTTCCTCCGACCGATTTCCATTCTGATCCGATTCAAAGAACCTTGATAAAGTTGCAATGAACTTCAATTTAAGAAATAATTTTAACAATATTAACAGTTGAATCTAAATTTTGAAATTCAAAATATAAAAGGACTAAATTTTTTAAAAATAAAAACACAGAGACCAAATTCTAAAGTTACTAAAAGTAAGGGGACTTATAGCATATTTTAACCTTTAAAAGAAACTTGGTTTTCATGCTTTTAAACAGTTATGTTGCCCCCATTAAAAATGTAGTAAACTCAGAATGCTGTTGTGTTTAATTTTATTTTTTTTTAAACTGAACTTCAATGTTCGGACCAAAATGAATGTAGTATATATAGCTTATTTTCTTAGTTTATATCAGTTATTTTTAATTTTATTTATTATGTTATATCATATGAAAATTAAATATGTTATACTATAATCTAAATATAAAAAATATGTTAATATGTTTGTGTTTACAAGTTTTTAATAATAGTAAAAATATGTATAATTACTATAATATTTTTTTTTAAATATGAACGATCTAAATCAATTTACTTTAACTATTTATAAATACGAGTAATTTAAGACACAATTTGAGCTCTATTTTTCGGGCTTGGAACTTACCTTCTGGTTGGAGTTTCTCCCATTACCATGTCTTCTTGCATCTGCATGCAGCAGCACAACCCCCATTATACAGCACAAAAATACTTTAAAGCCACTCAGAGAGCATAAGGAGATTAATGGAGTGGAAATATACTATCTTTAATCATATGTCAAAACTCTTCTTTTTTAACAAGCAAGCGATTACATTATAATGGGAGAAATAAAACGAGTTTACATTAAGTCAATGGCATGATCTTCATATACCAAAATTTAAGAAGGAAGAATAAAATGGTAAATTCCTCAATAATAAAAGACGGAGATGATAATGGAAGTTAAGGCACCTGGACAAGCACCAAAACAAAGAAGCAAAGAGAAGGCAAGGTGAAGAAATGGCAATGCCAAAAGTTGTCTTCCACACTTCATTTTCTGTTTCTTTGGTGTTTAAAATAGAGCTCAAGACTTTGGTCAGTGAATGAAGGAAGATCTCCCCAAAAGGTATATGTATATGTAGAGAGTGAAGTGTGAGTGAATTTACAGATAGAGAGGTAAAAAAGGTAAAATTTTCAATAATGCTTTGAAAATTAAAACATTTTTTTTAGAGCTGTTAGCTACATCTTCTACATGTGATACCTGTACGGTACTCTAGCTAACAGAATTATTCATATGAATTATGTTGGGGGTCTTTGCTAAAAGAGCATGAATATCCTGTGGTACCACTGAGGTGAGAAAAATAAAATGCAATGGGGGCTTGGTTAATGTGGGTGGAGAGAATCATAAGCATAGTAAAAGAGTGACATTGAGAAAATAAAATGCAATGGGGGCTTGACATTGTGAATATTTTAACTGCTAATCACCATTTAAAAGAGTGAACCATCAACTGGTTTTGAGAATAATTATGGTACACCGTGTTTGTTTATTAATTATTGGAAGAGATCGTATCCTAATTTTTTTCATTTATAGCAAAGGGTATTTTCAGTTTTTCTTTGAAAACTCGTATTCAACACCCATGCCGGACATACAATTCTTACATAACTGTAGTAAATATGATTCTCTAAGTTTATCAACATCCATAAACATACTTGTATTAGACATATATGTACCTAAAACTCACAACCGACTCTAAAAAACATAGACATATTTCCTATGAAGCCTCTCTATATCTTAACTTTAATGATCAAATTGCAATTTGTCTCCTATATTCAAAAAATAGATAAAATAGTCAATGTATATTAGGTCAAATAGCATACTGGTTATTTCGTTAAAAATTTCATCCATTTCTACTTTTAAAAATTAGTCTATGTATGTCATATAAGTGACAAATGTCATTGTCTATTTATTCTGTCAACCATATCAGTTTTTAATAGCACAAATGCATGAAATTTTAACAGAAACTACCAATTTGCTCTTCGATCTAATGTACAGAGACTAATTTACCTATTTTCTAAATAAGATCAAAATATAATCTTAATCTTAACACAAAGCATCCATAATACTTTTACCACGTCATCGAAAACTTGAATTGAAAATTATGCAAATGGGACAGGTTTAACCAATCACCAGGGGCATTTTATTGCATCGTAAATGTGAAACTTTTTAAAAAACAAACATGAGTGGAAAAAGAAAATGCTCACAGAAGAGGGAGGCTTTGTCTTCACGTGAATGATCACTGTGGTAACTGGTGGGTCATTCGTCAAAAATTGCCAGAATTAGCTCTGCAGCATTTGTCTGCCAAGTATTGACTTGGAATCTTGGACCAGAATTGCTGGTCTTTTTTTGGGAACTATGGCCTTTGGCTTCTTCTTTGTGTGTTTTGTCCACAATTACCAAACCATTCACAAGAAACAACTGCAAAATCAACCTCATTAATCTTCCTATTGCCAACCAAACAGTAATCCTTGAGTATCGAAATCCTATCTAGTTCGATAAATAATCCAGAAGACTATAAAACAAGAAAACAGATATTCATCTCAGCTGCAACAACACAGATTTTTATTGTTAATGGTTACAATGCTACATCTCCCATTATCAAACGTTGAAGACATGAACCTCAGACCCCATAGGGAGAACTATGCATGTGTTATCATGTTATACCCTGGATAAACGTTACATTGATGATTGAACAACAAATAATATATATGCCGACAATACTACCGTGTCTGAGACTCAGTCCAAACACTGGTGTTATACACCAGATCCCGGCTTTGCAGTCTATTACAAACATATTACAAATACAAACACCACCTATTAAAGGTTACCAACTTAGGGCGAGTTGCTGGACTTCAGCTTGTTCCGTAGTCCAACAATTCCCACCTGAAGGGACGGAAGATGTATAGAACTTCGGGACAGCTCTTAAATAGTAGGGCAACGCAGACACATACTGCGGCAACTGCTACCATTGAAAGCATTGCAGGCCTGTAAACCAATGACCTGTTGGCTGTTCCATATCCATATGCCAGCTTTTGATCACAAAGCTTGCAATTTCGCTTTCTGGATCTCAATTCAAGCTGTCCAATCTCAAAGCTGGAGGTTGACTCGTTGTTTGGCTTCTGGTTTGTGCTACAGTCAGAGATGGCACTTGGAATATCGACAACCACATGCCCAGAAGATGGTCTCTTATTAATTTTCTTCTGTACCAGGTGGATGTAAGAGTAGTGGCCACGCAAGCGAGCATAATCTTCAGGTGTAGAACCGGTGCTGTCTCGAGCATTTTTCCAAGCATCAATGCCAACCTAAAAATAAATTCGGAAATACATTAGACAGACACAATCTAGATTGAAAAAGGTATAAAAGGATGCATTTCAAAATATGATAATTGCAACAACAATTCTGTAGTTCTGTTCCAGGCATATGCTTAAAAACAAATCAGATTACCTTTCCAGGATCATCAGTCAATGCATCCAGCAAATCCTCAGAACCATCTTTACCCGCTGCAATGTGAAGAGGGGTCAAACCAGCAGGGCCTATGACATCAGGTCTAAACAAGGAGCTTTTATGAACACCATCAGCTACTGTCTCGTTTTCAAATCCTAATCTATCTGAAGTCTTCTCAGGGACAAATCTTAAAAGGAGCTCCACTAGAGGTCTACAATTTTTCCTAACAGCTCTGTGAAGAAGACCCATCTCTGTTAAAGCAAGGTTAAGGGAAGGATGTTCCCCTGGACTGACTATTCCATCAAGAAGAATATTTAAGAGTTTCTTCACTACAGCACACCATTCATGGTCCATAGAGAACTCCATAAGCCACTTGAAACGCCTTAGAGGAAACAGTTCCGGGTTAGGATCCAAGTGGCCCAATCTAGATTTCAATTGACTTCTATGAAGAAGCCAACCAACTTCATGAATGAAATCCATGGCTTGATTTTTGGCTTCCATTTTTCCACATCTGCCAATATCTGCATCAGTGTCAGTAGTCTCCAGCACAGACTCGAGCATTCGAATCTCTGAACAAACATCATCCTCAGCAACTATGAAAGGGAAGAAACTGCTATTAAGACAATGGTCTTCAATCTGGAGAAGATGTAGTAGATGTCAACTTCAGCTAACTAAAGGATTAGTCAAGAGTAAATTACATAATATGCATCTTATATCACCTACATGCAAGGGGAAAAAGAAACAAAGACGGATATTACAGTAGATTTTATTAATTTTCTGCTCCATGAGAAGATGATAATGTCTAACGAGCACAAAGCAAACGGAAAACCAGAAACTACATCTTTCTCTACATTTTAACCATATAATAATATACCAAAACCAACCATAAATTTATACAAGTTCTGGAAGCAGCCAAGCATCTTCACAATGACACCATTCATATCAAATACAAAACATCGTAATACCATTCTCTATTTCTCTTCCCTCCCTCAACCAGCCCTCCCCCCAACAACCAAAACCTCAAAATAAGATGGAGTTTCATGTAAAGAATCACAACAGTAGACCTTATCTACAATCTATCTTGTAACCTCTCATAGCATTGGAGAAAACATTCCTAAAATTCACATATCAAAGATAACAGAAAGGAAAGAGGGGGGCAATGGAATCAAATATAAGAAAAAGCCACCTCAATGAATCCTCTTCCAATCACGTTAGGGATGGAGCAAGAAAAGTTAATACACTCAAGCTCATCTTGCTCCTTCAAATCATCGCTGTCATCCATCAACTCATGAGTAGCTTCCTGTACCAGATACTTCCCTTCTACTGCACAGAGCAACCTGTAAAAGGAAATCCAAGAATGTAGGAGTCTCTTGAGCAACCATAGAAGGCCAAAACAAAATATAAAGTAAACTAAATCTTATTTTATACACACTGCTACCACAGAGCTTGAGGGTCAAGATGACACAAGAATTATCGACTGCAATAAAAGCGTAAAGAATACCTTGTGGCTGGCTGAGACAGGTTGATACCTTTGACTGAAAATTGAGCTCTCTCAGTTGCAGATATTGCAATTGGTTTGACACTCATAATTTTACTGTAATGATTGCTTCTGAGAGGTAAAGATGTATCTAAGACAACCTGACCTGCAGCATAAAAATAAATTGGTTAGAATATTCAATCCTGCATGCAAAAGTGCTTTTGCTTGTCCATTATTTGCTTTATGAATTAAATAAAAACTGAACTGACCATTATAAATGAATGCTATTTGATCTAGCACCCTTATACATATCCATCCAGTCCTCCAGAAAGTGTCATCTGAACAATGCAGAAGCCGACTCAAACTGAAACTCAGATCATAGCGAAGCTGACAAAAGAATTCAGAGGATTAAAATTAACAGCATTTAAAAGCAAAGAAGATAAAAACACATAGTTTCAAGCAAACCAAGCTTACTTCATCCCATGCAGCCTCAGCTTGACGAAGGTAAATTGTCAGAACAATGCAGCCAGGCCTAATATAGCTCTCGATGTCAGTGGGACTATGTGATAGCCAGTCAAGAATCTGGAAGTTCAAACATTTCACATAAGCATACTTTCTGAAAAAGCAAACCCCAAAGTACAGTTACATTCAAATACTTTAAAGTACCTGTGCTCGCAAGACCAGAGGAAAATCATTTGGTTCCTTACCAAATAACTTAAACACAATCCTATCTGTACGGCTCTGCAATGATCAAAGTCAAAGAAATCATCAGAGACTAAAGTTTTAATAACATAATTAATGACACTACAGATATTACTAGACAGTAATGGATTGTCAAAATATATATTACTTGATAGATGGATTGTCAAAATATTTGATTGTAATTGCTAGTCATGACACGAGATAAACTCTCTGCCAATAGGGGTGAGCAAAACTCAATTCAACTCGAAAAAATCGAAAAAAAAAATTCAATTTTCAAGTTGTTTGAATCGAGTTGTTCGGTTTTTTGAGTCAACTCAAATTAATAAATCGATTTTTCGCGTTTGAGTCGAGTTGAATTTTTACAACTCGAATATCCGAAAAACCGATTAAGCAAAATGACATAGTTTAAGGTTAAAGTTATAAACTTATTTTTAACTGTCTTCCACACTTTTATCTTTAGCTTTTCATCAAGCAGCTTGATCCTCTTTCCCAATTAAGAGAAACCCACCCCCAATTTCAGGTTTATTTTTTGTGTTGATTCAAGCTCATGTCTTCCCCGCTTAAGAGAAAAGCACCCCCCCAACTTTGAAACCCTAAATTTTTCTTGCTCCGATCTCTTCCATTCCATTCTCTGTGGCTGCATTCACTGGCACTCCAATCAATTTCAAGCATCTTTCAACTTTCCTTTTTACTTCATTTTTCCTTGGTTTATCTTTTATGGGGGTTGCTTCACTCTTTTCTATCTACTATGGTTGTCATTTGGTGTTTAACAAAGGTTTAGACACCATACATGTTAGACCTTTGTATCTAACAATCTTTTGTTCGAGTAATAATGGCTGCTTTACATTTTTCTTTTCATCTTTAATTTGGGTTGTTTTTTTCATGGTGCACATGGCAACACAATTACTGCTATGAATTTCCACCAAACATTACCAAAGACAAAACTTGTTTGTTAATTAGTTGATCTTAACAGCTTTTTCAACGGATATATTTTGATTATCTTTTTTAATTAGATGAAAATTAAAAATGATTTAATTATTTTTTTTAGTAAAGATTTGCTTAAATAGTTTTAATAGAAATATGTTTAAAGTTATTCAGTTAGTATTTTCCTTTTTTTATATCATGAGATTAATTTGAAATATATTAGAAAAAAAAAATGAATTGTCTAAGTAGCTTATTTAGGAAAATTTATTATTCTAGCAAGAGATGATTATTTTAAGTTTTAAGTTGATAGAGATGGACTATTCTGTGAATGTTTTTCTAATGTTTCATAAATTCCAAATAGTGAAGATAAGAAGTTCAAGAAATGAAAAAAAAAAAAAGGAAAAAAAAAATCTTTTATAATTATTTTTTTATCCTTCTATTTAATTTCCATGTAACTCGAACTAATATATTAGATTCAACTCAACTCAAACTTAATATCACTCGATTCGAAAAAATTTCAACTTGAGTTTGGTTGATAAAATAGGATTCATCAACTGGATTAACTCGAATTTCTTTCACTCGATTCAACTCAACTCAATCGAACACTCACCCCTACCTGCCAATGTTATATTTATCAGACACTGACTAGATTCAAGAACTCTTTCAAGGAACTAGTCAAGGTTAGCATAACCATGCTAAAGTTTTCCATGCATGATTCCTCAATAGGTCATAACATGGCTCATTCTACAACTTAATGAGGAGTTTATCATAGATTGATTTTTAGATAAGAGGGACTGCTTAAGTACTGACACAAGCTAGGGGCACAATCTGAACCTCCTGCACAAGGTCAAGCCACCTAACAAATGTTCTTTACCTCATAGAAATATTCATGGACTTTTCATCAACAAATGGCATTCAATCATGCATATTATGCAATATAGAGCTACCTGAACATCACCACTGGAACTAGAAGGTGATTGGGCAGAGGCTGAATCTGAATTCCGGCTGGTCTGGGGTGGACTTGATTGATGAGAATCTTGCTGGACCCATGAAGGGCAATCAAGGGAGACAGTCCCTGCATTCACAGGTGCGGGTGACCTCTCCATGCCATCTGTCTCATCATCTGAGTCAATGTATATGTCATTCAAATCAAAATTATTTATCTTGACTGCTCCAGCTGTATTGCTTGGCACTTCAGCACCTTTAGTATCACAAGATTGTCTTCCTGTATGTGGAATCTCTGATGCAGGTCCAGTTATGTGGTGCTTGAAAGGCCGAGGAGGGCCTTGGCCATTCGAAAATAAAGCTGAAACAGCTTCTAAATCACGAGCTTCTGGCAAAAGCCCAGACATGTTTCTCCCCCCTTGTTCACCAGTACGGCTTGCAAGGCTCCTTAGAAGATGAGTAAGCAAATCCTGATCTGTGGTCTGGTCAGATCTGTTAGCTGTAATTTAAGAACAACAGAATCATTCACCAGTGTAGTGCAAAAGAAACAAAAAAAATATTCCAAGAAAAAACAGACAGCTAGGACCATGCTACTATAAAAGAAACATGCCAGCTACTTTATCTCTACCTTCTAAATTCATCTAGAATCCAGACTTCATAGAAAGTGCATGATAAACATCACTGAAATTTCTTTCCACATTGTTAGTTCAAGCATAAATTAATTCACCTTAGGTCCCCATAAAAATAAGGGAAAATGATTGTGAAGTATGAAAAATAAATAGCTGTGGAACCCCATTGTTCACAGAAAAAACGTATCCTTAAAATAAACAGCCACAAAACCCAACTAGTATTTGTTGTAGCAGAAAGCAATCGAGTTACTTACAATGCATGTTAGACAGTATCCTCAAAAGACTTAACAATAGATAACCACTAGTCTGCTCGTCATTCAACGAATTGCTATTGACAATGGCATCAGGATTTGTTTTCCTCCTCCTTTTATTATGGCCAGCCAAACGTCTGCGACAGCTTCTCTTACCTTCATCGAACTCTTGAAGGACATGAAACCTAAAAATCAAACGATATGTCAGCTTGAACTACAATAACACATCAAGAGTTTCTTTTCTATCAGAATATCTAAAAAAATTAAATTAGCCACTCTCTTCCATTTCAGCAAAGGTTGCAAATTTTTAGATGCTTACCTACTGCACTGCTGACAAAATCGCTGCATGACATTTCCAACCAGTGCCTTACTAGCTTTGGAATGCATCTCACAAACCTTATGCCTTCTATGATAATCCTTGGCATGGCTCAGATCAGCCCCACAGTCCTCAACCTGACAAACTGCACGATTCCCAGAACCTCCACTCAACTTAGTCTTCTTCCCATTAGTTCCTTCCCAATTTCTCATCTCCCTTTGACTAACTGGATAACCATGGCCACCTTGGGAACCGAGCTTTAAACTGAGGGAACGTGCTTCTTGATTCGGACCGTCATCCTCAACCACAATAACCCTCCTTTTCTTTTCTAATTCCCTTTTCCCTTTCTCAGTTTCCGGATTCACTTCTTCAGAGCATGAAGATGAACTATTAGACGAATTCCCTGGAATCCCAGACCCGATTGGAAAAAATTGCCTTCCCATGCTATCAGCAGACACTGGATTTATAGAGCTAGCTATGAAAAGGTCACCATCCCATTTCCAATCATTCAAATCCCACTCCAATGTCCTTTTCCCAACTGCCGGCAAACCCACCGGATTCATCATACCATAAAATGGACGAGCTTCGTTTCCAACTCTAACCTCCATTTTTTCCAAACCCAAATAACCAAAAGATCCGAAACCCAGTAAAGTTGAACCTAAATGAACTTATAATTTTAACAAAAATAAACCACAACTTTAACCCTATTCTAGCTACAGATCAAAGCTCCAAAACCCCCCAAAAAATAAACAAATTATACTATCAAATTACAACTAATCAGCTTCAGTTCTTCCCCAAAAGTCCAAAAACAGTACACCGACACATCCATGATTCCAATTAAGCGCAACCCACATGCCAAATTAACTTACGAGAAAGGGGGGAAACCCAATTATCAATTACCCAAATCTAAAACACTGACCCACTTTTTTTTTTCCTATTTCCAATCTTACAAGAAACTACCCAATAAAAAAACTTCAAAAAGTTAAAACTAAACAAGCAGAAAGAATCAGAGATAAAGATTAACAGACTTCAAAAAAAGGTAACTTGCTGAGATGATAAGCTGCGGGGAAGAGTAGGGAAAGTGCTAAAACGGAAAGTGAACGCAAGTTTTAGACAAGTTGGGCAAAGGTTTTTTCTCTGATGATGATGAAGGCAACGTGTTTATTTGTTTGCTTTGCTTGTTAGTTCTTTTGGGAAAGCGCTTGGGTAATGGTTTGGTGTGGCATATAACACCAAAATAAAAAAGGGAAAAGGAAACCATTAATTTATAAAAGAAATTCACTGAATTTTACAAAGAAAATGTTCTTTTCATTTTTACTTATTCAGTTATTCGAATTCCAATTGTTCGATGAAATGTGTGTGTGTGTGTGTGTGTGTGAGAGAGAGAGAGAGAGAGAGAGAGAGAGAAGGGAAGGGTAGAAGGGATGGAAACAGTGCATAATTATTATAACCAAAAGCTTTAAAATATCTGTACTAAATTGAGAATTTTTTTCATGTATTTTTATTTTTAATTTTTTATTTATTTAATAATATTGCTATTAAGTAAGTTTTTTTTTATTTCAAAATATTATATTAACAAATTTTTTTAAAAAATTAATAATTTAAACAATTAGACCTAAATTTTGAAATCTAAAAAATAAAAAAATTAAATTCTTAAAAATAAAAGTACAAAAATTAAATTCTAAAATTTTCAATAGTATAAATCTTATTAAAATCAAAAGATTAAAATATGTCATCAGTTTCTATACTCTTCATAATTTTAAATTTTAGTCTCTATACATTTTAGATTTTAAAATTTGAGTTCAGTTATTAATAAAAATAAAATTATTTTGTTAAATTTAAATTTATTATAATATTATTTTTTAAATTATATTGCTATTAAGTGAATATTTATTTTATTTTAAAATATTATGTTAACAAATTTAATGGTTTTAATAATTAAAATTAAATTATAAAAATTAAAAATACAAAATTTTAAAATTTACGAAAAATAACATATTTTAACCAAACCTAAATGGTGGGGACACTTGCATACGGTGTGTCTCACCCTCCATTAGCTATATAGACAAAAGAAGGAATCCAATAAATAATCTTTATCTTTACGGTAATAAAATGTAAAAGTGAACTTTTTTGCCCGGTCTAAATTTTATAGGAGACAAAGACCTAAAAAGGTCAATATTTTATATAATACAAAACACTCCAAGGTCTGTTACTCTAGATTCTAATCAAGATAAGATAGGGACAAACATTGTAAGTACAATTTTTATTTATTCGTTTTATGATTTATATTTAAAATTTGTAATAATATTCTCTTAAGGTTTATTTGTTTGGTAGGAAAATATTTTTCGAAAAAGTTTTTCAGCGTTTTCCAACATTTGTTTGGCTGAAAATAATTTTTCAAGTAAAATGAATTATAAAATACAGGAAAACAAAACCACTACTTTAGGAAAATGTCTTACCGTTTTTATTTCGGTAAGACATTTTTAGGAAAAGAAGCAACATGATCTTCCCTTCCTCTTTCCCTTCCCCTTCCCCTTCCCCTTCCTCCATCCTTTTCGGTAAGAGTTTGCTTTGATCTGTGATAAATTCTCCCAAGTTTCTCATCAAAATTGAAAAATTTCAATCGTCTTCTCTTTTAATCTTTTCGATTCCGAATCTCTCCCAGAAGGTAATCTTCTCTTTACAGCTTCTTTTTCTATTTCAATTTTTATTTCTTTATTCGTGATTTCTTTATTTATTTCTTTATTTTTATGCCTCTCTGTTTCTTTATTTTTAATTTTTTTCTGGGTTTGGGATTAAATTTTATTCGTGTGCTTGTTTTTTTTGTAAATGATGCACCTTTTAGTTTTCCCCAGAACATGAGCTGCATGTCTCACACTTCTATGGCGCTGGTTGAACACTTGATTGAAATGAAACATTGTAAGTTGGTGAGACAAGCGGCCAATATATCAGAAACTATGACCCTTATCGCTTCAAATAGTCTTTCTTCAAATAGTCTTTCACTTAGTCTCGTAATTTTTTTCTTTGTAGTCTAGCAAAAGGGATTGGATTATCCTGTACATGGAATTAGCAGCCAATACCTTAATAGGCCACTTTGAAGGGCTATCCATTACACACAGATTCGCATTGTTCTTCTTAAATTCCATTAATATGTTCGTTGCTGAATCAGAAAGTACTTCTAGTATTTCCTTTGTGCTTTTTCCTTGGAGAGACAGTTTAAGAAGGTCCACATTTAGCCACCTATGATACAACTCAACAGATAGCCAGACAATATCCGTAGCCTTCCCGTTGTTTACCACCATTGCTATGAGAAGTAGTCACCTCTGTAGTACCTTCTTTCCTGTTGTCTTTCGTGTCACAGTCATCCCAAGGTTTAAATGAAACAGCAGCATGTTTTTGAACATTTAAATGAAGGACTTGTGATATTCTCGACATATATACATTAGTCAGATAGATTTTAGTTTTAACATCATCTCAAGCTCAGTATGAGAACTATTTTGGGGGGGTTTTGAGATTGTATTCATTTATCTTTCCTTGATATAATTTGAATGATAACTAGTTTTATTATATATATGCACTTTATAATATAATTACCTTCATGCTTGTTAATTGTTAAACCATAAAAAATCACTATCATCGTTCTTTTATCTTGATATTTTCAAGTTTTTTCTACCCTCTTTCAAAAAAAATTCTTTCTACCTGGTCTAACTTTTACTTCTTAAGATGTTACGTGTTCATATGATTTCAACAGTTGAAGATGGTCTTCATAAAAGGAAAAACTCTGAAAATAAACCTTTTATTTGAATTTTTGACGCTTCAATGTTTTTGCATGCTAGTGTCATGGTTGCATACACTCTGTCTTACATCTTGTTCCAAATGCTGAGTAGAATGACAGATCTTTAGTGATCCAGATGCCACTGATATTGTGTTCACATGTGGAGCATATGTTTTGGCTGTGGAGATAAATGTAACTCATCAAGTTGTTTTGACAGGTACTCATTTTGGCTATTTCTCTATCTTTGTCAATTAGTTGTTAGCGAGGATTATTCTATTATCTATAGGTCTATATGAACACCTTATAATTTTAATTTCTGGAACTTCTTTCCTCATTTTTTTATTCTTTTTTTTTTAGTTTCCACCTTTTTTTTTTAATCAAACTTGTCATATTTTATATTCTGACCGAGAAATATTGGCTAGTTCAAATGGAAAATTTGCTCAGTACTTGTTGAAAATACTAGAGGTGTACTTCAATTATCATCATGATGCATACAGCACAAAAAGTTTATCTGCCGGAAATGGTTAAGGGATTTCTGCTGAACCGTGAACTTTTTAACTTATTCACTACCATTCTGCAGTTGTGTACCTTTATGATCCAACAGCCATGCTTGCAGCCATTAATCCTTCACTTATCACCTACGTGGAGGGTGCTGTTAGAGTTCAAACAAATGGCATCACACGGGGACTAACACTATTATACAACAAGCAGAAGAGGTTGGATATTTTTTGTGTGTGTATTGGAACTAAAGGAGACTAAATGAGCTTTATTAGAATATTTAATTGCAGCAGCTAGTAGTAAAAAAAAACTGTTAACCATAATTTGTAAATAAAGAAAACCGACTCCTTTGATTAACTTAACAAAGGCCCTATTTGAGCCACACTTGACTGCAGAGAAAGAGTAATAAGCTTTACAGTATCATGACATGTCAATTTCAGGATTCTCTTATTAAGCCATGACTTATAATGTTTGAAAATGGAATAAGTTGCTGGAAGAAGTGATACAAAGTAAAGGAAATCAAATTGTATATGAAAGCTTTTTCTATGCAGTGATGTTGTGCTTGTCTTGGATTGGAGATAAAGTAGATATAATGTGTAGACATGCAGTTGTACCATTCAAATTCTGTAATGATGTATGATTGTTCGTTATTGAGTGGGATGCATTTAAGCAGGTTTGCTGAAATTACGGAGTGGTCCGATCAACCATCGGTGAAGGTGGTGGTCACAGTTGATGCATCTGCTGTTCTCAAATTTATTATGGAGAGGTTGATGGAATGATGATGAGGATCGTTGTATTGTGTAATCAATGTAAATATTTAAGACTGTATAAGCTTTGTCAGTGGACTAATTTGTTCTGTTACGGTAGCTGTTATTATTTCAATAAAAGGTAATAATTTTATGCTATTTTTAGTTACTATTGTAATAATTTTATGTTATTTAACACATGTTTTATAATTTTTAAATATAAAATAAAGAATAATTAGTACAAATTTAAATATGCAATAATAAAGATAAGTAAAAACTTTTGTAAAAAATAAGACTTCTTCAAAATAAGTGAAAAATTTTCCTTTTTTTACCTCAAGCAAGTCGTATGAATAGCTAAAAGTTATCAATTGTGATTAATTTATAATTAATAAATAATTAAAACATGTGAAAAAAAATAATATTCCATGTGAAAAAAGAACTTGAATAGTTAAAGGTTAAGAAGATTTAATAATAAATTCTTAAATATATATTTGTTTCATTTAAAACAGCTTTTATGAAATATTTTCAAGAAATCTGCCAAACAGCAGAAAATATTTTACACAGATTCATTCAAACACCAGAAAAGTAAATCATTTTCAGAAAAGTAAATTATTTTTCAAAAATTATTTTCCGAAAAATATTTTACTGCCAAACAAACGGAGCCTTAAAGTTTAAATTTATGTTTTTTTTATTGAAAATGTAATCTGTTTTATCATTATATGCAACACTTATTGGTAACTTTCACTGTTACCAATTGGGTTAGTTTTGGGTTTTTTTTTTTCATAGGTACAAGAAGAAACTCTAGTTTGTAACTTCAATAACTTATTCGTAGCAATCAAGTATGACATAAAGCGTTAGAGTCTTTTGTCATGGAAAGTTAATAGCAAGTCGTCAATGATGAAACTAGAAATTCTTTTTAAGAGGTTAAAATTAAATTATAATTTTTTACGAGGTCAATCTGTGATTTTATTTGGCATGAAATTATGATTTTATCATTTTATGATTTTTTTACGAGGTCAAGTTGTGCATTTAATCCATATACTTTTATTTAATTATTTTTAGTCTCCATACTTTTCAAATTTTAAAATTATTTTCCTCATCAAATGATAAGTGTTTTTTTTTTAACAATATCATTATAATTCTGATCATATCTTCTTATTCTTTTTAACACAATACTTATAACTACCAATAGCCCCTCTCAACCATAAATAGGAGGATAATGTGCTTCAACACACCTGAACCCACGTCCTCCTACATTGGCAACAATGCCCATACTAATTAAGCTAAGACTTGACCGACTCATCAAATGATAACTGTTAAATTCATTAAGTTTTGTTATTTCCAAAATCTAATTAGACAGACATATTATCATATCTATAATGGCATGTCAACTTGTTATTTCCACCTATTAGTCACTAAAAATCTAGTTAATTTATTAATGTTTATCATCTGCGTCAAGACTAAAGCTTCAAAATTCAAAAAATATAAGGACTTGGAATTATGTATTTTGTTTTTGCTTTTTCTTGATTTTCTAAACAATCTAATTATGCGTAAAACTATTCATAACTCCTCTCCAACTTTTAAATAGAAGGATAATACACTTCAGTACACTTGAACCCACATCCTCCTGCACTAGCAACAATGCTCATGCCAATTGAGTTAAGACTCAATCAACAATAATTATTAATTATTATATTTAATAAACAAGGTTGATAATGTTAATGAATACCATATGTAAAATTTATTAATTTCAATTACTTATTTAAAATAAGTTAAAATTAATGATGAGTAATTATATTAAATATATATGTTTTTACTAAAATTATTTTAAATTATTATACTATTTATAATTAAAATATAGTTAAGTTTTTAAAAAAAGTTAAATTGCAAATTTACCATCATATTATGAATAAATACTAAAATTTGCCACTATATTTTATTTTTATTGATGTTTGTTGTTTTTTAATATAATTAAAATTGACACTCAATTTTTATATTATTAAATTCTGCCACTAAACTTTAAATTTTATTAAATTTTGGCACCAAATTTTCTTTTTATTTAATTAAATTCTATCAATCAATATTAATTTTGATGATTTGAAAACAAATTTTAATAATAAAACTACTTTTAAATATTTTATTTCAATAGTTAATTATAAGTTAATTTATAAAGTATAAAAAATTAATAAATTAGCTTGGAGTTTTTAAATTAATAAAAAAAAAACTTGAAAATAATATATTAATTTTTTTATAAAATAACCATTTTTATTAACTTCGATAATATATTATTTACTTATTGATGTTAAATATTAAGATAAAATAAAAAAATTTATTAAATTATTTTAAATTCAAATTGATTAGAATATTTCAATCAACGAAGTGACAAACTTTAATATAGAGTTAAAATATAGCAATAAGTTTAGTTTACCTTTAATATAGTGTCAATTTTCAATATCACCTAGAATTTTACACATAAAAATTTATGTTTAAAATTAAGTGGTAAATTTTTAATTTTACAATATATTTTATTAATAAATACAATCAATATGTCCATTGCACGAGTAAAAAAATTAGTTGTGTGTGTATATATACACATATATATAAATTTTTAATTTTATCATTTACTAAGAGACTAAAAAATTTTCAAGTTGGGTAATTACTAAAAAAACTAGAACAAATCAAATACATCTTATTTATAAATTTACTTAAAATTTATAGATAAATCTGTTGAATTTTCAAATAAATTGAATT
Source organism: Gossypium longicalyx (assembly GCA_025698465.1). Taxonomy (NCBI): domain Eukaryota; kingdom Viridiplantae; phylum Streptophyta; class Magnoliopsida; order Malvales; family Malvaceae; genus Gossypium; species Gossypium longicalyx. The sequence continues at coordinate 22,575,726 of CM047006.1, forward strand.
TCATTTCAATAGTCTTTTAGACTTGATATTAGAAGTATGTGATTTACTTCAAGTGTCTCGGAGGTTTGCTCTTAAAAATGAATTTAAACCTCCATTCTTCGGTTGAAAAAGATCAAAGGGCAATTTATTTTAAATTTAGTATGACTTTCTTCAGAATTTCTTTAAATTCTTCGGTTCAAAATATTTTCTTAATAAAATTATTGTGTTTCTAAATTTATAAATTATTGTTTCTTTAAGATTATAGTATTGCTTTAATTTAAAATTATAGTGTAAAGAATATTTTTAACTTTTAGTTTAAAATAAAAAAGGTTTTCCAATAAATTATTCTATTCTTAAAAAAAAAAAATACTATTATGATTTAGATTAGTATTCAATACATTAGTAGTGTACATTTTTTATTACACAAATAACTTTAATAAGTTTTCACGTGTCTCTTTTTTAAAATATTTATTTTTTAATATTTTACTATATTTTTATAAGATATTTATCAACTCTCTGACTCTATTGATGGAGTCTAAAAACTCTACTAGTTGTGTTCCATATATTTTCCCATATAATTTTATTATTGGAGCTTACTTATCTCATTTAAGTTTTTTTTCAAAATTGCTCAGGGCTTAGAAAAATTTTTAAAATTTTTTAAAGAGTTAATATGTAATTTGCTCCTTAAACGTGTTCAAAAGTACTTAATTGGTATATGAATTTTTTTTTGTACTTAGTTTATATTTGAACTTGTATTCCATCATCAAGTTGGTACTTTTGCACTAACACCATTAGTTGGTGCTGACATGACACTGATGGCTAGTCCTATAGTGACACATGGTAGCCTCTCGCTATGATACATGGCAAACATAAATTAATTTTAAAAAAGTATAATTTTTTTTGACAAGTTCAAGTATTGACTTGGTGCTTTTTAGACAAGTTCAAGTACCAGCTAAATACTTTTGGACTAGTTCAAGGGGCAAACTACATGTTAACCTTTAAAAAATTAAGGTTCTCGACAATTTAGGGAAACGTGTGTAACTAAATACAAGTTTAGGTATCAACTAGATACAAAAAAAAAAATTTAAGTACTAATACTTTGGATAGGTTTACGGAGTAAACAACATACTAACACTTTTTTAAATGTCTTTTTAAAAAAAAAATACAAGCAAACACTTACATTACAATGGGAAAATGGTTTACAAACACATAGATTGAACCTTAGACCTCATGTCAATCAACTTGAAATCCACAGAAGTTTACCATTGAGCTAGTGATGTGTTTGGCTTAAATACACGACGTGTCCCAAATGTTTATATATATATATATATATACTTATATAATTTAAACTTTTGATTGAGTTGGTGTCATGAGTTAACCATACACTAACTCATGTGGAAAAATTACTAAACTATCCTTATATATTTGAAATAAGTTATATTCTTACAATGATACTTTTATCTTTTTACATTTTAAATAAAAACAATAAAATGATGAGATTTTAACTCATATCATCAACATGTACAAAACTTCAACTTTATCACTATAACAAATGCTTCATTTTAAATTTCTTTTTTACATTTTAATATTATTACACAAAAGTTTTCACTCGTACGTGTTGCATATATGTTGTTGTTATCATTTTCTTCAAACCATATGTTTTTATTTATTGTATGTTAATTTTAATTGCAAAATTATGTTTTAAATATGTAGTTTCTACATACATACACATGTGATAGAATTTTTAGTAGGTCTATATATATATATATATATATATATATATTATTTTTATTATACCAGGACATATGTTACACTCTAAACCATTTTGCCAGGTTTACAATGTTGTATATGGGATGATTTTTCTTTAAAAGTAGAGGTCATGTTCATTTCATAGGAAAATAAAAATATTGAAGAAAACATATTTGATTAAAAATTTTGAAAATGATTTATTGTAAATGAAAATTTGTGAAAAGTTTATTATTATTATTATCAATGACTTCCCCCCACCTCATTAAAGTTTTCCGGATTCTTCGGGCATCTTGGCCTGTACTAAGAACTCGAGAAAATATAGAAACATTTCTCCGCGACAGACTCTAGAGTAAGATTTTATCCCACATGCCATGATGGAGAAATCACAACCCTTAATCCTTTTCCCATCAATACATGTAGGAAGATTTTCAAAATTAGATTGATGATCAAATCGGTCAAACAGTTGATTCAATTAATTTAATCGGTTTGATTAGTTTATTTGATTCGATTAAATAAATCATTAAAAAAATTATAAAAATAAGAATAACAATAATTTAGTTCAATGGATCCATATCGATTTCTGAATCAATGCATATTTTAATCTTTTAGGTTACAAATTAAAAAAAGAAGAAGAAAGTTTAAGTGTGTATTATGTTAATTTTCTCTTTGACTAATGCACTATCCATTTTTATTTTACAGTATTAGGAGTTTTTATATTACTATGTAAAGTTCGTTTAGTTTTTGTACTAAAAATTGCTTCAAATTATATTTTGTATATTAAAATCTTTTGTAAATCACGACACTATTACAAATTGTTATTAAGTTATTGGTAATTTGAGTAAAATATATTATACTCTTGATCCAACTCAACTCATAAAAAATAAATTTGTTTTAGCTACACGATAGTTCAAAAATACATAGATTTTTGAGAGATATTTGAGTTTTTTATGTGTTGGGTCGCAGGTAAATCAATTGGACATAATGTATTTTCTCCAAATTATTAGTAATTTAATAACAAATCATAACAATGTCATACGATTTGATAACATTTTTAATGTGCAATGACTAATGTGGAGCAATTTTTAATAGAGGGACTAAAATGAACTTTACACAGTAGTATAAGGACTCCTAGTAGACTTTGACATCATTTTATTGTTTGTAAAGATTAATTATTTCAATATTCATGATTATCCCTCCTAACAACATCATCTCTAAAATTCATTTTATATATTACCATTTAAGCAAGACTTACCGTTTAGAAATCAAGTAATAATAAGAACTAGCTAGAATAAGGTAGCTTTTAACTCCGAACAGTCTATCAAAACAATCATTAGCATATCTTAGTATTAAGTTTAGGAGGATTTAACTAAAATTTTTAGAATCTTCGAGGGATTTAATAAGAATTCTTTTAAAGGTTTAACGAAAATATACAAAATTTTGGAGGAGTAAAATTAAAACTTTCAAAAATTTTGAAATGGTTAGTGAGAATTTTTAAAAATTTTGGGAGCTAAAAAATTAAAACCATACAATTATTAAAATGTTATTTTCTTTCAAAATGGTTGAACAAATAATGCTAAAATAATTTGGTTTCAATATAAAGTGATATAAAGTGATATAAGGAGTGTTTTTTATATCTATTCATTTTTTTATATAATATCTAAAATTACTCATAGTCTTTTTCTAATTTATAAATATGAGGATAATGCACTTCGCACTTAAATATACGTCTTACTGTATTGACAATAATATTCATATCAATTGAGCTAAGATTCAATGAACTACTCAACGAGTGTTAAACAAAAAATAAATAAAAATGTTATTTTGTGTTTCAAAAATTTAAAACAAAAGTAAATGTTTTATTTAATGAAATAATTATTAGGTGGGCATCTTCTCCCCATAAGTAAAGAGAAGTCGGTTAAGAAAAAAGGGGTTTTGATTCAGGGCATCTGCATTCAATAATTGTAAGTCAGAATAAAACTGTAGGACCAATCAGGAAGCGAAGTTGCATTGACTTTGACTTTATCCGAAAAAAGAGAACGGTATTTGCTGACATGTCATAAAGGTCAAAACTAAAAGAGTACGCCGGTGATCAAATAATAAAGTGTGGGCCGGCTGAGTCTTCGGACCGGCGACAAATTTTTGTCGGGATCTGAGATCTCTCACACATCTGCCGCGTAAGTGGGCCAGGACTGTTTAAATAATTTAATTTAATTTTGTTTTATTTTGTGAAAATAATTTATTATTTATATTTTGTGAATTCAATATTTATTTTTTAAGTTAAATATAACTTTTAATATTAAAAAATAAATTTTATCAACAATTTTTTTAAAATATTAAAATTTTAAACATGAAACTCTACATAATAATATACGTATATAGTTCATGATAAATATTTTATTTTTTAAAATTATTTATTGACATGTCATATAAGACAAATAGTGCTATGGCAGCATGAGATACACGTTTATTACCACATGAACTGCGAAGCAACATTGTTAAAAGAAATGATATTTTAGTCAGCATTTTTATTGAATAAAAATTATTTGATTATTTTTGAAAAGTTAACGATTAAATTTAGCGAAAAAAAGCTAAATTGGTAAAAATATATATATAAATGCTGAGGGCTAAATTTATCATTATGACAATAGAAAATAAGTTCAAAGTTTTGACGCATATATGTTAGCTTAATACATAGTTTGGTATCTAAGTTTGACATTTTTTTTCTAATTTGGTACTTGTGTTATTTTTTTTGATCAAGTGACACTTATATTTGACAAAAGTTATACATTTTGGTACCTAAAGGCAATAGTGTTAATTTTTAGTGCTTAAATCGGGTTTTAGAGTTGATTTGATGAAAATTCATAAATAACTAATAATATTAACAATTAAATTTCATCAAATCATCCCTAAAATTCAAATTAAATCGCACCCTTCGAAATGCATTTAAAAGATTAAATGTAAATTTAAACAAATTCACAATTAACACTAAATTTATTCTATTAACAAAATTATGAAAAATTCAAACCTAATAATATTAGTAATTGACTTTTATCAGATCAACTCTAAAACTTAAATTAAACACTAAAAGTTAACATTGTTACATTTGGATACCAAAATGTATAACTTTTATCAAATACAAATATTACATTAGACAAAAAAAAAAAACAACAACAAACATATGTACCATTTTTAAAAAAATATCAAATTTAAATACCAAATCACATATTAAGCTATTTATGAAGCAATAAAGAAGGTTGTAGTAAATTGTTTTTTAATATTCTAAAAAAAAATCATAAATTTTTTAAATTATTTATAAACTTCAGAATTTTTAAAGGTTTATGTTTACTTGGAAAGCACATTAATTACTTAAGTCCACGATAGAAAATTAAGGTTATTAGGCTAATGCTTCATCTGAATGATTGAAAGGAAGCCTAGTTGTTCAAAAATAATAATAATGAAATAATGGGTAAACTATATTTAAGGTCATTAAACTATTAGTAAATTTATGTTTTGTTGATTCAACTTTAAAATAATTACAGAATGGCCACTAAACTATTTAGAAATATTCATTTAAGTCATTGAATTGTTAAAATTATTACTTTAATGACCTTAGATATAGTTAACCCTAAAACAATATAAACAATCGAAGGCTTTCATCTAAATTTGTTTAATGATTTGATTAAGCTCACATCGAGTTTTTTTTTTTAAGTATACCTTATAATTTATTAGTAGAAGTAAATTATTTTCACACACACATCACTTGCAAACAATTCTCACGATTTAATTCTATGACATGGGTGGGGTGAATACTAGAGGTGTGCATGGGCCGGGCCGGGCCGGGCTCATGAAAAATTTTGGCCCGTTTTCAAGGCCCGGGCCCAGCCCGGCCCGAAATATGGTCCTAGAATTTTGTCCAAGCCCGGACCGAGAAAAAAATGATAGGCCCGAGCCCGGCCTGGCCCGGCCCGGCCATATTTAAAATTTTTTTACTTTTTTTATTAAATAAAAAATTTTAAAATATAATAAATCAAATGCATTTAAAACATAAAAACAAATATTAAAACAAAAAAATAAAAAATGAGACTAAAATAATTCTTAAAATAATACATAAATTAAAAATATAATAAAAATTAATTATATTAAAATTAAAAAATTGAAATAAATTAGAACTAAATTAAGAACTAAATTATATTAATAACAAAAATTTTACAATATCAAAATAACATTAAAAACAACAAAAAAAATTAAAGTAAAAAAAAACTAAAGTTACTTAAAATTTAAAATAAAAAAATTTAAAAATAATTTAATATTAAAATCGGGCCGGGCCGGGCCGGGCCTGGGCCAAAAAAATCTTGCCAGAGGCCCGGCCCATTTTCTAAACGGGCCTCTTTTTTGCCCAAGCCCATTTTTCGGGCCTATATTTTTACCCAAACCCTCTCATTTTTTGGGCGGGCCTTCGGGCCAGGCCGGGCCGCCCGACCCATGCACACCTCTAGTGAATACCCCCTAATAAAGGCACCAAATGTGATGCATAATTTCACATTGAGTTGGATTATGATTATTTTTATAGGTTTTATTAGTAAATTAGTCTCTAAACTATATCTCATTTTTCAGATTAGTCCTTAATTTTTTGTGGGATTTAACAAATTGCCTCCGCTAAAAAAAAAAAAAAAACTAACACTTTCTTATTGGACGTTATACATTTTTTTAGAAAATGAAACAAAATTAAAGGGTTAATATTTACCTACATGATAAAAATATATTCGCATCATACACACATTGTCCAAAAGAAATTTCTCAAATAAAAATTTACTATTTACACTAGATCAATTTTACGAATAAATATCTCTTACCCATCAGACCAAACACGAAAATCTTTATAATATGTGCCTAAAAAAGAAAAAGAAAATTGAAGATTAAGATGGTTATGGGGGTACAGGAGCCCACGAATCGAAACAAATCTTTTGCCAATTCTTCTCCAGCCTGTCCAAGTTGTTATGTCGACAAACAGTTCAATCAAACCCCCCCTCCCCACATGATGACACCATCACCGAATCTTAACCCTCAACTATTTGACCATTCCCTGATGAAGTCTTAAAATAGTGAGTAAGGATCTTAATTTGGATGGGTTATCCACCATCGTATTAATTTTTAATTTTACTCATTTAACTGATTTAATTAAATAAATTATTAAAAATAAAAAAAATCAGTTTAACCGTTTGATTATCCAATTCAATTTTAAAAATAATACAAATCTCTATAAATATCTAATTTGTTTTATTTAATTTGTGAATTTGAATATTATGAATTTCGATAATATTTGGATTTAGATTTTAAAATTATTATGTATCATGGATTTGAAGCGAATGTGGATAAATATTTTAGATATCTATTATTTGAATCTTCAGATAATGGATGTGGATTTGAATATTCGAATCCACTAATTACAAAGTACTTATAATTTTGATTTTATATACAGTCAACAGTTTTTATAACAATTCCATTTATTTTTCATAAATTTAGATGTTACGGAGATATAACTATTCTATATCTATAATTAAATTTGAGACATCTATAATAGAGTTTGATATTTAAATTAATCTTCAAAATTTAAAATTTTTATAAATGGAAATATGGTATAAATATTAAAAATAAAATATAAAAAATTGGTTTTAGGACAAACTTTTCTATAACAACGAAATGGTGTTGTAGAGAGTGATTGTTATAAAAAGGACGGATTATATAAAAAAAATTTAGAGAATTTAAATTTAAATTTTTGTAGATTTGGATGTCTGACAAATGTGAAACTTTTGAGAATTTTTTTGCGAATTCAATTATTTGATGGATAAATATATTTATTTTGAATTTAGATTTGGATAGTAATCATCGAATAATATGTATAAATAAATTCAAAATTTTAAGCATAAAATGCATATATAATCTGACCCATTGTCAATCCTAACAACAAGGTCGAGGCTCTAAGAATTTTAAGAACTCAAGTTTGAGTCCTTAATGCATTAAGTTTTCTCCGAACTTATTTTGATTAATTAATATTATTAATTAATGAATTTGAATATTTATAATGATTGTTAATTCATTTTAAAGAAAATAGTTGACATAACAACAAATTTAGTCCTTAATGTTTAGATTTTGTTGCCAATTAGACCATTATTTTTTTAGCTAAATTTAACTCTCAATCTTTTTAAAAAGAATTGAATTTGACCATCATCATTTAAAAAGAGTCAAATTATTTTTTTAACGGAAATACTAAATCACATATTAAATTTTTAAATGGTAGCCCACATAACAATTCACGTGTACTTCATGGTAAGTTTTTTATTTTTTTATTAATTATTTTGAATAAATTTTTGAATATTTTATAAATTTTAAATTATTTGTTAACTTGCCGTATAAGACATATTATCATGCTAGCATGAAATATACGTGGATTGCTATGTGAGTTTATCACACCAACATCATTAAAGAAAGGCATAACTGCAAAAAAAGCCCTCAACCTTGAGGGACATTTGGATTATGCCCTTAACCTTTTTATTTTTTGAAATCGACCCTTCACATAACAGATTTTTCAGATATCAATCTAGTTGAAATGGTAATCGTCAACTGACCGTTAGTCAACAACCGGTCAAAAAGATTGACCTACGTGGTGTTTCAGTTGACTGATGATGTGGCAGACATTAAAATAAATAAGCTAATTTACCCCATATTTTTTTTACTTAAAATATAAAAAAATTAATAATTACTAAAGAAATGGACAAATATCTTCATCCTCTTCAATCTTCTTCTCTAAAACAAAAAAAGCCCTAGTTGCCTTTTCTCACTGTTGATGCATTGCTCATTGGCATCTTCTCTAACCAAGAAGCATTCAATGATGTCCATGATTCCATCTCCGAAATTTGATCTTTTCCTTTTGAGTTACAAAAAAAAATGAGTGAAAGAAAAACCCAGAAAATCAAAGAATTTTTTGGGTTTCTATCCCCTTCTTCTACCCTAGCTCTTTGATTTCCCCTTGCAAAGGCCATGAAATAGACAAATATCTTCATCCTCTTCAATCTTCTTCTCTAAAACAAAAAAGTCCTAGTCGCCTTTTCCCATTATTGATGCTATTGCTCATCGACATTTTCTCCGACCAAGAAGCGTTCAATGACGTCCATGATTCCATCTTTGAAATTTGATCTTTTCCTTTTGAGTTACAAAGAAAAAATGAGTGAAAGAAAAACCCAGAAAATCAAAGAATTTTTTAGGTTTCTATCCCCTTATTCTACCCTAGCTCTTTGATTTCCCCTTGCAAAAGCCATTCTCACCTCTCCAACTCTCATAAAATTTTCTTTTCATCCATCAGTACCCACAATCATACTTTTATTTTTTCTTGTTTTTTTACACTGGTTAGAGATAAAGACAAGAATAACGACCTTGGGGCTGGCTTTACTTTAGATTTGCAGATGATATTAGTAAACCCATTGCTAATCTTACCTTACCAACCACTTTTTTCTGGGTTTGTTCAAAAGGGTTTTCTGATTTGAGATCTATTTTTTTTTCAAGTATAATAATAAATCACCAGCAAAGAGACATCTAAAATACACTCGATGCAACCCACATTATAGCCATTGCAAACCATTATTTGTTGGGTTTTCCAGACAGTACTGATCTCAAACTTCAAAATTATGTTTCTGCAAATGAGATGAAGACGATGGAGCAATTTTCATGGATGAGATGGAGATTGATGAATTTAAAACCCATTAATAGTCATATTAATGTCTGCCACGCCATCAGTCAATTGGAACACCACATAGGCCAATTTTTTGACCTGTTGTTGACTAACGGTCAGCTGACAGTTACCTTTTCAACTGGATTGATATCTGAAAAATCCATTACGTGAAGGGTCGATTTTAGAAAATAAAAAGGTTAGGGGCATATATCCAAATGCCCCCAAAGGTTGAGGGTTTTTTTTTTTTTTTTTACAATTATGCCTTAAAGAAATTAATGTTTTAGTCAATATTTTCGTTAAAAAAAAACAATTTGACTCTTTTTAATTTTTTTTTGGTAAAAAAAGAAAATACAACTCAATAATCAAACAATAGGAAAGCTCATTACATAATTCTTATCAATCAGTTGTACCCTTGTTTCCCTATCTCTTCGAAGCTTGACAATTCTGTCTGCAATACTATTCTCTTCTCTAGGAATATGCTGAAGATTCCAATAACTCAAAGACTCCAAAAGCCAAACAATTCTCTTAACTAAGGCAGAATTGGAACCACCGCGAACACCTTCATGAATGAGGTTCACAGCTTCAAGGTTGTCTGTTCGAATACTGGCATTTTGAAAGCCACGATCAAGAACAACTTGCACCCCATCAAGGATGCCCCATAATTCTAAATCAATGACCTCACAATTACCCAAATACATTGTGTAACCAACGATCCAATTCCCATCCTGGTCTCGCAATAGTCCTCCAGCTGCAATAAACCTATCAACATTTTTAACCGAACCATCCGTGTTCAAATAAACCCATCCATCCGAATAAGGAGGGACGAACTCCGATCTTGAAGTTCTAATGCCCTGCGAACCAGACGCTGAAATATACTGTTTAGCCCAATATAGGGAAGCTTTGATCACTTTGTCAGTACTCCATGAAATCCCTTGAAATATGCGTAGGTTCCGGTTTTTCCATATGCGCCAAATGATAATTTTGAACAAACAGGCCCAATTAACTCCACCCATTAACTTTACTTCTTGCTTGTTCCATAAATTAAGCTCAATCCATTCATATAAAGATCTTGCAAAAAAGACAGATTGTTTACTTGGAGGAATAATCTGCATCCAAATATCCTTGCCATTGTGCAATCCCTTAGAACATAAAGAAGACTCTCATAATTTTGACCACAAGTCCCACAAGAAGTGTCTGGACTTAGTCCTCTTCTTGCTCTTTCCATATTAGTGAGTAATCGATGTTTAATAGCAAGCCAAATAAACACTCTAACCCTCTGTGGTCCCTGATATTTCCAAGGTAATTTCCAAATCTCGTCTTTCGCCTCCCATGAATCTTCCCTGAGTTTCTTGTAAACACTTTTGATTAAGAAGGCACCAGATGTACTTCCCCCCAAACAATTCTATCCATGCCAGAATTTGGTTGAGGTGGCAGAATTCTTACAATTCGTTGAATGATATCTTCAGATAACCAACGCCGGAATAACTCTAAATTCCAATCCCCATTATCCGTGACCATATCACTAAGGACACAATCCATATCCAAGTTAGAGATACGATCTACCTTTTTATACAACGGACCAATATTGGGAATCCAAGAATCTTTCCAACAGTTAATATTGTGGCCATTCCCAACAGACCAGAGCAGATTCTCACGAATGAGCGAACAAATCTTCGATAAAGATCTCCATAAGAAAGAACAACGCCCTCTCGTCAAAGATTCAGGTAAACCATCTTGAACCCCATACTTAGACTGAAGTACCTTAACCCATAAAGAAGAGCTATCCGTCAATAACTTGAATCCTAACTTCATCATAAAAGAGGTATTCTGATCACGTAAAGACCTTATGCAAAGACCTCCATTTAACTTAGGTTGGCATATCGAATCCCAACTCACCAAAGTAATCTTTCTATCCACTAGTGGAACCCCAAATAAATTGTCTTACCATTCTTTCGATCTCATCACACAAGCCTTTTGGGATCATCATCAATTGCATAAAGTAACTCGGAATAGAGAGCAAGATCGATTGAGCCAAAGTAATTCTTCCTGCCATAGAGAGTTGTCTAATGTCCCAACTACATAATTTACTTCTCACCTTATCAACGACAAAACGCAAGGTATTGTTAGTAACCTTCTCATGAAATAGGGGAACTCCTAAATACGAACCAAGATTCTGCACCACCTGGAATCCAAAAATTCCACTAATATGCCTCTGAATACCTTCATTCACCCCCTAGCGAAAACCATATTTGACTTCTGTAGATTAACAATATGTCCTAAAACACTGCAGAAAGTATCTAACACTTCCTTGATAACAAGTGCTTGTTCTTCTTCCCCTTACTAAAAAGAATCAAGTCATCTGCAAAAAAAAGATGAGAAAGAGATGGACCTGATCTAGACAGCCGGATAGGTGTCCATCTACCTTCAGTCATAGCAGCTTGGATACCATGTCCTAACCATTACATACACAAAATAAAAAGGTATGGTGAAAGTGGACATCCTTGACGTACACCTCGTACCGGCTTAAACTACTGGGAAGGCACTTCGTTCCAAAGTACCTGCATAGTTGAACCAGAAATAGCAGACATAATGACAGTACGAAGAAAGTTAGGAATATCTGCAGCCTGTAAAGAAGCCTCTATGAAATCCCAACGAACACAAACATAGGCCTTTTCAAGATCGATTTTAATGGCCATCCACCTTCTATTCTTTTGTTTACTTTTCATAGAGTGTATGACTTCTTGTACGATTATGATGTTATCATTTATGTTCCTTCCTGCGACAAATCTAGCTTGTTCAGGTGCAATGATTTTTGGGAAGACCACTTTAAATCTATTAGCAATAACCTTCATCATAAGTTTATATAACACCGAGCAAAGACTACTAGGACGTAACTGCGAGAAACATTCTGGATGCTGCATTTTGGGAATAATGACAATAAGCGAATTATTAAGATCCGGATCAATGATATCACTAGAGAATACCTGTTTAACCCATTCACAAATGGACGGACCAACGAACTCCCACTGACTCTGATAGAAAATAGCATGGAGTCCATCACTGCTTGGCGCTTTTAAAGGCGCTATATCGAAAAGGGCCTTCTTAATCTCCTCATCTGAAACAGTCCTACTAAGGAAACTGACCTCCTCCTGAGTGAGAGATGGGAAGGCACTACACCCCAACCTACCTGTTCTTCTTGGGTGCTCACCATAAAGGTTCTTATAAAAATTGATCGCTTCCTTATTTAAGTCCTCTTCGTCCATAACCCAATCCCCTGCCTGATTTTTAAGGGCAACAATATGATTATGCTTCCGTCTCTGTAAAGTCCGCTTATGAAAGAATTTTGTATTCCTGTCCCCAAATACTAGCCAATCACACCTAGCATTTTGCTTCCATAACAGCTCCTCATGATGTAACACTGACTCCAACTCTTCTCGAATTTCTAACTCAATCTGATTTAAGAAGGACGAGCCTTTTTGATCAATTGCCTTTTGAACATTCTCCAACTGTTTCTTCAAGAGATTCTTCCGATGCGTAATGTGACCATAAACCTTTTTATTCCAAAGTTTCACATGATCGGTAGAGGAAGCATGAGTAGTCGACATATCACCCATAAATTTCCAGCTATTTTTAACAAAGTCCGAAAAGTCAGGATGCTTAATCCATCCTGCCAAAAAGCGAAACGGCCTCCTTGAGAAAGACTGAGCATCAGGAGAGAGAGATAATTTAAGGGGTCTATGATCCAATTTAAGCTTTTGTAAATGAAAAACTTTTGACAAAAGAAACTTAAGGCACCAAGCATCATTACAAATTTCTCTATCCAATCTCTCAAAGACCCCTCCTCTATTCCAAGTAAAGTTTGGACCACTAAACCCTAAATCATACAGGCCCATGGAATCCATAAAATTACTAAAAAGAGCACATCCTTTTTCCAATTGCACGACCACCTCTTTTTTCACAAGAAGCAAGAATAGCGTTAAAATCACCAATAGCTAACCATGGAGTCCCATCCACCGGTACAGTATGTTTAAGAGCATCCTATAACTTCTTCCGCTTCTGGCCATTAGGACTGCCATATACGATAGTGACTAAAACTGGTTGACGGAAAGAAATTCTAAAAATTTTGAGTAAAATAAATTGGGAGTGATTACCCAAAATATCCACCGAAATAGAATTTCTCCATCCTATCCAAATACCACCAGAAAATCCCACAACCTCTACACGATGAGAATAGTCAAAATCGAGTTTAGCAATAATAGAGTCAGCTTTAACACCATTAACTCTTATTTTTAAAAGACCAACCAAATCAGACTTATGTTCTCTATTATACTCCCAAAAAATACGAGGGAACTTCAAACCAGCACATTCTTGACAGTTCTAACAAAAAATAGTAAAATTCATATTAAAATAATTTTAAATAAAACAAAATTAAAAATACCACCAAATTATGTAGGTGCAGGACCAAGGTCACCAATCTGTTCATCAGCCTTACCACTATTTGCATCTGTTCCAAGTCCAACTTGTGAATTGATGAGGTTAACCATGGACTTTATTACTTCTGTTAAAGGGATTTTAGAAATCCCGACCTTTTTTAATTTCCCTCCCTTTTCTTTGAAAGTGCGATTAAGAGGGGGGCCACCACGATTATTGCTAACTTTATTCTCAGGACCTCGCCCTCTGGAAACAGAGAAAGATTTTGATGTGAGCACACCCGGGGCATCCTCGAATGCACACCAAGTATCCATTGAGCTGCCAAAAGGTCCCATGACCCGAGCTCGAACCAAGCAACTTCAAGATGCTATATCGGCCTTTGTGATGCGCATTTGGGATGATAACCAGCTTCCTAACATTGGAGGAGCTAAGAACAACTCCTTGATGACTCCATGCACCATATTGCAATCCGATCTCAGCTCCTCTCCAGCTCCCCCATGCGCCATTCAGCTTACATCAGCTCACTTGAGCTTGTTTTAGCTCGTTTGAGCTCGAACTTAGCTCGATTCAGCTCATTCCTTTTTCATTTCAATAAATTAAGTTTTAATCTAGCTTATAACTAAGTTTGCTACAGCTCATGCCGAATTCCCTAGCTCATTTTAGCTCACTAAGTGTTTTTGACTATTTGAGTAGCCGAATTTATTATAAGTTGACTTATAATTATTGTATTCAAATTTAGTTAGTGTTATTAAGTTATTTAGTTATTATTTTATTTTATAATTATATGAATAGTTGTGTGTTATTTAATTTTGTTATTTAATTTTGTAGGTTAGCCGAATTTAGAAGATACATTCATGGCATTTAATGCAAGGTGCATGAACGAAAATGTTCATTGAACGGGAAGATTCATGAATGGTTCGGTTCAATGTTTGAAGGACATACATTCATGTACATGGAAGGTTAATGCATATTGAAGGGTGCATCTCCCTTGGACGGCACACATGCATGAATGGAGGGTCATTAATGCAAGTGCATGTACGGCTAGGTTCAAGCCCCCTTCCAAGTTCCATGTACAACCGATGCATGTGGGAGGACCCTTGGCGTTTCCTAAGCACCTATTCGGCCAAGAGACACCCTTTGGGAGTTTCATGCATCCCATGGCCGAACCTAGACAATCCCCTTGGCTTCCAAAGCTTGCTCATACATGAAGCTGCCCACTTACCTCTCATTCGGCCGAACATGGACAAGGACACTAATGGTCATTTTTCTAGAATGTTCATGTCTTAAATTAGGTTCATTGCTTAATAGTTAAGTTCATGAATAGTCTATTCGGCTAGCATAAGAAACTAGTATAAATAGTTTGTTGATTTCATTTGTAAAGGACTTTTGCCAAATTTGTTAATGAACATTATTCTTGTGAGGTTGCTTCCTCTCATATCTCGTACAAATTTCGAACGACTTATCTGGCTTGTGCTAGTGGCGTCAATCGTTCTTGTTTGAACTTATCACCAATCTTGGTGTGGCGTTCACCTATCCTTCTATCCATCTTTTCACCTTAACAATATAGGAATCGAGGTGACACTTTTTAGTGTTGAATCATTCCTGACGTTGAGTTCAATTTTTCCATTTCCCATCTTTCAACTTTCCTTCTTGTTAACCAAACCGAGCCATCTATCCAACATCCTTTCTTGTTTTCCTTAGCCGATCCTATCACTACCCTTTTTGCATAACTTTTGAAAACCTTCCGCTATCCAAACCTATCCATTCACTTCTATTTCTAAAGTCCGAGGTACGAACGACTCTCTCGAACTACGATCGGGCAACTACATGAATTTGACTCAACCACCCGAACCGGATCACATCAGATTTATTAGTGGTAGCTAAGATATTTTTTTATTACCTTTAAGCGGTTTAGACACATTATTTTCATTGAAGGTAACAGCTGAATAATTTTTAGGATCCAGAAGATTCGCATCTAATTGGACAGCAGATTCGCAATGTCCTTCGAACATAGGATTGTTGAGGATTAAATTTTTCCTTCACTCCTTGTAGATGCTGAATGCTCATCTACACTATCAATGTCCTTATCCAGGCCACTAGAAAGGGGCCCATCGATCATTAAAAAACCAGCCTGTCCAAGTCCTTTCGCACATGGCCCATCATGTTTCTCTATCGACAGCCCATTGCCCTTGGAATCCCCCTTTAAAACTTGCGATGTACCTGCAGGCGGAAGAAGGAAATTAAAATTAGAAAATGAAAAATTATTAACCCGGTCTTTGTTTTTTGGGGAAAGCCTATCTGACTCCATAAGCCTTTTCCCCAAAGACTTAGAATTAGGGTCCCCTTCACTCCGGCCCGTCACCACATTTCCTAGCCTGTTGGAAATGTAGCCCAAAGCAGACCCAACTAAAGGTATAAAGCCTACTCTAGTCCCATGGGCCACCTCTCCAACCTGACCCAAAAAACCCTTAGAACTAGCCCTACCCGAACCCCCTTTAGAAATAACCCTATCTTCACCACTACTCCTTACACCAACAGCACAAACAACGCTTTCCTTCTCCAAAATTTCCCTAGCAGCTCCACTATTTTGCCATCTAAGTCAACTTCCACATTCAAAGGCGAAAACCTAGAACCCAACATTCCCTTTCCCAAATTTATTATTTCGTTAGACCAAGAACCCCGTTGACCATACCGGGATTTTCTCTCTACCAACATCCATGGCCCGTAATCAATTTTCTTCCCTTTACCACCTTCACCGTCATCACCATCAATAGATGCCGTTGTTGCAGCCACAGGGCTCCCCTGGCTCAGATTCACCTTCACCGATAGACACAACTCTTTCGTATGTCCATATTTTTCGCAACTAAAGCACACCATAGGGAGGGCCTCGTATTCAACCCTTTGCACAGCGCCATCAACCAAAACGTGAGATATCAGAGGTTTTTCAAGATTTATAAACACAGTCAATCGAACAAACTTTCCTCTAGTTCTGTTATCCGTTTGTACATCCAACTTGACTACTTTTCCAATTAACCCTCCAATAGCTTTAATGATCTGTTTTTTGTATAAGTAGCTCGGAAGCCCCGGCAAACGAATCCAGGCCATCACCACACTGGGGTACGGTTGTGCTGGGTTAAAAGATTTTATCCACGGTTGTACTGTAAGGTACTGACCAAAAATGATCCATGGACCCTGTAGTAAGACCTTGTTATAGTCAACAATGTCTTGAAACTTAGCCAAAAAATACCCATTAGTAATATCCATTAGATGAAAAGTTTTCACAGGTTTTCATAGATTAATGATACGATTATGAAGCGCATTATATCCGATGTTATGCCCTAATAACTTGAGAATCACCGTCAACTCTATCTCCTTAAGTAACAAGTCTTTGATTCGATCTGAGAAGTCGATTGCTGGGATCCCATTAAGCATGGACTTGTTAACATTCCCATCCATTAACTCAAAATCACTCACATTCTTGTCTAAGTTTCCTTCAAGATTTCCATTAGGAAAGGCAACACCTCCCTCCCAAAGTTTGTCTTTAAAAGACAAAATCAACTGTTGGTTGGGATCAACTGCCATGTTACTTATTTCTCCATCAACCGCTTCTTTGAATCTTACTTTTTATGTATTTCGATCACCACCAGAATAAGATTCACTCTCAGAACCATTGCCAGAATTCTCTGTCTCCATTGAATTTTGCATATAAAGATTTTTTGATTGCTAAGAATTTGAGCAGAAAAACTCTTTTTAAAATGTTAATCACCAAATTTATGGTGTGTTTGATAACCCATTGAAAATAAAAATTTTCAACATTTAATATTTTGAATGCATTTGATAATTATTTTAATTTTTTATTTAATATAATTTTTTTTAAAAATGTTGAATAAGATAAGTACGTATATAGCTACTGATTACTTAATGTAGAAAATATCAAGTTAATTTTAATTTATTAAAAATAAAAATAAATTATCTTTTTATAAATGAAATATTCAAATTACCATATGTATCTTTTATTCAAAACTATCTAAAATATTTACTTTTATCGAACAACGTAATTATTGAGAGAAAAATTATTTTATGGACACTTCTCACCACATCATTCACGGTCCCTTTTCAATTATTTAATGATATTTCAACAATTTTTTCCATATCAGTGATGCATAATTTTGGTAATTTTTTGAGGTTCGAGGTAAAAAAATTGGTTCAGAGTTTGAAGTTTGAGGTTCAGGGTTTCAGGTTTAGCGTTTAGAGTTCAGGGTAAAAAAAATATCAAAATTATGTATCAATGACATGGAAAAAAATTATTGAAATATCATTAAATAATTGAAAAGGGACTGTAGATGATGTGGTGGGAAGGTCTATAAAATAATTTCTCTTATATTCAATACTTATATTTACTAATTTATCGAGTAATTTCTAATATAAATTTAACATTTATAAAATTTAGCACTTAAACCTCTCTGAAAGCCAATAGTGCTTTGCCAAAAGAGTCCTAGAGAAAGCAGTAACTGCTGCAGCTTGGGATGGAGGAGAGTGGTGGTGCCGTCAGGGAGAAAAACGATGAGATCTCGTTACTGGCAGATGAACTCATCCAATTATCTGTCAAATGTTCGTTAGTGGTATCGAATGAGAAACCTACTCTGATCTGCTCAATATGGACAAATGAAGCCTATAATTTGGAAAGTTTTAAAGCACAGATGAAAAGTATATGGAAGACGAAGAGGAAGTTTGAGATCCAGCTGGTAGGTCAAAATCTCTTTCTAATCGTGTTTGATTTAGAAGATGACTTGGAAGCAATAATGGAAGGGCGACCATGGCTATTTCGTAAATATCTGGTTTTATTCGATCGACTAACCACACCGACTGAGAGAAATCAGATCCAGCTATATTCTTCACCTTTATGGATTAAGTTGGGTGTGTGTTCACCAGAATTTGACAAGAAAGATTTATTGCATGCCATCGGGGTCACTTTTGGAGGAGTACTTAGATATGAAATTGCTGGGGAGTTGTGCCGATTAAAAATAAATCTGGATGTCCAGAAACCACTACGTAAAGGTATCTTTGTTTCAATTGATGATAAGAATAAGTCGTGGATATCTTTTAAATATGAGAAATTACTAGGTTTTTGTTTTGGATGTGGACGAATAGGGCATAGCCTCAATGATTGTGATGAACTAAACCCTGCAGAAAAGAATAGAATTAGCGTTGATCCACCATATTCTTTGGCATTAAAAGCTAAATCAAATCAAATGAGGAAGGAGAGTTTGAAATTTAATCTTTTATCTAAGAAGACGGTATCCCAACGTTCTTATATAGGGGACATGGAGGGGCTGTCTAATAAGGGTAAAAATTCTGGTAAAGAGAATACTTTGAACTAGAAGTCTCCAAAAGCCTCAAAATTGGGGGGTTTGCTGGAAACATTCAAGAAACAGGAGGAGGATTCTAACATACAAGAAACTGGAGAGAGAAGCGAAAGCCCAAGCACGTTGGGAATAGTTTTAACTCTAGAGAAGAAATCTAGCTGGAAGAGAATTGTACCTAGGAGTATGTCATTCCAAATGAAGAAAGATAGTATTATGGGAAAAAGAAAATATCCAGAATCTGATAGTAGCAACAGTAGCACCAGAATCCCAAATGCAGATGGAACAAAAAGAATAAAACATGAAGAAGCAAATGGTCGAGTTGAAAATCCCGTAGAAGAGAGTGTTGGAAATCTGAAACAGGATGATGTGTCAAAATTTTATGAATCGGCGGCTGCCAGAAGGCATGCCGACTGAACGCAGTGAAAAACATATGTTGGAATGTCCGTGGATTGGGGAGTCTACGGGCAGTACGGAGGCTGTAACATTTGTTAAAGCAGCATAATCCCTAAATGGTCTTCCTAGTGGAGACAAAAGTTTATAAGAAGCGCATGGAAAAAGTTAAGAGGAGTTGTGGGTTTTTGAATGAAATTGACATTGAAGCAGAAGGTTCTCGCGGGGGATTAAGTTTAGCTTGGAAAAGTGAAATCATGGTTCAGTTGAGGAGTTTTTCAAAAAGCCACATTGACGTAATGATAACAGAGGTAAATGGCCAAGAGGATTGGAGGTTTACAGGGTTTTATGGTTCACCCTATTTAAATAACAAGAATTATTCATGGAATTTGTTAAGAAAGTTGGGAGAAGAACAAAACTATCCCTGGCTAGTATGTGGAGATTTTAATGAAATCTTGTACTTTTTTGAAAAAAAAATGTGGTCTATCAGCAGAGCAGAGAAGAATGGAGGCTTTTCGTGAGGTTCTTGAAGATTGTCAACTAATGGACATTGGGTACTCCGGGGCCTGTTCACTTGGGAAAGAGGGAATCTGCCGGAAACAAACATTAGAGAAAGACTTGATAGAGGTGTGGCAAATGAAAAATGGATGAATCTTTTTCTTTCGGGGGGCATTCATCATTTACCCTACTCAATGTTGGATCATTGTCCTCTTCTTCTAAACACAATCTCTGATAATAATCATATGGCAAGCTACAATTTCAAATTTAAGGCTTGGTGGACCATGAAAGAATCTTTTGAGAAAGAAGTCAAAAAATAATAGATATCATATATAGGCTCTTTAATGAAGAAGCTAGAGAGGCTGCAAACTAGTTTGAAGAAATGGGAAAGCACAAAAAGAAAAGGAGAGAGGGTCTTAGAAAGAAATTAATGAAGGAGTTAGACTTGCTGATGAACAAAAAAAGGGATGATGAAACGATGGAAAAAATAATCGATACTAAGATCCATCTAAATATGGAAATTGACAAACATGAAATGTATTGGGAACAAAGGGCAAGAGCAAATTGGCTAAAATTAGGGGACAAAAATTGTGCCTTTTTTCATAAGTTCGCCTTAGCTCGAAAACGAAGAAACACAATTTCCAAGCTGGAGCTGGAGGGTGGAAAGGAAACTATGGACAGTTTAGAAATTAGTGAGGCTGCCACGTTATTTTTTCAAAAGCTGTTTACGTCAAACGAAATTGGGGATCTGTCTCATTTGCTAATGGGTATTAAAAAGAAAATTTCTTATGATTTAAATACAAAATTGTTGTCAGCGTTCACTACAGAAGAAATTAAGACAGCTTTAAAAGGGATGAGGTCTACTAAAGCACCGGGTCACGATGGTTTTCCAGCATTATTTTTCAGAGGTACTGGCACATTGTGGGAATAGATGTCAAAAACTTCTGTCTGGGAATTTTAAATTCTGACCAAATTTTTGATTCAATCAAACAGACATTGTTCTTATTCCAAAAATTCCAAATCCCAGATTACTAGTTAATTATAGACCCATAAGTTTGTGTACGATTATCTACAAAATTGTGGCAAAAGCAATAGCAAATCGTCTTCAAGAAGTTATTAGGAGATGTATTGATCAGGCACAAAGTGCTTTTGTTATCAGAAGATTAATTTCGGATAATGTTCTCCTAGCTTATGAAATCTTACATACTTTTCACTAGAAACGCACAGGGAAAAAGGGATATATGGCAGTGAAACTTGATATAAGTAAAGCTTACGACAGAGTTGAATGGGGCTTTCTTCAGGCCGTAATGTTACAGATGGGTTTCACAAGTGAGTGGGTGGCACTAATTATGAAATGCATTACTACAACCTCGTATGCAATAAACATTAACAGAAGTAGGGCAAAAAAATTTCGACCGACTAGGGGGCTTCGACAAGGTGATCCTCTTAGTCATTTTCTTTCTTTTTTTTATTTGTAGTGAGGGTCTCTCATTATTGATGAGATTGGCGATGAGGGAAAGGATCTTAAAAGGCTTACAGGCTAATAGAAGAGGTCAGGAGATTTCCCACCTTCTTTTTGCTGACAATTGCATTCTGTTTGGCGAAGCAACAACTAGGGGAGCAATGATGATGAAAGAAATATTAAAGGAATATGAAAGTTTTTCAGGCCAACGTGTCAACTTTGAAAAATCAACAATATTTTATAGTTCGAATTCAACGGGATACATAAAGAAAGAAATTTCAGAGTTGCTAGGAGTGAGAGTTTCAACAAACTTGGAGAAGTACTTGGGGCTCCCTAACATGGTTGGCAGAAGAAAGAAGGAGTCTTTTCAAAACCATAAGGAAATGATTTCTTGAAAAATTGAAGGATGGAGTGGTAGACTACTATCACAAAGGGGAAAGGAAATCTTCATCAAATCAGTTCTTCAGGCAATGCCTACCTATGCTATGTCCTGTTTCCTTCTACCAAATTCATTATGTGGAGAATTTGAAAGGATTTTCGCTAAATTCTAGTGGCAAAAAGGGTATGGGAAAAAAGGCATTCATTGGTGCCAATGGAAACACATGTGTCGCCCGAAGGAAGAAGGTAGAATGGGCTTCAGGAATATGTCTCAATTTAATATTGCGCTTTTAGCAAAACAAGGGTGAAGATTTATAAACAATCCAGATTCTTTAGTTACGAGAGTTTTTAAAGTGAAATACTTCCCGAATGATGACTTTTTAAATTCATGTTTGGGGAATAAAAGCTCGTATGTTTGGAAAAGTATGTGGGCGACTAAGGGTATTTTGGCAAAAGGCCTTTGTTGGAAGGTGGGTATGGGTTTGAACATCTCAATTGCAAACGATGCATGGATTCCAGATGCAATTAATTTTAGATTATCCTCAGTTCCTTTTACTATGACAGATCTTAAAGTTGCTGATTTGATTAATAGCGCTGAACGGAAATGGAAATGAGAGTTAATTGTTAATACCTTTGGGGAAGAAGAAGCTAGCAGGATCCTTTGTATCCCTCTGGCGAGAGAGCCTCACGATGATTTCATGGTGTGGAGTGGTGAGCCGTCGGGAGAATTTTCAGTGCGGAGCGCTTACAAACTATTACAGATTTCGGATCCTAGAGCTTATGCTTTACAAAACATCTATAAGGATTTTTACAAAAAAAAATATAGCTTCTAAATTTGCCTACAAAATAAAAATTACAATCTGGAAACTCTCATGGAATTACATGCCAACTCAAGTGAACGTGCAGCACATGAAGTTAGTGTCCAACTCAGTTTGTCCTCCTTGTGATGTAGGAGCCGAAACTATGGATCATATTTTTCGAAAATGCCCTATTTCAGTTTCAGTATGGAATGTATTAGATATCCCAAATATTCTACAGGATACATATTTAGAGTTCATATAGTGGCTCACCTGGGTTTTTACCCATTACTCTCCCTCTCAAAGTAGACTAATCGGGTGTGCGTTATGGGCCATCTGGGGAGACAGAAATACTCGAATCCATGATAAAGTCAGTAGAAGTGGTCAGGATATAGCAGTTTTTGTAAAGAACTATATTAAAGAACTTGACGGGGTCGAATCAAGAAACTCAAAAAACTGGAAGGAGGTTGAGAAATGGAAACACCCATCGGGACAAGGAGTTAAAATAAATTTTGATGGAGCATATGATGCGAGACTCTTCCAATCGGCTTCAGGGATTGTGGTTAGAAATAGAGAAGGGGATGTTCTCCTCTCTTGCTCGAAAATTCATCAAGAAGTTTCCTCTACCTTGGCTGCGGAAGCGATCGCTTGTAGGAAAGCAACCCAGATAGGAATCAAAATGAAATGGTCAGACATCATCATTGAAGGAGATTCGCTGTCGGTTATAAAAAAAATGTAAGATGAATAGACATGACAAATCACAGATCGGGCCATTTATTCATGATATTCAGCAGGCAACATCTAGATCAAAGCATCTCAGATTCGAACATACTCCAAGATCAGCAAATGGCCTAGCACATATACTAGCAACAGAAACATTGAAGACGAAAGAAGAGATTTACTTGGTTGAAAGAGTTCCTCGATATGCAGAACAACAGAAGGTTATTGACAGTGAGAGAGAACCAGATTGAAGACAAGAGAAGATGAATGGGATGAGGGGAAATGTTTTCAAAATGAGCAGATAGAACGTCTTTTGGTGATAAAAATCCCCCCATAAATGAAAAGCCTTGAGAAACGGAAATGACAGACCGCCGTCAGGATTTTCTGATTGGGCAAATCTTTGGTTGAAAATAGCTGTTAGTCTAGAATTTTCTGTTTTCTTAGACTTAATTTTTCTGATTCAGGTCTAGTTATACTTGGGCCTTTTTCATGTTTTTTGTTTTACTTTATTTGGACTGATTGTTTTTCTTTTATTTTTGTGTTTATAGAAGCCCAATCTAAAATTTTATTTTCAAAAAAAAAAAAAATTAGCACTTAAACTTTCAGTTTATCAAACACACCCTTAATTTAAAAATAAAAAATAAAAAGATAAAATTTACAAAATAGACTAAAATTATTATTATCATAAAATAAATTGGTTATTCTATTATATACTAATTAAACGCTCATCTTCTACCTCGCAACGAAAGATCTCCAAACAAAAGGAATAAAATTATTACTTAAAAAAACAGGGCAAGAAACAATGAAACTTTGTTTTGTATCTAAAATATCTTATAATTATTACATAATGAATTAAAAAAAAAAAAAGGAGCATAGTTTTTCGGTTGTATTAGCACCGCCTAAAACTGGCATACAAAACTGAAAACTGTTGATTCTAAAAGAAACAGAAAGTGGTATGATTTTATGTAATGATACCCTCCAACTTGACAAACTGTATTCAAGACAATCATATGATCAAACAGACAAATCTATGTATATTCATGTTGTCTTAGATCATGCTCATGTATAATTTCAACCATTTTTTTCTTATAATTCAATCCGAATATTGTTTGTCGCTGGCAACAATGGCTGGTCTGATCTAGCTGTGCCTGTGTATCTTTTGAGTTCTTCAGCTGCAATTAACTCTTTTAATACTTAATTTTATGGGTAATTTTAAGTAATTTTACGTTTTGGTCATTAAATTATTAGAAAATTTTCATTTAAGTTATTAAATTATTTGAGAGTTTTTAATTAAGTCATTAGATTGTTAGTTTTTTTTTTTGAATTTTGGTTATGAGTTTTAAGTGACAATTTGACGATTGGTATAGTGGATCAATACTCATCGATAGATAGAAGAACATAGCTTAGATTCAAATCAATTTGTCGGGAGATCGAAGAATAAAACTATTTGGATATTGGTTCTTAAATTCGTGAAGTTTAAAGTTATTTCATGAAGAAAATTGAATTGTGGAATAGAAGGAGAAATTTCAAATGGTGCAAGTGGTGTAAACAAATAAGGCCCACCACAACTATTTTAACAGTTCAATAACTTAAATAAAAATTTTCGAATAGTTCAATGACCATTTTGTAACTTTTTGAAGTTGAGTAACCAAAATGTAAACTTATTAATAGTTTAGTGACATTGGGTACAATTTACCCAAATTTTATAAAAGAAAATTATTTGATACACTGTGAGTGAAGTTTTTTAAACTTCACAGGCGAGTTAAGGATTTGAAAAATGTATTATAAAGTTTTTTTTTAAAAGGTAAATTCATTAATTCATTCAATGAATGGAACCGTACAATTCAGAGAGAAAAAAATAGCAAACACTCGTCGTAGATGGTGAAGGACAAGCTCCATTAACACAACAAAGGCTTTAGCCTCAATATCAATAAAACATTATGACACGTTGACAATTGGCTTTGTCACAACTCAAGCATGACATATCTAGAGTGATTAAAAGTACTGTAATGAAATCAGCTCTGCATGTTCCGAAGCGGTGAGCAAAAATTAACAAAAGAATTGAGCATTCACCAAACTAGAGAGAACAAAAATAAAATCATCCCTAAAATCACATGTAAAACTAAAATTACATGCATAAGCAAGACTAAAAAAACGTGCTATAAGAGCAAACTAAAACTTCTAAAACGGAAGACTTATAAACAATGGAAAAACAAACAAACAAATATAAAATTTAAGACAACATGAGTCCAAATTGACACGTGAAATAATTTATTATTCTAAAATACTCTCAGACCAAAAACAGATTAAGAAGTTGATTAAGAGTCACTCACTGTCATCTGTCCATCACAACTTTTGAAGATAATAAAAATACCTACAAAATAGATCTGCAAATTGAAAAGAGAGAAGACGTGTGTAGTGAATGAGAAGAAGAAAGAAAGAAATGATTGATGGGAGAGGAAAAAGGTGGGCGATAACCAGCCTGGAGGTTGACACCGCCGCTAAGCAAAACAAAAGGTAAGAAGCAAAAACGGCTTGAAAAAAAAAGAAATTTTTAAAAAAAATTTCTTATAAAAATGTATTATAGAGTTTAATAAAAAATACAGTAGTAACTGTATATCAAATAATTACGCTTTTATAAATTATAAATATATTAAAATTATAATAAGAGCAAAACACCCCCACTAAATAGGATTTTTTCCCTTAAAGAAGTACTAATTCAATTTAAACATTTTTTTTATCTAAAATATGCATAAAGGGAGAAAAAAAGATTTTTTTTAACTTTAGCCTAAAAAATTTATTTTTATCTTTACACTATCAAAACTTGATTATTTATATGTATATTTGTGTTGAAATAATTTAAGTTGTTGTGGTAGAATTAAAAATTAATATAGTGAATTGATTACAACTTGAATATAATTTTATCTAAAAACATAATTCATTATAATTTAAAACTAATTACACCAATAATATATATAAAATATGATATAAATAGATAAATTACATGTTTATTTTTTTAAATAGGTTTTGATCATACTGTTATTTTTGACATAATACTTAAAATTATCTATAATCTCTCCTCAACCATTCATAAATAAGAGGATAATACACTTCAACGCACTTAAACTATATTCTCTTGCATTAACAATAATATTCATACCAATCAAATTAAAATTTAATCAATTTATTTTATACATTGATAATTTATTCTTTAACGGGAAGGTGGCTATCACATGGAATTTGGCAACTAATATAAAGAGAGAGAAGTTTAGTGGACGTTTGATTCACGTGAAAAAAAAGCCAAGGGTATAATCGGTATGACATTAATAATTGAGAGTGGCTGATGTAGACTTGTCCTAAGCTCACAATGTTTCCAGTTAAATCTATTAAATCTTAGCCCTAAAAATGGGTAGGGTTAAAGATTTTTGCTAATTTAATTTCGTTCCAAAATAATCCAAATAGTGTAATGGTTGGTGTTTTCCTTTCAAAATCAATGGATCCTTCAATATTTTTGATATTGTTACGTTTGAGAATTTATTTTTTATTTTATAGACAACCATATGTTTAAGATTGTTTAAAGAAGTAGTGAATTTAATAGAATTAGAACATTTTATCAGATGCATGAAAAGACAGATCATCCGTGGTATATGATCACTTATCAGAGATATATAGATATTTAACTTTGTGCTTGCGACATATAAGATACTTGCGGATAACTGTCTTACCATTTGGCCTACCTGATTCCGCGACGCGTTCCCATTTTGTTTAACTCTCATCTTTATGTCATGAAAATCCTGTCTCCACATTCAATATACTTGTCCACCTTCAGTTTGACCTTCTTCTTCCTTGACTCGTCCTCTACCAGAGGATGAGGTGAAGGGTTGATTTCTTTTAGATGTTGTGGTCAGCCAAGGTGCGGCCATCTTCGAGCTACTTATCGGTGAGGATGAGGTGTTGTCGGTCCGGCGCGATGCCTTGTTGTGCGTTTTGCAGTTCGTTTGGATTTTGCATAAGAAGCCCATTAAGTCTTTTCTGGGACAAAGAAATGCTCAATCGAGTCTAATGTAAAAGGAAAATTGAAATATTGCATCAAACATCCCCAAATTATGATCATCATTCTAAATTGATTTTCAAATTTTAAAATATTCTAATTATATCCTAAACTATCAATGTTATATCAATCAAGTCTTTTTTATTAATATCGTTAATTAAACTATTAAATAACACATAAAATATTATGTAATATAATTTAAAACGAAATTAAAAAAAAAAAAGAAAAAACAAACTATTGTATCATAACTTTTAAGATTAGAAACTAACAATAAAATAAAACCAAAAAAGAAAGAGTTAAATGATAGTTTCTATAAAAACTTCAAAAACCTTAAAACTAATATTTTTACAACATCTATTTTTATAATACTTATTTTTCTTTAAAATTTTCATTTAAAATTATGTCATATAAAATTTTTAACAGTTAATGATATAACATTAATAGTTTGAATATTTCAAGATGTACTTAGAATATTTTAAAGTTTAAAAACCAATTTAGGGGGGATCTTTGGTGCAATTAACTCCTTGTTTTTCCGTTTTATGATAATAAAGTAGGCTTGGAATCAGGCAAAATTATATGGTGCAGTGGAATTTTATACTCTATATGCCAAACACACATCGTATAAAAATATACAAAAACTAAATATAAAAAATGAGACATGCAACAAAAATTTTAAATTTATTTTTAACCGCTAGTAGAATTTCAGACACACCCCTTTAGAGTGTAATAAAAAAATAAAAAAAATATAAAAAACAAAACATGTAATAGGTTTTTTAACTCTACCGGTGTAGTTACCAATATACCAATTCAAAAAACAAATACTATTTCTTTTATAAGATAACCAAACAAAATAAAACTAAAATGTTTTTTCTTTTAACAAAAATGGATTTATTTATTTAATTTTCTGTTTGATTGATGAAATTAGATATAATCAAATATATAGGAATATTTATAAATTGCTCTTAAATAATTCTGACATATAAACCACCTGTAATATCATCAAGATTGGATGAAAAGATTTGTGTTTAATTGTCCATGATAACAATTAAAAATCAACCCCCAAACAAAAATAATAATAAAATGAGGATATAAGTAAGAAGACATTAATATATATATATATATATATATTAAGGAAAAGAAAGAAACAGCCTCACACATTATGTGTTTGATGGTGTTTCAGCAGCTGCTCCAGGCCGTGCATTTAACAGTGGTTGAAGAGCTTTAACAACGATGCTCATATTTGGCCGAAAATCAGCTTCGTATTGCACACACAATGCAGCAACAGCAGCCATCTGCATTCGAAACAATGAAAGAAATGCTTTAGGCATAGATTTTTCGGTTCAACTCGCTGGCACAAATTAGAACATTGCTGGCAAAACAGACGTTAGTGCAAGTGATCAAGCATATTAATACCTTTGCAATGGCCTTGGGAGGATAATCGCCTCCTAGTCTTTGATCAATGCATTGCCTTACCTTGTCTTCACTAAGTTTTGGTGTAGCCTAATATAATTCAAAACTCATTAATCAGCCATGTCTGAAAAATTTAAGAATGGAATACAGGCTGAATTATAACAAACTATGTAGCAGAAAAATACCCATGTCACAAGACTTTGCTGACCGCGGGGTAAAGTATGATCAACAGGTTTTCTTCCAGTCAGAAGCTCCAGCAGAACAACACCAAAGCTGTATACATCACTCTTGACATTTAATTGCCCAGTCATTGCATATCTGTCAACCGAACGAACGAGAATAGTCAATATTCAGGGCTATATAGAATGATGACTTTACGATATTAAACTTTACAAAATTTGAGGTTCCAATAAGCAATTCATGATTGTTTTATACAATATCATGAAGAGTAAAAAGAACTCCGAATTACATACTCAGGAGCATGATAACCGAAGGTTCCAAGTACACGAGTGGAATGAAGACGAGCTGCCATATCAGGAGCCTGATTAGATAAATCAAAGTCTGCAATCTTAGCAACATTGTCATCAAATATTAGCACATTGCTGGACTTAATGTCACGATGAATGATGTGAGGATCAGCCTTCTCATGTAAGTACTCAAGCCCTTTTGCAGCTCCTACAGCAATATTTACTCTTTGTGCCCATGTCAAAACAGGACCTGGCTGAGATCCCTTAACACCTTTTCTCCCTGAATTGAAGGAATAAAAATAATGCGATAGTAACAGTAAGACATGTAAATATTGCAAACCAGAGATTCCGTTCTCAATAGAGGAAGAAACTTTAACTTAAATTTTATAATAGCATCACAAAGAGATCCTGATTTGAGCATCATTACACTCCTCAACAGTTTTCAACTTTGTGTAACTGGAACAATGAATAAGTGTTATCACACATACCGTGGAGAATATCATGCAACGATCCATTAGATGCAAATTCATAAGCAAGAATACGGGAGCTCCCATCAACACAGTAACCAAGCAATTGAACGAAGTTTTCATGCTTCAACCTAGATGCCAGGGAAACCTGAAAATCCCGAATCAGTTGATATAAATCTTAAACTCCAAAATTACTATCATCAAGATGTGGTGAATGCAATGAATAGCCATTAATCGAACCTGGGCTAAAAACTCATCATCAGGTTGCTTGCTGGCATCTAACTTTTTGATTGCTGCAGCCTGCCTACTTTTAAGAACTCCATAGTAGACTCTACCATATGAGCCTTCTCCAATCAAAGAATTTGCACTAAAATTATCTGTGACTTCTTTCAATTCATCTACGGGAATATCAGGGACTTCAATAGGCTGAACCTTCAAAGTTTGAGCACTCTTTGATGCAGTTTCAGATGAATGGTAAACTCCATCGCTTCCTGATTCGTCAAATTCAACCCATATTACACCAATGGATTCACTAAAGCTAACAGAAACCATAGCAATCCTAGCATGCAAAAGAAAATATTGGAATAACATGTAACAGCTACAAGTAGTAAAAAAAATTCGGTGGGAAAAAAGAATAGCAAATGAATTTCCTGCTAATAAAAATTTGAAAACATATAAATAAAACAAGTAAAGAGATACAGGTTAAATTTTGACTGATTATGGGAACCAAAGGAGTTTATGCCATCACACCTATCATCTTTCATTCAACTAGTTCACTATATTGATAATGCAGAAATATCCAATGAAGTTCATGAAGATGCAACGTTATCAGCTTTAATGTGAATTTCAACCATTGGATTACCGATTACCTGCTGAAATTTTAACCATGTGTTGGCCTCCATTATCAGTGGTTTTGTGGATATTTTCCTCTTCACAACAGCCAAAACAACTCATGGTTCAATCCCTTGAGAATTGTTGCTAATTTCTAAAATCCAAACATAAAAATTCAAGGAAACATATATAAGTAAGTGCAAATGTTAAATCAAAGAAATAGAATAGCTTAACCACCACCAAGTTTTACAAGCATTGCAGGCAAAGAAGTCACAAACCAATGCAGCAAAATGCATAAAGGCAGAGCACATAGATTTGGTTAGATAGATGAACGTAACTATGACAAAAGGCAGGTGCAAAAAGCATTCGGTCTCTCCACTATATGTTGGTTTGTGGTTCATATATTAAAGCACTGCAAATCTTTTCATCTTGTCTCAACTCTTACCATTTGTCTATGTAAGGAGTTTCTCTAGTCTTCTAAAACATATAACACATTTTGCAATCTAATTTGTCCTTAATCCTAAACAGTCGACTCCAGAGCAGACTCTCAGTTCTTTTTCATAATTAGCATTCCATTCAGTCTGTTGGTCGAGGCATACGACCACCTTCCAGGATGAATTTGACATCAATTTTACAATACAAATTCAAGAGTTAAACCCTTCATTGGATCCTCCAAATGCAGCCGGGCATATGAAAATCCGAAGAAATCATAGATTATTCATGCTCACAAATGGCATACGCATGGAAACATTGGAAATAAAGTTTGGTCCAGTTTTTAAGCCGCGATAACTGCTAATTCTAAAATGGCGTAAATCTACAGCTCACACATTTTTTACACCTAAAAGTTTCCAGCACAGTTCTTCATTTCCAAGAAGTTTAAAACAGAGCTACGATCACAAACTCTATTCAACAAACTCTTTCGAGTACAACCAAACACAATACTCCAAGTCAAATATTCTTATCAATAAAAGTTCAACCGCTCCTCAGAATGAATCATAAGGTCAACTTCTCGGCAAGAATATTTCAACACATAAAAAGCACAGTCAAACTCAAAATTCAACAAAACTTGATCATAATTTTCCAAAATCTAACGATTTCACGAATCCTCAACTTCAACTAGTTACATTAATCCGCATGCATGTTAATCAATACCTACTATCGGAATCAAAGAACAGATAAAGAAAATAAAAAAAAAATGAGTTAAAAAAATCATACAGTATAACATGTTATGTCTCCTAAAACTTGGTCGCCGACTGTCGGTATTACTTGAGCAGGAGATCCGAAACGACGATGCCGGCGAAAGGTGCGTACGTTAAGAGAATCGAGTGGTGCGTAGGATAAAAGGGAAAACAGGAGTCTTAATGACTTTATTGACAGAGTTGTTAGAATGCATTATTACATTATTTTTTTAATTAACGTTATATTTTATGGGTAAATTGCACCAAATATCTCGAACTATAATCCAAAATTCAAATTGGTCTCTAAACTCCAAAATATTTAATTGAGTCCTTAAATTATTAATTTAGACGTTAAATACTAACTTGAATTTGACTTGGACTATATTTAAAACATGCAAATAAAATTTAAGATGATTTTGAACCTATTGCATGAGCAACTTAGATCCAACTTAGTAAAGAAAAACAGTTCTCGTAAAATTTAATGACACAGTCTATTTTTAATACTTAGATCTAAACTACCCATGTAATGCGTATATATATTTTTAAATTTTAATATTTATGATCTACATTAAATTTGAATCGATATTTAACATCAAAATTGAAAGAACTTAATTGATGAAAAGACCTTACTCATATGGTTAGTGGTGGAGTCAAGGGGGCAAGCAGGCCTCGACCCCTCTTAAAATGACAAATTTTCCATTTAGATTTTTTATAATTTATAAAATTTTAAATTAATAATGGTAAAATTACACTTTTCCCCTAAAAATAATAAAAAATTAATTTAATCCTTTAAAAATTATAATGATATAATCTATTAAAATGTTGAAATTATATTTTTACTATTATAAAAATATATAATTTAATTTTGGCCCCCCAAAAAATTTTCTACCTCCACAACTGCATATGGTAATATATTTTTAAGAGTAAAACTTGATGAAATTTAGACCGTTTTAAAACATCGATCATAATTGGGGGACGTATAGCAAAATTGACCCTTGAATTAGTTAAATGGAAAACAAAATGGAAAATAGTGATTTTCGCCCTATGTTTCGGTGATTTAAATTCCAACTTTCAATAAATTCGAGCAACTTCAATGTCGTTGACTAGAGTGTACCTATATTCCGAATCTCTCCTAAGTTCCACAATAATTTGGCTTAAAACATAGGGTTAGAAAAGTAAATCCTTAGAACTTTTATTTTTAGTACAAAGTGGTACTCTAAGGCCTAAACTGCACTCAAAAGATATAAACAAAAGAAGCTTTCCCAAAAATAAAAAAGAAAAAAAGATTAACAAAAGGAGAAAAAAATAAATTAAAAATAACAACTTAAAAGCAGCAGTGCAGAGAGAAACAAAGAAAAAGAATCAAAGCCAAATCTTCTTAGATGCTATCCTGAGCCTGACTGCTTTTTTTTTTCTTTCTATCGTGCGCCACACATGGGAGGAGATGTAACCGGAGCAATTACCGCCTCCGCCATGGCTGCCGCGTCATACGGTGGAGGTGCGGCGGAACCTCAGTACGTTTCGGCGAAGACGTCGGTATGGTGGGACATAGAGAACTGCCACGTCCCTAAAAATTGTGACCCTCACGCGATCGCGCAGAACATTAGTTCAGCGCTGGCTAAGATGAACTACTGTGGGCCCGTTTCCATCTCCGCCTACGGCGACACTAATCGGATCCCTTCTTCTGTGCAGCAGGCGCTTTCGAGCACTGGCATCGCACTTAATCATGTTCCCGCCGGTAACCTAATCAAAATCTCTAACTTCTTGTGTATCTTAATCATAATAGTAAATCAAGATTGAATCGTTGTTTCTTATTGATTGAATTGTGCAATGATTGAGAGGCGTTACTGTAATCTTATAAAAATTTAGGTTTCTTTCTAATAATATTGAAAACTGGTTTACTATGCTGATACTCTGATCTAGGCTTTTAACTTGTTATCTTGATCTTGAAACTAAGGGCTAATATGTTTTGGTAAAAAGGTTGTTGACTAGTTGAGGTTTATACTTGAACAGGTGTGAAAGACGCGAGTGATAAAAAGATTCTAGTTGATATGTTGTTTTGGGCGGTAGATAATCCTGCTCCTGCGAATTATCTGTTGATTTCTGGTGATAGAGATTTTTCTAATGCGCTTCATCAGTTACGAATGAGGAGATATAATATTCTTTTGGCGCAGCCTATGAAGGCATCCGCACCCCTCGTTGCTGCGGCCAAGAGTGTATGGCTTTGGATGAGTCTTTCGGCTGGTGGTCCGCCTCTTTCGAGTGGTGAGTCAACTAAACTCGCTAATGGTCAGAATAATTTTAACTCTGAAATGTCATATAATCCTATTCCTGAAATGGTTCAGTATAGTCAACCGATGATTTCTAGTTCTGAAAATGTTACCTTGGGGCAAAATGTATCTAATGCTGGAAGGAATGGTGATAACAAATACAAAGGGAAATATATAAGGAAAACCACAAATCAGCCAAGCATCTCAAGGGCCTCTAGTGCGCCAACAACTGCCATTCAAGAAAATATGAACAATGGTTATTCTTACCAGCCAGAGTATGCACAGACAAAGACATTTAAGAAAGCACCACACGAGTTTTTTGGTGGCAATGAGCCAGCTGTTTCTGCAAGCAAGTTTACTCCAAACCTTTTTCCTAGCAATCCCGACCCTTCAGGGAGTAACAATAGTAATTTCATGGGCGTTCCTCAGAATCCTCCTCCTCCTTCAATGAGGCCAATTAATCTTCCTCTGCAACCAGCTTTTGCACAAGATAAATTGCTACCCCCGAATTCACAAAATCATGGTTTCCGCCCAATACCTCCTAGAGTGGAGGGGCCTAGATTTCCGGCCCTATTCTCAAATATGCCTGATGTTGGCAAGTTAAATATCTCTGAACACTCCACTTATCCTCAAAATCCTAATAATTTTCCTCATCGAATTGGAGAAAAGTTTAAAACAAGCTCTGTCGAGTCAATGCCTAATCAAACTGGCCTAAATGCACCACAAAGAAGCCATTTCCACACTGGTCAAGCAAGTCAGCATGATACTTACAGTAACAGGTATCCACGAGGTCCTGAATTTCCGCCCCCATCATCCTCAGCAATTTCTAGTTCTAGCAATAGCATTTGGGGAGCTGAAGGACGTTCACCACCTTCTGAATATGTGCAAGGTCTTATTGGTGTTATCTTACTTGCATTAAACACACTCAAAAATGAAAAAATTATGCCTACTGAAGCCAACATTACTGATTGCATTCGTTTTGGAGATCCAAAACACCGCAATACTAATGTAAGGAAGGCTTTGGATAGTGCCATTGAGCAGCATATGGTATTGAAGCAAAGTTTAGGAGCAGTCCAGTTGTATGTTGGTAGAAATGAGAAACTGTGGAAGTGTGTCAATCCTATTGGGGGGAATCCTAATCAATACCCAAAGACAACGTGGGATGGTATACAAAAGTTCTTGTCTTCCCCTGCCGGACGGTCAGCAATGACGGCTTCTCAATGCAGGTAATGATGCTTGATCGATTTGTCACTGTCTTTCACCTGTTTCCCTTTCCTAGTTGTTGCTAGGTTTTACTGGGGTATTCCCTTAGCTATAGTTTGTTATTTACATTGCAGATATGAAGCGGCTTTGGCTTTAAGAAAAGGATGCTTGGAAGAATTTGCACTAGGTGATGTTCTCCAAATCTTGAATATGATAATTGCCATGAAGAAATGGATTATACATCATCAGTCAGGATGGCAGCCAATTACAGTAACCCTTCCAGAGGCTAGAACAGAAATAGGCACTGAAACTGCTGCTTGACCTTGTCAAGAGTGGTTTTGGTACTCAAAAGTGATCCAATGGTGGAGGAAGATCATAAGTGTGTTTAGGGAATTGGGAGTAAGAAACAAGGGTCGCTTTGGGAAAAAAAATAAAAAGAAATACAATCATCAAGTATCAAGAAAAGTAAGGGCAGACAGTGATTTTGGGATAACTACAAAAGTAAGGATAGGTTTCTTTTTGTTATGTTGTGTTTTTCTTTTCCTTATTTTTCCTTTTGAGTATTGGCCGGGAGACTAAAATTGCAGGGCTGCAGAAGGGGAAAAAGATTTAAGATAAGTCTGGAATTAGACTAGTAATTTTCAAGATTAGGAGCAGGGTTAAGTAACCAGTTTGTTCTTTGCAATCTTGAGCCTGAAGATTTTTTGTAGCTGTGCTTATTTGGGTTTGGTAAATTACAAGCAATCCCTAATACGTTTGGTTGTTACTGGTATTACTTAATTAGCTATATGCTAAAAGGCTTTCTTCTCTCCAGCACAATATGCTTTGAATTTTACTGCTTGGTATAGTGTCTTTTTGTTTCAGCAGTTGATTCCATCATACTCTTATGAAAATCCTTTGAAGATATACTGAGGCTTCCAGATCTTGTTGGAGAGATTCTTGGTCAGTTTCTGCATAATGGCGCGTAATATCGATAGATATGATAAAAAGCAAAGAGGTGAAGATTGACATTTTTGGTCTAGGATTGGAAATCTAGACTCAGCATGGAAGTATGAAGTATGATCATGGAGCCTTATTCCTGGCAATACAATGTAAGTAGTCTAAACATTTACGGGCAATGAACTGCATGGCATTAACTATCGATTAAGTAAATGTTATTGAACCTTGTGTTGTTTACTATGGAAATGACTGTACCTCTTAATGCCATTTAAGTACATACTTGAAAATATTTTATGTTGAAGTTAAACTTGGCTTTAGTAACTATTTGCATTTGGGGAGATAGTGATGTTTGATCATGTAATTTCTTGGTCAAATCTAGCTAATTCGTTTTTGCCTCCGATGATCGGAATTACCTTTGTGGGATATTTTGTCATTACTTGGACTAGATTCTTAGGTCCTTGGAATGTTGTGTCACTTTCTTTTTAAGTAGGGGCCTTTGGAGTCTGAATTTTTCGATCACTTTTATTTTCGACTTTGAAAATAAAAAATTATCATAGGTTGCCTTCTAAATATAATGTAAAAAGGTCAAACTATACAAAAGATCCTTGTATAATTGATGCTTAAACTATAGTATAAATTCCGTAAAAGTATAGATTGCATTTTGTCCCTTTTACTAAAAACCTAGGCAAATTAATTTTTGTACGTTGAATGAAAGAGCAAATTAGTTTTTTCTGTTAAAAATTTTATTTATTTTACTATTAAAAACTGGTATTGTTGATAGAATAATCAAATAATTACATATGCGGTGCCAGTGTATCTCATTCTAGCGTATGGGGCTCAATTTTTTAACAGTAAAAATGGATGAAAATTTTAACAAGATTAGTTTGCCTTTTGATCAGTATAATGATTAATTTACTTATTTTTTAAGTGGGAGACAAAATATAATTTGATTCCTAGTATAAGTATCTTCATGGTACTTTTACATTCAATTCAATTCTCATATTGGTGTTTCTAAAGATTTATTTATTTCTCATATTGGTGTTTCTAAAGATTTATTTATTTTTTGAGCAAAAGTGGTCATTAAAATGAATTTTATTTGAAGTTACCAAAATGATATCAATCAATAAGAATTGAAGTAACATGTCATATTTTTATAGTATGTTGTACTATATTTTTGGTAAAATGGGACAAGTTGATAGTTTAAAGACCACTGATAAAAAAAATTTAAGGACCAATTTGATATTTAGGGTATTGCTTGCCAGTCAATTTGCTAATAAAGCTTGTCCTATAATAGATCTTGAAATTAATAATTTTTTTTATTTCCATCAAGTAACTTGGATTGTTTTTTTTATAGCATATTATGAGTTACATACACTTTGACAAATTTTTTAAGCGAATGATTTGTGGCTTACATTTTGGGATTCTTTGCACTTTTTTTTTCACATTTGAGAAAAAGCGAAAAAGGAAAAATTTACAAAATTTATCTAATTGTAAAAAAAAAAATGCCAAGAGTATAAATTATGTTGAAATAAAAAAGAAAACATGTTTTGAAAAGTAAAAGTACTAAAAATTATGTCATAGTAGAGTCACTAAATTTGTCAAAGCAACATAAAACATAGACTTCATATACAAATTGGCCGTGAAAAAAGGTTGTAGTGTGTTCTTTATGGAATTGTAGCATATTTAGAAAAAAGAGTTGCAATTAGGTTATTGATTTATCGGTTTGATTGGTTCAATTAGACTACTGAAGCATATTTGATTTGCAAATATAGATTTTAAAATTATTATAGTTTAATAATTTAATTAAATTATTATATCATGTTTTTTACAAGTAGATATAATAAAAAATAAGATAAGTTAAAGATAAAAAAGCGTATTAGAACTTGATTTTAAATATTAAAATATAGTATAAGCTAGACCAGAAGCACCAAAAGAACTAAATATACCAAAATTTTGACTTAATAAAATTTAAACTACTTAATATCAATTAATGAAATTTAAATTAATTAATATCAATGTAAAACTAGAACGAGCCTAGTGGAGGGTCAAATTTATTTGTTTTAATAAGATTTTTTAATGCTTCAATTTGATTCTCAATATTTTATACCTATCTTGATTAAAATAAGCTTTGTTTATTATTATTTGACATTATTTGATAAATTTTCAAAAAAAAAAAAAAAATCTCGTATAGAATTTTTTGAAAAATATTTTTTATATAAGAATTTTAAGTTACTTTAAATATTTTTTAACACCATAAAAAATTAAAATTAATTATAAAACAAATATGAATTTGGTTTGATCCATGTAGTTTCAATTTTTTAACTTAATATTTCAAAAACACCGCAATTCAGATGGATTTTTGATATATCTTTTCTCAGCCTTACGACTAGTACCAGAATTGTACCGACTTCGACTACCATGCTCAACACTACTCCACAATGTGTTCTAGACGTAGAACGCGCTGCTTAACGACTCGCTTTTCCATGGAACCAAGCTACCACACCGCACAACCGCCACGCTGTACATTGTTGCCAAAAAGCAAGAACTACCAAAAATCCGTAACTATTTTAACTTTGTTGATTATATTTCAAACCCATTTAGCAGAAGGCAAATTTGGGAATTTTGTGTAACACTTCCGTTGCAGTATCCATATGGCAACGGATACCGTACTCCCCGTCTACATACGACCAAACTTCAATACTAAATGTACGTTAATGATCATTCCACTATTATTAGTGTCCAAAGAGTTGTATAAAAACCAGATGCATGGATGCATGAACTTAAGACATTGGCTTAGAGAAAATTTTGCATGCCAACATTTGGACAGTTTAAGATAAGGTAGAATTGAAACCTGTGCCAATACTTGATAGCTCATTCAATACAGACGAGGGCTCACATTGGTTGAAGCTTTTGCATTGATTTCACGATAAAAACAGCACAATTTCCGGCTCAGAAACTTGGTCCACGAAGGGGAGTAATGGATTGCGAGAACGTTTCGCTTTTTGCTTTCTACAAGTCCTGAGAAGATGGAAAATACAGACTATTTAGATACTAGATATACGTAATATTCAGCCAAAAAGTGGATCTTCTCATCATCCGGATGGTTACCTGGTAGGATTTAATCACCCAAGATAAATGGTTCCTAGAACAATTAAGACCATAAGGAATCTGAATCAAAACATGATTTCTTCTTCCCCCACAAGCCTTTCGTACTGCCGTTCATATGTGTGAACATGTAGCTAAAGAAAGACAATGTCTAAATAGAAAAACAGTGAAAGAAAATATAGTTACTAATACTTTCGGAACAAGAAATCACCTGAAACGAACCTTCTCCCTCAGTACCTGTGACAATCATAACATGGAATTTCAAGAGCATGAAAAAAATAAACGTTATTGTCATGTTTTCACTCAACTAATGTAAATATAATTATATAAGGATAGAAGGTTTCCAACGGGGCTAGCAAACTCTTCAAGAATACAAGGCTTCTATGTAGGAGTAAGGATAAAAAGATGGTCCTAGAAAAGGTCAGTGAAAAGAAAAAGGGTGAAAAATGCTAAAATAATCACCAAGAAGAGAATTTTTATCATTGGCATAATACCATAAACTACGAACCCATCAAGAGCTAAGAGATGAAAAAGATGAGTGTTGTGAGGATGCAAAGAAGAGGGTATATAATACCAATTATGACCGATTGATGCAGGCACTATGCACTCACCTACTAGAGCGAATTTAGGATAACAGATGACCAACCTATAAAATGTAAATGAAAAGAAAGAGCAGCAATGCTTAAAGAGAATGCTGCAAGATCAAGAAGAGAAATTATCATCATTAAGATAACAGGAGTTTTAGTAAAGTAAATTGGAAAATGCCAGACAATCATGTACTAAGAGAGAAAAATAAAATTGGCAACCATAACAGTGTTAAGGAGGCTGTATAAGGTAGATGGTACCGATTGTGGGGATTGATGCAGACAGATGAGCTGACCTACTAAAGAATTGGCATCAAAAGAAAAGTAAATTTGAAATAATGTTGGTGAAATATTAATACTTCCAAAATGATATATGGCACAACAAATTACAATAGAAGAATCTGTCTTTTGACAACGCCAAATTACTTTTCTTTCTATTAATATCCAGTTACTGGAAATAGATATCTCATGGCTTACTCCAAGTTTTGATGAGCCACATTGAAGATAAAACTAATCCGTCAAATCATCATCAAGAAAATCGAGACCATCATCATCGGTAGTAACACCTCCAGCAGAAGGGATAACATCCAAAGGTTCAATAAAACCAGCTATTGTGACCATTTCTGCAGGTCTCTTTTCTTCACTCTCATGTTCATCCATATCATCTCCGCAAAATTGTTCCACCTCAGTATAGATGATCTCCTAAATCAGGAAAATTTATGCAAGATAGCATTAAAAATTGGCAATTATTCTATTTCTCCAGACTCTAAGTTAAATAAAAACAATTTAAATGGAAATGAAAGGTACCTCATCTTCATGCATGGCTAACTTCTCTGTCTCCACAAGCCAGTCATCTAATACACTTTCTAACATGGCACTGTCAAAGGAAACCAACTCATCCGGCTTCCTTCCTAGTTGGCGTTCTCTCAGTCTCAAGTTGTAGTGAACATAGGTCTGGTCATTCAATCTCTTCCGAGACAAACAGTTGTGTCTTTTGATATGAACCTGATCAAAAGCACTCCAGTTATGCTCACACCCGATTGATGAACATGTCTGGCTCAGTATGCGTATGGCAATTCGTTGCAGCTCTAAGCAACTTATCCCATGTTGTTGCCACCATGAGGCTAATGATGAAACAACAATTAGCACAAATTTCAATCAACAAGAATTTTGAACAGAAATATTAAAAGCAAAAAAATTGAATTTATCGAATACAAGTTCTTGAACAAACAGGTTTGTACATAAAGTCCTGATTGAATCACCTGGATCAAGTTCGCTTCTAGTACTTATGGCCAGATCAGTTCCAAAATCAGCTTTTGCCGACACAAAATCAGGTATCTGATAAATGAAAAGCAGGAGAGATAAAAATCCATAGTCAGAAAAGTGGGCCAGTTGGCCGCTTTCACAGCAAACAGTGTAGCCCCGTGGATAATTTGATCTTGGAAAACACAGGAAGCAACCAAATAGCTTGGAATAAGTCATCAGTTATCATATTAGATGTAAAATCTAGCAGAAATAAGAAACCATTACCTGCATGGATGCAGCAATCTTTTTCCCATTGTCTGCCTCCAACCGAACAATACACTCATTTAGACCACGAATTACTTCAGGATTCTTCAGTAACACAAAGAAAAAGTTGAAATTAAGCACGGGAGAAATACGCAATAAGGAAGATAAGGGTCAAGTCGCTGTATATATAGTTTAGTACCATCAAAAAATCTGGGCGATAACGATAGGATGGATTGAGAAAGTATGCAGCAACATAAAGAGGATGATGGAACAATGAACTCCAATTACTTTCAATCACACTCCAGAAAGGTCCATATTTACGAACATCGTCACCATGAATGGCTTTAATTGCAAGCTTTGTTCTACAGATGTCATTATATATAAACGGCATTGATCGGATTTTGTCACTACCTATCCTTTGAAGAACTTCAGCAACTGGTTCAAAGGATTTCTTCACATACTGCATTTTCTTCCAAAATGAGACATTTAAGACAATTTTTTCAACCTCTTTTCCTTCATCTGATTTGGAAAAGCGGGATGAAAGCCATCTATTCGATTGGAACATTCTCTTAAGACCAACCCTCTGGTCCAACAAACTCTGTAAAGTGAAAAAGTTAGTGCCAAATTTTGTAACAGCAGGCTGAAGAAGTTCCTGTCCCTTGGTAAATTCTTTCTTCATAAAATTCAACAACCAGGTGTTGTTATAAATAAACCTTGTCACTTTTTTTGCTTTATCTACGCATTCTCCCACCCATTTTATATTCACAAAATCCTCAAGCATTCTATCAATACAATAGACGGCACAAGGTGTCCAAAATAAATTTCTCCTTTTCTCTTCAAGCATCTTTCCAGCATTCCTGAAGCTCAAAGTGTTCCTAGTAATCACCTGCACCAACGGGAGCAGCTCAGAAGGGTGCACACGCATACAGATATAAAAGTAAATTTCACAGAGAAACAAATGTATAGATATATAACCTGGACTACATATTCCTCGCCAACCTCGTCCACTGCTTTGTCTAACAACTTGAAGAGATGAACTGCATCTTCTATGATATCAGTTGCATCAACAGAAGAGAGAAAATAAACACCCCGAGGGCAAGAGACCAAAAAGTTTATCAGCATCCTCCCCTGTGCATCGTTCCAACTGTCAGCCATAACAGAACAACCAGTGATTGCCCAAGATGTCTTAAGCTCCACTAAGTAC
Organism: Gossypium longicalyx; assembly: GCA_025698465.1. Taxonomy (NCBI): domain Eukaryota; kingdom Viridiplantae; phylum Streptophyta; class Magnoliopsida; order Malvales; family Malvaceae; genus Gossypium; species Gossypium longicalyx. The sequence continues at coordinate 22,618,440 of CM047006.1, forward strand.
TCCTTAATATTAGCAATTTCCTCCTGAAGGAGACGACCAGATATCAGTCGACTCGAAGGACCTTGCAAACCTTGCCCATACTGACCAACCAGTTCCAGCATTTTATGGAAATATGGAGAGTTAGCTGCATTAGAAGGGATTCCTGCATGGTAAAAGAATTTGCAGATGGCAGATATCACTTCTCTGTGAGTTTTCTTCTCAAAGCCTGTTCTAGCCCTTGGTTGTTTGTAGTGTGCTGATGTCTGGCTTTTCAGCGACTTCAAAAATACTGAATCCAGTCTTGATTTTTTGAGTAGTGGTTCAGCACCATTACCACTACTACCAGGAGATCTACCTCTGACATTATTTCTAATATCGTTGTCAGAAACTTTATCATCTATAGCCAATATATCCTTGCTTATGCATTGCAAATACCCCTCCTCCTCTCCACCTTCATCCTCATTATCTGAGTGCATGTAGAACGTGGATATCTCCTTGGTATCAGGTTTCCGATGCCTTCTGCCGGTTCGGTGCCATTTCATGTTTTCTTTGATTTTTAGATATACCTCTTCAGGTGCCTTCTCGCAGTAGGCAACTTCTCCAGGGATCCTAGCAAGATGTTGCTTAAACCGATTGATGCCCCCACTTATTATTTTTTCACAATAGTTGCATTTTACTCTTCTCTTCTTCTCATCTTGAGCAACACAATGCTCCCATCCTGGGTCTACATATCCTAATGACCGAAGAGGGGTAAACTTGATAACCAAGTTCTTGTCACCCATCACTTTCTTGCCTTTGTGTTTATAACTTGCGGAAGCATCTTCTCCATCACTGTACTCATTAGATTGGATACTTAAAGCAGCTTGTTCATAATCTAATTGCCTCCGTTTTCTACCAGAACGACATCCTTCCAGATTTTTTCTCATATTCAAGCATACTTCTTCAGGAACCTTTTCACAATGAGTAACTTCACCAGACAATCTGGCTAAATGTTGCTTCAATCTAAATATCCCACCACTGACTACTTTCCCGCAGTAGTTGCATTTAACCTTCTTCTTCCTTTCATCTTGAGCAGTTCCATGCTCCCACCCAGGATCAACAAATCCTATGGAACGAAGTGGGGCCATCTCTTCAACCATTCGTTCAGTAGCACAAGAGCAGAAACTTCATATCACAAGGCTTGGAGAACGTTAAACAAGAGCTCTGTTCCCATATGAGACTGTATAGCCTACTAGAGAGTTTACAAACCAGGATTTCTTAGAAAACTCTTAAAAAAAATTTCAGAAGCATATATGTAGAATGATTAGTTAATTACCAGACTCTAGGCAAGTGTAAACTTGTGCAATTTGAATAAAATGAAAATCTATGGTCAGATTTCTTACAAGCATAAATGCAATTGAAATTCTTTATCAAAATGCAAAATAAATTATTAAAACATTCATACTATTATCTTATATAGATTAAAATACTCACCAGAACATATCGTTACAAATCCTTCCTTGGACCATGGATTTAACCGAAACAATGTGCAAATCTCTAAGCTATCTAGCTCCCTCTATGAACTTAAATGGTAACAAAAGGTTACAAGAAAGCTTTTTGAGGTAGTAGATTCTAGATACAGTAGAATTACTAATGTTCACTAAACTATTAGAAAAGCCCTCAAATCACCCTAACATCGTCCAAACCTTGCTTTCTCCAAATCTACTTCTGAATTCCTAACCTATCTCCAACATGCTCCAACTGTTCCTTTTCATTTACCTAGAAAGCATGTCGATAAATAAGCTAAAACCAATATTACAACAACCAGATTTTCCAAACCAAATAACAATATTCAAAGTCATCACCAACGAATTTGTCGACTACAATCAAAGCATTTTAAGGAAAAAAAAAAAAAGAAGATAAAATGTTTAAAGGCATATCACTGCTCACCAACTTGAACTTAGACTCCGCCAAAGGCTTTTGCTGAACTGGAAACAAGTCAAGATGCAACTCCCATACTTTCTTTCTATAAGCAACTTCAATCTAATCGAATCAAAACAAAAAATCGAGGGAATTTGTTAGTGTAACTGATTGAAAGCAAGCAATTAGAGCTACAAACTACAAAAGAAAAACAACTCAAATTCATAAATTCAATCCAAGTCAACAACAACAACAATAAAAATGAGGTTAAAAAACCCTAAAATCAAGATTTAAGAACAAAACAAAAGAGGGGAAAAAGGAATGAAAATAAAAAATTAAAAAAATAATTAAAAAAAGACCTGAGTAGGGCAACGATTAGAGGGGAAACTTAGCAAGAGTCTGGCTTCATCACCCTGCATTTCTGTGAATTAGAGGGGCTGAGTCGCCTCATGTTTTTAGCTTATGGTGTTTTTTAAGGTTTTTTAAAAAATATATTTTTAATTTTTTTGCTGGTAATATTTGGGAAAGTAATTGGGTGTGAAACGCTCGGATATTTTACAGGTGTTGAATAGCTAATCGACGATCATCAAGATTCGCTGATCATTGATGAGATCGAAATTCCAACCCTTTTATCGCTATCATGTCTTGTCTATATATAAGAAGATGATGAAGCTTGAAAGAATTTATGAACATAATTCGCTCATTGGTTTGATTTTTAAACTTTATATAAGTAATTCTTCAAACAAAAAAAAAAAAAAAAAAAAAAACCCTTTATATAAGTAAAATTGATAAGGGTAAATTATATTTAGTAGTCATCTAAATATTAGTAAATTTATTTTTTGTCAAAAAAATTATAAAATGACTCAAATATAGATTTGTTCATGGGTGCTACTCACTCAGACCAGAGGTCCACCTGAATATTGGGAGAGTTTAAATAAAAATATTAAGTTCGAAAAATGAGTTTGGATAAAAAAATTAAACTCATTTAAAATATGGGCTGGACTGGGCTCGGGCTTAAATATTCAATGCTTGAGTTTGGTCTGGCCCAACTCGTTTTTAAGTTTAGAATATTTTACATTATGTTATTTTTATACATTATGTAATTTAAAATACATTAAAAAAAACCTATACAAAATATATAATACTATCCTAATGTAAACATTAAAACATTATTATAAAAAAGTTCAATAAATAAAAAATGTATACATTATTAAATATTAAAATAATATAATATAAATATTTAAAAAATTAGGTAATCTACAAAAATAGTCACTTTTGTTTACCTCAAGTTACATTTTAGTTACTTATGTTTAAATTGTTACGTTTTAGTCACTTATGTTATTATTTTGTTACGAAGTGATCACTCTACCGTTAAGTTCCGTTATCTCTCTAACGGTAATCCTAGGTGGCAGTCTAACTAGATTTTAGGTGCCAACTTGGATTTTTAAATTGGATGAAAATAGATTTTTAATTAAAAAATTAATTAATTAAAATTTTTAAACCTAAACATTAACTAAAAAAACTATTCATCTCCTCTTATTAATTTTTCTTCTATCTCTTATTTTTTTCAATGGATTTTTTTTTTCATTTGATTGGAAAAACTATTATTAAGATCAAAATAGTTGAAATCAGCAATAAGAAAGAATAATCTGAATACCCATAAAGAGATTGTGAACATACAAGTTGATTCAGATCAGAAAAAATTTGATTGAGAAACCAATTATTCAAGAATTGTGAAAGAACTAGAAAATATAATAATTAGGAACAAGAACAGTGAAAGTAACAGCCCTTTTCTGAAAATTTTAAAATTAGCTTGAATGAAACATGTTTTCATAAACATGTTTCTGGTTGCATTTTATGGGATGTCTACTGACGCAAAATAAAATACATGTTTACAAACAATTTCAAAAAGTAGAAGAAAATATTAAGAATTTTAATTTTGGGTTTTCATTAAACAATAAAAAATTCACTCTTTTGTTTTTTAGTATTGAATAAAAGAAATAGAGGAATTCAAAGAAGACATACATGAACCCTCCATTGAATCCATCTTTATGAAGCAATCAATTTGATTAAAAAAACCCATTGAAAAAAAGAAGAGATGGAAGAAAAATTAAAAAGAGGAGATGAACAATTTTTTTAGTTAAGGTTTAGGTTTAAAAATTTTAATTAATTAAATTTTTTAATTAAAAATCTATTTTCATCCCATATAGAAATCCAAGTTGGCACCTAAAATCTAGTTGGACTGCCACTTAGGATTACTGTTAGAGAGATAACAGAACTTAACGGTAGAGTGATCACTTCGTAACAAAATAATAACATAAGTGACTATAAGTGACTAAAATGTAACCTGAGTCAAACAAAAGTGACTATTTTTGTAGATTACCCTTAAAAAATTAAAGATAATATGGGCGGGCTTAAAATGAGTTTGGTTAGTCTTTTGCAAATATGGGTGGGTTTAGCCAAAATTTTGTCAATCTTAGGCTTTGGAGTGCTCGTGGTTGGATTAGCAGTGAAAACGAACCAGGTATGTACTTTGTTCGCGTAGAAAACGAATTTCGGCGAAAGCCGAAATGCAGTCTATCGACGCCACACGGGCGTGTGGTCTGCCCGTGTGGTAGCCTGCGTCACGAGACACGGGCATGTGGCAAACGAGTTAGGCCGTGCGCGCACCACACGAGCACGATAGACACGGGCGTGTGAGGCCGATGAGGCCGTGTGAGAGGCACGGGCTCAGGCGAATGGGCTGTGTGGACCCACACGGTTGAACCACACAGGCGTGTGGGAATTTGGGCCAGGCCGTGTGACCCACACGGGCATGTGGGCCCACATGGGCAGGGCACACGAGTGTGTAAGCCTAATTAATGTGAAATGTTCTGAAAGGTTGCACGGGTCGCCTAAGTCGACTGTGACCTGAGTGTAGGGGCGGTAAGCGTTACTCAGACCCCATATTCTGATTGATTACTGAGTTGTATGCAAAAGCATGTTATTATAAGCATGTGTAACTATCTGAATCTATACGTTTGTTCTGCCATGACACTGCTATGATCTGATATCTGCATATAAGCATGCTATGATATGTATGTTGCATTGCATTGGGTTGGGATTGTTGTGAAGAGAAGGAAGTCTGAGAGGCGATTAGGCTGATATCTGATAGTTACGCTGCCTTATCTGTTGAGTACTGTTTTACGTTACCTTTTGGTGTGTAGAGCTGGATGGGTTAACTAGATCCCTATACTTGGTGTGTAGGGTTGGGTGGGTCAATTTTATCCCTACATGGTGTGTTGGATTGGTCGGAGATGGTGTGCAGGGTTAGTGGGCATGTTCTCTGGTTTCTAATTTGATATGTATGTGATATCTGTATGGTTAAGGCCGAACTATCTGTATTCTATTATCTTTATGTATGCATGCTGTTTATGGGGATGTACACACTGAGTTTGTGAAAACTCACCCCTTTGTTTATTTTGTTTGTCAGGTAATCCTCAGCAGTAGATGGATCAGTGTGGTGGAGGGCTCGATGATGACCACTGTTGGACATTTATGGATTTTTGAGTAACATTTTATTTGTTTGCATTATTTTAAATATTTATTTTCGGGATTAGGATGTTTTTGAACTTGAACTATTTTTAAGTTTATTTCAAGATTTTAAACTATTAAGTTATTGATTAGTGAATTAGTGATGTTTTAGCTTCCACGATAATAAAATGTGTTCACCTAATAATTGGAATAAAAATTTCACGACTTAAGTAAAGATAATAACTGAATGATTTTCCAGTGGATAAGATTTTGAAAAGGTTTTCTAAAAGCACTCTCATGTGACGCCTCCCGATTCGGCCATAACATTTAGGCCGGGTTTGGGGTGTTACAAAATCAACTTTACTGTTGTTAGATAGAGTCTGAAATTAATTAGGCAATAGACAAAGCTGATAGATCATCTTCTTTTTTTTGGTAAAAAAACAAAGTTATAACTTAAGAAAGCCTAAGAAGCTCTAAGAGCTTTGTCATTTTGAATAACTATAGCCACCAAATCAGGAGGTGCTTCAAAAACTTGAAGGGGTGTCTGCCAAGAAAGATTGATCTTTGCTAATTGATCCGCAACTAAATTACGCTCCCTAGGAACATAATTAACATCCCATTGGCCTTCAGAACGCATAAGATATTTAACTCTTCTAAGCAAGGTAATGCCGGAATCCTCTGTTTCTTCCATGGACAAAAGCCTTACAACTTCAAGATTATCCATCTGAATCTTGACTTTCTTATAACATTTGCTTAACAAAACGAGAATTCCATCAATGATACCCCAAAGTTCAGCCTCCAAAGGTGAACATCTACCCAAATAATGGTTGTATCCTAAAATCCAATTACTAACCCGATCACGAACCACACCTCCCGCTGAAGCATTTTCAGACTCTCTAGCGACTGCTCCATCAGAAAATAACTGAACCCAATTTTCTTCACAATTAAGACTTATTCCTGGATTAGATGTAATAGCTTTGCCTCTAAATAAAAAGGGTTCAAAATGTTGCGCCCAACTGGTCGCAGCTTTAATAATCTCATAAGCTGTCCAGTTGATGTTTTGGAAGATGAATAAATTTCTATTCTTCCAAATCCTCCAAGCAACTATCCCAAATAAGTACGACCACGTGATTTCCCTATCATGCACCTTATCATGACAACAAAGATTAGGGGAAAACCAAATTTGAAAAGAATCAGAAAAAAACTTGGAAATCTTCTCTGTAGGGACAATAAGCATCCAAGCTTCCTTAGCTGTTAAACAATCGCGGAAAACATGTAAGAGATCCTCAAAATCATGACCACATAAAAGACACTCACTATTTTGTCCAAGCCCTCTCCTAGCCCTTTCAGAATTAGTAAGAAGTATCTGTTTCATTGTAAGCCAAAGAAAAAGATGAACTCTCTATGGACCTTGATATTTCCAAACGGACTTCTAAGCATCATCATTAGGACTCTAGGAATTTTCTTTTAAAGTCCAATAAGCACTTCGGATAGAAAAAGATCCTAAACCAGAATGAGCCCAAATGATCCTATCAACTCTCCCAACTCGGTGAGGAGGGGGAATGCTGATTATGCTTTGAATGATGACCTCAAATAACCAAACACTAAACAGATCCACATTTCAAGAACCATCAGGGAGTACTCAATCCTTCAAGGAACCCAAGGATCTTTCCATCATCGGATTGTGGATCCATCCCCTACAGACCAAATGAGATTCTCACAAAAAAGGGGGCCACACCTTAGAAATGGAATGCCAAAGGTGAGAGCAGTTACTTCTTTGAATAGAATCAGGAATCTGGCTTTTCTAACCAGTTACTTCTTTGAATAGAATCAGGAATCTGGCTCTTCCAACCATATTTTGACCTAAGAACATGAACCCATAAAGCATCCTTACTGAAGACAAGGTTAAACCTAATTTCCATAAGAAAAACGTTGTTCTGATATTCAAGATACCGAAACCCAAGACCTCCACGAGCTCTAAGCTGACAAATAGACTCCCAACCTACCAAAGCAGTCTTATGATGTCCAATAGAACCTCTCCAGATAAACTGTCTTACAATCTTTTCAATCTCGTCATAAACCCCTTTCGGAACTAATAAAGACTGCATAAAATAACTTGGGATAGCTAGGAGAACTGATTGAGCAAGTGTGACACATCCCGTAAAAGAGAGTTTCCTGGCTTCCAAATTATGCAGTTTACCCCTCACTTTTTCAACCAGAAAATTTAGGGTACTTTTAGTAACTCGATCGTGAAGTAGAGGCACCCCTAAATAAGTCCCTAAATTAAAAACCTCCCGAAAACCAAAGAGCTGACTAATCTGATCACATGAACTATTATCAACACATTTGGAAAAATACATATTGCTCTTCCTTGCATTGATCTTGTGCCCTGAAAAGTCGTAGAATTTCTTGAGGATTTCTTTTAACAAAAAGGCTTGATTCATCTCCGCTTTACTAAAAATGAAGAGATCATCAGCAAAAAAGAGATGATATTAAGCCGGTTCTGACCTTGAAAGCCGAATCGGGTTCCACCTCCTAGCTGTGATTTCAGAATGAATTAAGTGCCCTAACCACTCCATGCAGAGAACGAAAAGGTAAGGCGATAGGGGACATCCCTGTCTGATCCCTCTTACCGGTTTAAAAAACTGAGACAGAACTCCATTCCATAAAATTTGCATAGTAGATGAAGAAATGGCGCCCATAATAACCTTTCTAAGAAACTCGAGGATCCTGACAGCAATAAGGGATACATCAATAAGCTCCCAGCTAATCTTGTCATAGGCTTTCTCCAAATCTAACTTAATTGCCATCCAATTTCTGCCCGCTTTCCTACTACGCATCGAATGTATGACTTCTTGCGCAATAATAATATTGTCAGGAATGTTGCGGCCAGTAATAACCCTACTTACTCAAATGTTATGTAATTAGGAAGCACCACTTTGAATCTGTTAGCGATCACCTTCATCACTAACTTATACATTACTGAACAGAGACTAGTTGGCCGAAATTCACTGAAATCCTCCGGATGATCCTTCTTAGGAATAAGCACAATTAACGTGTTGTTAAGGTCTTCCTCAATTTTATTGCCAGCAAAGATTCCCTGAACCCACACACAAACCGCCCCACCAACTAAGTCCCACTGGCTTTGGAAGAAAAGCGCATGATACCCATCACTACCGGGAGCCTTCAACGGGGTTATGTCAAAAAGTGCCCTCTTTATCTCATCATTCAAAATAGGCTTATTAAGGAAATTAGTGTCTTACTCTATGATATAAGGAAAAATATTCAAGAGAGGTGTACACATGCGATTAGGGATCTCTTCATACAAGTTCTCAAAAAATATGGCTGTCTCATCGCTAAGAATATTTTGATCCAAACACCACTCCCCACTACTTATGCGTAAAGCCATAATACGATTACATTTCCTCCTTTGCATCGTACGACTATGAAAGTTCTTGGTATTGTGATATCCGAACTGTAGCCACTCACACCTAGCCTTTTGTCTCTATAACAATTTCTCATGATTTAGCACAGTTTCCAGTTCATCGCGAATCTCCATCTCCACTTCAGCAAGCCTATTAGAAGAAGACCAGTCCATGGCCTTTTGAATGCTCCCAAACAATCTCATAAGCTGTCTCTTTCGCGATCCTATGAATTCATAGATGGACCTGTTCCAATCCTTAACATGTGAGGTAAATTCAGATAAAGAAGTAGCCATATTACCTGAATAACTCCATTTGTCAAAGACCAAATCTTTAAAATTTGCATGCTTTGTCTATCCTGCGAGAAAATGAAACGGTCTCTCTTTCGGTAAACTGAGCACAGGATTAGTTTTAATAAGAATTGGTCTATTATCCGACTTGATGCATGGAAGATGATACACTACAATATGTGGGAAAGTTGAAATCTAAGGATCATTTGCTAAAGCCCGATCAATTTGTTCCTGCGTGTTTCCTCTTTGCCAAGTGAATGATGGTCCTATGAATTCAAGATCTTTTAAATTACAAGAGTCAACAAAATTTCCAAATAAATTACATCTCTTACCCATGGAACGATCACTTTTTTTATCCTTAGGAGAGAGAATAGCATTAAAATCCCCTAAAATCAACCAAGGTGCAGGATCATGGGGTAAGACATCCATTAAGTCAGTCCAAAGAGATTTCCTCTTGACTCTGTCAGGGCTACCATATACAACAAAGATAAAAAAGAATTAATAACATTATTGCCCTGAACATGAATAAGCATGAATTGAGGATCGTTGTGAGTAACATTAATACAAATATTATCCTTCCATCCAACCTAGATGCCACATGAAAAACCAATAGATCCAATACGATGAGAAAAATCGAAACCCAATTTATCAATGATAACATTGGCTTTTTTACCACTAACTCTCGACTCCAAAAGACAAACAATATACGGATTGTGTTTAAAGTTAAACTCGCGAAAAGCCCAGAGAAATTTACTACTCGCACACCCTTGACAATTCCAAGAAAATATTGATAAATTAAAATCCATAAAAATTAGGCAATAAAAAATAGATAATAATAAACTAAGTAAAAATAACCTTACTGTCCTAGACATCAAAAAATCATTCAAGAATTTTTTTACCAGAGTCTAAGACAATATCTGCCGAATCAGCACTTCTTAAAGTAGAAACTGATGTGCGTGATAAGTTTTAAATTTATGATTGATCGTACTTGAAAACTAGCTATTATCACGATAAAGGCAAGCGCACCTATTGAACAGTAGTATAGCTTATAGCAGGATCAGAATGTCGAACCCACAGGAGCTAAAAGTACTAGTATTAACCTTCTTTTTATTATCTAGCCTAAAAATAAAGGGATTTGCTTTATCTAAATTAATCAACTAAACTAAGAATGCACAGGAAGTAAATTGGGGAAATACTTTTGGGAAAATTGCTTGATTCGGACAATACCAAAGGAAAAATCCACTTAGACTTCACTTGTTATTTGACTCTGAATTAGACGATTTATTCACTTGACTCGATCCGTAGAAATCCCTAATTTATATTATTATCTCTCTTGAGACTAACAACGTCTAACCCTAGGTTGATTAATTGAAATCTCTTTCTAATTAAAACCCCTGGTGTTGCATTAACTCGATCTATGGATTCCCTTATTAGGTTTGACCCTAATCCGGCAAATTTATGTCACCCTATGTCTAGGGGTGCAATCAAATCCGCTTAATTATGCTAGATCTACTATTAGACAGTGACTTTTTCTCCTCTGAATAAGCACATCAACACTTGAGTCAATATTCTGAAATATTAAAATAAGAATTAAGAACACATAATTAAGAATAAATCAAGTATTTATCATATAATTCAGAAAATAGTAACAATATCCATCTTAGGTTTCATTCCTCTTAGGTATTTAAGGGATTTAATTCATATGTGTAAAAGAAAATATCTCAGAAGAATAATAATAATAACAGCACATAAAGAAACCCCAAAACCCCTTAGGTATTTAAAGGAGATCTTTAGTCTTGAAGGAGAATCCGGCTTTTGAAATGGATCAATCGGCTTTTTTCGAGTAATTCCTTACCTCCCACTCTGCGTGTCTCTTTAAATCCTCCTCTAGGGTGTTTATATATGCTTTAGAATGCCTCAGAACCCTCCAAAGTGCTTTTTTTTAATAGAACTAGACTTGGGCCTGACAGGGACACGACCGTGTGCCACGCCCGTGTGAGGCGGCTTAGGCTGTGTTAAAGTCTGTTAAATAGACACGGGCATCTGGTCTACCCGTGTGAGGAGGTCCAAGCTGTGTTGATTTTTCAAGTTGATCTATTTTCTCCATTTTTGGCCCGTTTCTCACTCTTTTTACTCTCCTATGCTCGCTTAAGTATAAAACATGAAATTAAAGGATTATGAGCATCAAATTCCAAAAATCTAATGATAATTCATCCAAAAATATGCTAAGCATGGGATAAAAATATGTATAAATTACAACTTATCAAATATCCCCATACTTAAGCGTTTGCTTGTCCTCAAGCAAAATCCTTAATTCACAATTAAGAATTCATTTTTCTCAACTTATAACTCCTATCAATAATATCTCAAAATAATCCATAAGTAATCATACATTGAGAATTCAACTAGAAGAACATCAAAGTTTCAAACATTCCAAGTTGAGCATTTTATCACGAAAATATAGGTGTCTCCCCTCATCTAAGTAATTACATTTGATTCAAAATATCACAGAGTTTAACATCCTCACTAAAGATTCACTCAAATCACTCAAGGTGTTTAAGGACAACAAATTTAGCACTCAACAGTCAATATGAAAAGTTATTACCATAGGCTTGCGTGAAAATCAAATCTCCACCACTATATATTGAGATGATACATTAATTAAAAGGTCTTTAGAGGGTTGTAGCGTGGCTTTGGTTAGGGGGTGTGGTCACAAGCTGAAAGAGAAGGTTAGAATCGAGATTGAATTGAAAAATTACCTAACTAGAAAAATACTAAAACTAACCAATTACATTCCTAATTAGATGATCCTAGAACTAAGCTTTTCTTTATGGATACATCGTTTTAATCCAAGCATTACATAATTTCGTAGTATGCTAGACGACAAATCTCAATTACAGCAACTTCGTTGTTTTTTTTTAAGAACAAATCATAGTAACAAAGAACTTTGCTAACTATCAGAAATAAAACATAGCTAAGCAATTTATTCAAATCAAATCTCGACAAAAATAAGGATCAAATTAGTTGAGGGGATTTCAACATTAATGGGTTATGGGTTAATATTAAGGGTAAATCAATGAATGACTTGTTAGACTCAAGGGGGTTCACTAAGGGTTAATTATGACGGTAGACTTTTATGGAGTGAGTGGGCTAAACCTTAGTGCCTTTATCATCTCGACATATCAAATCAATGGTGTGGTCTTGACATGCATAATCGAAGCAAGTTCTAGAATAACAAATCAATATTGAAGCACTCATAGCAACAATAAAAGTAAGCATGAAAGAAATAATATATGCTCTAAAGGCTCAAGATCTCAAAAAAATTATGACTTTTTGATTAACTCTGTGAATTTCAACTTCAAGATAATATCTAAACTTGGGAAAATAACCTAAAAATTTTTAATTCTCAAAAATTAACTTAGCATGCTTGATTATCTAATTACTTAAAGTTTAAACAATCAACGTATAAATGCCTATGTTTTAATTTAAGACACATAAATAAAAATCATAAATTAATCAAAATTCATTCTAATAGTGATATGAGTGAGTCACGTGAGAATAAGACAAAATTCAGGGATTTTTCTGATAATGATATTAATAACCCCCCACACTTAAGATGTACATTGTCCTCAATGTACAAAGATAGATTTACTAAAAAATATAGATATGAGATCATAAGATAGGGAGAGAAGTGAAACTTCCTAAATGTTAAATGGAATCCTTGAATTGGTGTCATGAAAAGTAATCGGCTAAGGCAAGGGTGAGATTGGAGGAGGATACTCTGGTGGTGGTAGGGTGGTGCGATGGTAGAGCGTGGGATGAGTGGAGAAAGAGAGAAGAAGAAAGGAATGTGTAGGGAAGGGAGAAAAAGAGAGAAGATTTTGATGCGTATGGAGGAAAAAGGAAGAGAAAAAGTGAATTTTGGGGTGATGGTCGGAGCTTAGATGGCGACGGCGATGGAGAGAGCGGCGACTAGGGTTAGGGTATTGGGGAAGGAGATAATGAATAGTTGGGGTTTATATAGATATTGGGGCTTATATAGATATTGGGGCACACGACAGTGGGGCACGCCCGTGTGCCCTTATTTCAGCCCGTGTGTTTCGTGGTTTTCAAATTTGGGTGCGTCTGGAATTCGGCCCACGCCCGTGTTCTTTGGATGTGTTGGTGTATACGACCGTGTCGCACAGCCGTGTCTTGCTTCGTTCGCTTCTCCCACGTCCGTGTATATATGCGCATGCCCGTGTTATTTTGATAGTTTTGACCACCGGTGGTGGGCATGGGCGTGTCGCACGCTCGTGTTAATTTATCAGTTTCTAATACGGCTTATAGACACAGGCGTGTTGCACACCCGTGTTGATTTGGCAGGATTGCCCACGGCTATGTCACACAGCCGTGACAACGCATCGGATCCCGTGTTTTGGAAAAAAATTCCTCTATTTTCATACGGCCGTATCGCACGACCGTGTCGTCGCCCGTGGTATGAGCACGGCCTAAGGCATGCCCGTGTTCCTGGCCGTGTGGATTTGGAAAACCTGTGTTCAAGGACTCAGTTAATGATTTAGATGTTAAAAACTAAAATTTAAAGAAATCAACACCGTTAGTGCTCGGATTGCCTCTCGAAAAGCGCTTATTTAGAGCCTAAGCTCGACTTACCTTTCATTCGCATGATTATGGTGAATCACGGAGTCGAGACTTCTCTTTCTCTTTATCAATTCTATTATCCACATAAAGTTTAAGTCGATTAATGTTTACCTTAAAAGTTCTGAATTGAGAATGATTTACCTCGACTGTACTATATGAGAAAACATTCAGCACCGTGAAAGGAGTTGCTCTGTTTGTATTAAGCTCTGAAGTATCAATTTGGGGGTCCTTTTCATCTACCAATACTTTATCCCCAACTTTAATTTGCTTTGTTTCATCCCTACATTCATTGTGGTGTCGGTTTGATTTTTTGTGTGCTTTTGGTTTCTCCGGGACATGTTTTCGCCATTCATCTAGTTCATCGATTTGAAGCCTTCGTTCTTCTTGAGTCGCTTCATTTTTGTGGCATGGATTAGAATGAGGCTCCATCACGTTCTTTCTAAGGGACTCCTGCAAAGAAGTTTGAGTTGTAACGTTGTTTAAATTAACCGAACTTAAACAATCATCTCGATTACTAGATATTTTAGCAGAATCACGAGCTTGGAGAGTAATCGTGTCATCTCACACACGAAGTATCAATTCCCGTGGGCCAACATCTATGATAGTTCTAGCAGTTGCTAAAAAAGGTCTCCCTAAAATTAAGGGTACGTCACTATCCTCATCCATGTCTAAAACAACAAAGTCAACTAGGAATATAAATTTATCAATTTTAACAAGCACGTCTTCAATAATACCCCTAGGAAATCTGATTGTTTTATCTGCCAATTGAATGCTCATCCTAGTTTGTTTGGGTTTCCTAAGACCTAATTGTTTAAACATTTTATAGGGCACGACATTGATACTTGCCCCTGAATCAGCCAAAGTATTGGTAACATTTAAACTACTAATTAAACAAGGAATCATAAAAATCCCTGGATCTTTCAACTTGTTAGGTAGCTTATTCTGTAGAATGGCTGAGCAAACTGCGTTCAACTCCACATGCGACACTTCATCCAACTTCTGCTTATTTGCTAAAAGTTCCTTTAAAAATTTAACTGCGTTTGGCATCTGCGAAAGAGCTTCAATAAACGGTAAGTTAATATGTAATTTCTTTAATAATTTGAGGAATTTACCAAATTGTTCATTCGTGTGGTCTTTCCTTATCGCAGTGAGGTATGGCACACGAGGTTTATATTCTCTACTTATCGGCTTTTGCTCGCTGTGGTCTACCTCATCCTTACCTTTACTTACTACAATTTTTTGCCTCGGTTTTAGTTCAGGTTTAACTAACCCTTCTTCATCTCAAACAGTAATTGCATTAAGTTGCTCCCTTGGGTTAGTTTCAGTATTACTCGGCAAGCTACCTTGTGGTCATTCGAAAATTAACTTAGCAAGCTGTCCTATTTGAGCTTCGAGCCCTTGAATTGACGTTTGTTAATTTTTAAGCGTTGTTTCAGTATTCTGAAAATGAGTTTCTGATACCGAGATGAATTTCGTTAGCATCTCCTCAAGGTTTGGATTCTATTTCTGCTGGTAAGGTGGTTGTTGAAAACCTAGGGAATGTTGTGGCCTTTGATTTCTTTGACTGCCCCACGAAAAGTTGGGATGGTTCATCCAACCTGATTATAAGTGTTACTGTATGGATTATTTTGAGATCTAGAATTATTATTACCCATATATTGAACTTGTTCCTCCTCGGTACTAGGGTTGAAAATTGGATAATCTATGTGTACTCCTCCTCCACTTGAATCACACCTCAACACTGGATGTACCTGAGTAGAACCATACAAACCGTCAATTTTTTTATTTAAAAGTTCTAACTGGTTAGAGAGCATGGTAATCGCGTCGAGGTTGAAAACACTAGCAGCTTTTGTCGGCTTCGTTCTCATAACTTGCCACTGATAGTTATTCAGTGACATCTTTTCAATAAATTCATAAGCCTCTTCAAGTGTTTTGTTATTCAATGTTCCACGACGACTGCTTCGATAAGTTGCCTCGTTGAGGGGTTTACATCGTTGTAAAAAGTTTGAACCTGCAGCCATAGAGGTAACCCATGGTGAGGACACCTTCTCAATAGGTCCTTGTGTCTCTTCTATGCATCATAAAGTGTTTCTAAATCCATCTGCATAAAAGAAGAGATGTCATTCCTTAATTTAGCTATTTTAGCCGGTGGGAAATATTTTAATAAAATTTTTTCGGTCATTTGTTCTCAAGTAGTGATTGACCCTCGTGGTAACGAGTTTAACCACTATTTAACTTTGTTCCTCAATGAGAATGGGAATAACCGAAGGTGAATGACATCGTTAGAAACGCCATTTATCTTAAAAGTGTCGCAAAATTCCAAAAAAAATTGCCAAATGAGTGTTTGGGTCCTCGTCCTGCAAACCATCAAACTGAACAAACTGTTGTATCATTTGAATAGTGTTAGATTTCAGTTCAAAATTATTTGCAGCAACAGCAAGCCTAATTATACTCGATTCAGCTCCTGTTAAAGTAGGTTTAGCATAATCATATATAGTACGAGGAGTAGGATTTTGATTTACTGGATCTGTAGCAACCACAGGAGGTAGCTGATTATTCTGATTGTCAGTCATCTCCTCGGTTGTATTATGGATATCGTCCTCTTGTCCTTCCTTTATGTATTGTAAGCTTCTCCTTATTTCTCTTCGATTTCTGTGAGCTGTGCTCTCGATCTTACTATCAAAAAGTAGAGGTCCTGACGGGTTTCTTCTAGTCATAAACTATAAAAACCTACCAGAAGTGAAGAAAAAAAAATTAGTAAAGAAAAATTATACTAAAAACAAAAAGTAAATTGCAATATAAGTAAATTTGGCTAAAGTAATAAAAATCAAGCGTTCCTAATATCTTAGTCCTCGAAAATAGCGCAAAAAACTTGATGTGCATGATAAGTTTTAAATTTATGATTGATCGTACTTAAAAACTAACTATTATCACGATAAAGGCAAGCGCACCTATCGAACAGTAGTATAGCTTATAGCAGGACCGAAATGTCGAACTCACAGGAACTAAAAGTACTAGTATTAACCTTCTTTTTATTATCTAGCCTAAAAATAAGGGGATTTGCTTTATCTAAATTAATCAACTAAACTAAGAATGCACAGGAAGTAAATTGGGGAAATACTTTTGGGAAAACTGCTTGATTCAGACAATATCCAAGGAAAAATCCACCTAGACTTCACTTATTATTTGACTCTGAATTAGACGATTTATTCACTTGATCGATTCGTAAAAATCCCTAATTTATATTATTATCTCTCTCGAGACTAGCAACGTCTAACCCTAGGTTGATTAATTGAAATCTCTTTCTAATTAAAACCCCTAGTGTTGCATTAACTCGATCTATGGATTCCCTTATTAGGTTTGACCTTAATCCGACAGATTTATGTCGCCCTATGTCTAGGGGTGCAATCAACTCCGCTTAATTATGCTAGATCTACTCTTAGACAGTGACTTTTGCTCCTCTGAATAAGTACATCAATACTTGAATCAATATCCTGGAATATTAAAACAAGAATTAAGAACACATAATTAAGAACAAATCAAGTATTTATCATATAATTCAGAAAATAGTAACAATATCCATATTAGGTTTCATTCCCCTTAGGTATTTACGGGATTTAGTTCATATGTGTAAAAGAAAACATCTCAGAAGAATAACAATAATAACAACACATAAAGAAACCCAAAAACCCCTTAGGTATTTAAGGGAGATCTTCAGTCTTGAAGGAGAATCCGGCTTCTGAGATGGATCAATTGGCTTTCTTCGAGTAATTCCTTGCCTCTCACTCCACGTGTCTCTTTAAATCCTCCTCTAGGGTGTTTATATAGGCTTTAGAATACCTCAGAACCCTCCAAAGTGCCCTTTTTTGAATAGAACTAGACTTGGGCCATACAGGGACACGGCCGTGTGCCACACCCATGTGAGGAAGCTTAGGCCGTGTTAAAGTTTGTTAAATAGACACGAGCGTGTGGTCTACCCGTGTGAGGAGGTCCAGGCCGTGTTGATTTCCCACGTTGACCCATTTTCTCCGTTTTTGGCCCGTTTCTCGCTCTTTTTACTCTCCTATGCTCGCTTAAGTATAAAACATGAAATTAAAGGATTAGGAGCATCAAATTCTAAAAATCTAATGATAATTCATCCAAAAATGTGCTAAGCATGAGATAGAAATATGTATAAATTATGACTTATCAGAAACAGTCTGAGCCAACCTAGTCATAGAATCACCCAAAGGAATTTTAGAAGAAATTTTATTTTTAAAGTTTTTCCCTTTCTCGTACATGCTTTTATTAATCTTTTTTGTAGCTTGAAAGCCCTCATCTTTACCTTCCATCATTTTTCCCGTGCTTTGATTCCTATTATTGCCAAAGATTATTACATGTAGTCTCCTCGAATTATTACCGTCTGCTGGACCTTTCTCCTTAAAGGAGACAACAGTGTGTCTTTTAGGATTTAGCCCGCCAGATGAGTCAAGAACCTGAACTTTAATCGGTTTTGGCACCAAAGAGTCAGACTTGGACTGCATAATCTCATCACTTCCTGAATTCTCCTCCTGCCTAACAAAGTCCAGATTTAAACAAGAAATGGTCATAGTTGTTAAGCTAGAAGAATTTTTAAGATTATCAGCGCTAGACAAATTTAAATTAGCAATATTTTTCGAGAGATTTGAAGGACCCCCTGTTTCAATTTCTTGTTGTCCAGGCCTTATACAAGGCGTGTTTAACCCGCTCATAGGCTGGCTCAAGGTACTATTTGAAGTGTCAATACCAGCCTTAGAAGGAAAAAGGCTAGCCGCTCCATTAACCAAAGTAGATCCATCAATAAATCGGCCCACTGACCCACCAGCATTAGGACTGTCCTCTTACAAATTCAAAGGCCCAACACCCCCTAATATTCCCCCAATCTGCTCACTTTTCTTTTATTTAGAGATTCCCTAATTTTTGAGCCTCAAATTTTCCACAAATTCAACAACCTTCATTGTTTCTTTAAATTCCACCATTTGTTCATCTCTTCCCTTATTTGGACTAGTCTTTTCATCTCTTCCCTTGTTTGGACCATCTTCCAATTCAATGTTTTCCATATTCTTCAAAGCCTCAAAACGTGACCTTGATTTTATTCTTTCCTTAGAACTTGTCCTGCTAAAATCGGTACTCCTAAGATTGCGTCTGGATCTCTTCTCTACCACCATCCAATGGCCGTAAATGGCGTTGCCTCTTTTGTTATTCTGCTTTTCTGGAACAGCACCTTCTTGGGTCTTCTCCGATGTGATCTCTGGTTGCATCAAGGCGCATAACTTCTTGGTGTGGCCATATTTTCCACAGGTTAAGCAAATTGTTGGTAGAGCTTCATACTCTACTTTCTGTTGAACTCCATTCACAAGAACTTGTGCAATTAATGGGTTATCAAGATTAACATAAACGACCATCCTTGCAAATCTACCTCTTATTCTACTGTCTGTGTTGAAATCCAACCGAACCACTTTGCCTATGATTCCTCCTATTTCTTCAAGTATCTTCCTTTTGTAGAGATACCCCGGAAGGCTTGGTAACCTAATCCAGGCCATCACTATGCTTGGATACGGATGAAGGGGGTCAAATTCTTTTGTCCAGGATTGTACAGTAAAAAATTGACCGTAAATCAACCATGGACCTTGTGACAGAACTTTGGCATAATCTTCATTGCACTGGAACTTAGCCAAATAATATCCATTCTCAATATCCATGAGATGGAAGGGCTTAGAAGGATTCCATAAGCTATTAATTCGGTTATTTAGGGCCCCGTAACCAATGTTTCTTCCGAGTAATTTCAACATAACCGTAAGCTTCATCTCTTTAAACAAAATTTTTTGAATTCTCTCAAAGAATTCAATAGCAGGAATACCATTGACAAAAGATCTATGTATAGATATACCTTCCAAAAATTCCAGACCTTCATCAACTCTAGCACTAGAAAAATCCATCCCTACTTCGTCCGATGCCCTAGTATTTAGCCTCAGAAGTTTGTCCTTCCAAGAAATCTTAGGACTGGATTCCGATTCCACCATCATATCAGTGCTTGATAGATCATCTTTAAAAGTTCTATATTCAATACCCAATATTTAATATATCCCTACACCACAATTTAGCTACTTCCAAGTCAACCCTACTCAATTCAAAAGTTAACTATTATATTATATTAGGGACATCTTTCATTGGTATAGATTCTTAAATCAAACATATATTTTATTCAAAACTTTAACGGTCTTCTTTTTTAATTGGTATAGATTAAATCTTAATCCATATAGTTGTTTAATATTTTTCTTTGGAATTAATTTAATATTTTAAAATTATGATTTCAAATTTTAAAATATTTTAATTAAATATTTAAAATATTGATATTATATCAATTATATTATTCTATAAACTTAGTCATTACTTTGAGCATAAAATGGGAGCTCAAATCAGATTTAAAAATCATTTAAAGCATGCTATCAAACTATAAACATGTGGGTACATATCACATGAGCAGGTTAAATTAGATGTGTTAAAAAAGAAATAATCTTTAGATTCTATTGATTTTTTTTTAATATGTTAGATCTAAATTACCATTCAAGTGTTTTAAATGTCTTCGTATAAAATTTAACTTGAGGTATAGCACTTAAATCAAAGACTAAGCTAGGAGAAAGTTCTAAATATTTAATTAGGATTTTTTGAAAATTAAAACTAGATTAGAATTAAGATGATAATTTAAGATATTTGATGAAATTAACCTTAACAAAAATAGTAATGAGGAAATTCACTCATATTCTTCAAAAATAATCTAGGATTGAATCATAATTTTATAAAAAAATTTACACTAATCATCGGAGTAAGGGTGCCTTTCCCAAGAATCTCACAAACTATATATATATATATATATATATATACTTGTTTAAATCTTACCATGGAGGATAAGCATCTCCATTTATATAGTTCAAAGATCAATAGGCTTCCACATGTATTTAATAAGACAACTTTGTGTAGATTGCTTGTTAGTTCTCTATCATTTATTGAGGGGTTTAACATTCAATAAGTTCGGTATTGTAATTTTTTTTTGTTGGGATTTTGTTTTTCAATTTTGATAAGAGATTAGATGAGTTTATAGGATATAAACATTTTGTAATGTTTGAACAGTGAAACCGTGACAAATTTAAGAGTTTGTGCATGGTTTGACTCGATTCTACTGATTGTGGCACTATTTGACTAATTGATGTAACCCTCAACTTGTGAACTCGTAAGGCTCTCAATAGAGTCGAGGCAACTTGAACCACCAACATGTAGCTTAAGTGGTACTATGCTTGAGTCGTCACATGCTTACGTCAGAAAGCATTGAGATATCAAAATGAATGAGATATGCTAAACAATATCATGTTATCCCTTGGTAAAAGTACCATGGAGACCCTTGTAGTAAGAGTTAGATTGTATTTTGTCTTCTCTATTAAAAAAATAGATAAATTAGTCTCTGCACATTAGATCAAAGAGCAAATTTATCATTTCTATTAAAAATTTCATCCATTTGTTTTGTTAAAAATTAGCGTGATTAACCGAATAACCAGATAGTGACACATGACGTGCCACGTGCCATGTGCCACGTGTAACGTCCAACGACCAAACTTTAACAATAAAAATTGATAAAATTTTTAACAAAATGATCAATTTGCTCTTTGATCTAATATATAGGGAACTACTTTACCTTTTTTAGTACAAGAGCAAAATATAATCTGACTCCTAATACAAAGACTTCCATGGTACTTTTATTGTTATCCTTCTTATCATCCATCCATGGATTTTAACTTTGAGATCATGTGATGCAATGATAGAATTTGGATCGTCTTTTTGTTAACACCCTTGTTTTCCAACAGGAAATTGAAGCAATTGCAACCTTAAGGTCTGCTCAAACGACCTTTACTTAGCAGTCGTCATGTCTTCCCAGTTGCAGATTATTAATATTTTTTTCATTAAACATCATGAAATAGTCAAGATCTTATGTCGTAGTCCATTGTTCTCCTGCAACTTGGACCTACAAAATAATCCTAAAATCTCATTGGTGATGCGTATGTCAACAGAGAGAAACAAATGCCGTGACATCCTGTGCAGACTTGGTTACAATTGACATTTGCTTCGTCCCTACCAAATTTGTAGCACAAAAGAAACCTATTAAAAGTATCGGACAGACTTCAATTATTACAAGTTTGCAACTTATATTTCTTTGTAAAAGCTGCAACATTGCTTTCAGAGCATATTTGCATAATTGCATCTCATGGCTCGCTACAAGCCTACAACTACCAATGAGACTGGTATTAATGAGGAATTTATCTCGTCCATGTCTTGGTTTGAGAAGCTTGTGATCGTGAATTTGACAAGTTGTTTATCAATGGTATGTTCCGAACCGTGGCCCTGGTTTTGGACCAATGGTTCGATAGCTTAGCTATTGATTAATTTCAGAGGATGTGAAGTTTCGAAGATAAAATAAGGGTGTTTGTCGACTGACCCGATGGAATAACTAGACTTGATATTATTAAATGTTGAGTTGACACTTGTTATCAATTCTTCATTAAAGTAGGTCTCGTCACTCTTTTTAATTTCAACACAATTTTATATGTCATCAAAAACAAAAATTGAATTATTATTTACATGAATCATATGCAAAGTTCTATTAAGATCATGTCAATTACGTTATTATCTATTGAAAAAACTATTATGTTTTTTCAAGTGACCATTCATGATAAGATAGATGCATGCTATGTGTCAAAATCTAAGGTTAAAATATGTCTACTCTTACCCATAAATACCCATATTTGACTTTAGGAAATTTTATCTGATTCTCCGCTTTTATGCTTTATACTTTTTTTTTCTATAGCTTCTTTAAATATCTTATCACTATGTAAACTGTCACTTTTTACGCTCTTCTTCTTCTATCTCTCAACAACACTAATTTTGAGTTCAATTTTTTTGGAAATTTTATAAATTAGTCTCTTTTTGTATCATTCATGGCTATTTGGTCTAAGTAACCCACCTAGACACCTACTTATTTATATTGTTGAGAAACACTAACTCGATTTAAAGTAAAGATAATAAGGGGATAATTTTATAGTTTTAGCTTAAAAAATTATATGAATAAAATTGGATCAATTGATTTAATCGTAAATTTGAGATATTTTTTATTAGTTTTATTTAAACCGGTTTAAAATTGATTCTAACTTATTATTTTTAATCAGATTAAAAGAATATATGATAAACTCTCAATTCTACTTGTGAAGTTAAAATTTTTTATAATTTATTTATCTAATAATTACTCATTTATAAATAATGATTTTAATATCCTATCTCTAACCAGTCAAATTCGTTATATCCACATCTAATGAATTTTTTTTAATACTTTTATAAGAACAAATAAAAAGCTTGGAAGAGATTTTGCTTATGCGCCAATTGACCGCCAGGTACAATATTACATTTTTTAGAATAAAAATATTTTTTATAGAGATTAATTCTTTTAAAGTTTATAGTTATTTCTCGCAACAATATTGTTATCAAATTTTAAATTTGAGTTTTTCTCTTAAAATATAATATGTCTTGTTATACATCAATAACCACCAATTTGAAACTTGGATAAGTAGATTGTTATACACTAATGACCACCAACTCATAACTCAGATAACATCCAGGTCACCTACCCGCGACCTGGATCGACCCCGCTAGATGGATGTGTGTGAGACGTACAACGAAATGACAACTAGGGGAGCTCACGGTATCAACTCGCATGAGTCGAGAGGAGTTCGTAGTTCAATTCGCACATACCCAAGGAGTTTGCATGTGGTGAGCTACGAGGTTCATCAGGCGACCCAAAACGATACACGTGTCCAGCATGCCCTAGGCCTACTAAGAATATCAGTCCTATGAATAATGGGGTCAAGTTCATAAACAATGGAATCAAATCATGAACAATGATAATATGTATAAATACCCGAATATTTTCTTTAATGAAACACACAAAAAAGTACTCAACATGTATTATTATTGCAGTAGGTAGTATATAACTTTTCTCATTTAGAATAACTGGTTGCGCTAACCCTACATAATTTCATAAATCGAAAATTAAAGTCAAGAAAAAAAAGTTGGTTTTGGGATGAACATCTTTCGGATTAGTCGTGAAAATTTAATTCCAACATTGAAAGAAACCAAGGTTAGTATTTTTCAAATAAAGAATCTTAGTAATCTCTTCCATTGAAAATTATGATAAGTCCGGGTCTTTTAAAGTGGAGAATTTTTTATTCAATTCTTTTACAATTTTAAAAAATTTAAATTAATAAAAATAAAATTATACATTCACTTTCTTAAAAATGATAAAAATTTAATTTAATTTTTTAAAAATTATAAAAATATAAAATATTAAAATATTATCATAAAAATTATAATTTAATTTCAATAAAACTTATTTTTTTTATTTCGCCATTGAGGTGTAAACAAATAATTTTCTTCTACAATTTCTAAATCTTTATATCCCATTAAAAATGTCTTTTAATATAAAAAATTTCAATATTTAATAATTATATTAAATCCCAAGATAAATTTAGAGATTAATTGTATTAAATCATTAAATAAGAGATTATTTCTTCCAGCATTGTATTAAAATGCATTGGTTAATGTGATCCTACCCACAAAAGTCGAAATTTGGAAAAGAAAAACGTGAAAAAGAAGGTTAATTGGGTTTAAGATAAGATGATGTATAGATTAGATTGTAAATCGGTACTAAAATTTTAAAACTTTTTAATTAAGTTTTGAAATATTAATATTATATTAATTAAGTCATTTTATTAAATTAACTGTCAAAGAAGGTATTAAATATCAATTCCAATCTAACCTAAATTATATTTAAAACATGAGGATTAAATTGTAAATAGTATATACTTGCCATATGGACAACTTGGATATAATGTGTTAAAATGTTATAATGACAAATAAAATTTAGGAGGCTATTTTTTTTTTTTACATATAAGTTTAATTCACATATTTTAAATAAATTTCACATCATATCAGAAATATTTTTAAATACTTAAATTGATGAAATGACTTGATTAATATAAACCCAATACGGCTTCACAGCTCAATCACAGCATTTTGAAGTTCAAAAATTAATTTAAAATTTAGAATATAATTTCAGTTTATTGAATGGAATGAACCGTTAAAATTTAAATTTTACCCATGGTTAGATATAAATTAATGAAAGCCTTTGTTGTCTCTAACCAAAAGCCTCCTCAAAAACCACAAACAAAAAAATTGCTGCTAGCTTTCTTCATCGATGAATCCTAGAATATGAAAAGCAATTATTAGCTCTTCCTTTGTTTCCCTCAAAAGAATCATATGGATAACTTTCCCAAAACATTGTGCGAGTGTAGCTGGGAGGAGAACAAGCTATTCGAGCTGGCTTTAGCAGTACTGGTCGATGCGCGACACCTTGATCATTGGCAAGTGGTTGCCGCCATGGTCGGAGGTGAAAAAACTACACAAGATGTGCACACACACTATGTAATACTTTTGGAGGATTTATAGTTCATTGAATCTGATATTTGTATGCGATTTTACATATAGAATGAATAACATAAAGGCAATCAGATTCCGCAGATATGAACCTTTTTATGTTGAAATAATGTGATAGTTTTCTGATGTTTGTAGTGTTTTGGGGTTTTACAGTTTGGTGGTTCGGTTGGGTACGTAAACTAATACCAGGGCAAATTCAAAATTTTTTTAATAGGGTTGGAATTTAATTATAATTTTTATAGATAAAAATATAAGTTTATTATGTATTAATTTATAATTTTATCATTTTTAAAAGGATTAAACATTTTTTTTCATTTTTAGGGGGTTAAAGTGTAATTTTACAATATATTAATATATAATTTCTTTATTTATAAGAGGATTGAATTGAAAGTTTTTCATTGTGAGGGTCAAAGTGTAATTTCATTATATTAATATATAGAGGATAGAAATTTTCCTTTTTAGGTGACCAAGGTCCCTGTCTACCTTCTTTTAGATTCGCCTCTAACTGATACACAAAGGGAAGAGGTAGTGTTAGGTTTATGAAAGCAGATCGATTACTAATGGCTGCTAGAACTGTTATCCATATTATTGAATGTTATACATTTACCCTTAGATATGCCATTTAGGCATCTGCTCTTCGAAATAACTCCTCAAAAAGACTTTAAGAACAGCTCCTCACCACAACTCCTTAGCTGCACATCACATGGGTCCTGCTCATTAACCGCCACCTTTGACGTTAACCATCGCGTCCCATCTGAAGTGATTAACAACGTGCCCAATAGCTGCTCTATCTAGATCTACAATGAAAGACCACTTAGCTAGCTTGCTTTAATACCACCAATAAAGGGACGACATATGGCGCTTCGGGATCATGAATAAACCTTTTGTGTTTGTGAAAGGGGATCTCTACCCCCTTCCCGTCTCTCTCTACTAGGGGTGTTCATTCGGTTAACCGACCCGAAATATCATTAACCGAATTAATCGGCCTTTCAAAATTTTTAACCGTTAACCGAATCGAAATTTTTTCAAAAAAAATTAACCGAACCGAAATTTTTCGGTTAATTTGGTCGGTTAACCGAATTAACCGAAAATTATATTTTTTTATTTGTGGTTAAAAATTAACCGAATTAAACGAGTTAACCGAATTAACCGAATTAACCGAATTGAATCACTACATAATTAAAAACATTACATAAGTCTTTGAATCACTACATAATTAAAATAGTAAGTGAAACCTAAAAATAGTAAGTCTTTGAATCACTACATAATTTTCAAGTTGTGCAAGTTGCAATGAAGCCTAAAAATAGTAAGTGAAACCTGTCAAAGCTAACTAGCTTATGACTGGTATATGTACTGGCATTATGTCTTTTTTCAATCCAATGAATTTTCAATAGAAATTATTCCAGGAAAAATACTCTCTCAATTTTTGCTTTCTTTTACCAAGTAAAATTCTGTTTTGTTTATCCTGCAAATATAGAGCTTTTTTGAAGCTTAATCTTCAAGCATTTTTTTTTCTTCATATTTTATCCGGGTGAAATACGTTGCTGTTAAAGTCCAGATTGAAGTTCTTACTTCATCCGGTTAAAGTGTGCCAAATCCCCAACAATATTAGATTGGGTTTTATGTTGGGTTGGGTTTGGATAAATATTAAATAGTAGACTAATTATAAATTATAATTTTATATATTATTTTTTTGGTTAACCGAAAAAATTCGATTAATCGACCTCTTTCGAACCGAATTAACCGTTAACCAAAAATTTAAAAATTTATTAACCGATCCCGACTGAAAAAATTCGGTTAACCGACCGATTAACCGAATCGGGTCGGTTAACCGAATTTTTTCAGTTTTAACCGAATTGTGCACACCCCTACTCTCTACTACTACTACTGCTTACCCCCAACCATTGTCCTCTTACCATCACACATGGCGACCTTTCACCTTACCATAAGCAAAGTGAACCACACTATACCACTGTCATCTTAAACTTGTCTGATCTTAGTATCAACAATGTAATATGGATTATTTCAAATGCTATACTTAATGAGTTAATGTCTCCAAGATATAATCAATCTCTTCATTGTGAAACATATACAACATCAAAGATTTGATTATTTATTTTACTTTTTCAATGGAAATGGGTTAGAGGTCTTGTTAGGATGTTGGTAAAATTATGCCACCAATAAGTGTTGAGTACAACAGTAAGGTAAGTTAGACAATAGTAAGACACATTGTAATTCCAAGAAAAGAATATAGATTCGAACCTTAAAAACGATATTATTAGAAGGGAAAGCCACAAGCTCTTAATATAAATGGTAAACAAGACATAAAGAATACAAAAATAAAGAGAATAAAACTATGCAAAATTAATGTTGTTGTTTGACATAAAAATATGCTATATAAATAATTATATTAATAATTTGTGAGAATTGATTCAAATCAATATTTTATGTATAGAATTGTGTTAATGTATAATTTTGAAATTTATTCTTAAAAAAACACTAAATCTCAAAATTTAACTTAAATAATAAAAACCCTAATTAGACACCGTTAGGAAAATTGTCTTTTCCGAGCTTAATTGACAATTAAAGTTTGTTATAGAATGTTAACAGAGTTGGGCCTACGAGTTAAAAGCCTAAATTTGGCAAAGCTCTTTCTTGGTAAAAGGCCATGCTATAGAATTAATGAAGTAACATAGTTTGAGTCCCGTTACGGAAATTTGTTAAGGTAAATGAAAATTTAACAAATGTTTCTTATATAATCTTCAAATATTTTTATTGTATCTATCTGTTTCTTATATTATCAAATATTGCGATCATTTATTACACTTCGTTATGATCACTCAGACAATTAGGTTCACGAGTAAACTCTCAAGAAGAATCTCTCATAAGAGTCCCTAGCCTCGTAACTTACCTGATAAAAGGACTCACTCATTAACTACCACATCCCATTTGAAAAAACCTAGAGCAGATATTATAACGTCATTTTACCTAAGCATACGACACTAGGCCACTTACCACTTACTTGCCAATAACAACTCAACATGTGACACTTCGGAATAGAGTACAACATGTATATAAGGCCTGGGGTGTAAGGAAAAGACCAAGCAACATGCACTTCCACTCTCCCCAACTTACCTCCAGCATCATCATCTCTTTCTCTACTCCCATGACTCTTCGCCCTGTGCTAAACAAGATGAACTTCCCATCTTCACGACCTTAATATCAACAACATTAAATATAATTTCTTAAATTATTTAGTTCATTTGATCTTAAACTTGTCTGAGTGTTAAGTGGAGCCTAAAAAGACAGATGTAAAAAGATTAGGTTTCGACATGTGTTTTGATTCCTAAATGAACGACAATATGTAGAGATGACAGAAAGCAGTTGGTGTTTTTTTCCTTTCTTTGCTCAACGTTTTTGCTTGGTGGTTTCGAGCTTGATGACAAATGTAAATCACGTGTGTTACAGTATAAGAAATTTTCATTTTTGTTCTTTTGGTTGGGAAGATGAGATGGAAACCACAGAGTTTTGGTTGCATCTATATTTTATAGGAAGAGGGAAATGTGAAATGAAAATGGTTAATTAGTGTGACAGGGTAAGGTGCTAGGAATTTTTTATTGGTATCGTGATAAAAATATAAATTGTTGGGGATCGGTTAAAATGACTTGTTAATATTTTAGTATCTTTTATGTCCGTTTTATTGTATATGTTTGGGTTCGTGATTATTTTTTCTAATAATAATTTTTTTAAAGTTCGAACTTACATTTTCTCATTACAAATACAATATACATTATGATTACACCTAATTAGCGGTGAAGCCAGAACAAATTTTTAGGGGGTTGAATGAAATTTTAATTTTTTATAATTTATATCTTTATAATTTTTAAGGGATTAAATCAAATTTTTATAATTTTAGAGGGTTCAAAATATAATTTTACCTTTAGTAATTTAAAATTTAAAAAAAAATTCAAAAGCCTAAATAAAAAAATTTCATTTTAGGGGGATCAAGGCCCTTGCCTGCCCCTATATCTGTCTTTGCACTCAACACTCGTTGATAAATTAGTACCTTCTAAGAGGATCCAAAAACAAATATAACCATTTAATCCAAGAGGAGCCAAGCCAAGACACCCATGTTTTACTTGCTCTAGTTGTCTACTTATATACTATTTTCCTAAGTGCTTTCAAGCCCAATGATGAACGTAAATCTGTAATTCACAAAAACAAAAATTAGAATTTAATTATGATAATTTTTAAAAATTCCAT
Organism: Gossypium longicalyx; assembly: GCA_025698465.1. Taxonomy (NCBI): domain Eukaryota; kingdom Viridiplantae; phylum Streptophyta; class Magnoliopsida; order Malvales; family Malvaceae; genus Gossypium; species Gossypium longicalyx. The sequence goes on from CM047006.1 coordinate 22,648,000, forward strand.
TTATTAATAAACACATAAATTAGATATACAATTTTTTATTAATTTATTGCATATAAATTATTGATTTACTTTTTGTTAATTATTTATATATAAATTGTTGAACTACTAGTTCTTAGATCAATGATTTAATAAAAGAATGTTTAATAGTGTTATTGAATTGAACTAACTTTTTAATTTATATAAAGTAGAAAAATTAAAGAATTCGTCTTCATAAACATGAATGATACTTTAGTTTAAAAAAATGTTATAGGTTTACTTTTTCGATTTTTATGAAGTAGAGAGAAGAAATTCATAAATAGATATAAATTAGTTATGCTATAGTATAAAAAAAAATTCATTTTCTTTATATTTAAATTTAGAAGAAAAAGTGAAAAGGGAAAAGGTCGGTGCTAATGAAAGCTTTGCCACAAAGACAATGTTAAAGAAAAAGTGAAAAAGAAAAGTAATTGTGCATGAAGCTTTGGCTCAAAGAAAAAGTTAAAAGAAACTGTGAAGATAAAAAATTGTTTAAATTTTGTTTCGTAAATTTGTAATGTAAAAAAAATGAATAAAAAAGAGAAGGAGAAAATTATTAAATAAAGAAAATAATACAATAACAATTTTAACCATTTAATAATTTAAATAGTTTAATGATTATATTGAAGGATGAAAACTTAAATTTTCTAATAAATTAGACTTGGTTTACCTAAAAAAAACTGATTAGGTAGGCTGACGAGATGCACATGCTCCAGCTGTAGTGCATCATCATCATCATGAATTCATTCGAAATTCTCTGATCAATGATGTTATATTGCTACATCCCGTGAACGTTATACATCTGTTTCTTATGTGTTTAGACATGATATAATTTGGCAATATAACTTTAGATGCTTCAATCACATGTAATCGACTTTGGACCACTCCACTTATTATTAACCCCCAAAACTAGTATATGATTATGTCAAAACCTTCCACCATGGTCCCATATCTATACACTTTTAACTTCTGTCAAACCCCCCCCCCCCCCCAATAATTTGGATTTTGAAATCACCAAAAAAGCATTGAAAAAGTGACGAGAAATTATTAGCTTTGGTTGGATTAGATGGTAGGAAAGTTTCGGTTTAAATCCAGTGGATAATAAATATAATATTGAGAGATATTTATTTTGTTTAAATGTTTGACCTATTTTGATTTTAAATTTAATTAATGTTGAGGAGATTTAATTTTTTTGGAAGAAATCTTTAAAGTATTATCCTTAAAAACGTCGATTTTATTTCTCAACAATAGAAAGTATTGTTCTCCAAGGGAGGATTTTGTCACCCTTCCTCAACAATGATTATGCTCTAAGGTATTGTACTAGTCAAAAGTGACCTATATTCCATAGGTTAGGGGGTTTGAATCTCATTAAGGGTGAGATACTCACTTCTTCTCTTAGTGGGTGACTGTACATTCATGTACGGTCGTGATTTCTCTCTTCATGAGTCGTACACAATTCTTTGCGAAGAAGGATAAAATATTTCTAGAAAACAATACTTTCCGTTGTTAAAGGGTCAAATCAACATCCTGAAAATAACACTTAAAAAACTTCTTGTCGAAAATAAAAATTCAAAAAGTTAATTGGGAGGTGAAATATTTGAGAATAAATAATGGGGTAGTGGGGAACCTTTGTTTCAGGTTAATTAGTCAATATCTAAACAAAAAGGTAGGGAAGATTGCCGCTCTTTACAACCTCAAAGCACTTAAATAAAATCGAATCCACCAGCTTTAAATTACTATAAAAACAATAATATCAATTCAATCAACTCTTCATATCGAGCTTTCAATAATGGAAACCTTTCTATCCTATGCACTCTAATATACTCTCTTGCTTATCGAGAGATTAAAAAAAATAAAGAAAACAACTAAAAATGAATCTGAATAAATAAATAAAAAATCATAAGAGAATAACATCTAAGTCACTAAGGATCCATTCTGCCTCTTCATCTTTGTCACTAACAAAAATTTCAGTGCCCATATCGATAGATGTCCATCTTCTTTTAGCTGGAGGGGTATTCGGATCCTGAAATAGAAAACAGTAAATCTTAAACCCTAAACCATTAATGAAATCATTTAACAATCAAACAAGTACCTGATAGAAGTAAAGTCTACTAGCTAGGCCACCAGTGTCAAGCACCCATGTTTTTGGATTCCCAATCCAACCTTGACCCTTTTCAGTTGGGTAGCCATATTCACCCCATATAGGATGAGGCAACAATTGAACAATCTCTTGTGCTTGAGGATTGCTGTATGGATCGCAAAGACTAACAGGTTGCTCCAAGTGCTGAGCATTGCCAGGAGCACAATAGTAGTGGTAAGCTCCATATGGGAAATTGGCCGTGTCATTCCTTAAAATCTTTGTGTTGTTAGGAGTAATATGGTATGGTGGGCAATTCACCAATGCTGTGGGACTACACCAAGCTGGTACATCAGGGTTGATGATCATCTCACTATATCTTGTAACATCCGTCAGCACATCACCATCACAAGGCTCACCATTGTTCTTCCAACAACTACCTATGTCAATGAGGTAGAACTGGCTCTTGGGTCCACCTCCTTTTTTTATTTCTAATGAGAACTTGACTTTAAAATTAGATCTTGGGAGCTGAAAGTGAACCAATTGGTCAAATTTTTTTTTTCAAAATTGAGTGACTATGTATGTCAAACAAGGATGCATATGAATCAAAAGTAAGCAAGAGCATTGATTTGGTATGAATTAGTTGTAAAAGTAAGTAAAAGGTCTGATTTTAAATTCTAAAATAGAACCAAGGATTGTTTTCAAACTTACAGTGTGGAGCATTCCTCTTGTTTCATAATGGTATCCACCAGAGAATCCTTTGGTTGCATCAGCTCTAAGGTAAAGCATCAACCATGGATATTTCATTGAAGTCTTGAGCCTATGCTTAAATACCCAACTTCCAGAACCAAGCTTTTTCTCCCAAATCACTTCATAAAAGGATAAATTTGTAAGACCTTTCCCAATATCAGCATCCAAATCATAAGTTCCATTGAACCATCCCCTCATTGTACCATCACCTAACAGTTGTGTAGGCTGATGGTTCAAAGTGGGTTGATTCATGCACCCTTCTCCAAAGCAAGGGATGTTCTTTGTAGTAGTAAAAGGAGGTTTGGGTTTCCCATTTTCAGGACACAAACCGGCCTTTGTATCAAAGTTTCCATTTTTCAACATAACCATCCAAAATTGCCATGGCTTTGAACTGTCTGAAACTTCGCATAAAGAACCCAAATACAACTCCTTCTCAACTGCATAAAGATCTGGCCGATGCATTGCTTCTGTAGATAATCCTTTAAATGTTTTGCCTATTCCAAGCTTGTTATCTGCCTCAGATACCTTGTGTAACAGGGTTGAATCTGACCCATTCATAACTCAGAAAAATTAGAACACCAAATAAACATTAAAAACAAAATTCATGGACAAAATAACTTTTTTCTAAACTTACTTGAAACGTCAAAACAATCAGCGGCTCTCGGACTCCCCATGCCAGGAGCTTCATGGGCAACTTCATTGCAGAAGTTCCAAGCTTCAAAAGCTACCCTCAAACCATTTCTTCTCATTCCTGGATCACCCACTGCCGACATTCCATTTGTATCTATTTCCCTCTCTGCATCCTTATAAAATCTACCATTAACTCCACCTAAAAGCAAATTTACACCTACAAATATCACTAACAAATACTTCCTCATTGTCTTTCCCAGTACTACCTCCCTACTCCTTTTTTACCCTATAAATAGGCAAAAAGAAAGCTAATCTCTTTACTAACTATCAGGCGTAGGATTTTGACGGTATCTTTAAAATGTTTGGTTGCTGTTGTTTTCACTGCTGCTTCAGGCTTCTTTTTCCTCTTCTAACTGTTGCTTTAAGCAGATATAGCTTAAATGACATGCAAGTAAAATCTGTCTTTAATTATCTTTAAAAGAAACAATGAGATGCCATGTGTTAACAACATTGGCAAACAAAGTAAACAAGTTTAGAATCTTTAGAATTTAATGAGAAAGAAAAAAAAATGGTGAAAATATATTTTAATTTATAAAAAAAATTACAAAATAATTATTGAATTATTTTGAAGTTTTTAAGTAATTCACTGAAAATATAGAGGAGAAGTAAGTCACTGAATTATTTTGAAAAAAAAATTAAACTATAAAGGAGAAGTAAAAAAAAGTTTTCGATTGATACAAATATTAAAAATATATAAAGTGATTTTATTCATATTTATTTTGTGATAAATGTTTAAATATATTTAATACTTGCTGGAACATTCTAAACGTGTTTTAAATATTTGAATATTATTAATTTATATATTCGAAGGCTTTTTAGTCGCAATAAAAACAAATTGATGCAAGATTCCTTTAAACAAGTAAATTATAAATATGTTATAAATTTTAAAATATATTTCGGTTAAAAAAATTTAAATTTCATATAAAATTTTAAATATATTTTTATATTTTTTAAAAATATATATTTTTACTGATTGTTTTAGGGTTTAAGATTTTTAAACAGTTTTAAATATTTTATAACATATTTAATTTTTAAAAATATTTTTAGACAATTTTAAATTTCATATAATTTTTTTATTTTTTAATAATATTTTTAAATAGTATTCAATTTTGTTTTTAAATTTTTAATAGTATTTATAAAAATAAAATACATATAAATATTTTTAAAAAAATATTTTAATTCTATTTTAGAAGGTTTTTTAAGTAGTATTTGTTTGTTTTCAAAATTTTGTATAAAATTTTAAAAAACTTTAATAAATTTCTTAAATATTGTCATATTCTATTTTTTAAATTATGAAATTTTATAAACTCCAATATTTAATTGTGATACCGTTGACCTAAGTTTTATTTGACAAAACCATTTTGATATAACAAACACTATTTTTTGAATAAAAATCATTTTAAACAACACGTGGTAAAATTGTACTTCAAATTATTTTTAAAATACAAAAATGTCAAATTTATATTTAGAAAAATTTTCAAGGCTAAGTAAATTAAAAACAATACTTCAAAACAATTTCAAACAAGTTAAAATTGCTCTGGCTCAAAAAGTATCGATCCACTATTGACACTTTTTGTTAGGTATCGATAAATATTTTTGCAAATGAGTTACCAAGTATCGATACGATCTTGATACCTTTTTGTTAGATTTTTAAATGGTATCGGTTTTGACAAATTTTATAGATATATTTTTTATTATCAATATGAAATTACCTTTCTGCCATTTTGAGACATTCATTAAGTTTCGATCCAATATCGTTACCTTTTATTTGGTATCAATAATTTCATCCTGGTATCGATTTTATCGATTTTAACGATCACTGAATCAAGACATTAAATGCTAAAATTATCGATACTTTTCCAAGTAGTATCGATACATTTTGTTGCAGGTGAATTAAATACACTATCCCAATGGCTCTATTAACTTCCACAACAATCCCAACGGTTGAAAATGAATTAGATGGTATAAATACTATCTTCGAAAGGTAATACAATAACAAGAAAGAATATTTAAGCAAAAAGATCAATCAAACAACCTTTGTGCCAAATATTCCCATACTTTTCTTTATACACTTGTGAGCTTCATTGATATTCTATTAGCTCAAGTGTTTTTTTTTTTTTATATAATTGAGCTTAATTTGCAAACACCTTAATCTTGTAAGGATTATTTTTTTGTTTGCTTCTTTTTATCTCTTTGAGAAGGTTTGTGTCTTAAGGTTTGGGTAGAAACCTTAAGGGAGTTTGTAAGGTTAAGCCTTGTCTTTAAAGGTTATCAAATTAGTGAATTTGGGAAAATTCTTAGTTGTAAAAAGCTAAGGTAGTGAAGCAGGCAATTGGGGCCGAACCACTCTAAATTCTTGTGTTCAATTTTCTATCCATTCTCTCTTGCTTTTGCAAAATTTTTAAAAGCCAATTCACCCCCTCTTGACAATTTTAGTTTGATTATTTGAGCTAACAATTGGTATCAGAGCTAATATCTTTTAGACGGTTTAGCAACCAAAGAGGAGATCCTTGAGGTAGCTCAACATTCAGCCATTCAATTCATAAGAAATGACGTCTACATCCAATTCAATTTTTCTTGCAGAATCACAATCTATCTCCAAGCCTCCTTACTTCAATGGTGCCAACTACTCCTATTGGAAGACAAGAATGATGTTGTTCATACAAGCAAATGATCTTGTCGTATGGGACATCATTATGGACAGTCCCTCCATACCTCTCAAAAAAGAATGTAAGCTCTTTATTCTAAAGAGTAAGAAAGAGTGGAATGTGGAAGATAGAAGAAGTATTCAGTTGAATGTCAAAGCTATGCACACTCTATTTTGTGCACTTGGTCTAAAATAATATAGTAGAGTTTCATCTTGTTTCAATGCCAAGGAGATATGAGATAAGCTCGAAGCCAAACATGAAGGAACCAACCAAGTAAAGAAGTCTAAGGTTGACATTCTTACTTTAAATTATGAAACGTTCAAAATGAAGCCCGAGGAAGATATCAAGGCGATGTCCGATCGTTTTACTATCATCACCAATGGATTGAAGTCTTATGAGAATACATATCCAAAAGAAAATGTGGTAAGGAATATGCTTCGAAGCTTGCCTAAATAGTAGGAAGCTAAAGTGACTGTAATTGAAGAAGCAAAGAATTTAGAAATGTTGATTTTGGATGAGCTCATCAATTCTGATAATGCTCTAGAATACCGTATTTTTATGCATTAATCATGTGTTTACTCTGAGCTTGATCCTACTAATTTGAGCTATTTATGTCTTTTTATCTTTTAGGGACTGATTTGGAGGCAAAAGCAAAATTAAGGGACAAAAGTACGAATTTGGAGACACAATGGGCTGACATGAGACACAGGAAAAAGATTGTGCCAAAAGTACGAGCATGGAAGACACAATGACTAAAAACGTAAAAAAAAAAAGAGATTTTATTTTATATGACTCCATTTTATTTATATTAGGATAATTAATATTAAGATAATTATTAGGATTATTTAATTTTAGGATTTTATTTTAATTATCTTTATTTATCTTTAATTAAATGTATTTATCTTTTTAGAATTTAAGTTAAATTAGACTATCTCCCTAGCACTATAAATAGGGAGTGAAGTGACTCTATTTGGGGATTATCTTTTTCTGTAAACACACACTCTCTAAAAGTTTAGGCTTTTGTTTCTTCATATTTTCTTTCAATAAAATTCCTTTTTCCATTTTTATATTTATTTTCTTTTCCACCATTATCATGAGCCACTAAAACCTATCTAGCCGAAAGTTGTCAATATTCCCCAAAAAGGGTTCTTGAGGTCTAGAATCCATACTTAGCATTCTCGCCAAGTATTCATCGTTTCTCCGCACTACGAGCTGACGCTTTCGTCCATGGCCCTTAAGAAGTAAGCTTTTCAGCATATGCAAAGGCGGCCGCTTTGTATGTTTTGGAAGGATTGCACCGTTGGTTTGTTAACTTACTGCGTCAGAGGTTGGCGAGCCAAAGAGACAAAATGGCGTGAGATTCGCCATTGAGAAGCGTTGATCTAGCATAGATTATTGGCTAGAGTCAGGTTCCCTAAAAATCGTAAGTCTAATCTTGGAGCTGGTGGTTGTAGGCGTTCTCTTCCACTATAACTGACTTACTTGAGTTGAGAATGGTTATTTAAAAGCCGAGGATTGAACCTAAGGCGGAATGAGACAATTGGAGGCTGGAATCTACTAATAAGAATTTCTTTTCCTTTAACTCTCTTTATTATTTTTATTATTTTTGTAATCACAATTTTAGTCAACATTAGATTTTGTTTTTTTTCCCAAATCAAATCTTTAATTCTGTTATTTTTATTTTTTCTCTGTCACGTAGGTTTTCTTGGGCACGATTCTGCCCAGGATTTCGAGAAACAAGCATTCGTATAATCCGGTCCTTGAGAATTCGACCTTACTTCCCCTTTACTATTATTTTTACTATTTTACAGGGAATAGGATATTTTTGGTGCTCTAAGCGACACATCAAATTTTGGCGTCGTTGCCGGGGATCGGTAATGTACTAATATTGTTTTTTTGTTTCTTATGACCAGATCTGCTCCAGGAACTCTTGCGTTTGATTCGGAGATTGAAAAGACTGCAAGAGCTAATCGCAATGAAACAAAGCTAAGGAAAAAGTAGTCAGCGGTGGTTGAGACTAAAAGTAATCCACCGCCAAAAATCAGAATCGACGACGAAGCAGAGTCTAGGGTTAACGAAAACCCTACTCAAACCTTTGAAGGCGAAAAAGTAGAAGTCGATTCCCCAGAAGAAGTGCTTAATGCTAGGGTTGACGGAAACCCTAATCTAGCACCACAACCTATGGCTCAAACAATTCGGCAACTGGTCGAAGTGCCGGCAGAACAACCGCCACTATGTATCGCGTATCCTACTATGGATACTGATTTTGAATTAAAGTCAAGCTTGATCCAGCTACTGCCAAATTTTCGGGGGTTGCAGAATGAAAATCCCCATAAGCATTTAAAAGAATTCCATATGGTTTGCCTTAGTATAAAACCTCAGGAGGTAACTGAGGACCAAATTAAATTGCGTGCTTTTCCTTTTTCCTTAGCAGATTCTGCTAGGGAATGGTTATTTTATTTACCTCCTGGATCTATAACGACTTGGGCTGATCTGTCTCGTTTGTTTCTCAACAGGTTTTTCCCAGGGTCGCGTGCAGCTAGTTAAGAAGAGAAATCGTGGGAATAAGGCAAAAAGATACAGAGTCTTTGTATGACTATTAGGAGCGATTTAAAAATTGTGTGCAAGTTGCCCACAACACGGTATAACGGAACAGTTTTTGCTCCAGTATTTTTATGAAGGCCTAAAACCCATGGAGATGAATATGGTAGATGCCGCGAGTGGAGGAGCGTTGGTCAACATGACTCCACAACAAGTAAGAGACTTAATCTCTACAATGGCTGCAAATTCTCAGTAATTTCGAGCCAATCCTGAACCCTATAGAAGGATTCACCAGCTAAGTAATTCGACCTTAGAAGATAAAGTTGATAGAATTGCTAATATTTTGAATTCTCTTATTGCAGAAAAAGCAAAGACAGCCCGAGTATGCGGAATATGTGCTACCCCTGAACATACAACTGATGCATGTCCCAGTTGAACGATGATACTATGATTCATTTAGATGCTGTGGGAAATTTTCCTGGGCCACCACAAAGGCGATATGACCCTTACATTAATACTTACAACCCAGGATGGAGGGATCACCCTAACTTAAGTTATAGGGCCAACCTACGATATAACCAACCATACCAAAACTGTAACACCCCTAACCCGTATCCGTTGCCAGAACAGGGTTTCGGAGCATTACTACCATTTGCAGATTACTTAAAAAAAATTTAAATGCTTACCGATTCAATGCATCATGTAAATAAATATATTACCATTCAATCAATGATTAGTACTTGTATAAGCATCAAACAATAATATTGTTAGTGTACTTGCACATATCTCATATAAATTCAACATTGATATAACTATTTTCTCGACATATCGCACTTGAGTTCAATAATAGTCTCAACTTACATAATTTTCTTGTATCAACATATCAAAGATAATCATATATGTACATGTCATGAAACATATCATGCTCTTACCGTTTCTTCATAAGCATATATGATTCATTTCATTATATTAATATTTCATACTCCATCATTTCCATATATTTTATGTATATTTATTCCGATAATAGCTTATATCAAACCTAACATAATTTATATTCCACGTACTCATACTTATTTCGTTTATCTATCTTCATAATTATTTCATACAACTATTTTGTACATATATATATTTCCATATGACCAGTTCTTGTAAACATTACACACAACCATTTCATATAACCATTCGTCATCTGATACATATTACCTGGATATCAATTGTTCAACAGATGTCATAGCATCTCCCATCCACGGTCTTATTCATCTTTGACATGATGCCATAGTATCTTTCAACTATGGTCTTACTCATTTTCTGTCATGTTGCCATGATATCTTTCAACCATGGTCTTACACATTTCATATCAGGTTGCCATGGTATCTTTCAACCATGGTCTTTCACGTTTCATATCAGAGAGCACACTCCCGCGAACCTCATCCTTACGGTGGGGATTACCAGTCCAGCTAAATCCTCAGTAATATAAACTCATAGAGTATTGTCGGGATTACCACCCAGGCTAAATCCCTCTCGCAACGACAATTACTCTAATGAGCTTGGATCTGAATTACTACCCAAAGCTAAATTGCACTTCGATTCGGATTACCCGTCCGGGCTAAATATCATTTTACACATATTCTTCGGAGGGCTATATCAGATACGATCACCCGTCCGGCTAGATCCTTTTTACCGTCAATTCCTTTTCGAGAGATCCATCGAATTTTTCCTTTTCATTCAACCGAGATTTATTTTCAATTTATTTCGAGTATTATCAATATTTCATCAAATATCATGAATTGAATATTCAAATCATATTTTCATCACATAACCACATATTTCAAGTATTTAAAATACAATTCAAGTTACACAAACTTACCTCATTGCTTGTTTGTGTTTATAATTTCATTAATCCGATATCTTTTCTTTTCACGATCGAGTCTCATATTTGAGTCGTTCGGATCTTTATAAATAAATTTGATCATCATTTTCATTCATTTCATATACTAATGCATTTAATTAATGCTTTAGGAAAAATTTACCATTTTGCCCCCGAACTCTTAATTAATGACGATTTCATCCTTAGGGTCGGAAAATAAAATTCTTGCAATTTAATCCTTATTTCCAGCTATTATTCTTATATATATTGATAACAGTCCATGAATTCTATAAAATATCATAATTTTCTATAATTTCAACACTTTTCAATTTATTCTTTCAACACTTTTCAATTTAATCCCTAAAACATGTTTTCCCCCGATCTTGAACTAAATTAATAATTTCATTCAATTTTGTAATTTAAATAATAAAATAATCCATTTCATGCAATTTGATCATTTTTTACATTTTTACAAAATTGCCCATAAAATTTTACTTTTATTCAATTTAGTCCTTGAGCCTAGAATATGCAAATTAGCCATGCTAGATGAATATTCATACATATTTTTCCTCCTCCTCCTCTCATTCCACATCCTTAATGTAGATAATACACTTGTAAGTAACATTATCCATAATTTTTATTATTTACTTTTATGAATATTCAAGCTGTCTATCTGCATCATGGTCACTAAATTATTTATATCTGGAGCTATAGAACTCAAAATTAAGATCCGCTAATTTTCCCTGAAACTAGACTCATATATCTTCTTACCATAAAATTTTCAGAATTTTTAGTTTATCAAATAAGTACAGTTTATTCTTTAAAATTACCCCTGTTCTGCTGTCTAACAGTTCTGACCCTTCTTCACTAAAAATTAATTATCTCCTTGTAAAGAATTCAAATGATGTTCCCGTTTGTTTATATTGAAAATAGACTCATTAAGGATTCTAAAAATATAAATTTGAACCCATAATTATTTTTATCCAAATTTTTATGATTTTACAAAGTCAGAACAGGGGAACCTGAAATCATTCTGACCTTGTCTCACAAAATTCATCATATCTCATGATTTACAATTCCATTGCTTACATAATTTCTTCTATAAGAAACTAGACTTAATAAGCTTTAATTTCATATTTTATTCATCCTATAATTAGATTTCTACAATTTTTGATGATTTTTCAAAGTTAGACTACTGCTGCTGTCCAAAACTGTTTTAGTACAAAATATTAATTACCATGTTATAACACCCTTATTTTCTTTTTCTACACCATTTCTCATCACTTTCTCTTGTTTTCTCTTCACTAACATATCATGAACATAGGACCTTATGTAAGAAAACTCTACTATAACATTATTTCCATGCTTTGTCAATAATAACAAACTTAAAAACATATTGAAATCTTGATATACTTACCTTGTTCTATTGATACTAATCTTTAACTTCATTTTCTCTCTCCTCCAGCTTCTATTTCTTGAATCCAACTTGATATTCTAACTCCCCATGGTCTCCTTAACATTTTTCTCTCTTGGTAGCTATGGAAATTCATTTGATTTTTGGGTGAAAATGGTGAATTTTTGGTAAAAGGACTAAATTATAAAGAAAGCAAAACTTTCTTTCTTCCTCTCTTTCTCTCACGTTAGTGCATGGGAAATATGGATGAGAATTTCTCATCTTTCTTTCTTTATATACTAATAAAATAATAATAAAATATCTTATTAAAATATTAATAAAATAATATTTATCTAATTAAATAATTATAAAATATCAAAATATCTCTAGCATCATTATTACTTTCTAGATTTCTCTCTCTTCCAATTGACCATTTTGCCCTTCATTATCTTTTAAAATTCCATCCTTAAGTCATCATTTAATTTGGTAAAATTGCAATTTAGTCCCTCATAATTTCTTCATCTATTCAATTTGGTCCTAATTCATCCATTTTCCTTAGTTTCTAGATTATTCCACTCTTAAAATATTTACACTATTGGTCCTTCAAAATTTTCATATTTACACTTTAACCCCTCAAATTTTGAGTATTTACTCTTGTGCAACAAAACTTTTCTCACTTTTACAATTTAGTCCTTTCTTGAATTAATATATCATAATATACTTCTCAATATTGACATATCTCAAAATTTCCTTCTTTTTTTTCACTTTATTTCCTTATTTTACTATATCAACGATAATATCTTACTGTAAATATTTTCAGGGTATTACATGTGATCTTATGATAAGCTTGCATCTTTTTTGTAGTGATCAAATATTTGTGTGTCATTATTTTGTGTAGATGAATCGTAATCAAGATCAAAATACAATTGTCAGAGTTGTGGCTTCAGTTTTAGCTTTTGGAGCTTTTTGGATTAAAAAATTAAAAACTAGGAAGGAAATTGCTTCTCACCCTCGTGTGAATCGAGATTATGAAAGGGAAAATTATATTAATAGTATTTTATATAGTGGTGGCCAGCATTGTATTGATCTGATAAGGATGAGACCGATTGCCTTTTTTAATTTGTGTGATATTCTTAATAGGAATAATTTGTTACAATCAACTAAGTCTGTGAATATTAGGGAGCAAGTAGTTATATTTTTACATATAATTGGTCATAAAGTAAGGTTTCGAGTGATTGGATCTAGATATTATAGATCAACTGAGACAATTCACCGTTACTTTAGGGTTGTATTGGGAGCTATTTTGAAATTGTATAAACTAGTTATTAGATTACCTGATGAGTCAACTCCTAGTGAAATCAGAAACAATCCAAGGTTTTATCCTTATTTTAAAGATTGTATTGGAGCATTAGATGGAACTCAAGTTCGTGCATCCGTTCCACTTAACATTCAAGGAAGATTTCGTAACCGTAAAGGGGGGACGACACAAAATGTATTGGCTGCCATCACATTTGATTTGAAATTTTCCTATGTTCTAGCTGGTTGGGAAGGTAGTGCACATGACTCTCGTATTTTAAGTGATGCACTTTCACGCCCAAGAGGATTAAGAATTCCGGAAGGTAAGAATTAACATTAAATACCAAATAGTTCTATTAAGCTCATAATTTATTAGTAATATTATGTTTTTGTAAAATTGTAGGTAAATATTATCTTGCTGATGCTGGATTTGGCATTCGAAATGGATATATTACCCCCTATCGTGGTGTCCGATATCATTTAAAAGAGTTTAGTGATCAGGGGCCTGAAAATGCAAAGGAACTCTTTAATATTCGTTATTCATCATTACGAATCACCATTGAACGTGTTTTTGGGATTTTGAAGAAACGGTTTCGTGTATTAGATGCTGAACCATTTTGGAATTTTCAAACTCAAGTAGATATAGTTTTGGCTTGTTGTATCATTCATAATCATATAATGGGAGTTGATCTTAGTGATTTACTTAATTATGGATTATACGAGGAGCTTGAGTCTGATTTGATAATACCAACTCTTATGGAGCGAGAAGAAAGAGAAGAAGCAAGAGAATGGTCTACTAAGAGAGATGAAATTGCACACACTATGTGGACTGATTATATGTGTAATACCCCTACCCGTATTCATTGCCAGAATAGGATACGAAGTATTACCGGAGTTTATAAATTAAAAATTCCCGTATTCATTGCCGGAATAGGGTACGAAGTATTACCGGAGTTTACAAATTAATTTTTTTTAACTCAATATAACCCCTTTATAGATATCTACCCTTCCCTGAAATTTTAAACCAAAAACAATCCACATCAACCAATCCAATTCAACATATTTTCAAGATAAATTCATGCATATTTATAAAATAACGTCATTACATACCCAAAACCAGGTCTGTTAATCATACCAATGGTTAACTCTACATTCATTTCACAAAATCATTTACTTTATTAGCTTATACATGCCCTTGATTTCCAAAATAAAGTTTCTTTATGTACCGAAATCCTGAGGTTGATAGTGTGATGTGTCTTTGACCAAGTCTGACCTCCGAGCTCTTAACACTACAAAATAGGGGAAAATGAAACAGGGTAAGCACTTTGTGCTTAGTAAGCTCATGTAACAAGAATTATACTTACCTAATATTTTCAATACAATACAATAAACATTTAGATATCCATTCAATGCATTATTACCCTAATATGCACAAACTCAACATTCAAGTTAGTACAATAATTTGCATGTACCAATAATATATACCATGATTGATGAGCTCATCAATACCATGATTTCCGTTTCCTTGTTATTTTTCCATATTTATCCCGTTGAATTTCTCAGAATTTCGATGGATTTTCAGAGGTACACTTTTAGTGTACAATTCCGGTCCACAATTCATATTCATGTGCACACATTTCCATTTCAGAGAGCACACTCCCGCGAACCTCATCTTTACAAATGAGATTACCAGTCCCAGCTAAATCCTCAGTAATATAAACTCATAGAGTATTGTCGGGATTACCACCCGAGCTAAATCCTCGCAACGACAATTACTCTAATGAGCTTGATCTCAATTATCACCCAAAGCAAATTCGCACCCTAATTCGAATTACCCGTCCAAGCTAAATTCATTTTCCACATATTCTTCGGGAGGGCTATATCAGGATAGAATCACCCGTCCGGGCTTGATCCTTTTTACCATCAATTCCTTTTTCAAATATCCATCGAATTTTCCTTTCATTCAACCGGGATTTCTTCCTCTTTTTATCAAATATATCAATGTTTCATAAAATTTCATATAATGAACATTCAAATCATATTCATATAAAAAAACATACATTTCAAGCATTTAAGAATATAATTCAAGTTACATGAACTTACCTTGATACTTGTTTGTGCACAAAAATCTACTAATCCTGAACTTTTTCCTTTCATCGATCTAGCTTCGTATTTGAATCTTCTGGATTTGGTGCAAAAATTATGAAGTAACAGCTTAGAGAACCCTCCTATGGCGTTTTTAGCTGCTGGAATTGAAGAGAAATGAAGAGAAATCTAGATATTTCCTATTTAGTCCTAGCTTTATTTAGTTAATTTTGCAATATTCCAATTTTGCCCTTAATTTATCAAATTCCCTGCTGATTTCATGCCCTTGCCGTCCAGCCCAAATAAATTTTGAGTCTAATTGCCTTTTAAATCCTTTCTCATTAGACTCTTAAGCTATTTAATCATTCTAGCAACTTTTACACCTATTACAATTTAGTCCTTTTCATTTAATTGACTACCCAAACATTAAAATTTCCTAACGAAATTTTAATACCACATTAATAACATTCCATAAATATTTATAAAATTATTTTCGACTCGGTTTTAAAAGATAAAGGTCCCGATACCTTGTTTTTACCCAATTTCTTCAATAATTTCTTTTTCTAACTAACCACTAAATCGGTAAAATTTTTCTATCAATATTTTCATACGATTTTCCTATCATATCAATTTTCAAGCAAAAATATTGAAATAAATTTCTCTTTAAATCGGATTTGTGGTTACGAAACCACTGTTCCGATAACCTTGAATTTAAGCCATTACAATATGGCTAGAAATTAGTTAGGTTTAGGGCTTAAAGTTATTGTTTCTATGTTATGTATGTTTTAGTATTAAAATTGTTTTTTTTTTGTTAATGTTGGTTGGATAATGATATTGAAATTTTAGTTTGTTGGATTTTGAAATTATTATGTCTTGAATTTGTTAGATATTAAATTTATTATGTTTTAAGCTTGTTGAATTTATTATGTTAGATATTGAATTTATTTGGTTGGATAATGATATTGAAATGATTGACAATAAAAATTATTAATGTAGAATGGGTAAGGGCAACAAAGAAGGGACCTCTAAGCAATTCAGGTGGACAAAACCGATGGAACATCTTTTTCTTGAAATTCTAGCAGAGGAGGCCCAGAAAAGAAATAAGCCTTCTAACACTTTCAAATCAGTTTCTTTTAATCGATTTGCCGTAACTATTTCTGAAAGATTTCAAGTCCAATGCGATGCGAAGCATGTGGAAAATCATTTGAGGACTGTAAAAAACCTATGGCAGATTATATGCGCAATTCGGGATGAAAATGGTTTTGGATGGGATGATAACATGAAAATAATCACATGTGATAGAGCGACATATGATGCAGCAGTGATGGTAATTTATGTATATATATGTTAAGTATATTTCAATTGTTTTTTACTTGTTATTCTAATTGTGTATAATATCCGACAGGCACACAAGAAGTATGAACCATTTTTGAATAAAAGCATTGATCATTATGATGAAATGGCTTTGGTTGTTGGCAAAGATAAGGCAACAGGGAGTTTTGCCAGAACATTTGCTGACATAGATTTGGATGATAGTAACCAATATTCGGTGCCTATAGACGGAGACAATGAAGAGATTGAAGAGGTAAGAACAAATGTATCTTCATCTGGCACATCCAAACGTAAAAGAAAAAATGTTCAAGAAAGTGTCGTTGATGAACAAATTAAATTTGTAGGTGAACAACTTGGCAAAATTGCTAATGCTTTGGAACAATTTACTGTGGATAAGACACCACATCTTTACGAAGAAGTGATGTCAACGGAGGAAGAAAGATTTGATGATGACTTCCTGTGTTCCGTGTTTGATTATCTAGTAAGTCATGAATCCGTGGCCAAAGCTTTTTTAGTTAAAAGTAAGAAGCATAGAAAAATTTGGCTTCAAAAATTTTCTCAAGGTTGAAGATATTGATACATTTAATGTGGTGTAATATTAGTTATATATGTACTTGGACAATATTGTTGTTATTATGTGGTGTACTACTAATTATACTAATTATGCATTTGGATAATATTATTAATTTCTATTATTAATTGTGGTTTGGAAGCTAATTTATAATTATTCAATTCTTGTTTTTATTTTTTTATAACACAATTACAAATAATTTATTTGACTTTGGTTGTTTTCAATTTATGACGGTTAATATTCTAGCTTAATAATTGAATATTATTATATATTTAATTTAATTTATTTATTTATAAATAAATAAATCATTGCAATATATGTAAAAACAATTTAAAGTATAAATTTATTAAAAAAACAATTTAAAATATAAATATATGTAAAAACAGTTTTTCTGAAAAATATTTTCAGGAAATTTGCCAAACAACAGAAAATATTTTACACAGATTCATCCAAACACCAGAAAAGTAAATCATTTCTAGAAAAGTAAATCATTTTCTAGAAATCATTTTCCGGAAAACATTTTACTAGCAAACAAGCGGACCCTTAGTATCAAGTATGAATAAAGATGACCCATTTCCACTATAAAATTTGAATTGTATTTCTTCAAAAAAAAAAAAACCCATATTGTATTATTTGATATAAACTCAAAAATCCAAACTATAATTAAAGTCGGTAATTGTATTACATTGACCTATTATAAAAATAAATAAATTAAAATATCTCAAATTAAGATAAAAAATAAATTTCAAATTTCAAGAGACTAAAACTACAATTAAATTAAATATATATTCTATAAGTGCAACGGAACATAGATACGAGTACGCTGAAACATATTATCTTTCTATTTAAAGGTTGGAAGGTGCTAGTTAATTGAATCTTAGCTCGACTGGCATGAACATTGTTGCTAATGCAAGACGATGTGGATTCAAGTACGCTGAAATGCATTATTATCCTATTTACGAGTCAGGAAGAGGCTATGGATAGTTCAAGATATTGTGTCAAAAAAAAAAGTTGAGAGGTACTATGGATAGTTTTAGAAATTGTATCAATGTTTAAATTTATACTAGAATTAAAACAATATTTATCTTTTAGTTTTCTTTCTCTTTTTTAAGAATTACCAAATAGATAAAATGTATAAAGTTGAAATTAATTCTTTTCAATAAGGGTAAATTACCAAAATAGGCACATTTGTTTGCCTCAGGTTACATTTTAGTCACTTATGTTTAAAATGTTACGTTTTAGTTACTTACGTTATCATGTAATAACATTTTAATCTCTGAGCCGTTAATTGCCGTTAACGGTGTAATAATAAGCTGACGTGACACGTTAAATCATCATTTCAAATAAAAATTTTAGGTTAAATTCTACAACTGCTCCCTATATTTTTTTTTATTTTGAGTAATTTAATTTTTTTTCTTTTACGTTCTTTTAATTTTTTTTATTTTCCATTCTCTTCTGCTTCGCCCTCTGTTTCCCTCTCTTCTTCATTTCTTTTAACATAGTTTTTTTTATGTTTTTCATTTGTTAAACTAGTCAACAAGCTCGCCTCACTCGAAAAAAAATTAAATTGTGCAAAAAAAAGTATAGAGACTAGTTTTAACAAATGAAAATATAGAAAAACTATGTTAAAAGAAATGGAGAAGGGAGGAAAATAGAGAATGAAAAAAAGAAAGAAAAAGGAAAGTTAAAAAAACATAAAAGAAAAAAAAACTAAATTGCTAAAAATGAAAAAATATGGGGACCTATTTTACAAAGTAACCTAATTTTTTTTTTAAAAAATGATGATTTAACATACCACATCAACTTACTGTTACACTGTTAGCTACAATTAACGATTTAGTGACTAAAATGTTACAACGCAATAATGCAAGTAACTAAAACGTAACATTTCAAACATAAATAACTAAAATGTAACTTGAGGTAAACAAAAGTGATTATTTTCATAGTTTACCATTTAAATAATAATCAAATTAATAAAATTTATGAAATGTAGGGCTAAATTTATAATATGCGAATAAAAAGATGAGCCAACATTAAAAACATAATAAATATAATTCATAAACCCTTCGATTAGTCCTTTCTAAGGACTTATAAAAAAACTAAAACTAAATGAAAAAAATTAAATGTAAACCCTAAATCCTAAATAAATAAAACTTTATAGGAGGATAACATCAAAATCGCTAAGGGACCATTCTGCTTCTTCCTCTTTATCACTAACAAAAATTTCGGTTCCAACATCGATAGACGTCCATTTTCTTTTGGCGGGAAGGGTATCTGGATCCTGAAATCCAACCAAAACAATTAACAATAAAAACCCCTAAACCATCGATGGAATCATTTAATAGTGACAATTAAACAAGTACCTGATAGAAGTAAAGTCTACTAGCTAGGCCGCCAGTGTCAAGCACCCATGTTCTTGGATCCCCAATCCAACCTTGACCCTTTTCAGTTGGGTAGCCATATTCACCCCATGCAGGGTGAGGCAACAACTGTACTAATTCTTGAGGTTGAGGGTTGCTGTATGGATCGCAGAGACTAACAGGTTCCTCCAAGTATTTAGCATTGCCAGGAGCACAATAGTAGTGGTAAGCTCCATATGGGAAATTGGCCGTGTCATTCCTTAAAATCTTTGTGTTATCAGGAGTAATATGGTATGGTGGGCAGTTCACCAATTGTGTGGGGCTACACCAAGCTGGTACATCAGGGTTGATGATCATCTCACTGTATCTTGTAACATCTGTCAACACATCTCCATCACAAGGCTTACCATTGTTCTTCCAACAACTGCCTATGTCAAGCAGGTAAAATTGGCTCTTGGGTCCTCCTCCTTTTTTGATTTCTAATGAGAACTTGACTTTAAAATTTGTCCTTGGGAGCTGAAAGTAAACCAATTGGTCAGAGAGTGACTATGTATGTTAAAAGTAAGTTAAAATGCTTGATTTCAAAGAGTGTATTTCAACTTACAGTGTGGAGCATTCCTCTTGTTTCATAAGGGTACCCACCAGAGAATCCTTTGGTTGCATCAGCTCTAAGGTAAAGCATCAACCATGGATATTTAATTGAAGTCTTGAGCTTATGCTTAAACACCCAACGTCCAAAACCAAGCTTTTTCTCCCAAGCCACTTCATAAAAGGATATGTTTGCAAGTCCATTCCCAATATCAGCATCCAAATCATAAGTTCCATTGAACCATCCCTCCATTGTACCATCAGCCAAAAGTTGTGTAGGCTGATGGTTCAAAGTGGGCTGATTCATGCATCCTTCCCCAAAACAAGGGAAGTTCATTGTAGTATTAATTGGAGCTGGGTTAGGTTTCCCATTTTCAGGGCACAAACCAGCTTTTGTGTCAAAGTTGCCACTTTTCAACATAACCATCCAAAATTGCCATGGCTTTGAAGTCTTCAAAAATTGCCATGGTTTTGAACTCTTTGAAACCTCACATAAAGAACCTAAATATAGTTCTTTCTCAATTGCATAAAGATTTGGGTCATACAATGCTTCTGCAGACAATCCGTTGAATTTTTTACCTATGCCAAGCTTGTTATCTGACTCAGATACTTTGTGTAACAAAGTTAAATCTGACCACATTTATAACAAAAATATTAGAACACCAGATAAACATAAAAAAAAAAAAAAGTAAAAACAAAATTTATGAACAAAATATTTTCTTTTACTTCTTGAAACGTCAAAACAGTCAGCAGCTCTGGGACTTCCCGTGTCAGGAGCTTCATGAGCAACTCCATTACAATTATTCCAAGCTTCAAAAGCTATTCTCAATCCATCTCTTTTCATCCCTGGATCACCCAGGGCCGATATTCCTTTATGTCGTCTACTCCATGGGACCTTAAAAAATCTAGCATTAACTCCAATAAAACACAAATTCACACACAATAACAAAACTAATAAAGATTTCTCCATTTTCATAACTTTCTACCTAGCTTTCAAAAGAAATATTAAATTGTTTTTGTCATCTTTACTCTACTATTTATAGGTGTAGTATAGGACTTGATGTTTGGTTTCAGTTTCTTCTTTTATTTGGACTTCTATTTACTATTAAACACATATAATTAAATCACTTGTAAAATTGAAGCAAATTCATGTACACACAAATAGTCACTTTTGTTTGCCTTATATTATATTTTAGTCATTTACGTTATTGTTTTGTTACAATTGGTCATTCTACTGTTAAGCTCCGTTACCTCTCTAACGGTGGTCCTACGTGATAGTCCAAATAGATTTTAAATGTCAACTTTGTAACAAAACGATTACGTAAGTGACTAAAAGGTAACATTTCAAACATAAGTGACTAAAATGTAATATGAGGTAAACAAAAGTGACTATTTTTATAGTTTACCCTATAAATAATTAGTTTTGTTATAATTATAAATAATAGTAAATATAAAACATATATATTTTAATTAAACCCTATAAAATTGACGTGAATGCACATTATTTAGGGTACAGTAATTTGTTTGTTTAAAAGAAGGGACAAAATTTACAATTATACATGAAATTTAGTTTAATATGCAATTATATACATGAACTTTGATTTAGTACAATTTTATACATGAAATTTTGATTTGATCAAATTCTCACAATTATTAACACAATTATTGATATAATATCATTTTATGTTTATAAATTGTATACAGAAATAATTGTATTTATACAATATAAAAATAAATTGAAGTATTTATTTATTTAAATATGTACGAGTGAACCAAAACTAAAGTTTTATGTATACATTTGAATCACAATATATAATCACACTAAATTAAAGTTTATGTATATAATTACATAGTAAATTTAAAATAATATATAAATTTAAAATTTATCCCTTAAAATAATTGAGATAGTATGTGATACTATGTGTTAAAACAATTGGTAGATTATTTGATATTATCACGTCAGTTATTAGCAAATAAAGAAGTTTAAGTTGGTTAGAATTTATAATTCTGACGTAAAATCCACTCAGCATATAATAATTTATTTTTTGTCGATCTATTTTTGACAAAATAATTAATGATTTAAATTATAATTAAAATTCACTTAACATATAATTATTTAATTTTTTTTCAATCTATATTTGAAAAAATTAATTAATTATTTAAATTGGGATAAATTGGACCTAATTGATAGAAGTTATTAACAAGGCAAGTAAAAGCAATTTAAATTATTTATAATTTATAAAAAAAAGTAATAAAAAGATATTAATAAATAATAAATTTTAATATAAGTTAAAATATATTCCGAGTCTATTTACCATTTGTAGTTAATTACTTTTATTGGAATTTACTTTATCTACTTAGGATATCTTTTAGCCAGAATTTAAAAAATCGTTGATTTGCGCAATTGATCATTGCGCATGAGAGTAACTGTTAATTTGTGAAAAACGGTTGTGCATTAAATTATGATGGCATGCCTCTAAGTTCAAATTTAGGCTAGAAACAATGTACACACTTGTTGCTCAATTGTTAATCCGCATGGGCTTTCGGCCTCTTAGGGAACGTGTCATAGGTCACCGTAGCCCTTATGGTGGATAAATGAAAAAAACTAGTATGAAACCAAATTTAATAAAAGATGTTTGTGGTCTTAACAATTAATTTAAAATAAAAATTGTTAAAAAATAGAGTGATTAAACTTTAATTTATCACAAAAATAGTTGGTGCAATCCCACAATTATTAGGTTGTTTGATTATTAAATTATTTTATGTCGTGTCACTATTTTTCTTAAATTGTTTCTGGTGTAAATTTCATAAAATTATAGTTTGAATTGTGACTTATATAGTAAAAAAAAAGTAAAGTATCAGCCGATTGGCATATAAGACACAATAATATGATACATTTTAAAACCCTTGAAACTTTACTGTAACTTTATTAGAAATGTAGTTTATCAAACATAAGTTTTATATATAAGTTCTTTCTCAAAAATAAACATCTTGACATCAACCCCCTCATGTCATGCATAGTACAAAATAACAGAAGTCTCACAACAGCAGAGGTCCTCTAGCATAGTCTATCAGAATTTCCTTTTCTTCAACAACAAGCTTGAGAAAGAAAGGTAATTAAATAAGTTCAAAAGAACTTAGTGAGTTCCAGAATAAAACATATCAATGGTTACTAACTTCAAGCAAATCTTTTCTAAGATTCAAAAACAATCACACAAATTTGGCAAATGACAAGTATCATACATAGACAGTTTATACGTTGGTTTACTTTCTTTTCTTTCTTTTTTTTTGGTGTATACAATACGCCCATATGACCATATAGACAAACCTTCTTCATGTCAGCCACTACCCAAATCCTTAGTCAAATCATACATTCCATTCATATTCCTTTCGTTTGTATCCTTTTGTCGTATTTTGCCAGTCTAGTTTGCAACATACTTTTGCCCTACCGGAGGCTACTTAATTATTTTCATGTATTGCAATATACCAGTTCAATGTACATTCCATCAAAGACAACGCTGTGAATATGCTTCCTTAACATCATTTCCATGATTTAGTCCATATCATTCTTGACAGAAGCAGAAGGTAGTGGCTTAAGCATGAAGAATGATTCTTACACTTTAACACAAACCTTACAGACCTAGATTGACAACTTTGAACAACCATTTTTCATATACACACATTTTACTTTTGCAGAGTATAAGTACTTACCTCACACAAAATATAAAGCAAGAATACTATACACATGGAAGTAAGAAAAACTCACTAGAAATACAACAAAGTCTATAAAAAAGGACATTTGCCTTTGTAACTCGTCCTTTTAATAGCGTTTTGAGCTAAAATGTGGATAATTAAACTTATCAAATCATTACTCCATTGAATCCAAACATGTATGCAAGAAACACTAACATATAACCCAGAATCAAGGAGTTTCCTTCCTTACATATAATTTTAACACTTATGCATGCAGAGTTAAAAATACGTAAATAACTATGAAAATAACCTAGAATTCATCAATATTTACCAGAGAGCTAACACAAACGTGGGAGTTGGTTGAACACAGTGAACCCAACCTCAGTAAGGTTTCTAAACTTAAGCTTTGAGAGAGAATATAGATAAAATCAAGCAGAAAATGAATGCAAAGAAAATGCAAAAGTTTATCGGTGAAGACACTAATATTCTTATATACTTAAGCACAGAGATGAGGTTTAGTGGAAGGATCATATTAACTACAGTATCTTAGTTTTGCTCTAACCAGTTTACACTAGACCAACTAAATAGTCTTATAAAAATAATAAACAAATATATGAAACTACAGATTTGAAAACTTCGCTGAAACATCTGGGTGGCATATACTCAACAAAAGAATCTGGCAAAACACAAATTTTGCTAATCAGCGCAGACACAAAATCCCATACTTGGCCACAACTAATACTTTACTTACTCAGAACTACACTTAGTACAATAAACAATAACCATAAATAGAGACTTCGCTAGGTACGCTGTTACAGTGCATTATTACTTCGGATGTCTGATGAGGTGCGGAGCACATTTACTTCGGTTATACAGATGAGGTGCAGAGCGCAATATTTACTTCAAACGTTCTGATGATGCACTAGGTGGCGTGTTTGTGTGTTGGTTGGATGATTCTTGTATCCATCCCGAGTTCGAATCAGGTTAATAGGGGTTAAAAAGTATGAACTCGATAAATGATAGAGTTGAAATGATATAATGTTATGGTACCACATGTACATATATATGATATGTGCTTTATGATAGCATGTAAAAGACCATAACTGATTATATGAGCCTGGAGGGTTGATATGGTATTAAGCGAATCAATAAATTCAATACGAGAATGAACAATGGTATGAATTTAAAAGGAAATGAACATGTCTTTAGTAGTATAAATTATTGTATGATTTGGTCATTTTGAATTTTGAATTGGCAATATGGTTGTAGTCATGTATATAACTTGTTTACCTTATTTATATGAAATTGGCATAGCAATGGAGATGACTTAAATGGTTAAACTAGTTGTGTAATGTATACGCATATAAGATGTTAAAGATTAGAAATGAGTATATTGGAATGATGTTTTTGCTGAAATGTTTGCAATTAAGATAAATGATTGTTTGTGCAGGTGTTATAAAATAGTACCATTGAGACCTTTTGAACATAGACGGTCACGTCGCGACGTCGGACCCTTAACGTCACAATTAGATTAAGTCAATGAGTTATGTCGCGACTTGGAACTGTTGAAGTCACGACGTCAATGCGATAGTTTGAAAACTTTATAATTTGGTCCTTATTCAACCCAAAGTAATCTTAAGAGCTTTCGTAAGCTTGTATAGAACCTGGAAATAATTGTATATCATATTTTGAATGAGTAATATAATTAATAGCATGTATACATGATTGAATTGAATTATAGTTGACCGTAGTTGTTTTAACAACGAATGTGGCATCTTTAGCTCGAACCTGGTGATCGGGTCAGGTATGGGGTGTTACAAGTAAAATATTAAAAAAATGCTTTTAGAAAAGACACATGTCAATTTTTTAAGGTTGCTTGTGGAATAAAAAAATACACTACGAATGAACCAAATACTCACCTTTAAAACAGACACATGCCATGTTCTAAACCCTGCTTTTGGAGTTAAAAAGCTCCACTGGTAGTGAACAGAATAGTAACATTTTTTTTTTTATTAATGATGCGAAAAATAATACTAAAAACATTGTTAGAAAATCTTATATATTTTTAATATAATAGTTAGAAAATTAATTATAAAATTTTATATGTTTTTTAAATTTAACAGTTGGAAAACTTTAAAAATATATGTATTGTAACTCATTTTTATCCAGGGCTAAGCTCGATTTTTAAGTTAATTCAAATTCTCATTTTGGGTCTAAATTTCACAAATCCAAGTTTGTAAAATTTCATTTTAAGTGTTTTTAAATTTTGAATTTTTTATTTTAATATTATAACTATTGTTTTTTTTTAAAAAGGACAAATTTTTGTTTTGCCCCTCAAAGTTTTTTTAATTTGATTTATTTTATAGAATTTATAATTTTTTAATGATAAATTTAGTAGCATTTTTAGTTTAATTTGACAAATTAGAACAAAGTAGTATCTAAATACTAATTTGGTAAAAATAAAGTTTAATAATTATAGATATAAACAATATCTAAATATTAATTAGATAAAAATAAACTTAAATAATTATAATACTCTAATACAAATTGAGCATTAAACTTAGTTTGCTTTTCCTAAATATTAATGATTAAAATTATTCTAAATTTAAAAATATCATTTTAAAAGTGAGGTGGGATCTACTTTTAATATGTATATTTTAAATAAATATTTTGATTTTGTTATCAACAAGTCTAACTTCGTCCATATCCAGGGAGCAAGCCAAATTCATGGTCAAAAATGAAAGAAAGAAGAAGACTGGGAAATTATTTATTCGAGGGAGAGGAAGAAAGGAGGAGCTTGGAGCTCATTCTCATTAGTATTTAACCTTTTTTTTTAGTTTAATTTAATTTTGTTTATATTTGGTTCCTATTTGTTTAAACAAAATACTTGATATTTTTTTTATAGCATGATGTATTTAACTTTTAAGTGGTTTGAAGTTGTGTAATTTAATTTTATCTTTTTAAATTTTCTCTATTGCATTATAGATATTTGATCATTTAAGTTATGTTTGATGAACTGAAAAATTAAGCGTTAACAAAATACGTATGGAGAATTTAAGTGTTTAATGTAAGTTATAAATATGTTTGGTATTTTATTCAAAATTAAATATTGAATATAATTAAATTGATTGATAAATGATAATATAATCTTAAATGAAATAAAAATAAAATAGAAAGCAATTGAATTTATTCTCTATTAAGTGATAAGTGAGCCTTGTCTACTAGAGAGACCTAATCATGTAGGTTGATGTAAAAATTTAGGCTCGATTTCTAGGCCCGGGCTTGACCCAAAAAATGAGCTTAAAATTCTGCCTAAGCTCGATCCAGATTAAAAATGCTAACTTGAACTCGATCCGGCCCATACCTATTTTTCGGGACTATATTTTTACCCAAATCTTTTTATTTTTAGGGGGAGCTTTGGGCGTAGGTAGGTGGTCGGCCTATAATCAGGTCTACTATCTACCTATCATTTTTAATACTTTTTTTGTAATAAAAAAATTCTATCTAATAATTTTTATTATAAGTTCTAAATATGTTTAAAAAATTAAATTATTGAAAATATTAATTTTATGTTGAATTGTTTGAATCCTTTATCAAACCGGGTCTAGATACATATATTTCTTTTAGTTGTTGATATACTTTAATGTTGGATGATTTGATTTCATATAAAACATGCAAATAATGTTAATAATAAATGATAAAGGGAAGATAAATGTTTAATTTAATAACATTAAAAGGATTTAAAGAAAAAACACATTAAAAAGAGATGCATTTCACGTCAACCAAAAAAAAAAGAAAAAGAATAATTAAAAAAGTATTTTTAGCTTTTAGGTACTTAAGTATTTTGGGTTTTCGCTTTTTACTATTTAGAATCTTGGATAAATATTATTTCATTTAAATTCATACTTATTTAGTTTTTGTTCAACCATGCTTATTTATATTTTAATATTACATTATTAGATTTATTATTATTATTTAATACAATATTGAGAGTGAAAAATGGAATAATACGATTTAAACCTAAACTAAATAGTTATCCGATAAAAGTTTTAGTTACCACTACATGCAAGTCAATACATTATTTTTATTGTTGTTAGCATCTTTACTATTACCTTTTTAAATCATAACTATATGTAATGAATACTTGCATCCTGAAATGTTTTTAACTAATATTTTGCGCATAAGACAACATCCTAATTTCTATAGTAATTTAATGGGCGATGGGTTTATTTCTAGTAAGGTTAAAAATAGCGGTGATGGTGAGATTAATTACTATAGCGATGAGATTAAATACTGTAACAGTGAGATTAAAAACAACAGTGGAGTGTATGTTTGGATTCAAATACAACTGTAACGGTACAGTGAGAATAGAAACGAATTATTAAAGACATTAAATTAAAAATGATATATAATAGAAGTTTTTTAAATTATTTTATTTTTATAAAATTATTAAAAATATGTAAATTTATAAATTTATTATTTAATAAAATGTTAATTAAAAAAAATTAAATCATCCTGTAAAATACAATAAAATATTCATTAAATTAAAAGCACAACCACCCTGTAAAATATAATAAAAAGCCAAAACAAAACAAGTTAAAATGGTAAAAGGCCTATCCACCACATCTTTTTCTTTACTTAAAATCCAATCGCCTTTATTAAACCACCAGCACAAGATCTACCTATCCTCTGTTTCACAGCTCCATCAGTATTCGGTTTATACCATTCGTGACGTGGTGGATGCAACTGTACCCGAATGAAATATTGTCCTGATCTATGCTTTCCCAGCTGTATTGCAGCAACTACTGATCTTGAATAAGCTAAATCTGCCGCTGCTACCTCAACAGCATTGCAATGCTCCCCCACCCCCCGCGAAAAATATTGTGATTAGGGTGTGTCCATATCTTCCAAGCTAAAATTCCAAATGTTATGTCCCAGAATGTACTTCCAACAATCCTTTCATTCAAGACCTTTAAATTCTCATTTAACCAATCTACCAAAGGTTTAGAAAAAAAATTCGCCAGTTTACAACTAGGAACTACCTGGAGCCAAATAGCTTTAGCAACTTGACAGTCTCGAACTGCGTGCAATACCGTCTTCTCGGACCATCCACAAATACTGCAGAAGCTATCATTCGACATACCCCTTCTACACCATTCTGAGTTTGTAAGCAGCCCATTAATCAATAATAACCAAATAAGTATTCGTTATAGCCTTTTATATTTCCAACAAGGACGAAATCAGAAAAATTTTTTAGGGGTCAAAATTAAATTATAATTTTTACGATAATAAAAATATAATTTTATTATTTTAATAGTTTAACCTTTATGATTTTTAAATGATTAAATTAAAATTTTATCATTTTTAGAGAATTAAAGTATAATTTTATTTTTATTAATTTAACATTTTAAAAAATTTAAATGGTTTAAATAGAAAATTTTTAATTTTAGGAGAAGCCGCCTGCCAACCTAGCTATGCGCCTCATTTCCAAGCAACATTCCATTTTGGATCATGCGCATGCTAGCCATCTTCTATTATTGCCTTGTACCCACTTGCTATGGTGCACTTTTCGTTCTTAGCCTAATTCCACGTGTATGAGTTCGCACCAGCATCATCCTTAGAAGGGCATGTTCCTCCAACATGAAACACGACATATTTTGGCAGTTCACTCGCAAAACGACTCCAATTCCACTCCATCCAATCGTGGTCATGGCATAAACTGACGCTTCCTTGGAATTTGATTCTTGGCCGACACAATAGTTGCACAAAGGACCCAAAGCACTAATCTAATTATTGAAATAAAATTTGCTTTTTCGACCATCCCCAATTTGCCAATGTACGCATCTATAAAGATCATCCTAAATTTTGACAATTGAGCCCTAAACAAACCTACAATTATATGTTTTATACTCAACGGGCAATCTTCATACACTTTGTATTTCGACCTTAGAATTTGCACCAAAAAGAAGTCTTGCTTTGATATTAAAGCAAACCCAAACTATAAAAGAAAAGCCTTATTTTGACAATAGAATTTCTAAAAGTCCAGTCTTCCTCGATTACGCAGTTGGCAACATGTATCCCAATTAACAAGAGATGACCTCCAAACAAAGCTCTTAATACTTCTTTCAATTTCATTACAAATACAGATTGAAAGAAGAGTCATCAGCATAAAATAATTTGGGATCGCCCCGAAGAATAGATTTTGCTAAGTTAACCCTTCTCGCCAAAGATAAAAGCTTCACATCCCATTCACTCAATCTCTTTTTAATCTTGTCCAGCAAAAAAACATAAATCCCTCTTGTGACCCCTTTATGAAAGAGAGGGACCCCAAAATATTTACCAAGATCAACCTAGTAACTCTCAGTTGCCGACTAATATTAAGAGCCAAGTCTTGAGTCACATTATCTGAGAAAAACACCTGAGTTTTTTGTGTATTCATTTCCTGTCCGAAAAAGTAACTGAAACGATAGAGTATTTCTTCAACTACCCCAGCTTGACGCATATCGATTTTTCAAAATAAAACCAGATCATCTGCAAAAAGCAGGTGGGAAATAGGAGGTCCATCCACCGAAAGACAAATCAGTTTCCAACTACCATCCACAACTGCCTTTTTAATGCAATTACTTAGGCGTTCCATACATAGCATAAATAGTTACGGAGAAATAGGATCTCCTTGACAAACCCCACACGAAGGCTTGAAGTTTGTAGTTAAATCCCTGTTCCATAAGATTCGCATCGTAGAAGATGAGAAACAGTTCATAATCAAAGAGTGAATTTCATTTAGCAAATCTGCAAGAAAAAGAGTCTTGTCCAAAATGTCTCAATGAATGTGATCGTAGGCTTTCTGGTGATCCACCGTAATAGCTGTCCACCCTTCCTTTTTCTTAGCATTCCACATTGTATGAATAACTTCCTGGGCGATAATAATATTATTCATAATGGACCTCCCTGGAACAAATCTCACCTGAGTAGCATCAACAAGCTTCAGCATAACTGTTTTAAGTCGATTTGCTATAGTTTATGTGATAACTTTATAGAGTACAAAGTAGAGGCTAATGGGACAAAATTGCGAGAGAGTTCAGGGTTTCTCACCTTTGATACCAGTACAATCAGAGCTTTACTAATATTCGGATCAATAGGGTTCCCCCAAAAAGCTTTTTTGACCAATCTGCAAATAAAACCCCCTTATGTGCTCTACAGGCTCTGAAAAATTGTGTGTAAACCATCAATACCTGGGGCCTTAAGGGGCGCCATAACATCAAACGCCTTCTTCACTTCTATATCCGTCACCTCGGCACATTACATATCCCAATCAGAATAGGGCAAAAGTGGAAATATCTCCTTATCCAGTAAGCTACCCACAACCATACCTTCAATAGAATATAGCTGTAAGACATAATCACTAGCCTCTGCGTTAAGAGTCTCAACATTGTAACACCAAGAACCATTATCCATTTTAAGGGGATCGATCCTATAATTGTGCCTGCGGCTCATAATACAATTATGAAAATACTTTGTGTTTCTATCACCACTCAAAACCCAATCATACATGGATTTTTGCTTCCACCAAAGCTCTTCCAGGTTTAAAATACTCTCTAACTCCTCAAGGTCTAAAATACTCTCTAACTCAGTTCTGAGTTTAAGCTCTAATTTCCTCAAATTTCTAGTACCATTTATCTTCATTGCTCACTACACACCCTTAATTCTTGCACAAATATTCCTTTTGCGCACAAATATTCTCAAAGACCTCTTTATTTTATTTTTTCATTGCATTAACAAAACCATTCACCGTCTCATTGGTGTTACCGATATCAATCCAATTAGACTTAACTAACTCTTGTGAAGAATGATGAGTAAGCTAACCAGCAAAAAAACTAAAAGGACGATTGCCTCTTTGCTGAGCTTCGCCATCCAAGTGTGTAAGTGTTGGACGGTGATCAGATTTAAGGCGGTGGAGGTGTTGAACCATATGCTTTCGAAATGTCGCAAAAAATTTCCACAAAATTACTAATTGGGTAATTTTGTAATTCCTTTAAATTTTAGGGTCAAGTTGTAAATAAAAATATATCTCTAGAAATCTTCTGAAATAATTTGTTTAGAGAATTTCTCTCTACAACTTTTAAGTCTGTGAAAAATAATAACCCATAACTCTCTTTATATAGGGAGAGTTTAGAGAGTTCAACTATAATTAAATTTAATCACTTTAATATTAAATTAATATAATATTTATCAAGATAAATATTAGATTAAGTTTAATATTAAATTAAATTTAATACTAAGATAATCAATTTAATATTAAATTAATAAAATACTATCAAGATAAGTATTAAATTTAATATTATATTAAATTTATTAAAATAATTTTATTTTTGGAATAGTTAATTTGAAATCGAATTATAATAAAATTAAAATATATAAATTTTTAAAAAATTGTAATATCATTTTAAAATATGCAAAAAAAAATATATATAATTTCTATAAAATATTTCTAAAAATATTAAAAATTCAAATGAAAATTGACGGTCAACTTACCTTTCTTATTAAAATTAGGCTGATTTCAGGAAAATTTATATTGTTGAGGATATCAATTCAAAAAAAAAAAATTAAAAGTTTAAACCCAAAAATTCATAAACGTTGAGGTTAATTTCGATAATTATGTCATATTTTAATTGGTGTTATAAATGGGATAAATTTTTTTTAATCACCCTAAAACTTTAGGAGGGTTTTTGTTTTTTTCAAAATATATTATATAAGTTGTAAAATATTGTGTATTTGGTTAATATATTGTAATTGGTGTTATACAAGATATTGCACCACATGTAATAGATAGCTTAATGGTGTAATTTTTATTTATTTATTTATTTATTTATTTATAAAAACCTTAGGACGACTTTTGTTATTACAAATCACATAATGCGAGTCATAAAAAATTGTGTAATATTTAAATTGAATTGAATTTTATTTTTTACTAATTAAAAAATTATATTTAAAATAATAAAAATAATTTAAGATTTCTACAAAGATAATTATTTTTTAAAAAATGACTATACAATAGTTATCTATTATTATTTTTTATTTCTTGAAATAATATAATTTTAAAAAATATTTATGAAAAAAGACTTCAAAACTTTATAAAATAATATTTAAAATCCATATAAAAAATTAAAATCAAATTATTATAAATCATTGAAAAATTTTAAAATATTCAACTAAAGGCAGAAATGCAAAGATAAAAGGAGCATAAACAGAGGTCTCCACTTTCCAATGCAGAAGTACCTAATCACTGAAATGAAATTCTTGCCTTCAAATCGCTTTCAACCGTTAATAAGAAAGTGCTTTAAAACCATTAGTCTAAAGGGAAAGAGTGTGGGAAACATAATTATTGTGATTCACTTAACTCTTCTTTTGGAAATTTTGTGCATTTGCACACTTTTTTTTTTTTTTTCAGAAATTAAGATATTTTTAATATTAAAAAAATAAAAATTTATGATTATCTTTCTAAATAATATAATCCTTAAAATTTGAATATTTTTATATATAAATTTAAAACGTAAACCTAATATTTTCGATATTCGAATACCTTTCCACATTCATGCATTCATCTATTTTTCCCTCCTAATAGTGGATGATGACATTCACTTACTCGCTTAGTGGTTGGTGATTAGATTTGAATATTGTGGAATATAGGTTACACTATGTTCAAGCATTCATTCATTGCCAAATCTAGATAATTGCATTGATAAGAGAAGTTTGTCTGCCTGGTTTTTACTGAATTGGGTTATAAATTTTTTTTAAATATTTTTAAATCAATTTCGGACGCAAATAATTTATTTTATTGATTAAAAATTATAAAATATTGCAAATATATATTACTTATATTAATATTAATATATTTTTATGTATTTTTTTTACATTTCAAAAAAAATTTCTCTATATTTATTTTAAAGAATTTAGTCTCTTTACTTTTTAATTTTTAATATTTAGGTCTTTTAGTTAAGATCATTAATTTTTTTTATTAAATTTGTTGATGTGACATTTTAAAATAAAAAAATAACTCATTTAGTAATCATGAAAAAAAATAAAAGATCTTGTAATAAACTTAAATTTAACCAAAAATTTATGACAATATTAACAATGTATGAAGAGTAAAGACTTAAAACATATTTTAATCTTATTATATTAAATACGTATAATGTCAAATTTAGCCCTCATTATTTTTTTTTTGTCAATTTAATACTTCATCATTTTTAAGCAAAGATAAAATCTCTAATCACTTGAAGTAAAAGAGGAGATGCCTTGTAATTATGTTTTTCTTCTCTTCTACCAAGGACTAGTAATGGTCAGTCAAATATGTATCCAAGAAATAAATTGTAATTATGATATAAAAATAGTTAAAATGGAGACAACTTATTTCACATTGAAGAAACCTTGCATCATTTTTGCGAGCTGTTGTTTGATATAATCCTTAAATGTTTTTGGCCAATCGATCAGTCAATTTTATTTTGATTTTGCTACTTATTATGCAAGGATTAGTAATGATTTATGACAAATTTTCTTTTTAATGTTGCATATCAACGTACCGACCAAGGGCCAAACACAAACATGTCGGATTTGATGGATTGATTGTGTATGAATTATATTTTATCAGGAAATTAAAATACTTTACTTGTTATTTAAAAACTATAATTATTTTTAAATTTATTTATTAATTTATTGATGATGTATTTTTATCTATTTTACTAATTATTTTTTATTCCTTATAATGGACGGATTAATTACATATATTAATTACAATATATCAAATTTACTTGTAAATTTTTTAAAAAGGATTTTTCACAATTAATTTTAAATAACCTGTTCTAAAATTTGTATAAAATATTGTATATTTTACATTATTTAAATATTATGTTTTAATATTGTAAAAATATTATATACTTTACATTAAAATTATATAAATATTGTTTAAAATTGAGGTTTTTGCCAAGATACATGTAAAAACTTGATGTTGACTTACGATCCTCAAGAGAGCTAGCCCAATCAGCATTGGAAAAATTCGTTAAGGAGACATTCGAAGGCTGAACCACCAAGCCATGAGTTAGTGTACCTCAAATATAACATAGAATTCATTTGATAGCCATCCAATGAACACCATGTGCACAATGCGTGTATTGACTGAATTTGTTAACAACAAACGTTGTGTTAAGTCAGGTCTAGTCTGGTCAGACATAGATACAACAAACTACCAACAACCTGCCTATATTTGATACCATCCTCAAGAGGCGAACCAGTCAACGAAGTCAGGGTAGGAGATCTTACCATAGGTGTATTCACTGGTTTAACATAAGCCATATTAGCGCACTCCAAGTGTTCTCGAGCATACTTTTGCTAAGACGCATGCGTACAATCTCCATTTCTATCCACTTCAAGGCCAAGAAAATATTTCAACTCCCCTAAATCCTTTAAAGAGAATTTCTGATCCAAACACCGAATCATATCATCTAACTCGAAGTAGACGTCACTTGTCACAATTATATCATCTACATACACAAGAAGAAAAATACAACCAGACAGAGTTTGTTTGAAAAATAATGATGAATCAGCGTGTGAAACTTGAAAATTCAAACGCTAAACTAAAACATTCTTTAATTTTTCAAACCATGCTCTCGGTGCCTGTTTAAGACCATAGATAGCTTTGTTCAATCGACAAGCTAGAGGCTTCCTATTGACATCCAAGACCTCAAAACCAGGTGGCTATCTCATGTATATATTTTCAGCCAAACCACCATTTAGAAAAGTATTGTTGACATCAACTTGGTGTAGTTTCCACTTTCTTGACACAACTAGCGCAAGAATAGTTCGAATTGTGTTTGCTTTGACTACTGGATTGACTGTCTCATGATAATTCAATCCAACAGCTTAAGAAAAAACTTGAAAATCCAGACAAACTTTGTTTCAAGCCACACTACCATCTGGGTTCTTCTTGATCTTGAATAACAACTTGCAAGCAACAAAGGATTGATCAACTGGTGTTGGCACTAAATTCTAAGTATTTTTTTTACTAAAGCCTATAGCTAATCATGAATAACATCCTTCCATATAGGAATGACCATAGCTTCATGAATGTCAACTGTAATAGCCCGATTTTGGGGCTAGTTGGAATAGTAGTCTCGGAACCACAAATCTGAAGTCAGAGAAAATATTTTATTAATTTTTTAGGCTTATACTGAGTTTACATTAGTGAATGAAAAATTTGGTGAGTTAATTCTGACATTTGTGAGCCCAATTGCAAAAAAGGACTAAATCACATAAAATGCAAAAGTCTTAAATTGATAGCTAAAGGTGTCAAATAGCTAGAGGATAAAAATTGGGGGTCTTAAGGGGCAATTAGACCCTATTTAGATAGCTTGGCTGGCCATGAGGGGATAAAAATGTTGAAAAGTCAACATTTGGTAATTGATGACATCATGTGTATTATAATAATACCCTAAGCCTAGCTATCATCTTTTTATTTCATTTTCTTCTTCACTACTACTGAAATTTTCAGCAAAGAAATGGGGTTTTAAGAGCTTGAAATTTCAGCAACTTGAAGCACTCACAAGTAAGTGATTTCAATGTTCTCTGTTGATGATTTTTGTACTTTTGAGACCCTTGAAGTATGAGCTCTTAAATGAGGGTACTATTTTGCAAAATGATTAAGAGTTTAAGGTTTTGCCATAAAATTATTTGTGAGGGTTGCTGAGTTTTTATGGAATAAAATGAGTCTTGGGTGTTTTATAAACAACTTTTGTGAAAGGTGTTAGCATGAAAACACCTAAAAGGACTACATTGCATAAGTTGTAAAATAGATGTTAAATGTGTGAAATAGAGAGAATTTGGAGTTGCTATAAGAGTAAAAATAGTTCAGCTAGGCTTAATATGTGAAGAAATTCGATAAAAATCTATTTTCGAGCATAGGGGTAAAATGGTCATTTTGCCAAAGTCTAGGGGCAAAATGGTTATTTTACCGAAAATGTAAAATTTTAATGGCTTAATTTTATTTAGTGATTAAATGAGTGCGTTTGGTTATTTTAGATCAAGAATTGCCAAATTCAAACCTAGACAAGGGGAAAGCTAAGCAAATCGACTAAACCGTCTAGTCGCTACATTTTGTGATCCGAGGTAAGTTGTATGTAAATAATACAACTACATTGCTAATGTAGGTATTGAATTAAAATAGCATGAATTGTTTGATTGTGGAATTGAGAAGGTATGCTGATAATAGAGATAGTAGAGTTCTCGTTTGAACTAAAGAGATAAATCGAATATTCATGCCATGATATATGGGTTATTGGTGGCTAGTGTAAGACATGTCTGGGACACGCATCGGCCACATTATGAGAGCTAGTGTAAGACCATGTCTGGGACATAGCATTGGCATTGAGACGAGAGCTAGTGTAAGATCATGTTTGGGACATGGCATTGGCATTGAGACGAGAGCTAATGTAAGACATGTCTGGGACATGCATCGGCCTCGAGACATAAGCCAGTGTAAGACATGTTCGGGACATGCATCAGCTACGAGATGATAGTTAGTGTAAGACATGTCCAGGACATTCATCAGCTACGAGATGATAGTCAGTGTAAGACATGTCTGGGACATGCATCGACTACGAGATGATAGCCAGTGTAAGACCATGTCTAGGACATGGCATCGACTTGAGATGTGAGCCAGTGTAAGACCGTGTATGGGACATGACATCAACACCTTACCCACATTTGAGGCTTAATGAATATTCGGTAGTGTTCCAAATGGTTCAACGGTGAATGTTATATTCTTAAGCTAAAGAGGAAAATATAACGGTGTTGTGAGTGGTACAAGTACTTAATTAACACGTATGAGATATGAGCCTGTTGTATAATATGTGACTTGTATGGATGGTAATGAGTAAGTTATGCTTATGCTTACTTTGGTATTATGAGCATGTGGATTATTGATAAATTGTTGTTGTTGTGTACTTCCTTATATGCAACTTACTAAGTTTTTATGCTTACTCCCTTTTCCTTTCCATTTCTTTTTAGTGTCGTCTAACTAGCTCAAGGATCATCAGAAGTTAGAGATATCGATTACACTATCAACCGAAGCCTTCGGTATAGTTGGATTTATATTTTTGAATATGGCATGTATAGGACTTAGACTTTATTATTTTGTATCTTTGAGAATTGGCCAAATGTGTTGGCTTAGGTTGGAAATCCTTCAATTTGTATTAAGCTTTAAATAATGGCTAATATTCCTTTTGAATTTGTAAGAGATGCATTATCATGGTTGAATGCATGTCTATTGTGGCTGATTTGATTATAGAAATTATGTTCGTTTTGATATTGGTTGGCATTTGTATGAAAATAGGTATGAAAGGGTGGCAATGATGCTTGGTAAATAGTCTTATATTGTCCACACAGGTAGACACACGAGTATGTGTCTAGGCCGTGTGTGACACACGGTCTGTCCTATGGGCATGTAGTCCAGCCGTGTGTCCCCTGCACATAAAAATTTCAAGTTAGTATGCATGGTAATAAACACACGGGCAGAGACACGACCGTGTGTCTCAGCTGTGCTGTGTGTCTCAGCTGTAGTGTGAAAACCCCTATTGGTGTGAATTAGAAATTAATTCTACACGGGTGTGGGACACGGGCGTGTTCCAGGATACTTAGGCAGTGTATGCCACACGGGCCATCAGCACGACCTTGTCGATATAATCACACGGGCATGTTACCCTTCCATACGGGCGTGTGCCTATTTTAGAGGAAAATTTCTTAAGGTTGGTTTAAGGACCTGGAATGGTCCCAAATAGTTTTCAACGGTTGAATTGGGACTCGTAGGCCCCCAATAAGAAGTTTAAAGTAGAACTTGAAAAAGTTTTAACTTGGTTCGAGACTCGGTGACTTGAGATTGGTTATATGTATGAGATTAAGTTTGGTAATGCCTTGTACTCCGCCCCGGTGTGAGTAACGGGTATAGGGTATTACATTTAGTGGTATCAGAGTTACGGTTTAGTCTGTTCTAGGACTAACCTAACGAGAGTACAAGTCTAGCTATACATGCAATTAATGTATATTGATAGTGTGACGATTTTTGACGATTATAAATTATGTTTTTATATAGTAAATGGATCCTGATAGAGCCATGGCGGATGATGTAGAAAGTAACGCGTTGGCTCCTGCTGAAGGGACCGCACCAGTAGAGAGTGAGCCCGTAATTATAGGCCAAAGCGGAGGGGCTAGAGAAGCCTACCTCTGGATAATGGACGCTTGGTACACGGAGTTTGTTCGTGCAAATCTGAACACTCCACCTTTCTCACTTCCTCTAATTTCTCAGTATACCCCGGTAGCTCCGCAAGGCGCATACATGTTTAGAAGAGAGAAGCCTCCAGTAGACAAGATCTGAAAACAATGGGTCGAGGAATTTTAGGCTAACATAGATGATGACCCGGAGAGAGCAGAGTTTTGGATAGAAAATACCGTTAGGGTATTCGATGAACTATCATGCACACTTGAAGAGTGAATGAAATGCGCAGTGTCACTCCTACGGGACTCGGCTTATCAGTAGTGGAACACTCTCGTGTCCATCGTACCGAGAGAGAGGATCACGCGAGAATTCTTTCAGGAGGAATTCTGGAAAAAAGTTTATTAGCCAGATATTCATAGACAAGAAGAGGAAGGAATTCCTAGAGCTAAAGTAAGGCCAAATGTCAGTGACGGAATATGAGCGTGAATTTGTGAGGCTCAGTAAGTACGCGCGGGAGTGCATGTCCATAGAAGCCACCATGTGTAAAAGGTTTGAGGATGGTCTCAATGAATATATCCGAGTATTTGTTGGCATTTTAAAGATAAGAGAATTTGTACTGCTCGTTGAAAGAGCATGCAAGGCAGAGGAGCTGGTAAAAGAAAGGAGGAAAGCGGCTTTTGAGTCATGGGATTCAAAGAAGAGGCGGATGGAGAAATCACATCAGTCATCATCTAAAAGATCGAGAGAGTTCACTACCCGATTGAATGCTTCAGTGGAGTATTTGAATAGGAACAAGAACCTGTAGAACACGACTTCTAGAGCCCAGACCACTTCAGTCGCAAGCGTTGATAGCACTCGGCCAAATAGGCCAGAATACCCGCAATGTGGTAGGCGTCATTTTGGTGAGTACCGAGACAATTAAAGGGGCCATTTCAAGTGCGGATCATTGAAACACTTCATCCGTGATTGTCCCGAATTGGATGAGAGAGACAGAAAATAATATGTAAAAGCAAGTAGTGCTCCTTTAAGGGGTAGACCACAAAAGAGCCTCGGAAGTGGGACTAGCAGTAGAGGCACGCCAAGAGATGCTGCGATGAGGTTCGAGGGTAGAGCGCCTACAAGAACTTATACTATACGAGCCCGGGAAGAGGCAAAGTCTCCCAATGTGATCACGGGTACCTTTTCTATTTATGATACATCTGTTATTGCTTTAATTGACCCGTTATCTACCCACTCTTATATTTGTATGAATCTGATACCTCACATGAGTATGTTAGTAGGGTCCACTGAGTTTGTAATAAAAGTGTCCAATCCTTTAGGCAGATATGTGCTAGTTGTTCAAGTATGTAGAAATTGTCCTTTGACAATTAGGGGTCTTTATTTTCTGGCTAACTTAATGTTATTACCGTTTAATGAATTTGATGTAATCCTTGGGATGGACTGGTTGACTTCTCATAGTGTGGTGGACTGTGGGAGAAAAGTTATTAAGTTGAAAGGTGAAGACGAGAATGTTTTTCGGATTGGACTAAATGAACCAAATAAATCGTTTGTGGTGATATCGTCTATGTCGGCTGAAAAATATTTGAGAAAATAATATGAGGCTTGCCTAGCTTTTGTGCTAAATACTCAAGTGTTTCAGTTGAAAATTGAATCAGTGTCGGTAGTTTGTGAGTTTACAGACATGTTTCTGGAAGAATTACCCGGATTGCCTCTAGTGAGAAAAGTTGAGTTTAGAATTGAGTTGGTCCCCGGTACGACACCCATCTCGATTGCTCATTATAGGATGGCTCCAACAGAGTTAAAAGAGTTGAAAGCACAGTTGCAAGAGTTAACTAACAAAGGCTTTGCGAGACCAAGCTTTTCCCCGTGGGGTGCTCTGGTACTCTTCGTGAAAAAGAAAGATGGGTCGATAAGGTTATGTATTGACTATAGACAACCCAACAAGGTAACAGTGAAGAACAAATATCCTTTGCCAAGGATCGACGATTTGTTCGATCAGTTGAAGGGAGCCACCGTGTTTTTTAAGATTGATATGAGATCTGGCTACTATCAGTTAAGGGTTAAAGAGCAAGATGTGCCGAAGATTGCGTTTCGGACAAGATACGGGCATTATGAGTTCCTCGTCATGCCCTTGGGTTTGAATAATGCCCCGGCGGTATTTATGGATTTGATGAACCGCATTTTTCAACCGTATTTGGATAAGTTTGTAGTGGTATTCATTGACGACATATTGATTTATTCGCGTGATGAGAGTGAACACGCGGAGCATATGAGGATGGTCCTACAAATTTTGAGAGATAAGTAGTTATACGCCAAGTTCAGCAAGAGTGAATTCTGGCTTAAAGAAGTTAGATTTTCAGGACACATTGTGTCGAGTAATGGGATTAGAGTTGACCTAAGCAAAATCTCGACTATTGTTGAGTGGAAACCGCCGAAAAATATGACAGAGGTCCAAAGCTTTTTGGGTTTGGTCGGATACTACAGACGGTTTGTAAATAGATTCTTTATGATAGCTACGCCGATGACAAGACTGCTGTAAAAAGATGTTAAGTTTGAATGGACAGAAAAGTGCCAACAAAGTTTCGAGAAACTGAAG
The DNA here is from genome assembly GCA_025698465.1 of Gossypium longicalyx. NCBI lineage: Eukaryota > Viridiplantae > Streptophyta > Magnoliopsida > Malvales > Malvaceae > Gossypium > Gossypium longicalyx. Next base: position 22,689,764 of record CM047006.1, read on the forward strand.
GCTCTATTGACCGAAGCCCAGATTTTAGTACAACCAGAGTCAGGTAATGAGTTTGTGATATATAGAGATGCCTCCTTAAATTGTTTGGGGTGCGTACTTATGCAAGAAGGTAAGGTTATAGCTTACGCTTCGAGGCAACTGAAGCCACATGAGAAGAACTACTCGAAGCACGATTTAGAGCTAACAGCCATTGTGGTCACGCTAAAAATTTGGAGACACCATCTGTATGACAAGAAGTGTCGAGTGTTCATTGATCACAAGAGGCTTAAGTTCTTGATGACTCAAAATGAGTTGAATTTGCGGCAACGCTGATGGTTAGAACTATTAAAGGATTATGAGTTGGTGATAGATTACCATCCGGGAAAGGCAAACGTCGTCGTCAATGCATTGAGTAGAAAATCGCTATTTGTGTTGAGAGCAATGAATGCCAATTTGGCCCTTTTCGAAGATGGTTCGGTTCTAGTAGAGTTGAGAGCTAGACCGACATTTCTTTAAGAGATTTGTGAAACTCAAAAAGGCGATAATGAGTTACAAGCTAAGATAGCTCAGTATGAGACTAAAAATGAATCTAAATTTTGTATTGGTACCGAGGGTTATGTAATGCTCAAAAATAGAGTTTGTGTACCCAAGAACAACGAGTTGATCCGAAAAATTTTAGATGAGGCACATAGCGGTTGTTTTTCTGTCCACCCTGGTAGTGTGAAAATGTACGACGACTTGTGGAAAGTGTACTGGTGGCCGGGAATGAAAAGAGACATTTCAGAGTTTGTTTCCAAGTGCCTAGTGTGTCAGTAAGTGAAGGCTGAACACCAAGTACCTTCGGGTCTACTTCAACCTATTACGGTCCTCGAGTGGAAGTGGGATCGATTTACTATGAATTTCGTGATGGGTTTACTTGTAACCCCAAAGAAAAAGGATGTTGTTTGGGTTATAGTGGATAGACTAACGAAGTCGGCTCACTTTATTCCTGTACGGACATATTTCTCTCTTGATAGATTGGCCGATTTATACATATCTGAGATATTGAGATTACATGGGGTACCATTGTCGATCATTTCAGATAGGGACCCGAGATTCACTTCGAGATTTTGAAAAAAGTTACTAGAGGCATTGGGAACAAAGTTGAGTTTCAGCACGACATTTCCCCCATAAACCGACAGACAGTCAGAAAGAGTAATTCAGATTTTAGAGGATATGTTGCGGTGTTATGTTCTCGAATTCCAAGGAAGTTGGGAAATGTACTTACCATTGGTCGAATTCGCCTACAACAACAGTTATGAAACAAGTTTGAAGATGGCGCCTTATGAGGCTTTGTATGGACGAAAGTGTCGAACACCCTTATATTAGATTGAGTTGAGAGAAAGTCAGATACACGGGGTCAATTTAATCAAAGAGACCGAGGATAAAGTTAAAGTGATTCGCGACTGTTTGAAAGCAGCTTCGGATAGACAGAAATCTTACGCGGATTTGAAACGGAAAGAGATTGAATTTCAAGTCAGTGATAGAGTGTTTTTGAAAGTATCCCCGTAGAAAAAAGTTCTTAGATTTGGTAGAAAGGGTAAGTTGAGTCCTCGTTTCATAGGACCCTATGAGGTTACCAAAAGAGTAGGGCTTGTTGCTTATCGATTGACTTTACCACCGGAGTTAGAAAAGATTCACGACATGTTCCATGTATCCATGCTACGTTGATATAGATCAAACCCTTCGCATGTAATTACACCAACAGAGGTTGAGATTCATCCGGACATGACTTATGGCGAAGAGTCGGTCAAGATTTTAGCTCGAGAAGTCAAACAGTTGAAGAATAAGGATATAACACTTGTGAAACTTTTGTGGCATAAACATGGAATCGAGGAAGCCACATGGGAACCTGAAGAGACTATGAGAGATCAGTACCCGAACTTATTCGCTGGTAAGATTTTCGGGGACGAAAATCCCTAAGGGGGGAGAAATGTAACAGCCTGATTTTAGGGCTAGTCGAAATAGTGGTCTCGGGACCATAAATTCGAAGTTAAAGAAAATATTTTATTAATTTTTAGGCTTATAATGAGTTTACATTAGTGCATGAAAAAAATTGGTGAGTTAATTCATACATTTGTTAGCACAATTACGAAAAAGGACTAAATAGCATAAAATGCAAAAGTCTTAAATTGATAGCTAAAGGTGTCAAATAGCTAGAGGATAAAAATTGGGGGGTCTTAAGGGGCAATTAGACCCTATTTAGATAACTTGGCCAACCATGAGGGGATAAAAATGTTGAAAAGTCAACATTTGGTAATTGATGACAGCATGTGTATTATAATAATACCCTAAGCCTAGCTATCATCTTTTTCTTTCATTTTCTTCTTCACTACGACTGAAATTTTTAGCAAAGAAATGGGGTTTTAAGAGCTTGAAATTTTAGCAACTTGAAGCACTTAGAAGTAAGTGATTTCCATGTCTCTTGTTGATGATTTTTGTACTTTTGAGACCCTTGAAGCATAAGCTTTCAAATGAGGGTACTATTTTGAAAAAATGATTAAGAGTTTAAGGTTTTGCCATGAAATTATTTGTGAGGGTTGCTGAGTTTTTATGGAATAAAATGAGTCTTGGGTGTCTTATAAACAACTTTTGTGAAAGGTGTTATCATGAAAACACCTGAAAGGACCACATTGCATAAGTTGTAAAATAGACGTTAAATGTGTGAAATAGAGAGAATTTGGAGTTGTTATAAGAGTAAAAAGAGTTTAGCCAGACTTAAGATGCGAAAAAATTTGATAAAAATCAATTTTCGAGCATAGGGGTAAAATGATCATTTTATCGAAAATGTAAAATTTTAATGGCTTAATTTTATTTAGTGATTAAATGAGTGCGTATTGCTATTTTAGAACAAGAATTTCCAAATCCAAACCTAGACCTGGAAAAGCCAATCAAATCAACTAAACCGTCTAGTCGCTACATTTTGTAATCCGAGGCAAGTTGTATGTAAATAATACAACTACATTGCTAATATAGGTATTGAATTAATATAGCATGAATTGTTTGATTGTGGAATTGATAAGGTATGCTGATAATAGAGATAGTAGAGTTCCCTTTAAACCTATGAGATAAATAAGATATTCATGCCATGACATATGGGTTATTGGTGACTAGTGTAAGACATGTTTGGGACATGCATCGAGCATATTATGAGAGTTAGTGTAAGACCATGTCTAGGACATGGCATCGGCATTGAGACGAGAGCTAGTGTAAGACCATGTCTGGGACATGGCATCGGCATTGAGACGAGAGCTAGTGTAAGACCATGTTTAGGACATGACATCGGCATTGAAACGAGAGCTAGTGTAAGACATGTCTAGAACATGCGCCAACTACGAGATGATAGTCAGTGTAAGACATGTCTAGGACATGCATCAGCTACGAGATGATAGTCAGTGTAAGACATGTCTGGGACATGCATCAGCTACGAGATGATAGTCAGTGTAAAACCATGTCTGGGACATGGCATCGGCTTGAGATATGAGCCAGTGTAAGACCGTGTCTAGGACATGGCATCGGCACTTTACCCATGTTTGAGGCTTAATGAATATCCGGTAGTGTTCCAAATGGTTCAGCGGTGAACGTTATGTTCTTAAACTAAAGAAGAAAGTATAACTATGTTGTGAGTGGTACATGTACTTAATTGGTACGTATGAGATATGAGCCCATTGTATAATATGTGACTTGTATGGATGGTAATGAGTAAGTTATGCTTATGCCTACTTTGGTATTATGAACATGTGGATTATTGATAAATTGTTGTTGTTGTATACTTAATTATATGCAACTTATTAAGCTTTTATGCTTACTCCGTTTTTCTTTCCATTTTCTTTTAGTGTCGCCTAACTAGCTTAAGGATCACCAGAAGTTAGAGATATCGATCACACTATCAACCGAAGCCTTCGGTATAATTGGATTTATATTTTTGAATATGGTATGTATAGGACTTAGACTTTATTATTTTGTGTCTTTGAGAATTGGCCAAATGTGTTGGCTTGGGTTGGAAACCCTTCATTTTGTATTAAACTTTGAATAATGACTAATATTCCTTTTGAATTTGTAAGGGATGCATTATCATGGTTGAATACATGTCTATTGTGGCTGATTGATTATAGAAATTGTGCTCGTTTTAGTATTGGTTGGCATTTGTATGAAAATAGGTATAAAAGGGTGGCAATGAGGCTTGGTAAATAGCCTTATATTGTCTACACGGGTAGACACACGGACGTACGTCTTGGCCGTGTGTGACACACAATCTATCCCATGGGCATGTAGTCTAGCCGTGTGTCCTCTGCACGTAAAAATTTCAAGTCAGTATGCATGGTAATAAACACACGGCCAGAGACACGGCCATGTGTCTCAACCGTGTGAAGGACATGGCCCAGCACATGAGTGTGTGCCTTGGCAGTGTGACATTTTGAGCATGCTGACGTCAGAAACAGAATGTCTATGTTTTTGCACACGGGCTAGTACACGGGCGTGTTGTGGCCGTGTGAGGGACATGGGCCATTAACACAGGCGTGTGTCTGTTCGTGTAAAAACCCCTGTAGGTGTAAATTAGAAATTAATTCTACATAGGTGCGGGACATGGGCGTGTTCTAGGGTACTTAAGTCGTGTGAGCCACATGGGCCATCAGCACGACCTTGTCGATATGACATACGGGTGTGTGCCCTGTTTTAAAGGCAAATTTCTTAAGGTTGGTTTAAGAACCTGGAATGGTCCTCTTATAGTTTTCAACGGTTGAATTGGGGCTCGTAAGCCCCCAATAAGAAGTTCAAAGTAGAAGTTGAAAAAGTTTTAACTTGGACCAAGTCTCGGTGACTTGAGATTGGTTGTATGTATGAGATTGAGTTTGGTAATGCCTTATACTCTGCCCCGGTGTGGGTAACAGGTAGAGGGTGTTACATCAACCGACTCAACAGGTCTAAGTGTAGAAGTGTAAACCTTTGGCTTGTAAATCTCAACTTTACTCTGAGTAATCATAAGATGACTATTACTCTGAGTTGATCCTTGCATAGCTAAAGTGGAGGAAAGAATTACGATCTAAGTATGTTGAATATCATCTAACTTTGGTACAAACAAGTTTGGAACAGTAGAATCCTGTCGAGGAGACTATATAGAAGAATCAGAAGAAACAAGTATAAAAACCATAGGGTGAGTACTCACAGGTGAGGGAAACATAACAACTGGAAGAGTAGTAATAGTACTGGAACTTTGGCAAATGGAAAAACCCCTTCATCAAATTGTACATGTCGAGAAATGTACACTCAAGTAGTCTAACCCAAACACTTATAACCTTTGTGATTTGGCACATATCCCAGAAATATACAAGGCATGGACCTATACTATAACTTGTGACAGTTTTATGGTCTTAGCAATGGATAGCATAAGCACCCAAACACATGAAACATCTTATAATCAAGCTTCTGACCAAGAAGTTTTTTACTCAAAGATATTCTGCCTAACACCTTTGTACGAAGCAAATTCTTGAGATACACTATAGAGTAAAAGACATTAGTCCAATAAGACAGGTAAGGATGCATGAGAAGCATAACTAAGCCAGTTTCCACAATATTTAAGCGAGGGCTTTCCACCATCCCATTTTGCTTAGATGTTTGCGGATAAGTGAGTCGATGAATTATACCGCAACCCTTGAGATACAGATCAAAGTTGTAAAACTCACCTCCCCATATGTCTAAAGTTGTTTGATCTTGACATCTAGCTAAAGTTCAATATGAGTTTTTAAAGCCAAAAACATTTGCAACGCATCAGATTTATTGCGAGGAAAATATATCCACATGTGCCTTAAAAACGCATCCACAAACGAAATGTAATACTGACAACCAGAAGAGTAATAAGGAGCAAGACCCTATAAATCAGCAACAACAGGTTCAAGAGGAGTAGAATATACTGAATTAGTAGTAAAAATGGCAGCTTATGACTTTTACCAAGAACACAAGCATTACACAGGGAATGCGACTTATTTTTAGCAATTTTAACATTACAAGAAATCAAAACTTGTTTTACAACAGCAAAAGATGGATGACCAAGTTGTTGGTGCCATCGATTGAACCTGCAATCTGAATCAGAGTTTTGACATGCCTCATTAGCAGTTGTATTTTTCAACAGTCAACGTTGTTAAAGTATACCCAAATATCAATCATGAGATGGTTGTAATTACATACTCGTTTTACCTTGTTTACTAATATAAGGCAATGTCATTATTATTTCACTTTATTTTTCTGTGTATATAAATAAATTGATCAATAATAAAATCTTAAGAATAATATGATTATTCTTAAAAGGTCTTTAGTCAAGTATTATTGTGGGCTTAGAAAATAATAATGCAGTGAGACTAATGTGTAGTTGATTGATGACAAAGTGTTGTCATTGACATAGGGATGTCAAAATCAATACATGAGTATGTGTTAGAGAACAACATACTGGACTGACTTGCCACGAGTATGGTTTCTGGATTATTATGTAATAGTCACAAACATTACTCATAGTGATAATTATGTATATGATCCTCAGACTTGAGATCATTATTGTCCCAACATCGTGAGTTGTATATTTTGATATAGTCAAACGTCTACCGTAACAGGTTGAATTATAAAGACTAAAGTTAGATATACCATAATCTATGTAATGGGATATGATTGATCAAGATAGGATTTATCCCTCCTACATAACAAGAGTAATATCTTGGGCCACTTGATGAAGTAAGATTAGACATGCATGACCATGCTCAAATAAGTTAATATGAGATATCACACTTATTTGTTTATTGCAGTATACTTAGAACATCAAGAAATATGAGTTTGAACTGTACAAGTGTGACTAAACCATGACTTGTGTCCAATCTAAATATAAAGGATAAAAAGATATAATACATGAAATGTTTATCACAGAAATGTTATGTTGAATCACTACTTTTTGTAACTTGGGTAACAATGAGTGGCATTTAGCAATAACCTACAAGGTCACACCCTATGGTTAAAGTGAACAAACTTTACGCAAATAGAATGGGTGTACGTCTTTCTACATACAACTATGGCGAATGAGTATCATGTGGTGGACAGTACCTCCTATGGCACAGCTTCACCTGGAAAATAATATCACCTAGTAGACAATGTTACCTAGCGGATACGATTCGTAACTAGCGGATACAATTTGCACCTTCTTTTCAGAGTTAATATTTATAGAAGTTAGTATTCTTTTGGAAATAATATAATTTCAATATCTTCCATGATTTTCTCTGAAAAAGTAAAAGGGAATTATTTCGTATTTAATATACATGATATTATTAAAAGGAATATCATCCTGGATTATAAAGGTGTGAATAAGAAATATCAAAACTAGGCCTAGTAGCCAAAAAGGTTTTAAATACTCTCTAAAAAAGTTCAAAAGAATTTTTTTGTTCATGCGTAACCGAGTGGACTACGTAGAGGCCGAGACATTTTTGTTACAGCTTAGATTGGCATCAACCAAAGGAATCAAACCATCAGAGTTATTCGCCGTTTTTCAGTTTGAAAAAGGTATATCTTCAATCCTATTTCAACTTGACTCGTTCCTCGTACATGGATCCGTGATTGACGATTGTCGAAATAGTTTTTTCACAGTGCCACGAGACGTACCAGTGATCTAACAAATGTATGCTCAAGAGCAACAGACGAAAGCTGATACAACCCATTTACCCCAGTGCTGCGAAGCAATATCCAATGTGTTTCTAAATCCTTTATAAAGTAAGAATTTGGATAAAATTAAAAAAAACACACTGTTATCCTTAGCAAACTTTGAAACAAATAGAAGGTTTTTGTGGATGTCAGGAATATATAATAAGTCTTTAAGCAACAACGGATTAGAGCCATATAAAATAGACTCACCAATACAAGAAATAGGTATGGATTGACCATTACTAACAGCAACCTTACCTGACCCATTATACAATCAACAATTAGTGAACTTAGTAGGGTAATTCGTCATGTGTGTTATAGCTCTATTGTCAAGGTACCACGCCGGGTCAGAAACAATAAAAGGAGTGGCTACTATTGAAGGAACATAAGCAACAATTGTCGATAATGTGTGCGATGTACCTGCAAACCCTAAAGAATTCTCAGACAGGCCAGAATAAAATAGGACCAGAATAGATAAGACTTGAACCCGGACTAGGGCAATGAACATGAGGTCCAAAATTGTGACCACTAGATAATTCAACATCATAACCAGAATAATTCAAAATAGGCCTAGAATTATGACATCCATATGACCCACTATCAACATAACACATGTAAGTTGAAACAAACCCACGACGCTTTTGAGTTGCTGGCCCACTATACAACTAGCCCAAATGTCCAAACCTAGATAAGTCCGAGTCGTTATTATAGAAACGACATGGTCATACTCCAGAGGAAGGCCATTAAGAATGGTCGATTGATACTCCTCTAGATAGATATACTGACCACACCCAGCTAGTGAATCAAAAATGTGTTTAATTTTAGCCAAATAAGCCGATATCGAAAGCTCATTCTTCCTAAAATTATGAAGCAAAGAACAATACTTCATGGCTTTGGTAGTGGACTGAGTTCCAAAAATCTGCATGAGAGCACACCAAAATTTGAACGCAAAAGACGAACTCTCAATCAACTGATTATGTAGTGAAGCACTTACAGTGGAAAGAAGCCAAGCACACAACGTTGAATTTTGTTGTTTATACTATGCATACACCGAATTTTCAACAGGAAGACCATCAGCCCTAAACAAACTTTGTCTGGTTGTATTTTTCTTCTTGTTTATGTAGATGATTTAATCGTGACAGGTGATGTCTTCTCCAACAATTTCTTGTGATGGTATATGAACCATTTCATGAATGAAAGAGTGCAATCTATGAGTCTTAGTTACCAATAAAACATGCTAGTTCCAAGCCAAGAAATTACTACCATTGACTAGCACTGCTACTTTCTGTGAGGCAAAAGCAAATGGATTGAAAAATTTTCCAGTTGCTGATTCTGTCAAGATTGTAGTATCCATAGCTAATGCGGTAATTAGAAGCAAGAAAAAAACCCTGCTCTAATACCATATTAGAAATATGAAAAATGAGAAAATTCATTAATTTAACTTAACAATTACAATCAAACCTTTAATACTTATAAACCAGAAATGAATCACAAACAGAGTAGAAAACTACCATTTAACTACTTAACTAACAATGAACTGCTCTAACTAATTCAAGTTATTTAGTTACTTCTAATATTTACTAATGAATGACATATATATTTTCATCTTTAACAAAAATCGTGACTTAAAAATTTATAATTAAGATTTTTTTTCTAATTTTTAAATCAAACGTACATATATTTACTAAATTTAGTTATAAATAAAATGAAGTTAGATGGCAATAAAATAATTTTCACTAAGAAATAAATAATGATTACTCATTAATTCTAGAAAATATTGTACTTAAGAGCATTCTTTCAATTTTTCATTCAAATTTATCTTTATTTTTCATTAAATTATAGAAACGACAAAATATATGGTAATAAAAAAAACACTGGCAAATAAGAAATAAAAAAGAAGCATATCATACCATTAAATATAGTAATAATTATAGAATGAAAATAAACTTAAATAAAAAGTAAAAAATTAAACTAATAAAATAACATTGAATAAATAAATTTTGTGTTAATGATAAAATATGAATACACTCATATAATTAATTTCTAGTTACATTTGATAGTATAAAAAATTGCTTCAAGTTTCTCTATCATTCTAAGTAATTTTTGCTAACTACAATAAGGCTTCATAATAAACTAAGAATGATGGACTATTTTAATAAAACTTAAACACATCCATACCCACCAGCACAAATATACCAACTAAGAATTAGCTTACGATGAATATATGTTTGCATGATGTTTTTGTTTAAAAACCCCCCCAATAACTTTGAATGAAATGTGTAAAAAGTTAATCAACAAATATGAAATTTATGAGAATTTAATAAATTTGTTTGAAAAAAAAAGTGTAGGTAATACTATTTTAAAATGAATGAATGGTAGTAATGAAGGCGTTTTATTTTTTGTTTCAACAATCTCTTATAGGTATTTTGTTTTTATTTTATGTCCATAAAAATAATTTTAAATAGAAAATCAAGTAACAATGATTAATACTTTTGTTGTTATAAAAAGCTGTGAAACCTTTCAAATCAAAGTAGTTTGGGTTGAAACTAATGGTTTGAATTTTTGGTTAAAGCGGATTGATGGAAATATAAAAGTATGTGTGTGTTTATCTCGTGATACCATAAGCAATACTGTGCAGCCAATTTGGTGTTAAAATCATGAAGTCAATGGATCTAAGATGAATTTCTGTTATTCATCCTTTGAATTTTTATAAATTTCAAGGGTTTCCTTAGCATGGGTGTTTCAGTTAAATTATATATTTAATATTAAAGTAAAATGGAATTAGGGCGATTGAATTATAACCTATCTTTATTTTAAAAAATAAATATATTTAAATTTTCAATTTCATCCCTCATAAATATCCGGATATGTTTGTAATTGTAGCTAAGAAAAAGAAGCAGCACGTGAATATTTGTTGAATATGGTGAAAAATATATTCCAATTACTGTCTAATAATCTTTTAATGAATAACTCAATTCTTAAAACAATTCTTATATTTTGATAAGCAACAATTTTCGATAATTATAAGTTCACAAAATTTGTGGTGTGTTTGGTTGGATGGAAAAATAAAAGTAAAGAAGGATGGAGTGGAAAAATAGAAAGAAAATAAATTTTGAAAGTACTCCGTAAGGAAGAAAAGTGAGAAGAAAAAAATTAGGAGAGATAATCATTTTCTATCCGAATACATAAAAATTAATCATTTCAAATTGGAATTATGAGATGAGAGAAAATGAGGGAGAGGTACATGCTATTCAAAAGGGTAAATTACATTATTAGTTACGAAACTATAGATAAGTTTTCGTTTTATTCACTTAATTAAAAAAAAAGTTACAATTTGATCACGAAATTATTCAAAAAAATTTATATAAGTCATTGAACTATTTAAAAGTTTTTATTTAAGTCGCTAGGCTGTTAAGTTTTTTTTTATAAAAAAGTTCCTTTAGTAAGCTCCAAGCAATGATTCAATGATCAATAGTGGATCAGTACCAATCAACGAATGAAAGAACATACTTCAGATTCAAGTCGATCTAACAATCAATGTTAGAAATTGAAGAGAAAAAACTATGTGAATTTCAGTTTGCAAATTCGTTACGTCCAAACTTGTTTCATGAAAAAACAAATTAAACTGTAGAAGTGATAAGGAAAGTAAAATTTTAATTAATATAAACAATACAAACAAAAAAAGTCATATAACATTGATTTCAACACAATCCACTAACTTCAATAGTTGAAAGCAGATTGGAAACTAATCCCGACACTAACCAATGTTATAACGTTGATGCAGGGTTTTGAAATGGTGAAGGCATTATGTGGTGATAGTCCAGTGCATACGGAAATTAGAGAATGAACAAAGAAAGCAGCGGACATAGAGTTCTCCCTTTAGTTGGACCTAATTATTTTTTAAAATTTTCATATTTAGCATATTTTTTAATTTAAATCTCAACATTTTCGATCTTCTTTTAAACTACAACTTTCCTAATTCCAACATTTATAAGCATCAATTAACCATATCTTTTATATGTAGTATTACAACAAGTAGAAAATTATGAATCCGAGCTTATTTATTTTCTAATATATTCTTGTTATACTTTCACTCTTCAAACATATTTTTCGAGTGCTCACTCTTTGAAAAACTCCTCAAGTATAATTCTTTGAACACAATCGTCACATAATCCCTCGATTACATATCCACGTGGGCCTTACATATTAAATGTCGTTTTTGATGTCAACTACCATGATCCATTTGAAGTGATTAATAACGTGTCTAACCGTCGTCCTACCTAGACCTATAGTGGCAAACCACTTGGCCAATTTTCTTTGAGCTGATTTATGAAAAAATAACACATGGCACCTCGAGATCATAGCTAAAGGTATATAAGCTCTTAGCCACGACCAAAAGAGGGATCTCTCCCCTCTTCCTCTCTTCACTCTCTCTTCCTCCACCAATCAACTCCATAATCATCGCAACTGAACCATCGTATGTAGTGGCTCTCCGCAAGGTGAACTACCTTACATCATCGTCACCCAGCCTTGTCTAATCCTAGTATCAACAATTCTAATTTATTTAATTGAAATTTAAAGGGATTAGATTGGGTAATTTAAATATATATAATAAAAAAATTACTTTATCCGTGTGTCACATGTAGGTAGTAATTGGTCCCACGAGATAATTTATAAATATGTTGCTCCCTAAAATTGACTATTCATCCCTTTGGAAAATTGAAAATAGAGAAAAAGTTGGATGAGCACTTAGTTTTTTTTTTTTTTTTACCCCTCTCTTATCTCATAATGCACGTCCACATCACTTCAAATTCATTTTCACCTCTATATGGAACTTACATCCCTTGCATCAAAAAGTTCGAAAATCTTATGTTTTTTCTAGTTAATAATGCATAAAGCAAATATTGGATGGATATATTAAAACTACTTCAGATTAAGACTTTTAATCATTGTCATCAGATTTAGATTATCTCCTCCATTTATTTGTTAATTGCACCTTTATATATAATAATTATAATATATAATATTTTGATATCTGTTTGATACGGGTTTAAACCATGCGATTCCATCCCTCATTCTATATTGTATAAAAAAATTAATTATAACATATAGTCATAAACCCATTTTCATGTCTCAATTATAGTGTCTCAACTTCTATTAAGTGCAGACGTTTGGTTTACGAAATGTAATTGTTAGTATTAATGTTACATTTTAGAATTACATTTTTATGTTTGGATGAAAATTATTACCTTAGGTTGATATTACGAGCGATTTCAAGAATGGGAATATAATGGTAATATCATTACCACTTAGGTAATTTTACATTTCCTTAGTGATGTGAGATTTTTTATAATTTTATCATCATTCTTACCAAAATGGAAAAAAAATATATTAATGAATCAAACCTTACTTATGGAATTAGAAACCGAGGGTAGAATAAGGATGTGATCCAAAATATTTCCACTCAAACCCCTCCATTCAAAGTCTTTAAACTTAACAATCCACCATTTTAAGAGTAGAAATCTATCAAGTTTGGTTCTTTTGTTGAGTTGCTTGAATTAGGTAAATCTCTTTAATTTTGAATTCAGGAGGTTGTGGAGTTGGAAGATCTCTTTTAGGCTTTGTTTAGTAGAGTGAAAAGAAAATTGAAAATATGAAAATTTGAAGGGGTAGAAAAATAGAAAATGGAAAAAAAAATTCTTTTCATAGGTGTGCTTGGTAGGAAAGATGAAAAAATTAAAAGAAAAAGTAATTTTCTTCTGTTCATTACTTGGTAGAATTGAAAATCGAAAGCAAAGAAAATAAAGCATTTGAAAAATGCATCATTTTAAACTAACATACATATCTCTTTTATTTTCTCTCCTCTTATCATTCCAATTTGGAAGGACTGATTTTTGTACATTAGGAAGGAAAATGATAATTTCTCCTATTTTCTTTCCTTTCATTTTTTTTTCCTTACCAAGCACACTCAAATTTTATTTTATTTTTCCCACTTTTCCTCTCTCTTTCCATCCCTCCACATTTTCATTTAACCATGCACACCCTTAGGCTTTGCTTATAGGGTGGAAAGAAAATTGGTAAGATGAAAAATTAAAAAGATAGAAAAGTAGAAAGATAGAAAATATAATTTTCCTTTCTATAGGCGTGCTTGATGGGAAAGATGGAAACTTTGACATCTATTGCTTGATAAAGTTGAAAATAAGAGGAAAAAAAAATGAAACCTTTGAAAAATGCATAATTTTTAACTAACGTACATCTTACCCTCATTTCCTCTCCTATTATCATTCCAAATTGGAAGGATCGATTTTTGTGCATTAGAATGGAAAATGGTCATCTTCCCTATTTTCTTTCCTTCAACTTTTTTTCCTACCAAGCACACTCAAAATTTATTTTTTTCCCTCTTTTCCATTCCCTCCTTCCATCTTTCTACTTTTCCACTCAACTAAGCACACCCTTAAAGTGCAAGAATTCATACTAGTCGTCCTTAATAGAGTACCAATAAAGGTGTTTTTGAAGAGGAGAAGGGTAAATCTGATTGAGGAACAATGTATGTGCCAATGGAGCAAATCTCGTCTCGAGGATATGAATTATGCTATGTTCGAATGCACATAGATCTTAATAATCTAGGTATTTTAAAAATATATATATTATAAAACATTTTCAAGCATTTAAAATTTCAAACACATTTGCTCACATAGCTCGATATGTTTTTAATGTTTTTGATTTGTTCAAAATCCATTTCGAATTGTTTTCATTAACTTTGGCCAAATGATCTATCCCTCAAAATTGATGATCAGGTTAGCAAAATGCATTTTCCAAAAGGGGAAAGGATATATCCCTTGTGAGTAACGACTAGTTTTGTAATACCCTAATACCCAACCTGACCACCGAGTCTAAGCTACAAGATGCCACATTCGTTGTCGAAATAACTGCTAACAATTTCATTCAATTTAGAACCATTATATATTCAAATATGAGTAATGCACACGTATAATATGTTATATGATTACTTTCAAGTCCTATACGAGCTTACAAAAGCTCTTTTGCTAACCAAGGTCGAATTAGGATCAAATTGTAAAAATTTCAAAGTACCAGGTTGATGTCGTAACTTCGGGGTCTCCTCGTCGTGATGGAACATGCTGACTTGGCTCATTGCAACATTAAGAGTACGTATCCATGACGTAACTCTTTGTTTGGTCTCATCGCGACGTTGAGAGGAATGTCAACGTGACTGACTGTTTTCTAAAGTTCCAAATTGGTACCAACAAGCTCCAACTAGAAAACAAATTACCTCAATCATATACCACTTCAGCCAATTATACCTGTAGAAGCCCAAATTTAGGCCCAATTACAAACAAACAACCCATTAACCAAATTTTAAACCCAACAGCCCCAAATACCCATAAACCCAACTAAACCTAAACAACTAAACCCGAAGCCCAACTACCCCAGCCCAATAACTGACCCAAAACCCATACAACAGCTAACCCTAACCAGCACCTATTCCCCTTCCCACGTGCGCCGCCAACATCCTATCAAGGGCCACCAACTCTCTGCCACGGCACCATCCCCTGGCGCCACCTGCTCTGTCACCGGCCATACCCTGCAAAGACAAAGAGGACACGTAACAGCAACCAAATAGTGTAAAAACAGGCTATAAAAGCCATGAAATAAAAGAAAAGGGCCCCTTTTTTTTATTTTTCGGCATTCTGAATACGAGAAACAATAGAAATTAGGGATTTTTTTCAGCAATAGCAGAGCAGATTCAACTTAGAGGAAACAGTGAGCAGTAATCGGAACCGATCTAAGGTTATTTTCTTTTTTCTTTTATTTTTAGCCCTTTTTTAGGTCGATTTTACATATATATATATATCAAAAAAATACAATAAAAATAACAGAAATAATAAAGAAAAAAACTGACCTTTCGAATTTCCGGCCACCGCGGTGACCGGACCGGTGACCGGACCCTGCGAGTCCCACCTAAATCGCTCCTACCCCTTTTCCTCCTCCTCTCTCCCTTTTCTCTCCTCCCCCCTTTTTTTTTTTTTCCTCCTTGCAAAATGAACAAATTTTTTTTTGTCTTATATAGGGACCAAAACGGTGCGTTTTGGTCCCTGCCCTCTTATTAAATGAAACGACGCCGTTTTAGGCTGCGGGTCGGGTCGACCCGACCCGCTCCGACAGGATCCGCGTGTTTTCTAAGTAGAAGGGCTATTTGCGCGTTCAGCCCTTCCGCTTTTTCGTGATTTTTCAATCAAATCTTTTGCTTTTTAATTTGGCCAGAAATTCTTCACGCTTTTCATTCTAGTCCCCTACGCTGCGCAGCGTTTTAATAGATGGGAAAATTATGTTTTTGGTCCCTTTAGGTTATGCGCTTATTCTAATGAGTCCTTTTCTTTGTTTTTATTTTTAAAATTGCCCAAAATTTTGTTTCCATTCTTTATTTAGTCCTTTTATTAGTTTAATGTTTTATTTTTAATTTATTTGTTTTCATTTTTATGCCATGTACTTATTATGATGTTATATTTATTATATTCGTGTATTTATCATATGTTTTAGTATAATTTTTATATATGTATGCATATGTAATATATTTATATCTTATATTATGTATATATTTTTTTGTTATATAAATCATATATGTATGTTTTAACATTATGTTATTCCCATATATTTCGATATTATTAATTATATTTTCGTATATATATATTATTATTATGCCTATTTTATTCTTATTATAAACATTATTGGTATTAGTATACATATTTTATTATATAAATGTATATATCCTTTATGCATAGTATTATTGTAATTACTTCATTTTAATATTATTGTTATATTATATTTACTTTTTATATTTCAATATTAATATTATCATTATATATTGTTATGTATATTTTTAGTATTCATATATATTTGTGAAATAGTATCAAATGATTTTTTTATTACCATTTTTAATATGTACATATTGTATGTATATTTTAATACTACCTTATATATATACTTTTATATTTCAAATATTATGTATTAAGTATTTCCCTTATCTTTATTATTATATCCAATTTTTTATTATCGCTTATTATTTTATTTTAATATTATTATGTATATATTTCATATATGTTATATACGTACATTTTTATATATATTTATATATTACGTGCGTATTTTCATGACGTGTTCTAAATATCGTTATTATCATTTGCATTTCATGTTTAATCCTATGTATTCCATTTAATGTTGCACGCACCTTTATTATTATCGTCACATTGATTATTTGCTTCAATATATACCTAACTCTTTCATTTATTCATTTTTATCCCGTCTCGGTTTAACTTTGCATCAAACAAAAATCTTATTCTTGTTTTCCTAAATATACGAGGCAACATGTCGGCTTAACATTAAGATATCGATTTCATCGCTATGTTGGGTGAACATCGATAGACTAGTGTTAAATCGGTATACCCTTCTCAAAAAATAAAAATTCAAAAGTTCTCGTCTTCTTTCAATTGGATCACGACTAAATATTATTTTGAACTCGCATTTTTTGAAAATCAAGACAACACGTGTTTATGAGATACCAATTTTGGGCGTCGCGAGGGTGCTAATACCTTCCTCGCGCGTAACCGACTCCCGAACCCCAATTTTCTCTAGATTTTAACGTAGACCTAAACCTGGCCTTCTTTTGTTCCTAAAATAAATGTATCAGGTGTCCGATCACACCTGAAAAAAGATCGGTGGCGACTCCCTGTTTATTTTCAAAAAAATCAAACTTTGGTTTTCAAGTTCTCAATAAATCGCCACAATTAGCGACCAAGCGAAAATTTTTACATCGCTACAATACCAACCTAAATTTTACATTTCTAACAAGCATTAAAATACATACAATTGCTTTCTAAATTTATAAACTTATGGCAAATTTTCAAGCTCTTACTATATTGTCATACACATTCATATATAGATCACTATTATGGAAACATATTAAACAATTCAACTAAGTGTCAAACTCTAGCACAAAATCAATCCATTTGACCATTCTCAAGTTACCATTTCTAGCATTAACATTCATAAGATTACGTATTATACCAAAATCGACTAAACCTAGGTACATGTCTATAACAAAAAAAAAGAGAATATACAAACATGAAAGCAGAGCAAAAACTTTTCCTACGCATGCTTAAAAATAAGTGTACCCAAGTTATTGTTTCTTAGATGTTGAAATCACTTCTTGAGACCCTGAGATGTACCTATACATGAGCACAGAAAAAGCAAACCGTACGCTGAGAGATAATTCTCAGTTGTATTTCCATGATTCAAGATAATATAGTATAAGTTAAATCAATTTCATATATTCATTTCAAATCTTATTTTCATCTAATCAATATGCCATTCATACCAAATTTTCAACCAATTTCTCAATTTGCATATGTAACTAAAGTACCAACAAAACTATACAAATCAATCTATATATGTTTCACTTAATCAATCTAAAGAATATACTATATTAAAATTTAGCATTATTGATGTTCACATTTCTGTTCAGTTCATAACATATGACCATATTAACATACCATTTTTGAATCAAATCGATTGATTCATCATGTTTTCATATCGACTATCTAGGCTCGTATATTCGGTTTGCATAATCTTTCACATGCTATCAATATTCATATATCGCAACTTAACTTTGAATCATTAATCAGATTACCAAATATAATTCATATATCATTTATCAACTTTACATATTATAACCTTATTAACTTGACTTGGACTCGATTGGATACATGGATCCCAACCAACACCAATTTAGCACCCAGTGTCTCATTAGAACGTTTGAAGTAAATAGATTGTGCCTAGCACTTATCGGTATAACTGAAGTAAAAATTGTGTCCGGAACTCATCAGAACGTCCAAAGGAAAATGCATCTAGCGCTCATCGACATATAGTTGAAGTAACCCATACTCAATCTCTCCTATGATATGTTAACTATATTCGACTCTACTCGAACAGTTAATAGGATAACCAATTTTCCAATTTCATTACATAGTTCAATTCACATGCTATCAATCTCAATTTATCAACAATTCATCATTTTTTCAAGACATATAACATGTTTCAACTCAATTTCAAACCAAATGTCATAAACCATTAGGTTATGCTACTTTCCATTTTATTCAATTTAGTCATCTATCTTAATATACCATATCAATCACCACAATTTAACTTATACAATCATTTATATACTCACCACATTACTAAATCTCACAGTTTAACATGAATTTGCAATAATTAAATTATTCTTGAAACATAGAAATACAAACTAAAAATTCAAGCCGCTCGCCTTTCATTTTCTTCTCGATGGCCAAATGTCATCTTTAGCTACGAATAATTATTCAACAATAGCACAATATCAAATTTCATACCAAATCACATTTAATTACAAAGATAAATATATTTTGTTATTTATTCAATTTAATCCCTAAACCTAAGACAAGCATAACTTTCGATTTAGAGTTTCAAATTAAAATCTTATTTCACATATACTGATTAGGGACCTTATACTTTCTATTCCTACCGAAATTTCATAATATTTTTTTATTTTATTCAACTGAGCCCCTAATGTACAGAACTATCAATTAAACTTTACAATTTAGTCTTTTTCATAATCTAAACGTAATTTCTATCAAATTCATACCAATTTCATCCATTTCTCAATAATGGCATCTTTCAAAAACTTTAACAGCTTCACAAATTGGTACTCAGGCTAGCTAAATCAAGCTCTCGCGATTCAATTTCCATAAAAATCAAATAAAATTGCTAGGGACTTACTTGAATTTGATAGTTGAATATCCAAGGATTTTCAAACTTTCTTCCTTTCTTTTTTTATTTGGTTTCTAGAGGTAGAAGATGAAGATGATAACATCTGCTCTTTATATCCATTATGTTTATTATTTATACTTAAGTTAACATATTTTAAACTTAATTAATTAACATAAATCTTTAATTAGTTTAAGTTAATGATATCCACCATCAAATCCCACTATCATATATTTTGATTTAGTTTATTTACCATTTTAATCCTGTGGATAATTGCTATCTAAGTCCCCAAGCCTTTTCCTAATTAAAATCTATAATGATTAAACGTTTATAATTTAGTCCCTGTGCCTTAATTAATCACAATTTCGATTAAATTTGTAACGCCCCAAACCCGACCTAGACGTTATGGCTGAATCTGGCAACGTCACATGGAATGAAATTTCGAAATCGAATTACCAAGTCAAAATCGTTCTCGTTTATTATCTTCTATTTATCTCTCGTCAAATTCAAAATCGTTTTCTCATTAATTTAGTTCGTTCAAAACCTATTTTGTAGTAGAAGCTTTCAAAACCGTGATGTTTACAAAAAATCATTTGCTTTTAGGAAAAAACGTTACGTTTAATAAGACCGAGTTTCGATGCAGTTCAACAATTCGTGAAAAATAGTTAAAATCCCAAAACAATGGTAAACAGTCCAAAAAGTCCCAAATTACATCAAAGATACCTAGAAAAACAAATAGGAATTAAAACCATTAAAGAGATAAGAACCATTCAATAAACTTGCGGTGACCGCTGAGTCTCCCGCTGCACCGAACCATCTAAGTCTGGGGATTACCTGTATAGATAAAAAAGAAAGGGGTGAGTTTACGTAAACTCAGTGTGTAATCCCCACAGAAAACATACATACAGTCAAAAAATAGTTATCAGTCAAATGCAATCCGGGCCTAAGCCCATTTCAGTCTCAGTAGCAGTTCGGGCCTTAGCCCATTTCAGTTTCAGTATTAGATATACATCAATCAGTAAACAGATTCCTACCCAACCAGCCTCTACACACTATTTTTTCCATGCTTACACTACATTTGGGGTTTAAAACACTCACCCATCCCTACACTCCAAGTAGTACTGAATATGGCACATGATCAGTAATTTGCAACTGAGCTGCCAGATAATAGGCTTAAGAGCCTTTCAGTACACTTCCTCCAAATATCAACATCCTAACCTAATGCAATGCAACATACAATATATGACATGCTAATACACGAATTCCAGTTATACATACAGTTTAGTATTCGTGCATATAATCATAATACATACAATTCACACATTTAGGGTCTAAGTAGTGCTTACTGACCCTATAGTAGGTTCACAGTCGACTTGGGCGACTCGTGCAACCTTGGAACACATTTCAGTTAAATAGGCTCACACGCCCATGTGGCCTGCTCATGTGGGCCCACACGACCTAATTTGGCCTTGGCCGTGTGGATCACACGGCCCAAATCAGTCTAGCCCGTGTGTCGCACACGGCCTACTTGGCCATCACACGACCGTGTCCCGTGTGCACGACCTAGCCTCGTCAATCACACCCATGTTATGGCACACGGCCTACCACACGGGCAACCATACACCTGTGTGGCATCGATAGTGGGGTTTTCAATTTTTGTTGAAACCCTATTTTTTACGTTTTCGGGTATACACCTAGTATTAGTTCGATGTGAAACCACTCCTAAGCCTCTCGAAACCTAAAAACCAGATTAACTAACATTGATTTAGGAATTGATTAACGGATTCCAAAAAAAGTGAACTAACAGAAACTTGACTTACCACTGACGAAGAACCTTCGTTAACCCTTACCAAACCGAAACAACGAGTCTCACTGCTCACGACCTTCGTCTACACCATCAATTGTAATAGAAATCAGATTCTTAATCAATCATAATACAACCACTACAACGACAGAAATAGAAGACTTACAAATCCCATACTAATGCAAACCACTTTACTAAGCGAAAAGATAAATTTAGGGAAACAAAGAGCAAAGAAAGAAAGGAAGATTCCAAAGGAAAAAAGGGCAAAAAGATGGGGAACAGAACGTCAGAAGGTGAGAGATTTTTTTTTTCAAAAAGAACCAAAAAGAAACAAAACGAGGATAACTCTCAACTCCCCTCCCTCAAATCTCTCCACTAGTCCCATTATTCAGACTTTTAGTCCAACTCAAACACCCTCTCAACCACTCGAGTAAAAAATATAAACATCTATGCTTGTGCAATGACTCAAACACATGACCTCCAACAAACTTACACTTCCCTTAACCACTAGATCAACAAACCCATTCTATTATAATTTCACCCACAATTAACCTTAAACCCACTGAGCAAGGGTAAGACTTAAATCAGAAAATTTCCAAAATTTGCCAAAGCTAAGGCTTGAACTTGGGACCTCACACACACTCTCAAAATACTTAACCACTGAAGCAAATACACAGTTGTATCACAATTTAACAAAAGCCAAAATAAGAATTTTGGGGCGTTACAAAATTACTTAATTGAATTTCAATTCATCAATACAATAACTTTGTAAATATCCCTATTTAATATTTACGAACTTGATTTACAGAAACAGGATCTCGAAACCGTCTTTTTCGTCACCACTGGAAATTAGGTCATTATAAGTTTTTTCCCCTTTATCCAAATTACAAGTTTTATGTTTCCAATAGCTATATTTATTTTACAATTGCTTCAAACAACTAGAAATCAATTCATTGGTATAAATATACCTCAACAAACACTTCAATAAAAAAAAATGGCATATACAAGCATCACATGAAGTGAAGTAACAAAAACTTATAAGATCCATTTTCTTATATCTTACCTTGTACATACATATTTGTTTTTCTTTAAAAATCCTTTTCCAATTTTTTAGCCTACCTTCTTGTGCTTAAACTTTGTAAATACCATATCTTAGAGAAGTTTTCTTTGTTTACACCTTGAAAGACCTTTGTAAAATGATAGGGTTCTATTTTAGCTTTGATAGCTAGAGAGGTTATCTTAACCTTAAAAAGGTAGAGAAATATGATTTTATCTAAGCCTAAAAAAAATATAGTGATAGTAAAAGTTGTACCTTGTCCTTAAAAAGTAACAATTCAATTTAATGAATAGTCTTGGTGCATCTTTTTCCACACCTTGATGATAGCCAGTACACCATTATAAAGAGTTGAAAATTTTGATGTAGTGATTTATTTCGATTTATTTAAGCAACAAAATCACAATAATATTTCTCTTATCATTAGAAGATAGCTAGCCTTGTTCAAGCTAGTATAAAACAAGAATACTTATTAACTAAAGTGGAAATTTAAAGATGATAAATAAAGAGATAATTGATCCACATTTTTTAAAGTATTTCTTGAAGATAATTTTGGCGATAATGTGAAGATAATTCTAAACATTTTTGATGCACCAATTTGATGATAAATTATGCCCTTTGTTGATGATATAAACTAGTAAATAATTATCAAATCAACTGAGAATCATCTCAATGTGAGATGAGAACATGATGCTCTATCAATAAGGAGACTATTTCATGGGATTAAACATTGAGCTTAGCATACACAATCTAATTAATTTGTGAGGAATACTTTATGTGCTTTTACATTTGAGTGAAGGTAACTAGCGAAGAGATCATACTAAGTATATTTGGTTGAGGTTGCAATTATTCTAGGGTTAAGATAGATTGACCTATAATAAAAACTAACATATTTCATACTTCCTTACAAGGGTTGGGTTCTAATTTCTTGGTGGACTTAACTTGTACCTTATTGTTATTACTATAATGGTTAAAATATGTTGTTAGTTCCTGTATTTGTATGAAATTTGAGATTTAATCCATGTACTTTAAAAGTTAAAAGTTAAATCCTTACTTTTTTCAATTTAAAAGTCTTAGTCCAATTATTATTGTTAGTGATAGTTTCTGTTAAAATTTGTCAATTTATCATGTTTATTTTCTGTCAATCAAATGCCATATCATATGAGGACAGCCTAATTAAAATTTCAAGTTAACAAATTTTAACAGAAAATATTTAAGATTTTAATAACTAGACTGAGATTTTTAAATAAAAAAAAAGTAAAATGATTAAATTTTTAAAATTTTTAAATATAAAAATTTTATCAAATAATTACACAACTATTGGCTTGATTTGATTCTTTAATTGATTTAACCATTTATTTTCTTCCTATATTAGTATAGGATAAACTGTGATTTTCTTTTAATTTTTTTATAATATTATGGTATACCATTAATATATATATTTTGGGGTAATATAAATATTTTGAAATGAATCTAGACTAGGAAAGAAATCTATTGTTGGCATATATACTCATGGTCAACCACACCATTAGCTTAGGCAATAGTAATGAACATAAAATAGCAATATGTAACAACCACTAAGCAATGTCTTCATATTCACAATGATTGAGAAACATGGCAATGGCTATCAAGTAAGATCATGTCTTTCATTCTGGGTTCTATTAGTACTTTTTCTATTTTATTATTTCTCTTAATTAATGTATTATTTGATAGGTATGGTATATTTTCAATTAATTCTTCTGTCTATTAAATAATATCTAAAGGTTATGAATAGAAATAGGCATTAAAAATTTTTCTTTTTTTGAGTTTTTCAATTTTTTTAGTGTAATTTTTTTTTAATTTTGTGTATATGTTTAGAAGAAATTTTTGGCATACCTATATCACATGCATTCATGACATGTTTCTTCATATAATAACAACAATAATTTTATTTGATATTTTTGTTTGTTTCACTTACAATCATATAAAAGTATTTGATTTTAGAACACTAAGATTTTTTTAAGTTTTAACTTTTGTCAGACATCTGTTTAGTACGAATTCCAACTATATTATCCTTATCCTCTATTCTTGATATTGTATAAAAAATTTAACACATTCTTTTCCAACTATAAACTTTTTCTCACATTTTCTTGTAATTTTAATATATTGATTGACACATTTTGTATCACATTTTAAAATATTTTTTTTCCTTTTACAAGTAGTGCCATTAAATTTTGTGCCCAAATTTTTTTTTTAACTAATTAAAAATGTAAGTATTTTACTTTCAAAAAAAAAATGCAAGTACTTTAAGGATATAATTTTTTTTTTTAAATATGCAAGTCAATAACTTAAATTCCTTCAATTTATATCTAAATTAATATAAATTTAAAATAATTTGAAACTTAAATGACTGAAACTTGAAATGATTTAAGCAAGTAATATGAAATAATTAAAACTAGAAATAATCTAAACTCGATAAAATCCACTTAAAAAATTCAACCCTCAAACTCTAATGAACTAAACTTGAAATTGACCAAAACCTGAAAACTTGAACTCAAAATTAATTCAAATCGAAATTGCTTAAAACATTTAAAATCAAAATAACTTAGGGTGTGTTAGGAAAATCATTTAAAAGAATTGTTAAGGCTATTTGGAAAGTCCACCTAGTAATTAGATTAAAAAATAATTTCCACCTAGTAATTAGATTAAAAAATAATTACTTCTAATCACACATAGCATATTTTGTGTTACATTATAAATAGTAAATTCAGTCAATTGAGTGTAATTGAAGCATCCAATTACAGTATCAAATTAGTAATCTTGATAACTATAATTTTTTTTAAATAATTATTTTTTAAGATATATTACCCTTTGTGAAATGAACATGTTTATGGAAAGGCATTCAATAATTGAATTTGGATGTCATTATTGGTAGTCGCTTATGTGTGACAAGTTTGAGTAATCATTATAGTTAGTATGTCTCGATTAATTGAGTTTAATTGGAGAACTCCAATTACACACTCCAATTCTTAGGAAAATGAATTATTAACATTGACGACTTCCAATTTGTTTTAAATAAAATTTATTAAAGGAAAGAAAATATAAAACCTAATGTAAGAAAATAAGATATAATTATATTATTCTAATTAAACACTTAAAATTTCTTATAATGTTAATATTATTGCTCTAATAGTTATATTCTTTTGCAAATACTATGTGCAGGGGCGAAGTCAGAAAATTTTTTTAGGGGTTGAAGTTAAATTATAATTTTTACGATAGTAAAAATATAATTTCATCATTTCAATAGCCTATATCTTTATAATTTTTAATTGATTAAATTAAAATTTTATTATTTTTAGTGGGTTAAAGTATAATTCTAATTCAAAATTTTAGAAATTTTAAAAAAATTTAAATAAAATTTTTTCTATTTTAAGAGTGCCGAGACCCCTACCAGCACTCCTATCTATGCCATGAGTATGTGATATCTAAAATATATAAAGAAAAAATTAAAATTTCTTATAATTACAAGACGTGGTTATTACGCTTGTAGTTACTAGTTAGATGTTCTTTCTATTATTTTTTAGTTAAGCACTGGTTTAACTGAAATTGAGTCTATTCAAAATCAATTCAAATAGTTAGGTCTAATGCCATATATGTATACTTTAAATCCTCTTGAATATCATATTAATCAATTTTATTTAGATATTTCTTAGACAATAACTGTGAATAATTAGGTATATTTTAAAATAAAATATTTGATGATTTGTCTTGAGAGTCTTCATGTGTCCGACGTTGTTCTTTCTTTGAATGATTAGTATTATTTGTTTGGGGATTTAAATGGTACTAAGTGTGATTATCGTTTGCATGATTGCTATTTCCAGTGGCAGCAAGTCATCAACTTTTAAAGGAAAAGAACCAATGTAAGTATACACGTCTCTAAACAGCTCAAAACACAGAGAGAAAAGCCAAAGACTGAGTTTTTTTTTTTTTTTTTCCATTTCAGCTGCCCTTTGAACTTTGGGTATGTGAATGTTTCTCAATGACTACTTTTTCATCATTTTTAGTGATTTTGGGGATTTGGGTTATGCATAAATGATGGTTCTATCAATGGTATATTCTTCTTTCAGTGTTCAAATGATGGTGAGCTTTCAGCTTTTGATGCCAAAAACAGGGGTTTGGTATTGTTTTTTTAATATGGATAATGACTGCCCTATCTGGGTTTTTCTTTTCTTTTTTCTTTTTTTTGGCTCATGGAATAAATTTAACCAAGGTGCTAAACTTATACGTCCTCAAGAAAGTTTTATTTTTTTATTTAATGTGAATTGATTTTTTTACTTCAAGGTGGCTTTTTTATTTCTTTCCTGGGATTAAAACAATGATCTTAATCTTGTGTCTGCCTGGTTTTCTTTGTAAGAATTTTTATTCTTGTTTTTTAATCTAAATCTGTGGAATCCAAAAACTGAGGTTTTTGTTTTAGTTGCTTATAGGATAAGAAATCCTTTGAATCCTCAAATGTTGTACCTTAAAATCATTGCTTCAGCTGCAGTATAAATTCTGAAGTTGTTGAGCATCAACCAAATTAATATAGCTTGAGAAGTCATAACAATGGCTACCGAGAATGGCTTTAATGGTGATACCAACCTGCACAAGGCCAGCACATCAAAAAGCCAGGAAACCAGCAAAGGAGATGAGAAAACCAACACTGTTCCGTTTCACAAATTGTTTGTGTTCGCAGATTCAACCGATATCTTGTTAATGATCGTTGGTACAGTCAGTGCGGTCGGGAACGGTTTATGTATGCCCCTTATGACAATCTTATTCGGAGATCTTGTTAACGCTTTTGGACAAAACCAGAGTAATAACCAAGTGGTTCATGTGGTCTCAAAGGTATAGTTATGTCTTATAACTTGTATTTGTTTTTCAGTTCTTGAAATGAAGGCATCATTAACTAGATTCTTGCAAAAATCATAGGTTTCTTTGAAATTTGTCTACCTCGCGGTTGGGGCCGGGGTGGCGGCATTTCTCCGTAAGTAAATCTCTTGTTTTGAGTACTTTATGTCTCATTTTAACCAGAGATTGAGGAAGCTTGGACTTGCTTTTTCAGAGGTGAGTTGCTGGATGGTCACAGGTGAGAGACAAGCTGCTCGAATAAGGGGCTTGTACTTGAAAACCATATTGAGACAAGATATTGCTTTCTTTGATGTTGAAACAAACACGGGAGAGGTCGTTGGACGTATGTCTGGTGACACAGTTCTCATACAAGATGCCATGGGAGAAAAGGTACATATATCGAATCAATAAACAAGTTCTATGGAAATCATCATATAGAAGCGAACATTGAAATGTTTACGTATTTGTTTTGCAGGTTGGGAAGGTTTTACAATTGCTGTCCACATTCTTTGGAGGTTTCACTATAGCATTTGTCAAGGGATGGCTTCTAACTCTTGTCATGTTGTCATCTATCCCTCTCCTTGTATTATCTGGTGCAACGATGGCTGTCATTATATCTAAGATGGCAACTCGTGGACAAACTGCTTATGCTAAAGCTGCCACCGTTGTTGAACAGACAATTGGTTCAATTAGAACTGTATGTTCTACATAAAACACAGTTGTTTTTTTAATATATGACTAATTGTTTCATCTTATTCCAGGTTGCATCATTTACTGGTGAGAAGCAAGCCATAAGCAATTACAACAAATTTCTTGCTACGGCTTATAAATCAGGTGTTCATGAGGGAACTGCTGCTGGACTCGGTCTCGGTGTAGTCTTGTTGATCATATTCTGCAGTTATTCTTTGGCTGTATGGTTTGGTGGGAAGATGATTTTGGAGAAAGGGTACACTGGTGGTGGTGTAGTTAATGTGATTATCGCTGTATTGACCGGTTCAATGTAAGTGAAAAGTTTAAATTTCGACTTAATTATGATGCATGCTTCATAGTTCATAGGCTGAACCCTTAATGGTTATGGATGTTTAAGGTCCCTGGGGCAGGCATCACCATGCATGAGTGCATTTGCTGCTGGTCAAGCTGCGGCATTTAAGATGTTCAAGACCATCAATAGGAAGCCTGAGATCGACCCATACGATATGAGTGGGAAAGTGTTGGAGGACATTCACGGGGATGTGGAATTGAGGGATGTTTATTTCAGTTATCCAGCCAGGCCAGAAGAGCAAATTTTCAGTGGATTCTCTCTTTCTATTCCATGTGGTACAACAGCTGCTTTAGTTGGAGAAAGTGGAAGTGGGAAATCAACTGTAATTAGTCTTATAGAAAGGTTTTATGATCCACAAGCCGGTGAAGTGCTTATCGATGGCATTGACCTCAAAGATTTCCAACTTAGATGGATCAGGGGAAAGATTGGCCTCGTTAGCCAAGAACCTGTGTTGTTTACATCAAGCATTAAGGATAATATTGCATATGGAAAAGAAGATGCAACCATAGAAGAGATACAAGCCGCGGCTGAACTTGCAAATGCTGCTAAGTTCATTGATAAACTACCTCAGGTTCTAATCCCTTGTCTGAAGAACATGATTATTTCTTGTCCGTATCATACATTTTATAAAAGATATGTCAACTTTGAACTTCATATGTAGGGGCTAGATACCATGGTTGGAGAGCATGGGACTCAGCTTTCTGGTGGACAGAAGCAGAGAGTTGCAATAGCAAGAGCAATTCTAAAGGACCCTCGGATTTTGCTTTTAGACGAAGCTACAAGTGCATTAGATGCAGAATCTGAAAGAGTGGTACAAGAGGCATTGGACCGCATAATGGGCAATAGGACTACGGTCATCGTTGCTCATCGTTTGAGTACCGTGAGAAATGCAAATACGATTGCCGTAATTCATCGAGGAAAGATGGTTGAAAAAGGTAGGTTAAAAGAATGTCTTACTTGAATTGTTTTAACTTGTTCATAAAGGAAGCTATGTTGTATAGAACAGCTAGGAAACGTTGCAAAAACGAAAAAAAACTTAGAAGCAATCTGAGAATTATTGATTATATCAACCTGATTCATAAGCACATGAGTATGCTTATTTATACAGCAAAATCTAACTACCTCATAACAGAAGAACTAACCTCTTAACTGATTTCAACAGACTAAACATTAACTAACACTAGATGAACTAACTGATTGAGTTGGTTCAATATGTTGAGAGATGCATAAGCACTATTGTTAATAACATTTTGTGAATCGACCAGGGTCACATTCAGAACTACTCAAGGATCCTGAGGGAGCGTACTCTCAGCTTATTCGATTACAAGAAGTAAATAAAGAGTCAGAACAGGTAGCAGATGTATCCGAAGTTACCCCAGAATCATTTAGACAGTCAAGCCTGAGAAGATCAATGAAGCGATCAATCAGTAGGGGATCATCTATCGGAAATAGCAGCCGCCATTCTTTCTCTGTATCCTTCGGTTTGCCTACTGGAATGAATGTCAATGATTCTGCAACAGTAGATACCGAAGACCCTTCCAAACAGCCATTAAAGCAGCCTCTAGAGGTTCCTATCCGTCGGCTAGCTTACCTCAACAAGCCAGAGATTCCTGTTCTCCTACTTGGAACTATAGCCGCTGTTGCCAATGGTGTCATACTGCCAATTTATGGTCTGCTGCTTTCACATGTAATCGAAACATTTTTTAAACCACCTGATGAGTTGAAAAAGGATACGAGATTCTGGGCACTGATATTTATGGCCCTTGGCCTGGCATCATTATTGTCATCTCCAGCACGAACATACTTTTTCTCCATTGCTGGATGTAAACTAATCCAAAAAATCAGATTAATGTGTTTTTCGAAGGTGGTTCACATGGAAGTTGGTTGGTTTGATGAACCAGATAATTCCAGTGGTTCAATCGGTGCAAGGCTCTCGGTCGATGCAGCCTCAATACGTGGCCTAGTTGGAGATGCACTAGCTCAGATGGTATCAAACCTTGCATCAGCCCTTGCTGGTTTGGTCATTGCTTTTGTTGCAAGTTGGCAATTGGCACTTATAATGCTAGGACTAGTCCCTTTGATAGGATTCACTGGATATTTTCAAGCAAATTTCATGAAGGGATTTAGTGCAGATGCAAAGGTATGCTCAAAACTGTCGACCTTGATATCTAATGCAATATGTTATATGCATATAATTCATTTAGATGTAAATATAAATGGTTACAGATGATGTATGAAGACGCAAGCCAAGTTGCTAATGATGCTGTCGGGAGTATAAGAACAGTAGCTTCATTTTGTGCAGAGGAAAAAATGATGCAACTCTATAGCAAGAAATGCGAGGGTCCATTGCAAACAGGGATTAAGCAAGGGTTGATTAGTGGATCAGGATTTGGACTGTCATTCTTTTTGATGTTTGCTGTTTATGCTACCAATTTCTATGCCGGAGCTCAGCTTGTCAAGCACGGTCACGTAACATTCTCAGATGTTTTTCAAGTGAGTCTAAAATCCGGTTCTGTTGGAACCATTTTCAGACCTATTCACTGTGTATATAACTATGAGAATGAGACTGTTATCTATTTTTGTAGGTTTTCTTTGGTTTGACAATGGCAACTATTGGAATTACTCAATCAAGCTCCTTTGCTCCTGATTCCAGCAAAGCCAAGTCGGCTGCTGCTTCCATATTTGCAATTATCGACCGCGAATCTAAGATAGACCCGAGCGATGAGTCCGGGACAACACTAGAAAACGTGAAGGGAGATATCGAGCTTCATCATGTTAGTTTCAAGTATCCATTAAGGCCAGACATTCAAATTTTCCGAGACTTGAGTTTGTCTATCCATGCTGGCAAGGTAACAAAACAATCCATTTGCCATTTCATAGAGACTAAATCATACATACGTTAATGTCAACTTTTTTCAGACTGTAGCTTTGGTTGGAGAAAGTGGGAGTGGGAAATCCACAGTGATTTCATTATTGCAGAGATTTTACGATCCTGATTCGGGACATATCACTATTGATGGAGTTGAAATCCAAACCCTCCAATTAAAGTGGTTGAGGCAACAAATGGGGCTTGTTAGCCAAGAACCTGTTTTGTTTAACGAAACAATCCGTGCCAACATTGCATACGGAAAGGGAGGAAATGCAACCGAGGCAGAAATCTTAGCTGCATCAGAGTTGGCCAATGCTCACAAGTTCATAAGTTCATTACAACAGGTTAGAACTCGATAACAAAATCCGGGTTTAACTCAGTGCGTTCATACAATCACTTTATAATCAATTATCATATAGGGTTACGATACGGTAGTAGGAGAGCGAGGTGTTCAATTGTCAGGAGGACAAAAGCAAAGGGTAGCCATTGCACGAGCCATAGTTAAAAGTCCGAAGATACTTCTCCTAGACGAGGCAACAAGTGCGTTGGATGCCGAATCAGAAAGGGTGGTTCAGGATGCATTAGATAGAGTCATGGTGAACCGCACAACAGTGGTGGTTGCTCATCGGCTGTCGACAATAAAAAATGCAGATGTGATTGCAGTGGTTAAAAATGGTGTCATTGTAGAGAAAGGAAAACATGACACCTTGATAAATATCAAAGATGGTATTTATGCTTCTTTGGTTGCACTTCACATGAGTGCTTCCGCTTCATAAAACTATTTTCTTTTTTGGTAACCATAAGGATCATTTTCTTATTCTTTTCCCTGCTAGCAAATCTGATCTTATACGCATTGTATCTTATAATAAATTTATGGTTAAATTACCAAATAGGTCCTTGTACTATAGGTTGAAATGTCTGTTAGAAAATTGAGGAATTTAACTTTGAAGCAAACTGTTAAATTTACTTGATGGATAATTTGGTCTTACTATTGCATATAATATGGGAATAAAATATCATGAATTCAATGAATGTAAGATGCATTATTGTTCACTGTTTAATCCTTTTAATATTTTATAAATTTCAAGAGTTTCCTTAGCATGTGTGTTTAGGTCAAATTATATATATAGGACATAGATTAGGCATCTGCTCACTAGCAATTTTTTAAGCCAAGGGATCGTTGGAGTATGAGGTCTATTCAGCATTATTGGACTTGGTTCTACGAAAAGATTTCTTCTCTTTCCTTAGAGCTTCCATCTGATCTTCTAAGGGTGCATTTTGTTATTAGAGAGGCACCATGTTATACCCTACTGTGGCAAGGACATGTGACAGAACATGGGACGGCTTGGTAATGACCTTCCGTTGGATGCAACTCACGAGCAACATTCTGCTTAATGCCTTTTATGGTAAGTCCCCATTTAGAACCATTCATGATCAACCCTTCACAAATCCCATTTGAACCATCTAGAGGCCATCCGTTATGAACTCTCTGTGGGAATCACTGATAGACTACTAAGGTTTAACAACTTCATACAATCTCAACAAGGAAAATATCAGAGTAGGATCGTATATAGGGACAACTGACCTGTAACGACCCTGCTACCTAGCTGACCACACAAATAGGCCTACTTTCCGTATCGTCGACTACGTGACACTCCCAAACGAGTGGCACCCTCCTATATATACCTCAAAGCAAGAGAAATGAAGGATCTCCCCCTTCTTCTTCAAGAAAACTCAAGTGTATCCCCTCAGCCTTTCCTTCTTCCTCTTCTTTCTCCTCCTCAACCTTTTACTCTAGCTCTCCACTTATCACAGGTGAATCGACTCTCATTTTCACCACTTTTTTCTCCTTACTTCCTCCTTTATTGAGACTCTTTATTAACACACCACTCAGACTATTCCCCATGATGCTCCCTTTGTGGTTGATTCTTATTATGACATTTCCTATTGTTGTTGGTATTGTAACTTTAAATACTATTGAAAGTTTGGTATAGGTTTCATAGAGGAGCAATTGGTTTAATTGGTCGATTTGATCAAGTCTTTTTTAAAATAGATGTAATCGACTTTAACATAAAAAAATAAATTCAATCAACTTTAGTTAAAAAAACCAACCAAACTAAACTAATTTTAATTCAATCAATTTTTTTAATTAACTAAACCAATTTTAAGTCGGTTGGTTTTTTCAATTAATTAACTTTGATTTTAATATATTATTGGATTGAGTTTACATAATTATATATTATAAACAAGGGTAAATTCTTAATTAGGCCAACCCTCTCTTTGATTCGGTCAAAATAGTTGACTTATTGATGAAGGAATGATTATATGTAATTGTAAGTAATAGATTTATTAAATATTGAAAGTACATCTTAACTTGTAAATTCGAATATTCGATATCAATTAATAATAATGATAAAGGAGGATTATTCATTATTTCAAATATTTATCAATTTTTAAAATATTAATAAATAAAGAAAATATCAAGCGATCCACAATGCTTTAAAAAAAAGTAATATATAAAAACTAACATCAAAATAAGAAAAAGTAAAATCAATTCAAATAATATATATATATATATATATATTTCTTATCATGTATATCAGGGACGAAGTTAGAAAATTTTTTTAGGGGTCGAAATTAAATTGTAATTTTTTACGATAGTAAAAGTGCAATTCACAATTTTAATAGTCTATATATTTATATTTTTTAAATGATTAAATTAATTTTTTATCATTTTTAGGAGAGCCAACGTACAAATTTAATTTTACTAATTTAAAATTTTAAAAATATTAAACAACCTACATAAAAAAAAATTTCTATTTTAGAGATATCAAAACCTGCCACCCCTTAATTCGCTCTATATCACTTCAAATTCATTTTTTTCTTGAAATTCATAAATTTTATTAGTTAATAATGTACAAAGTAAATAAATATATTAAATCTAAGTCAATATTTAGACTTTGAATAATTGTTACTAAGTATATATTAATACCTCCGTTGTTTAGTTGGTTACCCCTTAATTTATATATTAATTATAATATTATGGTCAAAAATCAAAGATAGTGTCTCAACTTTTATTGAGTGTAAATCGTTTAGACGCCATAAGCTAAATATTTAACTCCAAAAACTGAGATATATATAAATTGGTTAAAGTATTAGGAGGTCCTCATATTGTATGAATTGAATTAAATTAGTCCCTCTATTATTAAATAAACAAATTTCACCATTATATTATTAAAAAGAGTTAAATAAGTCCAAATTGTAATAGAGTTAATATTTATTGTATAAAAAATATCTTGAAATTATTTTTTTTTCAATTGTAAGTTCAATTTCAAATAAAAACATTTATTTATAAAACTAAAAAAACATTAAAAATATTAACTTTGTTAAACGGTAAATGTTAACTTTATTTTAATTTAGCCTTATTTGATTTTTTTAATAGTACAAGAACTACTTTGTTCCATTTAATAGTGCATGGACAAAATTTATCAAGTTTCTATAATAGAGGGACCTCTCAAGTATATTCACTAATATAAGTTCATATACTTCACTCATCCAACTCGAATTCAAACTAACATCAAGCCAAAAAAACTTGAATTTGAAATAACTCAAATCCAAAATAATTCAAACGAGTAATTTGAAATGTTTTAAACACTACAACAAAACAAGTTTTTAGCAGCGTTTTTTTACCTTTAGCGACGCTTATAAACGCTGCTAAAACTATTTGCAGCGCTTTCACAAGCGCCGCTAAAAATAACGCCACTAACATTTTGTGGTGTGCTAAAAAGAACATGACTTTTAGCGGCGCTTTCTTGAAAACGCCGTTAAAGAACGTGACCTTTAACAGCGCTTTTTGGACAAACACTGCTAAAGAACGTGACCTTTAGCGGCGCTTTTATCTCAAACGCCGCTAAAAATATATGTTCTTTTGCGGCATTTTTGGTAAAAAATGCCACTAATTTTAGCAGATTTCTAATATCCTAATTCCATTCATATACAATCCTTCCTGCAACATCAAATCCAACCAATAACAGCAAATCTAAATGATACTTCAAGCAACATCAAATCCAACCAATAACTGCAAATGTAAATGATACTTCAAAAATTCAACGAAAGATATATATTTATAAATGAAATAACAAAATATTCTTACAATAATGTTAAAATTTATACTGTTAAAACATTCTTACAATAAGGAAATAAACGTCTAAGATGGTGGCTTCGGGATTTCTGAAATCTCGCATCATCATATTCTCAAGTCAGAGGCTGGAGTTCGTTGTATTTTCTGTTTTGCTCTGCTTCCCTCGCTGCTGCCTCCTCTTTAAGTGATGCTGCCTCCGCTTTAAGTTGAGCAATTTGCTCGCATGTGCTCGCTTGCATCTGAGCCATCTGATCTTTTAACCTCTGAACTTCAACTTGAGCTTGACTCCCCGAAGGCATGTATTGCTGTGAGCTGGATCCAAAATATTGGGTTGGGTTAACACCAGATCCTT
Organism: Gossypium longicalyx; assembly: GCA_025698465.1. Taxonomy (NCBI): domain Eukaryota; kingdom Viridiplantae; phylum Streptophyta; class Magnoliopsida; order Malvales; family Malvaceae; genus Gossypium; species Gossypium longicalyx. The sequence continues at coordinate 22,725,404 of CM047006.1, forward strand.
GAATTCGAACCCGACCATACCTTTCAGGACCCAAAACTTCAATAATAATTCTGTTATCAATGTCCTCAAGATTAACATAACTATCACTCGAAGCAATCGATTCATACTCCGCCTTTTTATCCTTTAGTTTCTCCTAATAAATCAATCAAAGAGTTAGAAACGAAATATATAATAAAAACAAATGCAACATAACTTAACATCATATAAAACTACTAATGACAAATTAAACCATTATAAGTAAACATTATAAATATTTGAAATAAATCAAATTTTATTAAGTAAATATACCATAATTTCTCCAGCTTCTAAAGTTATTGGAGATCCATCTTTTTTCCTATGTGTAATGTCAAAAAGCTGAAGGCGTTCAACTTTTTGACTGGACGAGAGTTCCTACAATATAGTAGTAAAAATATTATTTAATAGAAAGCAATTAATATTTGACACAATTAATAAATTCAAACTACCTCGGCCTCAGCTACACAAGCAAAACTTTTCGATCCTGCTGTATGCTTGAATTTTTATTTTTGCCTGCTACTTGTTCTAACTCGCTCACGGTCCTACATTATGAAATTATTATTACGTATATAGTAAATACTATAAATCGAAATAATTATAAGAATTTGGAAGTACGTTATACCTCTCCTTTCTTTGAATTCCAGAATCTAACTGTATCTTCCCATTGGTACCTCAACATCCTCGGCGGGACATTTCGCAATTTCTCTTCGAGGCTTATATCTTTCTTAAAATATTCTTTCTTTAAAGTGCTTTTATGGTTTCTCCATTTTTTTCCCAATGCCTTCTTGATATAAGTGTCCAAGACCTCCAAAAAAAATCTTTCCTAAAAAAACACAAGTTTAGAAAGTAAATATAAATGAAACTTAAACCAAAGTATTATAAATTACATTTATGTTTTGTTACCTTAATATTATCGAGAGCTTGATTTTTGTTACTATCAGGCATTTGATGCCATGATTCGTAGTTGATAGGCAACATATTGGCATTTCGTGCTATAATGCCCAAATATCCTGCTAAAAGTCGAGCTTCTGATCTAACAGGCTGACCAAGATTGTTTCTAGATACTTTGACACGCTCGACAGGAGTTAACTCGTATAAATCTTTAAGCAGCGTACGTCCTCGACCTGTACGCGTCCCACCACTTTTAGCTGAAAAATGGTATATTATAATATAAGAATTTGAAAAAGAAATCAATAATAAAGGTCAACACGCATATAAATTAAATTTAATATTACTTTGAATTTCTGCAGACTCATTAGGTGTTTCCGGAACATTCGAAGATCCAATGGCAGTCTATTGTTCACTATTTGTTGCTTCTGAATTTGAAGTATTCTGAATAATACTTAGATCTCGTAATCTTCTTCTAGGCATTTTTCCTGCAATACACATATAATAGTTGAAATTTTAGTAACTAATTACAATAATAATAGTACATATAAAATAGTTGAAATATTTAACAAGACTAAGATTTAAATTAAAATATTACATATAATTAAAAAATCGTAAAATCTTACTACATCATTATTCGTAAATATCTTCATCCACATCATGGCAAACCCATTGATGTTGTGTACTAGTACTAGGGGTATTTTCATCTAAGTTTTGTTCTGGAAAAGGCAAAGTTTCTAATCTTTCGACGATATCATCTCTACTTCTATTGCCCATGTCAAACAAGTCTCTAGGGGTGTTTCGAAGTACAACGTACCAACCCTCATCAGTTGGATCTTTCGAATAAAAAACTTGTTTCACTTGAGAAGAAAATACATACGGCTCGTCCATCAATTGTTGTCCAGAGTGAATCAAACGAGAGAAATTAACCATTGTAAAACCAAATTGATCTTTTTTAATTCCGCAAGCAGTATTAACATCAGGCCAATCACATCGAAATAAGAAAACTTTCCATTTGCCATAGTAATCCAACTCAATAATGTCAGTAAGAAGTCCGTAATACTCCACATTTCCTTCAACAGGATTACTGTCCTTAGCACTAGCATAACTTGTAATTGAAGAATTAATAACAATTCCACAATTTTGAGTTCTCCTCATTCTCTCGTGATATTTTGTATGAAATCTGAATCCATTGATGAGGAAGGCACTATATCTTTTTACTACTCTATTCGGACCTTGGGAAAGCCATTTAACTTCTTCATTAACGTCCTTCCCACTCCAAACCTATTGAATCGAAAGTAAATTTAGTAACTATAAATGTATTATTTAAAACATTATTATTTGATTAACTAAATTTCGTAATTATGTGTAACTTATTAACTTCAGTTACATACCGTTTGGCTTAACCATTCATGAAAAGATTCTGTGAATAACTTAGTAATCTCTCGATGTTGTAATCTTCGGGAGCGTGAACGAGATCTCAAGATTTGTTTATACTCACTATGTTAAAAATAAGTTTTAATTGGTTAGAAGATAAACAAATCAAAAAGATGAATATTTATCAAATTTTAGAACTTACTTGTGTAATGGTTCAATTGAATCGTGGTGAAAAAGAACATATCGATGTGCTTATATCCAAGATATATCATCTAATTCTGCAATTTCAACTTTGTCGATTGGTTCTCCGTAACTTTAGAATAAATAAGTTTCAGCCAAGTTACGATCATTGAGCCCAGCATTTCTACTTGGTCTATTCAATTGTGTTTCAACATCTTCTAAATATCTAGAACAGAAGGTCATACATTCCTCTGCCAAGTAGCCTTCAGCAATTGGTCCTTCTGGATAATGCTTATTACGACAATAAGACTTTAATTTGTTTAGGAACCTAAACACGATATACAACATTATCAGAAGTTGTAACTAAATGTATAGAGGTGAATGAATGAATACTTTACAAATAAATTAGCACCTTTCTATAGGATACATCCATCGATAGAAAATCGGTCCACCAAGTATTGCTTCACGAGGGAGATGGATTAGCAAGTGCACCATAATAGTGAAGAAGGAAGGTGGAAAGATCTTCTCCAAATTGCGTAAAGTTAAAGCGGCTCGATCCTGTACTTTCTCAAGTTCTTCAACATCCAAAACTTTGCCACAAATAGCTTTCATTATATTGGATAGTTCAATTATATAGGACATCACCTTTTTTGACATACAACACCATAAAGCAACCAGCAGTAAATCTTGCATCAAGATGTGATAATCATGTAATTTTAATGAATAGTCTTTGATCTTTAAGACTCACACATCGAGATATATTTGATGCATAAGCATCTGGGACCTTTATATCCTTCAAAACCATGCAGAACACTTCTTTCTCTTCCTTTGACATTGCAAAAATAGAAGGCGACAACCGATATTTACTATTCGAAAGTACTTGGGGATGAAGATCACGCCGAATTCCCATGTCAACTAAATCAAGTCAACTCTGAAGATTGTCTTTTGATTTTCCATCGACATTCAAAATTGTCCCAATTATGTTCTCGCAAGCATTCTTCTCAATATGCATGACATCAAGATTGTGGCGTAAAATGTTGTGCTCCCAATAAGGCGACTCAAAAAAAATACTCTCTTTTTTTCCACAAGGCTGCCTCATTAGGATCATCCTCATCATCAGATTCATCCTTCGATCTTCTCTTTGTTTGCGTGTTAGGTGGTTAATTCATCTTCTCATAACTAAAATTGATATCTTTTAACATAAACAAGATTTCAGATCCAATGGTCTGCTCAGGAGCTCCTCTGTACTCTTCAGTACCGTCAAATAGAGCCTTCTGAAATCTAAATTTATGATTTCCATCTAACCACCGACGATGCCCCATATAAGAGAACTTTTTCCCATTATACAACCACTTCAAACAAGTTTACATAGCACAACAAGGACAAGCATAACGTCCTTTAGTACTCCAACCAGATAAATTGGCATAAGCCAGGAAATCATTAATTGTCCACAACAAAACTGCACATAAATTAAAGTTCTCCTTTCTCAATACATCATATGTCCCAACACCCTACCATAAATGTTTTAACTCTTCAATAAGTGGCTGTAAATAAATGTCAATATCATTTCCGGGACCTTTCTCTCCAGGGATAATCATAGATAATATAAAAAAGATTGCTCCATGCAAAACCATGGAGGCAAATTGTAAGGAACAAGCACGACAGGCCAAGTACTGTACGAAGTACTCATGATTTTAAAAGGATTAAAGCCGTCAGCTGCTAGCCCAAGCCTCACATTTCGAGGATCGCTTGCAAAGCTTGGAAATTTACTGTCAAACGATTTCTAAGCTAAAGAATCCACAGGATGCCTTAATAATCCATCATCGGTTCATTGATCATTATGCCACCTCATAGAATCAGCTGTCTTTGATGACATGAAAAGCCTGTGAAGTCTTGGTATTAGGAGAAAATATTGTAAAATCTTGGCTGGCTTCTTTCTTAACTGTGCCCTACCTTCATCCGCATTCATTTCTTTTGTATTCCTATTCATTCAACGAGAATTACTGCAAACATGACAAGACTGTTGGTTTTTCTGATCACCCCAGTACAACATGCAGTCATTTGGGCAACTATGAATTTTATCGTACCCAAGGCCTAAATCTTTTATTAGTCTCTTCATATCTTGACAAGACCGAGGGATTTTTGCAAATGGAAACATATCTCTCAGAAACTCTAGCAGCATTGTAAAAGATTTTTCGGCTCACCCTCCCAAACATTTTAAGTGAAATAGACGAATGCAGAAGGACAATTTCGAATATTTTGATCCCTCGTAAAGTTCTTCATTCATTTCATTAAGTAAATTGTAGAACTTTGCCGCTTCTTCATTTGGTTCCTCATCAGGTGCACTTGTTCCCGTTTCAGTAAAAACTTTTTCACCAATATTACAATCATTGGATGCAATAAAATCAGGTGGAAACGGTTGCTCACCATGACTGTGCATATTAAATGCATCCCGCAACATACCTTCCATGTCATCTTGTCTAACATATTGATGGTAAGCAGTATCAGGATAAGTCGGATTAATCGTTGAAGAAGTTCCACTAGATGTACACTCTCCATGGAAAATCCATTTTTTATACCCCCGAATAAAGCCATCAACAATTAGATGTTCGTAGACAACTTTATGAAAATGCCAATTGATGTTGCCACACCTCTTACACGGGCAAAGAATCATATTCTCTTGGCTTGCATTTTGAAATGCAAAATTTAGAAAAGTTTGAACTCTATTTCGATAGTCGTTGCTTACCCTTGACAAATTCATCCAACTCCTATCCATTTCGTAGTTCTTGAAATCTAAAGTTGACAATAAATTATAGTTACTTATGTAAGTTATGATATGATATATATTTATGTACGTTATGTAAATTATGTAAGTTAGTAAGTTATGTAAGTTATGGCATGATATATATTTATGTACGTTATGTAAATTATGTAAGTTATCTAAGTTATGTAAATTATGTAAGTTATGTAAGTTATGATATGATATATATTTATGTACGTTATGTAACTTATGTAAGTTATGTAAATTAAGTAACTTATGTAAGTTATGATATGATATTTATTTATGTATTTTGTAAGTTATGATTAGCATCTTTAAATTTTAACTTTAAATTTGAACACTTTAATTATACTCTTTCAATTTATAAATTTGTGTTTTTAATAAATAATATAAATTTATAAATTTTATTTAAAATTCAATTTCATTGTGTATTTCACAACCAAGCAAGGAAATTTCATTAAGTATACAATCAAGTATACAATAGTCTCATATGAATTGAGACAATATATAATACCAACATACAAATTATTTTTTAAATCGAGTTGCTATAGCACCACAAAAAAGATAAAATATAAAAAAATGTCATGCATTGAAAGCGTGTCAAATTTAATATATTTTTAAATTAAATTAAAATTTTGGATCAATATAATAGAAAATTTAAAATAAATTTAAAATTTACATGATAAATGAAATTATATTAATAATTTTAATGGCTGGATGGTAAAAATACTAACCTTACAAAAAAATGACAAAATATGTAAAATTACAGTATTTCACTAATATAAGTAAATCATTTTAAAATTGATAAATATTGAAATTCGTTAAAGGAAAAAAATTAAACATTTTAAATCTGAAAATATTTAATTACACTTTTTTTTATAATTGAAACTATTAAAATTTATAATAAAACAAATATCATATTCTAAAATACCTTAATTGTTTTATATTACATGAAATAGTAATATATTATTAAATAAATAAAAATAACTAATTGTATATCTTTGAATAATAATTATTTATATTAATAAAAATAAAATTTTAGAATCAAAACTAAAATAAATAATCAAAATTGGATTAAATAATCAAAACTTCTAAGTAGAGTTCGAGAAAACCCGAACCTGTAACAAAGGGAGTAAAAAAAAAAATCCAAGCTTCAAAAAATGTGAATCCGACAAAACGTGAGCCTGAGAAGGCCCAAGCTCGTAACAGATCAGAGTCCCAGATCAATTTGACTCGAGCCCAAGATAAATCCAATCCTATAACATGAAAAAACTAGATTTTATAACTCAACAGCTATAATAGACATTAAAAAAAGACTACAGCAAGAACTGTAAACCTGTGTTTTCAACAATCAGCTTCCTTGCAACTTTTGTCAATAGATAATGCACCTAAAGATCAAAGCACATGGCATTCAGCAAGTCAAAATTCAGCAATAAACTTCCTTACAAGTTCTTTCAATCAGCATGAATTCTTTTTTCTAAATATTATTTCTATTCATTCAATCATGTCTAGAAAGTTTTCCTTTTCACCAGTTTAAAATAGCTTAAAACAGGCACAAGTTTTCCCGAAACAAACAGTTGTTACATGACTTTAAAAATAAACAACGTGATGTAATTGGCTATCACATGATCATCATCTTATAAAAAATATCTCTAAAACCCTTCAGTGTAGTTGTAACTCTTGTACTTGTTATGAATATCACCACATTAATAACCCATAATACGGAATGAAATTTAGCACACCATATAAAATAAAAAGGGGAGATCTCAATTCGCATACAATGTGCATTTGGGGCACTTAGCAACCTTAAAAATGAGAAGGCATGATTTGTTAACTTAAAGAATGTTTATTACTCTCCTTCGTTTAAACTCTGATCAACCCTTCCGAAATTCCGGAAAGCCATTTTCACTTACTCAAAATACCTTCTTTGGACAGCATAAATCCATCAACATAGTAGGACATAAACAAGACAAAATAACAGCATCGTTAAGTCACATTAAAATAAAAACAATTCCTGAAGATCTAGCTTTCGACAGCATTAAAATTTAGCAATTGAACAGCAAGATTTTCCTCAATTTCAAATAGTTTTAACATGCTCCAAATGGACAGCATTAAATCATAAAAAACAGGACGACATCATTGTGTAATACAACAACATTTTGGAGAGGTCTAAATCATACCAATGTAGTTAGAAATAAAACTGCACTAACTTGGAAAGCAGCAGAATTTCATTAACTCGGACTGCACTGAAATTACTCCAATTCGGACAACAAATAACTCATATAAATTTGGACAACTTTACAACTACATTAATTCAGACAGTATGAACATCCTACAAATTTGAATAGCATTTAATTTCGTGAATTTAGGTAGCATTCGACAAAGTTGGACAGCATTAACATGTATTAACCAAACAGCATTAATCTAACTGAATCTTGGACAACATTCAAACATGTAATATACGAACCTAATTTACCCAAGTCAGCCACAAAATTTAAGGACATTTACTTCCATTGAACGAAGACTTTTCCTTTGGTACCTTCAAAACCGAAACATCAATGCTGGTATGATGAATTTTTTAGCATGAAAATAACAAAACGAGTCCAAAGAGAACTTACCAGAATTTCTTTCAAACCATTCATCGCTTCAAATGTGCTCCTTCCCCCTTCTTACTACCGCTTCCCTCCTCTCCTTTAGCTGAACAAAATTAGTCTTGTTAGAAAAAAAAACATTTACTAGGGATTTTGGATTTCGAATTAGGGGAAAAGGGGTGATTATTTTAGGGATTCGGATTAGGGAAAATGGGGGAAATAAATTGGGGAGAAGGGGGAAAATGAATAAGTCGAGGGTGGGTAAAAAAGAAGAGAACAAAACGATGCCGTTTAGCCCAAAATAAATTAACCTTTAGTGGCGTTTTCTCCTAGCGCCGCTAAAGGCAAACCTATTGCGGCGGTTTACCCTAAAACACCACTAAAAATCTAACAAAACGATGTCGTTTTGATATAAACAGAATAACCTTTAGTGGCGTTTTTCTCCTAGCGCCGCTAAAGGCCAACCTATTGCGGCTTTTTACCCTAAAACGCCACTAAAAATCCAACAAAACGACACAGTTTTGGTATAAACAGAATAACCTTTAGTGGCGTTTATCCCCTAGCGCCACTAAATCCAACCTATTGCGGCGTTTTACCCTAAAACGCCACTAAAAATCCAACAAAATGACACCGTTTTGATATAAACAGAATAACCTTTAGTGGCTTTTATCCCCTAGCGCCGCTAAATCCAACCTATTGCGGTATTTTACCCTAAAACGCCACTAAAAATCCAACAAAACGACGCCGTTTGGTATAACAGAATAACCTTTAGTGGCGTTTATACCTTAGCGCTGCTAAATCCAACCTATTACGGCGTTTTACTAAAAACGCCACTAAGAAATTTTGATATTACTAAATATTTAAAGATTCAATCAAATTTTCTTCTTTGTTTCTATATTTGAAAGGTTTCTATATTTAATTTGTAAAATTTTATAATTTTGTACGAAAATAATTTTAAATAATACGAAAACTCGAGCTGGATATGTCTTCCATATCAATCTGTTACTTTATTTATTTATCAATGTTTTTTTAAATCTAATATTTAAATATATCAAATGGTTTAGATTAAATATTTTTAAATATAAAAGCATTAATTGATTGTATAAAATTTCATCATTTAACAAATCTCAAGTAAACCTTAAATCCTAAACCATTTAATATATATAAAGTTTATCTATTATCTCTTACATAATTTAAACTATAATCATAATTTTAGTAAATTAAAATTAAAATTATCTCTTTTACAATTATATAAGAAATTATTTAATATATAAATTACAAAACACTAATTAATTTAAACCTTTAACCTTTAACCCCTAACCTCTAAACCCTGAATCATAAAACATAATCTCTAAACCCTAAAACCCTAACACTTAACCCCTAACCCCTAAGCCTTAAACCCTAACCCTTAAACATAAACCATAATCCCTAAACCCATAATCCATAAACCTTAAAATAGTAACTCATAAACTTTAAACCCTAAATCATATACCATATACCATAAACCCTAAACTATAATGATAATTAATTCAATATTTTAAAATTAATACTATCTCTTTTACGATTATATAAGAAATTATTTAAAACAATATTTTAAAATATTTAAGGTTCAAATAAACATTGACCTAAATGTTAACAAATGGTTTGGCAAAAGAGCATGAATGCAGCACGGCAATGGGCTACTGACTGAGATAGGCTCTGACGGAGATGCAGCACGATGATGCAGAGAAATAGCAAAAATTTTAGGGATTTTGGGTAAAATTGGGGAAAATAAAATGGGTAAAATTGTATTCATAATTTATGCTTTTGGGATTTAACCCATTGCATACTAAACCATTGTTGATGTATGCTTTGGGGATTTAACTCATTTTCATATATATTTTTTAAAAATAATAATTAATATTTATCTTATTTAGATTTATATTATAAAAAATCCAAGATACACAAGTTAAGTAATTCACCATATTTACTCATAAACCCCAAACCATAAACAATAAACCATAAATCTCAGACCACAAACCCCAAACCCTAAACTCTAAGCCCTAAACTATAAACCATAAACCCTAAACCATAACCCATAAACTCTAATGACACTAATGCTCAACATAAAACGATGGTGTGTTGCTGAATTTTTTTGCGGTGTTTTTCAAAAAGCGCCGCTAATGCTCGATCTATAGCGGCGTTTTTCAAAAAGCGTCGCTAATGCCATTAAAGCTCAATATAAAACGACGGCGTTGTGCTTAATTTTTTACGGCGTTTTTCAAAAAGCGCCGCTAATGGTCGACCTATAGCAGCGTTTTTCAAGAAGCGCCGCTAGTGCTCGATCTATAGCGGCGTTTTTAGGAAAGCGCCGCTAATGCCACTAAAGCTCAAAATAAAATGACGGCGTTGTGCTTAATTTTTTACGGTGTTTTTTAGAAAGCGCCGCTAATACTCGATCTATAGAGGCATTTTTCAAAAAGCGCCAGTAATGCTCGATCTATAGCAGCATTTTTCAAAAAGCGTCGCTAATGCTTGATCTATAGCGGCGTTTTTGTTCCTAGCGCCGCTAAACCTATTTTGCTGTAGTGAAACTTGAAGTAATCATAATTTCAAATGATATGAGCTCATTATGTCCCGACCTTAAAAAATCAATCTTACAGCTCAAATCACTTGAACTTAAAAATAATTCAAATAAAAAAATTTACTCAAACCCAAAATTAATCTAAACGAAGTAGGTAGACAGGGGATAGGACCCGACTCCCCTAAAATGAGAAACTGACTTTTGGTATTTTATAATTTATAAAATTCTAAATTAGTATTATTGGTAAAATTGCACTTTGACCTCCAAAAATGATAGAATTTGATTTAGCCCTTTGAAAAATTATAAACATATAAGCTATTAAAATGATGAAATTGAATTTGAACTCTCATAAAAATATTTTAAAAAAAATTAATTTCAGCCCCTAAAAATATTTTCTAGCTTCACCCCTGTAGGTAGGAGCTTCGACCCCTTAATTAAATAGTTTAATATCATTTTTTTAGCTTTTCTAAATTTTTTTTCATGTCTACTTTTTGGTTCATGAAAACTAATTATTTCTAGGTTTACGGTTGCCTTCCTCGATAATGTCATCTTCAATATTCAAATTAGAATTATCTTCTTGAGAATGCAATGTACCTTACCACTATACTAAATTGTTGTTAATTTTCTAAAAATTATTTATTCAATTTAATAATTTTTACCATTTAATTCAACGAAAAAAATAATTAATCCTTTCCACAAATTAAGAATTTAATTTAATCCATTTTAACATAATTTTTAATTTTAGCTTCTCAAATTAACTTCATCTCGGATTTTCAAAACAAAATATCTGATCCCTCTTACTCTAATTCCTCTTTAATATTATATTAATCAAATCTACTTAGAGATTATTTGGAAAATGTTAACGTTGAACAATTAGTTATATATTTTAATGTAAGAGGTAGGATGACTAGGCATTTTGATGATCTTATCTTCATGTGTCCCCACCCACTTGGCTTTTTAATTTATTAATATTATAAATTTTAGGGATACACCAATATTTAGTCATTAAATTTGATATTTTTTTCTTAACATGATTCTTTAGCTTTTTTTTTTGTTCACGTAAGTTTCAGAACAATTTTTTCAGTTTATTTCTTTAACTTGATTTTCATTAATGTTATTTTCACATAAGTTCTTGAAAATTTTAAAAATTTTATATAAAATCTAAAAACTATAAAGAACTTATAAATTCTTTTAATTTTCTTTTTAAAATTCATATGATCACATGATATTATTTCACTGTCACAAGAAAATCCTTGTTTAAACTCAAGTCAAAGTTTTACTCTTGGGAGTTTTATTTCTAAGTCTTTTTTTCTTCTTGTAAGCATTGTTCCCTTTTCTAAAGTGTCCCTAAGTCTATTCTTAACGAAGTTCTCTTTGTTTTTCTTTTTCTTTTTCTTTTTTTATCTAATTGAATACTTAGGTTTTGGGCTTGTGTTTTGTTTGTGTGCTTCCATTGTGACCAAAAGGTTGGAAATAGTGTTGTGCGCAATTTTGTTACTCTTCTCTTTTCTATTTCAAGTCTATGGAGATTCCATTGGATGAGAGGGATGATCAAAGCCTTGAGTGACAAGGTTTATTGTGATTAGGAAAAATGTTGCTGGAAAAATTCTCAATCACAAAGGAGTTCTTAATGTTTATTTAGGGAATTTTGTCAAAGGACAAAATTGTTTGCATACGAGAAGTTACGGAAAATGTTTTTGCGATCTTCTTTAGATCTGAAAAGATAATGCAAAGGGTAATTTATGAGAGCCATTGGTCCAATTATGAGCAATCTAATTCAGTTGCTGAGGTGGGAAAAGGATTTAGTTATTCCTAAAATTGATTTCTCTTGAATCCATTTTTAGATCCAGATTCATAATCTTCCTCTAGAGATGTTGAATCGAAAAAATGCGAGAAACATAAGAGAACATCTAGGACGAGTGATTAAGGTTGGTGATCCATAAGGTTATGATGGTCTTGGAAGGAGTTTTCTTTGCTTGTGTGTTGAACTGGAGGTGGATAAGCCCTTGATGGATGGTTTCTAGGTACCTCGAAGGAATAGAGATCAAGTATGGGCATCTATCAGTGATTGTATGTCGAGTGTGCAGAAATACAAACAATTTTATAAAATAATTTAAAAGTAAGGTTTTAACTGTAAGCGTACAGTGTCAACTGTAACATTTGTAGTACCAATGGGACACTCGTGTAACACTTCAAAATTTGGGTTTAGAAGGTTTGAGATTTGTAAGTAGGGTCAACGAAACTAACATAGAGGCAAATTAACACACAACAAGCCACCAAACCAGCAGACCCATTCTGACATAAAACACAACAACAAACCCAATTGTCCGATCTTGCCACTGACCCTACCTACAAATCTCAAAACTTCTAACCCCAAATTCTAGGGTGTTACCACTCACCCCTCCTTAAAGAAATTTTATCCTCGAAATTTCCCACTAACAGAACAGTTGTGTAACACAAACTCTACCACTATACTCCCATTGCACACTCTAAACGCAAGTACTACCATACTATACATCCACACCTCACACACCTAACCCAAACATCTATCCCATAAACCACATCAACATACTTACATACATAGACACTCGAACCCAAACCTCAAACACACATCCAAAACACTTAGCCACTGAAACAGAAATTCATTTATCCATCACATACACAAACGTTATCCAACGAATAAACATCAATGTAATTTAAATAAATAACACACAGAATCATAACCACCTAAAACCATACCTATCTCAAAGTTGTCGCGGACACTCCCTAATTCGATGCTCTGTGGACCCGCATCTAAGACACGCTCCCAACTTCTTCCAACAGTCGCCCGAATGGGGCTTCTTACAGTGCCCACAACCCAATACACTCGCCCCATTACCAGGACCATTCGCACAACTTTCACTAACACCCAACTACGTTATTCTACACTTCGCAGACCAAGGCTCCAACCTCAAAGGACTACGATCCATTTTCTTCCCACAATCCACACACCTGCCTTGAACTAACTTTCTATTCCTTTCTAAACTAGCCTCGAAGACTTTCTCTAACACCTCTCTCACCAACTCACGTCTCGAAAAAGCCAACAACTCTTCAAGAGTGTCATTAGATTGACCCTCACGATCACGCTTACCATCAGAATCCATATCGGTATTGTGACTAACTTAGAGTATCTACATTTTCAGAAAATGAACACAAAATAAATACTAAAATCTGTATTTCTAATCTTACAATTTTGAATTTTCACCCTGGACCAGCATCGAAGTCTCAAACATTTTATCTCCTCAAAATCAGTGAAACACACATAATTTCAAAAATTATGGTAAAGTTTATCAAAACCTTTTTTAAAAAAAAATGAACAAGCGCGCACACGAATACGTAAAAACACAAGTGGAGTTTTTGCAAACCTAGCTCTGATATCACTTAATGTAACACCCCAAAACCTGACCTAGGAGTTTAGACCGAATTTCGGAGGTCACATTGATCACTGAAGTGATCTAAAATAATTTTACAAAACAATTTGTTAAAATCTTATTCAAACACAGTTATTAAAATCAAACTAAACCATTTAGCCCTTTTAAGATTCAAAACAGAGAATTCAAGTCACATTGAAAGATTTCAGAAATAAAGTTTCGAAGTTTCTAGGAATAAAAACAAAACTACTTACGAAAATCCAAAATTAAATTTTACCACAGTCTTTATAGCTGTTTATAGTTCAAAACAGTTCACAAATTTAAAATTTTAAAAAGTTCATTTATTAGTCCAGCTTAAAACATGTCACTCTGAGACCTCTGACGTGCCAAGTCCAGCTACAGAAAATGAAGGTACCTGTAAATGAATAAACTAAAGGGGTAAGCTACACGAGCTCAGTGTGAGTTCGAAAATGATAGATGAATGAACACTAAAATGTCACAATAAAAATAAAACTCAATAGAAATCCAATATACGAATAGTCTTTACCAACAAATCAAACGTATCAGAACTGAAACACCTTAAACTTTAAACATTTAGTCTCGCAATCAGACAAATAGACATAATGTGGAATGAATACAACAAGCAATGAAAACCCACCCAACCAGCCAAACACCTCTCCGTCCCCCAATCACACCCTAAAAAGAGCTAATTAAGCTCATCCAACCATGCACATCACATAGAACCTAAAAAGGCACATCCAACCCTACACACCAAGTATGTAGACAAAGCCACTCAAATGTAAATATACAGCAGAGCTAACATATATGTCATACTGTGCATTGCGGTAAACTACTGTACAGATATGTTGCAGTTGAAACTACCAGAACAGATCAGACTCCCTCCTCTTCACAATCAAACCCAAAAAGATTAATGCAAATATAAAATGCACACCATTTGAAGAAAAACTTACAGAAACAAAGTACAAAATCAGAGAGGTACACATTAAAAATACCCAGGCCATGTGGGGGTCTACGCGCCCATATGAATGCCACACACGCCCATGTAGAGAGGACACATACCCATGTGCGCAACCCGTGTAACTCACTGTCTAAAAGTGCTAAAAATAAAGAGCAGATGAGATATGATCGTGTGGAGATCTCACACGCTCGTGTGGGGACACATGCCCGTGTGGCCAGGCCATGTGGTACCAAAAATCATCGAAAACCCTAAATTCTAAATTACACACGGTCGTGTGAGCCACCCATGTGGGGCATACGCCTAGTGATGTATGCACGCTCGGGGCTTCCACAAGTGCGAACCAAGATTCAATCGAGCTACCTAAAGGACCCATAACTCGAGCTCATGCTAAACATTTCCTAGAAGCTATTCTAGCTTCTAATGCAAAACCTTGGTTTGAAACAAGGGCCAATACTCTCAAAATCAGCTCGAAGCAACTATCCAAAGAACCCGTGCATCGTTGGCAAGCTGATCCTAGCTCGTTTCCAGCTCCTCGAGCTCTGTCCAGCTCAACTAAGCTCATTTGAGCTCGTTTTAGCTCGTTTGAGCTCAACCGAGCTTACTTTTAGCTCGTTCTTTATTTCAATAAATTAAACTAAGTTTTAGTTTTATAATAATTAGTTTGCTACAGCTCAATAACGAAAATCCTAGCTCAAATAAGTTTATTAAATGTTTTCACTTAGTTTGAGCTAGCCGAACTTAATGTTGCTAGTTAGTTTCAATTAAATGTGTCCAATTTAGTTAGTGTCATTTAACTTGTCTAATTGCTGTTTAATTATGTTTAAAATGAATAAATATATTTTAAATAATTATGTGTCTAATTCTTTTGTAGGTTAGCCGAATGTGGAGGTACATTAATGGCTAGGTGCATGTACGGGATTGTTCAATGAATGAGAAGATTCATGCACGGCATAGTTTAATGCTTGGAGGGAATTAAGTTCATGTGAATGGATGGTAAATTACATACATTTGAATTAATAAAGATACTTCTCCTTTGGACGGCACACATGCATGTATGAAGGGCATTTATTGCATGTTTATGTACGGCCAGATTCAAGACCCCTTTTTGTTCCATGCATGACCGAATGAATGTGGGTGATCTATTGAGTTTTCTAAGTACTTATTCAGCCAATGAGTAGCTGCATAATCAATTTCCAACTTCAATTCATGAATGAAAATTAAGAGAAGATGCATAGACAGTAAGTTTCATCGAATGGGAGAATGCATCCATAACTTGATACATGAATTGTTGGCTGATCAAATGACTTCCCTAGGTGCCTATTCGGCCAAGAGACACTTCATGAATGCTCTATTCATTCCATGGCCGAATCTAGACAAGTCCAATGAGCTCTCAAGTCTTCACATCCATCCAAGTCATTTTTGCTTAGCCATGAAGTTGCCCATTGGAGTTCCCATCAGTCGAACCAAGACTTAACAAATTAATGACTTTGTTCTAGATCATTCTAGCCTCTTCTTTGCTGAATTGCTTAGCTTCTAAGTTAGTCAATTTGTCCATTCGGCTACTACATGTTAAACTATAAATAGTTTACTCATTTCTTTGTAAAAGGAATTTTTGCCAATTTGTTAATGAAACTCTGTTTCTGTGAGGTTGCTTCCTCTCATATCTCGTACAAGTTTCGAAGACTTATCTAGTTTGTGCTAGTGGCGTCTACCGATCTTGTTTGAACTTATCACTATTTTTGGTGTGGCGTTCACCTATCCTTCTATCCATCCTTTTCACCTTAACAATATAGGAACCGGGGTGACACTTTTTAGTGTTGAATCATTACTGACGTTAAGTTCGTTAATTCCATCTCCACCTTTATATTATCTCTTTCTTTTTTTTTCAAACCGAACCATCTATTCACCCTTCTTCTCGTTACCTTAGCCGAACCTACCACTTCCCGTTACTTATCTTCTGAAACCATTCCGCTTATTTGGACCTATCCATCAACTTTTACTTCCGAGATCAAGACACGAACAATTCTTCTCGACTATGATCAGGCAACTATATGAATTCGACTCAATCACCCGAGCCAAATTACATCATTTGGTATCAGAGCTTGTAAATCTAGAAGTGCCAACGTTTGTATAAAGATCGAAATAGGTCCGTTGTAAAAAAAATTTTCAAATTAAAAAAAATTCAAGTTGTATTTTCGTTTTACTATTGTAATAGTGCTATTTGAAGCCTAAAAAGAGAGAGAGAGAGAAAATACGAAATTTAAAAAAAAAGTGAAGTGCTCAAAATTCTTCTCTACCCTTTTTGCCTTTGTTCCGATCATCAAGTATTCTTTTCATCGATTTTGCACCCCCCCAAAACGCCACACTACATTAAAAAAATTTTCTTTCAGCCTACCTGTACACCCGTACATCTTATCCCTTGTAACCATTTTAAAGTTGACCCCAAAGCACCAAGACGAGTCAAGAGAAACAAAATACGAGGTTACAAGAGTAAGTTTCAGTGGTAAAAGGCTAGAGAATGTGAGAACATTCGAGTGTTGAAAAAGCCTTAAATGAGTGAAACACGAGCGTGAGTGATAAAACATTCAATTTTCTTTTCGAGTGAATCGTGAGATTTTGTGGTGAGGTGTTTATTTCTGTTTTGTTTTAACAATCTTCTTTTCAGCAACTAATCATGTCTTGAGAAGAGATTTTTGAATTTGAACTTCAAGACTTCGTGAAAAAAATGGATCGCTTGTTCGATAGGAAACTAAAACCCCTCCAAGAACGATTGGTTCGTGTCGAAGAGCAAGGCCATCGAGCAAGAACCCAACGAGAGTAAATTAATCCAAGTGAAATGGCAGAAACGAGAATGCCAATGAGACGAATGTTCAATGAATGTTCGAGAAGAGATTCTTATCGTGACTCCTATTCCTTGAGGAATCCAAGACAAAAAGAAACAAACTTTGAGTCTGAGATCTTTCAAGATGACAAACGATAAAGTACAAGTTATTCGTCATATGCCTCAAAGAAATCATCCGCGAAAGAGTCCTTAGGAAGGAGTGAACGTGAATCATATGTAAATCATTCCATTCATACTTGATGGAAATCATCTCATTCTGATTCTTTCGTTTTATCTTCATCTTGTAATGAAAGGAAGCGAAAAGAATAAATAAAAAGAAAAGAGAGGCAAGAAAAGATAGTACGAGAGAATGAACGATTTTTAAATTAAATTGAGAAAGAAAAAGAAAACAAAAAAGAAAAGAAAAAAGAAAAAGAGATCGAGAGTGAAAAAGAATGTAAGAAGAAAAGAAAATTGAAAAAGAAATTGAGTCTGAAGAGAGAAAAGATATTGAGCAAGAAACGAGCATTGTCGATGAAAAAAATGAGAAAAAAATATGCAAGAGAGCAAGAAAAAATGAGGAATGTTCTTACTAACCTACACGTGATATTTCCTCGTGTTGTTCCTTTTCAGGTTTCTGAAGATCCGAGAAAAGAATTTTGACTTCAATACCTTTCCAAGGAGAAAAGGTTTACATTGATTGAAAGATGTAACATTTTCAACGATCCTCGTTCGCCTTTGCCAAAAGGTAAGCAAGGTATAAGTTTTGAAGTTTTTAAAACATATCAGCAAGGTATGAGTTTTGAAGTTTTTAAAACACATCAGCTCATTCGATTGTTGACGGAAACTTTGTTAATGTTTTGGGTTTTGAAAAGCACTTGAACCATGGCATTGTTGATTATTCTTTCTTGATTAGTAATGATTTGTTTGTTTCAAGTGTTGATAACAAAAGCGTTACTCATAAAGAATGTGTTGTTGACGAGTATATTAGTGAAGTAATCATTAATCGACAATCACAAGGTTTGATTATGCAAGGTAATGAGCTATATAAACCTTTTTGTTTGCTTGATTGTGGAGAAAATGTGTGGACGAGATTTGAAGCATATGAATTTTTGAAAGCATGCATGTCTAATTTGCAAATGATTTGAATGTTTGATAACTTGTTGACGTGTAAAATGCCTAGTTCATTTGGTTTTGATAGTGGTTGTTTAATGCTATGGTCCAAGGGATTCGAACATAATTTGCGTACTCATAACTTTAGTTTGCTTCATGTTCCTACCATGTTGACAACTAATAAATATTCAAGTCAACGTGAAATGGTAAGTAAAAACTTCATTTTTGATCCAGGTGATTATTATTCTTTATTGATGATTAAGGGATTTGATTCAAGGATTTTTTATTTTCGAGATTCTAACTGTCGAAAGCTTTGTTACTCTGGATCAATATTAATTGAAATCAAGCCTTCTAAATTCCGTGTGAATGGATGTGTAAACCATTTGTGCTTATTTTATGTTTTGTCTTTAAATCTAAACACAAAGTTGTGGATTTATAAAAAGTTGCAAATGTTAAATCAAAGTTTTGGTTTTATATCGTTGTTCACAGAATTTGAGTCGTGGACTTTTATTGTTCAAAATTTTGAGTCAGGAATGCTTCATGGATCTAGTTTGCTTTCAACAATGAACAAGGTAAGATCCATTTTTATTTTTTATCCTGGTATTGGTTTACGTGCTCTAGTTTGGACTAAAGATTTAGCACGAGTCTGTAAGTTCATAATTCGATATGTCCCTAATCCTTTTCTTTATTATTGCAATGATATTTTGAAATGGCTCATTATTAAAAGGTGGGGATTTGTGACTAATATCTTATCTTTTCGAGTCTTGTGTGACTTTCAGGCTATTGTGAGTCATTCTACCCCATTCGACAACCAAGGGCCATATGATGACGAATGCTTTTTCGCGAGCTCACTTTGAAGAAGGGGGGAATGATGTATGCACACCCGGGGCTCCCACAAGTGCGAACCAAGATTCAATCGAGTTGCCTAAAGGACCCATAACTCGAGCTCATGCTAAACATTTCCTAGAAGCTGTTCTAGCTTCTAATGCAAAACCTTGGTTTGAAACAAAGGCCAATACTCTCAAAATCAGCTTGAAGCAACTATCTAAAGAACCCGTGCATTGTTGGCAAGCTGATCCTAGCTTATTTCCAGCTCCTCGAGCTTCGTCCAGCTCAACTAAGCTCATTTGAGCTCGTTTTAGCTCATTTGAGCTCGTTTTAGCTCGTTTGAGCTCAACCGAGCTTACTTTTAGCTTGTTCTTTATTTCAATAAATTAAACTAAGTTTTAGTTTTATACTAATTAGTTTGCTACAGCTCAATAACGAAAATCCTAGCTCAAATAAGTTCATTAAATGTTTTCACTTAGTTTGAACTAGCCGAACTTAATGTTGCTAGTTAGTTTCAATTAAATGTGTCCAATTTAGTTAGTGTCATTTAAGTTGTCTAATTGCTGTTTAATTATGTTTAAAATGAATAAATATATTTTAAATAATTATGTGTCTAATTCTTTTGTAGGTTAGCCGAATGTGGAGGTACATTAATGGCTAGGTGCATGTACGGGATTGTTCAATGAATGAGAAGATTCATGCACGGCATAGTTTAATGCTTGGAGGGAATTAAGTTCATGTGAATGGATGGTAAATTACATGCATTTGAATTAATGAAGATACTTCTCCTTTGGACGGCACACATGCATGTATGAAGGGCATTTATTGCATGTTTATGTACGGCCAGATTCAAGACCCCTTTTTGTTCCATGCATGACCGAATGAATGTGGGTGATCTATTGAGTTTTCTAAGTACTTATTCAGCCAATGAGTAGCTTCATAATCAATTTCCAACTTCAATTCATGAATGAAAATTAAGAGAAGATGCATGGACAGTAAGTTTCATCGAATGGGAGAATGCATCCATAACTTGATACATGAATTGTTGGCTGATCAAATGACTTCCCTAGGTGCCTATTCGGCCAAGAGACACTTCATGAATGCTCTATTCATTCCATGGCCGAATCTAGACAAGTCCAATGAGCTCCCAAGTCTTCACATCCATCCAAGTCATTTTTGCTTACCCATGAAGCTGCCCATTGGAGTTCCCATAAGCCGAACCAAGACTTAGCAAATTAATGACTTTGTTCTAGATCATTCTAGTCTCTTCTTTGCCGAATTGCTTAGCTTCTAAGTTAGTCAATTTGTCCATTCGGCTACTACATGTTAAACTATAAATAGTTTACCCATTTCTTTGTAAAAAGACTTTTTGCCAATTTGTTAATGAAACTCTATTTCTGTAAGGTTGCTTCCTCTCATATCTCGTATAAGTTTCGAAGACTTATCTAGTTTGTGCTAGTGGCGTCTACCGATCTTGTTTGAACTTATCACCATTTTTGGTGTGGCGTTCACCTATCCTTCTATCCATCCTTTTCACCTTAACAATATAGGAACCGGGGTGACACTTTTTAGTGTTGAATCATTCCTGACGTTAAGTTCGTTAATTCCATCCCCACCTTTATATTATCTCTTTCTTGTTGTTTTCAAACCGAACCATCCTTTCACCCTTCTTCTCGTTACCTTAGCCGAACCTATCACTTTCCATTACTTATCTTTTGAAACCCTTAAGCTTATTTAGACCTATCCATCAAATTTTACTTCCGAGATCAAGACACGAACGATTCTTCTTGACTATGATCGGGCAACTACGTGAATTTGACTCAATCACCCGTGTGGTACCAAAAATCATCGAAAACCTTAAATTTTCAATTGCACACGATCGTGTGAGCCACCCATGTGGGGCATACGCCTGGCCACTCGTGTGGTCACGAAACCACACCGAAATAGGCTGCGAAACGTGCCTTTGATGTCGAAATGATCCTCAACCCTCAATAACATAGAAATACACCAAAAGCACTCAGAATTTCAAGCAATTCCACAACAATCAACACGTCGATTGGTCAATTTCAAAATTACACAATATATGTCGAATTTCATGGAAACAAATAAGAATTTCGATAACAAAAAAGGAGATTTTTTGAACACACAACTTAGACGCGATAGCAAACACCAAAATCGTTTGATTCGCTCCTCCAAATCGATTCAAAAACCTTCTTCTTTTCTAATTTACCAAACACCCGAGAACAAAACTCCCTTGACAACCGACAACAACAATAAAATGGAAGAAGCAAAGATTCAAAAGAAATTGTATACTTTCTTTTTAGGAAGAAAGAAAATTGAAAAGTCATAGAGAACAAAAATGGAGAAGAAGGGAAGAATGTACAACCCACTTTTTTTTTTCCTTTTTGGCATTTTTTTATTCTCAAAATAAAAATAAATTAAAATAGCTAAAACTAATAAATATTTTAGCAACTAAAAAAACAAATCTAAAATAAAATTACTCCTATAAACACACACGAATATTCGAACCCAGAATCTAGAGGCAAATTAAGTTACAACAAATCACCAGACCAGTAGGTTCATTCTAACATAAAACACAGCAACAAACCCAATTGTTTGATCTAGCCACTAACCCTATCTGCAAATATAAAAACTTCTAACCCTAAATTTCAAGGTGTTACAACTCGAGTATACTAATGTTCGAACGTAAAGGATAGCCAAGTGTGTAAATGTATTTATCAAGTTAATTACAAGTTAAGCAATTACTAATCTAATCGAGTTAGAAATTATTAGTGCAAGTTCAAATAAAAAATTGTTTATAAACTAAATTTAAATTATCAATTAAACTAACTAATCTAATTTTCTTCCTTATTTTAGAAAATGTAAATGATAAATCGATGGTCAATTGATTCGTTAATCGTTAACTAAGCTAATAAATCTATACTAATTATATTGATTGTCACTTTTAACTAGGAACTTGTCACAGCCGATTTCCTTTAAACCCGGAAAGTCAAATAGTTAATGATTAAATTAAAAGAGACCATTAGTCGGCATTCTCTACCAAAAAATTTGAGGCTGATTTGGACATAGTTGAGTTTCAAATATAGTTCAATTAGATTAGAACCAACGGGGTCCCTTAGTGGGGGACGAAATAGTTGGTAATGGATGGTTCCTAAAGGGTTGAAGACTATAAGAGAGGGGGCTATATATAGTTGGGGAAATGGTTTCCCCAATAGAGAATTATTCTTATTTTTCTTTTCCATTTTATTTTCTTCTTCAGTTTCTTCTTTGGTTACTTCTAAGAAGAGATAGTTAGGAGAAGCTCTACATGGAGTGATGATCATGAGTTTTGGATAGAAAGAGTAGAGAGACCAGCGATGGTAAGGTTCTTAGTCCTTCTATACACGTAAGATTTAGAAAGTAAAGTCAATAATTTTCAAGAAACTTTCTAAGGGTTCTGTATGTTTCTGAGAACTAAGTTTAAACTAAATATTCTGAGCTTAACTCATGATTTTGGTTATATGTTTAGCTTTCAGGAGAGAGTAGGAGCTCTGTAATTCGAGAAAGCTAAGCTGGAGGAGGAAGGTGAAGAAACTTTAGGTGAGTTTCTGTACTCTATTTCTGGAATGATGAATAATCTCTACTGATTTTTGTATAGTATACTGATATATGCCATTTTAGTTCAACTTGCATGATCCCATAAGGTTTTGTTTATAAAACGCTTGCATTTTATATAGAATACTAAAAGGGAAATTATTAAGGGAAATAGATGAAGATAGGATGGAGAACAAGGGATGATTCTATTAGATACCGTCATACGGTGTTGCTGGGTGCACTTGTGATATGCGAAGCTCCGAGTTTTGTGGAAGGGAAACTGCGGTATTCGAGCATCAAAGTTAGGAATGGTGAAATGTAGGAATGGATTAAATGTAATGAGAAAGGTAAATAAAAAGATCCTGCCTAGGTCATAGGTCCAATCAGAGGTATACGTTAAAAATGAGTAAAATCATAACTAAAAGTTGTTATGGCATCATGATAGAAATAAGTAAGACCATAATTGAAAGATGTTATGGCATGATATGAAAGCACGTCGAAATGGCTGAATAGGACTAAGATCATGGCTGAAAAACGCTATGACATCCTTTGATAGTTTGTCAGGACAGTAAACACGAGGTTATATTGTGTAAAACCATGATTAAAAGATGTTACAGTATCATAGATAGTCCGATGGGACATTAAATATGGGGTAGTCCACCGGGATAGTAAACACAAGGATTACAAGGTGTAAGGCCATAGCTTGACTATGGCAACCAATAGAGTCTGTCAAGATATTAAACATGGAACTTGACAAGTAAGATCATAGCTTAGGCAACTTGTAGGGTTTGTTGAGACAATAAACATAGGTGGTCAGTCAATATGATAATAGTGGAACTTCTACAAACAGGGAATAAGGGTAAGAGCCAAAATGAAAGTATAGACACACAATAGTTAGCCAAACGGGTCGAAAAAATGTGCCATTGAATGGAAAACATAATAAAAGTGGGAAGAGACTACTAAAAAAGTAGTTGTGAAAGCTAGTAGGGCATATGAGTGGTACCCAACAAGAAGTAATCACGAGAATTAACACACTAGTGGTGTCTAGTGTACAAGTAAATGAAATAAGGTTTAACCGAAGATCACAGATAAGGATCCACCATCAAGAATTTCCAGAGGGTATTCAAGGAACCTTGTATGTTAGTTGTTGATTGAAAGTACGTTGGTTAGTCTACAATGATAGGAGGAGTTAATTAAAACCCAATAATAGAGAGTGACTAAAGGGGGAAATCATTGGGAAAGTACCTACCAAATGGCTAGTTCTGTAGGGGACCAACATGAAAAAGATCATAGGCACAAATAGCCACTCCAACTATAGTTAGCGGAGTACTGAAGGTCAAAGCAGCCCACAATAGATGGATATGTTACACATTCAAGCATAATACATCGAACAATGTGGATTACAAAAAAGTAATCCAATCGCTATTTGTCCCAAGAGGGCCTTAATCTGCCAAAGGGACAGGGAACCTTACTAGTTATCCTGAAAGTTGGGATGTTAGCAAGTCCTTCAAGAATATGGTAAAAGGAGGAGCCCGCCCTGGACTAAACATAACTGAAATGGTTGTCTAGAGGGAAGTATCCAAGGATCAGTATAAGGGTAGGTCGAAAAACCACCTTATAGGAACTCGGTGAAAGGAAAAATCCACACTAAGAATACATTTTTAGTTTCAATGAGCTAGCAGACAGATCGATTGAACATGTGTAGTTGAGGCTCAAATGATTTAAAATTATTTTTTGGCTTTTCACCTATTAATTATAAACTCATTTAGTCATAAAGTCATTCCACTATAATATCATGACTAAGCTCTCCCCAACGACTCGTCCAATGACCTTGTTATAAGTGTGTTACCCTCATAGGATATCCTTGATCTCTTAGGGATAATACTCATTCTCTCAATATGATCCTATTTTATCTCATGATAACCATTATATTTTCCTTCATAAAAATTCAATCATTATCAAATAATGATTAAGTCATCTATCACAAATACAAACAACCTGTGACCACGTTTACTTTTCTTCAACCATGTAATGTCAATAAGAGGATATCATTTACCTATGTTTTGGGCTATGAATTCCATTGTTGTGAATTGCACTACATACTATAGAAGTCATACACCTAACGCATTAGCTTTCGAGTCCATATCTATTTGAACTCAGGCTTTTACTTACATCAAAGTGTATGATTCACGCATACATAGTCCACCATCCACTCAAGATTTAGGTATGTCACACTATGAACGTCACAAGTGAATAAATCCATAAACAGATTCAAAATTTATTCTGCTTGGGTCTTTTTTAATGTATTGTTAGTCCAGTCAATCACATCTATGTCTCTATCTTCTGGGAGTCATCTGCTCCAATGCCCACAACAAGGCATCTTTCCAATTGAACTTGATAAATGACATTTGTATTTTAATCGGTTTGCTTATTTTCGACTAAACTAAGGACATGTTTAGGTTCGCCTACTAATACAAGTTGTCTTTCCGTACTACAAGCCGACTACATAATACTGCTTAGTATTAGTTAAACATTTAGATAACTAATGAGCAACATTTTCTTCCATTTTGCTTTGCATGCAAAAACCATTTGAGAACAATAATACAAAGTATATTAATCATAATCAATAAATTTATTTTATTAACCAATCTGTTCGAAAAGTTATAAATGTATATTGACGAAAATATTACACTTAGGGCACCAAATACAACAAAAGAATGTTGGCAAGAAAGAAAATTAATATTCAGAGGGTTACCTTTAGAATCAAAGTTGTTTTATTTTATATTTGTGATGGTTTAATGTAAGAAAGTAGAGATCATATGATAAGAAACTCAAGTGAGAAAGCTAGCAACTTCTGGAAAAAACCTAACCCTGGGCGGTTGAAAATAAATGTGGATGGTGCCTTTGATTTGCAATATAATAAAGCTGGAATTAAGGTGATTGTTAGGGATGAAACGGGGATTTTAAAAGGTGGGTATAGGAAGGCGATGATTATAGAATCAGCTGAATTGGTTGAACTGCATACCATGTGTATCGGTGTTAAATATGTTGTTAGACATAAGATAGAGTGGGTGAATCTAGAAACTGATTCACATGTGATTTTTCAAAAGGCCTCCAAAAAAGATAGCAAATCAATATGGACGCTTGCACTTGATTTGAACAAGCTTGACAAACTGGTTGCAGAGAGCCGTAATGTTCGATTTAGCTTAATCATGTGAAATGCTAATAGAGCAACAAATTGGGTTGCGTTGCAATCAAAGAAGAGGGTGAGCCTTATTGGTTGGGTCAAGCGACCATCATCTCCTCTTGTTCACATATTGGACAAATATGGGCTACTTGCTCCCCTAGAGTTTTAAATAGTGATGACTGTCTGAATAAACCCTGAGTCAAGATTTTTTTATATCTATCGTTGTAATAGGGGTTTTTAGTGTGATTTGTTTTGACTTTTTTTGTTGTTGTCAAGGAGTTTGTACAGAGCTCTTGTTTCTTAATCCACTTTGAAAGTGTTTTGACTAAAAAAAATTTTAGTGTAACATCATCACACTTTAACGAAATTTGAATTTAAAGATAAAATTTAAAAAAATTTATCAAATATCATACTAATATCAACAAAAATTATTTACAGAAATGAGCTAACTTTTTGATTATTTACCAAAAGTTACCAAATTTAGATATAAGTCTTGCTTTTATCCCTAAATGTTATTTGGGTCATTTTACCAGAAAAAACCTATTTCCAAAACTATTTACAGAAATGGGCTAACTTTTTTATTATTTACCAAAAAGGGCTAAATTCCGCAAAAATGTGTCCACATTAGCGTGATTTCAGGGGATATGCCAACACAACACTTCCCTGGGGGAGCATTTTTTCCATGTCAGCAAAAATCGCGCCCTCATGGACACACTTTGCTGATGTGGCAAAAACGCTCCTCCAAGGACACGTTTTAGCCGGGGTTTAAATTTTAAAAAAAAGTCTTTTTTAAATATTATAAAAATAGACCAATTTTTTTGAAAATTTATAAGAATAAACCTTAAAAAAAAAAAGCTCAAAGTGACAACACCATTTTTTTAAGGTTTCACCAATTAATATGGAAATAAAACTTACAAAACAAATTTTTATATAGACTCAAAGTCTCATTTCCCTTATTTTCTTAAGCAATGTGGGATATGAGATATGTGTATATATAGACTCATGAATAAGTTTACAACTTGTTCCTAAACAATGTAGGATTCCTTCCTCTTTTAACTAACAACATGAGGCTAAGTGCTAAACTATATTTTATAATTTTTTTACAAAATAATTTCTATTTTTTTATATTTTGTTAACATTTTCTCATATTATAAAATTATCTTTTGAGATATTTAATCTTGTTGCATTTTAGAATTGTTAACATATACAAAAAAACTATTAAAAAAAGAGAACAAATTGCACATATGGAACTTGTGCATGCAATAATCTTCTATTCAACTTTAAATGTTTAAAGTTAATATCAATGCAATTCTAATTTTTAAAATAATTTTCCATTATTTAAATTTAGAAGTTATACTTTTAATTTTTTAAATTTATTTTTTATTTTATATTATGAATGTTTGACTAATAAATAAATGGTGAGTATTTGGCACTCAAATAGTATTTTTTTGTAATTTTAAAAAATTGATATTTTTTTAAAAATATTTACTTATTTTTAATATTTACTATACTAATTAATTTTTAATTATAATTTTAATTTAATTTTCATCATCTAATGAATGCTGATAAATTTATTTTAGATGTATTTTGACTAGATAGATAATTTATTTAAACATAGTATATAATTATGTTAAATAAGTTTTTATTATAGAAATATATAATATACATAAAATATAATAATTATTTTTCATATTTTTAATATCTAGATTAAATTACATTAGTAGTCACTTAACTATGATTTTTTAGCTATCGTTACAAAATGATCACTCAACTATTAGTATTTTTTTAAATATTTATTTTTTAATATTTTACCATACTCATTTTATATTTGATAATTTTTTTTACTTGTAGAGTTTAAAATTTTTATTTATAATGTAACAAATGTTAACTTTTTGTAAAAAAATTTAAACTCTAAGTAAAAAAATATAAAATATAATGTAGTTTTTAATTTCATGTTGTTAGTTAAAAGAGGAAGGAATCGCACATTGTTTAGGAACAAGCTGCAAATCTATTCATGACTCTATATATACACATATCTCATATCCCACATTCTTAAGAAAATAAGAGAAATGAGACTTTGAGTCGATATAAAGATTTGCTTTTTAAGTTTTGTTTCCATATTAATTGGTGACACCTTAAAAAAAATAGTGTTATCACTTTGAGCCTTTTTTAAGGTTTATGCTTGTAAATTTTCAGAAAAAAATTAGTCCATTTTTATAATATTTAAAAAAATATTTTTTTTGAAAATTTAAACTCAGGCTAAAACACGTCCTTAAGGGAGTGTTTTTGCCACATCAGCAAAGTGCGTCCATGAGGGAGCGATTGGTGCTGACATGGCAAAAATGCTCCCCCAAGAATGCGCTTTGTTGACATATCCCCTGAAGTCGCGCTGACGTAAACGCGTTTTCCAAAATTCGATCATTTCCGATAAATAATTAAAAAATTGACCAATTTCTATAAATAATTTTAGAAATGAGTCTTTTCTGGCTGTTATTTGATTGATGATTTCAAACGTTTCATGTGATTATCAACTTTTTTGTGATTGTTGTCTCTAAGGTTATAAATAATAAACTCCAAGGCGAACCCATCAAATCATTCCAATTAAATAGGCGGAAACAAAATAAAATAAAATAAAACTTCTAGAAGAAAATATTAAAATTGAAAAAGAAACAGGACATATAAATATAATAATTTAAAGAATAGATTTGTTCCAAATGCAGACAAAACTTGGCGGTGTCTATTGTCAATATCCCAAGTTGTGATTTTCCGGTATTTCAGTATAAGCCGTAATAAATGTGAACACGGTTTCATACATTATAAGAAGCTACAAATGTGTGTATATATATATCTCAATCGTCAAATGCATCATGCATCATTTACACAATATTATAACATATCATTGAATGGAGAAAACTAGAAAAAGAAATTGACTTTTGCAGGGTTGCAGGAAGGTTTATGATAAGTCCTTAAAATTCTTAAAATTTTAAAATTTAGTCCTTATACTTTTTATTTTAAGGAATTTAAGTTCAGTTTAGCATTGCTGTTCTGATTGAAAAGTACTTTTAAGATTGGAGAAAATATTTTTGAAAAATGTTGTGAAAAAGTGTAGTTTTTTTAATTTAAGGTTTTTGGCATTGCTTTCAAACTTGTCATAGGAAGTTAAAATGTTCATTTTATACATGATATTGAAAATTAAAAAATAAATTAAATTAAGTAATATTTGATTTAATATAATAATATCTAAAATATAAATTAATGCAAAATTTTAAATACATTTTTTATACCTAAAATATAAATTAATGTAAATTTTTAAATACCTTTTAAATAGTTAATATATATATATGGGTATTTTATAATTTAAACTTTAAAACGCAAAAGTCAAAATATCTAAACTCCGAGTAGAATAATACTTTTTTACCACACTTTCAACCTTAAAAGCCAAATGTTCGGCGATACTTTCGAGGTTAAAAGGCATTTTTTCACCCCTCAAACTCTTTACTTTTTAAATTTTAAAATTTAGATCTAATTGCTAACACTATTAAATTTGTTAGTGTAACATATTAAAATAAAAAAAAAATACTCAGTTAATTATGTACCTAAAATAAATAATGTTGTAAATAACTTGAATTTAACAAAATAATTTAAACATCGTTAACAGTTAGATCTAAGTTTTGAAATCTGAAAAGTGAAGAGACTAAATAACTAGAAATAAAAGTATAGAAACCAAATTTCGAATTTTCAAAGACTACAAGGACTTATGACAAATTTATCCAATTGAAAAATATTGAAGACCTTTTTGCAAGACAGAATGTACTTGTTGTTCAAGCAAAGAGCCATGAAATAAGCAATATAAGTAAGCAATACATGTTTCTAAACAACCCAAATTCACTCTTTCAGTGTTTCATTTCAAGTTTTCAACTACCCTTTATTGAATTTTCGGTATGTAAAATTCTTCTCATTGACTCAATTTTTTTCATTTTTGGTGATTTTGTTGGGATTTGGGTAATGCTTAAATCATAGCTTTATCAATGGCATGTTCTTCGATCTTCACTACTTACTGTTCAAATAATGGTGAAGCTTTGTTTTAAAAAATTTTGATTCATTTTTTTAAAAAGAAGAGGTTGTTGTGTTACATCAAACATTCTCGATTTGTCTGTTTTTTTTTTTTTTTTTTTTTTTTTTTGCAGCTTCGATATAAATTTTCAAGTTGTTGAGCTTGAGGAGCTTCAATAATGGCTACTGAGAATGGCTCAAATGGTGACACCAACTTACATGAAGCCAGCACATCAAAAAACCAAGAACAGCTTAATGGAGAAAATAAAGACACAGAAACCAACAAAAAGAATGAAAAAACCAACTCTATTCCATTTTACAAGCTGTTTGCATTCGCCGATCGGACAGATATCATGTTAATGATCATCGGCACCATCGGCGCGATTGGGAACGGTTTATGTATGCCACTTATGACAACCATACTTGGAGATCTTATTGATGCTTTTGGACAAAACCAGAGTAACGACCGAGTAGTTCATGTTGTCTCAAGGGTTGCTTTAAGATTTGTCTACCTCGCTGCCGGGGCCGGAACGGCGGCTTGTCTTCGTAAATAGTCTCTCCTTTATATGTCCCAGTTATGTCTCAATTTATCCATAGACTAATAAAGCTTGGATTTGTTGTTGTTTTTTTGCAGAGGTAAGTTGCTGGATGGTTACAGGTGAAAGACAAGCTGCAAGAATAAGAGGTTTGTACTTAAAAACCATATTGAGACAAGATATAGCTTTCTTTGATGTGGAAACAACTACGGGAGAGGTCGTTGGACGTATGTCCGGTGACACGGTTCTCATACAGGACGCGATGGGCGAAAAGGTATATATCGAAATCGACTAAAAGTTTGGTTGAAATCATTGAAATAATATTAACTAATTTGGTTTTTGCAGGTTGGGAAGTTTTTACAGTTGGCGTCTACATTCTTAGGAGGTTTTGTTATAGCATTTGTTAGAGGATGGCTCCTTGCTCTTGTCATGATGTCAGCTATACCTCTACTTGTAACAGCTGGTGGAGCAATGGCTCTTATTATATCGAATATGGTGTCTAGAGGCCAAGCAGCGTATGCTAAAGCCGGCACCGTCGTTGAAGAGACAATTGGTTCTATCAGAACTGTATGTTCTAACACAACATAGTTGTTGTTCTTGTTGGAAATATGTGACTGATTATTTGATATGGTTCCAGGTTGCATCATTTACTGGTGAGCAGCAGGCTATAAGTAAATACAGCAAGCTTCTTGTTACTGCGTATAAATCAGGTGTTCATGAAGGGACTGCTGCTGGACTTGGTCTCGGTGTAGCTATGATGATCTTATTCTGCAGTTATGGTATGGCTGTATGGTTTGGTGGGAGGTTGATTTTGAACAATGGATACACCGGAGGTCAAGTCATTAATGTGATTGTCGCGGTATTGATTGGTTCCTTGTAAGTTAAATTCCGAATCTTGACATAATTATGACGCATGCGTCATAGTTCATAGGCTGAAACTGAACTCTTTGTGGTTATGGATATGTTTAAGGTCCCTGGGGCAATCATCACCATGCATGAGTGCATTTGCTGCTGGTCAAGCTGCGGCGGTTAAGATGTTCGAGACTATCAATAGGAAACCGGAGATTGACCCGTACAATATGAGTGGGAAAGTGTTGGAGGACATTAATGGCGATGTAGAACTGAAGGATGTTTATTTCAGTTATCCTGCTAGACCAGAAGAGCAAATTTTCAGTGGATTCTCTCTTTCTATTCTATGTGGTACAACAGTTGCTTTGGTTGGAGAAAGTGGAAGTGGGAAATCAACTGTAATTAGTCTTATAGAAAGGTTTTACGATCCACAAGCCGGTGAAGTGCTTATCGATGGTATTAATCTTAAAGAGTTTCAACTTAGATGGATTAGGGGAAAGATTGGCCTTGTTAGCCAAGAACCTGTGTTGTTTACAGCAAGTATAAAGGATAATATTGCATATGGAAAAGAAGGTGCAACCGTAGAAGAGATACGAGCCGCTGCTGAACTTGCAAATGCTGCTAACTTCATTGATAAACTACCTCAGGTTCTATTCCTTTGTCTGAAAAACATGTTTTATATCACATATGTTATAAAAAAATATGAGAGGTTTGAACTTTGAACTTAATATGTAGGGGCTAGACACCATGGTTGGAGAGCATGGAACTCAACTTTCTGGTGGACAAAAGCAAAGAATAGCAATAGCAAGAGCAATTCTAAAGGACCCTCGGATATTGCTTTTAGACGAAGCAACAAGTGCATTAGATGCTGAATCCGAAAGAGTGGTGCAAGAAGCGTTGGACCGCATAATGGGCAATAGGACTACAATCATCGTTGCTCATCGTTTGAGTACCGTAAGAAATGCAGATACGATTGCCGTAATTCATAGAGGAAAGATGGTTGAAAAAGGGTCACATTCAGAACTACTCAAGGATCCGGAGGGAGCGTACTCACAGCTTATTCGATTACAAGAAGTAAATAAAGAGTCAGAACAAGTAACAGATGCATCAGAAGTTAACCCGGAATCATTTAGACAATCAAGCTTGAGAAGATCAATGAAGCGATCAATCAGTAGGGGATCATCTATCGGAAGTAGCAGCCGCCATTCTCTATCTATAGCCTTTGGTGTGCCTACTGGAATAGAAGTCAATGAACCTGCGGTAGTAGAAACCGAAGACTCTACTGAACAGTCATCAAAGTATCCAGAAGTTCCCATCCGTCGGCTAGCTTACCTCAACAAGCCAGAGATTCCCGTGCTCCTACTTGGAACTATAGCTGCGACTATCAATGGTTGCATACTTCCGATTTACGGTTTACTGATTTCCCGTGTGATTGAAACATTCTATAAACCACCTCATGAGTTAAGACAGGATACAAGATTCTGGGCACTGATATACGTGGCCCTTGGCTCGGTAGCATTATTGGCATGTCCATCACGAACGTACTTCTTTTCGGTTGCTGGATGTAAACTAATCCAACGAATCCGATTAATGTGTTTTTCAAAAGTGGTTCACATGGAAGTTGGTTGGTTTGATGAACCAGATAATTCAAGTGGTTCAATTGGTGCAAGGCTCTCGGCCGATGCAGCCACAATACGTGCCTTGCTTGGTGATGCACTAGCTCAAATGGTCTCAAACCTTGCATCAGCCGTTGCCGGTTTAGTCATTGCTTTTGCTGCTAGTTGGCAATTAGCATTTATAATCATAGGACTAATCCCTTTGTTAGGGGTCAATGGGTATGTTCAAATAAGAGCCATGAAGGGATTTAGCGCCGACGCAAAGGTATGCTCGAAACTATCTAAAAACCCGATACGTTTTTTAAGCATATACTTCATTTAGATGTAAATATATTTGCAGATGATGTACGAGGAGGCAAGCCAAGTTGCTGGTGATGCAGTCGGGAGTATACGAACGGTTGCTTCATTTTCTGCCGAGGAAAAAGTAATGGAACTCTATAGAAAGAAATGTGAAGGTCCATTGAAAGCAGGGATAAGGCAAGGGTTGATTAGTGGAGGAGGATTTGGACTTTCGTTCTTCTTGCTCTTTAATGTTTACGCCACCAGTTTCTACTCTGGATCTCGACTCGTTGAGAGTGGCGATGCCACATTCTCGGATGTTTTTCAAGTGAGTCATTTTAAGACCTTATCTATTCACAATGTATGTCCCTGTGATACTGAGACCAGTACCGAATTTCGCAGGTTTTCTTTGCTTTGACAATGGCAACTGTTGGCATTTCTCAATCAAGCACCCTTGCTCCTGATTCCAGCAAAGCCAGGTCCGCTGCTGCTTCAATATTCGCAATTATCGACCGTAAGTCTAAGATAGACCCGAGTGACGAGTCCGGGGCAACATTAGAAAACGTGAAGGGTGATATCGAACTTTCTCATGTCAGTTTCAAGTATCCATTAAGACCAGACATTCAAATTTTCCAAGACTTGAGTTTATCTATCCCAGCTGGCAAGGTAACAAAACAATCCTTTTGCCATTTTATAGACACTAAACTATATATGTGTGTGTGTGTGCATGTTAATGTCAACTTTTATTTTTCAGACTGTTGCATTGGTAGGAGAAAGTGGGAGTGGGAAATCAACTGTGATATCATTATTACAGAGATTTTACAATCCCAATTCGGGATGTATCACTATCGATGGAGTCGAAATCCAAACACTCCAATTGAAATGGTTGAGGCAACAAATGGGGCTTGTTAGCCAAGAACCCATTTTGTTTAATGAAACAATCCGTGCTAACATCGCATACGGAAAGGGAGGAAATGCAACCGAGGCTGAAATCTTAGCTGCATCAGAGTTGGCCAATGCTCACAAGTTCATAAGTTCATTACAACAGGTTAGAACTTGATAATAAAATCCGGGTTTAACTCAATTCGCTCATACAATCACTTTATAATCAATTATCATACAGGGTTACGATACGTTAGTAGGCGAACGAGGTGTCCAATTATCAGGTGGACAAAAGCAAAGGGTAGCCATTGCAAGAGCCATAGTTAAAAGTCCGAAGATACTTCTCCTAGACGAAGCAACAAGCGCGTTGGATGCCGAATCGGAGAGGGTGGTCCAGGATGCATTAGATAAAATCATGGTGGACCGCACGACGGTGGTAGTTGCTCATCGGCTGTCGACTATTAAAAACGCAGATATGATTGCAGTGGTTAAAAATGGTGTCATTGTAGAGAAAGGAAAACATGATACTTTGATAAATATCAAAGATGGTTTCTATGCTTCTTTGGTTGCACTTCATATGAGTGCTTCTACTTCATAAACTGCTGCTTAAATTGTTTTTTTTTTATGTAGTCCTACAATTATTGTAAATTAATCAGCATTTTTCTTGTTCTAATGTATTTTATAATTTTACAGTAAGTTTATGGTTAAAAGTTGCTTGATAAATCCCTGTATTATAGGCAGGTTCCAGTATTTGAACCCAAAAGTTAATTTTACTTCTAGTGTTTCAAAGTGGCATCAGATTTCAATTTTTTCAAAATCAAATTGATAATTAAATTAATTAAATAATCGATTTATCGGTTCAACCTAATTCAACTATATTTTTCAACCCAAAATCCGCAAAATTACAGCCTATAAAAAAGTGAGCATGAAGCAGCAGACAACACGATTTCGTTGCTGTCGAGAAAGCAGGCAATGGAGTAAAGGTGCAGTGGAGAAAGCGTCATGGCTGATGGCAGAAATGAAATCCATTGATCCCACGTTCTAGAGGAAAACGATGGATACAACTTGGATTGAATTGCGGCATGTGACAGCTAAATTAATTTATTTGTAAAAGCTGTCACACTGTGCACGACCCATTTGCCTTTTTCAACGTCAACCTTTCAATAAGTTTGAGAATCCACGCCTTTTTTTTTTATTATTATTAAAAATATATGCATAAAATAAAATGGCATCTTCCGGTAAGGGAATTTTGAGTTTAACGCCATTAAATACTTCAAATCTTCAAATTGTTTGGATTAATTTTGTTATTTTCCTTCAAGAGTTTAGACGCATGTTGTTAGCCCCCTTTTGAAAAGATGGCCTCAACCATTCGTTCAAACTACCTCGTTTTTTAGTTACACACTTTTTTTTTTTTTTAGAAACTAATAATAACATCCTACTATTTAGGACCATAACATCAACTCATTTACATTATGTCAGTATATTCATTATTCATCATAATAGTTTATCACGTCACACTACAGGATAAGAGGATCCTTCCTATAAATACCTTATTTAAAATTAAAAAATAATATTTAATGATTAAATTGCCTTGTCGAAATCATTTTTTTTGCAAAGGGGGTCGACTTGATTTTGAAAACGAAAAATGGGAGTCACCACTAATCCTTTTTATTTAGGTATGATCGGATTACTTGGTAATTCAATCGTTTTAACAAAAGTTTAAATTTATTAAAACGACGATTTTTGGTCTACAAAATCCAGAAAATAGGTTCGGGAGTCGGTTACGCACGAAGAAGGGTTAGCACCCTCGATACGCCCAAAATTGGTACCTTAGTCAATTACTTGGTGTCTTTAGTGTTGAAAGTTAAAAATTTGAGGAAAATTTTAAAAATACGATCCTTTTGTTAAACATTTTTTAAATGAACTTTTACAAAAAAAATGGATATATTTCACGTTAATCGAGAAAAAAAACTACATCTCATAAGTTAAGACGCAATGTCTTAAATCCTCAAAACGAGAATGAACACCTAAAAATTTATTCTAAAAGACATTCGATTATCTCGATTTTAGAAAGAAATCGTATTTCGTAAGGTAGAATACGATCTTTTCGTAATTCCTGAGATTATTTAAAATTCGGGCTTCAAAAACGTTCGTTTATTTGGATTCATCGAGAAAATCAAAACCCCGTAAGTTAAGGAACAACTTTTCGAATTTCCAATTGTGTGAAAACGAATATAACATTTAAAATGCCCTTTTTTTATTTATTATTCGAGACATGACAGAAACGAATAAATATTTAAAAACGGCTCATGACATGATTGTAATAGTAATAAAGTGATGATATATACACATGAAATGATAATATAACTAAAATAATAAATAAACAATGGCATTAATCAATTAAATCTAATATTAATTAAATAAAAATAGTAATAAAAAAATGAAATAAAATGGTGATAAGAAAATAGATGAAATGCATATACATGAAGTTAAATTGAAGTATTTGAAAACGAAAGAATGAAAAAAAAATAGTATAAACAAATATAAAATTTAGGTAAAAAATGAACATAAAATATTAATAACAATAATAATAGTAAAAATAATAAAAATAAATAATATAAAATTTGAAAGTATAAAAAGATATAAATAAATAGATAATAAAATGATAATAATAAAGGTAAAAGTAAAAATAAAACCAATCTATAAAAAATAATAATAAATAAATAAACAAACAAACAAATAAATATTAAATATTAACAAATAAAATTCGTTGTCTTCAGTCTGCTCCACTGTAACTTCGGGGAGATCTGCTCCACTACAACTTGAGGAAGATAAGATTCGCCATAATTTATAACTTTAATATGTTCCACTGCAACGTCAGGGAAATAAGATTTGCTGTCTTCAGTCTACTCCGTTACAACTTCAGGGAGATAAGGTTGGTGGCATCAATCTGCTCCACTGCAACTTGAGGAAGATAAGATTCGCCATAATTTGCAGCTTCAATTCGTTCCACTGCAGCGTCAGGGAAATAAGATCCGCTATCTTCAGTCTACTCCGCTGCAACTTCAGGGAGATAAAGCTGGTGGTTTCAATATACTCCACTACAACTTTAGGAAGGTAAGATTCTCTATAATTTGTAGCTTAAATCTGTTCCACTGCAACGCCAGGGAAATAAGATTCGCTTTCTTCAGTCTGCTCCGCTGCAACTTTAGGGAGATAAGACTGGTGGCTTCTATCTGCTCCACTGCAACTTCAGGAAGACAAGATTTGCATAATTTGTAGCTTAAATCTGTTTCACTGCAACATCAAAGAAATAAGATTCGCTGTCTTCAGTCTGCTCCACTGCAACTTCAGGGAGATAAGGCTGGTGGCTTTAATCTGCTCCACTGCAACTTCAAGGTAATAAGATATGCCATCTTCGATCTATTCTACTACAACTTCAAAGGGATAAGATCTACAACTTCAATCTGTTCCACTACAACTTTAGGAATATAAGATTCATCATAATTTGTAGCTTTAATCTGTTCCACTGTAACGTCAAGAAAATAAGATTCTTTATCTTCAGTCTGCTCCGCTGTAACTTCAGGGAGATAAGACTGGTGGTTTCAATCTGCTTTACTGCAACTACAGGAAGATAAGATCCGCCATAATTTGTAGCTTTAATCTATTCCACTGTAATGTCAGGGAAATAAGATTCGATGTCTTCAGTCTACTCTACTGCAACTTCAGAGAGATAAGGCTGGTGGCTTCAATCTGCTCCACTACAACTTTAGGAGGATAAGATTCATCATAATTTGTAGCTTCAATCTGTTCCACTACAACATCAGAGAAATAAAATTCACTGTCTTCAGTCTCCTCCACTGCAACTTCAGAGAGATAAGGCTAGTAGCTTCAATCTGCTCCACTACAACTTGAGGAAGATAAGATTCGTCATAATTTATAGCTTCAATCTGTTCCATTGCAACGTTAGGGAAATAAGATTCACTGTCTTCAGCCTGCTCCGTTGCAACTTCAGGGAGATAAGGTTCGTAGCATCAATCTGCTCCACTGTAACTTGAGGAAGATAAGATTCGCCATAATTTGTAGCTTCAATCTGCTCCACTGCAGCGTCAGGAAAATAAGATCCGCTATCTTCAGTCTACTCCGCTGCAACTTCAAGGAGATAAGGCTGGTGGCTTCAATATGCTCCACTGCAACTTTAGAAAGGTAAGATTCTCCATAATTTATAGCTTAAATCTGTTCCACTGCAACACCAGGGAAATAAGATTCACTTTCTTCAGTCTGCTCTGCTGCAACTTTAGGGAGATAAGGCTGGTGGCTTTAATCTGCTCTACTGCAACTTCAAGATGATAAGATCTATCATCTTCGATCTATTCCACTACAACTTCAAGGAGATAAGATCTACAACTTCAATCTACTCCACTATAACTTTAGGAAGATAAGATTTGCCATAATTTGTAGCTTTAATCTGTTCCACTGTAACGTTAGGGAAATAAGGTCCACTGTTTTTAGTTTACTCCACTGCAACTTCAGGGAGTTATGGCTGATGGCTTCAATATGCTCTACTACAACTTTAAAAAGATAAGATTCACCATAATTTGTAGCTTCAATCTATTTCACTACAACAGCAGGGAAATAAGGTTCGCTGTCTTCAGTCTACTCTGCTACAACTTCAAGGAGATAAAGTTGTTGGCTTCTATCTGCTCCACTGCAACTTCAGGGAGATAAGGCCGGTGGTTTCAATCTACTCTACTACAACTTCAGGAAGATAAGATTCACCATAATTTGTAGCTTTAATCTATTCCACTGCAACGTCAAAGAAATAAGATTCGTTATCTTCAGTCTACTCCACTACAACATTAGGAAGATAAGGCAGGTGGCTTTAATCTACTCCATTACAACTTTAGGAAGATAAGATTTGTCATAATTTGTAGCTTAAACTGTTCCACTGCAACGTCAGGGAAATAAGATTTGCTGTCTTCAATCTGCTCCGTTGTAAATTCAGGGAGATAAGGCTAGTGGCTTTAATCTGCTCACTGCAACTTCAGGAAAATAAGATTCATAATAATTTGTAGCTTCAATTTGTTCTACTGTAACGCCAGAGAAATAAGATTCTCTATCTTCAGTCTACTCCGCTGCAACTTCAGGGAGATAAGGTTGGTGGCTTCAATCTACTCCACTGCAACTTCAAGAAGATAAGATCTGCCATCTTCGATCTATTCCACTGTAACTTCAAGAAGATAAGATCTTCAACTTCAATTTGTTCCACTGTTACTTTAGGAATATGAGATTTATGGATTCATTGATCTTGCTACATCGTCTTCTGGGGGACATGACTGTAGAATCAATTTCATGGGCCTATTCTTATGCCAAATGATTAGAATGTCATGATCAGAATGAATCAAATGCTCCTAACTAGATGTGTATGAATGATATTTGCATGAATGCAGAATGTCATGAGAATGATCCCTTCTTAATGTTTGAGTTGTCATTGCTCATTGTTCATTAAGGTTCTGACACAATATACTGTCTTCTTGTTCAGCTAATATCTTTGACAGAAAACCCAAAGAAATACTTACAATCTAAACCCTTCTTTCTCCAATATTTCTAACCCTTAGGTGAGTTTTAAATAATAGTCTTGTTTTAGGTTCTTATACTATTTAGAAGCTTCTAGAGTAGTATGAGGAACTCATTTTATGAAAGTATTATTAGTTCATTAATCGTTGTTTCAATGCAAAATACTTGAAAAAGATCATAATGATGGATAAAACTGAAATTTAATAGAAACAAAATCTGAAAAGAATGGATTAATGAAAGAAAGCAAACATTACTACAGTACAAAATAGGTGAGAGGAAAAATAGGTGCCCTAGATATCGTAGCCTGAGTTTCTCTTATTAACTTCTTGAGGACCATTTTGAGCTCAACATGTGTTTAGGAGATTAAGAGTACTTTGTTGATGCTCCAAGATGTAGCATCTCTCCTTCTTGTTAACTCGGAGAAAGCGAGACTATCGCATGCCCTATTTTTGATCAAAATTTAAATTGCCTTTTACGAGTTTTCAATAAAAAACCCCCTTTGGACTTAAGGCGCCATTTGCGGGTTTTTTTTGGACTTAAGGCGCCATTTGCGGGTTTTTACCTTGGCCTCTCATTTCTCTCTTCTTTTTTTTTAAGTGAAATATTTTTTTACTGTGTCTGAATTCACTGGATTAGGCAGAGTCTTGCCATCCATTTCAGTTAATGAATTCACTGGATTAGGTAGAGTCTTGCCATCCATTTCAGTTAAGATCAACGCTCCTCCAGAAAATGCCTTCTTTACCACATAAGGTCCTTCCCAATTCGGCATCCATTTCCCTCTGAAGTCCTTTTGTATGAGCAGAATAATTTTCAATACTAAGTCTCACTCGTGGATTTTTTTGGGACGAACCTTTTTATTGTAAGCTCGCATCATTCGTTTTTGGTATGTCTGACCATGACTGATGGCTTTCAACCTTTTCTCTTTGATCAAGTTTAGCTGATCATATCGGGATTGAATCAATTTTGCTTCATCCAACTTTAATTCTGACAAAACCTGAAGATAAGGAATCTCAACTTCAATGGGCAAAACTACTTCCATTCTATAAATCAATAAGAAAGGTATTGCCCTGGTGGAGGTCCTGATAGACGTTCGATAAGCATAGAGGGAAAATGATAACTTTTCATGCCAATCTTTATAAGTCTCAGTCATTTTCCCCATGATCTTATTAATGTTTTTATTAGTTGCCTCGACTGCACCTGTAACACCTCTAACCCCAAACCGTCACCGGAATAAGGTTACGAGGCATTACCAGACGTATACAATAGCTGTGTATACCTATCACCACATCGTATCCATCTCCTTCTTCTCGAGTTCTTACAACATATGCTCGGGCCAAAGCTTTTACTTCTGATCGTTATGTAGCATTTTCACTGGTTCTTCTAGTACCTTCTCTAGTAACTAAACCACTTGTGTCTTACCATTGACCTCTAGAAGCAGATTCAGATCTTTGTGATACTGTTGGTGTTGTCTTATCAATCTTTGGATAGTCCTTTACAAAATGATCAATGGATCCAAATCGAAAACAACCTCTATAGTTAATCTTCTACATTCATTCCTATGTCTGTTCTCGCAGTGTTCACATTCTGGAATTTCAGTATTCTGATTTGGACTTTTAACACTACCAGTGGATACAGTTGTTTGTCTTCTTCGATTTCTATCACCTCTTTCCGATCTAGAGTTGAATCTCCAATTACCTCGAGATTCCTTTGGCCGTTTTGGTTGTGGACTTGAACTGACAGTTCTAGGACGTTTTTCAATTGAACAAGCAGCTTCAAACTTCTTATTTTTCCCCAATGCCTGTTCAATCATCTTAGCTCTGTCCATAAGATCTGTAAATTCAGTAATTTGAAATGGCATTAACTGTAGTTTAAATTTATCACGCAACCCTCTCAAAAATCATTTACATCTATCAGCTTTAGTCGGTACAAATTCAGTTGCATATTGGCTTAGTCTTAAAAATTCACGTTCATAATCCACTACAGACATTTCACCTTGCTTCAGTGTTAAAACTCCTGTTTTCTATCTTCCATATACATTTCTCCCAAATATTGTTTTTCTGAAATTCTCTTTGAAAGAATTCCCAGCTTACTTGTTCTTCTGATATACTTTGAATTACTGTCTCCCACCATACATATGCTTCTTCTTACAGTAAAGAAATGACACACGTCAAACTTTCCTGTGGGGTACATTCGAGTTGCTTCAAAATTCTTTTTGTAGTTTCTAACCAGTTTTCAGCTTTTGACGGATCATCTCCCTTCAAACCCAAACATTTAGTAGCTCTATATTTAAGCAATTCTTTAATCGGGGCTCGTCGTGTAGTAGAAGTAGTAATCGTTGTAGATATGGTTCCCACTGCTTTTTGAAGAGCATCAGCTATTACTCTGAGTAATTTTGTATTATCTCTTACACTAGTATCACCCCTTCTAGTATTTGACGGTTGATTACTTATCAGGTTTACACTTGGAGTTATAAACTCTAATTTATTCATGTCATACAGTTTATTATCTTCACTATACATTTCTTGATCAGTTTCTTTAATTCTTTCGTCAGACATCTTTAACACTATAAAACAGAAACAATTCAATCAATATATAATTCAGTTTCCAATCCTGAATTCAATCAATATATAATTCAGCTTCCAATCTCGACTCAAATTTAATTCAATAATGGCATATACCTCTAGACTCAATTCTGGGCTCAATTTAGTCTTAGAATCGACTAAACCTGAGTAGTTCTGATACCACTAAATGTAACACTCCTAACCCCAAACCATCACTGAAATAAGGTTACGAAGCATTACCAGACTTATACACT
Source organism: Gossypium longicalyx (assembly GCA_025698465.1). Taxonomy (NCBI): domain Eukaryota; kingdom Viridiplantae; phylum Streptophyta; class Magnoliopsida; order Malvales; family Malvaceae; genus Gossypium; species Gossypium longicalyx. The sequence continues at coordinate 22,768,336 of CM047006.1, forward strand.
AGTATTTATGCAAAACTGAGTCATAAATTTGCATTATAAATCAAAACTTTTCAATTTTACCTTAAAGTCCATAATATGGGCCTACGGGGCCTAATACATGTTTTAGAAGTGGTTTGGGACTAAACCGGTAATTTTGGAAATTTTACCTTGAAGATAGGGGCACACGCCCGTGTGGCCTGGAACATGGCTATGTGGCCAGCCCGTGGGGTTCCCATGGCGTTGTGGCCAACCCATGGGCAATTCTGACTTGCAATTTCCTAAGCATCAAAGGAGCACACGGCCTGGGCACACGCCCATGTGGCTAGGCCGTGTGGTAAACTAATTTTTCACCATTTTAAAGTTATTTTCACATGTTTTTGATACACGACCGTGCTTGAAACTCGTGTCCTTCACACGACCAAGACACACGACCTTGTCTTTGTTTGTGTACTATCCTGACTTCACATTTAATAATGTAGGGGACACACGGTCTATCAACATGCCCGTGTGCAAGTCGTGTGTCTCAAACGGTCTGATCACATGCCCGTGTGCAGGCTGTGTGGACTCAAAATGAGCCTTTTGTCTCAAGTTTACCAACCCTGCATAACTTAAGTTTCAATCTAACAATTTCCTCTTCTATTAAACTTGATCAGAGCTCGATTAAACACACTTAATACATATCCAATTAAACAATAATTCATCCAACCAATGTACCCTCATTGGTACCACAATTCATATCGAAATTATACTACATTATCATACTAGTCAAACTCATGTAAGTTTAACTTCCAAAATATGCATATTTCATACCATGTTTCAACATCTTTCATGCTCATTCTTGTCATTTACAAAATAATATCTTAATAACCTAGATACATGACATTTTACTAAAGGAAAGGTACTTCACCACTTTGAGTTCGGGATTGGTTTGGATGCTGAGTCCTTAACTTTCTTTCATACCTAATCCTGCATACGAAAAATAAACTGTACGCTGAGTATACACTCAGTGGTATTTCTATAAACCAATACTTAATTTATGTATTTTTACTTAAACCATGGAATCTAATAAATAATCACATTATGAACATAAAATTGATTGCCTTCATTTCGTAATAACATTTATCATTAAAATCGAAGCCAGTAAATATTCAATTCAGTCAGTATCACTCAGTTTTCAGTGCAAAAATTTTATCCCTATTAACATAACTCAGACCTGGACGGATACACGGATCCAACCCATACACTGGGATAGTATATAGTGTTTCATCGGCCGAAGTCGAAATATACACTATAATGAAGAATAGTAATGAAGAGCAAGAATAATAAAGAGCGGTACACAGAGTACCTCATCGGATAGAATCCAAAACAGTAACAGTAATTGACACCCATAGTGCCTCATTGACACAAAGTCGGAACATCCCTTAACACTTCCAATCCTATGGCATGTCAATTATATCCGACTAGCCCGACACTGTTAATAGGGAATTAAATTTCTTTTTAATTTTAATATTCACATTTCAAACAGTACAGTAAAATAACAATACTTACCTCATTTCCACCTTTCTTACAGTTTAAATAATAAATACATTAAACGATTATTAGGCTCAGTTTATAGAAATACAAACCAAAATTCTCGAATCTACTCAATATCTCCATCCACTTTCTCTTTCCCCTTCTTTAATGACGTTTCTGGTGCTATGTTAGCTATGTAAAAATTAGCATTTAAAATCATCAATACATATCATTAAATAACACACTCTTCTATTTTCCATGTAACTTTTACATAAATTCCAATTTAGTCCTTCCACCATAATCATTCTTTTTCTACAAATAAATCTCATATTTTCATTTAATACTTACTTTAAACAAGTTTTAGCTTCTAAATTTCATCTTAAAACATAAATTCTAAAATCCCTTCAATTTAGTCCCTACTATGTCAAAATTTATTTCTCTTTTTACAATTCAATCCTTCACCCACTTCTAACTTGAATTCCTATCAATTAAACTCATAATTCATCTATTTGTTCAACTTAATTAACATCTAAAAATTCACTAACTTTCTAAACTTCAACATAATTGAAATAGGACTTTGTTCTAGGATTCCAAAAACATCAAAATTACAAGAAAATGGGCTAAATTGATTTACTAATTAAGCTTCAAACCTCAAAACCCTATTTTTCCTTTCTTTTTCTTTCTTTCTTTCCTTCCCTATTCTGTTTCGTTTTCATTCTTTTTTTTATTTTCTTTATTCCATTTCTTTTATTTACTTTAATTATTATATTTTATTATTATATTTTAGTAATTATTATTTACTTATAATATAAGTAAACATATACTTTTATTACATATGTATATATTATATTTTAACACATGTAACTAATTTTTACCATACACCTGTCACTTAAGGTTTATTTACTAAATTAGTCCTTTGACTTTCCTTTAATCTGTAATTAAACTTTTACACTATATCCAATCTAGTCTTTTCACTAAATTAGCCTTAATTCAAGCTAATTCACTTAACCAAAATTTAATTAACCTTTCACTACTAACTTCGTAAATATTTCTAATAAATATTTACGAATTTATTTTGCGAAAATAATGACCTGAAAATTTAATTTTTTTCTCGATACCCGTAAACTTTGGGTCGTTACAGCACCGTTTATTTTTGGGCAATATAGTGACGAGTTGTGATATCTGATCTTGAAGTAACTGCAGACTTCGAATATCATGCTATTGTTCAAATTCAATGCATTGTCAGATATGATCCTTTTTGGCATTCTATATCCATAAATGATTTCCTTCTTCAGAAATTTGCTAACTGCCTACTTTGTAACATTGGCATATAAAGCGGCTTCTACCCACTTTGTGAAGTAGTCGATGACCACAAAGATGAATCGATGCCCATTCGAATATTTTGGCGAAATTGGCCCAATGACATCCATGGCCCACATAGAGAAAAGCCATGGAGAAGTCATAACATGTAGAGGCGAATGAGGTACATGAATTTTATCTCCATAAATTTGGCACTTATGACATTTCTTAGCATAATTGGTACAGTCTCTTTCCATGGTGGACCAATAATACCCAAATCTCATGATTTGTCTGGTCATTGTGAAATCGTTAATAAGCATTCTGCAGACACCCTAGTGGACTTCTTCCAAGATTTTCTTGGCCTCGACAGCGTCTACACATCTTAGTAGTACCTGATCCTTTCTCTTTTTATATAAGATCTCCCCATCTAAGACATAATCACAGGCCAATCTTCTCAACGTCCTTTTATCATTTTCAGTAGCTTGGTCAGGGTATTTATAATTCTTCACATATTGCAGTATATCGTGGTACCAAGGATGACCATATTTTCCTTCCCCTTTTTCAATGTTGTAACAATGAGCCAAAGCCTCATAAATACTCATCTGGATCAATTTCACATCTTTTTATTTGTTCATCTTGATCATGAAACCTAAAGTTGCTAGGGCGTCAACCATCTGATTTTCTTCTTGCGGGAGGTAGCAGAAGATGATATCATCAAACTCTTTAATTAATTTAATGACCAAACTTCGATAATTGATCAACTTGGGATCTCTTGTCTCTCATTCACCTTTAAGCTGATAGATCACTAGCGTAGAATCCCCATATACCTCTAGCACTTTGATTTTGTATTCTATGGCTGCACAGATACCCATGATGCATGCTTCGTATTCCGCCATATTATTTGTGCAATCAAAATCCAATTTACTAGTAAAGTGATAGTGATCTCCATTTGGGGATACCAAAATTGCCCTAATTTTATTGCCAACCGCGTTTGATGCTCCATCGAAGTTTAGTTTCCACGAATGGCCTTCTTGAGAGTCTTCTTCAGTAGTGGCAACATACATTAGATCTTCGTTTGAAAAATTAAAGTTCAAAGGCTCGTAGCCTTCTAGAGCTCTACTGGCTAGAAAATCTACTATTGCACTCTCTTTTACACCTTTCCGATTCATATAGATTATATCAAATTCAGAAAGCAGAATTTGCCATCGGGCCATTCTTTCATTCAAAGTAGTTGACTCTATCAAGTACTTTAGAGGGTCTAATTTAGAGATCAGCCAAGTTGTATGGTACAACATGTATTGTCTTAGTCTTCGGGTTGTCCAGATTAAGGTACAACACCACTTTTCAATTACCGAGTATCTCATCTCACACTCAGTGAACTTCTTACTAAGGTAGTATATCGCCCTTTCTTTCCTTCCTAACTCATCATGTTGGATAAGCACACATCCCATAGAATTTTTAAATATTACCAAATACAGTATCAGTGGCTTATCTAGACTAGGCGGTGTCAATACTGGGGCATTGAACATGTATTGTTTAACCTTGTCAAAAGTCTTCTGGCACTTCTCATTCCAAACACCTGAGTTGTGTTTCTTAAGGAGACGGAATATGAGGTTGTATTTCTCAGTTAGTTGTGAAATGAACCGAACGATATAATTTAGCCTTCCTAAGAATCCTCGAACTTCTTTTTGAGTGCGCGGCGAAGGCAACTCCTGTATAGCCTTTACTTTATCTAGGTCAATCTCGATCCCCCTTTCACTGACTAAAAATCTTAGCAATTTTCCCGACCTAGCCTCGAAGGTATATTTTGCTGAATTGAGCTTCAATTGAAATTTTCTTAATCTCAAGAACAATTTCCTCAAGACTTGTACATGCTCCCTCTCTGTACGGGACTTTACAATCATATCATCAACATAAACTTCAATTTCTTTGTGCATCATGTCATGAAACAAGGTTACCATGGCTCTTTGGTACGTTGCTCCCACATTTTTCAGTCTAAATGGCATCATCTTATAGCAAAATGTTCCCCACATGGTTACAAATGTGGTCTTCTCCATATCTTCAAGATGTATCTTTATCTGGTTGTATCCTGAGAAACCATCCATGAAGGAAAACAGAGAGTAACCTGCCGTGTTATCCACTAAAGTATCAATGTAAGGTAATGGAAAATTATCTTTCGGGCTGGCTTTGTTCAAGTCTCTATAGTCTATGCACATTCGTACTTTCCCATCTTTTTTTAGGGATGGGGGCAATATTGGCTACCTATTCTGAGTATTTAACCACTTGTAAGAAACCAGCATTGAATTACTTCTTGACCTCTTCTTTTATTTTTAGTAAAACATCATGCATCATCCTTCGGAGCTTCTGTTGAACTGGCTTGCACTATTTTTTTAGGGGAGCCGATGTACCATGATATCAGTCCTTAACCCGGGCATGTCTTTATATGACCATGCAAAGAAATCCTTGAATTCTTGGATTCTATGGTAATGTAAGCTCCGATTTTTACCTATTTTCCTTCTACCAAGACCATAATATCTACTGACTATTTGTGAGGTAGAATCTATTTTTCCTTTTGTTCTATCATCCTTAATAAATTCAGAGATAAGTTACAGTCCATGTCATCTTCAAAGTCCTAAAATCCCTCTAAACACATTTCTCGCTCAAAAGGAGATTCTGGGTCAATAGCAGCGTCGCTCATGTCATTGATATTTGGAGACATGTTGTAGGCACGAAGGAATATCCAAAGAATAAATGAATCTAAGAACAGTTATTTATATGGTATGAATATGAATGAAATGAAGGAATAAAAGAATATTTGCTCAAAGTGAGACACAAAAATGCATTTTTCATTGAAATAAAGATGTTGGACATGAACCTATTTCACAAAAGGATTCTTATTGCTTCTAGGCTTAAAGTAACAAACGTGTTTTGAACATTAATCTAAATCAGCTCTAAAAACTAAAGGAATCTCTTCCGCAATCTAATTGTTTAGAACACTTCCAGGCTCATAAGGGTAAATGCCCGATAAATTTTCTTTTCCAATTCCTTCTTCGGATATAGCATTGATGCTCTAATTTCCAAACATTCCTTTCAGGCCTTCAGTATATTCAAAGAATTTTAGTTCCTTATTATCCATCAGGCCTTGCACCAAGGCTCTGAATTCATTGCACTTTTGAATCTTGTGACCCTCTTCATCATGGAACTCACAGTAGTTCTTTGCTTCTCTGAGTTTTTCTCATAAATCTTGTGTGATTAATCCTCTTTCTACCATTTTCTTCCAAACCTCCTTTAGCAGGGTTTTTATTTCTATTACATCTGTCTTAATTCTCTTCCTTTCACTCTCGATTATCGTGTTTACACCTTTGTCAGAATGGTTGGGTAATAGATTTTTTGCACCAGATGGATCATCAAATTTCACAATACCTATTTTGGTGAGTCTTTCGATTATCTTTTTGAAAACGGTGTAGTTCTCGACCTGAGTGTCCTGTGATCTCCGCGTAGTACTCGCATTGGGTGTTCACGTCGTACCATTTGGGGTATGAGGGTTGCATAGGTTTTAAGTAAAAAGGGGATACTATATGTGCATCAAACAAACTTTGGTACAATTTCCTATACGTGATTGGTGTGGGCGTGAACCAGAGTTTTTCTGAGTTCGGTCTTAGATTGGGTTCTTGCCTTGGGGGGATCTGATGGCTAGTAGTTGCCGTTCTTGGCTGGCTTACAGTAATCGGCTTTGAATAGCCCTTGTTATACATATTTGCATTATTCACCTCACTTTCCTTCTTCTTCAAGGCCTTTAAAGCATTGATTTAGGGGCTCCACTTTCACCTTTTTCATTTGCAACAATCTTCAAATTGCTTTGGGAACTCCACTCTCACCTTTTCTGTTTTCCCTAGATCATCCAGGTCAAAGAAAACAGGATTGGTTAGATTATCCTCCGGGTTAGAACCTAAACCTGTAGGGAAGTTCACCAGTGTCGAGGTACCAGTATGGTATTGGAGTCTGATGTTAACGGACACCTTTTGTGGATACACGTTTGGTTGTGCTTGGGTGTTTTTTGGGGTAAAGCCTGGAGGATAAGCAGGGTCCTCGCTATAGTCCTCAGAATTAACTATAGGGCTCTTTCCTTTTTCTAATCCTCTAGCCAACAACTAGGTTAACTGGCTCATCATATTTCTTTAGAATTCTAGCATCTGATCCCTCATATCTTGTTGAATTTTGGCCAATTGCTCTTGCATTTGTATTTGCATTTGCTCTAATCTCTCCAACCTTTGGTCTATTTCTTTAGTTTTTCCTCGTGTATCGATATTCCAAGGTAACTGCCAAGATTTTATGGTCCTTATGTGAGAGGTGTTGATTCTGATTCAATTCTATTAGAATAAATTTTCTAGAAAACAAATCTTTTTACATAAAACGTATTACATATATGGCTTTGCCCTAATGTTCAAAGGCAAAAACATCGATCCTTTTCTTCATGTCTAGGTGTTAAGATCAAATCTAGTGAACTTTCCAATGGATATCTCTATTAGCTCTTTTTTACTTGATCCGGGTTGCGACCCATTGCTCACTCATCCCATGAGGCTCGTTAGCTTCTTTTAAAAAAAGTCGGGATGTTGACGGCTCTTGAACAATCTTTGTTAGCTTGAATTTTTAGGCAATGAAGCAAAGTCGTGTACTCCTCCGTCAAACTATCATCCTTCTCTCGTGTTTTCTCAGACCATATTTGGATGGTAGTATTGTCTTCCACTTTATCAAGAAATCTGTTTTCCATGACAAGCTCTCTTTTTAGTAACTGAACGTGAATTAATACCTCTTTTCCATGATGAAAATGCAATGCAATCATAACAAAAAACGAAACAAGTTAGTACAAAGTAAAAACAAGCAAGGAAAAAAGAATAGAGCACCTATTCGGGTGACCACCAGGGTTCGGAGTGGTTCTACCTAGGGTGGGCTCTTAAGGCTTGCTATATGCGGTTTGGTTCTAAAGCAAAGGTACCCGAACCGGTAGATTCCTCGATCCTCACCCATTATAGGCTCATATGGACCGAGTTCAGTTTAGGGGAATACATTTCTCTATGGCTGCACAGAGATGACAATCTCACGAAGACATAGGTACGGATGTATCCCAAAAGCGATCCACTATCTTATGCGGAGGTGAAAACCTCACGAAGGTGTGATCGGATCACCTGGTAATCGGATCACGGATGTATCTCGAAAACGAAAAATGGGAGTCGCCACAAATCCTTTTTGTTTAGGTGTGATCAGATCACCTGGTAATTCAATCGTTTTAACAAAAGTTTAAATTTATTAAAACGACGATTTTTGGTATACAAAATCCAAAAAACGGGTTCGAGAGTCGATTACGCACGAGGAAGGGTTAGCACATTCGATACGCCCAAAATTGGTACCTTAGTCGACTACTTGGTGTTTTTAGTGTCGAAAGTTAAAAATTTGAGGAAAATTTAAAAAATGCGATCCTTTTGTTAAACTTTTTTTAAATGAACTTTTACAAAAAAAAATGGATATATTTCACGTTAATCGAGAAAAAGAATTACGTCCCGTAAGTTAAGACGCAATGTCTTAAATTCTCGAAACGAGAATGAACACCTAAAAATTTATTTTAAAAGACATTCGATCATCTCGGTTTTACAAAGAAATCGTATTTCGTAAGTTAGAATACGATCTTTTCATAATTCCTGAGATTATTTAAAATTCGGGCTTCAAAAACATTTGTTTATTTGGATTTATCGAGAAAATTGAAACTCCGTAAGTTAGGGAACGGCTTTTCGAATTTCCAATTGTGTGAAAATGAATATAACATTTGAAATGCCCTTGTATTTATTTATTTATTATTCAAGATATGATAGAAACGAATAAATATTTAAAAACGGCTCATGGCATGATTGTAATAATAATAAAGTGATGATACATACACATGAAATGATAATATAACTAAAATAATAAATAAACAATGGCATTAATCAATTAAATCTAATATTAATCAAATAAAAATAGTAATAAAAAATGAAATAAAATGGTGATAAGAAAATAGATGAAATTCATATACATGAAGTTAAATTTAAGTATTTGAAAACGAAAGAATGAAAAAAAAAATAGTATAAACAAATATAAAATTTAGGTAAAAAATGAACATAAAATATTAATAACAATAATAATAGTAAAATTAATAAAAATAAATAATATAAAATTTGAAAGTATAAAAAGATATAAATAAATAGATAATAAAATAATAATAATAAGGGTAAAAGGTGTGCATGGGCCGGGCCTAGTTCGGGCCGGGCCCATAAAAAATTTTGGCCTGTTTTCAAGGCCCGGGCCCGGCCCGAAATATGGGCCTAGAATTTTGTCCAAGCCCGGCCCGAGAAAAAAATGACAGGCCCGAGCCCGGCCCGGCCCGGCCCGACCATATTAAAAAGAATTTTACTTTTTTTTATTAAATAAAAAATTTTAAAATATAATAAATCAAATGCATTTAAAACATAAAAACAAATATTAAAACAAAAAAATAAAAAAATGGGACTAAAATAATTCTTAAAATAATACATAAATTAAAAATATAATAAAAAGTAATTATATTAAAATTAAAAAATTGAAACAACAAAAAAAAGTAAAGTAAAAAAAACTAAAGTTACTTAAAATTTAAAATAAAAAAATTTTTAAAATAATTTCATATTAAAATCGGGCCGGGCCGGGCCGAGCCCGGGCCAAAAAAATCTTTCCCGAGGCCCGACCCATTTTTCTAAACTGGCCTCGTTTTTTGCCCAAGCCCATTTTCGGGCCTATATTTTTACCCAAATCCTCCCATTTTTCGGGCGGCCCGAAGGCCGCCCAGCCCATGCACACCTCTAGGTAAAAGTAAAAATAAAACTAATCTATAAAAAATGATAATAAATAAATAAATAAACAAATAACTAAATATTAAATATTAACTAAATCAGTTTAATAGTATAATAATAATAGTAGTAGTAGTAAAAATATAATAATAATAATAATAATGATAATAATAAATAATGTTAAAATTAATTAATTTAATAAAATAGCTTAAATAACCAAAGAAAGGGACTGAATTGAATTTAAAACAAAATTTTGGGGCAAAACTAAAAATAAATAAAAGAGAAAAGGACCGAATCAAGTGCAAGAATAATGAGGGACTAAAAGGGAAAATATCCCCGCCCTCCAAAACGCAGCACTTTACACAAGGCTAAAATGAAATCAAAACAAAATTCTAGAGCAAAATTAGAAATAAAAGAAACTTAATTGCAAAACTATAAAAAAAACGAAAGGGCTAAAAGTGTAATTAGCCCTTTTGTTAAAAAAAGCGGATCCTAGGCCTGGAGCGGGTCGGGTCGGGTCGGGTAGAGGGTTAAGGTTCAAAACGACGTCGTTTTGGTGTCTGAGAGGCCTGCTTAAAACGGCGTCATTTTGGAGGCCCATTTAAACCATTTTTTTTAAATTTCATTTCAGTCATTCTTTAAAAAAAACTAAAACCCCCTTTTTATTTTTCTCTCAACCCTCTGAGTCCGGTGAGAAATCCGAGCAGTCACCGCTGCGCGCCGCAGTCGACGCCGTTGTCAGCCGCCGTGGAGTTTAAGGTAAAATTTTTTCTCTTTTTTTTTTTTTTTGCTCTATATTTGGATATATATACATAGTTTTTTTTAATAAAAAGAGCAATTTTTTTTAATATAAACAATTTCAAAAAATAGGAAAATAAAGAAAATAAAAAAAAAAACGATCTTTGCACCTTTTTGACTCTTTTTTTTCTTCAATCTACTTTGTTGCTTTTTATTTCTTTGCTCTCTTGTTTTTGTGAAATTTTTTGTTTTTTTATTCATTGTCCAAAAAAGTTTACATTTTGTTGGGGATTTTATAACTCGATTTCAATACATTTTGCTACTGTTTTTTGTCACTTCTTCTATTGATTTTTGCATGTGGCTGTGGCAAGTGGAAGGGCGGTGTTACAGGCGGCGCTGACAGTGGCGGTTGGAGTGTGGCGCCGACCTAGAGTTAGGGGGCTAGGGTTTTTTATTTGTTTTTTTTTTTCTGAAAATGTTGTGGGCTATTGGGTTTAGGTTTAGATTTGGGTTTAGATTGGGCTGTCTAACTTGGGTTTTGTTGGTTTTTATTGGGTCTGATGTTGGTTTGGACTTAATTGGTTGAGTTTTAGTATTTTAGATTTGTTTGGTTTGGACTATTAATGTTTTTGTTTTTTTTTTTTAGTATTGTATTTTGGGTATTGGTTTGGCCCTGGACAAATTGAGCTTTCTATATGCCTTTTAAGATATCTTTTGTCATATTCAAGACATAAGGGTAAAATAATCATTTACCATTTTCCATCAATCGTTTATTTGATACATGACATACTTATGTGTCCTAAATAATTATTACTTTTATTTATTTGTGGTATCACAATTAAACCTTTTTCTTATAAAATAATAAAATTACACTTTAACTCCTATACTTTTCACCACTTTTCAATATAATCTATATCTCAATTTTTCAAATCCAACTATCAATTATATTTATGTCACATTCATAAAAAAAATTTCTTAAATATTTGTCCCTTTTTCTAAAATGATAACTTTGCATTTTTAGTCAATTTTTAATTTAATCTTTACTAAAATTTTACTATTCTACCTTTTCCCAATGTCAAAATTTGACTTTATTATCATTATTTAATTGATAAATTTTTAATTTTTGAGAAAATTTACTATTTATCTTTCGAAATACTTTTACTAATGAGATTCAAATTTTTGAAGCGTTACAATTATATATATAACTAGAATTATCATCAAATCGATTTTCTCTATTTTATTTCGATTTTTCGTTCTTTTAATTATACATTTTCGTTCTTCACTTTTTTATTATTATTTTCATTACTGCTTAACCCCTTTTATATAGTATAACTCATAAGATGACTCAGCAAGCAGGAATACAAGCCCAAACCCTGAATAAAGTGGTTTATTTCATTTAATTTTGACTAGAGCTATTTCTTGAATTTGAGTTGAATGGATTCAAATTGTCCATCTTTTATACTTAAATCAAAATGAATCAAACCAATAACTTTATAGAACAAGAGGTTAAAGCTTCATTCTACCATTTCATGGACTAAAATTCAAACCTTCACAATCACATTACTTAAGATTTAAGCCAGATTTGAATCAGATCAAAATTGATATTTTTAAGAATTAAGATTAAATTGATACAACATATAAATATTGAATAACAAAATTTTTTATTAGACCAATAAAAAAAGACCACATCAAATTTTTATCAACTTAATGGCATGGTGACTAAAAAATCTAATTTAAAAAACTTTAACAACTTAATTTTTTTTTTTTATAATTAGGTGACTAGAACAAAAACACTCTCACAGTTAAGTGACCATTCATGTAGTTTACAATGGGCGTTTACTTAACCGCACATGATTTAAAAAACAAATTTGGATAATTTATTGATGAAATTGAAATTTTTCATAATTCGGTGACCAAAATAAAAACATATGAAAGTTTAGTGACTAATTAGAAATTTACCCAATTATTTATTATATCTATAAGCCCAAACCCAACATATTATATATAAACTCAATATGTATTACATGAACTTTGGTCCAATATGCACTGTTATACATGAACTTTGGTTTTGTACAATTTTATAAATGAAATTTTAAGATGATTTAATTTTCCAAAAAATGCTAGAAGAATTAATGATATAGCCATTTTACATTTAGATATCACATATATACAAATAATTATGTTTATTCAATATAAAAATTGATATATTTATTTTAAATGTATGCAATTGAAACAAAATCAAAATTTTATGCATGCATTCGAATTACAGTCAAATTTTAATACATATAATTGTACCAAATCAATTTTCAAGTGCCCAATTGCATATTAAATCAAAATATATGTATAGTTTGAGATTTATTTCTTAAAAAACGTAATTTAAAAATTATTTTCTACAATGAGACTCCAATTACAATTGGGCTAATCCCTGAGATAACCTAACAAGCTGGAATACAAGCTTAAAACTTGAATAACGTGGCCTCTTGTGTTATTTTTTTTAAGTCAGTAGACGAAGTACAATATTATTTAACTACAGTAAAATTGATGGGTGAATATTATTTAACCCAAAATGACGTAGTTTTACCTTTTAATTTTATGGTTTTGACTTTTAACTTTAGAAAAGGTAAACATTTATCAAAACGACGTAGTTTTACCTTTTCTTATTTGAATTTTTAGATAAATCGTCGAATTGTGTAATTTATATTCGAGTTAAACCGAAAAATTTAATTTCTTTATTCGAGTTAATCCGAATAACTTAATTAATTCAAACTATTTAATTCAAAATTTAAATTTTTTATTAAAATTTTTTCATCTCTCAGCCCTAATTATTGTATAAAATACTGACCCATATATCTATCTTTAAAATTTAAAATATTAACACTTCTTGAAACAATGGTTGAGACTTTTTTTTTTTTTTCTATCGGTACTTTTAAGGTCCAAATTGATACACTTGTGGGCCGAAAAAAGAAGAAGAAAATAAATGCGTTGCTATCATCAAACGGCAGCGTTTTATGTCTTTAAGCAGAAAACAAAATATGTAAACTAGCCGTTAGATTATGAGGGAGTCCATTTTGTGAATACGAAATCTAGGGGCCAATAAATTGACACGTATGAAACAGAGACGACGTCGTTTAAATTAAGAACACGTCATGTCAACCAATCAAAAGAAGCGATCGAGCCAGCAGGGGAAGAAGGCAAATTATTATTTTAGTTCTTTTTATTAGGCTAAAATTTACAATTTAGTCCTATATACTTTTATAATATGTTAATTTAGTCCTATATGCTTTTATAATGTAAAAAATTCATTATCTGCATTCTAGAATAGTTAATCATATTATTATTTGGATTTTGGACTGAATGATAGTTGTTTAAATCGGATAGGTAGGGATATTAATATAGAGAGTGACTTTATTCCGGTTAGATTAAAAATTAGTATGGATCGATTAAATTAAATTTTTTTATATTTTTAATAAAATTTTTAATTAAATCGATTCTATTGACCGGGTCGACGAATCGGTGATATTAATGATTCGACCATTAATCTGATTTAAAAAATTAATATTTTTACAAAAATTAAAAAAAATTAAGTAAATAATAAATAATCAAATATGTAATTCTGTATCATAGAAAATAAAAATAATTATAAATTAAATATTTATTTAAAAGTAATTATATCAAATTTGATTATAGACATTAAATCTCAAAAGGGAGGCATAGGGGTTAAAACCCCAACACATAGAGGAACAAAGATGAGTGATTAAAAAGAATAAAAGATTATTATGATTCCAAGTCTATGATGATTCAAACAAAAAGATTCTCCTTTCTTTCTCATTTTCCTCTCATATCAGGTATGAAATCTCCTTAATTTTTTTTTTATATTCCTAAAAACCCTAGATTTAATTCCAGTGTGTTCTTTTTTTAATTTTAGATTTTCGATTTTGGAAGAAAGGTATTGTATTGAAGTTGGAATTGAGGTGTAAGATAGAGAGCTGAGTGATCAAAGCTCCTTCATTTGGAAGGTGAATTTTATGGGTGGGGGATTCTTGAATCTTGATTGAATTCTTGCAAATTGCTTTGTTTTTTGGTTCCCTTCGAAACCCAATCTTGGCTGTTGTTTGTTTATGGGGTTTTATGGTTTTCTTTTGGTGAACACCGCATCGAAGTTTTTCGCAAAAGCTTGAATTTGGTAGGGCGTTACTTGTTTTTAGTCCCTTTGTTTCACTGTTCTTGATATTCAATTAAGAGAAAGCTTTCAATTCAATTGCAATGGCTACTCCGCCACAAGCATCTCCCGGAGCACCTAATACTGATAAAATGAGTCCAATGACTCCTGCTCCTCCCACAATTTCACCTGGTGCACCTAGATTCACTCCTCCAAATTTACAACTAGATCAGATCGCTTCCCCTTCGATAAAGAATCCGATTATGCTATCACCGGAAAATGGGGTCAAAACCGGAAGCCCTGTTCCCCATCTGAGTACTCCTCCTGGCCCTCCTGTATTTACATCGCCTGTCCGGCCTGCTGCTGTGCCTTTCCGAACCTCTCCTGCGACCCCCCAGCCAGTGGCTTTCTCATCAGGTTCGTCTTTGCTTACATCTTCACCTCCCCATTTTCCGAATGGGTCAGCTGAGCTTCAACAGCAACTTCCCGGTGCTACGGAGGAATCAATGCCTGCAGGAGAGTCACCATGCGTTTTATTCTCAGCTCATAAGGTATCTTATTGTTCTCAGTTTCCTGTGCTTTTGGTACCTAAGTCTCAATGTTTTTTTTTCAGATTTTGTGATTCGTGCATATTATTAAAATTTACAGTCTGTTTTTCTTGCAATTATGTGCATTATTTGTATTTATAATTTACTTGTCCTCTACTATCTATTTTGTATATTAGTTGTTGAAACACAAGAAGCTAGCAAATGTACCTAGTTTAGGCTTCGGAGTATTGGTTTCTCCTGGGAGGGAAACTTCAACGGGTCCTCAAGTGATACACCGTGATCCTCATCGATGCCATAATTGTGGAGCTTATTCAAATCTTTATTCCAACATACTAATTGGCTCAGGCCAATGGCAATGTGTAATATGCCGGAATCTAAATGGAAGTGAAGGTGAATATATAGCTTCAAGCAAGGAAGAGCTCCGTAATTTTCCTGAGCTGTCATCACCTTTGGTTGATTTTATTCAAACAGGGAATAAGAGGCCAAGTTTTGTACCTGTTACTGATTCCAGGACTTCCGCACCGGTTGTTCTTGTTATTGATGAATGTTTAGATGAGGCACACCTTCAGCATTTACAGAGCTCCTTGCATGCTTTTGTTGATTCAGTACCGCCGACAACCAGAATAGGAATCATTTTGTATGGTAGCACAGTATCAGTGTATGACTTTACGGAGGAATCCATAGCGTCTGCTGATGTGATTCCAGGTGGCACTTCACCAACACAGGAGACCTTGAAAGGATTGATTTATGGAACTGGTATATACTTGTCGCCAATGCATGCTTCAAAACAGGTTGCACACCTAATATTCTCTTCATTGAGGCCATACAAGTTGAATGTTCCAGAAGTGTCAAGAGATAGATGCTTGGGTACTGCTGTTGAGGTTGCTATGGCAATTATTCAAGGACCATCTGTAGATATGTCTCGAGGTGTAGTTAAAAGGCCAGGTGGCAATAGCAGGATCATTGTTTGTGCTGGCGGACCAAATACTTATGGTCCTGGGTCTGTTCCTCATTCTTATACTCACCCTAATTATCCTCATAGAGAAAAGACAGCAATCAAATGGATGGAGCGACTTGGTCGTGAGGCTCATCAACATAACATAGTGGTTGACATTCTCTGTGCTGGGACTTGCCCTGTAAGGGTTCCTGTGCTGCAGCCACTTGCAAATGCTTCAGGAGGTGTGTTGGTTCTTCATGATGACTTTGGTGAAGCCTTTGGTGTAAACTTACAAAGGGCATCTGCCAGAGCTGCCGGTTCCCATGGTTTGTTGGAGATACGTTGTTCTGATGATATTCTTGTTACTCAGGTTGTGGGTCCTGGTGAAGAGGCAAATATAGACACCCATGAAACCTTTAAAAATGAAATGGCTGTCTCTATTCAAATGCTGAGTGTTGAAGAAACACAGTGCTTCTCAATATCGATGCAGAATAACCATGACATCAAGAGTGATTTCGTATTTTTCCAGTTTGCTATTCAATACTCAAATATTTATCAAGCTGATATAGCTAGAGTGATTACTATCAGATTGCCAACTGTGGATTGTGTTTCGGCCTATCTTCAGAGTGTTCAAGATGAGGTGGCTGCAGTCATAATTGCCAAGAGGACTCTGCTGCAAGCAAAAAGTTATTCTGATGCAATTGATATGCAGACAACAATAGATGAGAGAGTTAAAGATATTGCTTCAAAATTTGGGTCTCAAGTGCCAAAGTCAAAGCTTTATCGGTTCCCAAAAGAAATATCTTTACTACCAGAGCTTCTATTCCATCTTAGGAGGGGCCCACTGTTGGGAAGTATAGTTGGTCATGAAGATGAGAGGTCTGTACTGCGGAATTTGTTTTTGAATGCATCCTTTGATCTTTCTCTTCGCATGATTGCCCCTCGTTGTCTGATGCACCGGGAAGGAGGCACTTTCGAAGAATTGCCTGCTTATGATCTCGCCATGCAGTCTGATACAGCTGTTGTTCTAGACCATGGTACAGATGTCTTCATTTGGTTGGTATGTAAATCGACCCACCTTTTAGCTTCTTATGCTCTATATCTGCTATATTCGATTTCTAGCCACATTTGCTTCTATGTTGTCATCTCTGATTTATGGAGTCTGCATGCACAGTCTGTCCTATACAGGGTCCATTTTTGCTATGTGGTCGAATAGACATCTGTAAACATATTTAGTTTGAAGGGAAGGGTTTGAATTGAGAAGTTATTTGTGCTTTGCTAAATTCACAAGGTAAATAAGGTCGCAGATATGTCATCCGTCTACCATGTTTATATCATTGATTCTCTATGTGTTTTACATGGTATGTTTATATCTGGAGACAGGTTGGCCAGGTTACTTTGTATAGAATCATCTTTAAAAGCTAGGTTTATTAAACATCTTCCTTTCAACTGTTGGCTTCAGGGTGCCGAACTTGCAGCTGATGAAGGAAGAAGTGCAGCAGCTTTGGCAGCTTGTAGAACATTGGCTGAAGAGCTCACGGAGTTACGATTTCCAGCACCTCGGATCCTGGCATTCAAGGTTTTTTTTCCTTGATTGATCCCAACATTCTATTAGCTTTGCATTGTTGTGTCTTTATTTTGTTAGCCATTGACAGAAAAGGACCTAATGATCCTATTTCATTTCAGGAGGGCAGCTCTCAGGCTCGATATTTTGTTTCTCGGCTCATACCAGCACACAAGGATCCTCCTTACGAGCAGGTAAGAGAAAAAAAAAACAAGGATCTTGTGCATTTTTGGAAACATTTTGGTATTAACCATCCATGATATTATTGCAGGAGGCAAGATTTCCTCAACTTCGAACCCTGACAATTGAACAACGGACGAAACTGAAAAGCAGTTTTATACATTTCGATGATCCGAGCTTCTGTGAATGGATTCGGGGTTTAAAAGCAGTGCCCCCGGAACCAATCTAAGAGATGTTTTAGGTATTTTTGCAGTTAAAATCCCTCCAAAAAAGGAGACCCCGGAGAGTTGCATCCAATCATCATTTATTCGGTACCATTCTGCTCTTTCTTTTTGTTCTTCTCGCTGTTGAAGGAATGTAATCTAACTCATTCATCTTTTCCTTTTTTCTAATCAATTTTTTTCCTTTTCTATTTTTTTTTTTTTATAATACAAGATTTCCCCTTTTGTTAAAGAAACTTGAAAGGATTAGCTATACTTGATAGTAATTGTTACAAGTTTCAGAATTGTTCTTTCATTTTTTTTAGCTGAAAATGATTTGTTAGAGCAGTGCATGGTGTCATTTTTATATCAATTTATTATGCCATTTTTGTATGTTTTTGTTATGTGAAGAGTCCAATTTATAATGCCATTATTTTTAAGTCTCTTCCAATGGTATCCCTGTGGTTGCTGCAGCATTTTCTTTTTTTAAGTTTAGGAAGTTTTTGTTATTGTTGTTATATTAAAACTTCAAATATTTTATATTTAATATAAATTTTAATATTTCATAATTTCATCTTGGGCTAATTAATTTTTAGTTTACAATAAAACAAAAGTAGGTGATCAATTTACTGTGCTAGGGCTCCATGAAGTAGTAACTAATAGCTTTTTGGTTAGTAAATTTCGGTTGGTGATTAAATTATTCAAAAGTTTATATTTAAGTTAAAAGTGGAAGCGTTTTATTGGATGGTTGAAAAGACAGATTATATGGGCATGTATGATCTATTTCATTATGCTTTGATTATTCAATTTAAAAAGAAGGTTATAAACCATTATATCATTCAAAAATTTGTATTTAAGTCAAAAGTGGGAGTGTTTTATTGGATGCTTGAAAAGTCAGATCATCTCGTATGATCTATCTCATTATACTTTGATTACTCAGTTTAAAAAAATTACAGGAGCGTTTTATTAGATGTCTGCAAAGACAAATCATACGGATATGTATGATGTATCTCATTATACTTGTCAGATTTAAGCTCTACTTTATCTTATGACATATATTGTAAAAGGTATTTTTTGTGGGTGATTATATGCACGCTCACATAGTCAACATTTTAGGTACCTTTTTAAACACTCAATTCTCTACAGAATAGGGAGATAAAATCTCTACCTAGAATAATACTAGACCTCTTACATGAATTTTGTCCGATGAAATTGGCCTTCTTCAAAAGAATATTAAAAAATTTCAAAGATAAAAATAGATTATAACATAATGAAGAACTCAACTAAAAACAAAACATAAAAATAAAATATATTTCTATTTTTATTTTGGAGTTTGTTATAAACAATATTGCCACTACTTTTTGTCCCGACATTTAAATATATAAAATAAAAAATTAATAGGGCTAATTACCAAACACCTCAATTTATTGTCTAAATTCTAAATTGGCTTCCAAATCTCAAGATATTCTAATTGAATTATCAAAGTATTAGTATTATATGAAGATCCTTTATTCAACTTAATTATCAATATAGGCATTAAATAAATTAAATTATAAATTCGCACGTATTTATTGCATGAATAATTTGGAATAAACATGTCTTGTCTAAGTTGTAAGCACATCAATATGTTCAACATTAGATTTGAGCAAGCCGTATGCATGCTAACTAATTGCGAACAACTTAATTTATACTATATTAATATTTTGAGGATTCAATTAGAATATTTTTGAAGTTTAACACTAATTTAAAATTTAGGCCATAGTTTGAGGAGGCCGAGTGAAATTAACCCAAGAAATAAATAATAGAAACAGAGTAGGCCATTAGGGATTTAGGAGCCGCTGACCCGTAATCCGCGGCTGTATCCCGAGTTACTGAGCTGGTCAGTTGTGAGTCGTAAAGAGTGGCGACGACTTTAATTTACCCGCTAAACGGGTTTCCCATGTCCCAGTGAGTCAAATTCGAAACCCAGGGTTTTACACTCTAATTTATCAGCATCTTTCTCCCCCGCCGCCCATCTTTTTTTATTTCCCTCTGTTTATCTTCTCATTTCTTCACTGTGTATAGAGAATAAGCTAAAAAGCAAATCAAACCATCTTCCACCATTCTTTGGTAAGACTTCACGTTTTCCCCCTTTGCTTTCCATTTTCATTTTGCTTTTTTTCCCAGTTTTTCTTTTTAATTTCGATTTCCACTTCCAGCTTTCTAAAATTTGGCTTGTCCTTTTAATTCTTGAGCAATTTTAATTTTTTCAACGATTTTATGGTTACCCATTTGAGTTTTGACATGAATGCTTTGTACCCTTTCTTTAAAATGTCAAAGAACATTGCCTTTTGGACACTCCAGGAAAAATAACTTCCAAATCTCTGATCTGAAAGTCGGTCAACGCAGTAAAAGTAATGGATAATTGCTTATTCACTAATCTAGACACTTATTCTCCAATGAATAAGATCTTTTCCACATGCTTGAGACTGTAGCAATGTGTAATTGCTAGGGTAGTGGATTCATTTTGCCTTGATGGGGATACACACACTGTTTCTAATTCTTCTACTTTTATGTTTTTATGTGTGTTTTTACTTGAAGTTGAACATATGGCTGGAGGGGAGCAGAAAAAGGCTGGCGGTGGTACGTTTTCTTCTTGGGGCTTGTTTTGGTTAGATTTTTAATATTAATGAGTGCATAAAGGTGTGGTGGTTTCTATGCTTGTGAATACTTTGTTGTTGCAGGAGGGAAAAAGAAGGAAGTGAAGAAGGAAACTGGTTTGGGTCTCTCCTTTACCAAGGATGAGAATTTTGGTGAATGGTACTCTGAGGTATGTTTTGTAGCAATTATGCAATGATTTAGTGCTTGTCATACTAAATTGGGATCTTAATATCTTATTTTATACTCATTTTGGCTTTTTTTAGGTTGTTGTCAATGGTGAAATGATTGAGTACTATGATATTTCTGGATGTTATATTCTTAGGCCATGGGCAATGTCAATTTGGGAGAACATGCAAGTGAGTCGTATGATCTTTCTATATTGCATTTTATCTAGTAAATAAGTAGAAGTTTTCATTGGTTATGGTTGCTAATCCTCTATCTTCCTTTCTTTTGTGGTTAACTTATCCATCATGTGAAACTGTAGACGTTCTTTGATGCGGAAATCAAGAAAATGAAAGTCAAGAATTGTTATTTCCCGCTTTTTGTATCTCCGGGTGTTTTGCAAAAGGAGAAGGATCACATAGAGGGTTTTGCTCCCGAGGTGAGAATTAAGTTCTTTTTTGGCATGATGACATTGTGATTGTGGAATATGCCTCAGCTTGAAGTTTCTACTTTTCTTTAATCAGTTTTTTTGAAGTCATTTGAAACTAATTTTTAGGATCCTGATTTAATCAGGTTGCTTGGGTGACAAAATCTGGTGAGTCTGATTTGGAGGTGCCAATTGCTATCCGCCCAACTAGTGAGACAGTTATGTATCCCTACTACTCTAAGTGGATAAGAGGACACCGTGACTTGCCTTTGAAGCTTAACCAGTGGTGCAATGTTGTTCGATGGGAGTTTAGCAATCCCACACCATTTATCAGGTAGTTTGTGTTAAACTCCGTTGTCTACTTTAGCTCTTCCATTTTGATTGTACTTCCTTTCCCCCTGCCCATTCCACCTGATGGATTATCCCATACATGTAATGAGATGCTAGTTTTCAGACAATTTTCTAATATTGGATCAATTTTCTTAGCATTAGTTATTAATGTTCACAGATGTGTAGATTAATTACTCTATTCTTTCAATGGCAAGCTAGAATTTTTATTTAAAATATTTGAGAATGGATTTTGCACTGCTAACTTGATGCTTGATTGTAGGAGTCGTGAATTTCTATGGCAGGAAGGGCATACTGCCTTCGCAACCAAGGAAGAGGCAGACACTGAGGTAGCAGTCTTAAAATTTTTACTTTTGAGAAGTATTTAAACTTAGAGAGGTAAAGTTTGTGCATTGTGCTGTTGGAGTCCGATGGGCTTGTTGTGATCAGCCATGCAAGATTTCCATTTACTTTGACCTTCCCAATTCCATTGGGAAGAGAGAAGATAAATAAAGGGGGAAAATGAATGGAAATATTGCATGGCTGATCCTTTGTTCTTCCACATTTACCAACAACTGGCTTTCGGTTTTATAAAGCATTATTGCCTCAGAATTCCTGAATTAAGTATTTAAGTAAGCATTTCAGAAAGTTCACATGAGATGTTATTTTATAATCGTCAATAATGTTAATATATTTTTGCTGTTTGTTTTTGCAATGTGTAAATAATCTAATGGTTATAGTTCATTGCTCTTACAAGATGCACTTTTATTGCCTTTTGAAGTATCATTGAAGAATGTGCCTGTTCCTTAGAACCTTTTGTGTCTGTCCAAGTATGGATTGTTTTGGTGAATATATTATGGAAGGACTGATGTGCTAAAAGTTACATGCTGAGTTATATGTATTTTATTGTTGAATTTACTTTGTGCTTCTAGATTGTAGACTTTAGCTCCAGAATCTAACATGCAATCTATTCTCATTTTCACATCATTTTTGGTATATTGTGCTGTTAACAGACCTGGAAAAACAGGGACTTATTAACCAACAGTGGTAAGCATATCTGCTAGATCACTTTAAATCTATCTAAATTTTTGTTATACATCAGGTTCTTCAAATATTGGAGCTATACCGACGTATATATGAAGAATTCTTGGCAATTCCTGTTACGAAAGGCAGGAAGAGTGAACTGGAGAAGTTTGCTGGTGGACTTTACACAACCAGCGTTGAGGTACAGTATAAGCGTGCATGTAATAACAATTTGGACTAGTTATAATCAATAATATATTGTCTGCTTGATCAATGTGCTTTAACCTAAATTGAGGAGCTTTTGACCTGATCATATCATGATAGGCATTTATTCCAAACACTGGGCGTGGTATTCAAGGTGCAACCTCCCATTGTTTGGGCCAAAACTTCGCAAAAATGTTTGAGATAAACTTTGAAAATGAAAAGGGGGAAAAGTCTATGGTCTGGCAGAATTCCTGGGCATATAGCACTCGAACGGTAAAACACTTTTCCCTTTCCTTTGAGTGGTCTTAGCATTTATTAATTCAAGTTCCTCGAGATACCAACCTGCCATGTATATTTTGTTGTTTTAGGTGATCACACAGACTTGCTAGTCAAAAGAATCCCTAACCACTCATAATTCTCTTTAATTCTTCCCTCCTCATTCTTGCTATTCTGCTTATTTGTTATCCTGCTGTTTTTCTTTTTCCTTTTTTTTTTCCAGATTGGGGTAATGGTGATGGTTCATGGGGATAACAAAGGCTTAGTGCTGCCTCCGAAAGTAGCAGCTTTGCAAGTTATTGTGATTCCTGTGCCTTACAAAGATGCAGATACTCAAGGTATCTTTGATGCCTGTGCTGCCACTGTGGCAATCCTCTCTGATGCTGGTATTCGTGCTGAAGCTGATCTTAGAGAGAACTACTCACCTGGTTGGAAGTACTCAAACTGGGAAATGAAAGGTGTTCCTCTAAGGATTGAAATAGGACCTCGAGACTTGGCAAATAATCAGGTGAATCCCCACCCCTTTTTCTCATTGCTGCTTTCCTTCTATTCTTTTGTGTATTATTTTCCTATTATTAAACCAAAATGTGTTTTATTTGACAGGTGCGTGCAGTTCGCCGTGACAATGGAGAAAAGACTGATATCTCTAGAGTCTTTTTGGTTGAACAAGTAAAAGGAATGTTGGAAAAGATTCAACAGAACCTATTTGATGTGGCAAAACAAAAAAGAGATGCCTGCATTGAAGTTGTAAAAACTTGGGATGAGTTTATAAAAGCTCTCGGGCAAAAGAAACTGATCTTAGCTCCTTGGTGTGATGAGGAGGTATGACTTGAATTTGCAGAATCCTTATTATTTGCAGGGATCATGATGTTTTAGCATTTAATCGGTGTTGTTTTAATGCTTATGTCTTATCCTTTATCTCAGAATTGCATCATTAATATGAAGTATTTTGTTAGGCACCAACATGAGTTGGATCATATTTAAATCTCTCCAGGCATTTGTTACTAATGTTCTTAAATGACGTTTTATGTTTTGTATATATAGGAGGTGGAGAAAGATGTTAAAGCTCGAACAAAGGGTGAGATGGGAGCAGCTAAGTCTCTATGTACCCCATTTGAACAGCCTGAACTTCCAGAAGGTACTTGATTCCATCTAAGCAGGCATTTCTTTTAAATACAGTAGGATACTTTTCCTCTCTTATACTAGTGGTGATCTTTTGTTTTTCTATGAACTGTTAAACTGCCTAAAAATCTAGTCTGTGGACAAACTCTGAAAATTATTGGAATTAGAGAAATAGGGGAGGATGAATGAAGGATTAAGTAAAAGCCAGAGAAGCTGGTGAGCTTGGTTCAGGCAAGCCTCATATATGTGAGGAATCAAAGCTTCCTCTAGTTGCTATTGTTGTGAACAATACAGTCTTTTCTCATTGAGTGAACTCTGTGAATTCCACCTTGCATTAGCATGGAGACTCGTGTGGATGCAGTTCGATTACTTGAAACTTTTCATCTACAAAAGAAAAGAATGGGGGAAAAGGGAATAGGATATTATTTGTCTTGTATAATTCTTTATTCATCCAAAGGAAATATTATGCAGGTACTAAATGCTTTGCTTCTGGGAAGCCTGCAACAAAGTGGACCTATTGGGGCAGAAGTTACTAGGTTTATTCACTTTTTACAACCATCTCCTTTTCATGGTTCTTTGCCTGATGTCAACGGTTCTGGTCATTGGGGCCATTGTAAACAGGGAAATTTTCAATTTAAAATTGTTATATGAAACTGATGAGAGGATTCAGTTTTTAATCATGTTAAAACTTCTGTGGTTTTTCTTTTTCCTTTTTGGCAGAATTTTGCTTTGCTATAATAGATATACTGTGTTTTATCTGATGTTTATTACAATCTGCATACTTAGAATATATGGTCATTGTCCTTGGAAAATCTTGAATGTCATGTTCTGGTTGATATGGTAATGGCTTGGATCCTTTTTTTCTTATTGCTGTCATATCTTCTTCTGGCTTTTGCAAGCACTATATTATAGGGTGGCAGAGTCAAATATAGCCCTTGATGTTACTCTTGATTATAAAAGTGAGTAATATAGTTTTATTTCTTACATTTAATTTTAAAGCAAAGCAAATAGTTAGAACTAACTATAAAGAAATGTAACATTAAGAGAATTTTGATTTATTGTGCTTTTGTAGTAACATAGAAAAAGTGAGCAAATTAGAATTTTGATTTTTTTTTCATTTTAGTTTAAAACATTTTTATTTTTTTGTCTCGAAGAATTTTATTTATTTTATGGTTTTTATTTGAGAAATTTTTTGTAATTAGATTAAATTTTTGCTAAATTCAGAGGATGGGATGATCCTCTTTCGGTTAAGAAGAATGGCAAAGTAACTTGAATTTAACTGGTTTTGAATTTGATCCAATCCTGTTCGAAAAATAAACAGGTGGTCGTGATCCAGACAACAACAAAAAAAAATCATCTCATTTAACTTACAATTTTATTTTATTTTTTCAAATTTAAATTCTAAACTTCAATACTTTTTTCTTCTCTTCATAAAAAAAAAAGTTCTATTTTTATTTAAAAAACAAATAAATTAGTTTTTCTATATTAGATAGAGGGCAAATTGGTCTTCCGTTAAAATTTTATTTATTTTTATTGGTAAAAGTTTATCCTTAAATATCAGGGGTTTTTAATATTATAAATTGACTAATAGAAAGGGTTGGTTTGTTTCTAACAGCAGAAATTTATTAATATAAACAAAAAGATCTAGATTACTTTTACTCCTTCCAGAAATAAAAAAAAGTATAATGAATTATTTAGCCCTTAAACTTTACAAAAAAATCATTTTAGTCCCTTGTGTAATTTTTCACCTCTTTTAGACACCCAAAATAGATGAAAAGGTTAACTTTTGTTAAGTTTGCTGATGTGGCATACACGTGGATACCAAATAAGCAATCAATTAATTTTTTTAATTTAAAAAATAAAAAATATTGTAAAAAATATTTTTTTAAAAATAATAATCATTAAAAAAGTATAAAAATATTTTTTAGTTTTTAAAATTTTAATTAATTGCTAACATGGATTGGCATGTAATGGTCAACAAAGCTAACATAGGTTAGCTTTTTCATCCATTTTGACAAATGATGCAAGTTCAAGAGCTAAAAAATACAAAAGTAAATTAAACAATAGGCTAAAATATTTTTTTTCTTTTTATAAAATTGGAGGCCCAAATAAGTGGTTATGCCAAATAAAAATAAAAATAAGCAAATATGGTAGTAGATTTATCTAAATATGCTGAATTTTTTTTTTGAGAAACTATGCTGATTTTTTAAAAATTTACTAATGTACGTTGTTTTTGAAAGAGAAAGGAAAACGCATCCTACAGGGCACCTTTTCACTGCCACATCAGTAAAAACGCGCCCTGTAGGACACGTTTTCCTTTCTCTTTCAAAAACAATGTAGATTAGTAAATTTTTAGAAAATCAGCGCGTCCTACAAGGCGCCTTTTCACTGCCACATCAGTAAAAATGCGCCTTGTAGGACGCATTTTCCTTTTAACAGTAACTTTTCCAATGACTATAAGGGCTCCAACAACCATAAAATTTCCTATATAAACCCCTCCAAACTCTATTCTTTTCAACCAAATATTCAATACTCATTCTTCCATCCTATATTTTCAATCCTCAAGCTTCAATTTCCAATTTTCAACCCTCAATTATTTTAACTCTTTTTCTGAATTTTATTCTCTTCGATTTTATTTTATTCATTATAATTTTTAAATGACAAATCAGCTTATTCGTTTGTATGACAAGTATATCTTCAGCGTTCAATTACAAATGGTGAGAAAATATTATTAAATTATTTAATTTTAAATAGTTAATTATTATGCTATTTGGATTATTAATTTTTTATGTTTATATACTCAGCCCGAAGATCATATTTTGGAGACGTACATAAACAATTTGAGAGAAAGTGCACCAGATGTCATTTATGGACACTTGCGAGATGCATGATTTTTATACGTGGCTCGCATGCTTGGAGGGACTAAATTGGATCCCCCACTTATCAGTAATTTAGTCGAAAGATGAGACCAGAGACACACATTCCATTTTCTTTGCAGTGAGTGTACAATTACACTCGAGGACTTTAATTTACAACTCGGTCTATCAGTCAATGGAGAAGTTGTTACAAGGCCAGTTATTAGTGTCAATTGGAGTGCAACATGCAAATGACTACTAGGAAAGGTGTCGAACAAGTTTAGAGGTAGCTGAATCGAGATGAGATGGTTGGAGGACAACTTCTGAACTATCAAGGCTTCTGCGAGTGATGTTGAAAAAGAACAATTTACATGCGCATTCATCTTGAGGTTGATTGGGGGTTTACTAATGCAAGATAAATTTTTCAATCTGATACATTTAAGGTGGCTACTACTACTAGCCGACTTGAAAGAAGCAGGACAACTTAGTTGGGGATCACCGGTGCTAGTGACATTATACCGAGAAATGTGTCGAGCAACGATACTTGAAAACGTTAAATTTGGCAATTGCATGCTTCTTCTTCAATCGTGTGCAT
Organism: Gossypium longicalyx; assembly: GCA_025698465.1. Lineage (NCBI taxonomy): Eukaryota > Viridiplantae > Streptophyta > Magnoliopsida > Malvales > Malvaceae > Gossypium > Gossypium longicalyx. Next base: position 22,795,937 of record CM047006.1, read on the forward strand.
AGTATCGACTACTATTTTTACTCCCCTGAGTGGAACTCCCCTACGAATTCCTACTTGTAGTATGGTAAAATTCATTTGATAACATCATTACCGTTTTTATTTTTTATTGTTGTAATTTTAAAATAACATATTATTTGAATAGGTGGAGCAACCCCGCAAGACACAGTGATATACTGGTCGAGCTTGAGGATATTTGACTAGCTTTAGATCAACAAACCAAAGAGGAGGTTAATTTATGAATTTTAAAGTTATCGGTTTTTTATTCCAGCATTTGAAATTAAATATTAGGCACATGCTAAAATTTATAAATTTGTACTTTAGTTTGTATAGATGTCATATACGGATTTGAGGATTGAAGAATGCGTTCCGGTCGAATTAGTGGCTAATCGCAACATCTGGCACATGAAAGTACCATTGATCATTTTTGCAATGATTGAGATGCACGAATCCGATCCAGTGATGTGAAAATTCAGGTGTATGCAATGTATTCCGCCGCCACCCGAAGACCTCGATGATTTGCATAAGATCAACATGTGGAGGAGACTTGAGGAAGATTAGCCAACATTCCACAAGAAGTATATCGAGATTTGGCAGCGCAGGTATGATTACTTGCTAACGCATAAACCATTTCTCATACAAGAGTTGGCGACATCTCTAGATTACATGGATTGGTTTAGGCATAATTGCAAAGCCGTATCTATTGTCGACTTTAGAAATAAGTAGGCAACATCGCCGTAGGAGGTCAAGACTAGGGTCCATCAATCCTAGGTTGGGAGAAGATGTCACAGGGGGATCAACATCTGCCCAGAGGACCCGATTGTCTTGCAATCTCCCAATCAGTATGGTTAATTTATTTTTGGTTCTATCCCTTATTTTTTACACAAGAATCACAACACATACACACCCACCCACCAATCCACCCCCCACACTCATTCCCCGCGTCAACACATTCAGCTCCGGTTTATTTTACATAAGCACCACAACACGCACAACCATTCCCTGCATCAACACATTCAACACCGGTTTATTTTATACAAGTATCATAGCACACACAATCATTCCCTACATTAACACCTTCTATAGGGATATATTTTGCATGACCACCACCCACCGTATCATATTACATGCCGATCCCGCCAACAACACTGATGCATCAGGTATCGCTGACAATTCTCACCATTTATTCGCAACCGGCCCATGCGACACCATGTAGTCATCCAACGATAGTCTCGCAAACACCCCTAACATCGTTGTTCTACCGAGGTAGGTCATCCTCGCAACTGATGACTCAAAATAGGAGAATGTGTAATGGGCGGCTAGGACACGGTCCCAGTCAATGACAAACGAAGAAAATGATTGTGGCGATCGACCTTGACGTACACGTGTAATTATTTATGATACTTTTTCATTTAAGTTTTTCTCTATCCATTTGTTAAGTATAATATTTCCAGAAAGCAAAGAATTGTTCAGAAGGTTCGAAAAAATATTAAAACTTTGACTTGCGTATTGTAATATATCTTATTTCAATAATTAATATTAATTTACACTTTACGGAAAATTTAATGAATAAACGAATAAGTTAGTGTTTTCACTGTATGAGTTACCATATAATCATTAGCTCTGATCTTCGATGCTCCCGGGTTGTGTGAACACACTAAAGCCATTGAGTTCGTGATTTTTACATTTTCCCCAATCAAGTTTATCTTGAAAATCTAGAGTTGCAGAGGCTTAATGTAACACCCCCTACCCGTATTCTGAGCCTAGAATAGGGTACGAGGCATTACCGAACTTAATATGATCAATCATGTAAAAATCAGCCATAAAATTTCTTCTAAATTAAAAACTTTCATATATATGTTTAACGTCCCTTATATGGGCCTACGGGGCCCAAAACATACATTCAGGGTGGTTCGGGACCAAACTGTAAACATATAAAACTTTTGCAACACTTAGAAAATTTTCACACTTTAGAGAGTCACACGCTCGTGTTTTCAACCCGTGTAACTCTCTGTTTATAATTTCATCACCCTTGTTAGTCGTACACTTCATATAAATAACAAGAAACGTGTATGGGCTCAATTCTCATTAAATTTCTCATATATATACACAATTTCACGTTATGTGATCATACAATATATATCAGTCATATCTCTGTAATCTAAATATATTTTCATAAAAATTTATCTTGATTTCATATTATTTCATATTTAAGCTTAAATAACCAAAGTATTTGAAATATCATCTTTATGCAAATAGTACACATGAGGTATATAATTCCATAATTATGAATAAACACATTTATCAAACATTTTCCATATTCATATATCAATGTCTCATATCTCCATATATCAATAACCGTCATTTTCATGAATTCCGAGTTCAATTTCATAATTATTTATCTCGTGTTCAATTTATTCCATGTCGAAACTTTATTCATTAAAACATTTGAATTATCAATACATATGGACAGTACATTCAAGATGAACAATTATATAATCACAAATGAATTCATTTATCAACCAAGTTTTATACTCATATCTTATCAACTCGTACTTCCTTGTATCACATAATTCCATGTAACGCTTACCAAACTTTGTCAAATTAGTGAACGTCTTACGTAATTGAGTACTTCGTTTTCTCGATGCCATAGTTCAACTATGGTCTTACACATCTTCACATAATGATGCCATAGCCCATCTATGGTCTTACACATATTCATATATCGATGCCATAGCCCAACTATGATCTTACACGAATCACATATCTCACTGATGCCATATCCCAGATATGGTCTTATACAGTAGCATATATCACACCGATGCCATATCCCAGATATGGTCTTATACGGAAATCACTTGTCACTTGTAGTCGAAGCTACCACTATTCACTGATCAGGTAGCCGGAGCTACCATTTTTCACTGATCAGGTAGCCGGAGCTACCACTTTTCACTGATTAGGTAGCCGAAGCTACCACTTTTCACTTGTCATTTGTCCTTGATCAGATAAGTATAGCCGAAGCTATCACTTATCACTTTTACTTGTCCTTGATCAGATAAGTGTAGCCGGAGCTATTACTTATCACTTTCATTTGTCTCTGATCGATAAGTGTAGCCGAAGCTATCACTTATCACTTGTTGCCATGGTCCAACCATGGTCTTTTCCTTTAATTCATCTTGTCACTGAACTGAAATGCTCAATTTGATCATTTATTCAATTTTCATGCTTTTACATTATTCACGATTTTATCATCAATACATATGAAATAACACATCATGAAATTCATAAAATTAGCAAATAATCACTAAAATTTAGCCATATAAACTCACAAGTTCAATTTTTGTATTATAACAATAATTATAATTTCATAATAAATATTCCAAATAAAACATTATATCATTTCTAATCCAACACTTATCGATTATAATCGGGCATGTGATCAATTTATACACGAGTCATTCATATATTTTTGTATATTTTCCTCCTCCTCCTCTCCATCCACATCCTTAGTATAAACAACATACTTGTAGGTAACATTATCCATAATTTTCACTATCTACTTAGGTGAATATTCAAGCTGTCCATCTGTGTCATAGTCACTAAATTATTTTTATCTTGAGCTACAGAAATCCAAATTAAGATCCCTAATTTTTTCCAGAAACTATACTCATATATCTTCTTACCATAAAAATTTCATAATTTTTGGTTGGGCCAATTAATACAGTTTATTCATTGAAGTCTACCCTGTTCTGCTGTCTAACAGTTTCGACCCTTCTTCACTAAAAAATTAATTATCTTCTCGTACAAGATTCGAATGATGTCCTCGTTTATTTCTCTTGAAAATAGACTCATCCAGGATTCTAAACATTTAAATTTAAGCCTATAATTATTTTTATACAATTTTTGATGATTTTTCAAATTCAGAACAGGGGAACCCAAAATCATTCTGACATTGTCTCACAAAAGTTAATGTATCTCATGATTTACAATTCCATTGCTTACATAATTTCTTTTGTAAGAAACTAGACTCAATAAGATTTAATTTCATATTTTATCCATCCTCTAATTCCATTTATACAATTTTTGGTGATTTTTCAAAGTTAAACTACTGCTGCTGTCCAAAACAGTTTTAGTGTAAAATGTTGATTTCCATTTTGCCCCAAATTTCACAATTCATACAATTCAGTCCTTGCTCAATTAACCCCTCAATTAAGATAATTTTGTCAATTAATAATTTTTCTAGACATTATAAGTTATTTCATAACTATTGAAATTCATAATTTCCACATAAAACTCTAACTTCAAACTCTTTTACAGTTAGGTCCCAAACATTCACTTTCTATTCAATTCTTTCAATAAAATCAGAATATAAACAATTTAAAGCTCTAATTCCATGCCAAATCATCATATATTTCCAGCACTCATCCATAACAACTTCACAAATTAGCCATGGAATCAAAAACTAATGAAATAATAAGTTGGACCCAATTGTAAAAGTCCAAAAACATAAAAATTTCAAGGAGAAAGCAAGAATTAAACTTACATGAAGCTAGAGTATTAAAACCAGCTTGAACCCTCCTCCATGGCTGTTTTTAAGCTGATCAATATGAAGAGAAATGAAGAGAATTCTAGATATTCCAATTTAGTCCCATTTTTATTTAGCCAATTTTGGCAATTTTCTAATTTTGCCCTTATTTCACCCATTTCCTGATTTTTCTCAGCTATTGCCGCCCAAAATATCTCCGTTGGGCTTATTTGCACTTTAAGTCCTTCCTCATTTGACAATTGAGCTATTTAATCATTTTAGTAACTTTTACACCTTTTTCAATTTAGTCCTTTTTATTTAATTAACCACCCAAACGTCAAAATTTTCTGACTAAATTTTATTATTACCTCACCAACACTCCATAAATATTTCTAAAAATATTTATGGCTCGGTTTATGAAGTCGAGGTCTTGATACCTCATTCTCAACCCATTTTAGCTAATTAATTATTTTAAATCACCAAATTCACTAATTCAAAAATGCTTTTATATTCATATTTGACTCATAGGTATTAATTTATTAAATTTTCAACTCACCCGTCGGATTTAGTGATCTCAAATCTCTATTCCTGATACCATTGAAAATTAGGCTGTTACACTTAAAAGTAATCAATGGTTAAAATGTTCAGAGAGAAAACGTTCCTTGTAAGGGCATTCTCATCTAACATGACAGTGACAACACTTCCTACAGGATACGTTTTTCAGCCACATGTTTGATATGTTAGTGAAAAACGCGTCCTAAAGGAAGCATTACGCCCCTTGTAGGGAGCATTTTCTCTCTGGCCATTTCAACTAGCCCAACTTGATTGCTTCTGAGTCCCTGCAACCCAAGATTCCCGAGATAATTTTTTCCCTTTATACCCAATTCCATCCCTTATATAAATGCTCCTTCTTCACCCCTTACTCACCTACATCTCAGTCTCCTCTAAATTATTTTTTTTTTCTTTTTTCTTGTGTGTTGAAATTTTTGGGTTTAAAGATTTATTACTCTCTCACTTTGAGGGAGACATGATCATAGTTTTAAGTTGTATTTAAGTTGACGGTGATATCATAGAGCTCAGTAACTTACAAATTTTACTTGTCGTATGAGTATGGTGCCATCACCTAAGAAACTGGTTGTAATTCGATGTCCAAGTTGACGATGATTATATCATCTCGGATTGAACTGTAACTAAGGCTTTAGTTTACAAAAGTTATGCTATCAAAGGATGGAGCATAATTGAAGCCTTACTTGACGGTGGTTATGCGGGCACGACGACCAGTTTCTCCTCGTTAGAGGAACGTGCTTTATAAAATCCAAATAAAAGTGCGAGGAAGAAAAATGTAGGGGCCTTCCAGCATAATCAAGTAATTCGTGTTGTCCATATCCACCAAAGACAGTGACTCTGTTAGTAAAACATGTTACACTCCAATTATGTCACATGTTATAATATCGGGGTTACCGCCTTTGATGGATATGGATAAAACGAAATACTTGATTATACTAAAAGGCCATTGCGTTTTGTTCCTCGTACATCTATTTAAGTTTATAAAGCATCTCCTCTGATGAGGAAAAACTAGTTGTCGTGCACGCAGAACCACTGCCAACTAGGGCCACATTTATGCTCTATCGTTTGACAACATTATCTTTATAAACTTAAAGCCCTAGTTACACTTCAACCCCAAACCTTATAATCATCGTCAATTGAAATCTTTAAGTTGTAACATAATCCTGCTTTCTAAATAGTACTTACATGACAGATAAAATTTATAGTTCACTCAATGTCATGACACTACTGTAAAATCAAACATTACTTAACAAAAACAGTTTAGATAAATAATCTTTTTAAAAATCAGCTTAATTTCTCAAATGTTTTTCTTTTTTTCAGCATACTTACATAAATCAGCCCGAATATGGCAGTCCGAAACTGTCACTGTTGCTGTTGGGGCTGGTGGGGGTGGCACGCAAACGCCACATGTTAACCATAAGTTCCAATAACTAGATTTTCTCCCTCACTCCTTCACCTTATCCCCTCCAACCCCTTCCCTCTTTCATCATCGGTTAACGACTTAAACGATACGTAAAACCATAAGCATCCCCTCTGCCCCATCTCTCCTCGAAAATGGCCACAGCAGCACCCATATTCGACTCCACCTTAGTAAACCACCATCACTCTCTTTCTGTTTCACCATTTACTTCCAATTTCATCTTCAACTACAGAAACAAAACCTACCCTTCAATTCCCCATGTGGGTTCTTCGTTCTTGAGTGGGAAGTCCCTTAGAGCGGTCCAAATTGGAGCCAAAACACCCAGATTGGGAACTAGGAGGAAGAAAAGAGTGGGTGTTACAGCTTCATTAGGGGGTCTTTTAGGTGGAATTTTTAAAGGGAATGATACAGGAGAGTCCACTAGGCAGCAATATGCTGCGACTGTTACGACTATTAATAAGTTGGAATCCACCATGGCTGCATTGTCTGATACTGAGCTGAAGGAAAAGACTTTTGCTTTGAAGGAACGTGCCTCTCAAGGCGAATCTTTGGATTCTCTTTTGCCTGTAAGTTTAAATCATTTCTATGGTATAGATTTGGGATGCTAATAGTTTGTTAAAATAAAGAGGAGTTCTATTACAACATGACATCCAAATTTGTACTTGTGTTTTTGTTTGTTGCAGGAGGCGTTTGCTGTTGTAAGAGAAGCCTCCAAGAGGGTCCTTGGACTTCGTCCTTTTGATGTCCAACTAATAGGTAAAGTCTCATGTTCATATCTATCTCCTTGTCGAAATTGATATTTGATGCTTATTGCTGGTTGCCACAAAAAAAAACTTTAGTTGCACAGTGATCGGCAGTAATCTAGAGCTGAAAATGTTACTAGGACTGCTTTTAGGATCAGCCCAATGTTTCTTTGTCATTGATCAGTGGCCACTTCAATGTGTGAATTATAGTCTTGAGTTTTTCACTACCTGGTTATGGAAATTTTTTGTGAATGCTTGTAATAGAAGTTCCTTGAGGTACCTGAACTTTGGTCCTGTAGGTGGCATGGTTCTTCATAAGGGAGAAATAGCTGAAATGAGGACTGGAGAAGGGAAAACACTTGTTGCTATTTTACCAGCTTATTTGAATGCATTAAGTGGAAAAGGAGTTCATGTGGTTACTGTCAACGATTATCTGGCTAGACGAGATTGCGAGTGGGTTGGTCAAGTTCCTCGCTTTCTAGGGTTGAAGGTTGGCCTAATTCAACGTAGGTCTTGTTCTTTACTTGTTGGAATGTATATTTAACTTCACAATACATTTTACTAAAGCAGTTGTCATAAGCTCGAGATTAGGTCAATCAGACCTCATCAATTCGAGCTGCATGCTGATTTATAACTTTTATAATCATTAGCTAACTACTTATTATTTCTTTTTTACCAGAGAATATGACAAGTGAACAGAGAAGGGAAAACTACTTGTGTGATATTACTTATGTCACCAATAGTGAGCTAGGTTTTGACTACTTGAGAGATAATCTTGCCACGGAAAGTAATTCTTGCCTTATATGCTGGCTTTGTTTTTTGTTGCTTTGATTCAATCAAGACATTATAGCATTTCTACTTAACTGACTGAACTTTTTATTGTAAGCAGAGTGTTGAGGAGCTTGTTTTGAGGGATTTCAATTATTGTATCATAGATGAGGTTGATTCTATCCTTATTGATGAAGCAAGAACGCCACTCATCATATCTGGAACTGCTGAAAAACCTAGTGATGCATATTACAAAGCAGCAAAAATCGCTGCTGCCTTTGAGCGAGATGTACATTATACGGTGAGTCTGCTTAACTCTATTGTCTTTCTTTTTCTTCTAAAAATTAACACAATCTAGTTACTAGAGTTGTAAGTTCTATCAGTTGGTCTCCTTAATTTGGTTGTTACATCAAAAAAGGCTGCTAGAATAGTACTTAGAATATTGAGTTGGGGCCTCCTTGAATAATTCATGTGAATATATAGGTATGATGATGATATTATTTTGGTGCATTTAAACATGAATAAAAGTTAACCTATTAAGAGTCACTGTCAACGTAGATCCAAGTACATGAAAGAACAGGACTTTTAAAAGTCTGCTTAAATAAGAAGGCTGTTTATGCAGGTGGATGAGAAGCAGAAAACTGTTCTACTTTCAGAACAGGGTTATGAAGATGCTGAAGAAATTTTGGATGTAAAAGATTTGTATGATCCACGGGAACAATGGGCATCATATCTTTTGAATGCTATTAAAGCGAAGGAATTGTTTCTTAAAGATGTAAATTATATTATCCGGGGCAAGGAGGTGCTTATCGTAGATGAGTTTACTGGTCGAGTTATGCAGGTAAATTATGGTTAACTGATGATATCATTTACAAGCGAATAAAAAATTTTAGGTAAGATATGAGATTAATTAGGACAAATAGTTATATATAATATTACTAATGTTTCCATCAGGGGAGAAGATGGAGTGATGGACTTCACCAAGCAGTTGAAGCGAAAGAGGGTTTACCTATTCAAAATGAAACTATAACTCTAGCATCAATCAGTTACCAGAACTTTTTCCTCCAGGTTGGAGATTTTTTTCTCTCGAGTAGTTTGGTGAAACTCTTTTTGGAAATTTATATTAATTCAACTTCCCAATGCCGATACATTTGCTATACAGTTTCCTAAACTTTGTGGAATGACTGGCACTGCAGCAACTGAAAGCACAGAATTTGAGAGCATATACAAGCTTAAAGTTACTATTGTCCCCACAAATAAGCCCATGATAAGAAAGGTTAGTTCTAGCTTGCCTTCCATGATCTTATATTTTTTATTTGTACTGCAGGTTTTGATTTGCAGATGGTGAGAACTGAGATTATTGTCATTTTGATCCTAATCTCAGAAATCTGTTGCTTTATATTTAAGATGTTATCCTAATCCCTTTGCTCTTTAATGTCTTCTCAGGATGAGTCTGATGTAGTGTTCCGGGCAACTAATGGAAAATGGAGGGCAGTTGTTGTAGAAATTTCTAGAATGAACAAGACAGGCCGTCCAGTGCTTGTTGGCACTACAAGTGTTGAGCAAAGTGACTCATTGTCGGAGCAACTGCAGCAAGCTGGGATCCCCCATGAGGTAAGCCCTTTTTTAAGTTATGGATTCAATGTTAGAAACGAAGAATTATGGCTGAAATGTGCTTATTTAAGTCTTCTTTGTATAAAGATGTATAGCTTCGTCTTGTGCTTTGAGGAAAAGAAACTCAAGCACAACGATGCCACTAAATGTATTTGTGTAAGATATTAATAAATTATTTGTTAAAGGTTCTCAATGCAAAACCGGAGAATGTGGAGAGAGAAGCAGAGATTGTAGCACAGAGTGGTCGTCTAGGGGCAGTGACTATTGCTACCAATATGGCTGGCCGTGGAACAGACATCATCCTAGGTGGCAATGCAGAATTTATGGCCAGGCTGAAGCTTCGTGAGATGCTAATGCCAAGGTTAATATTTGATATTCACTAATTTAGTTTTACTTGCAATAGTTTGTAAGTTACCGCAGCCTCACAGTGGCTACTTGCATCATGGGAACTGGTCTACATTGACATTTAAAGTGTGTGAATGTTGCAGAGTTGTCAAACCAGCTGGAGGAGTCTTTGTATCAGTGAAGAAACCTCCTCCAATGAAGACATGGAAGGTTTTATGCTCATTTGCAATATGAAAATATTTTGGTATTGGTAGATGAATTTAATTTAGATTAGGGTTGCTATTCCAGGTGAATGAGAAGTTATTTCCGTGCAAGTTATCGGACAAGAACACCAAGTTAGCTGAGGAAGCTGTAGAGTTGTCTGTCAACACCTGGGGCAAGAAATCTTTAAGTGAACTTGAAGCTGAGGAGCTGCTGTCTTATTCTTGTGAAAAGGTGTACTACATACGGCAAGAGTTTACTTTGCATATTATCCGACATGTTCACTTTTAACCCCCTTGTACCTGTTAAGAATCATTGAATCCATTGGTATACTACCAAATAGTATCTGTCAGATACGCCATAAAACAATAGTCATTGTAGTTTTGTATTTACAGGGACCTGCTCAAGATGAAGTTATAGCCAAGCTACGAAGTGCCTTTTTAGAAATTGTAAAGGAATATAAGGCCTACACTGAGGAAGAGAGGAAACAGGTTGTGGCAGCTGGTGGGCTTCATGTGGTGGGGACAGAACGTCATGAGTCACGACGAATAGACAATCAGGTTAATTCGAAATACATTTATAAAATTTTTATTCGTTGTTTCAAAAAGAAACAGAAGAATCCTGATTTATTCAGAATACATGAAATATGCTTCTGTAGTGTCTATTGTATTCAATTTTAGATTGCATTTTTTGTCCATGCAGCTTCGTGGAAGGAGTGGCAGGCAAGGGGATCCCGGAAGTTCTCGCTTTTTTCTAAGTCTTGAAGATAATATCTTCCGTATTTTCGGAGGGGATAGAATTCAGGTTTGCTCTGTGGTTGCATTTTTCTGATTTTCAGTTTGCTAATCAATGTGCTTGTTAAAAATTTTTCTGGCAAATACTTGAAGGGTTTGATGAGAGCTTTCAGAGTTGAAGACCTACCGATTGAATCCAAGATGTTGACTAAAGCACTAGATGAAGCTCAGCGGAAAGTGGAAAACTACTTTTTCGACATTCGTAAACAGTTGTTCGAATATGATGAGGTCTTAAACAGTCAAAGAGACCGTGTCTATACAGAGAGAAGACGAGCCCTCATGTCAGACAATCTCCAATCTCTTATTATTGAATATGCTGAATTGACAATGGATGACATCTTAGAGGTGAAGATTTATGACCTTTTTGGCTAACACTCTCATTTATGTCTATCCAGGTTCTAATCAGTCTTGGGGTATTTATTTATTTTTATTTTTATGATAAATAGGCAAATATTGGTTCAGATGCTCCAAAAGAAAGCTGGGATCTTGAAAAGCTCATTGCAAAAGTTCAACAGTAAGAGTCAACTTTATTCTCTATGTTTGATTTTCGAAAAGGGGAAAATACTCGACAGGATTGTCACCGGAATTCTGTCTAATTGCAACTATCTTTCTATCTACATCATTTTTTGAGTTTCGGAATTAGTATTCACTCTCATGCACTTCGAAATACAATACTTGCCCCGAAGGATTTAGGATCCTGTTCATCATACTTGTATACCAGTTCTTCCTCATGCTTTATGCAGAAACATACTAACTTTTCTATACATACTGCAATAATTTCAGGTACTGCTACTTGTTAAATGATTTGACCCCAGACTTGTTGAGGAGCGAGTGTTCAAGTTATGAGGAGTTACAGGATTACCTTCGCCGTCGTGGTCGAGAAGCATATTTGCAGAAAAGGGTCAGTATATCAACCATATTAAACAAATCTAAGCCTTCTTGATTGCTTTAACTTTTTTTTTTTCATTTATTTTGTGCCTACACAAGGATTCAAGCATATTTTCCCACATAAATTTGAATTTAGGATATGGTGGAGAAGCAAGCAGAAGGGTTAATGAAAGAAGCCGAAAGATTCTTAATCTTAAGCAATATCGACCGTCTGTGGAAAGAACATTTACAAGCCCTTAAGTTTGTACAACAAGCTGTAGGCTTACGCGGATATGCTCAACGCGATCCACTAATCGAATATAAGCTTGAAGGGTACAACCTTTTCTTGGATATGATGGCACAGATACGACGAAACGTAATATATTCGATATATCAGGTATGAACAAAACTTGTTATATGGTTTATCCACCATCGCATAAGCATCTCAAGCTTACTCGGCTTTTTTTCCGGTCACAGTTCAAACCGGTGATGGTAAAGAAAGATGAGGATGATAGGTCAGACAAAGTAGTTACAAATGGTAGAAGCGGTAATAAAAAACCCGACCCGGTTGGTGCTGTAGAGTCATCTTCATCAACTGCCAGTGCCTAGTGTTCTCATTGTATCATTTTCTTAGAGGGAAAGTGAGAGATTATTGTAAGTGCTGTTTTGTTGCAGTCCTATATAATTGGGTAAAGATTAGATTTGTATAGATTTTTCAATTTTCAAAAGGGAAAGAAACATGTCCAGTTTATTGAACCTTGGAAAATTACATAAAAATCCGACATTTTTTGCTACAGATTGATTATGTAATATTTCAGAGAAGTTTGTAAAGTATAATAATTGATGTCTTCAAGTACAACTTTGTCAAAATTTGATGTAAATGATGCTAGTTAAATCAATTAATTGTATTTTTAGTAATATGTACAAAATAGCAAGCTGAGATGGTATTATATGTGATAATATGTTTATCGCATTAGGTTTTAAAAATAACAGGACTTTATGGATTTAAGGGTTAGTGTTTGGTCAGAACTGAAATTTTAAAATGTATAAGGATTAAAAATGTCATTTACCCACGGGGCATAGTTATAATTGTTATTTTAGGCATTTCAAAAAGTAAAACTTAAATTTTAAGCCTTTGTTAAATGAAAAGATTCTATAAAATAAATAATTTAATTTAAGTATTTTTAATATAATACTTTTAATTTTAACTTTTGAAATTTTATAATTTTATCAAACAAAATTCATGACTTTACCCTAATCTAATAACAAAATTGAACTTAAAATTTATAGCCATTTTTAGATTAAAATAGTTTCAGGTCTAGTTCATTTCAATATCAGATTTCATATTTAAATTAATTTTTTAACTGTTTATCATCAATGGAAGGATATAGAAGTAATTAGCCTTTGGGTACCCTCATCAACTAATTTAAGGAAACATCAATATTTCATTCAGTTTATGTGGACCGGCAAATGTATTGATGGTAAGATTATTAAAAAGCACATGAGAAGGGTCATGGGTAAATTAAACGATTTGTGAAGGTCTCTTCCACATTGGGACAAAAAATACCTATGCTTTTGCACCCCATTATTACATTATATTATATAGGTAAATTATGCAAATCATCATTTAACTGTTAAAAACTTTTATATTAGGCAACTAAAATAAAAAATTTGTAATCTAAGTATTTACATTATATAGTTTGGTTATTTTGATTACTCTCGTTAAAATTACAAATGGTAAGTTGACATGACAGTTAAAAAAATTGTAAAATAAAAAATTTAACCCCCAACTTCTACATATCATATTAATTCAGTCATAATTTTAAAAAATTAACCCCCAAAGTTTACAAATAATCTCAATTTGATCCTACTTCTAAAAAATTCAAAGAAATTTATAAAAATACATAAATAATTTCAAAAAAGTATAATAATAAATTAAAAATAAATTAATATTAATATTAAATAAAATAAAAATTCCTCTATAACACCTAATACTCGACCTGACCCCCAGGTTCGAGTTACGAGATGCTACAACTACTAATGGAGTAAATTCAAACCATTATGCAACATTCAATCATTCAAACATGAAAGTCTATAGCATTCACAAACATAATAGGTTACATAATCATTTTTTGGTCACACACGAGCTTAGGAAAGTTCTTTTGTTAACCTAAGCTTGAATTAGGACCAAATTGTAAAGTTTTGAAAACTTAGGTCCGACGTCACGACCTCACAATCTCCACGTCATGATGTCGCCAACTTATTAAGTCATGTTGCGACTTTGAACATATCGACATTGTGACGTCACTCACTGTTGGCACCACGTTGCAACGTTGGACATTTGTGGTCGTGACGGGGTCCCTATTTTTGACAAAAAATACCATTTTGGTTCCATTTCAAGATGTGCAATACTACCCAATTGATTTATACAACCTTATACCATTAAAACCAATTCAAATTCATACCATTTCATGCCAAACAAATCACCTAACAAAATTCAATCAAAACCAACTCAAACATGAACTCAACCTATTCAAAATCAATTCATTTCAATACATTCATTCAAATGCCAAATCTACCTATGCCAAAACATATTAAAACATACCATTCAACTTCCACAACTAACCTATCCATTTCATTTTGTACACCATGAACCCATATAACCTTATTTTGAACCAAAACAAACATACTTCTAAGCATCACTTTTTCAAATATGTAAATTCCAATGATTCATTAACTTAGCTACCTTTTCTACCTCATTTTTATAACATTCCACATACCAAAACATAAAAGCATATATCATCACTTATTCTAGTATAAAACATGACTAATACCATACATTTACCAAGTCACAAAGGCAACATATTACACAAGATGGGTTTTGTTACATTTGCCAAGTAGTAAACACTTTCAAATGCTAAAGTGCACACTAAGACCCTTATATACATGCCACAACCTTAAACTCAAAATAATCGTATAACTACCAATTCGGTGATAGTGGGAGCTTTGAGATGATCCGGCTTGGCAAGTTCCACAAGAGAAAGAAAACAATGAGGGTAAGCGTATAGAATGCTTAGTAAGTTCATATGTAAAATACTATGCTTACCTTACTTTTACCTAAACATTTAAAGCTATCTTAGTTTGACATAACTTTGAATAGAACATGGCACTCAAAGCATCAACAAGATGTACATTAATTTATAACCAAGATCATTAAATTCTACAAGTAACTTAACCTACTAATTCATGTTACTTTCATATAACATATCACAATGGTACATTCAATCAACAATCATAAGATTATAACAAGTATACATGATTCAACTCAATCACCTTTGCTTTTAACAATCATAAAGATATATCATTTTAAATTCAATCCATTCAATAACTTTTCACTTTGGATATCAAGTTCATTTCATCACATTTCAAAATTTCAATTCCATTTATACTATTTCGCCCAATGAACCTTAGTAAAGACTCCGATACACAGGTGACTACACCACACTAGTTGCTCGTCTAAGCTGAGTATATTTATATGGTTACCCATTTGGGCTAAACCAATATCACTGCACATTAGGTGTAACATTCGTGTTATGCCTTGGAGCTGGGTACAGTGATATATCGGGTTAGGAAATAGTAGGGAATTTTTGAAATAGATAAAATATGAATTTTGAGTGTCAATTTAGAAAATAGTTAGAGTTGATAAGAAATTAAGAAATGCTTATTAGATGAGGAAACTTGATTTAGGACGTTGACTAAATTGTAGGAAAATAGAAATTGATGAGGCAAAAGTAAGGAAATCAAAATTTTAAAATGATCACATGGAATTGGTGGAAAAGGAGGAAGGACTAGGGGTGAAATTTTACTAAAATAAAGTATGATTCAATTATGATATTATGGAAAAAGATAAATGACAAAATAGTAATTAGTTAAATTAGATAATTATGGAAACATAATGATTAAAGGATGAAATTGTGTTGGAATGAGATTGGTGGATTAATTTCCAAATTAATAAAAATTGATTGATTATTAAATTAAGAGATATTTTAATGGAATTGTGTAGAAAATTGAAGAGAAAAAAATGAAAAGCCCTTTATCTTTCCATTCCCACACCACCACCATTTCCTTTTCCATCTTTTGGACATTTGTTTTTATTACATTTAGGTCATTCCACTATTTTTGAACCTTTCTAAGCTTATTTCTTCAAGTTTCTTTCTTGTTTCCTTAGCAAAATCAATAGAGGAGTTTTCTAGCTACCTTAATTTCATGAGAAGAGTCTTCATAGATGTATTAAAGGAGAAAGAAAGTAAGAATTAGGTTGTGATTTCAAGTGACTAAGGTAAGAGAAGATGAAATCTTCATGACATATATGTTTATTTCAATAAAATAACATAAAAAGTTAATTGATTGTGATTTTTAACATGAATATATTATATGTTTTGATATGGAATTGAAGAAAAAAAGAAGAAGGGTGAGGATCAAATTGAAAAAAGAGAGGAAAAAAGGCGATCAATGAGTAAGAAGAAAGGAAACCTTATTATCCAAGCTTTGGTTGTAAGTCCTTCAAGAATTTTACCTTGTTTAGTTTTAATTTTGCTAAAAATTATGCTATTTAGATGTTTTAATTACTAGTATTATATGAATTTATGAGATAATTGTTTATTAAATCTATGTAAATTATGTAAATTCTATTTTGTGACTTGAAAAAATGAAGTAAATCATACTATTGGTGAAAAAGGGACAAAATTGAAAAGAAAGCAAAATATGCCATAATGGTTTGAGATGTTGAAAAGAGGGTTTATATGAAAAATATTAAAGTTATGATGTTATGAATATTAATTGTGTGATGAAATCTACAAGTTTGGCATATATATATGATCGAGGACTAAATGGTGAAAAGTGACAAATTACAGTGCATCTTCTGAAACGTATAAAATGCTACAATTTGTTGGTTGTAAAACTCATGTAGATGAGATGCGAACTATTATGATATAGATGACATGCCATTAAGGATATTTAGTGCACCCTCTATTCTGTTAGCACTTCGGTGCCCTTTATTCCGATTGCATTACGGTGTCCTCCGTTCTGACGTTGCACTTCGATGCACCTCTATTCTGTTAATGCACTTTGGTGCAACTCTGCGTTTGTTTCCATATATCCTAAATATTTTATTTAGCCTACAGTGGGCTACTAAATGAAATGTGGTTTAAACGAACAAAAATGTAACATGGTAAGTTATGGTAAGTGTTTGAAAGGAAAAGATTGAATTAATGATGGTGATGAGCAAAACTTAATATATATATGAATGTAATGTGTAGTAGTTTATATAACTAATAATTTTTTTTTAAATTTTTTTGATGTACTTACTAAACCTTCATTGGCTTAATGCATAGGTTGAAGATAAATTTGGAAAGTTAGAACTGAGGTTGTGGTCGGCTCATCTCATCACATCGCCAAGCTTGGAAAAGAGTATGACACTAAATTTTCGTTTAGTTTGGCATGTACATAGGCTAAATAGTGTGAGAATGGGTACAAAAGACTAAAATGCAAACTTTATAAATTCTGATATCTTAAATAAAAAATCAATATAATTGTGGTGTATAATAATAAGTGAGTTATATGAATGATTTATATGCTTAAATTGTAAATTGATTTGGTTGCATTTGAAAGTTGTATGTAGTGACTTAGAGGTAAAATTTACAAAATTGCCAAAGAAAACTTAAAATTTCAAATAGGGACACAGTTCCCGAAAGTTAAATGGGCTAACCACACAGCTGTGTGGCAGACACGGGCTATGATACGACTATGTGAATACTAGAAGTAAATGTTTTTGGAACCACATGGTTCCTGAGATCCATACGGATTGAGGACACAACTGTGTGCCCTGTTTTTCACAATAATCCTTATTTAAGTTTAAAATACTGTTTCAAATGCAAGGATGTTTAAAAAAAAAAAAGAGAGAAAAAAATTTATCGAACTCATCTCTTGGCAATTAATTAAAAACATTCAACAAGTGATAATTTTACTTTGAACAAAAAGTAAAAGTTTTTTTATTTTGAAAATTAATGTAGCATTCATTTTTGTTGAACACCACATACGTTTATCCATCATGAATCTTTTCTTACTCAACCATGGGTTTTTGAATGTTGCTGGTAGAAGCTCCTGTATCAATAGGACTGTTGGATCTGGTGCCTTGAGTGTAGTATATTCATTTGTAAATTTGTAATTTTTTCGAACAAATTGATTAATAAAACAAATTCATTGATTACATTAATATACTTTGTATAATTGCTCTAATATAAGTTTTGCACGCAAAGTAAAATAGAAGCAAATGTTACTCATTGGTTGTCTAATGTTTAATTGATACTAAGCGATATTACGTGGTTGGATCATAATACGAAAAGACAACTTATACTAGTAGATGAACCTAAATATGTCCTTAGTCTAATAGAAAATGAGGTCGTCTATCAAGTCCAATTGGGGAGATGCCCTGTCTTGGGCATTGAAGTGAATAACTCCTAGAAGATAGAGATATAGATGAGACTAACTGGACTGATAGTACATCGATTGAACCCAAGAAGAATAGATCCTGAATTTGTTTATGAGTTTTGTCGAAACTATTTTTTTAAAATTGACTTTTATTTTAAAAAACGAAAAATGAGAGTCGCTACTAATCCTTTTTTATGAGGTGTGATCAGATCACCTCGTGATTTGATCGTTTTAATAAAAGGTTTGATTTATTAAAACAATATTTTCTAGTCTACAAAAATTCAGAAAATGGGTTCGGGAGTCGGTTACACAGGAAGAAGGATTAACACCCTCTTTAAGCCCAAAATTGGTACCTAATTGATTACTTGATGTCTTTGGTGTCAAAAATTGAAAATTTGAAAAGAATTTAAAACGCGATCCAACTTTACATAATGTTATTTTTACTTAAAACGTATGTAAATGAGCCTTTTATCTCAAGGTAACAAAATGTCACATCCCATAAGTTAAGACACGATATCTTGAATCCTCGAAAGTAAGCTTGCTTTTTATTTTATTATTTAATTAAGTATCATGTATTTTATTTTTAAAAGGATATTCGGTCATTTAGGTTCAACGAGAAAATCGAAACCCCGTAAGTTAGGGTACGACTTCTCGAATCTCCAAATATAAAACATTGCCTATTTTTAAAAATTTCTGTTTATGCATTGAGCGAAAATCAATGTAACACTTAAAATGACATATATTTAGTTTATTTGGGTATGGCATAAAGATGGGCAAATATGTTTAAATACAGTGCATGATATAATAATAATGAAGTAATGTGAAATAGCTATATGGGTAGAACACTAAAATGACATAATAAATAACGGAGTCAATATAATTATAATAAGAATATTAATTCATGGCATTAATAATAAAATAAATAAAATAATAAAAATAAAATAAAATAAACAAAAATGCTAGATGCCTCATGACGAATATAGATATAAATAATATTGCAAAAATAAGATGAAAATAAAATAATAACAACAATGATAAATGATTGAAAATGTGAAAAAATAAAAAATGCTAACAACTTTATTTTTAAACATGTAAAAAAAACAAAAAAAAAGTAAATGAAGGAATAAATAAATAAATAAAATTTTGTAAAAGGTTGAAGCTAAATGAATAAAGGAGTAAATTAAAATTTATGACGAAATTTAAAGATTAAATTATGAAGAACCCCAAAATGAAGAATTAAATTAAAAATAAAATATAAAATACAGGGACTTAAAATGAAATTATCCCAACAAGCACACCCATGTCACATCTGACGTCATTGTCAATGACTAAAGGGAACTAAATTGAAAACATGATGGAACTTAAGGTATAAAAAAAAAAAAGTAGAATGTAAATGACTAGATTGAAATGAAACAAAAAGGTATAGGGACTCAACGAATAATTCCCCTAACCCCAACACACGTGTCCCTCCCCTGGAGGATCAATAGTAAACCCAGAGACTAAATTGCACAAGGACGAAATAAAAGGATAAAAATATAAAAAAAATAAAAATGAAATAGAATTAGATTAAAAAGAACAGAAAAAGCGGAAGGACCAAAATAGAAATTATCCCCTCCATGCGAAAACACGTAGATCCTAGGGGATATTCGGGTCGGATCTTGGGTCAGCTGAAAACAACGCCATTTTGGGCATCAGAAGCCAAGCCCAAAACGACGTCGTTTTGGGGGGGCTTATATAAGTAAAAAAACCTTTTTAAAAAAAATCATTTGCAATCTCCTAAAAAAAAACTCTCTCTTTTCTCTCAACCCTTCCCCTCTATCCGGCCATGGGTGTCATCGGGCGCCGCCGCGCCGGCCGCCGGTCACCGGCGATGGCTCCACGGTCCACGGTGGCCGAAAAACAAAAAAAAACCCCTTTTTGAACTCCTTGACGCATAGAACGCAGATTTAGGGCAAAAAAACTAGAACATCGTTTTTTAAAAAAGAAGCTGAAACGCCGTCCGATTAGATCTTCTTCGGCGCGCGACACCGGTAAGTTTCTTACCTTCCCTTTTTATTTTTTATTTTTATAAAAATAAAAAATAATAGATCTAAAAAGAGTGACCTTTTGGTATCTGATTTCGATTTTTTTTCAAAAAAAATCAAGAGAGAAGTTACAATCTGTTTTTTTAAGCATTTTATAGCCATTTTACAATGTTATTTTTCTATTTTTTCTATTCTTCTTGCTGCCATTGCATGTTATCTCTTCTTTGCAGGGGTGGTAGAGGGTGACAGTGGTAGAGGAGCAATAGTGGAAGACTTCGAGGTGCGAGCACCCTGACAAAGGATGGTGCGGCGCGAAGGGGCTAGGGTTTTGTTTTAGTTTTCTGAAAAAAATTTAATGTTGTGGGCTTTAGGGTTTCTGTTAGTGGGCCTGTAATTTTGTAATTGGACTTTTAATATTTTAGATTTTTTTTATTATTGGGCCTGGGCAAAAATGACCTATTACAGGTTTATTCACTTGTGGCTTTTATAATGTGGCATATATAAATCCTGAGTGGGTGACAAACTATGTATGCGTGACTCGTATAATTTGATGTTAGTAAAAGCTTGAGTTTGAATAGATAAGGAACTGAAAGATGGTGCGTTAGGTGTATGAATTCTGCAGTATGTAGTATCATTCACAACAGCGGAGTTCATAGCTCAAGACATGAGTAAATGATATCCTCTCATTGATATTATATGGTTGATGAAAAGTAAATGTGGTCATGGGTCGTTCGTCTTTATGATGAATGACTTGATTACTACTTGATAGTAATTGACTTTTTTATGAAAGAAGATGTAATGATTACCATGTGATTACCATGAGATAATATAGGATCATATTGGGAGAATGGGTATTATCCCAAAGAGATTAAGGATATCCTATGAGGGTAACACACTTATGCTAAGGTCATTGGACGAGCACTGATCGAGTTGCTTTCATAATGGTATGTTGTTAAGGAGAGCTCAGTCATGGTACTATAGTGGAATGGTTTCTTGATTAAATGAGTTTATAATTAATAGGTAAAAAGCTGGAACTTAATTATAAACCATTTGAGCCTCAATAGTATATGTTCAATCGGTCCCTACTCTAGCTCGTTGAAACTAGGAATGAATTGCATAATAAATCAAATAAACAGAAATGGATAGAAATGATAAAGTTAGAGAAATGAGTTGCATTTGAAAATGAATGTGGTTTTCTCACTTAGTATGTAAATAACCTGATAAACAGTTTATGGTTTTTTAAATTATTAATTAATTAATAAAAATTTGAAAATGGATTTAAATTAATTGGTCATTGTGAATCCAAATGAATGTAGAAAAACTAAATATATTTTCTTATAGATTCTTTTACAGTAAAGTTGTCGTGATTTTAACGGAATTAGAATTGGGTTGAGAAAATTATTTAATTGATAAATTAAGTTAATTAAATTAATTGAGCAAATAATATTTAATTTAGGAAATAGAAAAAACATGTATTGGGTTGGAATAAATTATAAAATGCTAGGTTGTAACAACCAGATTTTTAGTGGTGTCAAAAATAGTGGTTCAAGACCACCAAATCCGACAAGTAGCTTGTAAATTTTATCATTTAGTATCTATGAATTAAATGCGGTTATAGAATGATTTTTGAATTAGTAATTTATTTTTATAAGGATTTATTAGGTCAAGTGGTTTTAGAAAATAAGGTATCAAGGCCTGTTTTTTTATAAATTGAGCCATAAATATTTTTATAAATATTTATTGAGTGTCATTAAGCTAATATTAAAGTTCCGTTAGAAAATTTTAACGTTTTGATAGTTAATTAATTAAAAAAGACTAAATTGAAAATGTGCAAAACTTGATAATTAAAGAAAATAGTGATTAAATAGCTTAAATGATAAATAAGGGAGGACTTAAAGGGTAAATAGACACACATGGAATGGCAGAGGCGACATAAGCAAAGAAAAATAATAAAATCATGTGATTTAAGGGTAAAATTGGAAATAAAATAAAATTAAAATAGCCAAATGAGATTTTAATAGTTTCTAGACCATTTCTTCTCCAATTTTCTGTCCAAAAACACCATTAAAGAGCTCTTAAATCTGGTTTTCATATTTTAGCTTCATGTGAGTTTAATTCTTACCTTTCTCTTGTAATTTTTGTGTTTTTAAGACTTTTAGAATTAGGTCCAACTAGCTATTTCATTAGTTTTTTTATTTTATTGAAAATTTTGGAGGTTACCATTGATGAATACTGGATGTTTTTGATGAAATAACATGGATTTAAAGTTTTAATTTTGTTGTATGATGATTTTATAAAGTGATTTTGTTAGATATTGGTTTTAGGACCAAATTGTGAAAAGGTTAAATATTAGGGTTTAGTATTAAATTTTTGTTTATCAAGGGCTGTATGATAGCCTAGAATATTTAGATAGATTATCAATTGAGAAAAAAATAGTTCATTTAATGGACTAACTAGTTAAGGGATTAAATTGCAAAAGTTGTAAAAGTTGGGGTAATTGTGCAATTTTAAAAAATTGAGGGGTATTAATTGTGAAGTGAATTGGAACTGAAATATATGCTAATGAATGAGTAATTTTATATTTTAAATCAAAATCCAGTTGATACTCATGAAAAAAGAAAATTAGCGGAATAGTCCCTGAACTTCTACAAATCTTACAAATTAACCCAGATAAGTTCGTATGGTTAAACTTAAATATTTATTTACTGAATTGGTGAATGGCATTATGTATTTATTCTATTATTGAAGTCGAAATATAATTAAAATTATAAATTTGAATTGAATATCCGGATTGAATGGAACGTAGGATTTGAGTACATTCGGCATGCGATGAATTGACGGCATTGGAGAAAAATATGGAAAATTACCCAAGTAAACTGAGGTTCAGCATTTGTTGCAAACTTTCGTGTTTACTTTCCATTTAGCTCCCACGAGCTTCAGTTTAACTCATATGAGTTTTCGTTCAACTCTTTTGAGCTTTTGTTTAACCGTCATGGGTTTTCGTTCAGCTCTTACGAGCTTCCATTCAACCCTTTTGGGTTTCTGTTTAGCTCTTATGAGCTTCTGTTCAGTCTTCGGGCTTCTGAAAATGATGTACTCTTATCCGTAAGTCGTTTTTCAATTTGGTAATATTTGGTAAGTGACTTGTGTTATTGAAATTGGAAGATTTGTTGTTTATTGTTGGCATTGATCTGAATAAAGTGTATTCATCAATTGACGTTGTGATTGGCAGGAAGTTTACATTGAATGATTTTATTTAATTGATTTATTATATTAGGTTCGGTAAGATTTATGTTTAACCCATCGAACTTACTAAGCTTTAATAAGCTTACTTGTGTTGTTTAATGTCTTTGTAGATTATCGTGAGGTTGGAAGATCAAATTAGCACATTGAGTCACACTATCTAGCTTATTTTGGTAGTTTTTGAAACGTTTAATACAATTTATATGGCATGTTTAGGGTTGGTATGGATTTGACTAAAGTTTGGTTATGCAAATATTATGGATTTGATTTTGTAAGTACATGTGTATATATGTGTGAACATATCATGCTTGATATATGTTAGTGTGGTTGAGTGGTGGATAGATATATGTATGTTAATGAATGAGTTGGTATAGTATGTTTGATATAAAGAATCAAATATGTGATTTGATCAATGTGGTAAATTTAAATGTTAGGAATATATGTGATAATATGATATACTTAGAGCTTGATTTTGATTGTATTGAAGGTCTTATTATGACCTATGAGTGTGAAATTTGAAGTGTTTAGGTTGAAATCAAATATGGGTGAGAAATATGACCTATTTTCATCCACACGGGTAGAGACACGAAAGTGTGTGACACAAGGCCTAGCACATGAGAGCGTGGTCTGGCCGTGTGTCCCCTGCATCTTTAAAATTGAGAAACAGAATACTCAGGTATTCCTACATGGCCTAGCACACGGGCGTATAGTTTGGCTGTATGACCCAAGTTAGGGAGTTACATGGGCACGAACACGAGCTGAGACACGGCCGTGTGCCTCTAATTTGAATGCCCACATGGCCTGAGACATGGGCGTGTCTCTTGACCGTGTGAGCCACACAGCTTGACCACAAGAGCGTGTGTCCCCTGCATCTAAGGAAAATTGTTAAGTTTTACGAAAAATTCTCTGAGCTCCGATTTAGTCTCCAATCATTTCTAACATGTATTTTGGGCCCCGAAGGCTCATATAAGGGACAATATGAATGATTATGATTAGTTTCTAATATGTATGTTAAATGATATGAAATGTTTGTAGTTGATCTGAAAAGTCCGGTAATGCTCTGTAACCTTGTTTTGATGATGGATAAGGGCTAGGGGTGTTACATAGGTTAAAGTCAATGAAGCATATATATTTGTACCCAGTACAGTAAAAGTCCATTCCCTTTATGGAAATGCAAGGGACAACAAACCCTAGTATTCCCATATAGGGTTGTTGTCCCTTTCCCTAAATAATAGGGAGTTAGAGATTTTTTCTATCAACATAATATTATTTGTATTCTACCACTTCAAATAGGAATCTACCAACTCTCCTTATAAATAGATAACACTGGTAGGCTTCAAATCACACAAACTGAAAGTACACTTTGACTCAAGATATCTTGAATGATGGTTTTCTCACTAAGGCTCCGTTTGTTTGCAAGGATTTGGTTTTCTGGAAAATATTTTCCTGCTTTTACGGTGTTTGGTTGCAAGAAAACATTTTACACTTGGAAAATATTTTCCAAGACACAAGTAAAATCTCATTCGTTTTAGGGAAAATGTCTTACGAATTTTTTTCTGTAAGACATTTTCCATATTTTTCTTCATCTAGGTAAAATTGCTAATCCTTCTTCCATTCTTCATCTTCTTATTATTTCTTCTCTTTTTCCTTAGTCCGCCCCATATTACAAACGTTATATTCGAGGTAAACCTTCGATTTCACTGTAAATTTTCTCCTTTTCTTTTTTTTTGAAAAAAATTGAATCCATGGGTTTTCTGGTAGAAATCAAAATGGTGCAGAGCTCTTGCCGTTACTGAGATAATTAGTGGGAAAAAGATAAGATATTTCCCATTTTTTCTATCTAATATTTTTCTTAAACAATATCAAACCATTTTGCTTGGTTTTCTCTTTGTATAAAGATGGAATTACTAATTGAACAAAACTGTGAACTTCTAGTTTAATTCATTATTGGAATTTGAAAATTATCCAGGATTATGTATATAAACCTTTTAAATTTTATTAATTATTTGAAGTTGAAATTTTTTCATTTCAAATTAGTTGGATTTGAATTCATAATTTACAAAAATATATTTTTTGTGCCGGTTTTAGTCACTCTTAGCTTGGTTTCATTATCTTCATTATTGCGTACATAGTCTGTAACGACCCAAAATCCGTAGGCACCGAAAAAGTGTGTATCGGGCCTCCGTCTTAGTGAAACGGGTTCGTAAATAATTATTAGGAATAACTATAAGTCTAGCAGTGTGTTTAATTAGGTTTTAATTAAGTGAAATTAGCTCAATTTAGAGTAATTAGCAAAAAGGACTAAATTAAAAAAGAGGTAAAAGTTTAATTCTAGAGCAATAGAAAGTAAAAAGGGCCAAAATGACAAATATGCCATTAAGTAATGGTTGAGGCGGTATAAATGTATTAAAAATCTAAGATTTTATTTAAATTATATATATTATATTATATTATATTATATAATTGATTATTATAATTATTAATTGTTATGGTTTTATATTATTATTAGTATTATTATTAAATAAATTAAATAGTAGAGAATTGCATGGTAATAAAAATATTGGTATATTTGTAATTTAAATACTTAAATTATTTATAATTTAAGTATAAAGATATTTGTTAATTAAATAATTAAATTATGATATTTTTGTACAATAAACAAATTGAATAATGACAATTGTAATAAAAACATTAGTACATTTGTAATAAATAGATACATGTGTACTTGTTATAAAATAATTTGTTTACTTAATATTAAAGTAATAGATAATTAGATTAAATTATATTATTGATAATTAAATAATTATATCATAAGATTTTTATATGTTAAATAAAGTATGATTATGACAAGTGTAAGGTGATAAAAATACACATATGTAATAATAATATTTATACAATTATAATATTTTATTTAAATTAGTAGATATTTATTATTTATTGTTATTAAAATTAAGAGATATTTATTAATTAAATAATTATAAAATAAGATTTTTATGTGATAATTAAATAAAATTATGACAAATGTAGAGTGATGATATTGGACAAATGTAAAACATGTGTGTGTACAATTGTTATATATATAATTGCTATTAAATAGATATTTATTAATTAAATATAATATATGTCGAGACCATTTTTAAATCGAGTTTTGGAAAATGGGAATCGACTTTAAAAACAGAAACGAGAGTTGCCACAAATCTTTTTAGGTGTGATTGGATCACCTTTAAAACATCATTAGTTTTTGGTCTACGAAATCAGAAAACAGGTTCGGGAGCCGGTTACGTACGAGAAAGGGTTAGCACCCCCGTAACGCCCAAAAATTGGTACCTAATTGATTTGGTACCTAATTGATTATCAAGTGTCTTTAATGTCGGAAATTTAAAAATTTTAAGATGCAATCCTCTTTTAAATATTTTGATTTTGAAAATTGGGGCTCACTTGTATCAAAATAGACACTAAGTTAGCATTTTGGAAATCCCTATCTTGAAAACAACAAAATGCCATATCCAGTAAGTTTGGACACAACGCTTTGAAATTCCAATACAGTTGCTCGTATTTTTAAAATCTAAAAAAAACTTAGAAGGGTACTTGACTATTCGAACTCAACAAGAAAAGTTGCAACCCAATAAGTTAGGGCACTACTTTTCTCAAAGTTTCCAAACACCAAGCATTGCCTTTTTATTTTTGAAAACTTTGAAGTCTCGTTTTTAAAACCGATGCATGAAGGAGCATATCAACATTATGGAATAGAATACTGCAATAATAAGTAAATAAACATGCATTTAAACGATACAATGACAATAATACAAAGATCATATACTATATACATACATGTTTAAAATTATATCACATCATATATACAAAGATACACATAGCGTATATTGAAGATGAATAAGCAAAACATACAAACATACAAAGTAGTAATTAAGAAATGATGCATGATATATAATCTAATATAAAAAAATATCAATGTACATGTTCATAAAATATAACATCAAATAATAATTATAAAATAACATTTAATACATAAATGATATATACAATATAAAAATACATAAAAGAAATAGTATATACATAAATATAAAATAAAGTGAGTAATTGTTAACAAAATATACTTATAATACAAATAAAAATATGATATTTAATAATAATTTTTTTAAATAGTATTTAATATACAATATATAATATATAATATATAATAAAGAATTTATAAAAGAATTATATAAAATAAAAATAAATCGGTTTTTTCTTTAAAAAATGATATATATAAAAGAAAATTTTTATATAAATATATAAATAGTTTTTAATAATAATATGTATAGTTTTTAAAATAATTATAAAATAATTATATAAAAATATAATGAAACAACACATAATAAATAAATAAATAAATAAATAATCAATGATGAAATATGTATATAATATGAGTTAAAAATCATAATTTACAAATTTTAAAATTATAAATAATATAATATATAATATAA
Source organism: Gossypium longicalyx (assembly GCA_025698465.1). Lineage (NCBI taxonomy): Eukaryota > Viridiplantae > Streptophyta > Magnoliopsida > Malvales > Malvaceae > Gossypium > Gossypium longicalyx. Next base: position 22,824,018 of record CM047006.1, read on the forward strand.
GACATAAATAATATAATAGATAATATACGATATAATAAAATAATAAGTAATATATAATAAAAATATAATAAATGTTATATAATAAAATATAATATAAATATATAGGAAAATAATATGTGATAAATAAAATTTTTATATAAATATATAAATAGTACTCTTAATAATAATATATATGTATTTTTTTAAATAAATAAATTATATTAAAAAAATAAAAAAAGGCTAAATTGAATTTAAATAAAATTATAAGGCTAATTTGCAAAATAGTAAAAATTCTAGGCCTGATTTGCAAGAATTAAAAACGTCAAAGGACTCACTGGGCAATTTGCCCTAATCCTAAACGACGCTGTTTTCTTGATATTGTTTTAAAAGTCACTTATGGGACCAAATTGAAACAAAATTAGAATATAAGGGCCTAATTAAAAAGTAAAATAGAATCAAACTAAAAATTCAGAAAACATGGGAGGATCAATCGCGTAAATTGCCCATTTTCCAAAATCACGCGGATCCTCCCCAGGTCACGGGTCAACGCGGGGATCCTGTGCCTAGAAATGACGTCGTTTTATGCTTATCAGATTAAGCCAAAACGGCACCGTTTCAATTATACTATATAAGTTAAACTTTTAGTTTTAAATTCATTTGCAACCCGAGTTTTAAAAAAAAATCTGAAATTTTCTCTAAAATGAGAGGGGAGAGAGAGAGATCTAGGCTCTGGTCTCCGTCGAGCTGAGCCCCGGTCGTCGGCCTCACGCGCCGTCGCCGACTCCTCCCCGTACGGTGGTCGGAGGCCCAAAATCTTGATTTTCAATGCGATTTCGACGGTAAATTTATTTTATTTTTAATGGTATTTGCATGCATATAGAGAAAAAGAAGAAAAATGAAACAAAGTAAGAGTATATCACCTCTTAAAGAAACTGCTTGAACTCTTTTATGAATAAGTATATGTATTTCTCCTTTTGTAAAAAAACATAATCCGATCCCTTTACATTATTTTGATTCGGGCTTTTATAGCCACTACTGTTATTACATAAACTGGGAAAGAAATCTTTTTATATCTTTCCATATTTATTTTGTTTGCTGCTGTGGTTTTTTCCTTCTTTTGCAGGTATCAACGGAGAGTCTGGCAGTGAATGTGCTGGTGTGGATTTGCGCACTGATTACAGAGGTAGAGTCCCGACGCTGATGGAGGGTCACTGGAACGACATGAGCAAACGCATCCGTTGGGATGGCTTCTGGAATCTTCTGTTTGCGGCGCGAGGAGAAAGAGCTAGGGTTGGAAACCCTAGCTGGTAATTTTAAGTTTTGGGCCTCTGTTATTTGGGTCTGGTTTAATCCTAGGCTAGGTAAGGTGTAACCGGTCTGTTTGGGTGTGTGTATAACGGGTCTGAGGTATTTGGACCTGTGTTTGGGCTTTTGTAAACTGGACTTTATATGGACTGTTTAAAATAAATATTTATTTATTTATTTTCTTTTGTTTTATTTAAGCCCGATCAAATTTGGGCTATTACAATATAAATTAAATAAAGTAAAAAGAAATAAAGCATAAAATAAATAGAAACAAAACAAACAGAATAAAAAACAGAAAGCATTCGAAAACAGGGGAGAAAAGGAGAAAGAAAAAGAAAAAGAAAAAGAAAAACTAGAGATTTGAAGCTTGAAGCTTTGATTGACAAGTCAATTAAGTCCTTTTTAGTTAATTTTGATGTTTTAGAAGCTTTAGAACAAAGTTTTGTTGAAATTAAGTTAAGGTTTTGGAAGTTTTTAGGTTTTTGAACATAGTTCATGTTGAGCAAAATAATGAATTAGGGATTTAATTAAATGAATTTTAATTTAGAATTGAATTGTAAACTAAGCAATAAGTTTTGAGTTTTAAGGATTAAATTGAAATAAATTCAAAATTATGAAAATATGATAGAAATTAAATAGTTAAATGTGAGTTTGACAAGAAATTGAGTAGCAAAAAGGTATGAATTGAGAAAGGAAAATATATAGGTTTAGTTAGGATTAAATTGGAATTAAAATAAAAGTTAAATAAAAATTTCAGCATTTAAATTGTGTTATGCTAATAATTGTGGAATTATTTTAATTGTTCGTATCCAATATCGAGCCTGAAGCATCCGCCCAAAAAGGAAAAGGAAAGATCATCGAGGATTAAATTCGAAGAAAATTCTGGTTTGTATCACTATAACTCAAGCTTTATAATTAATATGTGTTTAATTTAATATGTATGTGTGGTAAGTATTTTAAGGTAAGTATTTAATGAACTGATAAAATTTGTGATTGGGTATTAAAATTGAGATTGATACTGAACTGAATTATGGAATACTGAATATTTTTTGAATACCGAATTGAATTGTGAAATTACTGAATATTGTTACGTATACTTCATTGAACCGTAAAATTTCTGATGAAACGAATTACTGTATTACTGTGAAAATTGATCGAAATAATAAATTATAATTAATATTGAATTGAAATGGAAATTATTCTGAAAAATGGTTTGAATACCCTATTAACTAGTCGGGATAGTCAGATATAGTTGGCATGCCATAGGATAAAGAAGAGTACGAGTTTTGCCGGCTTATTGATCAGACACTTATGTGCTGACTACTGTTATTGTTACCGTTACTGTTACCGATTCGACACTTTGTGTGTCGAATATCATTATTATTATCATCACGCATTCAACACTTTGTGTGTTGAATATCATTATCGCTATCAAGTTCTCGACATCGTTTAGGTATCGTGTAAATCGTTAAGGCACAATGTGTTGTACTGGTGTGTTGGTTGGAATCTGTGTATCCGCCTCAAGTTAATAGGGACAAATGAAATAAATTTACTGATAAAACTAGATTTGGATGATATGCATATGTGAAAGGTGATAATTGAAATAAAGAAATAAGAATGGTATATATATAATCAAATGATAACATAAAAAAGATTGAATTGTTCATTAAGTGTTGATAATTGTAATGTAAAACTACATGTGAGATTTAATATATTTATTTATAAATTGAATTATAGTGATACCACTGAGTATATACATACTCAAATGTCGGTTTGTTTCCGTGCGCGCAGTTGTAGAAGTCAAATCTCGAACCAAAGATCCAAAGCCGACCGACTTCAGCAAACTTTGGTGATGTGTATTTTTTTTTGGTAATGTGGCATGTACATAGGATGTGTATAAAGGTTATTATGTTTTGAATATAAATGGTTAAAAAATGTTAGTAATACAAGTCTAAGAATTATAATGAAAGAAGTTTATCCATTTTAAATTAATTAGTGTATTGATAAATTTAAATTGATATCATATTGATTGAGTTTGATTAGAAAGTATTTAGAATAGAAAATGAGTATGTGAAATGAGTTGGTTGAATTGGTTATGTTTGAAATGGATAAAGTTTTAATTATAAGGGGTTTTACGTAAAAATAAGCAGAAATGCTGTCAAAATTTATTAAAAAAATTTTTTTTGGAGTACTTGAATGAGTCTTGTTTCACTTTTAATACATGTTTAGACTTCGAAAATTCATTATAAGATTATTCGTAAGTTGTCTGACATGTCCGATAATGCCTCGTAACTCTGTTCCGGCGACGGTTCGGGGTTAGGGGGTGTTACATAGTCTCTGTTGGCTTTTGTATTTAATTTGTTTGTCTACTTCCCACTAAAACCCAAGCTTTTTCTGGCATCTATTGCAGGTTTTACAGATGATGATGTTTCGTTTCCATTCCTCTTCGCAGGGTCTTAGCTTAATTTTTTTTAATTAAGCAGCGTTGGTTTGGGTTTTATGCCTTTCTTTGTTTCTTTATTTTTAATTTTTTTCTGGGTTTGGGATTACAATATGAAAATGATAATCTAAATGATGAAAATGATAATTATTTTTAACTCAAGATGAGGGTAAAGTTATATGCATGAAGAGGCAAATCATTTCAAAATGATACATTATTTGGAAGTGGAAAGGGATATGCTTAAAAATGATACTTAGAGCATAAATTTCTCACCATAGGTTGATTTAACAATGCCCAATTTGCACCACATATAACAACATTTATTTTTGTTTTCTGCTAATCTGTAGTCCAGCCCTATTTTAGAAGCATTTGGTAATGCTAAGACTGTTAGGAACAATAACTCAAGGTGAGTGTATTTTGTTTCAACAAGTTTTACACCCTGCATGTAGTAGATTCTATGTTATAATTGTTTTTTTTAACCTTTACATGCATGTTTTGAATGATGTAATCGTTTTGGTAAGTTTGTGGAGATTCAATTTGACCGAAGGGGAAGGATTTCAGGAGCTGCCATTAGGACATATTTATTAGAAAGATCACATGTTTGTCAAGTGTCTAATCCTGAGAGAAATTATCACTGTTGCTACATGCTTTGTGCAACACCACCAGAAGTAAGTAGTTTTTAATTGCTTTAATCAAGTTGCTTATAAATTATTTGATACATTGTGTTCTTATTTAGTCTTTCCCCCATTAAGCATTTTCCACGTTTACTTTTAATGATTTCTAGATTATCTTAGTACTAAAATGTTCTGTCTAGAAAAGGATTTGGGTTGGGAAGTTCTATTGTGAGAATGATCTTTCCCATATTTTTAGCTTGTGATTTCAATATATCTGGGTATGTTTAATGCTTGAAGGTTGTAATTTGGGTTGAACTATGATAATTTTTATTATCTCTCATTCTTATCTATCCCCATTTTCTATTTGATTCCCCATCTCCCTCTTATCTTTGATTTATTTATTAGTGTCATTCTCTTAGCCAACAGAAGAACAACTTACAAGTTAAAGAGTTTCACTTTAACATTCTATTTACCAAATTTATTATTGTTGAACTGGGGTCTTTTAGGATGTACATTGGAGGCCCTGAGATAGCATTATTATGTGATTGTGTGATGGCTTCCATGTGATGTGATTATAGACATGAGTCATTTATCCTCTAAGCTTAGTGTCTAGTGATTTTGTATCAGATTTCCTAGCATGCCAGTGGTCCCAAGAGACATTCACAGCTTGTAATAGTTGTGTTATAGAACATCAAATATGAGGCGATTTTTTGTTTCTAGAAAACCAATTTTTAGCCTTTTGTTTAACTTAGATGTCATATTACTGTCTTGATCTAAATAAGAAAGGCCTTCAATTTTCTAAATCATTCCACTTCCAGTTTTATTAATCTTCTGTTTCATGCTTTGATTTTAAGTTTTGTCTACCTTTATTCAATATAATATTAGCTTATTGGAGAGTAAGATCAACCAAAACAAGTTAGGTCAGCTTCCACAACAAAGCATTCCACAAGTATGAAAACTTGAAGGTGGTCTGTCAATGGGTTAGGCCTCTACACAAATATGAAAACTGGAGAGCAAACATTCTATGTAAGTTTTGGTTTAGCAATATTTCAATTTCTGCCAATTTATAACTACTTACCTCGTTATAATTTTACAATTTTCAGTTTGGATTGAGATCAAATACAACACAGTCAGGTCAGACATCAACTGCAAGCTCTTCAGTGAAGTTGAAATCACCAAATAAGAAATGCCAAACAGGTGGAGATCCTATAATCACACAAAAATCAGTTGCAAATTAGAAGCAAGCGAAGAGCTTTGGTATTTTGTTAGTTTGATATTGGATATTGGATTTGGTTGGTATTAGTACAGAGTTTGTGCTGGTATAGCCACTGTTTTGTTTTTGGTAAAGGCAATATTTTGGTGTTGGTTGATATTGCTATAGGCACTTCGTTATTGTTGGGTTCTTTTTGCTTGTGCAAATGTTGGATGGGTTGATAAAGGCCTACAATATTTCCACTCAATAAAGGACATACAATGATTAATCCATACTGCTGATCATTGTACTTGTATAATTGACTTATTAGCTCGATGTGGAAATATATGAATTAACCCATACTACTGATCATTACTATTGTATAATTGACATATTAGCTCGATTTTATTACTTGGGTTGTTTTCAATTTATGAAAGTTAGTATTTTAGCTTAATAATTGAGTATTATTATTTATTTAACTTGATTTATTTATTTATAAATAAATCATTACAATATATGTAAAAACAACTTAAAATATAAATTTATTAATATGTATAATAAACTCAATTAAACAATGAAAAGATAATAAATTCTTAAATATATATATATATATTTTAATTTAAAACAACTTTTTTGGAAAATATTTTCAGGAAATTTGCCAAACAACAGAAAATATTTTACACAGATTCATCCAAACACCAGAAAAGAAAATCATTTTCCAAAAATTATTTTCCAGAAATCATTTTCCAGAAATTATTTTCCGGAAAATATTTTACTGACAAACAAACGAAGCATAAGTGTGGAAATGATAAAGTTAGAGAAATGAGTTAACAATGATGATTTATGTAACAATCCAGTTTAGACCCTAGTCGGAATAGTAGTTTCGAGACCATAAATCCGAGTAAAAAAATATTTTAATATTATTTTCCGTGCTGATAATATGTGAATTGATATCTGTGAAGGTTTTGTGTGAAAATTTTATCGTTTGTGTGTTCAATTTTGAAAAAGGACCTAATCGCGTAAAATGTAAAAGTGGTCTTCTATTTGATTAAGTGTTGAATTGATGTGTCTTTTTAAATGTGAGGTCCTTATGATGAAATTAGACCATTGAATTAATGGATGGACATATATGCCAAAGGTTCGTGGAATTTAAATGTATATAATAAGGCTATTTTAGTAAAATGTATGTTAATGTTAATTTAATAAAACAAAACATAAAATTTTGGTTTCATTATCGTGTTTTGGCCGATTTTATCAAAGAAAAAGAAAAGAAAATTCAAGCTTAAGGTTTCGACACTTTGATTGGTGATTAAGGTATGAGTTTTGCTCGATTTTTGATAATTTCTACGTTTTTGTGATCGTTGCTTTGTGTTCTACTAAGCCCCTGCCTCAATTTCTGAATTTGATTATGATTTTAAGTTATGCCATTGTTGATATTGTGAGCTTTGTGAAGTTAAATGATAGAAAATGAAAGATATGTGTTAGATTACTATGTTTTGTATTGAGATTTTTGATAAATTTGAGTATTTCGGGCTAAATTGTAAAAATGAGAAATTTAAGGACTAAAATATGAAATAAATAAAATATATGGGCTTATATGAGGTAAGTGAATATTTGGCCATGTATGGGTATAAAGAAATTTTGTGTATTTTGTGATTTTGTGAATTAGGGACTAAAATGTCAAAATGTGAAAATGTAAGGGTTAAATTGTAAAATGCCCTAAATATGTGTATATGGATTGAATTGAATGATTTATTGAATAAAAGATTTAAGTTTGAATTTATATAGATCAAGAACCAAAGAAAACGGATTTAGATCGGGAGAAGTCAAAAATCGTCGAGTAGTCGATTCCGTTCTTTCAAATCCGTATGAGGTAAGTCTATATACAAATAAATGTGTTAAATTGAATTATTAATGCTTATATGATATTTGTATTGTGTTGGATGGATATGAAAGCTGAATATGTGAAATTCGAGAAAGTTCTAAAAATGTGACGAAGTCCGAAAAGCCCTGTACGAACTATAGGAATAGTTAAGATACATATGTCATGACATAGGATCCAATATGTTTTTTCGTGTAAGACCACATCTGGGACGTTGGCATCGATATTGAGATTACGTGTAAGACCATGTTTGGGACATTGGCATCGTATTTGATTTCGTGTAAGACCCTGTCTGGGACAGTGGCATCGATATTTGATTACATGTAAGACCACGTCTAGGATGTTGGCATTGTACAACTTTCTGAGCTATCCAAGTATCCTTATTGATTCCGAACGGTTCAACGGGCATTTCGAGAAAGAATGATTTTATGAAATGTGTATCCGATTCAGGTACGTTTGAAATATATACCATATTTGAGAATGAAAGATAAATATATGAACATTTGTGATCATATGATATATGTAAGTGAAATATGAACAAATGAGCTATATGAGGTATATAAATATGTAAATGTATTTTTCCATGAACCACATGAATAAATGAATTAGTTTGGAATGGTGTTATTTGACAAGTTTATTTTTATATGGCTTACTAAGCTTTTGAAAGCTTACTTTGTGTGTTTTACATCTGTTTTATAGATATCGAAGCTACTGGAAGCTCAAGGATCGTCGAGGATTATCACCACACTATCAAACTCTATTTTGGTACCTTTTGGAAATGTATATATATTAATGTATGGCATGTATAGGCTAGAACTAGTGTGAAATGTTTTGATATGTGTATATTTAGCCATGTGATATGGCTTGATTACGGTTGAACTTTTGTTGTGATTTTGGTATTTGATGTGTGATGTAATATTGCCAATATTGATGTGCTCATGGATGGCCAAGGAAAATTGGTTAATTTGGTAAGATTTTGGTATGTGTTTATTTGAGAAATTAGTAAGATTATGGCATGAAATTGAATGAAGTAAATTAAGGTTATGAAGTATATGTTTTGGTATGATTTTGGCTTATGATTTGGTATGGATTAAAGCATGAAGATGATTGATAATGATATGGCATGATCGGTGTATGTTTTGGTTGTGAAATGGTTGAAAATTTGGTATAAAATGTTTTGGTTTTTAATACTTGTAGGGATGACCATTAAGGGTGGCAAATTGGCTTTGCAAATAGCCTATTTTTGTCCATACGGGCAGAGACACGGGCGTGTGTCTCAGTCGTGTGAGACACATGGTCATGTCACACGGTCATGTGTCCCCTAGGGTAGTCCTACAATTTAAAGTCAGTCTCGATCACGGCATTAACACATTGGTGTGTGGTTAGCCGTGTGACCTAAGTTAGTTTCGACCACGGCCTAGGCACACAGGCGTGTCTTGTGGCCGTGTGAACAAGTCAGTATGCATGCCTTATTTTGCCACGATCTAGACACACAGACGTGTCTAATGCTGTGTAAGGCACACGGCCTATTCACACGGGCGTGTGACCTCGGTAACTTAGAAAAATTGTTAAGTTTTGAAAATTTTGTATGAACTCGGTTTAGTCCCGACCCCTTTCTAAAGCATGTTTAAGGTCTCATAGACCTAAGATAGGGACTTTGTGAATGATGATTGAATATAATGTTATGATGTGAGGTTGATATTTGTGAAATGTTAGTAAAATATTTTGATATGTCCGGTAATATCTCTATACCCTAGTCCAGCGACGAATACGGGTTAGGGGTGTTACAGTTTAACAAAGACAATGTCAACATTCACCAAAATGTTGTCAATGATTAAGACATATACACTTTGGCTCAAGATTTCTTGAATAAGAGCATAGATTCTTTGATCAAGATCGTCAGTATGCTCGTACACTGGTGGAATGTTAAACAAGACATCAATTTCCTCTGATGTTTGCTAAATAGCTCGAGATGGACCAACAATTTGTGTCTTCATGGTAGATACGACACTTTATCCGCCTCTTGGTGTGACTAGAACGGACACTTCAAAGGAGAGGTAAGAAACAAAATGTGTTGATGTAGTCTGAGTTACCTCTTGGTGTGATATGCTTGAGGAGTGGGCACTTCGTCGGTTTCCTCATCAATTTTCTGTACAGGGAAATTGAATATCCCATCACCGACAATTTATTGTGATTGTTATTGCTTCTCATACCCTTTAGTAGATATGATCTTTACACTGGCCATAATAGTAGGAAAAGGATTTGTTTGGACATTTATAGAAAGAAAATTTGTAACTTCCCAAATAAATCAAGTTCTCTCCAAGATATGAAGAGAGAAATATCTCAAAAATTTGATACCCGCCAAAAATAAATTGGTGCCAAAAATTATTTCATAAACCTCCATAAATCTAAGTAAACCAATTCGCAACATAATTACACCAAAAATATCAAAATGGCATCAAGTATGTCATGTGGATGCCTTTCCATAATCAATCAACAAACCTTATGCTCGACAGTCTCCAACTGAACTTCTCAAGCTCTCAAACCTGTTGGAATTGAAGGGTTTTGTGAATAAATCAACTAGCTAGCTTTGATTAGGCACATACTTCTTTCCACCTGTACTTCCGCGATCATCCATATTGTAACCTACTAAGAAAATTGAGTTGCCTTTAATAAATCAAATGCCAAGATCTAATGTACCATGAATGTACCTAGTAATTCATTTGAGAACCTTAGCATGTGAATCTCTTGAATTGGCTTGATATTTAGAATATACACGCTCACTGAAATACAAATCAATATGGCTAGTTGTGAGATAAAACGGATTGCCAATCATGCTACTATAGGTGGTCTGGGGAGTGGGCATTCCCTCAACGTCTATACACAATTTCTTATTAACAAACATAAATGTCCTGGCTGGTTTAGAGTTCTTTAGCTCAAACTTATTATGCCATAGCTTCAATTCTAAAGTTACAACACTATTAAAATTCATAGACAAAATCACTTTGTAGCAATTATTAAAAGTATGACCACCATCCTATTGGAAAATTTCAGTTATGAAAATGGTTTATTATTACAGCGGAAGTTTAAAAAATTTTAAAACTAAACCAGTTTGTGATATTTATAGTAATAAACATTTTACCGAAAAGTACATGTGTTTTGTGTGAGATGGATCCAAAACGTTCTCAATCTTCAACTGAATGACCTTCTCTGCTATATTCATGCACTGAATTGCATTGAGTATGGGCTCGAATAACAAGAACCAAACACAGAACCAAAAATGATTTGTTACTTTCAGTAGGAAAGTAATTCTCTTAATAGAAATCAGTAAAAATTATTATTCCTAAAAAATAAACTTTATTCTAAGAAAATAAATTTCCACTACTTTCTAATAGAATAATAACATATAAAACTTATGTGTAAATAACTTTACTAGTGTCATTTATTTATAAAAAGAGATAAGAGAATCCTAGTTGAATAAGTATAACACAAATAATATTTATTTAATAGAAAAACTCTCTCCTAGTCAAACTAGAAGAGGGGGCGCAACACACCCTAGATAAAAATACTAGGTTTGTCGCCCCTCACATGTAAAATGAGGAGAATTGGGCCTATTATATATTGGGTCCAGTTATGTGTGCTTATTAGACTTTTGACCCAACATTTTATAATTTAACCCAACCCAATATTTGTTTTCTATTCCCAAAATAAATATGATCTATTTAATTAGTTTTAATTAAATAAATTAACTAAATTAATTTCAAAATTAAATAATTTTCTCAATCCAATTCTAATTCCATTAAAGTCATAACGACTTTATCGTAAAAGAATCTAAGATGAAATATATTTAATTTTTATATTTATTTTTGAACTTCAATTATTTAATTACAATTAATTAAATAATAATTTGAAAACCATAAATTAATTCTCAAGTCATTTCTATACTCAATGAGAAAATACATTCATTTGTAAATGCGACTCGTTTCTCTAACTTCATATTTCTATTATTTTTGTTCATTTGGTTCTACATGCAATTCATTTTTTCGTTTCAACAAGCTAGTGGAGGGATCAATTGGACATATATAATTAGGGCTAAAATAATTTATAATTAAGTTTCAACTTTTCACCTATTAATTATAAACTTATTTAGTCACAAAGTCATTCTATTATAATATAGTGATTGAGCTCTCTCTAGTTATATACCATTACAAAAGCTACTTAATAAGTGCTCGTCTAATAATCTTGTCATAAGTGTGTTACCCTCATAGGATATCCTTAATCTCTTTAGGATAAATTTGTTCTCCTAATATGATCATATTTTATCTCGTGATAACCAATACATCTTCCTTCATGAAAAGTCAAATACTAACAAATAGTAATTAAGTCATTTATCACAAAGACAAATGACTCTTGACCACATTTACTTTTTATCTATCATGTAATGTCGATGAGAGAATATCTTTTACCTATTAGTTGGGTTATGAATTCCACTATTATGAATGACACTACATATTGCAAAAGTCATAAATCCAACGCACCAACTTTCAATTCTTTATCTATTAGAACTCAAGCTTTTATTTACATAAAAGTATACGAGTCACATATATATAGTCCATCATCTATTCAAGATTAATATATTCCACACTATGAGCATCACAAGTGAATAAATCCATAAACGGATTTAAATTTCATTCTACTTGAGTCATATTCGATATACTGTTAGTTTAATCAATCACATTTATATCTCTATCTTCTAAGATTCACCTATTTAAATGCTCAAGAAAAATATCTTTCGATATGAAAAAATTCCTTATTATCATCTCAAAATTTGGAGCTGTGATCTAAAAAATGAAGAAATGGTCATAATGTGAAATAAAATTAATTTGCTCAAAATTTATAGTTTGTTGAAATGACATTAAATTTTTTGGTCAAATTCTATTATTAGACCATGTATTTTGTATAATTTGTGGATTTATTATTTGTACTTTAATTTGATCAATTTTAGTTTTTATAGTTTTTGAATTGGTCAATTTTAGCTTGTATAATTTTCGAATTCTGAAATTTTAGTCTTGACCAAATAGTAGCAATTAAATCTGTTTGGTTAAATTCTACTATTAGTCCTGTATTATTCCTAAAGTTATAGATTTAGTCCATGTTCTCCAACTAGATCATTTTTAGTTGCTATATTTTTTAAATTTCAAAATTTTAGTCTTAATGCAAACAATAATCGATAAATCTATTAATTAGTTTTTTTGTATGAGTAATACGTGGAAATAACAAGCTAACTGACATTATACACGTGATAATATATTTGGCTCATCAACTTTTGAAAATAAAAAAAATTAATTTAATAAATTTAATAAATACATTTGGTTAGGACTAAAATTTTAAAATTCTAATAGTATAGGGACTAAAACTAACCAAATTTAAAGTATAAATACTAATCTATAACTTATGCAAAGTTTAGGGTCTAATAGCAAATTTTGACCAAATTTTTTCCTTACCATTTGTCGGTAACAACTGAATATATTAAATTGTTTTTCGGACAATCTTTTAAAAAATGTCCATTTTGATTGCAAATGTAGCATCTATCAGATTTTACTGTTGATTTTAAATTTCTCTAGAATTTTCTAGAGAATGGAAACAAGCAGGATATTCTCATATTCACTTCGGAGCGGTTAGACTTACTCTCAGGGATTGATAGTCGACAAGTTTATAGGTTAGATTTTTTCTTCCTCATTTAGATACTCTAATATATTAATTCTATTTTATGTTTGTTAGTATCTTCTTGTAATTTTGTTTTGAATCTGGAAATTTGACTAAAATCAATTTTTAATTTTGAAAATAATATTAAAAATTTAATAAATTAATTGACATTATAAAAGATGTTAGTTTGAATACACTTAAACCTATAATATTCTCTATTTTATAAATTGAGGAATTATAAATAATTTAGATATTATTTATATATAAAAAAACAACCGAACTCAAATTATTTCAAAAAGACTGCAAACACAAAAAACAACTTAGCCTAAAATAACTCGAATTTAAAATGACTTAAAAAAATTACTTGAAATGACCTAGACTCGAAGTGACTAATGTAAGACAAGGGCACAAGTCTAGAAAATTTTTTGCAGGGATGTGAGTTTAATTATAAATTTTTTTGAGATTAAAATATAAGTTATTATGTATTAATTTATAATTTCATTAATTTTGAAGAAATTTAACAATATTTTTTAAGTTTTAGGGGGTTAAAGTATAATTTTACTGTATGTTAATTTATAATTTCTTTATTTATAAGAGGATTGAATTGAAATTTTTTTATTTTAGAGGGTCAAAATATAATTTTGCTATATATTAGTTTTGTAATTTCTCTATTTATAAAAGAACTAAATTGAAAAAATTTCATTTTTGAAGGGTCCAAGTCCCTTCCTATGCCTTTTAATTTGCCTCTGATGTAAGATAATTAGAACTCCTAAAAACCTGAGTAGCTCAATCCTCAAACATTGGTATTGACTTAACAATTTTTCCATAAAGTATACATGGAAATTTTCATTTTTATCAAACACTTATTTGCATTCAAAATAATATTAGTTGCGAATGCAAGTTCACACCCTAAAATATATCATAGAAGCCTTTAAATAAATATATATTAAGAGTTAAATTGTAATTTGTCTCTTTTAGTAAGAAATTGACAAATTAATCTAATATATTAAATCAAAAAGTGAATTGATCATTTCTATTAAAAAATTCATTCATTTGTATTTTTTTTAAACAATCTCATTATAAGTTTTGATCATATCTATTTTTTTCGACATAATACTTAGAACTACTTATAGCCCATCCCCAACCCATAAATAGGAGAATAATAAGCTTCAGTGCACTCGAACCTACGTATTCTTGTATTAGCGACAATACCTATGTCAATCTAGTTAAAACTCAATCGATTCATCCATTTGTATTGTTAAAAACTAACATAATTGACAAAATAACTAGACAGTACCACGTGACCTCATGCTGATGTATAAAAATTAATTTTTTACAATAAAATTAGATAAAAATTTTAATAAAATAATTATTATTTTTTTTTTATAAATGAATTTACAAAATTTTTTAGTAAGGGAACAAAAGTTTCTACGACTTTTATCAAGTTTACACTAGTTCACAATGAAAAAAAAGCGGGTATTAGTTATGACAGTGATGAAGAGTTCTTTCATTCATGTCCCCTTCTTTAACGACATGTTTTCTTATTTCATTAAATTACATGAGATGAAATTAGCACAGGGAATTGATCACCTACTTTAGTTTTTTTTTGGTTTCTCTTTAATTAAGAAAAATTAATCTAATAATCATAATGCTTGAAAGTGTTGTACTGGCGAATGAAAATAGAATTTGTTTTAGGTTTCTTTAAAGGGTTTTAACTATCAAATTAGGGGTGATATACTATTTATATGTTTCAAATTCGATTCCATCTGATCTCGATTTTACTTACCTATATGTAAAAATTTCACATTTTTAAATTAAAACTTTTTAACCATAATAAATTTTTTTTATCTAATATAATACTGGTGTGCATGAAATATAATAATATCATTATTATTATTTTCCTCATTAAATTTTGTCTTTATATTTCATTTATGAAACAGCCAGTTCAAAAAAAAAAAAAAACGAGGAAAAAGGCTTGTGCATGAGAAGAATACAGAGGTGAGCAGCAAAAATAAAATAAATGAGGGTACAATATTAATATATTATATATATATATATAAATATAAAGGTAATTTTGTAATTATCTCAAGACAAATTGCATGAGTTTTCTCTAAATTTGACTTGATTATTATATTAAAAAAAACCACCCTAATTCGTTTCAAACTCGATTTTAAAATAAAAAATCCGATCTTATTAACTTGGGTCGGGTTAGAACCGGTCGGATACGAGTTTTTTTTTTTTTTTTATTTTTTTTTACCGTTTTTGAATCAAACCCGGACTCTTGAGCCATGATTCCACCAAAGGTGGTCCCTTGCTCTTACAGAGCCAGTGGCGTTTGAGTTCACTATCACCAAGCCCACTGGTTTGAACCGCTCGGCTGCCATAGCCCACAGCACTGTTAGGTTACCTCTTTTAACTGCTCAAGTCTATTTGTTGTCAATCTATCAAAGCCGTATGTTAAAAACCATTCACCAACTTAAAGAAACTCGATCACCCTTAAATGAATTTTCGAGTTTAAAATTTAAATTTAGTAAAGGAAATCAACATAAAAAACCTTTGTTTTGGATTTAATCTTAAATTTAATGTAATTATTAGATACCAAACAATGCAATAAAACATTAAAGAACATTGACCTACCTCCCCATTTGTTGTAATTCCTTGTCTGTTTGTTGTTTTGTTTTATAATTATGCATTAGTTATATATATAAAGGAAATAACTTTATAAAACCCTGTTTTGAATGAATTGACGATCATGGAGGCGGGGTCCAAAATTACATTTTTTTTATTTTTTTACTGATTTTAAGAACTTAATTGAAACCAGTAAGACAGTTATCACATGAGAAAGTCTCTTACAATATAAAAAACACTCATCCTATTAAACAAACAAGCCAGGAACACACTGTAACAAAAAAAAGAAAAAAGCTCTACCCTTTTGTTATCTGAATCTATAAACCCCATTTGCAGCCACTCCATGTGTGGTTTTATGGAGCTTGCACTTGTTTTCAGCTAGTTCAAAGCTTCAGCTTTTCTGGGTAATCCTTCATTTCTTCTTATAAGTGATTATCGGTGAGCAAGAAGAACAGAGAGGGAGTGTTAATGGAGGAAATGAACACATAAAGAGGGACCCTACTGCTTAATTTTTGGCGAGCAGCAACAGTCACTTTCAATCATTTTTTTTTCTCTTTGAGTGGTGGTAGTGGTTCTCTCAATGACCTATCTAATCACCCATTTTTCACACACTTTGCCTTATCACACTTGCTAGCTAACGGGATCTTATTCTTGTTCATATGAAAAAAAAGTTGAAAGAAAGACAAACGCTTCCTTGATTATTCCCTTTCCCTTTGTTTTTTGTTTTGATCAAATAAAAAAGGGGAGACCTTTTTAGTTTAAAAGATTGGTTTTTGTGGATTCACTGAGCTGTCTTTTGCAGATCTCATTCATATGAAGAGCTCTTTTAGTGTGAGTTCTTTGATCCTTGCTTTTCCTTTTGACTATCTTATGTTCTTGGACTTTGAACTAGATCTGAACAAAATGTTCAAAATGTGTTATGAGGAATGATAGTTTTGGCTCATTTTGGGATCTAAATGAGCAAATGGTTCTTCTTTTTAGCTTTTTTTTTTTTCTGAATGTAATTCAATTTTTATCTCTTTTTGTGTTAATCTGCTAGTTTTATGGCATGAAATCTGCTCATTTATTATCCATGACTTGGTTGATAAAGTTATTCCTTCACTACTTTTGCATGTTTCTTCTCATCCACCTATTTTCAGGCATCTTTTGATTCACATTGCTGTTAATCTAGCTCTCTTTTTGTGTTATATTTTCAACTCTATGTTTATTAAGTGTTCATACTTGTCTAAATTACTTAAATCAGTAAATTTCCCCTATCTACCTATCAAGGTATAGCATTCATGGTTAATTTTGTATGCATTTGTTTTCAGCTGGTGTATCTGCTTCTAGTACTTGCATTTTTCAGTCATATTACATGGGCTGTCAAGGGCAACTTGCTTTGCAAACAGACCGATATGGGGGAGATTCGACCTCACAGTGTCACCATTACCGAATTCGGTGCAGTTGGAGATGGTGTTACTCTCAATACAAAAGCCTTTCAGAATGCTATCTTCTACCTCAATTCATTTGCTGATAAAGGTGGGGCCAAGCTTTTTGTCCCGGCTGGCCGGTGGTTAACGGGAAGCTTTGATCTCATCAGTCACCTAACTTTGTGGTTAGATAAGGATGCAGTAATTCTTGGATCAATGGTAAGTCCTTAACTTACTTCAAAAGAACATTTACCTGTAGGACATGCTATATGTAATGAACGGTTATATGCTTTCAAACATGATTCATGATCATCAATTCTTGACTGCTAGTCTATTTGATATCTTGCTGTAGGCATTTCTATCCGTCATCATAAGCTACCACTGGTGTTTTGTTCTTATCACTTATCATATAACAGCATAGCTCCTGTTGTTTCAGAATTCGGATGATTGGCCAGTCGTTGACCCTCTGCCATCCTATGGCCGAGGTAGGGAGTTACCTGGTGGAAGGCACCGAAGCTTAATATATGGTCGCAATTTGACTGATGTAATCATAACAGGTTAGGAACATTGATGAGAAATCATCTTCCATAAGCCTTTTATTTCTTCTATTGATGCCACAGCTTCTTCATGCAGGTGATAATGGCACTATTGATGGCCAAGGTTCTGTTTGGTGGAACTGGTTTAGAAGGAAAACTCTGAACTATACTCGGCCCCATCTGGTTGAATTAATGAACTCAACTGGCATTGTAATCTCGAACTTGACTTTCTTGAATTCTCCATTTTGGACCATTCACCCGGTTTACTGCAGGTCAGTGGTCTTCCCATGCTCTTCTTTGAATGCTGTAAGCAAATTGTCTATGACACCAGTTTTAGAACAGAACTATCAAGAGTAAGTCGACTTTATTTTCTTGATTTACAGCCATGTCATAGTCCAGAATGTCACAATCCTGGCTCCTTTGGATTCACCAAACACGGACGGGATCGATCCAGGTGAGTTCTTTTTAACTTTTCCCTGTTTGCCAAGTTAACCTTTAACTCTTTTTCTTAGTGATACGATCAAATGCATCCAGATTCTTCCGATGATGTTTGCATTGAAGACTGTTACATTAGCACTGGTGATGATCTAATTTCCATCAAAAGTGGGTGGGATGAGTATGGCATTTCATTTGCTCGTCCCAGCAGAAATATTATCATCCGCCGGCTTACTGGACACAACCGAAACGGCTCTGGGATTGCAATTGGAAGTGAGATGTCCGGAGGTGTTTCCGAAGTTTATGCAGAAAATATCTATTTTTTCAATTCAAGCACCGGTATTATATTAAAAACAGCTCGTGGAAGGGGTGGTTACGTGAGAAACATCTATATATCAAATGTTACTTTGGTTGGTGTAGACACAGCGATATTCTTCAAAAGTAATTTTTCTCAGCATCCAGATGAGTTTTACGATCCAAATGCGCTCCCTGTGATAGAAAGGATTACTTTTAAAGATGTCATAGGAGATAACATAAAAGTAGCAGGCCTCCTCAAAGGCATAGAAGGGGACAGTTTTCGTCATATTTGCTTATTGAATATTACTCTCGATGTAACCACCAAGTCTCCATGGAACTGCTCGAACATTCAGGGATACTCCACATTGGTTTCCCCGGAAACTTGCGAACCTCTGAAGGAAAGTATCTACCCCAAGCATTATTCAGATTGTTACCTACTACCGAACCATCTGCGGAGTTCAGGTAATCAAAACAAAGGTTCTTGGTTGTTTTCATGGTAAATAGTGGACGTATAGCAACCCTCTTTCATGAATTTTGAATTCTTTACTTCCAATTTTGATTCTTACCATTTCTCAAAACAAAACAGCCCGTCACCTTGCCAAGGAAACGTTTCCCGACATAAGAAGTTGATTGGAGTAGCTGATTTTGTGGTGGTTTAGCTTGTGAGATAGTGTTGAGAGATTGTTTATTGTAAACTTTTGTGTGTAGTAGCAAATAATTGGGTGATCTTTCTTCTTCTTCTTTTTTGTCCTTTGGCTTGTGGTATAGTCTGAAATCTCAACATGTTAAAATTTTGTTATTCAAAAAGTTCAATGAAAACAGAATCATAGAAATATTTACATAAAAATGTGTAAATTTATTGCTCGTGTTGCCTTTATTCTGATTGTGGGACTATACAGCCTGTTTCCTGGAAAGTTTTACCCCTTTGTATGAAAGGGAAAGGCCACTTTTCATGCTTTGGAAGTATATGTGAAGCAAGTTCCCAAGTTAAGGTACCCACAATAATGACTTGATATCCTCATTTCTTTGTTTTTGTAAAACAGTACAAGATTCTTTGTATCAATGCATGTGCTTAGTTTGGTCCTAAGTTGTTCAACTGTATTTGTATTCATCGATCTAAAACGAGTATCACATTGTTCGAAATGAGTTCAAAATTAAAAAAAATAAATCAGATGTTTCATCAAGAATGCACACAAACAACCAAATGAATCTTTGGTTTTTTTCATCTTGGAGATGCTTCACTTTCATCTTTCTTTATGACAGAACATAAAACTTGCCTTGAAATGTATGTTTCAAGCTCCCTGGAAACCTCGGTTAACTTCAAATCGAAATTGCTTCTATACTTTTGTTTTGGTGACGGTGATGGCATAGCAGAAAACATAGTTGGAGAGCCTGAAAATCTACGCCTCGGGCTTGAAAGTCTTCCTGGTGAACCTGGAATTCTGCCTTTAGAAACTAGAGGTGTTGCAGCTGTTCCTGAATTGGCCATATTTCTTTCAGGGTTCATTAATGGGCCATGTTTTGTTTCTAGTGGTAGTGGCTTCAATGCATCAAGCTCCACTGCTGGCTTTTGTATCATAAGCCTTTGTCTAGCCTTATCTGCAGCTAGAAGAGCTTTGTCCCTACTAAGATTTATTAGTTTCCATGGATCAATGCTTACATGGAACCCTTGTTTCTTGCTGGTTGAGGTTGAAGCTTTAGGATCTTCATCAATTCTTATGGACAATCTCGGGGGATCCTGCAATTGAACTCACACCTGTAAGATGATGACACTGCTGAAATTCTTTGGATAAAATCAAGTTTTGGATATCTTGTATATACCTGAGTTCTCAGTCCTTTGCATATGAACCTCGACAAGAATGTTGCTTTTTCGGGTGAATCAAAATCAGAGCTGTCGTCCGACGAGACATCGGAGTCGTCGAAAGGATCCACTGTAAATTGGTTCTCTTCTTTCATTGCCAATATATAATCATATGTTCTCATTCCCTGTAACAATTGAGAGCAATGATAAAGCAAAATACGCCACAGTTGACAGCATGAATTAACGACGAACCAAATGGTCAAATTTCCTGGCACAGGCTAAAAGAACAGGGATTTGAAATCATAGGGCATGGTGATGTACTTTGACATGCTCATACATGTTATAATTACCAATGAGGTACACCATGAAATAGAGACAAAATTTCCTCAATTTCACAGCTTCATATTGCAATGTTATAATTACCAATGTGGTACACCATGAAATAGAGACAAAATTTCCTCAATTTCACAGCTTCATATTGCAAGTGTTAAAATAGCCATATGATACAAAGATATTTCAATGGAGTGATCATATAATGATTTTCTCCCACCAGAATTCTATCTTTTACTGCAAACTGACCACATGGAAATTACCTCATTTTATGTGCAAAACTGACAATGGAGATGTTGAAGGAAGAATGTGATGTGGAATCTTATTTTGGTCTACTACATTATGTGTTAAACTAATCAAAGAATGAAGCATCGATTGAACACAGGTGAACTAACAAAAAAGACTTGATATCAAGTCTTCAATTGACACTAATCTCGAGTTTGATCCCTGGATAACCCTACCCCTTCCTTATTTTACTTACCTTTCTTATCAGAACTACATGAAAGAAGAAAAGTTGTCCCATTGCAGCTGATCCATAAACAGTAAACAAAGCCAACAAAACCTGTAACATTTCCAAGAGTTGAGACAAACCCAAACCAGATTTTTTGCATTCAAAATGAACTCCAATAAGAGAGATTTTCCAATGTGAAAAAGCGATAATAATATTTACTGTTATAGTGGCAAGAACTTCTCTAGGGAACTTTATGTAAAGCCTTTTCTCCAGCTCTTGCTCTATTCCCTTCTTGTCCGCAAAGCACCTAATAAATATAGCAATTGCAGTGCCTCCTTCTAGAATCAGCTATTGTAACAGTAACAATTAACTGTTAGGACAATAGAATTAACTTAGAATTTGAAGCCTTTTTGGAGCATTTGAAGGACATAGAAAAGCCACTTACCATTAACAAGACAAAAATCATTAGAAGAATGAATGTTGTATAGTTTCTTTTGCCTACACAGTTGTTCAACCACTGATATATAACATAAAAACAAGCAAATCTATATCAATAAACATAAATTGCTTCTCAAATTACACTGAAAAAAAGGAAACAAAAAATGACAGACCAAAATTGGTTCTTACCCTGCAATGATGATCAAAACCTTCAACACACCGGTTGCAAGTCCTACAATGCTTGCTATGTTTTTTCACCTAAGATAAAGCATAGAAGAATGTAAAAGGTTTTTTCTGATGCAATCAATCATTATAAGCACTAAACTAAATAACTAACTATAACTAAAAGAACCCATGCATTTACATAAGGTGAGACTCAAATATCAAAGTCTCTAGGGCATCAATCTTGCCATTGAGCCAAGGCCTCATTGGTGTAAATGATAAATGCTAGTGATTTTGTTTTTGTTTGGAAAGCCAGAAAAAGAGTGCAAACCTCAAAATCACATAGAGAACAATGAGAGATATTATCATCCTCTTTAACATCAGGTGAAACTGCATCATCTTTCATGACAAGGGGAAATGGTAACAATGGTTCCATTTGGAAATTGATTTTTTCCGATGTAATCAATCATTATAAGCACTAAACTAAATAATTAACTATAACTAAAAGAACCCATGCATTTACATAAGATGAGACTCAAATCTCAAAGTCTCTAGGGCCTCAATCTTGCCATTGAGCCAAGGCCTCATTGGTGTAAACGATAAATGCAAGTAATGATTTTGTTTTTGTTTGGAAAGCTAGAAAAAGAGTGCAAACCTCAAAATCACATAGAGAACAATAAGAGATATTATCATCCTCTTTAACATCAGGTGAAACTGCATCATCTTTCATGACAAGGGGAAATGGTAACAATGGTTCCATTTGGAAATTGGTTTTCCATGGATCTAAATACTTCCTCCTTATAAAAGTCCTTAGAATCTTCTTCTCCAACCTCCTAAAAAACCTTACAACAATCTGGGTCAATATGAACCCATAATTTAGCTTCAAAATCCCTTTAGATTTCCCTTTTTTCTTCTTCTTAAAGCTGGTTTTATCAGTAGGATCAATAGCAGTACACCTAACAAACAGGAACATAACTGAGAGTGCCTGGAAATGAAAAAAAAAAAAAAATCAAACCCCATTGAAAGTTAGCTATAAAAAAACACACAAGGGTTCAAATTTTTGGTTTGTGAAGAACATTACCACAAAGGAAAAGATCGTTGTGATAGTGATTTCAGCTATTCTGTTCCCAAGCAAAAGCCCTAAAAATGTATAAAATGCCACAACTAGGAAACTAAAGACTGCCATTCCCACCATCTGAAAAAAAAACCCAACAATTTTGATTTCAACCAAAAAAACCCATAAAAAGTTCCAAAACAAAAGATGGGTTTTTAACTTTTATTACCTGTAAAGGATGGAGAGGTCGCTGCCAACCATGGCGTCTCATGATCCTCATCATGCTCTTAAAAACTTTATTTTGTTTTTCAATTTTTTGAATACAAAACTGAAACAACAGCAGATTTTTTTGGGGTATTAAAGTAACTTAAATAAATTCAAGCTACTTATGAAACAATCCCAAAATCCATGGTATATGGTTTCAAAGTTGAAACTATAAAGTCTTTTTTTTTTTTTTTTTTTTGCTTTAGTGAATATATGTTGGCTCTTGAATCCCCTCAAACGGTCGATTTTTGATAAGGCGATTTGAAATTTGAATCGCGATTGTAGATGTAAAATCTTAGCCCATCATCTAACGGCTGTAAATTCATCACCGCCATCATCATAGTTTCTTTTCGGTTAAAATGGGGCCTATAAGTCCCTGTACTTTTCAAAATTTAGGAATTTAGTCTTGATATTTGTATTTCTAGAAATTTAGTCCCTCTACATTTCAAATTTTAAAATTTAAGTTAAACTGTTAACATTATTAATTTTTTTTGTTAAATTTGTTGTGACATTTTAAAATAAAAAAAATTCTCACTTGATAGTTATGTAATTAAAAAAAATATGTAAATAACTTGAATTTAAAAAAATTTAACAGTATTAACTGGTAGACTTGAATTTAAAAATTTAAAAAGAAGAGGGTCTAAAATCCTAATTTTTAAAAACTACAGGGACTATAGGCATATTTTAACTTTTCTTTTCCATGATTTGGGCCCATTCGTGGGGTCTATTGCATTAGTAATTTACTAACATTCCATGGATCTTCCAGCCGTAGTTTAGATTTTGAAAATGGAATTGTGAGAAGTGTTTGTAGCTCACTAAAACCCACTTTAGGTGCTTTGTGAAAACATTGGACCCAAATAGTTGGAATAATTGAATTAGCCTAAAATTTCAAAACATTTTAATTGAATATATGATAAGTACTTATAATTTATATATTTTAAACTCTTATTATTTTACATTTCATTGATTCTCAAGTAAAATATCATGTCTTAATTTGCCTGGTTAGTACCACATTTTTATACATTAGCATTCTTAATTATCTATGCTTATATTTTATATAATTTAGTATTTCATAATTAATTTGATGTTTCGTGACTTTAATTAAGTGCATGTGAGTTTGGGATGCAAGTTAAAGGGCTAATGGAAGGGAAACGAATTATCAGAATTGAGTAAAATGTGGAGAGTCAAAACGAAAACATATGAGTTGCGACTCAAAACCACGAGGCTTGGACGCGAATGGACTTGGCACCCTAATGTGATTCCTCTAGGCCATAGTGCCAAAGCTTTTGTGTACCATTTTGACTCTAAATTTGAGGCTATTTTCAACCTTTTTCAAGGTTTAAAGTGCTAGCTAGTATTGCAACCCTTATTTAGGTAAAATAGACTTCATAAATAGGAACTTTTAGAGGGATAGAAACAACTTTTACTCTTGTAGAATTTTTAGCTTATTGTATTTTTTTTATTATTTTTGTGTTTTTTTTTTGGATTGCTAAACCCTTTTTTTATAGTTAAATTTTTTTTTGAAGTTTGATTAAAATTTTTTATGAGATCTAATTGTTTTTTGTTCTTTTATTTAGTATTTGCATGTTTCTGATTTGATTACAAATATTCAGGTTTATTGAAAATTAGGTTCAAATTCAGTTGCTTAGAATATTTGTGTTGCTAATTAGAATAATTAAATCTATAATTGTTTAATTGATTCTATTGCTTGTAAGAAACAACATAGTTGGATATAAGCTATGTATGCAATTTATATTGTGTGGACATGCGATCTCATCTAAGTAAACCCCGCTTGTGTGTGTTTATTGGTTAGAATTAGGCCTCTCTCATTCTTAATGATATCAGTAAGCTAACTCCTATACATAAAGTTATATGATTATTTATTGATAAGGGAAATCATTTCAATTAGCTTCCTCTTGGATATTAACAAGGTAAGGGTTGTTGTATTCACAAACCCCGAACATGGATCGTAAAACCAATATGGAAAGTACCAAACAAACATGAATAGGGTTGTATGTGTATAGTGTAGTTTCTTGATAACTTGCATATTTAAAGTTCTTTTAAATTAGTTTTCGTAGTATTTTAGGAGGTAATTTTAGCATTTAGATTAGTTTTTATTGCATTTTATAGTTTTTATTGGATTAATTTATCTTATTTAAAATTTGTTCATTCTTTTTATCATTTTTAGAGTTAGTTTGGATTTATTGGTTATTTTCCTTTTTCCCATTGTAGGTCTTAGATGAAGAATGGAAGACTTGTAGCATACAGTAAAAAGTGGTGAAAAGAAGTCTTTCGCTCCACCGAATTTGATTTAGTGTGGTGGAGCATGCTCTATAATTAGAATTTGGAAGTAAGCGTTTTGCTCCACCGCAATTTTTACATTCAGTGAAGCGGCATGATTAAAACCCTAAAAACAAGGGTGATGAGATTTAAGAGGAAAAAAAAAGGAGGAAAAGAGTAGGAAAGAACAACTTTTCATAAGGGAAACTTCAAACTTGCAAAGAAAAGAATAAAAAATAGATCCGAAGCGCTCAACATAAATTCTTCAACTATTTTCTCTCTAGATTATTATTATTATTATTTACTTTTTTTTTATGCAAGTTTGTTTTGAATCTCTTTTTGTGTTGTTTTCTCAACTCAATATGAGTCCAACTTTATTTTCTTGGAATAAAGATGGACCCTATTTCTTATTTAATTAATTTATTTTTCTTTTCGATTGTTTGATCTTTACTAATTATTTATTCAATTTTGTGCTTATCTAATCTAATTACATGATCACCAAGTTGCATTAATTTGATAATCTTGACTTGTTCTAGAAGAGAAAATTAAGGTTTAGATCTGAACAAAATAGATTAGGATTAACTTTAGTAGTGCTGATGAACAAATTAATTTGCGGCTAGGATAAGAATATACATGATGCCCTAATCAACCTAATAGGTTTATTCTTAGTAACTTCACCCAACTTGCTTAGCATAGGAATATAGCTAGTAGGGAAGGGGGATTAACTTAGCTAGTTATCGGAAGGG
This sequence comes from Gossypium longicalyx, assembly GCA_025698465.1. Lineage (NCBI taxonomy): Eukaryota > Viridiplantae > Streptophyta > Magnoliopsida > Malvales > Malvaceae > Gossypium > Gossypium longicalyx. The sequence continues at coordinate 22,849,967 of CM047006.1, forward strand.
TCCAACAATGTCATTGAATTTTGGACTAGTAATTACATAGATTGAACAATTGAACGAGAGATAATTGATTAGCTGAGTTAGGTGAAGTTAGAGTTCCAAGTCTTTAAAATTGATTGAGAAATTTATAAAATTTCATTGTTTTAGTTTAATAAAATCTCCTTAATTAGCTTAATTTAATTTTAATAGTAATTAAAATTTATTTTATTGATCTAGATTAGATAAAAATTGAATAGTTGGTACTTAGCAGCTTTGAATTTGATCCTTGTGGAAACTATATCTTCTTTTCACTTTATTACTTAAATGATGCATTACAAATTTCCACTTATCATTTATTGTTAAACTAAGGGACTTTGTCCTATTTAAAACATGTAGATCAAATTTTAAGTACATGCACACCTGTTACATATACAAAGTTAATTTAGTGTTAAAGAAAAAAATGTAAAGTTTAATAATAATATGTTGAACATATTAGGTATACAAGTTGTTCATGTAGTTAATATAAATGTGTTTAAAATTTGATATCCACTTCTTTTGAACATGCTCCATATCAGACCTGACCTATAATTTAATGTACAAGTTAATAATCAGGCTAATAGAAGAACTTGATTGATGCATGTGAATCTAAAGGCACAAGCAAGTGTCATGGGTCGAGACTTAATGTAACACCTCAAATTTCTGTAATTTCAGCTTTTGTGAAATTGAAGCATAGAAAAATATATGAATATATTTTTACATGAATTTGCATAATATCTGTCTGCTTTTGTGTTTAAGTGCTTTGGGGGTGTGTTAGGGAAGTCTCAAGTTTAAGTCTCAACTTGGGCAAAATTTTTATTTTTTTAAAAATAAAGCCTGGCTTTTGATTAGTGGGCTTATAATAATTTATTGGTAAAAACTTAACAGAATGGGCCTGCTGGTCTAGTGGTTATGTGACAAGGGTTTATGTTAGAGGTCCTGTGTTCAAATCCTAACTTGGGCATTATTTTTGCCACTAAGGCCGTGATAGAATTGGAAGTGAACTAAAACACTGTAGTGGTAAGGTTTATCAAATTTTTGAGTAGTTTCCCTAAAAGAACTCTCTCTGCCGAAATTCTCTACTACTTTTCCCCTTTCCACATTCTTTTTTTTTCTTTTTGCCAAAATTTCCTTGCCTTCCTCCCATTCGTTTTGATTTCGTATTAACAGGCTTCTGCGATTTATTGACGTTCTCCTCATTGGTAAGTTTCTGCTTGTCATTCGTAAACATCATTTTGATTAAGAGATTAAGGGGAAATTTTCTTTGGGTGTTTAGATACTGATTAAGGGGTTGTTCTTCATTCCTGAATAGCAAATTAAGCGCATAGTAGTCACTGATTTTTGCTCGAGGTAAAGAAATTTAACGATTTCGGGGTGAAATACCTCGTTTAGTTTCAATCGAAAATTGTTTAAGTGACTGAAATGGGTTTTGACATTATCGAATATAGGTTTTGGAGTGCTCGGGATTGCGTTAGGCTTCAATTGAAACCATGTGTGTACCCTAATCGATCTGAAATTGCATTTCGGCGAAAGTCGAAAATGCTATTATTGACGCCACACGGGCGTGTGGACTGCTCGTGTGGAGGCCATGTGGCGAGACACGGCCATGTGGTTGATGAAGTAGGCCGTGCACGCGCCACACGGGCATGACGGACACGGGCTGTGAGGCTGGCGAGGCCATGTGCGAGGCACGGGCTTGACCAATTGGGCCGTGTGGGCCATACGAGTGAATTACACGGGCGTATGGGATCTTGGGGTAAGTTGTGTGATCCACACGGGCAAGGCCAATCTGGACCGTGTGAGCTACACGGGCGTGTGGGCCCACATGGGCAGGGCATACGAGCGTGTGAGCCTGATTTGTTTGAAATGTTCTGTAAGGTTGCACGGGTCGCCCAAGTCGACTGTGACCTGATTGTAGGGTTGGTAAGCGTTACTTAGACCCCTATACCCTAATCTGCTACTAAGATGTATGTAAAAGCATGATAATTAAAGCATGTGTAACTGTTCTGATTTGATGATGATGTTATGATCTGTTATCTGCACATGGGCATGCCACATTATTTATGTTGCATTGCATTGGGTTGGGATGTTGTTGAAGAGAAGGAAGACTGAAAGGCTATTAGCCTGTCATCTGGCAACTATGCTGCATATATCTGATACGTAACGTATATGGTACTACTTGGTGTGTAGGGTTAGATGGGTTGATTTTATCCCCATACTTGGTGCGTAGGCTGGGTGGTTCGATTTTATCCCCACATGATGTGTTGGGTTGGATGGAGATGGTGTGCAGGGTTGGTGGGCATTACTGTTCTGATTGATATACATGTATATCTGTATGGGCAAAGGCTCGAATGTATCTGATACTGTTCTGAGTGGGCTAAGGCCTACACTGATTCTGTTAAGAGCTCAGGCTCGATTATGACTGTTTGATTGCTATCCGTTTACATGTATGATTTACTGTGGGGATGTACACACTGAGTTTGCGAAAACTCACCCCTTATTTTATTTGTCTGTTAGATAATCCCCAGCAGTAGTTGGATCGGTGCAGTGGAGGGCTCGACGGTGACCACTGCTACATACACTCTGATTTTAAAGGTTTTTAATGCTTTTATTATTTTAATTGCTATAGTTAGGGGTAATTATATAATTTTTGGTATTAGACTGTTTGGTTTAAGTTCAGAATTTTGAAATATTGTTTATAGATTTTGGAACTGCAACTTTATTTGTTCTTAAGCTCCTACAAACTAAAAAATGTTTTCAAGCAAATTAATCAATACATGTTTTCTGAGTTAAGTAAAAGGTGGTAACTGGAACGATTTTTGGGTAAACACAGTTTTAAATACATTCTTATGTGACTTCACCAGATTCGGCCATAACGTTTAGGCCGGGTTTGGGGTGTTACATTTAGTGGTATCAGAGTCAGGTTGTAAAACTCAACTATAGATTTGAGTTTCAAAATTTGGTTTTATGAAAATGATTTGTAAAGCGATTTGAAATATTTTTGATAACAAGTATGTGGTACACCGAGCCTCCAGCATTGATTCTGTAAGTTTTCTGAAACTCTGATATGTACTGTTTGAAACCATGCCTATATTGAAATTTTGTCTGTATCTGTCAAAAACACTGTGTAGGTGTGATGAGACTGCTGTAAGTAGTACTCTACTAGAACCCTTTAGGTAGTGTAAACTGGAAACCATAGTGAGCTTATTACTCGCGATAACTGACTCTAAAATTCTGATACTATTCTGCATAAAATATCTGTTAATAATTATCGGAACTGTAAACTGATTTGCATAAAACTCTTAATACAGATTAATTCATTAGTTATGATGAGCACACGTGATACTCATGGACGGGGTATTAGGGGCCGAGGTAGAGGTCGTAGACGGATTCGAGTGTAGTCCTTCGCATCTGATACGATTCCTAATCTGGACACTAGCGAGACACTGGTGTCACCTGTTATTGAGGCTGGTGTTGAGTATCATGACCGTACAGCTGGGGACGACGCATTGTCCCAGGCCATGCTGCGCGAGTCGGAGAGGTTGCTGGTGCCAATCATCGGATCTCGGAGACCGTGGGTCGACTCACGAACGACTTCGGGTCGAATGGGGCTGAGATATTCAGGGGCATCGTTGGAGTTGCTCCGAGTGTGGCTGAGTATTGGATGGAGGCCACAGAGCGCATAATGGATGATTTGGACTTCACTGATGAGCAGAAGCTCAATGGGGCAGTGTCTCTGCTTCGTGATGAGGCGTACTAGTGGTGGTTAATTGTTAAGGAAGGCACTCAGCCCAATCAGTTGTCATGGGATTTGTTTAAGACCACCTATCAGAGTAGGTATGTGAGAGCTAGCTACACTGATGTTAGGCGACTTGAGTTTCTAAATCTCATTCAAGGGGACCGTTTAGTGGTCGAGTATGAGGCTGAATTTTTTAGACTGAGCCGTTTGTGAAGAGCATGGTGGCGACATAGTATGAGCGCTGTGTACAATTTGAAGATGGTCTGTGAGACAGTCTGCGAGTTCTGATAACTCCACAAAGGAAGCAAGATTTCTCAGCCTTGGTCAAGAAAGCCAAGATTTTCAAGGAGGTGAAGCGTTCTGAGTGTTAAAACCGTGAGAAGGGGAAAGCTAAGAGAGATTCTAAGCCCTCGAATATTAGGATGAGGCCTAAGAAAAAGGCCAAGACTGATGGGCCCATGAGAGTAGAGCCTACTATTGTTGTTCCTGATGGGGTGGCGATGTGTCAGCTCTGTAATAGATGTCATCCTTGTGAGTGTTGGAGGGCTACTGGAGCTTGTTTGAGGTGTGGCTCGACTGAGCATCGTGTTAAGGATTATCCACTGAGGAGTAATCATATGCAAGCTCCGGTTGTTGAGACTGCACAGCCGCCGAGAGGGGTACAGCAACCACTTAGGGGCCGAGGACAGGCTAGGGGTGGTAACGGTAGGGGTCGAGGTTAGGGAGCACCAGACAGAGGTGCTGGGCCGACTGAGGCGAGACAGCCTCCACTTGTCTACGCTATACGTCACCGTGAGGATGGAGATGCTCTGGACGTCATCACGGGTACGTTCTTCATTTCTAATGTACCTTATGTTGCACTGATAGACATATGCTCTACACATTCCTATGTTGCATGTTCTGTGTTTGAGACTTTGGGAATTCTGTGTGAGAGCACTTCTAGTGAGATTTCAGTGGTGAGTCCATTGGGGCAGTCTATTAGGGTCAGTAAACTGTTTAGAGACATTCCGTTGGAAGTTCAAGGAATGATATTATTGGCTAATCTGATAGAACTTTCGTTTGGGAAGTTCGACTTAATTCTGGGCTGGACTGGTTGGTGAAGCATCATGTAAGTCTGGATTGTGCTGAAAAGAGGGTTGTTCTGAGGATCGAGGAGGATAATGAAATAGTCGTGATTGGAGAACGATAGAATTATTTGAGTAATGTGATATCTGCATTGGTAGCAGAAAAGCTTGTGAGAAAGGGATGTGATGCATACTTGGCCTATATCAGTGTTTCTGATTCTGTGGACTTATCGGTTAAGGACATCCGTGCTGTGAATGACTTTTTAGATTTTTTTCAGAGGAACTACCAGGATTGCCTCCGAGTCGTGAGGTAGAATTTGGGATTGAGTTAATTCCTGGTACAGCTCTAGTGTCTATCGCCCCTTATCGAATAGCACCAAATAAGCTGGCAGAACTGAAGGTTCAAATTTATGAGCTGTTGGATCGTGGGCTTATTCGTCCCAGTGTGTCTCTATAGAGAGCACTTGTTCTGTTCGTAAAGAAGAAGGACGGTACGATGAGGATGTGTATCGATTACCGTCAGTTGAATAAGTTGACGATTAAGAATAAATACCCACTTTCGAGGATAGACGATTTATTCGATCAGTTCAGAGAGGCTTTTGTGTTCTCTAAGATCAATTTGCGATCAAGTTATCATCAGTTAAGGGTCAATGAGACCGATGTGTATAAGATGGCATTTAAAACTCGTTATGGACATTACGAGTTCTTAGTTATACCCTTTGGGCTGACTAATACACCAGCGGCATTCATGGACTTGATAAACCATGTGTTTCAGCACTACTTAGACCAGTTCATGGTGGTGTTTATCAATGACATCTTGATTTACTCTAAGTCTGAAGACGAGCACAATGAGCATCTCAGGGTTATTCTGCAGATCCTTCATGAGAAATAGCTTTATGCGAAGCTCCCTAAGTGTGAGTTTTGGCTTCAGGAAGTAATCTTTTTGGGACATGTTGTGTCTGCTGGGGGGATTCGTGTTGATCCTCGTAAGATTGAGGCTGTGTTAGATTGCAAACAGCCGAAGAATGTGTCAGAGATCCGTAGTTTTTTAAGACTGACAGGATATTATCGCCGTTTCGTAGAAGGGTTCTCGTTGATTGCAGCGCCGTTGACTAAGTTACTGCGTAAAAGAATTCCTTTTGTTTAGACTAACGCACAACAGGAGAGCTTTGAGAAGCTCATGACAGTTTTGACTCAGGCTCCAATTCTGATACAGCCTGAGCCTGGTAGAGGTTTCGTGGTTTACAGTGATGCGTCACATGTGAGTTTGAGTTGCGTCTTGATGCAAGACGATAAGGTAGTTACCTATGCATCTCGACAGTTTAATACTCACGAGGCTAATTGTCCAATGCATGATTTGGAGTTGGTTGCAGTTGTCTTTGCATTAAAGATTTGGAGGCACTATCTGTACGTTGAGAAGTGTACCATTTACACTAATCACAAGAGCCTCAGGTATCTTCTCACTCAGAAGGAGTTAAATCTTAGGCAGCGACGATGGGCTGAGCTGCTTAAGGATTATGACTGTAGTATAGAGTATCATCCTAGAAAGGCCAATGTGGTGGCCGATGCATTAAGCCGTAGGGCTGTGGCTGATTTAAGAGCATTTTTCACTCAACTGAGTCTTTATAATGATGGGAGTCATTTGGCAGAGCTACAAGTGAAGTCGACATAGATTGAGTAGATTAAAACTAAGCAGTTAGATGATAAGACTCTCGAGATGCGATTTCGTCAAGTTGAGACTGATACTACTACAGATTTTGGGCTGGAAAATAATGGGGTATTGTGCTTCTAAGGTAGGATCTGTGTACCTAATGATGAGGATTTGAGGCTGTCGATTTTGAAGGAAGTGCATAGTAGTCCGTACGCTATGCATCCTGGTGAAAATAAGATGTATAAAGATCTCCGAGAGTTGTACTAGTGGCCAAGGTTGAAGCATGAGGTGACCGATTTCGTTGCTCACTGTCTGACTTGTCAACAGGTTAAGGCTGAGCATCAGTTGCCTTCGGGGTTGCTACAGCCGGTTAAGATACAGACGTGAAAATAGGAATGAGTGACGATGGATTTCGTTAGTGGGTTGCCTCTAACACCCACTAAGAAGGATTCTATTTAGGTAGTCGTGGATCGATTGACCAAGTCTGTACACTTCATTCCTGTTAGGACAGACTTCTCATTACATAAGTTGGCTAAACTTTACATCTCGGAGATAGTAAGACTGCATGGGGTTCCAGTATCGATTATCTCCGATAGGGATCCTCAGTTTACTTCTCGATTTTGGCAGAAGCTTCATGAGGCTTTGGGTTCACGACTTGACTTCAGTAGTGCATTTTATCCTCAGATAGATGGTTAGTCGGAGAAGGTGATTCAGATACTGGAGGATATGTTGAGGGGTTGTGTTATGAATTTCCAAGGTAGTTGAGAGGAGTACTTGCCTTTGGCAGAGTTCGCTTACAATAACAGCTATCAGTCTAGTATTCAGATGACATGTTATGAGGCACTTTATGGTTGTAAGTGTTGCACCCCTCTGTGCTGGACTGAGTTGGGTGAGCGACGTGTTCTGGGTCCGGAGTTAGTTTTAGAGACTGAGGATAAGGTCTGTTTGATTCGAGATTAACTGAAACCGGCTTCTGATAGACAGAAGTCCTATGCTGATTTGAAGAGGAAATATATCGAGTATTCTATAGGGGACTTGGTTTTCCTTAAGGTCTCGCCATGGAAGAAGGTTCTGAGGTTCGGTCGCAAAGGTAAGTTGAGTCCCTAGTTTATTGGGCCGTACCGAATTCTGAAATTAGTGGGGCCAGTCGTATATCAGTTGGAGTTACCTCCAGAGTTAGATCATATTCACGATATTTTTCAAGTCTCGATGTTGAGACGTTACTACTCTAATCCCATGCATATTGTGCCTGTGGAGGAAATTAAGGTTAGACCATATCTGATGTTCGAGGAGCCAGTTCAAATTTTAGATCGCACGTCAAAGTTCTACGTAGGAAGTCTATTCCATTAGTGAATGTGCTGTGGCGGAATCATAGCACTGAGAAGGCTACTTGGGAGCCAGAGGATTCAATGCGTCAGCAATATCCTCACCTTTTTTGACCAGGTAAAATTCAATGACGAATTTTCTTTAAAGGGGGTAGAGTTGTAACACCTTAAATTTCTGTAATTTCGGCTTTTGTAAAATTGAAGCATAGGAAAATATCTGAATATGTTTTTGCAACACCCTTAACCTGTATCCGTCGCCAGAATTGATCACGAGATATTATCGAAAACAGAATAAAACACATACCTTAATCAAGCTTCAACTATAGCCGAATGAAAACCTAATCTTTGTCTTTCTTCATTTCTAATTTTCGGTTGAGAAATATAAGAAATGATGAACCATTTAGTTTGTTTTATTTTAATTATGATATAATAAACAAATTACTTAAATAACATTAATGAATAACATTATAAAACACATTATAAGGCTATTAATGTCCACTCAAACTTAAAATGGTCTATTTACAACATAAGGCCCTATATAATAAAAGCCATAGCAATATGGCACTTTAGTAATTAGCAAGTCACTTTTGCATTTTACGCGATTAAGCCCTTTTTCACAAATCAACACTCAAACGATAAAATTTTCATATGAAAATTTCAAACATATCAATTCACATACTTTAAGCAAGGAATATAATATTAAAATATTTTTCTGACTCAGATTCATGGTCTCGAAACCACTGTTCCGACTAGGGTCTAAACCGGGTTGTTACACACCCAGTGGTACTGTACCAGAGGCAACACACATATGGGGACCGGTGAACTTTTTTTATCTCCCACAACCCTGCCATCTTCTTAACCGAAGTCATGTTTTTTCATGAACATGTACCGTCTTGCACTGCACACTTCACCTCGAACTTATTGGAATTGATTTAACCACGTGGTAGTTAACCTCATTCATGATGCTATATTGCTTCAATGCACTAAGAAAACCATCCTTACTGGAAAACTTCTTACCAACTTCCAATTCACCCGAATCCAACAATGAACTTGTATGGCCACGTCTCATGTATGGTAGATCTAGAAACTCTAACGTATTATTTGTCGATAGACCAATATTATGCATGTGAGCTGAATGCGAGTATGTTGTGAATCTCAGATATTCTTCTCCTTCATCTCAACCCTCTTCACTGTCTTCAGGTTCGGTTTAAATAAGCTCCGATTCAAAAAATAATACAACTTTTACACTATTGGCACCGGGCTCCCAAGGTGGATCCACATCGGAGTCATCATCCGACTCACCAACATCTACAATGTAAGGGGTCCCCTCGCCGGTGGACATAGTAGAGAGTACATTATCCCTTCTCATGTACATTTCAGAATGTCTCCAATCATATGTGGATTGCCAACTATTAGAAGTTGATGCCATTCCCAACCATTTTCAGCATTTAACATCGACCCATCGAGGTGCATGTCCCATCCATTAACGAAGTGTCGTGCAGGGGTTGTATATTCTGTCTTGCCATAAAAAATGGACGGTTCTGTATTTGCCTCCCACTAACGGAGTGTCGGACAGGGGTCGTATATTCCTCTCGAACAATAGTAGAAGTTAAAGTCGCAAGTGCTTCATTTGGCGTTGAAAATTCCACATATAACTTAAGATAAGGTGATCCATTAGCGATGTGCAACTGCACCATCACCTCCAAGCCACGAGTAGCTTTGATATCAAATGAGTTATATGTCATGAGATCAGCTGAAATACAAAATCCATACTTAATAAGCGAAACTCTCATTGGCGCTATTCCGAAGATTTTGCGCTTAATTCTTTTACGAAATTCTGTCAATTCTATATTCTGATTTTGCTTTGTGTTCTCCTATAAAAAAATGTCATTCTCGATGTCACGGACCTCACCGTCATAGTAAATAAAAACACTAATACGTCAACTTATTTTCAACCAAATTATTTTTTGAAAGAAATTTAAAACAAAAAACATTATGTGAAAATATAATGATTCGTAATTAACATGATAAATCAACTTATACCTTCTCAACTTCTTCAATTTCTTTTCTTATGAACTTTTTCAATTTCTCTTACTATACTTATACAATAAGAAAATGAAGTTTACGTCATTAAGCCTATGGAATAGTGGGATGCACTGCTACAAACACTACTAAAAAGAGCGTCCAGCTGAGAGCTTTTTTAGTATTTTTGCTAATAGTGCATCCTGTTTGAAGTGTTTTTCAACCCCAACTATCAAATTTTTCAGAAATCTCAAGACATTTTTTCAAAACCATCTCAAAATTATTTTTTCAGAATCAAGAATACAAAAAAAGTCTAGTTGGAAGCTTTTTCTATACTATTACTGACTGTACAAAAAAAGCAAAATCCATCTCGTCAAAACAATTTTTTTAGAACACATCAACGTCAAATTTATTTTTTCATATCCCATCTTGTCAAATTTATTTCTTTTAGAACAATACTTAGTAATTAAAAAAATTAAACCTTAAACCTTAAGCCCTAACCCTAGACTTTAAACCCTAATTTTTTTTTTAAAATTGTAACACCCTAAAACTCAATCCAAAAATTTTGACCAAATCTCGGAGGTTACATTGACAACAGAAATGATCCTAGAACAATTTACAAAAAAATTGTTTAAAACTTAATCCAATACGGTTTACTTAAATTGAGCTAAATCATTTAACAATTTATACACCGAACCTGTAATCAAATCGGATTTAGAAACTGTAAAGACTGGCGTTATGAAAAGTTATTTGCAGCAGATAATATAATATTTACCGTTCAAATGCAAAACACAAACTAGTATTCTTTGTTTAAAACTTACATCGTATTAAAGTTTAAACCAATGATTTTAGTAAATCAAGACCACCTACGAAAATGTTATACCAAATTTGAATCTGAAAACTATAATCAAAACTTCAAATCAACTTAACAACTTTGTGAATCCAAATCAAATTATACCACAGTCCATAAAAATGTACTTATAGTCCAAATGAAAATAATTTAAGAAAATTACTGAGAACTTTAATAAGTCTAAACTGAATTAAGAAAACCTGCAAGGAATTTTGAAGTCATCGAAACACTGAATCCAACACCAAACATGAGAATTACCTGAAAGGAAAGAAAACTAAGATAGGGTGAGCAAACAGCTTATATTAGTAATCAGTCTTACGAGTAGTCCATTAACAACCATAACATATAGATATTATTTCAAACTGATAAGGGCTGGGAGATAAAAAAAGAAATACTAGAGTGATAAAATAAAAAATAAAGAACCAAAAATTTACTTGTAAGATTAGTTCAATTCGAGATAGACCACTCTCCTAAATAATACTTTTCAATAAAAAAAGACTCTTCTCCTACTAAAGAGTTTCCTAGGTTATTTATATTAACAATCCTAGGTAATAACCTCAACTAACAAGCTTAAATAAAGGAACATAATCTATAAAACAGCCAAAGTGGTTCCTAATTTTCAGATTAGTGTAACAAAGGTAGTTCCATATTTTCAACTAATTGACTAATTCTAACTTCTTCCATATTTTTTCACGTGCCCTAGATTTTCGCCTTGAGTATACTTGTAGGGGAGTTGCATCAATACTTCCCCCTCCTAAGATGACTTGTCCTCAAGGCGAAAGGATGTAAATTGTTCGACAAGGAAATCATAATTTTCCCATGAAGATTCTACCAAAGGTCTCTCTTTCCATTCAATCAACAACTCTAATATAGGAACCCCAGCTTCTTAAACCCATCGGTGAGATAATACTTTGGCAGGAGAAAGAATTATTTCCCAATCTATTGAAATGGGCAAAGAAACAGATCGTGAACAGGGCAGTTGGCCTGTGGCTGGTCGAAGTAGTGATATGTGGAATATAGGATGAACTTAAGAAGAAAACGACAAACTAAGTTCATACGCCACCTTACCAATGCGTCGTAAGATTTTGTAAGGGCCAAAAAAATGTGGAGACAGCCTTTCATACTGTTTCTTGGCAAGTGATTTTTGTCGATAAGGTTGAAGATGTAGAAAAACAAAATGCCCAACCTCGAGGTTTCAATGCTTGGAATCAGCTTGAGATTTCATACGAGATTGAGCTTTGAGCAAGTTACCCTTCAAAAGCTTCAACATGTCATCCTGTTGGATTAGTTGTTGCTCCAACTCTGCCATTGCAGTCTCGCCAAGAACATAAAGCGGTGACGGATCACAACCATAAATTATCTTGAAAGGAGTAGTATCTACTGTTGTGTGAAAATTAGTATTAAAATAGAATTCAGCCCACGGCAAAAATCTACTCCATCCGATATGATGTTCTTGAGCAAAACAGCGAAAGTAAGATTCTCAACATCAATTGACCACTTCAGTTTGGCCATCAGTTTAAGGGTGGTAACTTGTGCTTATCCGTAATTTCGTTTTACTTGGTTTGAAATGTTCTTGCTAAAAATTGCTGAAGAAAATAACATCTCGGTCAGATACAATCGAATGTGGAAAACTATTGAGTCTAAAAATTTCCTTGCAAAAATTCACAACTATCTTAGTTGTAAAAGGAAGAGCCAAGGGAATAAAGTGAGCATATTTACTCAAACAGTCTACCACTACAAGAATTGTGTCAAAACAGTGTGACTTGGGAAGACCCATAATGAAATCAAGAGAGATATTTTTCGAGATACAATACGAAATCGACAAAGGTTGGAGGAGACCAGGTAGCACCAAAGCTTGATATTTATTTTGTTGGCACTACAAACAGTTTTGGACATAGTGACGAACATTTTGTTTTAATTGAGGCCAAAAGAATTGTGCTGATAGCCGTTTAAGAGTCTTCAAATATCCTCCATGACTTACGGTAGGGGTATTGTAAGACTAAAAAAGAATCTTCTGCTTGAGAGCTGCATTGTCAAGAATAACCAACCTGTTTTTATAATAGAGCATTTGCCCTGTAATAACAAAATCTAAGGAAAAAGCAGAATTAGACATTAATGATATCATAATATGACTGGTATAAAGATCCACTTTGAGTGCCTATAGTAAATCCAATAAATCCAAGCTAAATAAAAGTGCTAGAGATAAAAAATTTACAGAATATGGTCTGCGGGAAAGCACATAAGCTATCTTGTTTTCTTTTCCTGCCTTGTAGATAATGGAAAAGTCAAATAGCATTAGTGAATGATTGTGAAAAACCTTGAAGGCGTAATACTAGAACTGTCGTCATTGTGCCCTTGAGGTTGTTGAATGCTTCTTTCGCAATTAGAGACCATTGGAAGCCATCTTTCTTAGCGAGTTGAGTAAGAGAACGTGCCATCAGCCAATAGTTCCTGATGAATTTGTGTTAGTATCCCGTTAAGCCAAGAAATCCACGTAACTCTTTTAGGTTGGTAGGAACATGCTAGAACTGGACTGCTTGAATTTTAGCCTGATCAACCTATACTCCTTGAGAATTCACCATATGTCTAAGAAAATATATGTGGTTGGTCGAAGTGGCACTTGGAAGCTTTGACATGATATATGTTGTTGTGGAGTAGATCAAGAGCTGTACAGAGGTGTTGTAAGTGTTGGTTCATATCCTTGCTGTAAATAAGGATAACATCAAAAAATACTAGAATAAATTTCTGCAAATAAAGCCTAAACAGATCATCAAAGCAACTTGAAATGTTAATAGCGTTAGTGAAACCAAATGGCATGACTACAAATTCGTAATGCCCTAAGTGCGTTCTAAATGTTGTATTGGCAATGTCTTCTAGTTTGACTCTGATATGATGGTAGCCAGAACGGAAGTCGATCTTGGAAAAGATCGTAGCCCTTTATAATTCATATAATAATTTATCAATATTAGGAATTGAATATTTATCGAGTATGGTGATTTTGTTACGAGTATGGTGATTTTGTTATGGGCATGGTAATCGACACATCCTCCAGGTATTTTTTCTTTTTACTAAAAATATCGGGCTAGCAAAGGGGCTAGTGTTGGGTCGAATAAATCCAGTGGTCAAAAGTTCAACTACTTGTTTTTCTATTTTAGTTTTTTGGTTATAAGGATAACAATATGGTCGAATGTTTGGAGGTTGGGCATTGGGTATAAGAGGAATGGAGCGAGTGTAAGACCAAAAGGGTGGTAAAGTACTCAGTTCTTGAAAAATAGCTTGGTATTCAGAAAGTAACAATTACAGGGGGCTAAATGATACCTGGGCATAGTTAACTTCAGTAAAAAAATACTAAAAGGTGGCAATAGTTGTAGTTTTTGATGGTTCTCCTTGTAGTTTATAATTTTGCCCGTCAATCGAGAAGATAAAGAACATTTTATTCTTATTTACACCTACATTATGTTAAGGGATGCCAACCACTGGATGTCTAAAACCACATCGGCTCCTCTAATATTAAAACGGTAAAAATCTTATATAATCTTCAACGTAAAAAGCTGGATCTTTACATTGCGACAAACATAATTACAATATATGATGTCCCCATTGCCAATCTGGACCCTAAAAGATGGTAGAATTTGTGTTTTCAGATTCAATTCCTTGATAATGATATTAGCTATGAAATTGTGTGTAGAGCCACTGTCAGTAAGAATTAAAACTTCTTTGGTCTCGATGTCCCTTCTAAGCTTCATGGTAGTGGTATTTGTCTTCCCCAATATGGCATGAAAACTAAGTATTGCCAAGTCATTTTGCTGAAGATTATCAACTTCCTCAGGCGAGCAAGTCTTTTGCTCATCATCTTCTTTGGTAGCCTCTAAAAGTGAGAAAGATAGTGTTTTGCAATGATGGCCAGGACCGTATTTTTCATTGCATCTAAAACAAAGCCCCTTAGCTTCTTATTTGTATCTCAACATTCCAATTTCGACCGGGATTATTAAAGCACGTATTCGCGACTAGTTGAGGTACGTTACCATGTCCTTATCGAGAGATGGGGGACAAGATTATCGTAGAACGGGGTTAAGCTTACTTGATTTAGACCAAGGGGTTCCTTTTGAACCACGTGTGGAGCCTAGTTTGGACTCATATTCGAACGCCAGACTCATTGCTTTGTAGATTGTCTGTGGTTTATGGATGCGCACATCAACCTTTAAACCTTCTCTCAATCCATTAAGAAAAACCCTGATAGACAAATGATCAGACCAATTTGTTACTCGAGTTAACCTTTTTGTAATCTCCTGGCGATATTATTGGACGGTATCAGTCTGCTTGATATTTTAAAAATACTCACCAAGATTCTGAAATTCTGCTGACCCGTAATTTTCGTGTAATACTCAGACCAACTCGTTCCAATAAAGGTACCTTGTTCAGAGTTAAGCCACAAAAATAAATCAAGAGCATCACCTTTAAGGTATATTATTGCTATGTCTACTTTAAGCTCTTTTGGAGTTTGATAATAGCAAAAAGATTTTTCCGCTATGAGAATCCACCCACGTGGGTCGCCACCATCAAAATTGGGGAATTTAATTTGTGTATGAGGACGGGGTACTGGATTTCTTTTCCACTAGGGCTGAGTATCATCATCATTATCTAAAGGCTAGTTGTTGCGTCGTTCTCACAACTACTCTAGTCCATTTTTTGTCTTCCTTCGTCTCGAGGGTCGATTGTATTGGAAGTAGAATGTTGATAAGTTTGGGATTGAATTTTCAAGGCTACTACCTCTGTTTTAAAGGTTTCTACGACTTCTAATTTGGATGCCTTGGTAGCTAGTTCGGTGGCTATAAGGTCAGAAGTTTGATTGGATGATACTAAACGATTTTCTTGTGTTTCATTGGAGGGATTACAAGTACTTTGGGTGTTGACTACCATCTTTATTTCCCGACAATAGAACCAAATATGATAGGAGCAAAGAGATAAAGAGAAATACTAGAATGATAAAATAGAAAATAAAGAACTAAAAATTTACTTGTAGGATCAATCCGATTCGAGATGGACCACTCTCCCAAATAATACTTTTCAATAAAAAAGACTCATATCCTACTAAAGAGTTTCCTAGTTTATTTATACTAACAATCTGAGGTAATAACCTCAACTAACAAGCTTAAATAAAGGAACATAATCTGTAAACGCCAAAGTGGTTCCTAATTTTTAAATTAGTGTAACCAAGGTAGTTCCATGATTTCGACTAACTGACTAAATCTAGCTTCTTCCATATTTTTTCCACTTGCCTTAGATTTCCACTTTGAGTATACTTGTAGGAGAGTTGCATCACAAACTCAACAGTCACATAAGACATGTCAGACTATTCAAATTATTTCGTAATTAGCCCAACAGCTACACAGACAAACTTACATACCTGAATGTGAAATGAATGCAACAGATTAAAAATCTCACCCATCCAGCCAAACACCACTCCGATCACCTTGCACACTATAATAGGGCTATGTTAGACCCAACCACCCTACACATCACATAGGACCTTAATAGGGCCTATCCGCCTTACACACCACAAATGTGGAACTAAGCCACTCGAGCAAAATTATATAGCTGAGCTGGTATACGTATAGTACAGTGCAGTAAATCGTTGTATAAAAAAATTGCAGTTAAACTGCCAAATCAATTTTCCTTCTCTTCATTACCAAATCCCAAAATTTAATGCATATGCAAAATGCACGCTATATGCAGACAATCATACAGAATAAGACTACACATATTCAGTTTCCCAGACTCAGTATCAGATGAACTTGTATTCCATTATTAAGTATTGTCTCAATTCTATAAATCACATCACATTAACGCTTAATAAGTTACTAAATTAATTCTATAATTACGAATACATACAAGTCTAAGCTAAAACAGAGTCCTAAACACAATTACCAAAGCTTAACCGAGGGTCGGATTACACAGAAATATAAAACGAGTTAGTTTATGACACAACACAAAAATTTGCAAAATAAGGCCACACGATCGTATACCCCGGCCGTGTGGGAAAGTCTGGCCGTGTGAAGGTCGACATAGCCATGTAAAAGAAGCACACGCCCGTGTTAAAGATGCACACGCCCGTGTGACCGAGTTACATGGCCATGTGAATAGTCCATGTAACTCATTGTGCAAAAGTGTAAAATGTAACAAAATTAAGGAGTAGAGAGGACACGACCGTGTGGAAAACTCCTACACCTATGTAGTTAAAGGACACGGTCGTGTGTCCAAGGTACATGCCCGTGTAAAAATAAAAAAGATCCCCAAATAGTATCCACATGGCCGTGTGGCACTAAAAAACATCAAAAACCCTAATTTCACAACATCACACAGCCATGTGGACCGTCTATGTGCAGCACACTCTCGTGTGACCACTCGTGTAGTCACGAAACTACACCGAAATAGGCTGTAAGTCGTGATTTTGCAATAGCAGCACAACCCCTAATCACTAATAGTTCAAAAACACTTTAAATTAGGATCGCAAGCACCAAGAATTGACCGATTTGCCTTCACAAGACTGTTCTGAACCCTCAATTTCACATATAACCAAACTATAAGAACTTCAATTAATCGACATAAAAGAAATGGAAACAAATCTGTCATTAACCCCAATAAACAAAACCTAACTGATTCACATCCAATTAAACGAAACAAACGAAAGCAATCAACCCTTGACCACCGGACAGTAACAAAAAAAAGAAAAGAAAAAACAATGCAGAAACAGAAGAGGTAAAGAGAAAACAAGCAAAAAAACTAAAAACTAAGGAAAACAAAAGAAAATGAAATAGGGAGAACATGTGAAAGATTTTAGGATAACCTTCACTTTCAAACTAAAAATAAAATCAAAATAAATAAGTATTTAAAACTTAAAAACAAAACTAGAATAAAATTAATTCCTCTTAAACACTCATAAGGATTCGAACACGAGACCCAAAGGAAACTAACACACTACTACTGAACCAGCAGGCTCATTCTAACATTAAAATCTAAACACAAATTCAACAGTTTAACCTACTCATTAACCCTAACTACAAACCTCAAAATTTTTAACTCTAAATTTTGAGGTGTTACAAAAATAATAAACAAATTGTAAACCCTAAACCTAAGCCCTAATTTGCAAATAACCCAAAAAACCTAATCAAACACAGGGAAAATCGCGTCCCTATCAATACTTTTTACTAAAATGCGTCCACTTTAGCGCGTTTTTGTTGACACGAGAAAAAATGTGTCTTTATCAATACGCTTTCTTTCAATTTCACCTAAAAACGCGTTCACATCAGCACATTTTAGTGTTTTCGGTCCGTTCTAGTGATTATTTTTTGGAGCAGCCCATTTCCGTAAATAATTTCGAAAATAGGCTTTTTTCTGGTACTATGCCCTGTAAGATGATGACACAGCTGAAATTCTTTGGATAAAATCAAGTTTTGGATATCTTGTATATACTTGAGTTCTCAGTCCTTTGCATATGAACCTCAACAAGAATGTTGCTTTTTCGGGTGAATCAAAATCAGAGCTGTCGTCCGACGAGACATCGAAGTCGTCAAAAGGGTCCACTGTAAATTGGTTCTCTTCTTTCATTGCCAATATATAATCATATGTTTTCATTCCCTGTAACAAGAATCAACACATTCAATTAAGAGCAATGATACAGTAAAATATGAAATTGAGAGCATGAATTAACAGGGAACCAAATGGTCAAATTTCCTAGCATAGGCTAAAAGAAAGAGGATTTGAGATCATAGGGCATGGTGACGTACTGTGACATGCACATACTTATTATAATTACCAATGTGGTACACCATGAAATAGAGACAAAATTTCTTCAATTTCACAACCTCATATTGCAAGTGTTAAAATAGCCATATGATGCAAAGATATTTCAATGGAGTGATCATATAATGATTATCTCCCACCAGAACTCTATCTTTTATAGCAAACTGACCACATGGAAATTACCTCATTTCATGTGCAAAACTTACAATGGAGATGTTGAAGAATGTGATGGGGAATCTTATTTTAGTCTACTACATTATGTGTTGGAAACTAATCAAAGAAGGAAACATCGATTGAACACAGGTGAACTAATAGTAAAGACTTGATATCAAGTCTTCAATTGACACCAATCTCGAGTTTGATCCCTGGAAAACCCCTACCCCTTCCTTATTTTACTTACCTTTCTTATCAGAACTACATGAAAGAAGAAAAGTTGTCCCATTGCAGCTGATCCATAAACAATAAACAAAGCCAACAAAACCTGTAACATTTCCAAGAGTTGAGACAAACCCAAACCAGATTTTTTGCATTAAAAATGAACTCCAATAAGATTTTCCAATGTGAAAAAGAGATAATAATATTTATTGTTATAGTGGCAAGAAATTCTCTAGGGAACTTTATGTAAAGCCTTTTCTCCAGTTCTTGCTCTATTCCCTTCTTGTCCGCAAAGCACCTAATAAATATAGCAATTGCAGTGCCTCCTTCTAGAATCAGCTATTGTAACAGTAACAATTAATTGTTAGGACAACATAATTAACTTAGAATTTGAAGCCTTTTTGGAGCATTTGAAGGACATAGAAAAGCCACTTACCATTAACAAGACAAAAATCATTAGAAGAATGAATGTTGTATAGTTTCTTTTGCCTACTCAGTTGTTCAACCGCCGATATATAACATAAAAACAAGCAAACCTATATCAATAAACATAAATTGCTTCTCAAATTACACTAAAAACATAAAAAGGAAACAAAAAATGACAGACCAAAATTGGTTCTTACCCTGCAATGATGATCAAAACCTTCAACACACTGGTTGCAAGTCCTACAATGCTTGCTATGTTTTTCACCTAAAATAAAGCATAGAAGAATATAAAATGTTTTTTTTCCGATGCAATCAATCATTATAAGCACTAAACTAAATAACTAATTATAACTTAAAGAACCCATGCATTTACATAAGGTGAGACTCAAATCTCAAAGTCTCTAGGGCCTCAATCTTGCCATAGAGCCAAGGCCTCATTGGTGCAAATGATAAATGCAAGTAGTGATTTTGTTTTTGTTTGGAAAGCTAGAAAAAGAGTGCAAACCTCAAAATCACATAGAGAACAATAAGAGATATTATCATCCTCTTTAACATCAGGTGAAACTTGCATCATCTTTCATGACAAGGGGAAATGGTAACAATAGTTCCATTTGGAAATTGGTTTTCCATGGATCCAAATACTTCCTCCTTATAAAAGTCCTTAGAATCTTCTTCTCTAGCCTCTTAAAAAACCTTACAACAATCTGGGTCAATATGAACCCATAATTTAGCTTCAAAATCCCTTTATATTTCCCTTTTTTCTTCTTCTTAAAGCTGGTTTTATCAGTAGGATCAATAGCAGTACACCTAACAAACAGGAATATAACTGAGAGTGCCTGGAAATGAAAAAAAAAAAAAAACAAATCAAACCCCATTGAAATTTAGCAATAACAAAACACAAAAAAGGGGTTCAAATTTTTGGTTTGTGAAGAACATTACCACAAAGGAAAAGATCGTTGTGATAGTGATTTCAGCTATTCTGTTCCCAAGCAAAAGCCCTAAAAATGTATAAAATGCCACAACTAGGAAACTATAGCCTGCCATTCCCACCATCTGAAAAAAAAAAAAAAACCAACAATTTCGATTTCAACCCAAAAAACGCATAAAAGTTCCAAAACAAAAAATGGCTTTTTATCTTTTATTTACCTGTAAAGGATGGAGAGGTGGCTGCCAACCATGGCGTCTCATGATCTTCATCATGCTCTTAAAACCTTTTTTTTTTCAATTTTTTGAATACAAAACTGAAACAACAGCAGATTTTTTTTGGGTATTAAAGTAACTTAAATAAATTCAAGCTACTTATAAGACAATTCCAAAATCCATGGCATATGGTTTCAAAGTTGAAACTATGAAATTTCCATTTGTTTTGCTTTAGTGAATATATCTTGGCTCTTGAATCCCCTCAAACGTTCGATTTTTGATAAGGCGATTTGAAATTTGAATGGCGATTGTAGATGTAAAATCTAGTTCATCATCCAACGGCTGTAAATTCATCACCGCCATCATCATAGTTTCTTTTCGGTTAAAATTTAGTCCCTCGACGCGAATGGACTTGGCACCCCAGTTCGATTCCTCTTGGCCGTAGCACCAAAGCTTTCGCGTGAAGGCTTTCCTTGCCGTTTTGACTCCAAATTTGAGGCTATTTTCAACCTTTTTCAAGGCTTAAAGTCCTAGCTACTATTGTAACCCTTGTTTAGGTAAAATTGACTTCATAAATAGGATCTTTTAGGGGGTTAGAAACAACTTTTACTTTTGTTGAATTTTTAGCTTATGGTAATTTTAATTGTTTTTGTTCTTTTCTTTAGCATTTGCATGTTTTTTTTATGTAATTATAAATATTCGGGTTTATTAAAAATTAGGTTTAAATTCAGTTGCTTAGAATATTTGTGTTGTTAATTAAAATAATTAAATCTATAATTATTTAATTGATTCTAATGCTTGTAAGAAACAACGCAGTTTGATATAAGCTATGTATGCAATTTATATTGTGTGAACATGCAATCTCATCTAAATAAACCCCGCTTGTGTGTGTTTGTTGGTTAGAGTTGGACCTCTCTTTCTTAATGTTATCAGTAAGCTAACTCCTATGCATAAAGTTGTAAGATTATTTATTGATAAGGGTAATCATTTCAATGAGTTTCCTCTTGGTTATTGACAAGGTAAGGTTGTATGTGAATAGGGTTGTATTCACAAACCCCAAACATGGAAAGTACCAAACAAACATGAATAGAGTTGTATGTGAATAGTGTAGTTTCTTGATAACTTGCATATTTAGAGTTCTTTTAATTTAGTTTCCATAGTATCTTAGGAGGTAATTATAGCATTTATATTAGTTTTTATTGCATTTTATAGTTTTTATTGGATTAATTATATCTTATTGAAATTTTGTTCATTCTTTTTATCATTTTTAGAGTTAGTTTAGATTTATTAGTTATTTTCCTTTTTTCCCATTGTAGGTCTTAGATGAAGAATGGAAGACTAGGAGTATACAGTAAAAAGTGGTGAAGAGAAGTCTTTCGCTCAACTGGATTTGATTCAGTGTGGTGAAGCATGCTCTCTAATTTAGAATTTGGCAGTAAGTGTTTTGCTCTACCGCAATTTTTGCGTTCGGTGGAGCGGCACGATTAAAACCCTAAAAACAAAGGTGATAAGATTTAAGAGGAAAAGAGTAGGAAAGAACAACTCTTTCATAAGAGTAACTTCAAACTTGCAAAGACAAGAAGAAAAAGAGA
This sequence comes from Gossypium longicalyx, assembly GCA_025698465.1. Classification (NCBI taxonomy): domain Eukaryota; kingdom Viridiplantae; phylum Streptophyta; class Magnoliopsida; order Malvales; family Malvaceae; genus Gossypium; species Gossypium longicalyx. The sequence continues at coordinate 22,871,966 of CM047006.1, forward strand.
TCCGAAGCGCTCAACATAAATTCTTCAACTATTTTTTCTCTAGATTATTTCTTATTACTTTTTTATATGCAAGTTTGTTTTGAATATCTTTTTGTGTGGTTTGTTTTGAATATCTTTTTGTGTGGTTTTCTCAACTCAATATGTATCAAACTCTATTTTCTTGGAATAAAGATGGATCCTATTTTTTATTTAATTAATTAATTTTCTTTTTGATTGTTTGATCTTTAGTAATTATTTATTCAATTTTGTGCTTATTTAATCTACTTACATGATCACCAAGTTGCATTAATTTGATAATCTTGATTTGTCCTGGAAGAGAAAATTAAGGTTTAGATCTAGACAAAATAGATTAGGATTAACTTTAGTAGTGCTGATGAATAAATTAATTTGAGGCTAGGGTAAGAATATACATGATGCTCTAATCAACCTAATAGGTTTATTCTTAGTGACTTCATCTAACTTGCTTAGCATAGGAATATAGCTAGTGGGGAAGGGGGATTAACTTAGCTAGATACCGGAAGGGTCCAACAATGTCATTGAATCCTGGATTAATAATTACATAGATTGAACAATTGAACAAGAGATAATTGATTAACTGAGTTAGGTAAAGTTAGAGGTACAAGTCTTTAAAATTGATTGAGAAATTTAGAAATTTTCATTGTTTTAGTTTAATAAAATCTCCTTAATTAGCTTAGTTTAATTTTAATAGTAATTAGAATTTATTTTATTGATATGGATTAGATAAAAATTAAATAGTTGGTACTTAGTAGCTTAGAATTTGATCATTGTGGGAACAATATCTTCTTATCACTTTATTACTTAAAAGACATGTGCATTCTCATTACAAATTTCCACTCATCATTTATCGTTTAACTAAGGGGGAAAGGCTCCTATTACCCTCTAGCTTTGTCCTATTTAAAACATGTAGATCAAATTTTAAGTACATGCACACCTGTTACATATATAAAGTTGATTTAGTGTTAAAGAAAAAAACGTAAAGTTTAATAATAATGTGTGTTTTTGAACATATTAGGTATACAAGTTATTCATGTAGTTAATATAAATGTGTTTGAAATTTGATATCTACATGTTTTGAACATGCTCCATATCAGACCTAACCTATAATTTAATGTACAAGTTAATAACCAGGCTAATAGAAGAACTTGATTGATGCATGTGAATCTACAGGTGCAAGCAAGTGTCATGGGTCGAGACTAAAGTTCTGGTCATGTGCGGCCTTAAGTTGGTTCCTATGACAACAAGCCAAAGTCATCATTCAATTCTTGCTTAGAAAAGTTTTCGCACACTTAACCTAAATAAGTAGAGAGAATGTGGAAGTATATTGCTCAAGAAAAGTTAGCTTAGGTGTATAAATGAGGAAGGAAAGCTTCTAATTAGCAAGCCCTTTTGATCCAAAGGTTTTAATTCATTTTAATGGATGGCCTAGATCTATCTTTTAGAACTTTCCCAACTATCCTATTAAATATTATATAACTGTGAAGAGTTCTAAAGCTTTTGGATATTATACATAATTCTACAAGAATCCAGTCTCTTCTTCAAACTCGGTTTTCTCGTACTCACATCATTCCAAACTTAATCTAGTGCTTTGAATATCTTTACTCACGAGTAGATCATGAAAAAAACCTTAATCAGCTTAATTAAAATAAAAACACACATTTTGATTCCTCCTAAGAATTAATAATTTTTAAACTCTTTTTGATATAAACTTTTTATCTTTGCGCCTAAATAAACGTAATTTTACGTCAACTCCTAACATAAAATTTTTAGTTTTACCTCCTACAATAACGATGCTTTTAAGACATTTTACAATTTAGTTAACTAGTTATCGATGTAATAACAAACTGGTTACTTAAATCATTATCAATGACATCAAGTATAGAATTCGAACCTGAACAACATCTTCTATGGTGAAAAACATAAATTTCCTAAAGTTTAATTCTAACTTAAAACCTAAACCATAGTTCGAGGATCTATGGTGAAAAAGAAGGAGCAGAAAAGTTTGGCAGCATCCATGAGTTCCTCCAAACTCTTCAACAAACCAAATGATAGTTGAAGAATTTGAAGGAACTCAAGGACGGAACCGAACATGAAAGTAGTTTCCGGCTATTAAACCCACAGCCGCGTTGGCTGTTGGGTTAATCTGGTTGAAAATCATGGGTTCTTATATATAGATTTTAGATATTGCACTTTTCCCAATCAACTAGAATCCGATGATATCTCGGAGTCACATCAAAGGTACAACCAAGCGAATGTGTTTTTTTTTTTTTTTTTTTTTAGTTGAACTTGAAATGAACCTGGGTATGTTTTCAGGTCAAATTCGTTAATAACCCAAAAGAGATTCATTGAACTTGGACATGATAGGCAATGATGTGGTGCTTCATTCTCCTTTGTAATGGCTGGAACTTGTTGAATGGAGATGGAATATTCTTATCTTCTTCACACTCACAGGTGACAACTGTTTGCTGCTGCCATAAGGCTTGAATTGTCGAGTACGGAACAATTCTTTGTTTTGTTAAAAGCTGATGAAGAAAACGTGGGCACGGAAGAACATGCTTCCCCCGAGTAACCATGGTTTTTGTATAGGCTTTGTTTTAGATGGAAGTCAGAGAATAGAGAATTTTTTAAAGCCGACACGGTTCTTGTCAGAAATTCGTTGGCAGTTGGGGGGCGGTTGCGTCTATATATCAATCAATTTTAAGTGGTTTCGCAAATTTTAAAATATTTTAATTGAGTAATTGAAATATTATTATATTAATTAAAATTATTTTATCAGTTTAGTTGTTAGTTTGGGCATTTAATATGAACTCGGTAGGAATGATTTTAAAAATTTTATTTAATTTAATTGAGATAAATTTTTAAAATTTTGAGAGTGGTAATGCTAAAACATAAGGTCAGGGGGGTTAAGGCCCTTACCTTAGCTGTTGACTTCATCTCTAAAGCTTAGGTTTGATGTAGATCATAGTTAAAAGAAATGGATCAAATTTTAAGCATATGTGTATAATCATTATTGGCATCTTAATTATGAAGTGTTGAAAAAAAAAATAGACATACATTAAAATTTAGGATTTTTTTTGTAAAAAAAAAAAAGTGTTAATATAATTTTTAGTTTTTGAATTTGGTAATTAGGTTCACTTTCATACATATATATATTTTAACCACTTTACTATCTAATTTGACAACCTTATCATTTTGGTCCTTAACTTTGGATTTCGTATAAAAAAATATTTTTTTTTTAATTTTCAAGTGATAACATGATACAATTTTAAAGTGTTATATCATCATATTGTTACAAAATCCAAGTTCAAGTATCAAACTGGAGCCAAGTTCATGTACCAGAGCGAACCTAGTTATCAAGTCTAGGGGTCAAAATTTACATTAGCCCTTTTTTAAATGTCAAATACAAGTTATCTATGCATTAGGTATATATATATGTTTAAAATTTAACTCTAAACCCTAAACTAACATTTAATATCCAAGCTTTTACTACAAGGCCAACAAAAGAGCTTCATTGATATAATATCAATACTTTGAGGACTTGGTTAGACTATTTCGAAGTTTGAGGATTAATTTAACAACATTTGATGCAATTAACCCATATATTTAAGTATAAACTTGAGAAATTATAAGAGGGATGAAACCAGAACATGGAATAGTTCAAAATGCTTAGAAAAGATATATAAAACAAAAATTGAGCGTAAATAAATTTTAATTATTATTTTTGGTGTAAATTTTAATTATTATTTGGCACAATATGTATGTTATTAATTAATCAAATTATATTACTTATTAAAATAGATTTTTTTCTTCTAAAAAATAGTTTTTTAAAAGGTGAATAAATTTTAGGTCAAAAAGTTATATTTTTAGGGATAATGATAAATTTAGTCTTTAATATTTACATCTTTTGTTAATTTGATTTTTTTAGTAAAATTTGGCCTTAATCTTTTTTTAAAAAAAGTTAAATTTGACCATCAACATTTCAAAGATGGTTGAATTACTTTTTTTTAGAGGAAATACTAACTAAAACATTAAAATTTTAAATATAGTAGTCTACATGGCAATTCACGTGTACTTCATGCTAATCTTTTTGAGTTTTTTATGGTTTTTTTTATTTTTTTGAAATTTGAATTTCTTTGAATTTTTTATAATTTTTAAATTATTTATTAACGTGACATATAAGACAAATAGTATTGTATTAGTATGAAGTTTATGTGAACTATCATTCGAGTTGCCATGACTAGAGGTGTGCATGGGCTGGGCTGGGTTCGGGCTAGGCCTAGACAAAATTTTAAGTCTGTTTTCTAGGCCTGAGCCCGGTCTGGCCCGAAATATGGGGCTAAAAATTTGTCCAAGCCCGGCCTAAAATAAAATTGTTAAGCCCGAGCCCGGCCCATATTAAATTTTTTTAAACTTATTTCATTAAATAAAATTTTTTAAAATATATTAAATCATCAAATACATTTAAAACAAATATTAAAACAAGAAACAAATAAAAAATATATTAAAGCAATTCTTAAAACAATACACAAATTGAAAATATAATAAAAAGTGATTATATTAAAATAAAAATAAAATGTAAATATGATTAAAAATAAAAATTATATATATTTAGTATATAATTCGAGCCGGGTCGGGCCGAGCCCAAGCAAAAAAGTTTTACCCGAGCCCGACCCATTTTCTAAACGAGCCTCGTTTTTTGCCCAAACCCATATTTCGGGCCTATATTTGTACCCGAACCCTCCCATTTTTCGGGCGGGCCTTCGGGCTGGGCAGGGTAGCCCGGCCCATGCACACCTCTAGCCATGACAACATCATTAAAAAGATAGTGTTTTAGTCAGCATTTTCGTAGGAAAAAACAAATTGGCTCTTTTTTGATAGGTTAATAGTCAAATAAAGCTAAAAGCGACCAAATTAACAAAATAATATAAATATTGAGAACTAAATTTATCATTATGTTTTTTATTAACAAAAGAATTTATTACAATGCACGGTCTTTACCAAAACTGAAGCAAACTTCTACGTATCAAACTTTCTTACTCTAGCAATATACTATTCATAAAGTTTTTAATTAAATTAAATTTACGGTCTTAATTAAAAAGTATACTAATAAGTGTTTGGTGCAATAATAATGGACAATATATTACTAAAGGGAGATTCAAGTTTAAACTTTGCAGAGGATATTATTGGACATGGTAGCCACGAACTTCGAACATGGACGTAAAACAAATATGAAAAACTAAAAAAATCTTAATAAAACATACAAAAATATGGAGGATTTGTAAATAAATACTAATAATTTTATTTAAACATAATTAAACATTAATCGTAACTATTATAAATAAATATTAATAACACTGGATTTAAGATCTTAGGTTTAAGGTCTAGGGTCTTAAGTTTAGATTTTAGGGTTTTAGTGTTTATTTATTGTCGAAACCATTTTTTGAGTTTTGAAAACAAAAACGTGGACCGACTTTGAAAACGAAATATGGAGTCGCCACCAATCTTTTTATTTAGGTGTGATTGGGTCACCTAATAAAGCACTTTGTTTTATTTAAATCGACTTTGGCCTACGTAAATTTGAGAAAACAGGTTCAGGAGCCGGTTACGTATGAGGAAGGATTAACACCCTCACTACGCCCAAAATTGGTACCAAATTGATTAAGTACTGTCCTTATGTCTAAGTTTTAAAGTTGTTTTTGAAATATGGTTCCTTTTGAAGCATTTGAATGGCTCAAGTTGGTCGTTAAAATTCTCTTGTTTTAGAGGAATACAGTATCATATCTAGCACGATAGGACACGATCCTTTATACCCTAAAAATACGATAAATTTTAACTTCCAAAAGTTTTTACGTTGAAAATTATAAAAGGATGCCCAATCATTTAGTCCAACGAAAAACTGAAACCCAGCACGGTAGGGCACGATTCCTCAAATTTCCAAACATCAAACATTTCTATCGTTTTAAGGAATTTTCAAACGAATGATTGTAAAACCAGCTTAAAACGCATTAATTTGTAAAACCAGCTTAAAACGCATTAATTTGATTTGAAATAAAATAGAATCATTAGTTTGGGATTAATAAGTTGAAAATTTCAATCGTAAGATGATCGTGAATAAGGGGTGAAATTATAAGCATGTGACAACATACATGGATAATGTACTATACTTCACGAAGGATAATAGCATAAACATAAAAACGAATTAATAAATACACCAAAAACATATCAAAGAAACATATCAAAGCAAACTATCGAACATAAAATAATAAAATTGAGAAAGTAACACCAAAAACTAATTGACAATATGAAATAATAACATATAAAACAATATGGAATCTATAGAACACACATGATATACAGGACATTATAGACACTAGGAACTAATACGATGCGAAACGATATAAAAACTATATATAAAAAAAATTTATAGGTGAATGACACATGCAAAATTTAGAATAATTTATATATATATATATATAAACTAAGTATATACATAACTTATTATTAAAATAGATATTATAAAAGAGGAAATTTGAGTCAAGTAATGTACCAAATATTTTTAAAATGAAATGTCTATTTAAAGTCGACCATATACATATAATAAAAAAATTTTAAAGAACATATAAAATATGAAAGGTTTTTAAATAACAAAAAAAGTATGATAAAATATATTTTATATACATAAGGTTTTAAAATATATATGTAAATAGGTTGAAAAGAAATCATGTATGTAAAGTAACATAGAATTAATATTAGATATATAATAAAAACTAGTTTTATCATGAACTGCATATGCATAATAATATATAAGAATATTTAAATGAAGTATTATACAAAAATTTTAAAATAATATGATAAAAAAAAACTTTAAAATAAAGATTTTATATAAAAAAGGGAGGTAAAATTATCATGATAACTCAAAAAAAAAAGCATGTATATACATATATAAAAAAATAGATATTAAGTTGATTTAAAAAAATAATGAACTATACAAATCAAAAGGACTCAATTAAAATAAAATTAAACTAAAGGATATTTAATAAATAAAATACACTGCTGAAATTAAAGGAAGGACTAAAGCGCAATGCACTCCAATGCTTAGGGATTTAAACTGGCAATATACCAGACCCCAAAACGCAGCGTTGAGGCGCGGATCAAATTGCATTTACGCGCTAATTACAGAGATCAATTTTTTTTTAAAAAAGAAAAGCGAATAAAGCCTGATTGAATGCCAATGCGGAAGGGAAGGACCAATATTGCAAATATCCCTTCACCGCTAAAATGCACGGGTCCTAAGGGTAAACGGGTCGAGCGATCGGGTTGCGTCATGAAACGACGCCGTTTCAACGCCAATATCCCTAGCTTAAAACGCCGCCGTTTTTAAAAACATATAAAGGCTAAAATCTGCCTTAGAAATCAATTAACAGATTATTTCATCACTGCATAAAGGGGAAAAGAAAGGGAGAAGAGGGAGAGAGAGACGATGCCCACTGCGTCTCGGTCTTAGCTGATTTTAGCGTTCATCGGCGTTCGACACCTCCGCCTCCGCCATGGCACCAGTCCGAAACCCCCAAAACGCAGGTAAATTTTCTCCTCTTTTATATTTTACTAAAATTTTTATCTACAAAAGCAAAAAACAAAAATAAAACCCAAAAAAGAATATGAATCGAAGAACCACCTTCAATCTTTCTGAATTTTTTTTAAATGTATCTATGCCTTCGTATTAGAAAAAATCCCCCTTGTTACAATGAAAATCTTTATGGCTTTATAGCCGAAAATAAAAAGAAAAATACAATTGTTTTCGTCCTTTTTTTGCTGTTGTCCCTTTTGTTTTCTTGCAGGTACGGTGCTGGCTACGTGGAGGTGTACGATGTACGATGTACGGAGGCGCTGGAGGTTGCTAGAGGCTAGTTGCGGTGCAATGGGAACTTTAGGGTTCCTGAAGATTGCTTGACCTTTGGGCCAATCGGGCTGATGAAATTTTGGGCCTTGGTTTATTTGATTTGGGCTTGTATTGGGTTTGGGTTTAACTGGTTTAGTTGTAATATGGGGCCTATTCAATGCATTTGAGACCTAGACTATGGCTTTGTGTTTTTATTATTATTTAATTTTGGTGTTATTATTTGAATTAGATTCCTTGATTTGGGCCCGGGCAAAAATTGAGCCTTACAACTGCCCCTCTTTGCTCATTGTCGTGTAACGAGAATAGAGCAAAGACTTCAAAGAGGACCAATTTTGCCCGGTCTCGCTGAATCATGACTTCTTGCTGCTCTTCTTCTTCAAGTAGTCCCACCGCAACTTTAGGAAGATGAGACTTGTAGCTTCGATTCACTCCAATGTAATTTTAGGGAAATGAGACTTGCTACCTTCAGTCTATTCCACTATAACTTTAGGGAGATAAGACTTTAACTTCAACCTGCTCCACTGCAACTTCAGGGAGATAAGGTTTGCTATGATCTGCTCTACTGCAATTTCAAAGAGATTAGATTTGTCATCTTCAGTCTGCTTCACTGCAACTTCAGGGAGATAAGGATAGTGGCTAAAATCTGCTCCATTGCCGATACATGGAGATAAGATTCTTCTATCTTCGATCCACTCTGCTACTGCTTAGGGAGATAAGATCTTCAATCTTCAACCTACTCCACTACTGTTCAAGGAGATAGGATGGTCAATCCTCAGTTTGCTTCCTTGCTACCTCGGGAAGATAAGACTTCAATCTTCAACCTACTCTCTTGCTACCTCAGAGAGATAAGACTGTGAATTCACCGATATTGCTATGTCGTCCTCTAGAGACATAATCTGTAGAATCGGTTTCATGTATCTATGCTTATGCCAAATAATTAGGATGTTATGATCGAAATGAATCACATGCTCCTAACTAGATGTGATGCTTATGTCAAATAATTAGGATGCTATGATCGAAATGAATCAAATGCTCCTAACTAGATGTGTTATGAATGATATGTGAATGCAAAAATGAAAATGATCCCTTTTCTAAAAGGCTTAAGGTATTATTGCTCATGGTTCATCAGAGCCTTATCATTGACGTATTACGCTGCCATCTTGTTCAGTTGGCATTCTTGACAGAAAACCCAAAAAAACAATCACAATCTGCTCAGCAAGCTTTCCTCACTGTAATTTTAGAGTCCTTTTCACCGTATCTTCTGGGACATAGAGTTTGTAACTCTCACTGCAACTTTAGGGAAATAAGCATTTAATTTCTTCTATCCATCCTGCTATAACTCAGCAGTATAGGATTTGCATCATCTTCAATTAAATTGATCTGTTACACCATCCCCTAGGTGTAATGACCAGATGTATATACTTGATATCTGCATGAATACAGAATACCCTTTCTTTTCTCGAGAATAATCCCATTGCTCACTCTTCATTAGGATTATAACACCGATGTAATATCTTTTTGTTCAACCAATATCTTTGACAAAAATCCAAGGAGATAATCTCAATTTGGGCTTAAATATTTCCAACCCTTAAGCTTGGTGAGTTTTAATCAATAGTCCTATTTCAGGTTCTTATATTATTTAGAAACTTCTGAAGTAATATGCGAAACTCCTTTTATGAAAGTATTATTAATCCACTAATCGTTATTTCAATATGAAATGCTTGAAAAAGATCATAATCATGGACAAGAAAGGAATTAATTGAGAGCATAACTCGAAACAAACAAGTTAATCCAAGATAACAAATGAAATTAAGAATGAAATTTATTAGATACATTTTGAAAAGAATAAGGTAATCAAAGATAGTAAATTCAAAAATGGGTAAAATGGAAAACTAGGTGCCCCAATTATCGCAGCTTGAGCTTCTCTGTACCAACTTCTTGAGGACCATTTTGAGCTCAATATTTGTTTAAGGGGTCTGGAGTACTTTGTCGATGCCCCAAGACGTAGCATACTTCTTCATTGTTAATTTAGGCATAGCAAGACTACTGTGTGCCCCACCTTCATCCAAATTTAAGCTGCCCTTTGCGGGTTTTCAACTCAAATCCCCTTTGGTCTCAAGGCGCCCTTTGCGGGTTTTCGCCTTGGCCTCTCCTTTTTCTTTCTTCTCTTTTTGATTTTTTTTGAATGTTTTTATTATTTTTTGGCTGCCTTTGCTGCACTGTGATATGGCACCCAATTTTTTGAACAAGCTGCAAACTTTTGGCATTATGCAGTTATATTAGACATGATCTTTTCTGACATCACTTGTCGGTACTTCTTTTGTTTTTTTTTTTTTGAAATTTGATAACTATCGACCTTGTAATATTGGTATATAAAGTGACTTTCACCCTTTTCGTGAAGTAATCGACGACTGCCAAGATAAATTGATGTATGAGAATGGCCTTATAACACCCATGCCCCACATAGAGAAAGTTTGTGAAGAAATGAATGAGGCACATGAATCTTGTTTCCCTAAATACGGCCTAACTGATACAATCCCCTTCCATGGTAGATCAACAGTACCCGAACCTCATGATTAGTGTGGTTACCGTGAAACTATCAATATGTATCCTTTAGACATCGTATAGACATTATTTAGCGTCCACAAACCTCAGCATCCCAAGTATATCTTGACATGGTTATGCGAAAACATTTTTGAATTATTGGAATAACTCAATTACGATTCGCTTTGTCTTTGCAGTGACTCAGGCTCTGATCTTTGCCTCTTGCTCACAATGTCCATTGACCTTTTGTAAGGTAGGATCTTGTTCTACCATCTTTAACAAATCAGGAGATAAGTCATGATCTCTGTCATCTTCAAAGTCCTGAGGTCCGCTTAAACACATATCTCACCCTAAAAGGGAGTCAGTTACAAAGTCGCTCATGTCATTGATATCTAGGGGCCTGTTGTAAGTACGAAGGCCATCTCCAAATGATTCTGAGGATGATTATTTGTATGGTATGATCATGAATGAAAAATGAAAGAATATTCGAAAGAAAATTCAAAGAACAATAGAATCTATAAATAGAAAGAATAAAATAATATTTGCTTAAAAAGATGTATTTTATTGAAATAAAGATTTTAGACACAAGCCTATTTCACAAAAGCATTCTTATTGCTTCTAGGCTTAAAGCAACAAGCGTGTTTTGAATATTACTCTAGATCAGCTCTAAAAATATTCCCAAGTATGCAAGGGTTTGGAAACTTTTACTCCCCGGTTCCCTTTTCGAATATGTCATTCAGATTCCCCGATATTCCTTTCAGGCTTTTTACTTATTCAAGGCATCACAACTCTCTTGCCTCTACTTTCAAATATTGCATTTACTTCATTGTCAAAGTAATTAGGTTCTGAAAAATCGTCAAACTTCACAATTCCCATTTCAATGAACCTTTCGACCAACTTTTTAAATGTTGTGCAGTTTTCAATTGAGTGCCCCGTTATTCCTGCGTGGTACTCACATTGAGCATTCTCATTATACCATTTTGGGAATGGAGGTTGCCCAGGTTCCGAATAGAATAGAGACACTACATGCACATCAAAAAGATTCTGATACAATTCCTTATATGACATCGAAATGGGTGTAAACCGGAGCCTTTCTGTATGTGACCTCGAGTTGGATTCTTGCCTTGAAGAGTCTGGATAACTAATAGTTACAGCCCCCGGCTGGTCTATATTAACGAATTTGGAAGGAATGCTCACAATGTTCACTTTATTTTCCTTATTCCTCGAGGTTGACCTTTTAGCACTTTCTCCCGCATCTATCTACCCGATTCTTACTGCATTTTTGATCATCTCACCAGACATTATTATATCTGAAAAGCTCAGAGTAGCGCTTCCCAACATATAATTAATGAATGGGGCTTTCAGAGTATTGATGAAAAGCATTGTGGTATCCTTTTCCAGAAGAGGCGGCTGGACTTGTGTTGCTACCTCTCTCCATCTTTGGGCATATTGCCTGAAGCTCTCATTTTGCTTCTTTTCCATATTCTGCAAGGTAATTCTATCGGGTTCCACGTCTGTTACATGGCTATACTGTTTCATAAAAGCTTGTGCTAGGTCCTTCCATAAATTGATTTTAGCACGACTTAATTAATTGTACCATTTAGCTGCTGACCCGATTAGATTGTCTTGGAAGTAATGGATTAATAGCTGATCGTTATTAACATATCCTGTCATCCTTCGATAGAACATTGTGATGTGAGCTTCAGGACAACTAGTCCTATTGTACTTTTCAAACTCTGGACTCTTAAATTTTAGCGGGAGTACCAGGTCGGGAACCAAACTCAGGTCCTTGGTGTCAATCCCACAGTAGAAGTCAACATTCTCCATCACCCTAAATTTTTCCTCCAACCACCTATACTGATCCTCAAGTTGTCTTGGCAATTCCCTCTTTACTTTTTCCAACTCATCTAAATCAGGAACTTCAAGATTGGTTGGGTTGCCCCCCGGATTGGAGTATGAACCTATCGGGCAATCCACTAGTGCCGAGGTACCGATCTGGTATTGTTGGGCTCTAATAATAGGTACTCCTTACGAACATATCTGAACATTTGTCGGGGTAAAACCTGGAGGGTAGAGAGACTCCTCATTGTTCTCCCCAGCATTAATCATGGAACTTCTCCTTTCTTCAAGTCCCTTAGTCAACAATTGGGACAACTGGTTCAACATATTCCTTTGAGACTCTAGCACCTGGTCTCTCATATCCTGCCGAATCTTCGTCAGCTGCTCTTGCATTTGCATTTGTAACTGGTCTTGCATCTCTCTTTGAAGTTGTTCAAGTCTTTCCAGTCTTTGGTCCATATCTTTTGTCTTAGCACGGGTACCGTAACAACGCTTGGTTGGTAAGTTTTTATCGGTTTACAGATTAACTGAAATGATTTCAACTAATTAGGGACCCTTTTATGAAAATCTAATGCAAATGATGCAATGATGCAATGTAATGCAAATGCATGGGATGAATGCAAAGGAAAGGAAGGCTTTGATTTTGAATTCAATTCCATTAGAACAACTTTTTTAGAAAACAAATTCCTTTACACAAAATGGATTACGTATACGTCCTTACTTTCATATTCCAGGTGAAGACACTGATCCATTTTCTTCGTGAAAGTCAAATCTCGCAAGCTTCCAATAAATGCCTCTACTAGCTTCTTTTTGCTTAATCCAGGCCACGGCTTACTATCCTCGCAATGTTCATTAGCTCCTTTAAGAAAGTCGGGAGGCGATGGCTCTTGAATAATCTTTGTCGGCTTGAATCCTTAGGTAAAGTCTTGTTTTCCTCCATGAACCATCAGTCCTTTTCCGTTGTGTTTACTTGGACCATATTCAGACAACCGTATTGTAATCCACTTTATCAAGAAATTCATTTTCTTATGACAAACTGTTCAATTTAGCAATCAAATATGACTCAACACCTCCTTTCTATGATGATGTAATGCAATGTAGTCATAAACAAACAAGAACAAAACACGTTAGTACAGAAATAAATAAAAATTAAAGTACCTATTCGGGTGACCACCAAATTTGGGCAAGGTTCTATCTAAGGTGGACTCTCAAGGTTCACTATATGTGGCTCAGTTCTAGAGAAATGGTACCTGAACTAGCAGATTCCTCAATCCTTACCCATTATAGGATCATATGGATCGAGTTCAGTTCAGGGGAATACATTTCCCTATGACCATGCGGAGATAAAAATCTCACGAAATCATAAGTACGGATGTATCCTGGAAGTAATCCACTAGCCCATGCGGAGATGAAAACCTCATGAAGGCGTAGTTTCTCACTCCCACTTAGAAGGTGTGACCATAACGGTCATGCAATGCAAAAGTACGCTACAAGACTCGAACAAAAATCATACAAACGAATGCAACAAAGAATCATGATTTTCAAATCAAATTTTCAATTTTAGATAAAAGGACAGAAAATAATAAATTTTATGGCTTGACTCTCTTGTTCAGTCCCCAGTGGAGTCGCCAAGCTGTCGAAACCATTTTTTGAGTTTTGAAAACAAAAACGTGGACCGACTTTGAAAACGAAATATGGAGTCGCCACCAATCTTTTTATTTAGGTGTGATTGGGTCACCTAATAAAGTACTTTATTTTATTTAAATCGACTTTGGCCTACGTAAATTTGAGAAAACGGGTTCGGGAGCTGGTTACGTATAAGGAAGGATTAGCACCCTCACTACGCCCAAAATTGGTACCAAATTGATTAAGTACTGTCCTTATGTCTAAGTTTTAAAGTTGTTTTTGAAATATGGTTCCTTTTGAAGCATTTGAATGGCTTAAGTTGGTCGTAAAAATTCTCTTGTTTTAGAGGAATATAGCATCGCATCCAGCAGGATAGGACACGATCCTTTATACCCTAAAAAATACGATAAATTTTGACTTCCAAAAGTTTTTACGTTGAAAATTATAAAAGGATGCCCAATCATTTAGTCCAACGAAAAACCGAAACCCAGCACGGTAGGGCACGATTCCTCAAATTTCCAAACATCAAATATTTCCTTCGTTTTAAGGAATTTTCAAACGAATGATTGTAAAACCAGCTTAAAACGCATTAGTTTGATTTGAAATAAAATAGAATCATTAGTTTGGGATTAATAAGTTGAAAATTTCAATCGTAAGATGATCATGAATAAGGGGTGAAATTATAAGCATGTGACAACGTACATGGATAATGTACTATACTTCACGAAGGATAATAGCATAAACATAAAAACGAATTAATAAATACACCAAAAACATATCAAAGAAACATATCAAAGCAAACTATCGAACATAAAATAATAAAATTGAGAAAGTAACACCAAAAACTAATTAACAATATGAAATAATAACATATAAAACAATATGGAATCTATAGAACACACATGATATACAGGACAGTATAGACACTAGGAACTAATACGATGTGAAACGATATAAAAACTATATATAAAAAAAATTTATAGGTGAATGACACATGCAAAATTTAGAATAATTTATATATATATATAAACTAAGTATATACATAACTTATTATTAAAATAGATATTATAAAAGAGGAAATTTAAGTCAAGTAATGTACCAAATATTTTTAAAATGAAATGTCTATTTAAAGTCGACCATATACATATAATAAAAAAATTTTAAAGAACATATAAAATATGAAAGGTTTTTAAATAACCAAAAAAAGTATGATAAAATATATTTTATATACATAAGGTTTTAAAATATATATGTAAATAGGTTGAAAAGAAATCATGTATGTAAAGTAACATAGAATTAATATTAGATATATAATAAAAACTAGTTTTATCATGAACTGCATATGCATAATAATATATAAGAATATTTAAATAAAGTATTATACAAAATTTTTAAAATAATATGATAAAAAAAACTTTAAAATAAAGATTTTATATAAAAAAAGGGAGGTAAAATTATCATGATAACTCAAAAAAAAGAGAGCATGTATATACATATATAAAAAAAAAATAGATATTAAGTTGATTTAAAAAAATAATGAACTATACAAATCAAAAGGACTCAATTAAAATAAAATTAAACTAAGGGATATTTAATAAATAAAATACACTGCTGAAATTAAAGGAAGGACTAAAGCGCAATGCACTCCAATGCTTAGGGATTTAAACTGGCAATATACCATACCCCAAAACGCAACGTTGAGGCGCGGATCAAATTGCATTTACGCGCTAATTACAGAGATCAATTTTTTTTTAAAAAAGAAAAGCAAATAAAGCCTGATTGAATGCCAATGCGGAAGGGAAGGACCAATATTGCAAATATCCCTTCACCGCTAAAATGCGCGGGTCCTGAGGGTAAATGGGTCGGGCGATCGGGTTGCATCATGAAACGATGCCGTTTCAACGCCAATATCCCCAGCTTAAAACGACGCCGTTTTTAAAAAACATATAAAGGCTAAAATCTGCCTTAGAAATCAATTAACAGGTTATTTCATCACTGCATAAAGGGGAAAAGAAAGGGAGAAGAGGGAGAGAGAGAGACGATGCCCACTGCGTCTCGGTCTTAGCTGATTTTAACATTCATCGGCGTTCGACACCTCCGCCTCCGCCATGGCACCAGTCCGAAACCCCCAAAACGCAGGTAAATTTTCTCTTCTTTTATATTTTACTAAAATTTTTATCTACAAAAGCAAAAAACAAAAATAAAACCAAAAAAAGAATATGAATCGAAGAACCACCTTCAATCTTTCTGAATTTTTTTTTAAATGTATCTATGCCTTCGTATTAGAAAAAATCCCCCTTGTTACAATGAAAATCTTTATGGCTTTATAGCCGAAAATAAAAAGAAAAATACAATTGCTTTCATCCTTTTTTTGTTGTTGTCCCTTTTGTTTTCTTGCAGGTACGGTGCTGGCTACGTGGAGGTGTACGACGTACGGAGGCACTGGAGGCTGCTAGAGGCTAGTTGCGGTGCAATGGGTACTTCAGGGTTCCTGAAGATTGCTTGACCTTTGGGCCAATCGGGCTGATGAAATTTTGGGCCTTGGTTTATTTGATTTGGGCTTGTATTGGGTTTGGGTTTAACTGGTTTAGTTGTAACATGGGGCCTGTTCAATGCATTTGAGACCTGGACTATGGCTTTGTTTTTTTTTTTAATTTTGGTGTTATTATTTGAATTAGATTCCTTGATTTGGGCCTGGGAAAAAATTGGGCCTTACATTTATAATTAATTATGTTTAAATAAAGTTACTAGTATTTATTTATAAGCCTTCCACTATTTTTTGTTTTATTTAATGATGATATGTCATGTTATTATTCAACAATAGTACGTAGGACTTATGCACCAACAATACATCAAACCAATTAATTTTTTTTCCATTTTCGAACTTCAATTATTTCTTTAAATAATAATTTGAAAAACTTAAATTAATTCTCAGTTTATTTACATACTAAGTGAGAAACCACATTCATTTCTAAATGTAACCCACTTCTCTAACTTTATTAATTTTGTCCATTTTTTTTTCATTTGATTCTACATGCAATTCATTTTTGTTTTAACGAGCTAGGAGGGATTGATTGGACATATGTAATTAGGGTTCAAATGATTTATAATTAAGTTCCAACTTTTCGCTTATTAATTATAAACTCATTTAGTCACGAAGTTATTCCACTATAGAATTGTGACTGAACTCTCCCCAATTACATATCATTATGAAAGCTACTCAATCAATGCTTGTCCAATGACCTTATCATAAGTGTATTACCCTTATATGATATCCTTAAACCTCTTTGGTATAAATATGTTCTCCCAATATTATCCTATTTTATCTCATGGTAACCATTACATCTTCTTTCATGTAAAGTCAATTACTATCATATAGTCAGTCATCACAAAGATAAACGACTCGTGGTCACGTTTACTTTTCATCTATCATGTAATGCCAATGCGAGGATATCATTTACCCATTTCTTAGGCTATGAATTCCACCATTGTGAATAATGCTACATATTGCAGATGTAACATCTCAAATCCGGCTTCAACGTTATGACCAAATTTGGAAGGTTACATCAATACGTTGAAATTTTACTTTTCAGAACGGGTATCATTACAAAATCGAAAATTAAAGTTTATAAAAACTAGTCACAATTTCTTGATAGAAAAATTTGTAATTCTTAAAACGTTTATTTGAATTTATTAATTATTAACTTTAAAAACCGAACTTGAAATGAAACATTTAAGTCAATTGCTTCGTAAAACTTGTAATTTTGAATAAAACTTTGTAGCAAAAATTTCGGAGTTAATATTTGTAAACCATGATTTCGACATGTGAAAACGTATAATTATGTTATTGTGCATATTCTAAAACTTACGTTATTAACTTTCGTAAAGCCTAATTTAAATTTTTGCAGCGGAAAAAGAAATCTTAGTTTTTATTTTTTGAAAGCCCAACATTCATTTTTAATTAACAAAAATCATGCAGAAAAACTTTAACTAAGTAACAAAAACCTTTAGCCAAAATTAAATCTGAGAAATTAGTCCAAAAACCAAAAGTCCAAAAAATTCATTTATTAACAAAACAAACCATTTTATGCGAGAAATCAATCCGAGTTCCTAGACGCCACCCAACCCTAATTCTGTCGATTACCTAAAATGGTGAAATGAAAAAGGGTGAGCTATAAAGCTCAGTGTGTAACTAAACTCAAATAGAATCACAAATAACATAATAAATAGATCAAAACATTGCAGAGTAGTTCATCAAATTCAAATGGAAAATTGTGCGTGAATGGCTATGACAATGCAGTATTTTCGAAAAACATAATGTAGATTTTTTAGAAAACTCTCTACCCAACTCCGCTACACACGAAAAAGAGTTTTCCAAAACTCATCCATCCAAAAGCACACCAACATATAATTGTGGACATTGCCACCAGAGTTGCAATTAGATTGCTAGATCAGATATATGTGGTCAAGCCACCATGTTGCAGCCAACTTGTTAGAATAGATATGTGTGGTTGGGCCACTATAATTGTAGCCAAGCTTCCAGAACAAATATGTGGTTAAACCACCAGATAGTGTAGATCATTAAACTGCCAGAATTTCCTCCTTACCATATTAACCCAACCCCATGCAATGTGACATGGTATGTATATACAGAATTAGAATAGTAACCATGTAATTTCATGCTTTATCAGAATAGATATATCATATTTCAATATTTACAAATCACTTTAGTAAAAAAAACCACAATGTCACATGCTATAAGAATTTGAACTAAAAATACCTTATCAATAGCCGTATATACTAAACTAATCAGAACATATCAATGGTACTCACAAATTTACATATCAGAACCACATTGTAAGGCAACATACCTCAAGAAATAACACAATTACATCAGTACAACAGTTTTCTTTAAACATACATAATACATATCATTTAACAAACCTACAATATCATTTAACAAACCTACAGAATCATTGACCTCGAAACACAATTTAAAACATGGCCCTAGATAAATTTACAGAAAATGGGCCTACACGACCCAATTAGCCTAGCCCGTGTGGCCCACACGGCCTAGCATACACCTATGTGGTCCACACGACTCAAATAACCCAACATGTATGGCCCACACAGCCTGACACACGACCGTGTGGCGTTGATAGTGAATTTTTCATCTTCGCGCCATTTGCTATTTTTATGAGATCGAGTCACACACTTGATTGTAACGCTATGTCGATACAGCTACAATAATACCAGTTCTCCAAGAAATTAGCAGTTAAACAGCAACTAGACTGCCAGCAATTAAGTATCTCGTGATTTTCACCAAAGTTCCGAAGCACATATGACTAGCGATGAAAACAAAGAATTGCTAATGTCACTAGGCGGAATCAAGGTCCGGATGACATTAAAGAAAATAAACAAGGGAAGGTAACAAGATATTACCCAGGTGAAATCATTGAAAACTGATAGGAGAAGGAAAAACAAAAGAGAATCTGAATAAACATATTTTATAAAACTGATCAATAATTTCCATATAAAGATCAAAAATTGAATCATGCAAATGTTAAATTTAAAAAAAGAAAGAAAGAGATTAATTAAACTTAAAAGAAAATCATTATAACAGGAGGGTTAATGATAGGCATAGATGTCCCACAAAGTATCATGATGGTTAAATCAAAATATATTTACAGAAGACTTCGTAGTTTGCAGGTTATTCTTTAACATGCATAAGAAATATTTGTTGCCAAAAACTATGCTATCAGCATAGGGACTATTAACTACTCTGATAGCCAAAATTAACCATCTCTTTAATTAGAATTGTAGACGACATAATAATCCTTTTCAATATTTGAATAAAATGTTCACTTTGATTCTTTTACGAAATTACGGACTCGTTTAGATTATGTACTGAAGTAAGTTGACATTCTCGCAATGTAAACGTTCTTATAATGCCACTTATCATCAGTTTGAACTTAGGCAATCAATGAGCTAATATTTGCTTGTCACAATTTCACTATGCATGCAAAATAAGAAAGACAGAAATACAAAATACATAACAGTTAAATGTGAAATTTATTTATTCATCGTTCAAATACATAGAAAATAATTACATGTTTACTATAATATAGGCACATTCCCTAATAGTTTTACCCCAAAGGAAGGTTCAAACACGTGCCAAATCGTAAGAAGGACATAGTAAGGGTGGTGCGGTAAGGATCCACCATCTGATACACCATAACTATAGTACTAAGAATGCTAGGCACTAGTTATGCCAGGAAATCTGTAGTGCCCCAACGATACATAGGGAGTTTAAAATTTTGCATTTCATCTCTTGTCTCCTGAGTTAGAGAATTTGAATGTCATTACTAAATGAAATCTAACTAAGTTTATCTAAAATTATGTTAGAAATGTATGGTTGCAATGTCAATAGTTGACTTTGTAACAGCCCGTTTTCAGTGAAATCAGAACAGTAGTTTTGGGACCACAAATTCGAGGTCAGAAGAAATTTCATTTTAATATTATTTTATGGTCTACAGTATGATAGAAATATCGTATGAAAATTTCGTTAAGAAATTTTACCGTTTACATGCCTAGCTTGATAAAAAGGACCAAATTGCATAAAGTGCAAAAGTTGAATTCTAGTGGCTAAAGGTATCAAATAGCTATGGAATTTAAAATTGGAGATCCTTACATGGAAAATAAACTATTTAGAGGAGTTAGTAGATAAAAATGATTATTCATCATTGGAATTTAGTAAATTATTAAGGTTAATTTTAGAAAGTAAATGATAAAAGGATGATAAATAAATAAAACAAAACAAATTTTCATCATTTTCATCATCTGTCCTAAAATAAAACATGGAAACCCTGGCCATGGAGGCTTGAAGATAGACAAGCTTATTTTGCTTAATTAGGTGAGTATTCTTGCCCCATTTTTAATGATTTTTATGTTTCCAAAATCGTAATTACTTAATCTAGCTATCTCGAGGATTAATTTACAAAACCATTAAAGTATTAGGGTTTTTCCATGGATGATTATAGTTGAATTTTGAAGTTTTATGGTAGTAAATGAAAGGTTATTGTTAGATAAACAACTTTTGTAAAGAGAATTTTAATGAAATTATGATTTGGGAACTAAATTGAAAAGATGAAAAATTTATGGAAAAATTTTAAATTTTGTGAAAAATATGGGCTGCTATGGATATGTATGAAAATCAGTTAGGCTTGAAATAAGGATTAAATTGTATAAATTTCATTTTCCGAGCGTAGAGACTAAATTGTAATTAATTAAAAGTATAGGGGAAAATAGTAATTTTTCCAAAGATGTGTATTTGATTGAATTGAATATGAATTGTATTAAATTGAGTTAAATTCATTCATATAGATCCGGATAGACCTAGTACGGAATAGGATCGAGGAAAAGAAAAAGTATCGAATTAGTAGCTTACAAATATACGTATACTTGTTGAGGTAAGTTCGTGTAACTAAATTGTATATATGTATGTTTTGAATTGAATATTGTTATATGTGTGAAATGTGTAATTGCCATGTAAAATACTGATCACATATCTGACAAGTACCGAGTCCCGGTTGAACATTAGAAATTCGATGGATACAAATAACATGTCATTAAGGGTTCTCGATTGGTTGTTGTCCTACATGTGTTGCAGATGCACCACAGCTTTCATGAGCTTCTCGTTATTTAGCTCTTATGAGCATCCTGATATTTGGCTCTCACGAGCTTCTCGATATTTGGCTATCTTGAACTTCCCAATAAATGGCTCGCAAGAGCTTCCCGTTATACAACTCACATGAGTTTCCCGTTATATGGCTCGAACGCTTACATGCTCATATGAGCATTCTTGAATATGAATTAACGGATTATAGTTTTGTACACTTTGTGTGTACTTCTTGTGTATCCAACAATATTTTAAATGGTTCAACAAGCACAATTGTATTACGAGATTATATGAGAATGACATGGATTGTTACTGGAATTTATTTGAAATACATGGAAATGATCTTACGTGATATATTGAAACATGAAATGGGATGATACATGTATATGGAACTTGCTTGGTGATTATATTCACCCATGTTTATAGAATATTACATGACATTCACATGGCTAACATGTTGAGGATATGTGTATAGGCTTTTGGCCAAATTGGTTTGGATATGTTATGAATGCTTACCTTAAATGTGAATAAATTGTAAGTTAATTCCATGTTATACGAACTTACTAAGTTTAAATGCTTACTCTGTTTTATTTTCTACATTTTATAGTAATTTTGAAGCTCAATTTGGTTGGAAGTTGGTCAGAAGTTGGTTGGAGCTACTTCACACTATCCATCGGCCTTTTCGGTACATAAAGTAAACTAATTTTGGTTATAATAGCATGTATAGGTTAATTTGACCAATGATGGCATACAAATATTTTATTGAGATTAGCCATTTGTATGGCTTGTATTTGGTATATTTTGATGTATATATACTTGTGGCCTATCATGTTTGATGTGTGCTTGAGGTGGTTGAATGAGGGATAATTTATAAGCATATTGATGATTGGTATGAGATAGTATATTTGGTAAAATATATGCATATATGTGTATTTGGTCAATTTGGTAAGTTTGAATACTTGGATATATGTGGTGATATGTTATGTACAAAACTTGTTTTTGGCTTGATTTGAATGTCTTGTTATTGCTTGATATTGTGTTAAAGTGTTGTGTTAGGTTGATGATAAATGGGGTAAGAAATGTGGCTTGGAAATGACCTATTTTTATCCACACGGGCAAAGACATAGGCGTGTGTCTTAGTCGTGTGTGACACACAGCTAGGTGACATGGCCGTGTGTCTCATGTATCTTTTAAATTGCACAAGTCAGTATACTCAATACGGCCTAGCACACGGGCGTATAACTTGGCCATGTGACCCAGGTTAGAAAGTTACACGGGTATGGACACGGGCTGGGACACGGTCGTGTGCCCTTATTTCGAATACCCGCACGGCCTAAAACACGGGAGTGTCTCTTGACCGTGTGAGTCACACGTCCTAGCCACACAGGCGTGTGTCCCTTATACATTTGAAAATTTCTAATGTTTTTCAAAAAATTCTTTAAGAACCCGATTTAGTCTCAACTTGTTTCTAATGTATATATTGGGTCTCGAGGGCTCACATAAGGGACATTATGCTTGATTATGACTGGTTTCTTATATAAATGCTATATGATATGAAATATATGTTTATTTATTCTGTAAATTTTGGTAATACTCTTTAACCCTATTTCGACGACGGATCCGGGTTATAAGTGTTACATTTATTGGTATCAAAGCTACGGTTTAGTCGATTCTCAGACTAACGTAACGTATACGAGTTTAGCTATACATGCCATTATATAACCTATGATAGTGTGATATCTCTTGACCATTTTAAACATGTTTTCATATAGCAATGTCATCCAATCGAGCTAATTTCGAGGAAGCTGAAAGTAATGCTCAAGCCTCTGTGCAAAGAGTAACTTTGAGTAATAGGAGGCCCGTATATGAGGGCCAAGGAGGAAAGGCTAAAGAAGCCTTTTTCCAAATGATGAATGAATGGTTTACTGAATTTTTATGAATGAACCAGGCTGTGCAATGACCTCCACCCCTCCTATTTCTTAACCAGTTCTCGATATTCCTCAAAGTACGGAACTTATTAGAACTGATAAGCCTTAAGTTGATAACATTTTTAAATACGGTGCTGAAGAATTTCGAGCTATAGCTGAAGATGATCCTGAAAGAGTTGAATTTTGGTTAGAAAATACTATCAGGGTTCTTGATGAGTTATCTTGTTCCCCGGTTGAATGTCTTAAATGTGCAGTATCTCTGTTAAAAGATTTAGCTTATTAGTGATGGAATACATTAATTTCTGTTGTGCCAAAAGAAAGGGTTACTTGAGAATTTTTCCAAACTGAGTTCCAAAAGAAATACATTAGCCAGAGGTTTCTTGACTAGAAACGTAAAGAATTCTTGGAGTTTAAGCAAAGTCATATGACAGTGTCCAAATATGAACAAGAATTTATTCGATTGAGCAAATATGCTAGAGAATGTATTCCGACTAAAACTGCAATGTGTAAGCAGTTTGAAGATGCCTTAAACGAAAATATAAAATTATTAGTCGAGATTCTTGAGTTGAAAGAATTTGTTGTACTGGTTGATCGGGCATATAAAGTTGAAGAACTGAACAAAGAGAAAAGACAAGCTGAGATTGAAACCAGAACTTCAAGTAAAAGATTGATAGGAAAGTTTACCAGTCAACATAAAAGAAATCAAAGAAATATCATGACCGTTCTACTACTTCTGTGGGATACTCTGGTAGAGATAGAGGTTCCCGACGCTCTAGTCTTAGATCTTAGGCTACATCTGTAGTGAGCGCGGGTAGTGCTAGAAACACCAAACCCAAGTGCAAACACTGTAATAAGCTACATTTTGGTGAGTGTAGAATAAATAGTGGAGCTTGTTTTAGATGTGGTTCTTTTGACCACTATCTTAGAGATTGCCCGGAGAAACTTGAAAAAGATAATATTCAAACTTCAAGGCTGAGCAACACAACTACGAGTCTGTAATCTCGGAAATACAAGTGGTAGCTGTGGTGTAACAAAAGACTCCACTGTAAGATCTGAAGCACGAGCACCAGCTAGGACTTATGTTATTTGTGCACGTAAAGATGCTTCTGCACCAGATGTTATTACTGGTACTTTCTTTCTTATTGATACAGATGTAACTACTTTAATTGATCCCGGTTCAACTCATTTATATATTTGCACGAATTTAGTGTTTAGTAAAAATTTACCTATTGAGTCCAATAAATTCGTGGTTAAAGTATCGAACCCTCTAGGCCAGTATGTCATGGTTGATAAAATTTACAAGAATTGTCCGTTAATGATATGGGGTTATTGTTTTCTGGCTGATTTGATGTTATTACAGTTAGATGAATTTGATGTGATATTCGGTATGGATTGGTTAACTTTGCATGATGCCGTGGTAAATTGTAAACAAAAGCATATTGTATTGAAATGTCAGAATGGTGAAATGCTTCATATTGAATCAGATAAATTGAATGAGCTACCTAATGTGATATCAGCTATGTCAGCATAGAAATATGTAAGAAAATGTTGTAGTGATTATCTTGCTTATGTACCGGATACTAAAGTGTCTGAGTCGAAGATTAAATCAGTGCCAGTGATTTGTAAATATCCTAATGTGTTTCTAGAGGAGTTACCTGGATTACGGCCGGTCAGAAAAGTTGAATTTGCTATAGATCTTATACCGGGAACAACACCGATATCAATAGCACCATACAGAATGGCTCCTACAGAGTTAAAAGAATTGAAAGCAGAGTTGCAAGAATTGACTGATAGGGGTTTTGCTCAACCTAGTTTGTCATCTTGGGGTGCACCGGTTCTGTTTGTTAAAAAAAAAAAGAGATCATTGAGATTATGCATTGATTATCGACAGCTCAACAAAGTTACAATCAAGAATAAATATCCATTGCCTTATATAGATGATTTGTTTGATCAGTTGAGAGGTGCCATAGTATTTTCAAAGATTGATCTTCGTTTTGGTTATTATCAATTACGAGTGAAGGACTCGGATGTGTCGAAAACAACATTCAAAATCAGGTACGTACATTATGAATACCTTGTGATGTCGTTTAGTTAACTAATGCATCTGCAATATTTATGAATTTGATGAATAGAATTTTCAGACCGTATTTGGATAGATTTGTTGTGGTATTTATTGATGATATTATGGTATATTCCCGAGATGAGACTGAATATGCTGAGCATATGAGAATTGTTTTGCAAACTCTGTGTGATAAATAATTGTTTGCTAAATTTAGCAAATGTGAATTTTGGCTTCGGGAAGTGAGTTTTCTGGGACACATAGTATCAGCTGAAGACATAATAGTTGATCCGAACAGAATTTCAGCAATTGTTAATTGGAAACCACCGAGAAATATATTTGAAGTCTTGGTTTGGGATTAGCTGGTTATTATCGGATATTTGTAAAAGGGTTTTCGATGATAGCTATACTGATGACACAACTATTATAGATAAATGTCAGCAAAGTTTTAACCAGTTAAAGGCCCTGTTGATTGAAGCACCAATTCTGGTCTAGCCTGAATGGGTAAGAAATTTGTGATTTTTAGTGATGCGTCATTGAATGGTTTAGGCTATGTTTTGATGCAAAAAGGTAAAGTAATAGCTTATGCTTCCAGACAGTTAAACACACATGAAAATAATTATCCGACACATGACTTAGAATTGGCAGCTAATTTTTTTGCGCTAAAAATTTGGCGACACTATTTGTTCGGTGAAAAGTGTCATATATTTACTGATTATAAGAGTTTAAAGTATTTGATGTCGCAGAAAGATTTGGATCTGAGATAGCGTAAATGGCTTAAACGTTGAAAGATTATGACTTAGTTATTGATTATCACCCGGGAAAGGCAAATGTAGTTGCGGATGCTCTGAGTAGCAAGTCTCTGTTTGCCTTCCGAGTAATGAACACCCAATTGACATTGTCTGATGATGGTTCAATTTTAGCTGAGTTAAAAGCTCAACCAACATTTTTATAGTAAATCTGCGAAGCTAAAAAATGTGATAATGAATTGCAAGCTAAATGGGTACAATGTGAGTTGACTTTTGATTCAGAATTTCAGATAGGATCCAATGATTATCTATTATTCAGAGGTAGAGTTTGTGTACCGAAGAATCCAGAGCTTGTATAGAAAATTTTACACAAAGCTTATAATGATACCATGTCTGTTCATTCGGGAAATAATAAAATGTACAATGATTTGAAACAGATGTACCAGTAGCTGGGATTGAAACGTGATATTTCTGAGTTTGTATCTAGATGTTTGATATGTCAGCAAGTTAAAGCTGAACATCAGGTACCTTCAGGACTATTACAGCCAGTGATGATGCTGGAGTGGAAATAGGATAGAGTTAATATGGATTTTATATTGGGGTTACCCCTATCTCTGAAAAAGAAAGATGTCATTTGGGTTATCGTTGTCGTTTGACGAAGCCTACATATTTTATTCCAATACGTAAAAATTTCTCACTTGACAAATTGGCTGAGTTATATGTTTTAGAGATTATCAGATTGCATGGAGTGCCAGTTACTATTATTTCAGATAGAGATCCACGGTTCACATCATGATTTTAGAAAAAGTTACAGGAAGCTCTGGGTACTCAATTATATTTTAGCACCATATTTCACCCTCAGACTGATGGTCAGCCTAAGCGTGTTATCTAAATTCTTGAAGATATGCTACGGTGTTATGTTTTAGATTTCGAAGGCAATTGGAAAAAATATTTGCCGTTAGTCAAATCTACATGTAATAATAGTTATTAGTCAAGCATAAAGATGGCACCGTATGAGGCTCTGTATGGTCACAAATGTCGAACTCCGTTGTATTGGACTGAGCTCAGTGAGAAAAAGATACATGGGGTTGATTTGATTCGTGATACTAAAGAAAAAGTGAAAGTGATCCAAGATAGCTTGAAAGCAACTTCAGACCGTCAGAAATCTATGCGGATCTTAAACGTAATGAAATAGAATTTCAAGTTGGCGATAAACTATTTTTGAAAGTTTCGCCCTCGAAAAAAAATACTCCAGTTCAGTCATAAAGGAAAGCTAAGCTCGCAATTTATTGGGCCATATGAGATTACTGAAATAATTGGACCTATTGCATATCGATTAGCTTTACCATCAGAACTAGAAAAGAATCATAACGTCTTTCACATGTCTATGTTACGACGGTTAAGGCTGACTTTGTGGCTAGATGTCTGACTTGCCAGCAGGTTAAGACTGAGCATCAGTTACCTTCTGCTTTGCTACAGCCGGTTAAGATTGCTCTTTGGAAGTGGGAGCATGTAACGATAGATTTCGTTAGTGGGTTACCTCTAAAACCCACTAAGAAGGATTCAGTGTGGGTCATCGTGGATCGATTGACTAAATTTGCCCACTTCATATTGGTTCGTGTTGATTATTCTCTACAGAAGCTGACGAAGCTTTATATTTCAAAAATAGTGAGACTTCATAGGATACCAGTTTCGATCATCTTCGATAGGGATCCTCGCTTCATGTCTCGATTTTGAAAAAAATTGCATGAGGCCCTGGGTTCAAGGTTGGACTTCAGTACTGCGTTCCATCCTGAAACCGATGGTCAACTTGAGAGGGTGATTTAGATACTAGAGGATATGTTGAGGGGCTGTGTTATTGATTTCCGAGGTAGTTGGGAGGAGTATCTGCCATTAGCGGAGTTTGCCTATAATAATAGCTTCCAGTCTAGCATCCAAATGACACCTTACGAGGCTCTGTATAGTCATATGTGTCGCACTCCCTTGTGTTGGACTGAGTTGAGTGAACGACGTATTCTAGGTCTTAAGTTGGTTTTTGAGACTGAGGATAAGGTTAGGTTGATTCAAGATCGACTGAAAGTGGTATCGAACAGACAGAAATCTTATGTAGATCTGAAGAGACGCGAGATGGAGTATTCTGTGGGGGACTTCGTATTTCTCAAGGTCTCGCCATAGAAAAAGATTATGATGTTCGGTCGTAAGGGCAAGATGAACCCTAGGTTTATTGTCCGTACCGTATTTTAAACCGAGTAGGGCTAGTCACTTATCAGTTAGAGCTACCTCCAGAGTTAGACTATATTCACGACATGTTCCACGTCTTTATGTTGAGGCGTTAGAACTCTGATCCTACTCATATCGTTCCTGTTGAGGAGATTGAGGTTAGGCCAGACTTGACCTTTGAGGAGGAGCCAGTCCAGATTTTGGATCGTTACGTAAAGTTTCTGAGGAGGAAGTCTATTCCTTTGATGAAGGTTCTATGGCAGAATCATAGCTTTGAGGAAGCCACATGGGAGCCTAAGGATGCGATGCGTCAGCAGTATCCTCATCTGTTCTGATCAGGTAAATTTCGAGGTCAAAATTTTTTTAGGGGGTAAAGTTGTAACGCCCCAAAATTCTTATTTTTGTTTCTGCTAAAATGTGACACAATTGTGTGCCTGCTTCAGTGGTTAAGTGTTCTGGGTGTGTGTGTGAGGTTCCAAGTTCAAGCCTTAACTTTGGAAAATTTTGGCATTTTTCTGAATAGATCATTAACCTTACTAAAAGGGTTTAAGTTTAATTGTTGGTAAGCTTATAACAGAATGGGCCTGCTGGTCTGGTGGATAAGTTGAGTGTCAGATTGCTGAAGGTCTTGTGTTCGAATTCCTGAGCAGGCGTAGGAACTTATTTGTGCATGTTTGATCGAGAGAGTTTTGGTCAAACAGAAATTCTGAGTAGTGGGGTGAGTGGAGATATTTGAGGGATATGGGGAGTTGGGAATTATCCTGATTAATTTCTTTTTCAAAATTTCGGCTCTCTTTCCCCAAAATTTTAACGTTAGTCTATTGTTATCTGCCTCTCTCCCGTTTTTTTTGTTTCTAATCTCCCTTTCTATTTTATTCACATTTTATCGACCGTCACACCTGGTTTCTCGTTGATTTTGCTTTCGTCGTTCGATCTTGGTAAGTGGAGGTTTGATATCAAGTAACTTGTGTTTTTCAAAAACGTTGATTGAGGTCCTTTATTTGTTTTGGCAACAGCGAATCAAGAGGTTAGGGGCTCTCCTCGTTCAGGTTCGTAGTGAATCATTCGGGGTTATTACGTAAGTGTTTAACGTTCGATTGAAATACTGTCGATTTCGTGATTTCAGTTTAATCGAGATTTATGATTGACTTTGGGAAGTTTGTAGCATCGATTTTAGGTTTCAGGAGACTAAGGAGTATTTTCACTACGAAACAATACCAAGTGTGTACATAAATGCAGAAAATAAGGTCTCGATAAAAACTAAAAACCTCAGAGTCAACGTTACATGAGCGTGAGGTCACCATTGTGGTAGGCCTTGTGATGGGACACGGGACTATTATCGACGAGGCCAGGTCGTGCGCATAAGACACGGCCGTGTGATAGCCAGGTAGGCCATGTGTGACACACGGGCTAAAATGATTTAGACCGTGTGGGCTCACACGGGTAATCCACACAGTGTGAGAATTTGGGCCAGGTCATGTGATCCACAAGGGCCAAGGCCAATCTGGGCGTGTAGGCCCACACGGTCAGGCCACATGGGCGTGTAAGCCTATTTTTACTGAAATGTATGTTAAGGTTGCATGGGTCGCCCAAGTTGACTGTGAACCTTCCGTGGGGTCGGTAAGCACTACTTAGACCCTTATCTGTGTGAAATTGAGTATATAAATTATGTACCGAGATGATTAGATATAAGCATATTTACTGAACTGTATATGTATCTGATAGATCTATGATAGAATGACATTCTATTATATATTGCATGGCATTGGGTTGGATGACATTATTTGGAGGAAGTGTACTGAAAGGCTCTTAAACCTAATATACTGGCAGGTCAGCTGCAAACTACTGTTTGTGTCACATTCGGTACTACCTGGAGTATAGGGATGGGTGGGTTGATTTAATCCCCACATGGAGTGTAGGGTTAGACGAAGATGGTGTGTAGAGGTTGGTTGGGTAGGACTTTATTATTGAATTTTGTATATCTGTTACTGATACTGTAATGGGCTAAGGCCCTACTGCCACTGATACTGAAACTGAAATGGGCTTGGCCCAAACTGCATTTGACTGTTAATTGCTAAGTGACTGTATGTATGTTTTCTGTGGGGATTAGACACTGATTTTACGTAATCTCACATCTTTTATTTAATATGTACAGGTAATCCCCAGACTTGACCGGTCGGTGCAGCGGAGGACTCAACAGTGGCCACACGCATTTTATACTGTTTTTAATTTCAGATTTGATATTTATATCTTACTTATTTTCTGGGTTATTTTTTTATGTAAATTGAACTTCTTGGACTGTTAACTTAAATTTGGTTTTATTTTTTTATGGATTATAACTACTAGCAATAGGGAAAATCTGATTTTCAAAACGAACAAATGATTTCTCTTAAACCATGATTACTTAAACTGTTTTAAAACGCTTCCGCAATGAGTTACATTTTGAAACAATCAATTAAATAAGTAAAACGTTTTTGAAACTAAGGTATCGCGACAACACGGTTTTTTTAAATACCCTATCATGTGACATCGCCAAATTTGGTCATAATGTTTAGGCCACGTTTGGGGTGTTACATTAAGGGTTCCCAATTGGTTATTGTCCTACATGTGTTGCAGATACACCACAGCTCTCACGAGCTTCTCATTATTTAGCTCTAATGAGCATCCTGATATTTGGCTCTCACGAGCTTCCCGATATTTGGCTCTCTTGAGCTTCCCGGTAAATGGCTTACAAGAGCTTCCCGTCATACAGCTCACATGATCTTCCCCTTATATGGCTCGAAAGAGCTTCCCATTTACATACTCGTATTAGTATTCCTGAATATAAATTGACGGATTACAGTTTTGTACACTTTGTCTTTACTTCCTGTGTATTCAAAGATATTTTAAATGGTTCAACGGGCACAGTTCTGTTACGAGATTATATGAGAATGGCATGAACTGTTACTCGAATTTATGTGAAATATATGGAAATGATCTTACATGATATATTGAAACATGAAATGGGATGATACATGTATATGAAACTTGTTTGGTGATTATGTTCACCCATGTTTATGGAATATTACATGACATTCACATGGCTAACATGTTGAGGATATGTGTATAGGCTTTTGGCCAAATTGGTTTGGGTATGTTATGAATGCTTACCTTAAATGTGAATAATTGGTAAGCTAATTTCCATGTTATACGAACTTACTAAGTTTAAATGCTTACTCTATTTTATTTTCTACATTTTATAGTAATTCTAAAGCTCAGTTTGGTTAGAAGTTGGTCAGAAGTTGGTTGGAGCTACTTCACACTATCCATCGGCCTTTTCGGTACATAAAGTAAACTAATTTTTGGTTATAATTGCATGTATAGGTTAATTTGACCAATGATGGCATACAAATATTTTATTGAGATTAGCCATTTGTATGGCTTGTATTTGGTATATTTTGATGTATATATACTTGTGGCCTTATCATGTTTGATGTGTGCTTGAGGTGGTTGAATGAGGGATAATTTATAAGCATATTGATGATTGGTATGAGATAGTATATTTGGTAAAATATATGCATATATGTGTATTTGGTCAATTTGGTAAGTTTGAATACTTGAATATATGTGGTGATATGTTATGTACAAAACTTGTTTTTGGCTTGATTTGAATGTCTTGTTATGGCTTGATATTGTGTTAAAGTGTTGTGTTAGGTTGATGATAAATAGGGTAAGAAATGTGGCTTGGAAATGACCTATTTTTATCCACACGGGCAAAGACATGGGCGTGTGTCTTAGTCGTGTGTGACACACGGCTAGGTGACACGGCCGTGTGTCTCATGTATCTTTTAAATTGCGCAAGTCAGTATACTCAACATGACCTAGCACACGGGTGTGTGACTTGGCCGTGTGACCCAAGTTAGAGAGTTACACGGGTTTAGACACGGTTGTGTGCCCTTATTTCAAATACCCACACGGCCTGAGACATGGGCATGTCTCTTGACTGTGTGAGTCACACGGCCTGGCCATACGATCGTGTGTCTCCTGCACCTTTGAAAATTTTTAATATTTTTCGAAAAATTCTTTGAGTACCCGATTTAGTCCTGACTTGTTTCTAATGTGTATTTTAGGCCTCAAGGGCTCACATAAGGGACATTATGCTTGATTATGACTGGTTTCTGATATTAATGATATATGATATGAAATATCTATGTATTTTTTTTGTAAATTCTGGTAATGTTCTATAACCCTGTTTTAGCGACGAATACGGGTTAGGGGTGTTATAGACTCGAAGATCGTGATGAGGGACAAAGTTAGACATAGCCAGGCCTATGTGAATAGTGGTAGTTGTTCATGCATGTAGAGAGGTACCCTTTGAGGTCACACCTCAAGAATTTATTTAGTATAACCGTAGTAAAGTCATAAGTCTTATTATGCTGTAATAGTTGTTCGAGTCTCTTAAGATGGATTGGCGACACAAGCCTAGTACATGTACGGAATAGTAATTATTTCAATGTTTAAAATGAGATGTTATTATTACTTATGAAAATTTAGTAACAAATAAGAGTATATAATATGGCTAAGGTTGTAAATAATCAGCTAGGAACTTATTAAGAAATAATGGGTAGCAGTAGCATCCGATACCCAGTGGTCGGGTTAGGTTTGGGGTGATATAGGTGTTACATGCACAATACAACCAATAAAGAGCTTAGTTATGTAACATAATAACAAGAAGAAATAATCACCAGAAAGGCCATTACCAGGAATATCTTTATCAGAAAAGGGTTTTTTGGCCTCCAATTGACAATCATCATAAAGTTGAGGAATGATTTGATCAATTCCCAATGGCACTTTCCAATTACACAGGCAGGTTACAGAATTTTATGATATAGCAAATGGGCTACACACTACCCCTCACAGACACTTAGCAATCCTGGATTTATTGTATAAAGGGAAAGTATGGGATGCCAAGGGCACTTCCCCGTTGGTCTAGAAACCATTTGCTATATCATTGGAAGTAAACTCAAAAACACCCTCCTCCTTGAGGTAGTACTTGAAAACACTTCTCAAAATGATTTCAAGAGGAACCATAAATATTCCCTTCTAATTCATTATTTTATGCTCACGGGAACCTCTAGGAACATCATAGTAAAATCATCTCTCAGTAGAAGGGCGCGTCCACTCGATAGGAAAAACATATCTTCTCGAACTTTAGCTCCACGAGAATATATTTGATATAGTTGATGGTCGTGAAACTAAATAAAAATTCGACTAAGGCAAGCACACCTATCGAACAATAGTATGGTTATGGTGAGACCGAAAATATCGTATCCACAAGGACTAAAAGTACTAGTAATTACTATCTTTTTATTATCTAGCCTAAGAATTAAAGGGTGTTTTTAAACTAAAACTAATTGTCTAATTAACTAAGATTGTGATAGAGATTAAAGTTGGAAAATACTTTTGGAAAAACCGATGGAGAAGACAATACCCAAGGAAGAATCCACCTAGACTTCACTTATTACCTTTGAATTAGACGATTTATTCACTTGACTTAATCCGTAGAAATCCCTGATTTATGTTAATATCTCTCTCGAGACTAAAAACAACTGACTCTAGGTTGATTAATCGAAATCTCTTTCTAATTAAAACTCCTATTGTCGCATTAACTCGATCTATGGATTCCCTTATTAGATTTGACTCTAATTGACAGATTTATGTCGTCCTATCTCTAGGATTGCATGCAACTCCGCTTAATTATGAATGATCTACTCTTAAACAGGGACTATTCCTCCACTGAATAAGCACAACAAAAACCTGAATTAATATCCTGGAATATTAAAACAATGGTTAAACTCACAATTAAGAATAAGAACAAGTATTTATCATATAAATCAAAGAGTAATAAGATTCGTCTTAGTTTTTATCCTCCTTAGGTATTTAAGGAGTTTAGTTCATAATAATAATGGAAAACATCTCAAAGCTTGGAAAATAAAAAAACATAAAGAAACCCAAAGAACTTCTAAGAAATTGGATGGAAATCTTCAGTCTTGATGTAGATCCTGCTTCTGAGCTGATTCCGATAGTTATCCTTCAGTATTTTCTGCCTTCTACTCTGCGTGTCCCCTCTAATCCTCTTCTAAGGTGTTTATATAGGCTTTAGAATGCTTCCAAGCCCTCAAAAGTGGCCTTTTCCGAGTAGAATTAGACTTGGGATCGACAGGGACACGGTCGTGTGCCACGCCCGTGTGGAAATGCTCAGGCCATGTGTAATTCTGACTTGGTTTAATGTCGATACAACCATGACACACGGGCATGTGGTTTGCCCGTGTGTGACACATAGGCGTGTGGATCACCTGTGTGGAAGTGCCTAAGCCGTGTGCCATGTTGAATTAGGCCTATTTTGTCCGTTTTTGGCTCGTTTCTTGCTCTTTTTGCTCTCCTAAGCTCTCCTGAGTATAAAACATAAAATTAAAGGATTAGGAGCATCAAATTCAATGAAACTAAGGAGAAATCATCCATAAATATGCCAAGCATGGGGGTAAAAATATGTATATATTACGATTTATCAATAGTCAACATACATAGTAACCTCCTCACCATAAAATATGTTCTTTATATGAGGGGCCAATGTTCGAGGGCAAAACTTAAACAACCCAAGAGAATTCTCTTCATCTAACTCCTGCAAAAAGTACATATAGCAGAACATTTGTTCAAAAGGATATAGGCCATTCTTATGATGCGTAATGAAAAACCCAATGAGTAGTCACCAAGAGAGACTTTTCAACTACCCTGGTGCTACATTGAAGTCATATAGAACATCTCGGGCAAAGTTTGGGAGGGGAAGGGTAAAACTTACTTCAAGTAGAAATAACGGAAGCAAGAACTCAGGCCTCCTACTAGTAGATTTTGAGCCAAACACCTTGCTAAGATGATGTGACCTTTCTAGAATGCTGAACTTGTACTTTTGATGTTTTGTAAGTAACCCGTAGTACATTAGCAATTTCTTTATCTCTCTGTAGGTGGTAGAATATTGATAGCTAAGGTTCATTGCGATCTCGTCACTCTTCCTTTCGAACTTTGTAGCACGAGCTTTATTAGATTTCGCCATACTTGGCTTCTAACTCTTCGCTACTACTTTCGATAGAGCACAACCAGTACAACTACTACCAATACCTTGACTTCTGCCAAGCTGTTAATCTCTTTTAGCCATTTTCTAACAAAATTGCAATAAGTAGCTTTAACGATGACAAAAAGAATCACCTCAAAGTGAACCAAAGCAAGCAAACCGCTAAAATGCAGAAATCGTTGCAGATAATTAACAAAAGCAAGAAAATCTCTAACAATAGTTGTAGAGAGTTCAAACAAATAAGAGGCAAAGTAACCTTGAACAAGACAACCCTGAATATATATAGACCTATCATCCAAAATGCATTGTTTCAAAGGGCAACTAGCATCTATGGAGTGTGTCTCACATTGTTTGATCAAACTAGAGTCAAAGTAGAGGAGACGTTGTGACGAAGAATCACGCGAAGTCACAATGATGTGATGACGCTCGAAACAGAGGCAATATAGAGACAATGTCACAACAATGAGCCTAGGACGTCGCGACGAATTCCAAACTTAAAGAAGTTATGCATTAGACTCTCAGCAAGATCAATTTTCCCAATTAAACTCTAATTATTCCAGAGATATTCAACTCTTTTTAGAACTCTAGTTTCAGCCTATTTAAAGGGCCATAGCAACCCTAAAATAGGGGGTAATAAAACAACATTAAAGAGATAATTAAGAGAAAGTTTTGGAGAACTTTAAGAGAATTTTGTGTTTTAGCTAGAAAGCTTTATATTCGAGGTTAAGGTTTGCTTTAAATTTCTCCATCTTGTACTCTTCATTTGTTTGCTCATTACAAAAGTCTCCTTTCCCTGTGGTTTTTTTATCCTCTTGATTGGATGAGTTTTTCCACGTAAATTTGTGTGCCAAATTTTCTCTATTACTTTTTTTGTTATTTATACGAGTCGATCCCCAACGGCATCCAATAGCAACTCACCACTTATCTCAAAAGGTTGTTGATCATCATTATCACCACTCCCTAGAAATGCAACCCTCAAAGTACATTTATGTCAGAATCTCAAACATTTAGATATAACGTTCCATCTTGTAATAAAGCCACCATTTGAAACAACTAGGAAAAAAGTTATCAGATCGAAACGTCTTGAGGAAGGCTACTTTATAACCCTCCTCTCGACTTAAAAAGAAGGGAGATATTGTTATACCCTCATCCGTGATAAGACATGTGGCAAGCTTTGAAGGCACCTGAACAGTAAACCTACCCCCAGCAAACTGGGTAGTCACTTGTGAACTCACCCTCCCGAGAGGACTATTCGGACAACGGTTGGTTCAACCTTCATTGGAAACATGAAATTGTTTGGTCACCAAAAAAATCACATGTGCTCAACAGCTTTATCCCATCAGAGTTAGAATGAATGACAAGATCTGTCCTGTCACAGATATCATTGTTTCATTGAAGACATACCTCTCACAAGCCCTATAATGACGGCTAGAGGGCAAGCACAACACATTAATACCATATTACACGGGACTCTTTCCTATAAATACCTCCAAGAATGATGAAGAAAGGATTGACTCTTCAAGGATACCGAGTTTACTCTCTCTATACTTCTCCAACCCTCAGCCTTCAAACTCTCTCCATCTCCATTCTCCATAAACTCCAGCTCTCTGCCCTGACTGGGTAAACCGACCTTCTCAACAGCCGTTCTCCTCTCTTCTGTACTCTCCCCTCTTTAAGGATTGTATCAACAGTATCATTGCCACAAAGCTATATAAATCCCTTTCATTACACGTATATTTATCACTCTATAAAAATATTTTTGAATTAAGTAGACATTCAAAAAATAATTTGCAACACACAAAGAAATACACCTCCCACTGCCTAAGCTTTCAATAAGCTTATTATCCTTAACGTAACAACGTATAATAATATTCTCTACAAATAAAATATACGTCATCTTTACATTAGAATATTAATCCGTCACCGCAATATCAGATTTCGAAATGCTTTTCTTTCCACTATAGGCATATTCAAAGAACCATATTTTGAGCACCTAGCAAAAGCTTAAGCAAAACAAGGTTGAAGATGACAAAATTTTAATGAGCTCGGCTAGTTTGTGGAAAAAGTGGTACAAGACTGAGGAAGCTGAGGTGATCCAGGGAGAGCTTGGCTTGTTGTACTATTGTTTCCGTTGTTGCTTGGCGGCAGTGGTGGTGGTGGTGCTCCCATAAACGTCGAAATAGCAGCGGCCAACACCGTAGTGAAATTCGGGTCAGAAGCGATGGCTGCCGTGACAGTTTCCACCATAGAAGCAGTATGTTGTTGCTGTTGTTGCCCTAACTGCATTGCCGGCAATGCGGATAGCTTGGGGTAACCATGCAAAGGTAACGGAAACGTAGGCGGAGAAGGCGGGGGACGTATGAATGGGACGGGGTTTGGGCCCTGAGTTAAGTCGAGGGTTATGGTGGGAAACGGCGGCGAGGCAGATAGAGTGGCCATTGTCGACGCGTAAGGCAAGGAGCTGTGGAAATAGCCAGAATTTGGTAGGCCATCCTTACTTGTGGTCGAACCAGATAACACCATGGCTGCGGCGGCGGAGGTGGTTTTGGCCATTGCTGTGGCTGCCGGTGGTAGATGGTGGTTGTGGTTTCCTTCATATGTTGTTATGAGAATGCTTTTATCCTCAGCACATCTTTGCACCTGTTAGAAAATGTGTTTAAATCTGAATAAAGAAAATAATAAATCAAAATTTTGTTTTATTATTGGTCAAATTATTGTCAAAAATCTTATGAGAATGCTTTTATCGACTGCCATTGATAAACTCTTCAAAGGCCTCCTTGCAAGCAAGTGAATTTAATTAGGTGATGAAAATGAGATACGATGATGGAAAATGTTTATGATGATATCGTCTTCATATTTGAAGAACC
Organism: Gossypium longicalyx; assembly: GCA_025698465.1. Lineage (NCBI taxonomy): Eukaryota > Viridiplantae > Streptophyta > Magnoliopsida > Malvales > Malvaceae > Gossypium > Gossypium longicalyx. The sequence goes on from CM047006.1 coordinate 22,910,502, forward strand.
CTAAATCTCTAAATCAAGAGGTAAATAATAAGTGTTGCTTTTACTCATTGCTGAGAATTGTGATAGTGCATACAGTTCATGTACTAACAGTTCATTAAATACAACCTCTTTTAAATACTATTGATAACTTCCAATAAAAACTACTATATGGAATTTTTTTCTACAAAAAAGGGTAAAATATATATACTAAGTAAACTGACACCTATTTGTTATTTAATAGAAAATAAATTACATTTATTTTATTTTATTTTTTTATCAAAAAATTTCAGTATTTAATTTTAAAGTAAATTATACAAATGGACACTCAATTATGTTCATGTTCATATTTCGGTTATCCAACTTTAATTTTTTTTAATTTAAGGACTAATATTTGAATTCATTCCTATTTTGGTCACTCACTATTAAATCGATAACAAAAATTATTTTTCTAACTAATATAACACATTTAGTCCTTAATACTTATTCTTTCCATATCTATTAATTATTTTATTTATGGTTGACAGAACTCAGTTCGGTACATATCCCTTTTTGTTTATATTTGTAAGAAGTTAGTGTTAGAAATTAACTAAACTCCATTAAGAATAATAGGAAATACAATTTTTAAAAATATAATATATAAAAAATTATATAAAAAATTTAATATTTGTAAAAAAATAATTTTTCACTCTAGCTAGGATAATTTTTAATTAATTTGATTTCACACTAAATCAAATTATTAGTGATACATATTGCTTATTGTAGATTTAAAATTAAAAACAAATAATTAAAAATAAATTGAACAAATAATAATCTCTTAATCTGTTTATAAAATTAAAAAAATTATTGTCAATGTAACAAAAAGAAATTCAATTAATTTTTTCACATTTTTTTCTTATGAAAAATTAAATGTTTATAGTTTTTTTTCTTATATAATTATTGATTGAACAATTGCATTTTTCAAAGCCATATTGTTTAACTCTGAATTTAATTTCCAATTTCAAGGACCAATTTCGAGGACTATTTCTATGTACTTTGAAGGAAATATCATGCTGTTAACAATAAGAGTAAATCTAAAAGTGTTATTTTTTTAAGGTTTTTTTTTATTTTTTTAGCCAAAATTTTATCAATCAAAGGGTTATAAAATATTATATTCAGAAGAAAGCTAATGAAAAAAAAAAGGAAAAAAAGTTTCAAGCTAAACTTATAAGTATTAGGAATTGGCTTGGAAAACAGCTCGTTAATTGAGACAAGATTTTTTTTTCTTTTTTGGGTTCTAGAAACTTATAGATGTAAAATGCCTTTATTTTAACAACGGAAAGCTTTGGTTAAGTATGAGGACCAAAATGATATATGCAAGTATTGAGGACTAAATGTGTTATTATACCATTTAGAAAAAGGCTTTCCGTTATCAATTTAATGGCGGGTGACCAAAACAAGAATGGATTCAAACAGTAGTGCCTAAATTGAAAGGTTTTAAAGTTGGGTGACCAAAATAAGAACGCAAGCTTAGTTGCATGACCATTTTTATACTTTACACTTAATTTTAAGTAATATGCCAAACATATTTTATAATTTAAATTCAGCACTTTGTAGCCTGAGGTGAAAAAGGGTTAGAGACTAAATTGAAAAAATTGTCAAATTTAGAGAATAAATGTTGGTTAATTTATCCTTAAAGTAGAGACTTGGACGTACCTGCTTACGTACTGGGCAGCCAACAGCCATAGTGCAACGGTAGTAAGCGCGTGGACAAGGGTTACCCTTCGCCATCTTTTGACCATATTTCCTCCATTGACACCCATCAGTTATCTGCACCAAAAAGGAAAACAGAAAACCTAAGACCCTCCATTTCCATGCATACATACAGACACACATTCTCTTATTGATGTGTACAATATTAATTAGTTACCATAGGAGCTTCTGATCTTGCCCTAACCGACACCCTGGCCTTTTTGAAAGCTACTTCAGGGACCTGTTCTTCTTCCTTCTTTGGCTCATCCACCATTGGACTACTCTTTGGCGAAGTACCCCAGCTCTGTTGACACGTTTGATCGATTCCATCTTCGACAAAGACGTGCTTCCCTTGAATCTGAACCGTCCGATGATGGTCGTCGTTGCCTTCCTTTGACACGACATCCATGGTGGAGGTGGTGGTGTTGGCTGGGGAAGAGGCTGACATTTCTGTCCTCTTGTCGTCAGTTGCCGATGGCTCGTTCACATCTAATGTAGTCGATGGTCGTCGTGGGTCTATGGATTGTTGGATTGACATTATGGGATGACTCGACATGCCTTTTACTCCTCCTTCCTTGTTCACCTGTTTCAGTACCAAACTCTTATTAAACCTTAATCATGATGATGCTTGGAATTAGTACGTAAGCTTTTCAAAATTTTTCAATTTTTGACTATGTCATTCGTGTCAAGTCATTTTCTAAAACAATTATATTTTTATAAAAAAAATTTAAAATATGTCAAAAATCTTTCTACTCTTCACAAATTTGATTTAGTCCTTAGACTTTTAAGTTTAGATTCTACTTTTCGGATTTCAACATTTAGGTCCAACTGTTAATACTATTATTATTATTTGTTATATTTGTTGGTGTTATATTTTCAAATTCCTAGAAAGTTGATAAGTGGAAGGACTAAATTCCTAGAAATAATATGGTACAATATCAGAGTCAACAGAGATCAAAATTGATAAAATTTGCTAAGTTTAAGGACTAATGTGGACCAAAAGAAAGTTTTAAGGACTAAATTGAAAAAAAATTACCAAATTTAGGACCAAAAGTTACTTTATCCCTTTCTATTAATGAGAGAAGAAAAATATTGCCTTGTTTTCCTTTTTGAACCAATCATCCATCACTACCTCTAGATCTATCAAAATAAAACATTAAGTCACACTTACTGCATACCATTAAAGCCTACTAAAGGTCCAGTGATAAGATCTCGAGTTTGAAAAAAATAACACCGGAAAGCATCATTATTTAAGAGTCTGACTCTACTTAAAAATAACCGAAACCCTAATAATTAAGATCATGAGCTTCATTTTTTTGTACTAGATTTGGGGAGTTGGAAATAAAGCTATATAGGCAAGTGGTTGAGCTATCGCCACATATTCTATATACTAGTTTCTACTCTGTGTAGCACATGGAAGATTTGAAGATAGAATTGGTTATGAACTTAATGAAAAAAATTAAGAAGAAAAGGGTTTTTAAATTACGATGGAGTACTTTATATTAATAGTCGGATTGTAAATTATTTACTGTGCGTTAATTAAAAAAGCATATTAATCATTTTTGTTAAGAATTTCAATCTTTTATACGATTAAAAATTGACTTGATTGATGGAATATCTCATCAGCATATTATGTATACATCATGCCATGTACAACAAATGATTTTTTCTAGTAGAAATAAATAGGGGTTAATTTACTTAAGAGTAAATGAGAAAATTCAACTCAAGTAAGAGAAATCAAAAGTAGCACATTGCACGTTAACCAATTTTTGTTTTAATACAACGTGAAGGAGAAACACCTAGGAAGATGATGAAGATAATATTTGAAAATAAATTTCATGGGTTTTGTTTTTTTGGTTACCTGTTGTTTATTAATTGCAAGTAGGGCCTGTTTTTGTACCGCCATGAATAGTTGACCTTGTAGTTCATTGTAGTTTCTTGTAATATGATCCAACATGCTCTTCAGTCTTCGATTCTCTTCATGTAACCTTTCTAGTTCGATTTTAAGAACACTCATCTGTTACAAAGAAAAAAAAAAGCCCAATCCTCCATTAACAAAGCTTAAACTCAGTAACTTAAAAAAAATGAAAATGAAAACACATACGTCAGTGTTGGATTTCTTTTCACTAGCCGTCCTTGAACTGACAAGATTTAATCCAGTCTGAAAACAAATATATTTTTAGTAAATTACAGTTAAATTTCCATATATGGAGAGAGATGGGATAGTAATTCAAAACCTTACGTTAACATCAAATGAAGAAGATGAACCATTAGTATTAATCTTGCTGTCTTGATGATGATCAGTAGAAAAGAAATCCATTTCCATGATGTGGGGCTTGACCTTGACATGATCATCGCTAGAATCATCATGGGTTCGGTCTGATGCGGAGGATCTACGGCGGAGGAGGTCGTCGGAGTGAAAGAACGGCAAAGGGTGGTGCTTTTCCATGAGTAAACGAGAAATTTAAAAGATTACTAGAGAAATAAGAGGGGAGGGGGTAATATGTAGGTTTTTTTTTTTTTTGAAGCTTTTCAATAAAGAGAGGAAAAAGGAGTATAAAAGAGTAAACGTGGACAAGCCGTTTTTTTCACTTGCGGGAGATATGACGTGGCAGTTGTTAAAGAGGGGCTACGTGGCGAGTTCTGGGCGAGGTAGGACGGAGAAAGGAGTTAAAACGGTGGGGGACGAAATTTGAGAGAGACAAAACCGCGTTAAATGAAAGAAAAAAGAATCGAAAATTGATGAAGATTTTATAAATTAGAAAATCGAGGTTATTCTGAATTTTATTTTTGTTATTTTTAATATTTATGATATAAAAATAAATATTTTATATTTAAATAATAAAAATAATAAAAAAATATTATATAGAGAGTTTTTTTAAAAAGAATGAAATCTTTTAAATATTTTATCAAATAGTTTTTTAAAATCACAAAATAAAGTTCAAAAATTTTAAATTCAAAATTAATAAAAATACTGAAAATCAAATTAAATTGAAGACCATGACGAGACAACGGGTGAGAAAAGATAGCGTACGAGCAGTCCACGTTGTACTAAGGTCAACACAGTTGACGGCAAGGCTTTATCTGAATCTGACGGTTGTTAGGGATTTAAAAGAAATAATAATAAAGGTGGGGACCAGCTAGGTGAGAATACCTAATCCCACTGACTTAAGAAGCCAGCTAGCCAGAGAGCCAGGCAAGGTCCTCACGTCATACTCATTTTTAATCAGTCCACGGCTCTTGGAAAGATCCCCACCTCGGCTCCCCCGCTTATCTGGCTCGGCTGAGCCCAAATACATCCTAACAATTTACATTAGACCAAATATTTTCAAAATTATTCATTCAATATCAATTCAAATATGAATTTAACCTTATTTAAAAAACACGTTGATCAAATCGTAAATATGTTTGTATAGAATGCTTAGATTAGTATCGATAAAGTTTGAAAAATTGTTTATTTGCAACACGTTAGATTCAGATTGTTCGTGCAGTAAATATATATGTGTTTACAATTTAATTAACGTATTTTAAATGTGTTTCATGTTAGATTTAAGTTGACAATTATATTTGATTAATCATTATGCACAAAGACCCTATTTAGAATTTGGGTCTTAATTTGAGTATGTGTGTTGCAATTAACCTACTTAGAAATCTATATAAATAAGGATTATTATTCTATATATTATTAGTGGAGTAAAAAAAAAATTACAAACGAGTTCAAAATGATGCCATTTTTTTCAATGTAGTAAAATAATAAAATAAATATTATTATTTGGTATAATGACGGTATATTTCTTTTATTCAACAAACAGCTTTAAAAATTACCACATGTTTTTTTTTTAATATTTTACTATATCCCTACAAAATATTTGTCAACCTCTAACTTTACTTGTGGAATCTAAAACTCAGCTACTAAATATTTTTCCCATAAAATAATTAAAAATAAAACTTAAGCTTGAGGAATAATTATCATATAAATAATCATGTTTTCACATATATTTTCCTCTTGCATGAATAAATTTTATTTTATTTATCTATATGTGAATATAAACAATTATTGGTGTTATATTATGCATTGATAATGATAGTAGGAATAATCTCAAAGCAATGAGAAAGAAAAATAAGAACACACAGATTTTAATGGAAAACACTTATCAGGAAAAAACCATGGATAGAGGAAGAGAAATTCACTAATATTGAAAAACAACAATACAAGAGGTTTTCTGCTACACACGTTTTAAAGATTAAACAACCTTTTTATAATCAATGTTTAATAGAAGAAGTATAGTCTTATATGGATTTAACTTGTGCGGCAAGGTCCGTACAACGGGAGCGGAGGTAGAGTTTAGTGGTGGATGGGGATCTGTGGTAAGTTACAGCCTCGGCTCTTCACCCCTACTTATCCCCAATTTTGTCTCTCTATTTTATTTCTTTAACAAGTGAGTTACACCTCGAATTTTCAAGTTGGAATTCGAGTCACACAACTCTAACAATCAGTAATTTATTTTTTAATATGACAATAAGGAAATTTTATAATTTAATTTTACACGTATATTTAAGAGAATATCATCATCATGGATATGAATATATAAATACGAATAAAGATATATTTAGGGTTGATTGAGTCTTAGCTTGGCTAATAACGGTATTATTGATAGTACAAGAGGCATGAATATATAAATACGAAGAAAGATATATTCATAGTCAACTGAGTCTTAGCTTAGCTAATAACGATATTATTAATAGTAGAAGAGGACGTGAGTTTGAGCGCGAGATTATTGAGAGATTATGAATAATTTTAGAGATTATAAACTTAATTTTAATTAGTTCTATTCAATTAACGAGGTTGATGAAATCCCAAATATAAAATATGGTCTCCTTTTCGGAGATTTTTTTTGAGTGTTTTAATTCAATTAAACTAAGAAAAAAAAAAACTCTTTCATTATTATTATCCACAATACTAAAATTGGAGAAATTGAATTAGACACATGGGAATGTTTTTTCTACACCACTCAATGGATTATGAATTGCGATGTTGAATTATTGATTGCTCATAGCCTTAGGCATATCTATCAACTTAATAAGCAAGCAATAACCACAAAATGGACCGCCCTTTCCATGCAATTATGTTGACAAATTGCGGGAGTCAAGGGCTAATCGCCCTTACAACCATACCTAGCTACCAATACTATTTTGTGTAACAATCTTGATGGTAAGAGATAAGGAAAAAAAATAAATTAAACTTAGTTGAATTGGAATTACTGTAATGACGGTCGAAACACAATCATATTTCATTAGCAGAAACTTTTGACTTTACTTGGTCACCCTTAACTTGATTTCAATGGAAGACCAAATTATTATATCTACATAGTACAAAATTGATTGACTTTGTGACCCTTATACAAGGTAATAAAACAAGATAATGATAAATATTGTCGAATTTGTTATTGTTTTATTGTTGACAAGTTTTATATAGTCACTCATCTCATTACATTATTATTATTATTATTATTAAAATTTGAATTTTATGGATGTTGAATATATACATAATCATGAATCATCCTATTTCAATTTATTTTATACTTATCAGTTGTATTCAATATTTTAAATGTGAAATTCACGTAAAAAAAAATAATTTACGACTATTTGATTTAAATATTTTTCAGGTTTATTATATAATATATTATTACTTTTTTAAAATATTAGAATGGGGCTAGCCCCATCCTACTTCGTCATAATTGTTTGAATGTAAATATAATAATGATCAAGTAATTTAATTTCTCAAGTCTTTCTTCCTTTTACTTTAAATGTCATATATAATAAATATTTTACATATTTCTTGACAAGTTCAAAGAAAAAGGAAACGTGGTAAGAAGTAGTATATACATAAATTATTTTTATTCAAATATATTATACATAGTATCTTTTGCTTTTATTTCAAATCATGCCATCACTCAATGTACTAACTCTAATTTATCATTGATGAGATGAGATTAAATTATTAAGGAATTGAAAACTAATCGTTGTATTGGAATTCAAAGTAGTGGTACTATTTTTATATATTCAAAAAGAGATGTTGAGTGATATAACTTATGGTTAAATATAAAAAATTATATATCAACATTTAGTTTAATATGTAATATGATACATAAATTTGGATATGGTGTAATTATATAAATAAAATTATAGAAACTAACGTCGATAATGATAATATAGAACAATCGCAAAGTAAAAAGAAAGAAAAATAAAAACATACAGATTTTACGTGGAAACTCTTTAGGAAAAAAACCACAGGTAAAGAAAAAAAAATTCACTCATGTCAAATTTGAATGATACAAGAGGAGTTTAGAATATATCTATTTATAGGTTGAAAAACTTTATTCTAATCAATGTCAAATAGATGAAGTGTCGTAAGGTTGAAAAACCTTATTCTAATAAATGTAAAATAAAAGAAATATAGTTCTATATGGATTTTACTTTTTATTTTATTTTACCACAGTTTTTTATTTTAATAAGGATTCGAGTCACTCAACTCTAACAATCTCCACTTTGACACAAATTCTCAATAAACAAGTTCTTCACCACGAATTCTCAACGAACAAGTTCTCCACCTCTTCCATGAAACCCCTTAAGGGGTGTTCTTCAAAATGAATACCAACCAAGTTTATGCAATGCTCAAACTTGGTTATAAGAAGTGACTTATCATATATGCAGGATTTTCATAAGTACTAACTTTGTTCACAACAATATCTCCACAAGTAATAATATCACGCAAAAATGATACCGAACATCAATGTGCTTTGTTTTCTCATGCAACATTTGATCTTTCATAAGAAAGATAACACTCTGACCATCACAAAACATTTTACTGATATGAAGGTCTTTACTAAATTCACCAAAGAGTCCCTTTAACCAAATAGCTTCTTTACAAACTTTAGTAATCGCCATGTACTCAGCTTCAGTAATAGACAAAGCAACTGTAGTTTGCAAAGTGACTTTCCAACTGATTGTGCAACCCCCAATAGTAAAGACATACCCTGTGAGAGATCTTCTTTTATCAAGGTTTCCAGCAAAATCAGATTTAATATACCCAATGCTCTATCTCTAGTTTTTCCAAACTATAAGCAAATATCAGTAGTACCTCGTAAGTATTTGAAAATCCATTGAACTGCTTTCTAGTGTTCTTTACCGGGATTCACCATGTATATACTAATTGCATTAACTGCATATGATAAATCTAGACGTGAGCAAACCATAGCATACATGAGAGATCCTACTACACTAGAATATGGAACACATGACATGTAGTCAATATCATCATCTGATTGTGGAGAGAAAGCCGATGAAAGTCTGAAGTGGGTTGCTAATGGAGTACTAACAGGCTTGGCACTCTACATATTGAACCTGCAAAGAACTTTCTCAATGTACCCTTTCTGACTACATACTTTTCTATCTCTAAGAATCTCCATCCCATGTATCTTCTTTGCTGCTCCCAAATTTTTCATCTCAAATTCTTCACTAAGTTGGGTTAACTTTTCTTATCTCTCATTTATCTTTGGATGCTATCAACATGTCATTAACATAAAAGGGTAGATATATCTAATAAAAAAAACGATAATTGTTTTTCTTAAAATAAACACAACTACCAAAGCTGCTTCTTTTGAAATCATGAGTAGTCATAAATGAATTAAACCTCTTGTATCACTACCTTGGTAACTGTTTCAGGCTATAAAGAGACTTTTTCAGCAAGCAAACATAGTCCTCTTTTTCTAAAATTATAAAACCCTTTAGTTGTTACATGTAAATATCTTCCTTAAGTTCTCCATGTAAGAACATTGTTTTTATATCTAACTGCTCAAGCTCTAAATCGTACATGGCCACAATACCAAGCAAGGCTCAAATCGAGCTATGTTTCACAACTGGAGAAAACACATATGTGAAGTCTATACATGGAATCTGACTGTAACCCTTTACAACCAGCCTTGCTTTTTATCTGGGTTCTTCAACTCCTGGAGTCATTTATTCTTGAACACCCATTTACAACGAACAACCTTTTTACCCTTAGGAAGCTTCAATAGGTTTCATGTTCTATTCTTATGGAGCAATTCCATCTCTTTTTGCACGCCAAACATCCACTTTTCTGAATCTTCACAACTAACTGTCTCAAATAAGTAGATTACTCTTATTCTAATCAATGTCAAATAGATGAAGTGTAGTAAGGTTGAAAAATCTTATTCTAATCAATATAAAATAAAAGAAGTATAGTTCTATGTGGATTTTACTTTTATTTTATTTTATCACTGTATTCTATTTTAACAAGAATTCGAGTCACTCAACTCTAACAGAAACTTTGATTTTGATTCAATTGTGCATGCTTAAAAAAATAAGTACATCAATTTATTTTTATATTGGATAAGTATAGTTATTTGTGTATTCAAAATGTAGATGTAAACGATGTTATATCAATTATGGTATTAGTGATTTGTGAAAATTGAATAAAATCAATATTTTCATGTATAAAATTACACAAAAATGAAATTTATATATATTATTATATACACAAAATCAAAGCTAATGTGTAATTTTAATTTTTATCTTTAAAATTTATAATTCAAATTTTAATTCCATTTGTTGATGTAATTATCCTCAGATAACATTTTATATATAAAATTCAAATCTATTTCCCTATTTCTAAAGTATAATTATCTCTATTCAAAAAAAAAAATTAAAATCATAAAAATGCTAGAAGTGGAATGGAAAATCAAGGCATAAGAAATTACATCAAAGAAATTGAAATTAAATTACTAAAAAAAATATTTTATTGACCCTTCTCACCACATCATTTATGGTCCCTTTTTAATTATTTAATAACATTTCAGCAATTTTTTCATGTCATTGACATATAATTTTGGTAATTTTTTTACCTTAAACCTTGACCCTAAACCCAACCTTGACCATGAACCCCAAACCCTAAACTCCAAACCTCAAACCCCAAACCATGAACCTCGAACTCAGACTCTGAACTTGAACCTTAAACATCAAAACTCGAACCTTGAATCTTAAACCATAAACCCTAAACCTCAAACTAAAGCTTCAGGCTTGAGTTTGGGGTTCGGGGTTCAAGGTTCGAGCTAAAAGTTCAAAGTCAAGGTTCAAGATTCTAGGATCGGGGTTCGAGGTTCGAGGTTCGAGGTAGAAAAATTATCAAAATTATTTGTCAATAACATAGAAAAAATTGTTAAAATGTCATTAAATAATTGGAAAGAGACCATGAATGATATGGTTGGAAGGGTCCATAAAATAATTTCTCGAGAAATTAATATTTTAAGTTGAAATTTTTAATAGATTATTATTTAATGCATAGATGGTAGAAAAAATTTAATTGTCATATGTTTTTTTTTTTAAATATAATTTACTATCATTGTACCAAATAATTTTTTTCAATATATACTAAGCTGATTTATATTATAATATCTTAATTACACATTATATATTAAAAATAAAAAAATATATTAATGTATAATCCATATAATATATATACAGTGGCGTATCTAGGAGGCTGGCAGCGGGCTCGACCCCCCTAAAATTGAGAATTATTCATATAGGCCTTTTAGAAATTTTAAAATTTTAAATTAGTAAAGGTAAAATTACACTTTGCCCCCTAAAAATGATAAAAAATTGATTTCATCCTTTAAAAATTAAAAAGATACAGGTTATTAAAAATTAAAATTTAATTTCGGTCCGCTAAAAGAATTTTCTGGCTTCGCCCCTGTATATATATAAGGGGTGAGACTAGAGGTGTCCATGGGTCGGGCCGGGTTCATGCCAGACCCAACCAAAAATTTAGGTCCGTTTGCTAGGCTCGGGACCAGCCCAACACGAAAAATTGGCCTAAAAATTTGCCCAAGCTTGATCTTTATAAAAATGCTAAAACTCGAGTCCAACCCGTCCTTATTAATTTTTTATAATATGTTTTTACATAATTTTTAAAAATATATATAATACATCAAAAATACTAAAAATATTAAAATATATGTTTCCCAACAAATTAAAAATATATATGTATACTTAAATAATAATAAGATAAGTGCAAATTAACAAGCAAATGCCTCTAAAATAGCAACAAAATAGTAGCAACATAAAAATAAAATGGTAGCGCAATAGTAAAAAAAAAAAAAAAAGCAACAAGAAAATAGTAAAAAAAAAACAATAAAAAAAAGTAGTTTTTTTAAATATTTAGCCGAGCCTGAGCTAAAAATCATTACTCGAGGCTCGGCCTGTTTTCTAAACAGTCCTTATTTTTTTACCCAAGCTCATTTTTTAGACTTATATTTTTACCCAAACCCTCCTACTTTTCGAACGAGCCTTCAGGTCAGACTATTTAACCCGATGAAGAGTTCTAGGTGAGACTAGATTATATTCATCATCTCCATGCCTTGAATTAATCCTCAAGATTTTTTTTCCTAATAAGGGTAGGGAGAGTTTATAAGATTCAAACAATGAATTTATTGTGAGTCAAACTTTAAAAGTTAAAATATACCATAAGTCTATGTAATTTTTGTAATTTATTTTCTCTATTTTTTCATATTTCAAAATTTAGGTCTAATTATTAACTCGGTTAAAATTATTTTATTAAATTTAAGTTCATTACAAAGTTATTCTTTTAGTTAACTACTAAGTAACTTTTTTTTTAAATGTCACACCAACAAATTTAAGAAAAAAAAGATCACAATTAAACTTAAATTTTGAAATTTAAAAACTAAAAAAATTAAATTTCTGAAAATAAAAAAATTAAATTTCAAATTTATAAAAAATATATCACATATTTTAATCAATTTTAAATTACCATAGCCATTGTAGGAATATTTAGAGCTTAATGATGCTTTAAATTTTTTTTCCTTAAAAAACCTTATATAAATTTAACATACAATAATACATTTAAATTAAAAAGAAGAAGAAGAAAACGACAGATTAATTTTACCGATATTGCAGCCTCTTCCTTTCTAAATGTTGTTGTCAGCATATATATATATAAGGAACAAGGATTCATTTATATTGATATAAAATTAAAATTATTTTATAATTTTATATACGGTTAATATTTTAATGATTCAATTGTATTTAGCATGATATAAAATTTTGATTTAATCTAATATCTATATCATATTAATCTATAATACTCAATAAATTAATATATATTCAACAACTAAATACTTTTTACATAAAATAAATAGTTAGAAATTTTTAATTTACATAAATTTGACATGCATGATTTATATGAATAAAATATTAAATTCAACGGCTGGATCGTTAAAATATTAACTATAAAAAGATATACAAAAGTGTGTAAGACAACTTTAGTTTTACACTGGTGTAAGCAGATCCCTCGTCTCCCTTACATATATATAAAATTTTACATCGGTATAAGTGGATCTCTCCCTTATATGTAAAATTAAAATTGTTTTACATCCTTTCGTATCTCTTTGTATGGTTAATATTTTAATGATCAAACTTTCATATTTCATGCTCCATTTATGTATATCATGCATGTCAAGCTTGATATAAATTAAAAATTTCTAACTATTCGTTTTATACAAAAAATTCAAACATTAAATATATATTGATATGGAGATTATTTTTTATCAATATGATAGAGATATCAGATCGATTAAAAAATTTACATTCATTACAAATACAAATATATTTATATATTCAACGATTCATCAATTAAAACATTAATCGTATAAAAAATTATGAAAAATATAATATCACTTAAATTTTATAATGATATATCTCAATCTTTCTCATATTTTAATGAAGAAAAATCTCAGTTTAATTAATCAAAATGTGGAAATTTTTGGTCAATGGTTGGAACTAGAAAGATGCCCCTTTGACACTGAGAACCACAGCTGGAAGCGGTCCTTCATCTCCCTTAGTCTATAATAATATAATATAATCAAATTAATATATAAATTATTTATTATGTGAAGGAAGTCAATGATAAACTAAACAAAGGGCAATCTTCTTTTATTATTGTATTTTAGAATTGTTGAGACCTTCCTAACATGGAGCTCTTCATCTCTAATCATGTCCTGCTTACCAACTCCATTTTCTTTTCCTACCAAAAAGATTTTACTAAATCGAAGGATTATTTCATATCAATCTATCAACCAATTAATATAGTAGCATCCAAAACAAATCTCTGTTCTTTCGGATTCTATTCCATCATTTCTTTTGAAATGAAATTTACACTAAATTCATTCGCATCACAAGATGTTATTTCAGAGATATCCTCAAATCACCCTTTACCTCAGCCATCCACGTCTTTCACCCGCTATTAAACTATCCACTTTTTAGCAGGAAGAGAAGACCATTAGGTTATAATTACCTCCTACTTTTCTAACGAAAAGAATGTCAAAGCAATATTGCACTTGAAGACAATCGGCCATCACCTGTATTGTTGGTAATGTGGCACTACTAAGTACGAGATTAGACATAAGATCTTCTCCTATAAATATCTTGAAGAATAATGGAGTGATCATTGGTGTTTCAATCTTCCTTATTTTCGCAACTACCTCTACTCCTCTCTTGCTCTAACTCTCCGCTAGTTTAGGTGAATTGGTCCTATTGTCACCATCACTTTTTTCTTTCCAGTCTCTTCCTTTGTTATACATATGTATAAACATGATTCAATTCGACCAATATAGCTTTCTAATTTATAATCTAACAAATTGAGATATTATGATTAAGGTGAGACTTTTTTAAGTGGATTACAAAATTTTATGATTTTTTTTATTTTTTTATTAAACAATTTTCCACTTGAATGATTTTTAAATAAACTCTCAAAAATTATTAAAATTCTATAAGACTTGTTTTTCTTTATATTTTTTAATATAATTTAGTATTTTTTTATCTCAAATAAATTTATTATACTACATGAAAACCTTTTTTTTTGGTTGAAAATTGAAAGAAAAAAATGGAAATGGTGCTTCCCTTGTACATTATAGCTCAGCCTGGCTTTTATTTGTTGTCATTCATTACTCTCATTCTCCTCGTTCCCTTATAAAGTAACGGCTTAATACATAGTTTAGTACTTGAGTTTAATCTCTTTTTTTTTTTCTAATGAGGTGTTTGTGTTATTTTTGGTCAAATTTAGTACTTATATTTGACAAAAGTCATATATTTTGATACTTAAAAGTAATGATGTTAACTTTGTAATGTTTAATTCAAGTGTTATGATTGATTTGATGAAAGTTAATTGTTGATATTATTAAGTTTGAAATTTTCATGATTTGTTAATAAAATAAATTTAGTGTCAATCGTGAATTTGCTTAATTTTTCAAATATAGTCCGATGGATGTGATTTAATTCAAATTTTAGAGTTGTTTTGATAAAAGTTAATTAGATAATTATGCATTTTAATAAAATCAACTCTAAAATCCAAATTAAGCACTAAAAAATTAACACGATTACCTCTAGGTACCAAAATATATAACTTTTGTTAAATACATGTATCAGATTAGACCAAAAAATAACACAAGTACCTTATTAGAAAAAAAATATTAAACTCGAGTACCAGACTACGTATTAACCCTAAAGTAATACTTGTTAAAATCTAACAGTTGCTTAGAAACAAGCTCGATGCTTGGAAGGAGTAACAAAGGAGTGGGCACTCCCTCAAGCACTGCGTGAAACATAAAATAAATAGGGGGAAAAAGTTTGTTTACGCATTTCAATTTCCCCACATCTGCGGAGCCTAGCTTAGTGAGAAGTATCCACTATCTTCAAACTCTTGCACAAAGATCCTTAATATATCACACACTTATGACAGTTTCCTCACTTGTATTTTTGAAGACTAGAAACCTCACCATTAAATTCACCCATGTGAATTTAGCTTGTAAAACCACAACACAATAGATTTTAATATCACAATGCACTCACAAAATATAACTCCTCACTTGAATATATTTAATGTCTCAATTCTAGGTACATAAACCTATACAAGTCTTTCAATTATATAGAGTTGTTTGAGACTTGTTGATGTAGAGAAAATTTATCATAATCCCTATTAAATAGCATATTATTAACTAGTTGAATACAATATAATAATAAGAAACAAGGTAAACAAAGATTCTTGGCAATTAAAACTTTAATAATCCAATCTAATCCAACTTCTTTGATTCTAGAGAGTAGAAAAAGGTGATCTGTTTCAATCCGATCTTCCAAATATGTTTCCTCAAATGATATGATCTTCATTGATGGGCTAGATATCATCTGTAACAGGCCAATTCTGCCCGGCCCACTATGAACAAAAATAACAAAATAAATCAAACCAAATACAAATAGTCTAGTCCAATTACAAAAAAGAGTGGCCTAAATTGCCCAAAATAATCAGAAAACTCTAATGGCCAAAAATCTAAACTATTTTCACAAAAAAAAAAAAAGAAACGCTAGCCGCTACTCCCCTTCCCACGTCAACGTTGCACCAACTCCTTTGTCAGCGCCGCACCAACTCCTCTACCACTACCAACCACCCCTCCAAGAAAAAAGAAAAAAGAACACAGAAAAACAAATACAAAAGAGTAGAGAAATAGATAAAAATAATAGTGTGGAATCAACTATAAAAAGCTAGAAAAATCGATTGTAAGGGTTGGTTTTTTTTTTTTTGAAACAGAAATAAAAAAAATAAAAAAAAAGAAATAAAAAACAGAACACAAAAGAAATTAAAAGTGATTTTTTTTTATCTTTTAGATCTATTATTTTTTCTTTCATTTCTATAAAAATATATAAAAAAAAAGGGAAAGGTAAGAAACTTACCAGTGCACGCACCAAAAAAGGAGAGGAAACGAAATGTTTCTTTGCTTTTTCGCCGAGTTTGATCGGGTTTTCGGGGATTTTGGTCTCAGATTTGTGTTCTATAGACAACGGGCTTCAAAGGGGGATTTTTTGGTGTTTTCCGACCACCGAGGAAGGTGGAGTTCGTCGCCGACGACCGGTGGCCATCGTGGGACTCATCGAACCCCTAGGCCGAATGTGCGGGAGGGCAGAGAAAAAAAAAGGAGCTAGAGTTTTTTTTTTTTTTTGAGATGGGTCAAAATGAATTTTTTTCCTAAGTTTTTTACTTATATAGCCCTTCTAAACGATGTCGTTTTAGGCTTAAGTCATAGACGCCAAAACGATGTCGTTTTGAAGACCAACCCGAAAATCGACTCATCTATATCAGGATCCACCTTTTTTTTTAAAAAAAAATAGTCTATTTACACATTTGGTTCTTCTGCTTTTTAAGCATTTTTCAATATAGTCCTATTTCTTCTTCTTTTTTCTTCTTTTTAAATTTACCCCGTTTAATTTTAATTTTTTTTTATTTTGGTCCTTTTAAATGATGCGCATAGAGAAGTTTGAGATATTTTTCGACTCGGTCCCTATTCCTTTTAGCGTGTTCCATTTTAGTCCTTATTAGTCTTTTTTTTTTAAATTTATGCCCTTAATTTCATTTAAATTTCAATTTAATCCTTTATTTTTAATCTTTATTAAACTATTTTCTTTTATATATATCTACTTATTTATTTATTTATTTTTTCTTTTCTCTTTCTCATATATTTAAAAAATTATTTTTTATATTTATTTTATTTGTGTATATTGTCATCATTATTTTTTTATTTTTTAAGTATATTTCTCATATACTTAAATTTAATATTACTTATTTTATTTATTTATTTATTTATTCTTTTACATTTTAAATAGTTAAATTTAATATTTTTTGTCTATTTATTTATTTATTTATTATTCTTTTATTTTTAAATATTTAAATTTGATATTATTTATACTTCCCTTTCATTTTATTTTTTATTTTTTTCAAAGTAACTTTATTTATTTTGTTATTAATGCCATGAATTAATATTCTTATTATTGCCATATTTACATTATTATTACTATAGTATTTATCTATTTATTTGTTATTTATCATTCTAATATAAATATTCTACCCACATGATCATCTTATATTATTTCGCTATCACCATATCATACATTAAGTTTAAGTATTTATCCATTTGTATGTTATACCCGAATAAGTAAAATGCATATTGTTTTAAGACGTTTTTTTTTTTTTTTTGCACGATGCATAAAAAAGGTAAAATTTTTAAATCGTGGCAATGTTCATTATTTTGGGAATTAGAAAAGTCGTGTTCCTAACTTACGGAGTATGACTTCTTTTTAAAACCAAAATAGTCGAATATTCATTTCAAAAATATAAAAACGAGATTTAAGTAACGATTTAAACGGCAATTATTCTGATTTTCGAAAACTAAAGGTGTCATGTCCTAACTCACGGGGCATGATCCTTCTTCCCGATTAATTTGGAATAAAGTCTTTTCTATTAAAATATCTTAATACGAAGGGATCGCATTTTAAATTCTCTTCAAATTTTCAATTTTCGACATTAAGATATCAAGTAATCAATTAAGTACCAATTTTGGGCGTAACGAATGTGTTAATCCTTCCTCGTGCGTAACCGACTCTCGAACTCATTTCCTGAATTTCGTAGACCAAAAATTATTGTTTTAGTAAATCAAACCTTTTATTAAAGCGATCAAATTGTGAGCTAGTCCGATCAAACCTCATAAAAAAGATTGATGGTGACTCCCATTTTTGTTTTCAAAATATAAGTCGATTTCAAAAAAAAAGTTTCGACAGCTTGGCGACTCCACTGGGGATAAAATAAGAGAGTCAAGCCACGAGTTGATTACTTTGGTCATTTTTTTGAAAATTGATAATTTGGTTTAAATTTACGACCCTTTCATTGCATTTCATCCTTCATTCTTGTGGTCTTTATCATTTTGTTACATAATGATATGTTTGCTTTTTTAGTTCGAGTCTCTTGGTATATTTTCGAACATTGTTTGCATAATCATTCGATTTTACCCTTCTTAAGTGGGAGTGAGAAGCTATTCCTTCGTGAGGTCTTCACCTCCATATAAGATAGTTGATTGCTTTTGGGATGCATTCGTACCTATGTATTCGTGAAATCTTCATCTCCGTATAGCCATAGGGAAATGTATTCTCCTGAACCGAACTCAGTCCATATAAGCCTATAATGGGTGAGGGTCGAGGAATCTGTTGGTTCAGGTACCTTTACTTTAGAACCGAACCGCATATAATGAGCCATAAGAACCTACCCTAGATAGAACCATACCGAACCTCTAGTGGTCACCCAAATAGGTGCTCTATTTATTATTTCTTGCTTGCTTTAAATTCTAGATTCGTATGAAATGTACTGACTTCTTTCTTTTTGTTTTGGTTGTGATTGCATTGCATTTTATCATAGAAAAGGGTGTTGATTCACGTTCAGTGCTAAATAGAGAGCTTGTCATGGAAAAGGGATTTCTTGATAAAGTGGAAGACAATGCGGTCGTCCGAATATAGTCTGAGAGAACACAACAAGAGAAGGTTGACATCCTGACAGAGGGATATGTGTCAGAATTGTGGGATTTCACTCGCATTAGTGTGACTCAGAATAATCTCCAAGAGTTGAAAGAAATATGGGACCAATGGGGTGACGAAACCAAGCACCTATTCTACCAAGACTATGGTGATTTGTCTTACTTACTCAATGTCAAAATGGATAAGCATTTGTTTCGAGCTCTGGCCCAGTATTAGAATCCCGCCTATAGCTGCTTTACTTTTGGAAAGGTAGACTTGGTACCCACCGTAGAAGAGTACACAACTTTGCTTCGTTTCCCGAGGATCCGAGCCAACAAAGCTTATTCTAGAGCCACCAACGTCCCAACTTTCTTGAAGAGATTAATGAGTATAACGGGGATGAGTAAGCAATGGGTCACGGTCCGGATTAAATAAAAGGGAGATAGTAAATGCATCCCTTGAAAAAGCTTACGGGATTTGATCTTGGCACATTCGGACACAAAAAAAAGAATCGACGTCTTCACTTTGAGTATTTACGGGTTGGTCATCTTCTCTAAAGTGCTAGGGCACATAAATGATGCAGTTTTAGATCTATTCAACCAGCTTGACAAAAGGGTCATGCCCGTCCTGAAAATTTTGGCCGAAACTTTCAGATCTTTAAGTGCATCCCGGAGAGCGGGTGAAGGAAGATTTATTGGGTGTGTGCAACTCTTGTTAGCTTGGTTCCATAGCTACTTTTGAAAGTTAAAAAAGATCTCCTTTCGAGTATTCTTTGAGAACTATTCTCCACTGAAAGAATTTGTGGCTACTCCAAGACGAGAGAATATTTTTGAAAAAAAGTGGATGGCAATTCTCCAGAGTTTCCAAGACGAAAAAGACGTCAAATGGAGGGCCCCTTGGATGATCTCTAATGAGATTTTGTATCGATGTTGAGACTTTGACTGGGTCTCTCTACTCGGGATATGAGAAGCTATTGGATATGCTTCTCTACTTATATTGAGAAAATATAGATTGAGGCAGTTCATATCGACAACGCAAGGGTTGGCCTAGTGCGAGTTTGCAGACAAGGGTGATAATTACAAGAAAAAGGTTCGTGAAATATCAAACACTTGGAACCAAACTCATACAATAAAAAGATTTGTAGTAAATCCCATGATGACCCCCGAGTATAATTGGTGGTGGGGTAAAAAAGTCAATGATAATATCCTTGTATCAAGTCAAGAAAACTCTCGGCTGATACAAGAACACTTACAAATGATCCCGTCTAAGATGGAAATCATAAAGCAAGACTTTGAAAAAGATAGAACAGTTGGGAGAGGAAAAGATGCAGCTAGGATTAGACGTCAACGTCTAGAAGTTAGAAGCCGAGAAAATGAGGAAAGGAAATAACAAGGCTGAGAAAGACTTAGACAGTCTAAAAATAGACTATAAGCAACTACGCTTGTAGATAAGAACTGTAAGGTTGGGTAAAACATCGGAGCAATGGCGGCAAGAGATCAAAGAAGAAAAGATTAGAGCTTATCAGTAGGAAAAGAAATTCCAAGACGCTCGAGTTCGAGAAGATACTCTAGAAAGGGATTTGTTAGAAAGCCGAAATGAAAAAGTTGGAATAAGAGCCCGGGTAGCAGAACTAGAAAGGTCACTGCGTCAATATCATAGTCACAACTCCACAATTGAGTTAAAAGCAAGCCTAAATAAGATTGAAGAGTTGAAGAGAAAGATAGAAGAGCTCGAGATAGCACTGCAAATTTGTGAACTTCGAGTTAAACTTCTAGAAACGAACAATGAACACTAGAAAGAGCAATTACAACGCTCTCAATGTCAGATTAAAGATAGGGATCACATCATGGGCAAATCTCTGACTCAAGTACGAGAAGTAACAGACCATTTGTAAACCCTAGTGGTTCAAGTCGATATGTTAAGCTTAAAATACGAATCAGAGTCAGATCGAAGTTGAGAATTATCTTGGCTTCTTAGGAAAGTTAAAGCTTTAAGTATTAGGGCAATGTCGTATATGTAAAATGAATTCATCTTATGTAAAGAGATTTGTTTTCTAGTATAATTATTCTAATAGAACTAAATCGGAATTAACGTTTTTTTTTTTGCATTCATTTTTCATTCATCGGCATTACATTTAATCACATGCAATAAGTTTTATAAAACAACCCTAATTAATCACAATTATGATAGTTACCCTGGAAACCAACAAGAATTTGCCAACCGAATATTATTACGGTACCCAAGGTAAAACTAGAGCCATGGATCAAAAGTTAGAGAGATTGGAAAAAATTCAGAAGGATATGCAAGATCAGTTGCAAGCCCAGCTACAGGAATAATTAGCTAAGATACAACAGGACATGAGGGATTAAATACAAGAGTCCCAACAAAGTATGATAAGCCAGTTGACCCAGTTGCTGGCCGGAGGGACTGAAAAAGGGAAAAGTACTGTGAATAACTCTGGAGATGATAATGAAGAACCTATATACCCCAGGCTTCACCCCAGTGAATGTCTAAGCCCAACCAAATACATATTCATGAAGGGTACACGTTACCATCAGACCACAACAATACCAAGTCGGCACCTCAGCACTGATGAATTGCCCTATGGGTTTAGGTTCCAATCCCGGGGATAATCCGACCAACCCCGTCGTTATAAAATTAGACGACATTGCATAAATGGATAGAGTAAGAGTAGAATTGCCAAAACAGCTAGAAGATCAGTGCAAGTGGTTGGAAGAGAAATTCAGAACTCTAGAGAGTGCCGACTACCTTTGCTGGGTTGATGCTAAGGAGCTGAGCTTAGTCCTAAATCTAGTGCTCCCACCAAAATTCAAAACTCTAGAATTCAAAAAATATAATGCAACTAATTGTCCTGAAGCCCATACCACAATGTTCTACTGAAGAATGGCAGAATACATCAATAATGATCAATTGTTAATTCACTGCTTTCAGGATATTTTGATTGGGTTGGCCGCCAAATGGTACAACTAGCTAAGCCGTCCCAAAATCAAATCATGAAAAGATTTGGCACAGGCTTTCATGAAACAATACAGCCATGTAACCGACATGACACCCAATAGAATTACGCTGCAAAATATGGAGAAGAAGCAAAGTGAAAGCTTTAGGCAGTACACTTAGAGATGGAGAGAGCTGGCAACGCAAGTCCAACAATCTCTTCTAGAGAAGAAGACAACAATGCTTTTCATAAACACTCTAAAAGCCCTATTCATTAACCATATGTTGGGAAGTGCTACCAAGAGCTTCTCAAATATAGTAATGTCCGGAGAGATGATTGAAAATACAATAAGGAGTGGGAAAATAGATGCGGGGGAAAACGCTAAAAGATTAGCCCTGAGAAAGAAGAAAAATAAAATAAACATCATGAGGGTGTATAATAAAGGTTATTCAAAATCGGTCACTGTAGGCCAACCAAGGACCATAACAACAAGCCATCAAGGCCCTTTGTAACACCCCAAACCAGGCCTAGACGTTATGGCTGAATCTGGCGATGTCACATGAGAGTGTTTTTAAAAACGGGTTTGACGAGTAAAAATTGTTCCAGTTGTTTAATCTTTGTTTAATCTTTGTTCCAATTGTGATTAAAACGTCACTTTTACGTGGAAGCTTTAGAAAACCTTATATTTTAGGAAAACTATTTGTTTTAGAGAAAACTGGATTTTAATTGTGCTTATCAGTAATAAAATCATCAACAGTTCAAACGTCGAAATTAAAAGCCAAAAAGTCTAAAGTCTAAAATTAAAACAAAAACCCCAAATAAATAATATATCAAAACTGAAAAAGCCAATGAAAATAGTCTAAAATTATTATGTGTGGCCACCGTTAGTCCTCCGCTACACCAATCCGCCTAGTGTTGGGGATTACCTGAACATATTAAATAGAAAAGGGTGAGTTTCGCAACTCAGTGTGTAATCCCCACAGATATAAATATACAGAATAATAATCAAAAGTCAGAGATAAACAGTCTGGGGTCGGAGCCCATTACAGAATTAGTTAGTGCCTTAGCCCATCAGATACAGATTTAGATACAACTTAGGGCCTTAGCCCATGTCAGATACAGTATGCAGACAGAATATCAGAATCTTACCAACTAGCCTCTACACACCATCTCCGTCCAACCCTACACACAATGTGGGGATAAAATTGACTTACCCATCCCTATATACTATGCTGTACCGAAATGCGGCACATAATCAGATAATTACAGTTGAGCTGCCAAATATCAGGCTTAAAAGCCTTTCAGAGTACTTCCTCCCAATAACATCATCCCAACCTCGATGCAATGCAATATACAAAAATGACATGCTAATATGCAATTTATCAGATCATATATTCAGTTTAGACATCTGAATTCATGCTCGACATAAAAATCAGACAGTTAGAATACTTAATGAGGGGTCCAAGTAACGCTTACCGACACTATGGTAGGTTCACAGTTGACTTGGACAACCCGTGCAACCTTTCAGATCATCTCAGAAAAATGAGCTCACACGCCCATGTGCCTTGCCTATGTGGGCCTATACGGCCTAAATTGGCCTTGGCCGTGTGGATCACACGTCCTGGCCCAAAAATCCTATACGTCCGTATGGTTTACCCATGTGGGCCCACAGGCTCGTCTGGCCCACACGACGCACCTGATCAAACCCGTGTCTCGCACAAGGCCTCTCCGCCCATCACACGGTCGTGTCATGCGCCTGTGTCACATGCGCATGGCCTAGTTTGTCGACCACACGGCCTCTCACATAGGCGACCACACGCCCGTGTGACGTCAACAGTTTTATTTTTCAATTTTCGTTGATTCTCGTTTTTTATGTTTTTGGGTACACACTTGGTTCGATTCCACCGTAAATGCTACCTCGAGACCACTAATACCTAAAATCATAATTATCTAACTTTTTAGAACCCAAAAACGAGTCTTACGACCAATCTTAAAATTATAGAATCAACTTACCGCCACTAAAACGAGCATAACTCTAATTCAAGCCAATGAAACGCTAATACCAGCCTCACGAGTGACTCCTAAACAGCAACCAAAACCCCATTAAAACACTTAATCAGAGTAACATACGAGTTTAGTGAACCGAAAGAGAAGAGAAGGGGAAAAAAATTTCGACAGAAGGAAAATACCCAAGAATTGACGTCAATCATTTTCTAATAGTCATAAAAAACCAAATTTTGAAAAAAAATAATAAAATACAATCCAATTCTGATTTTTCCCCAAAAATCCCTTAATTTCACTCCCACTTACTAACCACTACTCAGTTTTTCGGTCAAACACAAACTCTAGCCGAAATTCTTTAACAAAAATAATACCACTATCACAGTAGAGATTCGAACACAATACCTCTTGCATACTAACACTCCACTTAACCACCAGACCAACAGACCTATACTGATATGTTATGGATTTATTCAAACCCAGCTAAGGATTTATTCATAAAAATGCCAAAATTTACCGAAGTTATGGCTTGAACTTGAGACCTCACACACACCCCTCAAACACTTAACCAGTGAAGCAGATACTCAATTATGTGCAAACTAATTACAGAAACACATATACAGATAATTTGTGTTACAAGTTTACAAAAGTCAGAATTAGGGAAATTTGGGGCGTAACACCCTTCAAAGCAAGAATCTAACTCAAGGCCAAACACAAAAAAACTCTAGTTTACACTTATCCCAATGACATTTAGAGAGTTATATCAGAATTTGTTGGATGCACATGTGGTATCTCCGTTTTACTTGAAACCCATGCAACCTTCTTTCCCAAAATGGCATGATGCGAATGCTCAATACGAGTACCACGTAGGAATAACAAGACACTTTATTAAGAACTAAACTACATTTAAAAAGTTGATTGAAAAGTTTATCAAGATGGGGATCGTAAGGCTTAATGATCCATCGGGACCTAATGTAGCAGGAAATCTATTACCCAGCCATTCAGACTAAGGAGTAAATGCGATAATTGAGAATAGAGGAAAGAACACCAAAATCGATGTGGCAAAAGTGAAAAC
Source organism: Gossypium longicalyx (assembly GCA_025698465.1). Classification (NCBI taxonomy): domain Eukaryota; kingdom Viridiplantae; phylum Streptophyta; class Magnoliopsida; order Malvales; family Malvaceae; genus Gossypium; species Gossypium longicalyx. Next base: position 22,935,662 of record CM047006.1, read on the forward strand.
CCCACTAAAATAGGTTTGGCAAAAGATGATAGATATAGGATTAATTGTTCAAGATTCGGAGGAGGTACCTGAGACGATGAGCTACTGTGAGTTTCATGCTGAAGGTCATAAGATCCAGGAATGCACTGAATTCAGAGTTTTGGTGCAAAGTTTGATAGATAACAAGGAGTTAGAATTCTTTGAATATGTCAAAGGATCGAAAGGAGATGACATCTGCGCTTCAGAGGAAGGATCAATGGAGAAGGTCTACAAGGTTAACCACCCGGTAGTGATTATTTTATGGTCGAGAAATAATGATGCAGGAACACAAGTTGTGCCAATAGTCATAATTCAGAAACCCGTAGCTTTTCTCTATAAAGATAGCAAAAAGGTTCCATGGAATAATAACTGCAACGTGATGATCCCAATAGAGGAAAACTCGGTTGATACTTTAGAAGTGGGCCAAGATATTGGTTTCTACACGTGCAGTGGGAGGTGCTATGACCTTGCAGGTGCAAAAATCGAGTCCACTAAAGGAAAACCCTAGCAGTTGTGAAAAAGAAAGAAAAGACGGTTAGGTTTGAATCACCTGTTAACGAGCCAGTAAATGAGAACAAGGCTAAGGAATTCCTGAAATTCTTGAAGCATAGCGAGTATAGTGTTGTAGAATAGCTATACAAACAATCAGCTCGCATATCAGTATTAGCCTTACTCTTGAGCTTAAAAACACATCGTAGCGCGTTGATGAAAGTGCTAAATGAAACTTATGTTGCTAATGATATCTTTGTGAACAAGCTAGACCGCCTGGTTAACAATATAAGTGCCGACAATTTTATCTTTTTCAATGATGATAAAATACCTCTAGGGGGTATGGGATCTACGAAGGCCCTACATATCACTACCCGTTGCAAAGGGTATACATTGCCAGGGATGTTAATCGACAATGGATCTACGCTGAACATCTTGCCTCTATCCACACTGAATAGATTACCAGTGGATAGCTTCTACATGAAGACGTGTCAAATAAAGTAAGAGCATTCGATGGTCCAGAAAGAAGGGTGATGAAAGGATTGAAATACCTCTCTTAATTGGTCCAAACACATATAAGATAGACTTTTTAGTGATGGATATCAGGCCCTCTTATAACTTCTTGTTCGGTAGACCTTGGATTCACTCGGCTGGGGCAATACTGTCATCACTACACCAAAAACTAAAGTTGGTAATGAAGGGTCGACTTGTGACAATAAACACTGAAGAGGATATCATTGCATCCGTAACTACTAATGCACAATACATAAGAGCGAGTGATAAAAAAATAGAATGTTTCTTTCAATCACTGAAATTTGTTAATGCAACTTTTATTGTCGAAGGAAACAAGATCCCAGTACCAAGAATATCCAAAACCACGAAGATGGGCTTGCAATTAACAGTTAGAAAATGAGACTTACCTGGAAAAGAACTCGAAAAATACCTTCAAGAAAGAGTCAATACACCAATGCTGATGGACAAACGAGACCACTTTGGCTTAAGATACAAGTCAAATATGAGATAAAAGAAGAAAGAAATGGAGAAAAGACAAGAAAGAAGAAGAGCGCGACTGAGTGGTTTCCCCATATATCAAAAACATTCGTGTCAGGAGAAATCATTTATCCTGAACGAAGAATGGCAGAAAAAGAAAGCCCGAAAGAAATGTTGGGAAACTTGAGCATCAATGCTATATCCGAAGAAAGAATTGGGGAAAATCTGTCAGGCATTCGTCCTTATATCTCCGGAAGTGTTCTGAACAATTAGACTGCGAAAGAGATTCCTGTAATTTTTAGAACTAATTCAGAGTAATGTTTAAAACACACTTATTGCTCTAAAACTGGGAGCAATAAGAATCCTTTTATGAAAAATGGCATATGTCCATGATTTTTATTTCAATAAAATGCATCTTTGTGTCTCATTTTGGCAAATATTCTTTTATTCTTTCAGTTTTTTCATACTCATACTACACAGATGATTATTCTTAGATTCATTTTTTCTTTGGGTCTTCCTTCGTTCCTATAATAGGTCTCAAGCTATCAATTATGTGAGCGACGTTACTACTGACTCAGAATCTCCTTTTGAGCAATATATGTGTCTAAAGGAACCTTAGGACTTTGAAGATGACCAAGATTGCAACATATCTCTTGATTTGTTAAAGATGGTAGAACAAGAGTAGAAATAGATCCTACCTCACAAAAAGTCAATAGAAATTATGAACTTAGGAAACAAGCAAGAAAAGAAAAAGGTGAAGATCAGAGCTTGCATCACCACAAAGATAAAGTGAGACCTCATTGAATACTCCAAGAATTCAATGACGTCTTCGCCTGGTCATATCAATACATGCTTAGTCTAAGTACTGATATCATGGTACATCGGCTTCTCATAAAAGAAGAATGCAAGTCGGTTCAACAGAAACTTTGAAGGATGAGGCCCGACGTCTTGTTAAAAATAAAAGAAGATGTCAAGAAGTAATTTGACGCTAGTTTCCTACAAGTGGTTAAATACTCGGAGTGGGTAGCCAATATAGTCCATGTCCTTAAGAAAGATGGGAAAGTATGAATATGTGTAGACTATAGGGATTCAAACAAGGCTAGCCCGAAAGATAATTTTTCGTTGCTTCACATCGGCACCTTAGTGGTCAATACGGCAGGTTATTCACTGTTCTCCTTTATGGATGGCTTCTTCCGTTACAACCAGATAAATATGCATCCTGAAGACATGGAAAACGCCACATCCATAACCATGTGGGGAACATTTTGCTATAAATTGACCACTCGGACTGAAAAATGCAGGAGTGAGGTATCAAAGAGCCATGGCAACCCTGTTTTATGATATGATACACAAGAAAATCGAGATTTATGTTGATGATATGATCACAAAATCTTGAACAGAAGAAGAATATATACAAGTCTTGAGGAAATTATTTTTGAGGTTGAGAAAATTCCAGTTAAAGCTCAATATAGCAAAATGTACCTTCGGGGATAGGTCGGGAAAATTGCTAGGATTCGTAGTCAGCAAAAAGGGGATCAAAATTGACCCAGATAAAGTCAAAGCTATACAGGATTTGTCTCTGTCGCGTACTAAAAAAGGAGTCCAAGGTTTCTTAGGAAGACTAAATTATATCACCCGGTTTATTTCACAACTGACCGAGAAATGTGACCCCATATTCCGTCTCCTTAAGAAACACAATCCAAGTGTATAGAATGATAAATGCCAGAAAACTTTTGACAAGGTCAAACAGTACTTGTCCAATGCCCTAGTGCTGACGCCACCTAGTCTAGATAAGTCACTGATACTATACTTGGCAATATTTAAGAATTTCATAGAATGTGTGCTTGGCCAACATGATGAGTTAGGAAGGAAAGAAAGAATGATATACTATCTCAATAAGAAGTTCACTGAATGTGAGACACGGTACTCACCAATTAAGAAGTTGTGTTGCGTCTTAATCTGGACAACCCGAAGACTGAGAAGTACATGTTGTACGACACAACTTGGTTCATCTAAAAAATGGACCTTCTAAAGTACATGATGGAGTCAACTGCTTTAAATTGAAGAATGGTTCGATGGCAGTTTTTGCTTTTTGAATTTGATATAATTTATGTGAACCAAAAGACAATAAAAAGGAGTGCAATAGCATATTTTCTAGCTAGTAAAGCTCTAGAAGATTACGAGCCTTTAAATTTTGATTTACCAAATGAAGATCTGATGTATGTTGCAACCATTGAAGAAGATGCTCAATATGGACATCATTGGAAACTAAATTTTGACGGAGCTTCAAACGCTATGGGTAACAAAATCGGGGGCAGTCCTAGTATCCCCAAATAGAGATCATTATCCCTTTACTAGTAAATTAGATTTTGACTGCATGAATAATATGGAAAAATATGAAGCATGTATCTTGGGTATCTATGCAGCCATAGAATGCAAGATTAAAGTACTAGATGTATATGGGGATTCTGCATTAATGATCTATCAACTAAAAGGTGAATGGGAGACAAAAGATCCCAAGTTGATTAAGTATAGAAGGCTAGTCCTAGAGTTAATTAAACAGTTTGATGGCATTACTTTCTGCTACCTCTCGCAAGATGAAAATCAGATGGCTAACGCTCTGGCTACTTTAGTTTCCATGATCAAAATGAACAAACAAGAGGATGTAAAACCTATCCAAATGAGTATTTATGAGGCTCTGGCTCATTGTTACAACATCAAGGAAGAAGAAAAGGATAATCATCCTTGGCACCACGATATACTGTGATATGTGAAGAACCGTGAATACTCCGATCAAGCAACCGAGAATGATAAAAGGACATTGAGAAGACTGGCCAATGACTATGTCTTAGATGGGGAGATCCTATACAAAAGAAGAAAAGATCAGGTGCTACTGAGATGTTTAGACGCTGTTAAGGCTAAAAAAATCTTAGATGAAGTCCATGAGGGTGTTTACGGAACACATGCTAATAGTTTTACAATGGCTAGGAAAATCATGAGATTAGGGTATTATTGGTCCACCATGGAAGGAGATTGTATCAGTTATACCAAGAGATGTCATAAGTGTCAAATTTATGGAGACAAAATTCATGTGCCTTCTTCACCTCTTCATGTTATGACTTCTCCATGACCTTTCTCTATGTGGGGCAGGTATGTCATTGGGCTGGTCTCGCTCAAAGTTTCCAATGAGCATGGATTCATCTTCGTAGTCATTGATTACTTTACCAAGTGGGTAGAAGCCACTTCTTACGCCAATGTCACGAAATCAGCAGTCAGTAAATTCTTAAAGAAAGAGATCACATGTCAGTATGGAATGCCAGAAAGGATTATATTTGATAGTGCATTGAATTTGAACAACAGCATGGCAGCGGAGGTCTGTAGTTAATTCAAGATCAAACACCATAACTCGTCACCATATCACCCAAAAATGAATGGTGCGGTGAAGGCAGCCAATAAGAACATTAAGAAGATTGTAGGGAAAATGAATGAGCCTTCTAAAGATTGGGATGAGAAGTTACCATTTGCCATTTACGCTTATCGAACGTCTGTCAGGACCTCCACTGGGGCAATGCCTTTCTCATTGGTTTATGGAATGGAGGCGATTTTACCCACTGAAGTCGAGATTCCTTCTCTCCGAGTTTTGTCAGAGTTGAAGTTAGATGAAGCAGAATTGATCCAGTCCTAATATGGTCAAATATACCAAAAACGAAGATGCGAGCTTATGACAAAAAGGTCCGTCCTAAAAAATTCCATGAGGGGGACCTAGTATTGAAAAAGATCATTCCCATACAAAATGACTTCAGAGGAATGTGGATGCCAAACTGGAAAGGACCTTATGTAGTAAAGAAGGCTTTTTTCTGGAAGAGTGCTATTTTGACCGAGATGGATGGAAAGAACCTGCCTAATCCTGTGAATTTGGATTCAATCAAGAAATGCTACACCTAAAAACAAATGGGGGAGAGGCCAAGGTGAAAACTCGCAAAGGGCGCCTTGAGACCAAAGGGGTTTTGAGTTGAAAACCCAGAAAATGGAAGCTCAAATTTAGATTGAAGATTGAACATGTGATGATCGAGTCTTTTCATAAGAAAGAACGTTACATCTTGGGGTATCAACAAAGTACTCTAGATCTCCTAAAAACATATTAGGCTCAAAATACTCCTTAAGAAGTTTGTGTAGAGAAGCTCATGCTGCGATATTTTAAGGCATCTATTTTCATCTTACTCATTTTGTGTTTTAGCAACGTTTGCTATCTTTGATTAATCTATTCATTTCTAGCTCTGCTCCTAATAAATTTCAATCTTATCCATTGTTACGATCTTTTTCAAGCATTTTTCATTAAAATAACGATTAATGGACAAATAATATCCAAGTAAAAGGATTTCTGCATATTGTTCTGAAAGGTTCTAAATAGTACAAAGACGTGCAACAGACCCACTGGTCAGAACTAACCAAATCTAAGAGTTGGAAATGTTTGGGAACGAATAGTTAAATTATGATTATTTCTTCGGGTTTTCTATTAAAGATACAAACTGAGTAGGAAGACAGGGTAATGCATCAATGATAGAACCTTGATGAACAACAAGCAATGTCAACCTAAGTATTAAAAAGGGACCATTATCGAAAAATGACATTCCGCATTCATGCAAATATCATTCATACACATCTAGTTTGGAGCATTTGATTTATTCTGATCATAACATCCTAATCACTTGGCACAAATATAGGCCTATGAAATGGATTCTACAGGTCATGTTCCCTAAAGAACGGTGTAACAGATCAGTTAAACCATAAATCCTATACCCCTGAAGTTACAATAAGACAGATTAAAGTCACTGTGGTGAATCTTATCTCCCTAAAGTTGCGGTAGAGTAGATTGAAGTCACAAATCTTATCTCCTTGAAGTTGCAGAGGAGTAGATTGAAGTTAGAAAATCTTATTTCTCTGAAGTTGCAATAAAGCAGATTAAAGCTACAAATCTTATTTCCCTGAAAATTGCAGTGGAATAGATTAAAGCTACAAATTACAAATCTTTTCTCCCTGAAGTTGAAGAGGATAAAATTGAAACGATAAGTCCTATTTGCAGTAGGTCAGATTAAATCTACCATAGCAAGTCTTATCTCCCTAAAGTTGCAGTGGAATAGACTAAAGCTACAAGCTAAAAATCTTATCTCCCTAAAGTTGCAATGGAGCAGATTGAAAATAGCAAATCTTATCTCTCTGAAGATACAGTAAAGCAGATTAAAGCTACAAATATTATCTCCTTGAAGTTACAATGGAGTAGACTGAAGTTACAAATCTTATCTCTTTGAATTTGCAGTGGAGCATATTAAAGTTACGAATCTCATCTCCCTGAAGTTGCAGTGGAGTAGATTGAAGATACGAGTCTCATCTCCCTAAAGTTGTAGTGGAGCAGATTAAAACTACAAGTCTAATCTATCTGAAGTTGCAGTGGAGTATATTGAAGTAACAAATCCTATACCTCTGAAATTGCAGTGGGTTAGAATGAGGCTACCTGAAGAAAGAAAGCACTAAAGAAGTTGAGATTTGGCAAGACCAGGCAAAATGGTCTATTTAAAGTCTTTACTACATTCTCGTTACACGATAATGAGCAAACAGAGGCAGCTGTAAGAAGCCAATTCTGTCCGACCCACTATGAACAAAAATAACAAAATAAATAAAACCAAATACAAATAATCGAGTCCAATTACAAAAAAGAGAGGCCCAAATGGCTCAAAATAATAAGAAAACCCTAATGGCCCAAATAGCCCAAAATCTAAACTATTTTCAGAAAAAAAAAAAAGAAGAAACCCTAGCCGCCGCTCCCCTTCCCACGTCAGTGTCGCACCAACTCCTCTATCAGCGCCGCACCAACTCCTCTACCACTACCGACCACCCCTGCAAGAAAAAAGAAGAAAGAACACACAAAAACAAGTACGAAACAATAGAGAAATAGATAAAAATAATAGTATGGAATTGACTATAAAAAGCTAGAAAAATCGATTGTAAGGGTTGGTTTTTTTTTTTGAAACAGAATTAAAAAACAGAACACAAAAGAAATTAAAAGGTGATCTTTTTTATCTTTTAGATCTATTATTTTTTATTTTATTTCTATAAAAATATATAATAAAAAAAGGAAAGGTAAGAAACTTACCGATGTCACATGCCAGAAAAGGAGAGGAAACGAACCATTTCTTTGCTTTTTCGCGGAGTTTGATCGAGTTTTTGGGGATTCTAGTCTCAGATTTGTGTTCTATAGACAACGGGCTTCAAAGGGGGTTTTTTGGTGTTTTTATGCCACCAGGGATGGCAAAGTCCGTCGCCGGTGACCCGTGGCCGTCGTGGGACTCGCCAAACCCCTAGGCCGGAGGTGGGGGAGGGCAGAGAAAAAAAAGGGAGCTGGGTTTTTTTTTTTTTTGTAAAATGGGTAAAAATGAACTTTTTTTCCTAAGTTTTTGACTTATATAGCCCTTCAAAACGACGTGGTTTTGGGCTTAAGTCACAGGTGCCAAAACAGCGTCGTTTTGAAGACCGACTCGAAAACTGACCCGTTCGCCTTATGATCAGCATTTTTTTTAAATGGTATATTTGCATCCTTGGTCCTTCCGCTTTTTAAGCAATTTTCAATATAGTCCTATTTATGTTTTTCTCTTCTTTTCAAATTTACCCCATTTAATTTTAATTTTTTTATTTTGGTCCTTTTAAATGATATGCATAGAAAAGTTTAGGATATTTTCCTGCTCGGTCCCTATTCCTTTTAGCGTGTTGCATTTTAGTCCTTATTAGTCTATTTTTTTAATTTATGCCCTTAATTTCATTTAAATTTCAATTTAATCCTTTATTTTTAATCTTTATTAAACTGTTTTCTTTTATATTTATCTATTTATTTATTTATCATTTCTTTACTCTTTCTCATATATTTAAAAAATTATTGTTTATATTCCTTTTTATTTGTGTATATTGTCATCATTATTTTTTATTTTTTAAGTATATTTCTCATATACTTAAATTTAATATTACTTATTTTATTTATTTATTTATTCTTTTACATTTTAAATACTTAAATTTAATATTATTTTTTCCTATTTATTTATTATTCTTTTATTTTTAAATATTTAAATTTGATATTACTTATACTTCCCTTCCATTTTATTTTTTATTTTTTTCAAAGTTACTTTATTTATTTTGTTATTAATGCCATAACTAATATACTTATTATTGCCATATTTTCATTATTATTACTATAGTATTTATCCATTTATTTGTTATTTATCATTCTAATATAAATATTCTACCCATATGACCACCTTATATTATTTCCCTATCACTATATCATACATTAAGTTTAAGCATTTATCCATGTGTATATTATGTCCGAATAAGTAAAATGCATATTGTTTTAAGTATTACGTTTTTTTTTTTTTTGCATGATGCATAAAAAAGGTAAAATTCTTAAATCGTGGCAATGTTTATTATTTTGGGAATTAGAAATGTCATGTTCCTAACTTACGGAATATGGCTTCTTTCTAAAACCAGAATAGTCAAATATCCATTTCAAAACTATAAAAACGAGATTTAAGTAATGATTTAAACGGCGATTATTCTGATTTTCAAAAATTAAAGGTGTCATGTCCTAACTCACGGGGCATGATCCTTCTTCTCGATTAATTCAGAATAAAGCCTTTTCTATTAAAATATCTTAATACGAAAGGATCGCATTTTAAATTATCTTCAAATTTTCAATTTTCGACATTAAGGCATCAAGTAATCAATTAGGTACCAATTTTGAGCGTAACGAGGGTGCTAATCCTTCCTCGTGCGTAACCAACTCTTGAACCCATTTCCTGAATTTCGTAGACCAAAAATCATTGTTTTAGTAAATCAAACCTTTTATTAAAGTGATCAAATTGCGAGGTGATCCGATCACACCTCATAAAAAGGATTGGTGGCGACTCCCATTTTCGTTTTCAAAATATAAGTCAATTTAAAAAAAAATGGTTTCGACATCATTCACATAATCAACGTAGCCCATAAATATTGTTCAATAAATTGCCAACATCATTGACATGGAAATAGTCTTAAACAACTTCAGTGATCAAGAAGTAGGCACTCCTTCAAGCACTCAATTAACAATTCCATATTTTTCAATAATCTCACCTTTTGGCAAATTGTTGAATAAAACATGCACAATGCAAGAAGCTATATCAACAAGTAATCTTAGCTCCCCCTTATCATATTCCATTAATTCCAAAAACTTAACTTAGTAGTCTAATGAACAAGGAAATAAATATGTAACCAAACTAATCATTATCTGAATCTTTCCTATACCAACAACTCCCCCTTGCTCTAATTATTTATCTCTCCCTTTTTTATCAACAAGATTGCTAGCTTACTTTTCTTCAGAAAGGGATAACAAACCAGCACAAAAACTTTTCTACCTATTTCTGATCTTCTTGAGAATCTTGAATTTAGCATGGAGTTTGGCAATGTGACAATCATTTGCCTCAATGTATGCAACAATATTATTAGTCATCCTTTTACAAATACTATAAGGAATGGCCTTGTAACCTAAAGAAGTTGGCACTTCATCTGTCTAAGGTGCTTCTTCTTGCTTAGCTTTATCATATCAAAATTACTCCCCCTCAACAACATCATCACCTCTCCCCCTCAGCAGTAACCATTATATTTTGGCAGTAACATTTCAAAACCTTTCTCACCATTGCAGGGCTAAATTCAGACCATTCTCCACATACAAATACCTTTTAAAGCAACTAATTGTGTTTGTCACAAACACTTCGCAGCAAATTAGCATAAAGTTCAATAACCACTATTTCTAAGAAGTACATCATGCCATGATCAGAAACATTAATCTCTTCTATATTTTATTCTTCTATAAAACTATTTTTAAGTATAATGTCATACCTTTTGGAATCTTTCTCAAATTCCTCTTTGATTACCACCCCCTTGAATATGTTCCTGGGAATATTTTTACTGGCTTCGTACTTCTTTTTTCCCATTTATTGCTTCATGAATGCTTTTTGAACTTCAGTGTGAGTGAGACAATTTGTTCCTAGAGTTTTTCAATTGTAGTGTTTTTGTGAACTTGGCACTCCCTTGCCTACTTGGAAAGCAATGTATTTGTCTTCCTTTACTTTGTTGCGTTTAGCCTCATCTAAATTTATCTCAAAGGTCTGTAAGGAGACAATAAGTTCATCGATAGCCAATCTTTCAAGACCTTTAGCCTCTTCAATAGTTGTGACTTTAATAGAAAATTTCTTAGGAAGAGAGCTTGATACTTTTCTAACCAATTTGCATTTGAATACTCCTATCCTAATACAAATGCCTGATTGGAAAGATCACATAACTTTCCTGATTGGAAAGATCACATAACTTTGTATAGTAATCTCCTATAGTTTTTGATTCCTGCATTCTTAGACTCTCAAATTTAGATGCTTGCAATTGCATCTTTGATTGTTTAACAGTGAAGGTAACTTAATGAGTAGTCTCCAATATATCCCAAGCAGACTTAGCAATAATGGATTTGGCAATCCTTTTGAATTCATGTAAGTCTACTCCATAAAAGATGGAATATAAGACTTTGGAGTTTGTGTTTGCAAGCTTTTCTTCTGCGATAGTCCATTGAGCATTAGGCTTTGCAACTCTCCCACTCTAGAATCAATCATAGAAGGCTTTCATCTTGCAATAATTGCACGTCATGCCTTCTAATGAATAGATTTTATATAAGCCTTCATGCATGCTTTCCAATAATCATAATTTCCAACCTCTAGCATAAAGGGTTTTAAAGTAAATGAACCTTTCATACCTTGAATCTAGCAACACCAATAAGCTCTACTAGCTATTTTAAGTGGTAAGCTCTTATACCAATTGTTAAAGAAAAATAGTTGCTTAGAAACAAGCTCAATGTTTGAAAGGATACAAGGGAGTGCGCACTCCCTCAAGCACTAAGCCAAAAAAAAAAACAAATAGGGACAAAATGTTTGTTTATGCAGTTCGGTTTCCCTGCATTTATAGATCCTAGCTTAGTGAGAAGTATCCACTATCTTTAAACTATTGCACAGTGATCTTAAATCTATCACACACTTGAGACAAATTTCTTGCTTGTATCTTTGAAAACTAGAACCCTCACCACTAAATTCACCTCTGTGAATTTAGCTTGTAAACCACAACACAATAGGTTTTACAATCACAATGCATTCATAAAATATAGTTCCTAACTTGAACAGATTTAATGCTTTCAATTCTAGGTACATAAACCTATATAAACCTCTCAATTATATAGATTTTTTTTAGACTTACTAACATAAAGAAGATCTATCACAACCCCTATTAAACAACATATTAACTAACTGAATATAATTAATAATAAGAAACAAGGTAAACAAGGATTCTTGGCCGCTAAGACTTCAATGATCCAATCCAATCCAATTCTTGATTAAAGGGATTAGATAAGGGTGATTTGATCTGACCCAATCCAATCTAATCCTTCAAATATGTTTCCCTTGATGATATAATCTTCATTGATGGGCTAGATATCATCCACATAATCAACACAACCCATAAATACCATTCAATAAATTGCCAACATCATTAATATGGAAACTATCTCAAACAACTTCGTGACCAAGGAATGGGTACTCCCTCAGGTACTCAATTACCAATTCCATATTTTTCAACAATACTAATAGTATATCCAAACCTTAAACACTTACCTCTATGGCATTTGCTTTATCTTTGTTAAAAGGTTGAGTTATCGGTCCAACCTTGAAAGTTCATTTAATATTTAATAGTTTAGATAAATATATTAAACTTGAATAATGAAATTCAATAAAATAATAATAAATCAATTAAAATATGAGATGAACTTGAGCTTCAATATTCTAAGGCCAATCTTGGCTTTACTTGATCCATTTTCAAGGTTATAATATATACATATTAAAATATGTTAAGCTTTTATATTTAAAATTTTAATAAAATATATAAAATGGTAATAAAAGAAATATCTATATAGAATTATTAAATATTAAATAAAACAATATTTTTTAAAAACTAAAATATAATATAGAGAGACCTAAACAGACTCAAATTAATAATTTACAAATATAAATAAGCTTGATTAGAATTTTATGGGTCCAACTTAAACATAATCCAACACATGAACACTTTAATCTCAATTAATGCCATTACATTAGTAATTGCATACTTAAATTTTCTAGAATGGTAGTTTCATTTTCTTTTCTTTACTTGTTATTTCTTTATAATTCAATGGGTTAAGAGTCTCGAATTTGAAAACTCAAAACTTCTAGCACTTTAACTTTATCATTGAGCCAAAATTTTATTGATCACTTAGTAGTATTTAATTGATCAATAGAATGTAAGGGTCATTTAATCTTTTCAAATGGTGTAAAATGAAATTTTAATATAATAATAAAATTGTACTTTAATCTCTCAAAAAATTCATTGTAATAGCTCGATTTTTAGTGGTGTCAGAAAACAGTGGTTCGAGACCATCAAATCTGATGAATTAGCTCGTAAATTTTATTATTTAGTATTTACGAGTCAAATGTGATTTTAGAAAGATTTTTGCATTAGTAATTTGTGTTTTATAAGGATTTATTAGGTCAAGTGGTTTAGAAAATGAGGTATCGAGACCTCATTTCTATAAACCGAGCTGTAAATATTTTTATAAATATTTATGGAGTGTTATTAAGGTAGTATTAAAGTTTCGTTAGAAAATTTTAACGTTTGGATAATTAATGAATTAAAAAGAACTAAATTGAAAAAGGTACAAAACTTGCAAATGAAAAGAAAGAGTGATTAAATGGTAAATAGAGAGGACTAAAAAAGTAATTGGGCCTAAGTGAAGTGGCTGAGGCGGCATAAGCACAAAAAAAATAACAAAATGATATGATTTAAGGGCAAAATTAGAAATAAAATAAAATTAAATAGCCAAAATGAGATTCTAATGGTTTCTAGACCATTTTTTCTCCAATTTTCTGTCCGAAAACACCATTGAAGATCTCTTAAGGTTGGTTTTCATATTTTAGCTTCATGTAAGTTTAATTCTTGCCTTTTTCTTGTAATTCTTGTGTTTTTAAGACTTTTACAATTACTTCCAACTAGCTATTTCATTAGTTTTTGATTTTATTGGAAATTTTGAAAGTTACCATTGATGAATACTAAATGTTTTTGATGAAATAAAATGGATTTAGAGCTTTAATTTTATTGTATGACGATTTTACAAAGTGATATGATGATTTTATAAAGTGATTTTGATAGATACTGATTTTAGGACTAAATTGTGAAAAGACTTAGGGTTTGGTATTAAATTTCTATTTATCAAAGGTTGTATGATAGCCTAGAATATTTAGATAAGTTGTCAATTGAGAAAAATTAGTTCATTTGATAGACTAATTAATAAGGGACTAAATTGCAAAAGTTGTTAAAGTTGGGGATTGTGTAAATTTAAAAAAAAAATTGAGGGGTATTAATTGTGAAGTGAATTGAATCTGAAATATATGTTAATGAATGAGTAATTTTATATTTTAGAGACTCATAAAAAAGGGAAATTAGCAGAATAGTCCCCGAACTTTTACAAATCTTACAATTTAACCTATGTAAGTTCGTATGGTTAACTTTAACAATTATATTGAATTGATGAATGGTATTATGTATTTAGTATATTGTTGAAAATTGAATTATTGTTAAGATATAAATTTGAAGTGAATATCCGAGTTAAATGAAACGCGGGATTTAAGTACAATCGTTGTGTGGTGCAAGACAGTAAAGGATGAATTGATAGCAAATTACCCAAGTAAACTGAAGTTCAGCATTTGTTGCGAACTTTCGTGTTTACTTTCCATTTAGCTCTCACAAGCTTCTGTTCAACTCATACGAGTTTCCATTCAGCTCTTTTGAGCTTCTTTTTAACCCTTATGGGTTTCCGTTCAGCTCTTATGAGCTTCCGCTCAACCCTTATGGGTTTTTGTTTGGGACTTATGTGCTTCTGTTCAGCCTTCGAGCTTCTAAAAATGATGTACTCTTATCTGTAAGCCGTTCTCCGATTTGGTAGGATTTGGTAAATGACATATGTAATTGAAATTGAAAGATTTATCGTTTATTATTGATATTGATTTGAAAGAAATGTGTTCATTGATTAAGGTTTTGATTGACAAGGAGATTGCATAAATAATTTGCTTATTTGATTTATTATATTAGGTTCGGTAAGATTTATGTTTAACCCATCGAATTTACTAAGCTTTATTAAGCTTACTTGTGTTGTTTAATGTCCTTGTAGATTAACGTGAGGTCGAGAGATCGGATCAACACATCAAGGCACTCTATCCAACTTGTTCCGATAGTTTTTGCAACGTATACTATGATTTATATGGCATGTATAGGATTGGTATGGATTTAATTAAAGTTTGGTTTGTTTAAATATTAAGAGTGAAGTTTTGTTTAAATATTCAACTTATATATATACATGTTGGTTTTGAAATAAAGTAAATTAAAATGTGGATGTGAATGATATATACTTGTATGTATGTAATTAGTAGTAAATTTTAATAAATTAATGAGATGGATTAAATAGGTAAGTTAAAGTATTTGAGTATATGTGATGTTATGTTATGCTTAAAACATGATTTTGGTTTGTTTTGATTGCTTGTTTGGGATGTATTGATGTGTCAAAATGTTGTGTATAGGTTGATATCAAAATGGGTGAGAAATATGGCCTTAAAATGACATATTTTCGTCCACACGAGCAGAGACACGGGCGCGTGTCTCAGTTGTGTGTGACACAGTGCCTAACACATAGACGTGTGGTCTGATCGTGTGTCCCCTGCATCCTTAAAATTGAGAAATAGATTGCCCATGTATTTTCACATGGCTTAGCACACGGGCGTATGGCTTGGTCGTGTGACCTGAGTCAGAGAGTTACACGGGCATGGACACGGTCCGAGACACGGCCGTGTGCCCCACATCAAATGCCCACATGGCCTAAGACACAGACGTGTCTCTTGGCCATGTGAGCCACACTGGCGTGTGTCCCCTGCACCTAGGAAGAATTTTGAAATTTTACGAAAAATTCTCTGAGTTTCTGATTTAGTCCCGATTTATTTATAATGCATAATTTGGGCCTCGAGGGTTCATACAAAGGACAATATGAGTGATTTATGATTGTTTTCTAATATGTATGTTTAAGGATATGAAATGTTCGTATTTGATCTAAAAAGTCTGATAATGCTTCGTAACATTATTCCGGCAATGGATAAGGGTTAGGGGTGTTACATTCATAATCTATTTCAAACCCCTTAAAATAATTTTCTAACTTCGCCTAGCTCGATTGTTTTTTCATTGGGGGGGTTAAAATAAAGGTATATCATTCATGTCCATTCTATGGTCCATGAAGACTAATACTTTCGAGGTATGGTTAGCCCTCTTAACAATATCATCTCTAGTATTCGAACTAAATTCTTTTCTTGTAAATAAAACGTATTTTACTATTATATCTAACACTTGTTGATTAGGGTTTTTTGAGAGAAACACTAGATAATACAACATGAATCCCGTGTAATGCTCATCTTAATTGATGAGAAAACTAATAAAGAAATGGATGCCATTTCCATATTAGCTTGTGTTGTCATTTTCTTAATCCAAATGGGGAGGAAGGCTGACTTTATTTTTATCCCAAAAGTCACGCTCTCCCTATTTGCTTCCCGTGGGACCAAATTAACTTGTAATAAAATGATATTATATGTAATGTAGCCAATCAAATGGCCAATTTGCCAACTTTCCTCTTATCAACTTTGAAAAGGGGGCGACATTCGAAAGAGAGAGACAATGACATGAAAAAGCAAAGTCAAGGACTGGTGTAAGTGTTTCCACACTTAACCACCTACAAGCCTTTTAGACTTTAAAGCTTCCCCATCTTCATTTCATTCTTTCTAATAATTGAGACCTTCTCCACACTCTCCCTTCACTCACCTGCTTTGTTTCGTTGTGTGTAGAATATGGTTTATGGGATCTTAATCTTTGAAACGTTGTAAATGATTCTTTAAAGTATAGTTGTCGTATTAATTATGATTTGTTTATTCACTTAATCTCTAGTTTAGGCATTAAATGCAAACACTCATCTGACATTAAAAGCATGTTGATCAAATTTTAACATGTGTATAATTATTGCATGGATGACTTCAACATGATGTGTTAAAAGAAAAATAGACAACAAAATTAAATTTTAGGGTAAATTATAGTAGAGATCACTCAATTATATATTTTTTTGTCATTTAATGAAAAGTTGTAAAATAATCATTTAATTATTTAATTTTAATTTTTTTAGTTATCAGTTGGCTAATGTAAAAATGGAAACACCTAAAATCTAAAAAAATCGGATGACAAAGAAAAGATAAAATCAAATAGTTGAGTGATAATTTTGTAACTTCTCGATTAAAAAACTAATAATTAAATAATCATTTTATAACTTTTAATAGTTAAATAAAAAAAAAGTAACATATATTATATATACATGGAGCTTCGTATAAATACATACATGCAACTTGTAAATATAGTTGGGTTCCATATGAATGAACCCTTGACGTGCGAGAGAGGGGAGTGAGCATCTACTTGAGACCTTTCATTTCAAATTGATATAAAGGAAAGTGATAAAATATATTGTATTTTTAAAGGAAGAAGGTAAGTTTACATTGTTCAAAAAAATAATTAAAATTAACATAAAAAAAATAAAGAAAAACATTAATTGGTTTAGAAGATATGAGGGGGCTATTAATGAAGCGTTAGCCCACGTATATGTGTGGTTAAGGGTGATTGCATGCACCGCAATCTTTTCCAAAATTGTAGGGTTGTGTAAGGGAAACGAAACTGATTTTAATACAAAGCAATAAATCCAAACAGGTGGGTTGTTGTTTTTTTAGAAACAGTGTTGAAAGAATGGTCTCTTTGATAGGGACGGCAGAGGTTTTGGTCATCTCTGGTCTTAAAAAAAAAATTATCTAATGTTACTAAATTATTAATAAATTTATATTTTGATCACTTAATTTTATAAAATTATAAATTAATCGTTAAACTATTAGAAAGTTTTTTTTTTCTAAAAATCTGGATAGTGAGTTGCAAGCGATGATTTGATTATTTGTATGATATATGAGTACTCATCAATGAGTAAAAGTACATATATCTTAAATCCAAGTCGATCTGATTGTCCGTATCAGAGATCAAAGAAAAAATCTATTTAGGTTTTGGTTTATAGATTTATGGTGCTTAAGGCTATTTCATAAAAAAAATTAAACTATAAAAGAGAAAGGGAAAGAGAGATTTTGATTGTATAGACAGTGCAAGTAGAGAAGACCATACAATAGTGATTTTAATAGTCCAATAACTTAAATGAAAACTTTCGAATAATTCAATGACTATTTTATAATTTTTTAAAATTAAGTGATCAAAACGTAAATATGTTAATAATTTAATGATCTTGAGTGTAATTTTCCTTAAAAATGCAATTTAATCTTCTTCTTTTTTTGTTCAAAAAATGGAACAACTTTCTTTGCAAAAGAATGCAATTTTTGTCTTAAATTCTTTATAATTGGACCACCTTTTGTTTTGCCTCTTTAAATCTTTGTTCTTTGTCATAATGGAGATATGGGAACTTCGACTACAGGCCATTTGGGCTCATACATTTAGTAAAGAAAAAGGCCTGAAGTTTCTGTAATAAGATTTTGGTTAAACTTCGCTGTTAGTCCTTTTCTTATGCATAAGCTATAGATTTAGTTTCTATACATTAATTTAGTCATTTTTAGTCCATGTGATTTTTTAATCTTGAAATTTCAATCATGATTAAATGACATAACCTAAGTTCATTAAGTTCAGTTATTTTCAAAGTCTTATATGACAAACATATTATCATATGTGTAATGGCATGCTAGTTTACTATTTACATATATTACTCATAAAAAGGCCAATTACTAGATTTAACGGTTGTCGTTTTGCATCAAGATTGAAATTTCATAGTTTGAAAAGTATAGGGATTAAAAAGTATCAAATTGGATAACATGATCTAAATCTACATATTTACACATGATATAGAACTAATAGCATGATTTAATTAAATGTATTTGACCACTACTTTTTTGTATTACTAGTGAGTTTTCAAAATTAGAAAAGTATAAGTACTAAATTTGACCAATTTGAAAAATAAAGGGATTAAAATTGATCAAATTAAAGTACATATAAAGATTAGATCTATAACTTATACATAAAGACTAATAGCAAAATTTGACCTAAGATTTTAATTAGTACAATATAAATAAGCGAAATGTATAGGAGTCGGATTGCATTTTGCCCCTTTTACTCAAAAAATGGGCAAATTAGTCATTGTACATTAAATTAAAGAGCAAATTGGTCCTCTTGTTAAAATTTTAATTTACTTCTACTGTTTAAAACTAGTCTATGTATGTCAGAATAAGGTACATGTGACACATCATATATAAATATTTAGTTATTTTGTCAGCCATGTCGGTTCTGTATGCTTTTAATATATAATTTTTTTTAAAATAAAATTTAATACATTAAGTTTTTATTTAATTAAAAAAATAAATTAAAATTTGATACTTTTTCAAAAAAATTTCAGATTAGTATCTAGTTTTTTTTTATCCCCATTTACCTATGGAATTTGGTTACTTTTCTCAATTTGATCCCTAAAATAAATTATCGATAAGAAACAAATGATTTATTTTAGGGAAATGTTAAATACCAAGATTCATTCAACCAAACATAGATGTAAAAAGGGAGCCTAATTGGCAAGCACAAACAATTGATAAGATGCAATGGTACAACAATAATGAGAAGGTTATTCAACCTGATTGACTCAAAATCTTAAATTTTAAATCGTAAATTTTAAATTTGAAAATCCATTTCATTTGCCTGATATGCAAATGACAGCGTGGATGCTTCCGGGAGCAATTCCTAATATCGTCAATACTACATTTGCCCAGAATCGTCCCTGCAAGTGTAAACTCAACACACACATTAAAATGGAAATAAAATTATAAAAATACTGGAGGGTTGAACTAAATTTTATGTTAAAAAAGTAATTGAATTGAATTATTGATAATTCAGAGGGACTAAAACTAAAATTATTCCATGTAATCAAAGCAGCGAAGGTCGTGCCTAGCCCTAGCTACTAGTAGATTAAACCATAAACATTTGCAGTGGCAGAGTCAAGGGGGATAGGCAAGGCCCCGGTCCCCTAGAATGAATTTTTTTTCATTTAGGTCATTTATAATTTATAAATTTTAAATTAGTAATGGTAAAATTACACTTTAGCCCACCAAAATAATAAAAAATTGATTTAATCCTTTATAAATTATAAAGATATAGTCTATTAAAATGGTGGAATTGCATTTTTAATATCGAAAAAATATACAATTTAATTTCATTCCCCCCCAAATTTTTTTTTTGGCTCCACCATTGAACATGTGTATACCTATCAGATCGATAGTCATAGGCGGCGCTAGCTAGGGGTATGTGGGGCCTTTGGTACCCCAAAATGATTAAACTACATTTAGATCCCTTAAAAAATGTAAAATTATAAATTAATATAATGATAAATTTACATTTTGACATTTAAAAATTTATAATTCAATTTTGGTCTCCTTTAACAAACGGCCTAACTTTGCCCTTGTTGACAACTTGGATATAATGTATCAAAAAAGAGATTATATCACTAAAATTTAAGAGGGCTATCTTTTCTAGCACATCAAATTTAAAGTTGTCCATGCAATAGGTACATTTGTATGTAAAATCTAATCAAATGTGGATGGTAACGAGGGATTAGGAGGGCATTTGTCCCCCAAATTTTTTAAAAAAATTCTTTTTAACCTTTAAAATTTTAAAAATTTTAATTAGACCCCAAAATTTTAGAATATCTTATTAAACCTTTCAAAATTTTAAAAATTTTTAATTAGATCCCTCCAAAATTTTTGTCAATTCTCATTAGCCCTTTAAATTTTTTGAAAATTTTAATTAAACCCCAAATCTTAACACCAAGAATTGCCACTGAATCTAATCCACGTGCTATAATTTAGCCTAAGCTAATGATTAGGTTGATAGAAAGTCCTTATTGCTACAACTTTAATACTACGAGGAATTGGTTAAAACGTTTTGAAGTTTTTAACAGATTTAAAGTTCGTACAATAATTAACTAATCCAGTTAACCTAATTATATAATCTAATAAAACTGCCAAATTCTGCTATTAGATCCAATACTGTGTGAAGTGTGGATTTAGTACCTATACTTTGATTTGATCATTTTAGTCCTTATACTTTTTGAACTTTGAAAATTTAAACCTAACTCAAAGGTAATAGTTAAATTTGTTTGGTTAAATTATGTTATTAATCCTATATTATGCATAAAGTTATAAATTTAGTCCATGTTCACCAATTGGATCATTTTTAGTGGCTATATTTTTTAATTTTAAAATTTTAGTCTTAATGCAAACTACAGTCATTAAATCCATTAACTGATTTTTTGCGATAAATATGTGAAAATAATGAACAAATATAGCATTACACATGACAATATGTTTGATATATCAAATTTTAAAAATAACAAAACTTAATTTAATGAATTTAATAATTACCATTTGATTAGGACTAAAACTTTCAAATTTTAAAAGCACAATAATTTAAAATAACTAAATTAAAGTACATGTAAAAAGAAATAGAGTTTAATAACATAATTTAACCTAACAAAAAATGAAGTGGGATTGAGTGAGTGACTGACCGTACAGCCTTCTTTTTTATAAATCCCAGCAGGAGGCAAGAAGATTGCGAGCATAATATCAACACAGTCCGCCGCTCCCCCCTTCTCGTCTCGCTCGCCGCTTGTATTTTTGCAGCTAAAGCATCCACATTTGATGCATATACACATGTTGATCGATGGCTATATTTCAATCAAAGAGCTTGTATTGGTTTGCATGATGGAGCTTACCAATGCTTAGTTTTATAGAGCCCTATGGCAAAGATGCTGTTTTGAATTAAACAGTAACCATTCTGCCAGAAGAATAAATGAGGGGAATCGAATTGGTGGTGAGTGACTTGCTGTACTTTGATGACCTCATGGATGTGTCGTGTTAATGGAATGAATTGGTAAAAATTTATTCCACAACCTTATTAATATAATAGTGAGATTATATTTTGTTTTTTTTTTTTTATTTAAAAAATAAGTGAATTAGTAGAAGGAAGCAAGTTTCGATTTTAATAAAAAAAACCAACTCATTCAGTTTCGGTTTAGTTGGTTGAGACTGATTGGTCGGTTTTGATCTTGGTTTAATCAGTTAATTCGGTCTATTTTTAGTTTTTAAATCTTGAAATTGAACCGATCGAAAAAATCGACTTATTTTATTTTTAAATTATTTAAAATATATTTATATTTTATAATGTATATAATAAACATATAACCATAGAAACCCAACCTAATAACCCAAGGTTGATTAATTGGAAAAACCAATCGAACTGATTGAATCAAAGTGGGTTCGATTTGGTTGGGTTTTTTATGTTAAAGTTGGTTAAGTCAGTTCAAATAATAAAACCGACCAAATCGATCAATTTAACCAAATGTTCTCCCCTACAAATTAGTCTTTTATATTAAATTAAAGAGTAAATTAATCTTTCCGATTAAAATTTTTATCTATTTCTACTATTAAAAATTGACGTAATTGAAGTAATAATCAGACAGTTTCATGTGACATGCCATGTGTATTTTATATTAATGTATATGGATTAATTTTTAATAAAAGAATTTGATAAAATTTTGAACAAAAAATTTAATTTATTTTTATATTTAACGTATAAAAATTCATTTACTCATTTTTTTCTTGGGAATGAGTTTAAGTGGGGTACATTTGCATGCTGTTTTCATGTATATAGGTTACTGTAGATTAAGAGAGATTTTACATTGACTGGTTGAGCAGCTAAGCTCAATCTCCTTTATCATGTTTTTGCTTTTATGGGATGCTTGATTCTTTGTACTTTAGACCTTGGGGGGGCATCCATCAAATTGGTATCATTTTCTCTTGCGGAAAAATCAAGTGCACATGTAATGGATATAGGCGTATAATTGGAAAAGAAAAAAAATTCCCCAGCTTCTTGATATATATCATTTGATAAGTAATATTATGGGTTAATTTATGCTATTTGTCCCTATACTTTTTGAATTTTAAAATTTTAGTCTTGACTCAAATGGTAATAGTTAAATTCAATTATTAGTCATATACTATGCGTATAGTTGTTGATTTAATCTATATTCTCTAATTGGGTCATTCTTAGTCTCTATATTTTTAAAATTTTAAAATTTTAATATTGACGGAAATTACAGTGAGTAATCCATTAATTGGATTTTTAGTGAATAACTTGTTAAAATAACAGGCTGACATGACATTACATATATGATAAATATGCTTGTTGCATTAGGTTTTGGAAATAACAAAACTTAATGAATTTAACGGTTATGGTTTGATAAGAACTGAAATTTTATAATTCGAAAAATATAAAGATTAAAAATGACTAAATTAAAATACATAGACTAATAATGCAAAAAGAAACATTTTGGCAAAACTACAAATTATTTGAGATACTCTTGAAAAAGAATACTTTGCTTTTAATCTCAACTTTGGATAGAAAAAATTGAACAGCACTTATATGAAAAAAGGAATTTGATTCTGTCTGTTTTCTCCTTTTGTTGGGAAGTTAGTTGTAACTTGAAAAACAAATGGGTAAATTACACCAATAGTCACTCAATTTTAGGGTAGCTAACAAAATAGTTAACTAGGTTTCATTTTAGTCACTCAACTTTTGAAAAATAACAAAACAATCACTAACATTATAAAAAAGTGACAAAACAGTCACTGACTAACAATTTTTGTTAGTGTCTTAACAGAACCGCTGATGTGGCAAGTTAACTAGCTGATGTGACCAGTTAACTTGCCACATTGAATGAAGAAATTAAAAAAGAAGAAGAAGAAGAAGATGCCTTGTGGGTTTATAGAAATATCAAAACTTTCCCTCAAATGCAGGCTTGTAATGCACTTTTAGACGGGTTAATTAAGTTGGGCAAGTTTGACTCCATGTGGGATCTTTACAAGGAATTGCTTTCACCGGGGTTTTTGCCTAATGTTGTTACTTCTGGGGTGTTGATAAATTGTAGTTGTTGTCAAGGTGATGTTTTAAAGGCACACAACTAGTTTTATGAACTATTGATGAAAGGAATTCCACCCAATGTTGTCGTCTACACTACTGTCATAAAGTTACTTTGTAATGAAGGTAATATGCTAAAGGCAGAACGTATGTTTAGATTGATTAAAGAGGGTTATTTCCTTCCAAATTTGTACACTTATAATGTTTTGACGAATGGATATTTCAAGATGGATAGAGTCGAATGAGCCTTGGAATTATACAGAATGATGATCAGTGATAGGTTGGGACCAAATATTGTTACTTTTGGTATCTTGATCGATGGACTTTGTAAGGTGGGTGAACTGACTGTAGCTAGGAGCTACTTTGTTTGTATGGTTAAGTATGGTGTTTTCCCCAATATTTTTGTCTACAATTGTTTGATCGATGGCTACTGTAAGGCAAGCAATGTTTCTGAAGCAGTGGAGTTGAGCTCAGAAATGGAGAAGTTGGAAATTTTGCCTGATGTTATCACATATAGCATACTGATTAAGGGTCTTTGTACTGTTGGTAAAGTGGAGGAAGGGAGCTTTTTATTGCAGAAAATGAACAAAGATGGAGTTTTGGCTAATTTTGTGACTTACAATGTAATACCCTGAAAATTTTTACAGTAAGATATTATCCTTGATATAGTAAAATAAGGAAATAAAGTGACAAAAAAGGGAATTTTGAGTTATGTCAATATTGAGAAGTATATTATGATATATTAATTCAAGAAAGGACTAAATTGTAAAAGTGAGAAAAGTTTTGTTGCACAAGAATAAATATTTAAAATTTGAAGGGTTAAAGTGTAAATATGAAAAAGTTAAAGGACCAATAGTGTAAATATTTTAAGAGTGGAATGATCTAGAAACTAAGGAAAATGGATGGATTAGGACCAAATTGAATAGGTGAAGAACTATGAGGGACTAAATTGCAATTTTACCAAATTAAATCATGACTCAAGGATGGAATTTTAAAAGATAATAAAGGGCAAAATGGTCAATTGGAAGAGAGAGAAATCTAGAGAGTACTGATGATGTTCATGATATTTTATGATTATTTAATTAGATATATATTATTTTAATAAGATATTTTATTATTTTATTATTATTTTATTATTAATTATTTAGTATAAAAGGAAGGAAAGATGAAGAATTTTCATCATTTCCATGCATGCAACCAATGTTAGAAGAGAAGGAAAAGAAAGAAATTTTCTTTTCTTTACAATTTGGTCCTTCCACCAAAAATTCACCATTTTCACCTAGAAATCAAAAGAATTTCCATAGCTACTAAGAGAGAGAAATGTTAAGGAGACCATGGGGAGTTAGAATATCAAGTTGGATTCAAGAATAGAAGCTGGAGGAGAGAGAAAATCAAGTTAAAGATTAGTATCAATAGAACAAGGTAAGTACATCAAGATTTCAATATATTTTTAAGTTTGTTATTATTGACAAAGCATGGAAATAATGTATAGTAGAGTTTTCTTACATAAGGTCCTATGTTCTTGATATGTTAGTGAAGAGAAAATAAGAGAAAGTGATGAGAAATGGTGTAGAAAAAGAAAATAAGGGTGTTATAACATGGTAATTAATATCTTGTACCAAAACAGTTTTGGACAGCAGCAGTAGTCTAACTTTGAAAAATCATCAAAAATTTTATAAATTGAATTATAGGATGAATAAAGTATGAAATTAAATCTTATTGAGTCTAGTTTCTTATAGAAGAAATTATGCAAGCAATGGAATTGTAAATCATGAGATATAATCAATTTTGTGAGACAATGTCAGAATGATTTCGGGTTCCCCTGTTCTGACTTTTGAAAATCATCAAAAATTGGATAAAAATAATTATGGACTTAAATTTATATTTTTATAATCTTTAATGATTCTATTTTCAAGAGAAATAAACGGGAACATTATTCGAATTCTATACGAGGAGATAATAAATTTTTAGTGAAGAAGGGTCAGGACTGTCAGACAGCAGAACAGGGGTAAATTTAAAGAATAAACTGTACTTATTGGCTAAACCAAAAATTCTGAAAATTTTATGGTAAGAATATATATGAGTCTAGTTTCAGGTAAAATTAGCGGATCTTAATTTGAAGTTCTATAGCTCCAGATATAAATAATTTAGTGACTATGACACAGATGGACAGCTTGAATATTTATAAAAGTAATTAATAAAAATTATGGATAATATTACTTACAAGTGTGTTAAATACATTAAGGATGTGGAATGGAGAGGAGAAGGAGGAAAATATGTATGAATATTCATCTGGCATGGCTAATTTGCATGTTTTAGGCTCAGGGACTAAATTGAATAAAAGTAAAACTTTATGGGTAATTTTGTAAAAATGTTAGAAATGACCAAATTGCATGAAATGAACTATTTTAGTATTTAAATTACAAAATTGAATGAAATTATTAATTTAGTTCAAGATCGGGGGAAAACATGTTTTAGGGATTAAACTGAAAAGTGTTGAAATTATGGAAAATTTTGATATTTTATAGAATTCATGGGCTGTTATTAATATGCATGAGAATAATAGCTGGAAATAAGGATTAAAATTGCAAGAATTTTATTTTCCTGACCTTAAGGATGAAATCGTCATTAAATAAAGTTTAGGGCAAAATGGTAATTTTGCCTAGAGCATTAATTTAATACATTAGAATATGAAATGAATGAAAATGATGATCAAATTTATTTATAAAGATCCGGACGACTCAAATAAGAGATTTGATCGTGGAAAAAAAAAAGATATCGGATTAATAAAATTATAAATACAAACAAGTAATGAGGTAAGTTCATGTAACTTGAATTATATTCTTAAATGCTTGAAATGCATGTTTTTGATATGAATATGATTTGAATGTTCATTATATGAAAATTTATGAAATACTGACATATTGATAAAAAGGGGAAGAAATCCCAGTTGAATGAAAGGAAAATTCGATGGATCTCTGAAAAGGAATTGACGGTAAAAAGGATCTAGCCCAGACGGGTGATCCTATCTTGATATAGCCCTCCCGAAGAATATGTGGAAATTGGATTTAGCCCGGACGGGTAATCCGAATTAGGTCCAATTTAGCTGACTAGTAATTCGATCCAAGCTCATTAGAGTAATTGTCGTTGCAGGGATTTAGCCTCGGACTGTAATCCCGGCAATACTCTATGAGTTTATATTACAGGATTTAGCCTGGACCGTAATCCCACTCGTAAGGATGAGGTTCACGGGAGTGTGCTCTCTGATATGAAATGTGTAAGACCATGGTTGAAAGATACCATGGCAACCTGATATGAAATGTGTAAGACCATGGTTGAAAGATACCATGGCAACCTGTTATGAAATGAATAAGACCATGGTTGAAAGATACCATGGCAATGTGATATGAAATGAACAAGACCATGGTTGAAAGATACCATGGCAACATGACAGAAAATGAGTAAGACCATAGTTGAAAGACACTATGGCATCATGTCAAAGATAAATAAGACTGTGGATGGGAGACGCTATGACATCTATTGAACAATTGATATTCAGGTAATATGTATCAGATGACGAATGGTTATATGAAATGGTTGTGTGAAATATTTACAAGAACTGGTCATATAGAAATATATGTACAAAATAGTTGTATGAAATAATTATGAAGATAGATAAACGAAATAAGAATAAGTACATGGAATATAATTTATGTTAAGTTTGATATAAACTTTACCGGAATAAATATACATAAAATATATGGAAATGATGGAGCATAAAATATTGATATAATGAAATGATTGATATACACTTATGAAGAAACGGTAAGAGAATGATATGTTTCATAACATGTGCATATATGATTATCTTTGATATGTTGATACAAGGAAATTATGTAAGTAAAGACAATTATTAAACTCAAGTGTGACATGTCGAGAAAATAAGTATATTAATGTTGAATTTAGATGAAATATGTGCAAGTATACTAACAATGATGTTGTTTGACGCTTAGGCAAGTGTTAAGCTATTGATTGAATGGTACCATGTTTAATTATAAGGAGCATTGAAATGGTAAGTACTTAGATGAAAATAAAATTTAAGATTTTGCGAAAAAAATTTTTATGATCTCGATTTAATTCCAGTTGGTTTCTATTGTATGGTTGGGGCTTCGAGGGCCCAATAGAGAGACGTTATGATTATTTTCAAAATATGAATAATAAATGACTCAGAATTTTCTGAAAATGTTCAGTAAACTCCGGTAATGCTTCGTACCTATTCCGGTAATGGATACGGGTAGGGAGTGTTACATACAATTCCCTGATTGATGTGTATTGTAAAGTGGGGAACATGGAGAAGGCTTTGGAGATATGCTCTCAAATGAACGAAAATGGTGTAGAACCAAATGTTATCACTTTCTCTACATTGATTAATGGTTATTGCAAGACTGGAAACATGGAAGCTGCCGTGGGATTTTACTCCGAAATTGTTATCAAAGGTCTTGTTCCGGATGTGGTGGCTTACACAGCTTTGATTAATGGGTGTTGTAAAAATGGTAATATCAAGGAGGCATTCCGGCTGCATGAAGAGATGCTGGAATCAGGATTAATGCCCAATGTTTACACGTTAAGTGATTTAATTAATGGTAATGTCTTCTTCTTCTTCTTCTTCTTCTTCTTCTTCTTCTTCTTCTTCTTCTTCTTCTTCTTCTTCTTCTTTGGTTCTGTTAAGACACTAACGGAAACTGTTAGTTAGTGATTGTTTTATCACTTTTTGTATTGTTAGTGACTGTTTTGTTATTTTTCAAAAGTTAGGTGACTGAAATGAAACTTAAGTGACTATTTTGTTAGCTACCCTAAAGTTTAGTGACTGTTGGTGTAATTTACCCAAAACAAATTCGAAGAAAATACTTGTTTGAGGTGATCAGTCTGTCTTAAAATGAAAATTTTTTCATTTAGTTTCTTTATAATTTAGAAAATTTTAAATTAGTATTGGTAAATTTGTACTTTGGCCTCCAAAATAATAAAAAAATAATTTAATCCTTTAAATAAAGATATAGACTATTAAAATAGTGAAATTACATTTTTACTATCGTAGAAATATATAATTTTATTCCGCCACCCAAAAAAAAATTTTCTGACTCCACCATTGGAGATGATTGTGTTAGATTAAAATTAGTCCAAGTTTTCCGGTCTATTAATATTTCTATTAATGTTGGTTCTTAGATGGTTAAAATATGTAATAGGTTTTTAGACTTTTCACAAATTTATAATTCAGTTCTTATACTTTTATTTCAAGGAATTTAGTTTTTCTAATTTTCATATTTCAAAATTTATGTCCAATTATTAACACTGATACATTTTTTTTGTTAAATTTGTTGGCATGACATTTTGAAATGAAAACAAATACTCACTTGATAGCGATGTAACTAAAAAAAATGACGTCGTAATGAACCCGAATTTAGCAAAATAATCTTAATAGTGTTAATAGTTAAACTTGAATTTTGAAATCTAAAAAATAAAGAGACTAAATTCTAAATTTATAAAGAGTATAGAGACTTATGACATATTTTAACCTTTTCATATCCATGTTCGAAATGGTTGTTTTGCAGGATTAATTTAGATTTAATCAATTTGAGTTTGAATCATTTTAAGTTTCAACCACTTCAAATTAAATGTTATTGAGTTATTTGTTTGGATTATAAGATTGATTATTTCAAGTTTGAATTATTACTTTTTTTATTATCAAATCGAGTTAAATCAATTTTAAATTTTGATCGAGTTGAGTTTTCGAGTTCATATTAGAATTAAGACATAATCATTTTTATAGCATTCTAACTTTAAAAAAAAAATTATTTTAGCCTTTCATTTAAAATTTCACCACTTTCAATTTAAAAAAAGTGAAAATTTAAATAAAAAAACTATTTTTTAAAATTAGAAAATCAAATAAATCCTAAATTTAACATGTGGAAAAGTCTATATTTATTAAAATGTTAGTAATTGATTTGTTGGGCCAATTTGGCATGACTTCTATTTTTTTTCTTTTAAATTTTGTCATGACTTCACTACCCTATTCCTTCTCAATGGGCTCTCTCTTGGGTTACTAACAAGAAAAAGTCTCTACCTTATTCTCTTAATTTTCAAAGTTTTTCCTTTTTCCTACTTTAATATATGAAATATTATTTTCTTCCTAATTTACTCTAAAAAATAAAAGTTATCACTAAAAACATTATATGAGATAAAATTAAAATATTATAAAAAAATAATAATTATTTATCAAAATAATATGGGTAGAATTATATCAACTAAAAATAGAAAAAAATATAATTTATTATTTCCCATTTAAATGACAATGAAATCACAGTTTTATATATTTTTTTCTCATAATTGAATAGGGGATTTAAGTGAATTTTCGATTGGCAACCTTGTTGAATATTAAACATACTGTCAAATGCGTATTGAAAAACCCATGTGATTGGGCTGAAGACCCCAAATAAATCCAAAAAAAGAAAAAGAAAAAAGAAGAGCTTTATTTACACAGCCTAAAGAGCAAAAAAACAGGTGCTTGATACTCTTGTCATCATAGTATCAGGTTTTTCTTTTTACCTTCCAAATCCTAAAAACATATTCCACCCTATATTTTTCTACCTACCCTATTCATTATCACTCCACAAGTTAAAACTAAACACAACAGAAAAAAACACTAAAAAGTAGAAAACTTTTTTCCTTTTTTTGCATCAAAATTCAACATTTGCTTATCTTCAATCTCCTCACAGCTGACAAGAACATCCTACACACAAAACATGCAATTGAAAAACAGATTCAGCTCTTTGGTACTTAAACTTTGTTTATATATATATATATATATAATGGGTTTTATGTTTTATTTTACTTACTCCCATGGTACATCACCAACCATCATCCAATCCCCTTCTTTATCTTCATATGTTAACACATGGTATTTTTCATAATGGTCACCATCAACCTCAGCTTCAGCCCCTACAATAAAAAATATCATAAAGAAAGAAAGAAGAAAACCCATCATTCTATTTAGTCTATATATTATATTTTTGATGAGAGAAAATTTAAAAAAAAATAATTGAAATATTTACAGATAATATTTGTGTTGAACATGTGTTGAAGTGTTCTTATAAGCTCGTAATAATTATCATGAGCTAACAAATCCAGTTTTCTCCCAATGGGAATCCCTTCCATGTAAACTTTAACAAAGAAAGTTGCACTGTTGCACTCATGTTCTTCTTCACCATACGCTTGCCTTAGTTTCACCGGCAGCGGACAATCCGGTGGTTGTTCCCTGCCGTACAAATGATTTCCTTTTTCCGATCAGTCCAAAAACAAGCATTATGTTAAATAAAAAAGGAAAAAGAAAAGACTGTGAAAGAACCTTGGGGAAGCTGAAATGCTAAGACCAAGTCTAAGATCAGTGGTGAAGTCCATGTGAGATGAAGCAGACGAAGCAGCAAAGTGATGGTAATTAGTGCTGCTTTCGAAAGATGATGATGGTGAAGAAGAACTTGTAGCTCTACCCATTGATATGATATGAAGAGTGAAAGATGAATGAGCCGCCACCTTGGGTTTTATTTATATAAGAAACATAAAAGATTAGTAGCATATATATATATATATATATTGTTGGAAGATACGAAGTGGTACTAAATTTTTGTTGGGAGAATCAAAGGGAGGCAATTTCTTGAAATTACTGGCTGTGTGGTTGGGCTGCTATGTTGTCAAGGTAGCCGACATGTACACGCGTCGTTTACTGAACCCAACTTGTATTAATCATGATTTTCACTTTCTTTTTTGGGAGAGGGGGATTTCGATTCAATAAGGTTGATGTGTAGTTCAATGTTTTGTGTTTGCTTCCCTTATGTTTGAAGGATTTACATTAGTTCGGGAATTAATAGATTCAATAAGCTCAATAATGTTTATGTTTTATAGGGCGTAATTCAGATCTTTATCAAGAGTAAATATAAGATTTTCTTAGTAGACGAAATGCTCCCCTTTTATTAATTTATTATTATGATTTTTTAGACATTCATGGTCTCAACAAAGTTAATGGGCAAAATTCACTGCAGGGAAAATAACAATCGGTTCTCTCTTTAAAACTTGAATCTAAGGCATAGTTTAAGAGACATCAAACTCCTCCTTTTTGTTAGTGTTGAATCATTGATATATTAATTTAAAATATATAGTTGACGATATGAAGTGTAAAAAATAAAATTTAATTTAAATTATTCATCTTAATACGTTCATGCTTAACTATTTTATAATTTGAAATTACTCTTGTATGAATCTACATTAAAAGGATAATTAATTAATTGAAAAAAACATACATTAATTATGTCATTAGGAACAGGGATACAATAGCATCGAAGTTGTAAACGATAGGATAGAACATGTAAACTCGAAATTGCTGTCCCAAATCTATGTTCAATGGATATAATTATCGTCCTCCACAATACATAATTAAGGGAGAGGATATTGGTAATGATGACTTCCCAAGAAATAAAATTTGTTCATACTAAAAGTTAGGCTTTAATAATTCCATCACTTTTCATATATTTGTAATTATAAAAACTATAAATTAATTATTTTTAATATAATTTAATGCAAAAATGAAATTATATTAACACCAAAAAAATAGGAATGATAACTTTTTAATAAATTATTTTTAGTTTTATACTCACAATACTCTAATATTTTAAAAATTAGATAGATGGTTGAATCAACCATCAATTCTCAATTTTCAATTTAACTAATTCTACCGATCGATTTATTTTTATTCTAATAATATTGCAAGTCTCGAGTGTAAGTAATATTTAAAATAATATAATGTGAGAAAATAAAAGGTGAGTTCACACACTACGATATCCCCCCAAACACTATTATAGTGGCTATGGCTTCTCCTCAAAGAGAGAAACCTAAAGAACTAAAAAAAATCCCATCATAGAGATATGCAATGTAACTCAATTTTGCAA
Source organism: Gossypium longicalyx (assembly GCA_025698465.1). Taxonomy (NCBI): domain Eukaryota; kingdom Viridiplantae; phylum Streptophyta; class Magnoliopsida; order Malvales; family Malvaceae; genus Gossypium; species Gossypium longicalyx. The sequence goes on from CM047006.1 coordinate 22,968,376, forward strand.
AACACAAGGAAAAAGAAGAAAAGTTGGGATTGAATTGAATCAAAATCTTTACCCCCACGTGTAGAATCCACGTTTCGAAGGTAAATTCTTTGTCTCACCTTAAAATTAAAAAAAAAAAAAAACATGATTATTGATTGTGTTTTAAAATGATCTCCCACAAAACAAGAAAAGAGGGGAACAAGCAAATCCTTGCTTACACCAAAAGAAACGCCAATTTTGCGAAAGGGAAGTGAAACAAAGATCAACAAAAGCAAAAGTTGATGTTCCCCACCATCCCTACCCATACCTTTTTACTGTTTTCCCATCACTTTTTTCTGTTTCTTTCCGATTTATAATCCGACCCCCTTTTATATATATATATATATATATAGGTTTAACTATGAGGTTTTTTAGTTATTTATTATAATATGAATTAATTGTATCGGATGTATTTAAATTATGATTCGACTTCTGAAATGATTCTTAAATTCTAGTTGTTCTAATTGAATCCTGTTGGTGGTTTTATGAAGGAGAATTAAAAGATGGTTCAGTTGATGAGTTGAAAGTCTTAAAGAGAATTTAGCTTTCAGTCAGAGACGAAGTCAAAATAATTTTTTTAGGGGCTAGAAGTAAATTATAAATATTTGGAGGGTCAAAATGAAATTTTATCACTATAGTAATTTGTATTCTTAAAATTTCTAAAGGGATTCTAGAGTAATTTTACTATTTTGGGGGGCCAAAGCCACTCTTAGTCTCCCTATAACTTCATCGCTGGAATTAAGGAGTTGATTGAACTTCATAAAACTATTTAACATGGAATCTCTTGATTGATATGTTATCACTGAAGTTTTTGTAATCTAAGTATCTCTTGTTAAGTCGGTTGCCAAACGATGTAACTTGATAGAACATGATTACAATATGTGTGTGAATGATTTGTGACAATAGTTTTGTTAGGCCAAGCCTATAAACTAGCTAAGCGCTATTTTTTGGAGAGACATGTCTTAGTAAGTTGTTTCTTTGTGAAGTATGTTCAACAAATCCTCATGGTATTAGTCTCATATCAATAAGGTATTAATCATTAACTACCAATTTCATATATGATATATGACATATTTAAAATGCATGAATCAATTTTTAAATAACTTAGATTTAATGTGATAAAAAATTGACAACGATTAAAATTTATAAAGTCGTTTTTTACTATGTCAAATTCAAACCATCTTTTAAGTAAATTTAAACACATTTTATATACAATCTAAATCATATTCGAACTAACATTTAACATGATGTGGATAAAAAAAACTTAATTCACAATATTAATCCTAACAATATTTTCATTTAATTAATTAAAAAATATGAAAAAGATGAATTAAAGAGTAAAATGAAAATATGTTGTAGACAAAGGAAGAAACAATGAATACATACTTTTTAAATTCCAGAAGGCACAAATTTGTTGTCACTCCCTTCTATGGAAAATCTCCATCATAGTGTCTACTCATCCTATGGGTTTCTTTTTTCTTCTTTTAATTTTTAAAATTTTACAGTTGTATTTGTCAGTCAATTTACATAGGAATAGGATTGCTTTTTATTTCCCTATGCAACAATGTCTCAAATATAGGCCCTCGGGAGAGAACTTTGGGTTGGGGGCATGATCCCATTTTTGGGCTTTGCTTTTCTTATTTTCTTTTAACTTTATTTCAAAATTTTTAAAATTAGATTAATAGTCAAATTAATTAGGTCATCTATTTTCATTTTGATTGATTTAATTGATTTATCATATTTAATTAAATAAATTATTAAAAAATTATAAAATTTAAG